>CM076959.1:17463333-18884166 GCA_039566865.1 Aurelia coerulea | reverse complement strand
TGCAAGGCACAAGAAAGCTCAAATTCCTTTGCTGCAAGAAGTCGAGGCGATCATAAAGCCCCAAAACAGTGTGTAAGCATAGATTGTATGTATTTTCCTTTGCAGGTTTACGTCCTGGTGGATTTGAGGCGTAGGCCGGCGCCCTGTGTGTGTTTGGACTGCGTTTGGAAGCGCGGTGAAATTTGAACTCTGTTATGAGTTTGTTGCCAGGTTTTGTACACACCTCCCTCGTGAAATCGAGAGCAAAGTAGGAGTCAGATATTTCAACACATAACTACAGCTAAATACTTACAGTATAATGTCAGTCTTGTACAATTATAGAATACAAAATGTGTGCGAATAACTAATAAAAGTGTTGAGTTGATTGAGGAAACTAAGATAAAATCTACAAGCCATCCTAGCCTGCGTGTAGACTCGAAGTTCTCCCTCGTCCCTGTCCGGTCTGAGAGTCTGCACCACACAGGATCAGGCCCACCTTCTCTAAGTCTAAAGGTAATAAGCAAGACAAACTCATAAGCAGCATCGTTTCAGCCATACTTAAGGACGGATTTGGAGTTTTGCTAAGTTTGTTTTGTTGCTAGAAACAGACACTATCAGACTACAATTCGAGACAACAGGAAAGCTAGACACATCCATCAAGATGTCAAACAGTTCGGTTTTGGGATTGGCTTGCCTCTTTGTTCTGGCCAAACTTGATGCTTAGATCAGAATGCAGGTTTAATATGTGCACGTATTCTCTTTTATAAGAAACTGCCCATAAGAAACTCAACTCTCAGAGGCCAAAAAATTAAAAAACTCCAGTACCAGGAAAATATAAGTTAAGAAACTATTTATTTTGATAAAGGAAATCCTTGACATGTTTTTACTTTACTTTCACTTGCTTCCTGTAAAGGCTATAAACACTGCAAAGGCTTAAAAACCTTGTTTTGAAATTTTCACGAGGACACCTCTTATGCAACCTCTAAGAAACTCGTAAGAAACTCTGAGTACTCAAGATCTGATAATTTTAAGAAACTTTCAGTACTGGCCCAAATTCTTAGTTTCTTAAAAAAATACGTGTATTCAACCAAGATTACTCATCCAAGATTACTTGCAAAACTTCCCTGGTGCACCTAAAAAGTGAAATTTTTGCAAAATTTAAAACATTTTTTGTTTTGTTTTAATTTATGAAACATCCAAAGCCATTCAAAAACCATTAAAACCACTCAAAACCATTCAAAATGTTGGATTCTGTAGTCTGGGGCTTTGAAGCATCACAGTGTGCATGCTTAGGACAACAGGTACAAAAAGATATGCAGGTTTCATTGTTGGGCAATCAATTATATGCCCTGGTGGCCTGCATGGAAAGTTGAATTTTGTGCACCTAGAAACCATAGGAAGCAAAATAATACAACAGAAATGGCACACCCGTTTCTATGGCACAAATACTCTTTTGCGCCCAGTCTTCTTTGAGAATGGTACCACTGGTGCAAAATCCCATCTATTCTTTCTTTATTTGCAAGGCACTAAAGGTCATATGCTGCAAGAAGTCAAGGCATCCTTAAAGCCCAAAAACATTGTTTAAGTAAAGATCATAATGTATTTTCCTTTGTTTTTTGAAAAGGAGAAATCGGCAATTACATTGTGGGAAATTCTGTGTTATTTTTAAAAGGAATTTGGCAAAAAAGAAAACTGCATTTTTAGCTATTTTAACCCCCCTGTCAATTTCTGGTGCCACCCCAGGGCAAGATCAATTTTGGGAAGTGATATCCTTGACTATTAATTCCCAGGCCAAAATTGCAAAAATTTAGCTTCTCAAACCAAAACCACCAACAAATGGCCTTTTACCATTAAAATCGCCAAAAGGTCACCTTTGAACTAGAGTTGATGCCGATTTAAAAAGATGGGGGGGGGAGAACATTGCTAATAAAGTAAAGCTATATTTATCTGAAACTGGGGGTATGTCTTTTTTGCCTGGACGAAATTTGGATGCTGTAATGGTAAAAATACAAAATGGAATTTTGAAGGCCTCTGGTTTGGCTTTTAGCAGGTAGCCTGTTCAGGCAGGTTAAATTATCAAGCAGTACTGCAAAATTTCATCATGCAATAAATATGCCAATGCAATTATCTATCTGATTTCATTGCATTAATTAAAGACAAATGTGGGATATATGGCATCTAGGTTAGAAATAGAACAAAAGATGGCCGAGTGCTTTCAGTTGTCCAATTGATTTGCTAATCTCTCAAGATCAATGGAATACAATAGGCTATATTTAGATTGCCCAGGCCCCTAACTTAAATGGCCTTATATCTCTGGTCATTTATCTTTAAGCTTTTAGTCCTATTGCAACTTGAAAGAGCATTAAATTTGAATTTACAATGGTTGTTAAGCTGATTTGCTTCCTACATCCCAGAAAGCTATTCAAGTGAGTCCTTGCAGCTGCACTCATTATCTACTTATGTTTGTTTTTCCACCAAAGAGAAAGTTTAATGGTGTTTGGACAATATATTTCAACCATCTGCAAAGTATATTGCAGCAAAAGATTATCTGGGTAACATTAAGTGATTGAGTTTTTATGGTGCTTGCAGAAATTATTGGCTTCAAGACAGTGAAAATCAAACTGTAATTTTCTGGCTGTGGTTCACTTCCCCACCCTGCTAAACCTGTTATATAGAATGAGGAGAGAAACCAACTCTCTGACATTTCAGGATACAGGAATCACAAGGTGTGGTCACATACTGGGTGTCCCAATACCCATGTATACAAATTTGGTTGACTCTAGCGATGTGAATTTAGCTTCAATCAATGTCTAATCACTATAAAGATGTTCCTCCATAGTTAACTTTATTATAGATACCTCATTTGTTGATATTGGTACTTTGAGAGCAGACATGTTAATCTCGAAGGCTCAAATTTGCCCCTTCCTGCAAACCAGAGCCTTTTGGCCTAAGCAATTTCTTGAGGCACAGCATATAAATCAACGATAATAGCCTTTAATAAAATTTGAACAATATTAGATCTTGTGTTATTCTGTTTTCCAGAAGTCACTCCCTAGTCACCCATTGGGCAGTTTCTTAATCGTTCATTAATTCCAGTTCTTAATTGCGATGTGTTTCAGGGACTTGGTTATAGGCCAAAGGGCCAAAGCTCTGGTTTGCAGGTGGACGCAAATTTGAGCTTTCAAGATTGATATTTCTGCTCTCAAAGCAACCATACCTACAAACGAGGTATCTATTTTTAAGTTAACTACTGAGGAACTCTTTGAGAATGATTAGTCATTGATTAAAGCTAAATTCACATCGCTGGAGTCAACCAAACCTGTATGTTCTATTTTAGGACTTCCGGTAGAGAGGAAGGAACGTAATGCTGTTCCAATAAGCTTACAGCTTCTCACTGTCCTGAAACTACCGACGTAAAACACACATCAGTATTTACTGGTACTAATCATTTATGTGTAACTTCTTGTAATTGTATATTTAGTTATAATTAAGTTGTTCTTTATGTTACAACCATGGGGTAGTCATTGTCTGTTGCTCCCTGTGGTTACCGTCCTTGTAGTGTTGTATAGTTGTATAGTAATTAGAAAGTATAGTGGGTTGTAACATGTATTGTAACATTTTAGAGGTATATATAAAAAAAACTGCCTTTAGATGCCAAGTAGAATTATAGCAAATAAAAGATATCCCAGGAGTGGACGGGAAAACATTTTTTGATGCTCGTAGAGAAAGTAGCTTGTAAATTAAAGATATGCAGTAATTCTGTAGAGAGTTAGCATCTCTCATGTTTCAATGATCAGAGGTGTAAGTCTACTGTGAAGTCTTTGATCAGTGGTGGAAAAAACATTTGCCCTCTTGGGAAGGAACTCCAAACCAGAATTCTTCCTTCCATTGTTTTATCAATTTTCTATATTCCCAGATGTCAATGTGGTTGACAATCCACTAGGAACTGAAATTACTCTTAAAGCTTCCTGAGATCACAAAACTGTAAATGAAAAGAGCACAATCCAAACATTGATTTTCTTCTCTTCTTTCCTTCTTTTAGTCCTTCCTGTCTCTTTATATTTTCAACTTTTGCTTTCTTCATCTGCCTTCCATCCATCCTTCTTTCTCCTCTCCTTTTTCGTTCCATCGTTTTTCTTTCCATCCTTTTTTACAACCTTTTTCCTTTCATTTCTTCATTCCTCACTTCATCGTTTCCTTTCTTGTCCTTCATTCTATTCTGCTTCCTCTCTTTCCTTCCCTTTTCTTCCTTCAACACAAACAAGCTTCCTGCGAAGCTGCTTCGCACACTTTTTCCACCTCTGTTTTTGATATATTTCTTTGTTATCTTGTAGCTAATTTCAAGATGGTTTTTCAAGGAGTGCTTGATGCTTACTCTTCTTTTAGAGACAATGGAGGTTTGTACCGTTCTTCTTGTATTTATTCATAAACTTGTTGATATATATACGTACTAGATGAGTCGATGAAAAGGCCTGGCATTGAAAAAATACTGCCCCCTGAATATCAAAGCAATAATATTCAAAACTGTCTTGTTTTTTTTCTTGATATGTCCAATTAGGTTCAGTAATTTACCAAGCTTTAATCAGCCATTCCTTCCCGTTGATATGGGAAATTTTCTGCAGAAAGCCCAAAATCAAATGAAAACAAAGAGCAAAATTTCCCTTTGTCTTCCTCCCTGGCAATTATGACACTAAAAGTATTGGTTTTACCTTTTTGTTGAGTTTAAACCTTAAGTTGTTGGTTTATGACATTGCCCAATTTCACCAAATAATTTTTGAGCTTTATATATTCCACCTACAACTTGCACAAACAGCGCTACACAATCCCCTAAATTAATGTAAAATCGAAACATTTTTGTTTTGCAACCGAAAAAATCACATCAATGAAGGTTTTGTGATGCAGTAGTGTAATACTCTGAATTTGCAACCAGAGCAATGAGGCAAACAAGGCTCCATTGTAGGTAAAGCCCCATCACTTGATCATCATGAGAAGGGGTCACAGATTTGATTAGGTCTATACTATACTTTTCTGCTATCTCAGAAAAACCGCAATCTCACCCTCAATTTTTATTATGGCCAACTCCTGTGTATGTATTCTCTGAAGAAAATCTAATTGAAATTGAATATTTCTTTAGATCCTCGCACCAACAAGATGTTTCTTGTCAAAGAACCAATTTACATTTTTGGTTTTGCTATTGCATATTTGTTCATTGTGATCAAGGGTCCTCAATGGATGGCAAAGCGAGATGGATTTGAGCTGAGAAAAACGTTGATGGTTTACAACTTCTTGTTGGTGGCACTGTCCGGATGGATGATGCATGAGGTCAGTCTTGTTTGTTTATTGTTTCAAAAATGCTATTTTTAGTCTCCACTTTTCAAAACATCAAAAATGTCCTCAGAAAAGTAGGCTTCTAGGTGTTTTGAAGATCTGAAATGGCTCTTAATCAACCCCCTGTTTTGACGACTTTTTGAGGATTTTAAGCCTGCCCTTTTCCTCAAAATCCTTAATTCGGAAGCGTTACTGTTTGTTTGTTTGTCAAATTATTTTCATTCGATTATCTTTATCTAGCTATACATATTTACAATATATACAACTAATCCAAATCGAACTGTGCCCAAAAAAATTGCGAAAAATACTCATAATGTAGGCTAGTCTTTTAGCGACAGAACAACATTTGAAATATTTCAATCGGTCACTTACTTTTTTTCTATAACAGATTGCGTTGGGTCACTTTTTCTGGGTCACCCCGTACATCCTATCCAAACACTTCATTATTTCAGTTTGCTAGATGACATTATTTTGTGCAGTTTCTGCTATGTACCAACAATAACTTTATTTTGTTGTAGTTCATGGCTACGTCTGTTTTGAACCCAATGTTCAATTTCTGGTGTGAACCCGTACATCCAAATGATACATCTGATATGCAAATGAGAGTGAGTTGAGAATTTTTTTAGTTTTCTCTCATAAATGTCCCAAAATGCTTGTGCCTCGTTTGCGTGTCTGCTTTGTAGGAGCTGTAGCTCTGACTGTCCCGTTTTATTTCTTACACTGTCGGATGGGATTGACTGCAACTTAAGGTTTGAGACTGTGTTTGAGACAATCTGACCGTTTGCTGAAGATGGCATAAGACAGCTAAAATGAATGGTTAAATTCAAAAGTAGTACTTCCTTTTCAATAATGTTAAAATCAATAAACTGTTGAAAGAATTGTTTTCAGGTTTTGTCCCATCTGCAGTGGGAACTAGGTGACCGCGTGTCGAAATGTCGAAGAGTCGAAGATGGGATTGGAAAGGACCTGCTGTCTGCCAAATTATGCTAATTATTCTGATCAAAATCTTCCAAAATTTTGGCAACTGGTTCCAAGGGTATCTGCTGAGGTCTAGCCTCCTATTGAGAACAACAGATAAGCTTGGGAACAAGGTTGGATTCATTGTGGCATAAGACAGCTAAAATGAATGGTTAATTCAAAAGTAGCACTTCCTTTGTTCTTCAATAATGTTAAAATCAATTAAACATTGAAGGAATTATTTTCCAAGATTTGTCCAATCTGCAGTGCGAACTAGGTGACTGCATGTGTCTATATTTTAGTTGAGATTTTACTTGATGAAAAATACATTGAATGAAGGAAGAGATCGTTCTAGCGCTTTATTTGTTTGTTTTTTTACAATTCAAAAAGGGTCAAAAGTGCTACGTATTTACATTGTCGTTTTCAACATGACCATGATTTCATAGATGTTTCATCGTATCTTTGCCTACATCTGTTCTTACAATGAATCAATCACATTATTTTTTTTTCTTAGCAACTGAATGTCTCATGGTGGTATTTCTTTTCAAAGATAATCGAATTTATGGACACTGTGAGTTTCTAAACACTGGGTATTTTGGTCAATTTTCCTTCATAGACCTACTTAGATCAAAGTTTGACTTTTCAAAGCGAAGCAATGTTCGTATCCTAGGGGGTTACTCATTGACTTTCAATACGGGGGGTCCATGCCAATATTTGGGGTCCGAAATTTTACGTAAAATCAATATTTGGGGTCTGTGAATTACAACATGGACAAAACTTCAATATTTGGGGTCCACAAATCTGAAAAAAGGAAGAATCGTGCAATTTGGTGCGATTCATTAGTGACCCATCCAATAAATGTTTTGGTATTATTCAAAGGCTGAGAAGGATCAAGAAGCTCCAATTGAACTCATTCAAAAACGTTTTAAGGGCCCCAGAAATAGATAACAATATTTGGGGTCTCCAAAACATTAGACTCAATATTTGGGGTCCCCAAAACATTAGGCTTAATATTTAGGGGTCAGCAAAGAAATACACAGTCACATTTCCTGTGTTAGATATCATTTTGAGTGAAGTTTGTTTTTATTTGTAGTTCTTTTTCATCTTGCGAAAGAAAGATCGTCAAATAACATTTCTTCATGTTTACCATCATGCTTCAGTGCTCCTTCTTCAATGGTCTTCGACGAAATTTGTGCCTGGAGGAGTCGGTAAGTGCTTAAGGAAAAATTCCCTTTCTTGATCACAATGAGCTGAACGGCATGCAAATAGTTACTAGCTGTTAACGAAGTTAATTAAGTGCTGCTGAAAGCGTTAATATAGCATATTCGTTCAAATTAGTATATAGTTATGAAGTTACCCTTTACGATGATTTTTGCAGTTTTTTTAAAGGTGATATCACATGGATTTTCATATTGTTTTCTAAACGAAAGTTGCTGTTTGGACATAAATCATTGTACTTCACTAAGGAACAAACCAAACATCCATATCTTCTACGATTGCTCGGATATAAGTGGATTTTAAAGGGTCACTTTTCGGTGGCTTGGGTAAAGCCACGAAACAAATTGCAGAAAACAATGGACAAACAATGGATAGTTGGTGACACGTTCGAATTTGCGGATTTGTTTGTTGTTTGGCGACGGAGCCCCTTTAACCTTTTAGACGAAATATACTTCCAGGACTTATATTCACTGCCAGCTATAAGTTCATTTTCGATTCCAGAAACGTATCAAACGAAAATTCTGCGTGAGAAAAAATGATCATCAAATGCTGCCAAGTCTACTGAAAAAGTTCGTAGACCTTTCTACTCGTTAGAAAAGAGGTTTGGATCGAGCGTCCAAATCTGGTCAATTTATTGAACGAAATAAAAGTGTGACCTCCGTTTCTCAGTAGAAACACTGCCACCTGTAGCAAGAAGTTCATTTGGATCTCAATACCTTTCAGCGAGTTAATCAATGATACCTTTGCTCAAATTGAATTATGAGTGGTTCAGTTTATACAGTGGCAAGTTTTATTCGCCTCTTGGCCTTGTTTCTCGTTATTTCATTCATCAGTAGCTGATTTTGTTGCGTAACGGTTTCAAAACGAAGTGCGACCATACCAGGGCTCAAAAAACGAAGTAGCGTGGTAGCGACGCTACCAGGAAGGCAGCTAAAATGCTTGAATTTCCCAGGAAGGAAGAAGGGTAAAAGGAAAAAGAAACGGAAGGAAAGGGAAAAGAAGGGTAAGAAACGAAGGAATGGAAAGAAACGAAGGGGACAAAAAGAAGAAGAAAAGGGAAAAGGTATAGAATTAGGGGTATACAGAGAAAGAAGAAGAAAGTGCGTAGGGAGAAACAAAGGTGCTTAGCTTGCTACCAGGAAGAGAAATATTTTTTTTAGCCCTGGACCATACAAGGGTTTTATTTTGCGAGATTGCAAATCGAAGTTTGCTGTTTTCAACCGTTGTCATTCAAATGAAAGGAAAGTCAGCTAAAAATGAATGACAATAACGAGAAATAAAAGACCAATAACACTTGCCTGTGTGTAAACTAAGCCATTGCCAACTCACTTTGCGCAAAGTAGTTGGTAACAAACTTTCTGAAAAGTATTGAGATCCGCAGCAAATTCTTGCCACAGCTAGCAGTGTATCCACTAAGAATGGGGGTCGTGCTTTCATTTTCTTTCCCAAACTTTACCAGATTTGAACGCTCGATGCAAACCTCTTTCGTAGCAAGTATAAAGGTCGATTGGCACTTTTTAAGATGTTCTTAAATGTGTAATCAACATTTTCAGGATGTTTTGCTGGAATGCTGAATTGTTTCATTCATGTTCTCATGTACTCGTACTACTTCTTGGCTGCTTTTGGACCTCATATGCAGAAATATTTGTGGTGGAAACGATATCTTACAAGACTGCAAATTGTAAGTCATCCCTACTTTATTTATTTGATCAATTCTCACTGACACGCATATGTGCTACGAAAGAGTCTGAAAAGGGCGATTTTTTACCTTTTATTATACACCTTTCAAAATTTACAATGTTACGGATTACTCTACCTACAAACTACTTAACGATACTACAAGAACTAGAACTGAATCATCAAAGAGATTTTCTTCAATCATTTCAGTTAAATTTCCTCTCCTCCTCCCACATTTGTATCATTTCATTTCTTTTTCGTAGCTTTAGTTTATGCTGTATTTTAGTTGATTATTTTTTTAAAGCCGCGGGGTTGCAATTTATTCTCATTCTCCCTGTGGTATCGTCTTGTAACTATGTTCTGTTATTGCAAAATTTTACATTGATACGTAACATAGGGCTCAAATCTTTCAAATCTTTAAAAATGGGTGGGTGTTAAATTCTATTCCGTTTTTCTTTGAATTGAATGGCTTGAAAGTAACTTATAGTACTTTGCTGTAAATCTGCCGTTAAAATTTTTTAATATCTTGATTTTTGTCAAAATGGCGGCAATGTAATGATTTTTGAAAAATTGATGGAAAATTTTGAAAATGTTTAAATCATCGTAAATGCTAAACCAAGGAAGGAAAAATGATATAACTTTCAAGAAAACCATAGTTTATGAAGGCCTACAATATGACGAAAATCAGAAACCAGTATCTTTTCTGGTTTAGGATTTCGAAATTTGACGACGTCATAGCCTCAAATTTAATAAATGCCGCCATTTTGAAATTAATCAAGATATCAATAAATTTCCACGGCAGCTTTACAGCAAAAAACGATAAGTTCCTTCCAAGCCATTTAATTCAAAGGAAACTGTAATAGAATTTTACACCGACCTCTTTAAAGATTTGAGCCCCATGTTTTGATACGTATGATGAAAAGGAACTAAAACTATTTTCTCTTCATCTTTCTTCAGATTCAATTCGTGTTTGTGTTCCTTCATACATCATATGCTATAAAGATAGACTGCGGATTCAACAAAGGTTTCCTTTGGTTCTTATGGCTGTATATGCTGACTCTCTTCATGTTGTTCTCTCATTTCTACAAACAAACTTATACCAGCAAGCAGAAAGAGAAGAAGGCTGAATAAGTACCCAATTAAAGTATGTGACTCTGATTTTCCTTTATTTAGTAGCACAGAAATTAGCAATTTCACTATTTCGTATAGTTGCCCTGATCTGTCTGAAAGATATCATCATCAATAATTTCATATTTCTATGTTTTAAGCCCTGAATGTGTCATTTCCTTTTTACTTAGCACCAAATTGATTTGTAGTTTCACCGTTTCATTTGATTTGCCCGGATCTTACCAAATGATATTCTCATTAGTAACTCTTATGTTTCGCTTTATTTCTGTTATGTTTTTAAATCCTGAATATTGCTTTTCTTTTGCTTCTTTGCAGAGAAAATTAGTATATTCATTAATTCAGTTAAACTCTTGTTTCTTTATTTTTAGTCCGTGATTGTGTTTTTCATCATTTCCTAATAAGAGCAGAAATTAGTTCTTTCCACGAATACATGTAATTATCTCCAATCTATCTATCTATCTACCGATCTATTATTGTAAAGTTTATTTCTGATGAAGCAACAGCGAAACGTCATTTAAGTACTATATTTTCGAATTTATCTATCTACAATATTCATCTTATCCCTTTATATTTTGCTTTTTATATTCACCATACCGCATTATCACCGCCACATCGTCTCAGCTGATAATTTGTTTATAGTTGCAAAAGAAACCATCTCCTTCACTCTGTTCATTCTACTCATGGATAGATTTAGAAACTTGAGTCATCAACCATAACAGTGCTAGACTTGCCCCAATTCTATCTCTTCAGTCTTCAGACCATTCCCTTTTGGATCCGTCATTCCAACAGTCCGTCAACTTAGCTCGAGAGATCTCTCGCGCCCTCTTCCGGAATGTTGAAAATGCGGATCCAGGAACTACCGAAAAGGGAACGGTAAGGCGGACTGATAACTTAAATTGGCTGCTTAAGTCCTCTTAAATCATTCCTAACTCAACATTTTCATTTGAAGTAGAAAGGTACAGGTTTTCGGCTAAAATACTATCTTTCAAAATTGGGGTTTTCATACCGTGATTTTGACTTCTTTCTCCCGAAAGAATAGAATAGCGATACTCTTTTTGGTCACTGGCAAAAATACCAAAAAGCAAAATTTGAACACCATTGGTATTATGACAAATTTTGGTTATTTTACAAAAGTTTACTTTTCATTGGGTCACCTGATGATTGTATCATTATGAGTAGCTTTTTGTTGTCTTGAGACATTGGACAGTAAGGACTGTCGTTAAAGAGTCATTGTCACCCAGGATCCTTTGCGAGCATGCTGCAATTTCAGACTGTCTGAAAATCAAATCTGGCCTAAGCAGAAATATCGAAAAGCTTGACTAAAGTCAACATTTCTGTCAACTCAACTACTGTAGTACAGTAAAAGCCCGTGAATAAGAACCTGCAATTTTGCAAGTCAACCTAACTAGGTTTTTATGTTTAGGTTATTTGGTGGGAAATAGGGCTGTTCAGTTCTTTAAATTGGTTCTTATTTCATTCAGGGTTTTCAGGAATTTCTTTTCTTCAGACTCAAACTTCAGGTCTATTTTTTTACAGTCAGTTCACATCACTTGAGTTTATGAGGTATTATTCCCAGCAAAAATTCAGAAGTGTTTATATAATCCAGAGAAAATCTTTCAAAAGCTTCTCATCAGGTGATATAAACATTTTCGATTCTTCCACAAATGAATAAGACCCCATGGTCTCTACAAATAAGAACCTATTTCAGATTTCAGGCTGAATGGGTTCTTATACAATGGGGGTCTAATTGCAAAATTTCAGCCTGCAGGTTCTTAATTCACTAGGTTCTTATGCACGGGTTTTTACTGTAGGGATACGTGTTTCTGCTTGGGACAAATTTGATTTTGAGACAGTCCGCAGCGTGCCTAAAAAAAGGAGCCCGGGTGGCAATGGGTTTTTAAGAACTGTTGTTAATTGATAAACTAAAATTTTGACTCATTTAAAAGCATGCAGGTAATGCTTCATTACTGTGTTATCATCGTAAACATTAACAGGGCTGTTTCAACCAGAATGCTTTGCATGAGTCATCTCTTTGTTGTCGCCAATTTCATCGACAACAAAGGCCAACCAGGAGACTGCACTTGTGTTGTATTTTATCCTATTATCGTTCCTTGTCTAACCAAATGGCAAGCACGAAATAGATAACAACAGCGAAGTAACAGCAATATTTACACTATGTACAGCTCAGCTAATAAGCAAAGTATTCATAGAGTTCTCCATAAAGTTCCACAATAATCTCAACTCGATGCTCTTTGATTTAGGCCTAATAAATCTCGATCGAATAGGAATTCTCGACCCACAAAACAACCCAGATATCATCTCACGAATCCAACTACTCCCAACGATCTCTTCCCAAAACTTTCTGTCAAGTCCATGTCTACGCCTAGTCACGTGGTATAGTTACAAATAGGATTAGCATAAATGGCGCGAAACAACAACAACAACTAAAACAAGCGATAAACTAAAACAATAGCCTCACTACACGAGGACCCTCAACTTACGCTCACCTAATTGAAGTGAATTGATGTTGTTGTTGTCGCTCTAGTTATAACGTCCATCAGTCTATCAATAGCGATAACCTACGAACATATAATCAGTCTACTGAAACAATACATAAAACAACACAACACTTGCAAGGCATGCTAGTTGAAACGAACCCTTTAACTTACCAAGTAACCTTCGAAAACAGATGTATTTTGATTTTTGTGATATTTTTCAAGAAAGTAAGCATAGCTAATTATGATTACCTTGATTCGAAAGTCATATGATAAAAAGAGACGAAAAAGTCAATTGTAATGATAAATAAAAAACGGGTAATTATTGTCCAAATTTCTGCAGAGGAGGAAAATATATTTGCCTTTCTGGGAACCTTGGTTATGGCTGAACAATTTCTGCAACAGTTTTCTGGCGATGACACTTAGCTTCGCATTTATAAAGGTGGGGCTAAAAAGAACTGAATACAAAAATTTTACGACATTTATATGCCACTAAGTACCACATAAAATGCACCTACCGGGCAAAAATGAGGTTATTGTCATTTGTATTTAAAGAGAAATTAGGTTTTACCAGAGGATGGTTCACATGTATTTAAAGAGACAAAATATCTTTAAATGAGTTTGTAGCCTACTACATAAGATGCACCTACTGGGCAAAAATGAGTTCATTGTCATTTGTATTTATAGAGAAATTGGGTTTTACCAGAGGATGGTTCACATGTATTTAAAGAGACAAAATATCTTTAAATGAGTTTATAGCCTACTACATAAGATGCACCTACCGGGCAAAAATGAGTTCATTGTCACTTGTATTTATAGAGAAGTTAGGTTTTACCAGAGGATGGTTCACATGTATTTAAAGAGACAAAATATCTTTAAATGAGTTTGTAGCCTACTACATAAAATGCACCTACTGGGCAAAAATGAGTTCATTGTCACTTGTATTTATAGAGAAATTGGGTTTTACCAGAGGATGGTTCACATGTATTTAAAGAGACAAAATATCTTTAAATGAGTTTGTAGCCTACTACATAAAATGCACCTACCGGGCAAAAATGAGTTCATTGTCACTTGTATTTATAGAGAAGTTAGGTTTTACCAGAGGATGGTTCACATGTATTTAAAGAGACAAAATATCTTTAAATGAGTTTGTAGCCTACTACATAAAATGCACCTACTGGGCAAAAATGAGTTCATTGTCACTTGTATTTATAGAGAAATTGGGTTTTACCAGAGGATGGTTCACATGTATTTAAAGAGACAAAATATCTTTAAATGAGTTTGTAGCCTACTACATAAAATGCACCTACTGGGCAAAAATGAGTTCATTGTCACTTGTATTTATAGAGAAGTTAGGTTTTACCAGAGGATGGTTCACATGTATTTAAAGAGACAAAATATCTTTAAATGAGTTTGTAGCCTAACACATAAAATGCACCTACTGGGCAAAAATGAGTTCATTGTCACTTGTATTTATAGAGAAGTTAGGTTTTACCAGAGGATGGTTCACATGTATTTAAAGAGACAAAATATCTTTAAATGAGTTTGTAGCCTAACACATAAAATGCACCTACTGGGCAAAAATGAGTTCATTGTCACTTGTATTTATAGAGAAGTTAGGTTTTACCAGAGGATGGTTCACATGTATTTAAAGAGACAAAATATCTTTAAATGAGTTTGTAGCCTACTACATAAAATGCACCTACTGGGCAAAAATGAGTTCATTGTCACTTGTATTTATAGAGAAGTTAGGTTTTACCAGAGGATGGTTCACATGTATTTAAAGAGACAAAATATCTTTAAATGAGTTTGTAGCCTAACACATAAAATGCACCTACTGGGCAAAAATGAGTTCATTGTCACTTGTATTTATAGAGAAGTTAGGTTTTACCAGAGGATGGTTCACATGTATTTAAAGAGACAAAATATCTTTAAATGAGTTTGTAGCCTAACACATAAAATGCACCTACTGGGCAAAAATGAGTTCATTGTCACTTGTATTTATAGAGAAGTTAGGTTTTACCAGAGGATGGTTCACATGTATTTAAAGAGACAAAATATCTTTAAATGAGTTTGTAGCCTAACACATAAAATGCACCTACCGGGCAAAAATGAGTTCATTGTCACTTGTATTTATAGAGAAGTTAGGTTTTACCAGAGGATGGTTCACATGTATTTAAAGAGACAAAATATCTTTAAATGAGTTTGTAGCCTAACACATAAGATGCACCTACTGGGCAAAAATGAGTTCATTGTCACTTGTATTTATAGAGAAGTTAGGTTTTACCAGAGGATGGTTCACATGTATTTAAAGAGACAAAATATCTTTAAATGAGTTTGTAGCCTACTACATAAAATGCACCTACTGGGCAAAAATGAGTTCATTGTCACTTGTATTTATAGAGAAGTTAGGTTTTACCAGAGGATGGTTCACATGTATTTAAAGAGACAAAATATCTTTAAATGAGTTTGTAGCCTAACACATAAAATGCACCTACTGGGCAAAAATGAGTTCATTGTCACTTGTATTTATAGAGAAGTTAGGTTTTACCAGAGGATGGTTCACATGTATTTAAAGAGACAAAATATCTTTAAATGAGTTTGTAGCCTACTACATAAAATGCACCTACTGGGCAAAAATGAGTTCATTGTCACTTGTATTTATAGAGAAGTTAGGTTTTACCAGAGGATGGTTCACATGTATTTAAAGAGACAAAATATCTTTAAATGAGTTTGTAGCCTACTACATAAAATGCACCTACCGGGCAAAAATGAGTTCATTGTCACTTGTATTTAAAGAGAAATTAGGTTTTACCAGAGGATGGTTCACATGTATTTAAAGAGACAAAATATCTTTAAATGAGTTTGTAGCCTACTACATAAAATGCACCTACTGGGCAAAAATGAGTTCATTGTCACTTGTATTTATAGAGAAATTGGGTTTTACCAGAGGATGGTTCACATGTATTTAAAGAGACAAAATATCTTTAAATGAGTTTGTAGCCTACTACATAAAATGCACCTACTGGGCAAAAATGAGTTCATTGTCACTTGTATTTAAAGAGAAATTGGGTTTTACCAGAGGATGGTTCACATGTATTTAAAGAGACAAAATATCTTTAAATGAGTTTGTAGCCTAACACATAAAATGCACCTACTGGGCAAAAATGAGTTCATTGTCACTTGTATTTATAGAGAAATTGGGTTTTACCAGAGGATGGTTCACATGTATTTAAAGAGACAAAATATCTTTAAATGAGTTTGTAGCCTGCTACATAAAATGCACCTACTGGGCAAAAATGAGTGCATAGGTTTTACCAGAGGATATGGTTCACTTGTATTTAGAGAGACAAAATATCTTTAAATGAGTTTATAGCCTAGCTTCAAATACTATACAGTTAAGCCCAAAATTATTCATACCTTTGCCAAATTTGGAGTATTTTCAATCGTTATATTTGCTAACCAATTCACAAGATATTTCATTCCTTGAAATGTCTCTTGTAGCACTTGTTTCAGCCTTTTATCACATTCTTACGAAACTTCAGCCACAGTAAAATTGGTCCTCAAATAGAACGATGCAAAATACTCAGAATTTAGCATAGGTGTGAATAATTTCGGGCTTAACTGTACGTTTCGGGCTTAACCCTTCATCAGTATTCTTCACTACTGATGAAGCTCGAAACGTTTAGTATTTTAAGCTCCAGGTTCTAAACTCATTTAAAGATATTTTGTGTATTTGTAGCCGCACGTACAAACAAATAACTTATATATGTATATTCAAAGAGAGATTATGTTTTACCAAAGGACTGTCACAAAAACCACTGTAACAAAATTATCGATTATGAACAGTAACCAACTACCGCATTTCGTAGCTAGATTTTCCAAAAATGCTCTTGAAAAGTTTCTGGGAATATTTAGATCCAAAATAATTTCTGGGAACTGATACTTCTTCCAACTCTGCTCGGTAGCCTTTCTAATGTTCAGACATTACTCAAGTAGCTTACGAGTAATATAATACAGGAAACAAGTGAAAGTAAAGTAAAAATATTTCAAAGGATTTCCTTTATAAAAATAAATAGTTTCTTAACTTATATTTTCCCAGTACCGGAGTTTCGCAATTTTTTAGCGATCTGAGAGTTGAGTTTCTCGTGGGCAGTTTCTTTTAAAAAGATACTTGTAGAGCCAGTTTCCTTCCCAATGACCAAATCATCACGCTGTTATTTTGCTGTGCCTACCAACTACACCAACCGTAAAGGCAAATGCAAGGTACAGAAAATCAGCAAGCTTTTGAAGATGGTAAAGACATGAGAAGTTGGAATGAGAATCAAAGCGAACAAGCCAAATTGCCTCTCTGGGTGAGTCAGTCAACAAAAGTTAGAAATATGGTCAACTTTGATCCTTTGTGCGCCGAATGAAAGCAAGACAAAATACTAGTTTTACGGTAACTCGTTTTTGTTCGTTTTCAGTTGTTTTCACCCGTCGTTTTTAGTCATTTATTTCCCTTTTGTCGTTTCAACTTCAATTTGAAGTGCCAAAAGTAAAGTAGGTTGTTGCTATTGCAGCTGGGTCAAAAGAAATCCGTTTAAAGGGGCTCCGTCGTCAAACAGTAAACAAATCCGTAAACTCGCACGTGTCACCAATTATCCATTGTTCATCCATTGTCTTCTGAAGTTTGTTTGGTGGCTGCACTCAAGCCACCAAAAAGTGACCGTTAAAAATCCACTTATATCCGAGCAATCATAGAAGATATGACTGTTTGGTTTGTTCCTTAGTGAAGTACAATGATCTATGTCCAAACAGCAACTTTCATTTTGAAAAAATATGAAAATCCTGTGTGATATCACCTTTCAAAAAACTGCAAAAGCATCGTTTTGTTTACATTTTGACGACCGAGCCCCTTTAATGGGTTTCCACTAACCCACATGTGGGTTAAAAGATACCTTGGTTAAAACTGATCCACTCTGACACCCGACTGGCTGATGTTGTCCCAGTTTTGTGTAAAATGTGCTCTTGCAATCGTTGATAATCCACTGTCAAAACTATGACAGAAAACATCAAAACCACAGCTCACTTAAAGGTTCAAAACATTTTAGAAATGTTCTCAAGAAGTATATTCCCCTTAATTTGGCCAAGCGGGCAAACAGTCTCCTTCAGCAAGCAAATGTTAGTGCTTTAAAGGTATTGCGTCCATATAAATACTTGAGCGTTAACGCTGAGCAAAGTTTTTGCTGACAAATCGCTGACGGCCCTTTGTTATCGCACAATAGTGCTAAAGTCATTAGCAGTGGTGAACAAAGACTTCTTAATCCTTGCATTATCCTCATGAATTTCTTTGGTTCTATTTCAATAGCGATAAAATGACTACTTTTGTTTTATGATTGAAAAGAAGTTGATATTGGTCATGAGCGGGCTATTTATGAGAACTCGATTCCTTCAAGATCAGCTAAAATTTTACAAGGAAATGACAGTTTATTCGAAATGATCCCTTGTCAAACAAAAGTTGATTTATTTTTGCTTCCTTTTCTAGATTCAATTTGTGTTGCTTTCCTTCACATTTCATACGCCATAAAACTGGACTGTAGATTCCCAAGAGGCTTCTTCTGGTTATTATGGCTGTACATGCTCACACTATTCATGTTATTTTCACATTTCTACAAACAAGCTTACACAACCAAGCCAAAGGAGGAAAAGGCAGAATAGAAACATCTTTCAAGTACGCTTTTATATATTTTTATTACGTTTCTTCCACTTTTAACATATATCGCATTGCCATACCGGGTGTCCCAAAATGATGTATTATCGTTTGATTGCCCATAACGAATGAACCGATTTTCAAAAACTTTATTTCATCCGATTGCCGAAAGGCTAAATTGCATTCGAAGATGTTGGTTGTGGTTTTACGCCGATGTTTTCGTGTCGAAAAGAAAATCGATAGACCTGCTCAAATTCAAGCCTTGCATGACATGAAAAAGAAACGGCCTACTTGTCCAGTCTACATGTTGAAAAACCTTATTTTGAGCTATAGTTTTTAAGGAAAATACTCGATCTTGCCTAACAGTCAAAATTTTCAAATTTTTTATCATCATTGATGTGTCCAATGATAGTGCGCATTTCTTTCTGTCATTTATGACCAAACTAGAAGCTTTACATGCACAAAGAAATTGATCTGGCAATCATCCATGCTCTTTTGCAGTATGCTTCAAACCAGGAAGCCCTAGAAAGAGCTAAATTTGATAATTTTTAAACCAATTTAAAGATCAGTTACATCTTGGAAAATAATTTGGTCCGTATTTCTACTTGACCGAAAAAGAAAGTTGAAGATCAGCCTTGTAATCAAATTTTGGTGATTTCTCAAACGAGAGTATTTCTTTTGGGACACCCGGTACCTATATCTTACTTAGCTTGGAAACGGCTGTTTCAACGCTTGCTTGCTTTGGCAAAGCTGGGTGGATAAGGATTGGGATACCCACATTTGATGGGGGAATAGTGAATATTATTGTATAAAATGAAAATAATGCGATAAAATATACCTTTCGTGCTTCAGTTTTCTTGTTTTTCTCTTGCAATCTATGTGTGTGCACACTCCACTGCTAGGTCCATAAACCACCACCTCAATAACTAGGTCCCTTCGGTTTATTTTTAGATGGGCCTAACAGTGGAGTGTACAGACACATACACATGAATTGCAAGAGAAAAACAAGAAAAATGAAGCACTAAAGGTACTTTTTATCGCATTATTTTCATGCTATACAATAATATTCATTATTCCCCATCATATGTGGTAGATCTTATCATCTTATGTAAATTATCGGACGCAAATCTTTCAGATCAATATATTTGCATATATAATATAGCCAGTCACAAGTTATTATTTGCGAAATAACTAGAAGTCTCAGTGTGCATTGCGATATTCATAATCCATTTTTTCACAACAGTTATTCCTTTATCCAGTTATTCATTTGATTTAGTTTGGCCGTTTACCTCAGGGTGTCTTCTTTTTGCCAATGATATCCACTGACACATACCAAGTTGCTAATCCCGAGTTCGTGGATAAAACCACCCTACCTTCGAAGGTCCTTTCCATTTCAATGTTCTGCTTCCTTCCATACATGGTTTCAATCACTACTCTGTGTTTATTATTATTATTATTATTATAACATTATTTACAGTTGGTTAAAAAAACTGATAGTTCAAAATTGAACTAATTAAGACCAACTATTTACACAAAAAGGAATACTAATTACAATGAATAGATAAATACATGATTATAATACAGAAATATTTCTGGTGAAATTCCCACGGACTCTTTATCTACATATTTTGCATGAGCAACTGTCACCCTTCCACTCTTTAATTGTTCTCAGAACTACCTGATGTATATAGTGACCTGGTAAAGTAGCGCCATACCTTGGGAAGTTTCTTTCTACTTCGATATATTGCTTCCTTCCAAGAAATTCATCCTTTCAATTATTACTCTGAGTTCTCGGAATTACTTTCTTCTTCAGTATCCTCAGATCCATCTGATAATACTGATTCTTCTTCGCTTGATTCTTCCATTTCTCCTTCACTTGATTCGTCTTCGAGTTCACTTTCTAATGAGGAAAGAAACGAGATATCTTAGCTCTGGTCCTCTGATTATGAGGTCCTGGTGTAGTGTTAAATCTTCTTCACGTTTAAAATCTTCTCTTGAATTTAGAACTGTTGCTAACAATACTAAACTTTTGGTATAAAGGGTAAGATAACATCGAAGGTCCCAGCTTTGAAAGAAAATGATTTCCAGATTAAAATCATTTTGCAACTACTTTGAAATGCCATATACATAATTCTGATAATTTACAATGCACGGTTGAAGAGGACACAACGAATACCACAAAACAGGGAGAGTACCTTGGTTTTTAACGCAGTTTTATTTTTCGCTCAATCCTGACTAGTTTCCCACCTTAGGGCATCTTCAGAACAGCTGGTTATTTATAAGTATCAACGTCTGTTTATAGTAAAATCTATGCCCATGTAAGGCCCAGTTTAAACATCGTTCTTGCCGTGTCGAATTTGAAAGATGCTGCTAAAAACTTCTTCTAAGTGTCAATTGAATTCTTCATAAAAACGATGTTTAAATCACCTGCCGTTTTGAATAGATAAAACGGCAGGAGTTCACCAGCTTTGTCGTATCAAACGGCAGAAAAACGACTTGATTTAAGCATCGTATTTCTGCTGCATTTAATTAATCAATTCTAGGCCATGGTCCACGGTTTCTACGTGTGATCAGCCAGTGGGCTTGTGCATTTTGAAAAATGGCCATTTTAACAATTTCAACCCGACACGGCAAAAAACGACGTTTAAATAAGATTTTTGACACGGCAGATTCTGCCGTTTTTAATACAGTTCGATTCAACACGGTAAAAAAAACCATGTTTAAACTAGACCGAAGGTTTTCAGAAGTTGCTCTGAAGATGTCCTGTCTGAAGATTCCTGAAAAGCTGATCTCATCTTGATGTTGGCGAAAATTCACTTTTTACTGTACCTGGCTATATTTTAGACATTAGAGTATGAAACATGACATACTAGACATTAGAGTATGAAACGTGAGGTTGGAACCTCTACTCTAGAAAACAAGTTAACTGAGAAATCATGTTCCATAAAATGTTTTTTGGATTTTGCATATCATCTTTAGACACATCTCCACTATTTTTAGCATTGTTAACTTTCGAAATATTGACCTCGATATACGTACAGTTAAGCCCGAAATTATTCATACCTGTGCCAAATTCTGAGTATTTTGAATCGTTCTATTTGAGGACCAATTTTACTGTGGCTGAAGTTTCGTAAGAATGTGATAAAAGGCTGAAACAAGTGCTACAAGAGACATTTCAAGGAATGAAATATCTTGTGAATTGGTTAGCAAATATAACGATTGAAAATACTCCAATTTTGGCATAGGTATGAATAATTTCGGGCTTAACTGTGTATGTTTTGAAGAAAAAGTCTTGTTGACACTAGGAAGAGTAATTAATTCTCTGTTGGATGTCCGATAAGCAAACAACGTTTTAGCAATCTGAGTAAACAATTAATTTTACTTACCCTCAATATCCTCCTCTTCTAGTTCCGATTCTGATCCGGACTCGACATCTGTGTCATGATCTCTCACATCTCGTTTTTCTCTGCCCTTTTCTTCCTCGCTGCTACTTCCTTCGTCTTCTTCACTCCCGCTGAAGGACCCTTCTTCCGAGCTGCCTAACTCATCCTCAGAGGTAGCTTCCTCTTCTTCTGAGCTCCCTGTCTCTTCTTCACTCGATTCTTCTTCCCCTGAACTGGATTCTCCTTGCGAGGAAAATTCATCTTCTTCATTGCTATCATAGACTGGCATTTTATTTTTCCGTAAATCTTCATCTCTGCCATCCTCTGACAAACTACCGTCTTCTGATATCCCCTCATCTTCCATCATCGAATTTGTTTCTCCAGATTCCTCCCCTGAATCAGTCACATATTCGCTACCCTCGCTCTCCATCTTCTTTCTTAAATCACCCTGCGATATATCTTCTTCACTCTCAGATTCAGTTTCACTTTCCTCTGATTCATCTTCCCCTGAATCATAATCACTTGAATCATAATCAGTCGATTCATAATCAGTTGAATCATAAGATCTTTGTCGTAATTTCTGTAAAGCACGTTGTCTATCTTCTTCAAGTTTGGCCTTGTGTTCAGCTGCTTTTTTAGCTTCGATTGCCTCTCGTTTTGCCTCGACTTTTTTCTTCACTAAACGACCAAGTAAACTTTTCTTCTTTTCAAAATCTTCCATGTTATTTTCACTCGTATTTACGTTCTGAACAGCGATTACTGACGCAGGAGACTTACTAAGATTAATTTCATTCTTCTGAGTCGTGTTTTGATTTGCACACTTCTCAAATTTGTTCGTCTCAGTAAGATTCTTTCCTACGGTGTTATATGTGTTCTCCTGTTGCTTATCCGTAGTTCGTTTCTCTACTTTTGCGTCTGCTTCTACGCGCGTCTCAGTTCGTTTTTCCTTCGTCACCTTGCCCTTGTCATTCTCTCGTGGACTAACTTTATCCTGTTCTCTTCGACTAGTTTTGGTTTCTCGTGGACTAGCTTGGCTCTGTTCTCGTGGACTAAGTTTATCCTGGTTTCTTGGACTAATTTTACTTTCTTTGTTGCCCTCCCTTGGGCTCGCTTTCCTCTTTCCCTTGCCATCCACTTTGTCACTGTCTGTTTGACGTTCCTTGCCTTTAGCACCCTTCCTTTGTTTCTCCTCTTTCCGATTAATGGTCTCTTGATCATGTGTTTCATCTTTGCCTAAATCATTCTTGTTTTGCTCATGTTCTTTACGTTTCTTTCTCCTAATAAGATTCGAAAGCAGATTTGTTTTCTTGTCTTCATCACTGACAACAACTTCTTTTGTTCCTTTCTGCGTTTTCTTCACCTCATTCACTTTTTTAATATTCTCAGGATCCTTATCCGCTTTTAATTCCTCAAGTTTCGCAGCTCTCATTTTCGCCTCTTTCCTCTTTCGTATCAAATTCGATAAAATCTTAGTCTTGTTTTCCTCATCGCTAACAACCTCCTCTTTTGTTTGGTCAGCTTTCGTCACTTTCGCAACTTTCGGGTTCATTTGGCTCTTTGCATTCTTAACGTCAGTTGAACTCCCTACAGCTCCTCCTTGCGCCGATTTCACACCCTTTGCCTCCTGCCTCTTCCTTATCAAATTTGATAACAACTTCATCTTTGTCTCCTCATCACTGATAACTTCATTATTATCTTTCGTCGCTTCATTCCTTGTTCCATCTAAACTCTTCTTTACTTGCGTATTTTCCTTGCCAGATGAAGATTGTCTTCTCCCTTTATCATCGACTAACTTCTTCGTTGTGCCAGCCTCTTCATTTTGTTTTTGCTGCTGTCTTTGATGTTGCTGATGTTGCGCGCGTTGTTGCTGCTGTCTTTGTTGTTGCTGTTGTTGCACGTGTTGCTGTTGTTGTTTATCATTCCTTGTGGTTGCAACTTCATTTTTTCTTTTACTATCCAATTTCCTCCTCAATAATCCACCTATTAACGATTTCTTTCTTTCTTCGTCACTTACTACTTCCTCTGTTTCGTTCTTCCTTTTCAAGTCACTTGTATTCTTACTTGCAATGCCAGAACTCGAGCTTTCTTTTCCTCTTGTCTCGTTCATTTTTCCACCAATGTTATTGCCAGATTCTTGATACAACTCAATGCTTTGCTCCTGAGATCCCTCAGTTACGGTTCTCAAAATCTCCTTTCTGTTCACAGCCTCAATTTGCCTACTCTTACTGTGCGTCTCAGTCTTCTTTACATGTCTTTTTGGGCTACTTTCTTTGTAAGTTGAGCCAAAGCCTTTCGTTTCTTCTCTCGACCTTTTCCGTTCTTCCCTCGATGTTTTTCTCTCTTTGCTTGCCGTACTGTACTGTACTGTCCTGTCATCACTTGAGCTACTGCATTTTCTATTCCTTTCCTTGCTCGAAGCGCTCTCTTTTCGGTTCCTTTCCTTGCTTGAAGCACTCTCTTTTCGGTTCCTTTCCTTGCTTGAAGTACTCTCTTTTGCTCTACCCTTCTCATCTCTCGATCCTTTCGAACTTATTGATCTCTTCCTTGCTTTTGGAATGTCTTCCTTCTCCGATCTTCTTTCCCGACTACCCGTCGACTCTTTCCTCCTTGAGGAAACCTTTTGAGACTTCGACGAAGAATCTTCCTTTACAGTTCTTTTCCGCTGTTCTGCCTTGTCCTTTGAACCTCGATCTTTAGTAATTTTCACCTCATCTGTGCTATGCTTGCGAACTCTGCTTGAACTCCGTTTCCTTCCCCGCTCCTTTCGATTATTGTTCAAATCTTTAGATTTCCTCTCCCGTTTTTTACTTCCTTTAGTTCTCTCTTTCTTCGGAGTACTATTCCCTACTATGATGATATTTTGCAGCCTCCTAGGCCTCTGTACTTTTACAGTAACTTCTGGGATATCGTAATCAATTTGAAATGGTTGGAAATAAGCCTGACTGTGAGGGCTTTGGTTATGCATTCGATAGACATCAGTTCCCGCCCAATCGACAGAAAACGCCTTACTACCTCTCCAGGCCTCTTTGGGTCCTAACGGTGGCCTATTTTCAGAATCACAATAATTTGCCACCTCGTCATCATGCCAGCCTGGATTCGATGATTCAACGAACATCGACAACGTTTTAGCCATAGCGTTCTTCCTTCTTGGAATTTGGCCACTTCCTGTTCCGGGTACCTGCAAACCGTTGTCATTTTCTCCTCTGCACATTTCTAAGAACAATTCTCTGGTCCGCTGGTCTTTATCTTTCTGCTTTGATTGTCCATCAGTACTGTTTAGACGTCTGAGGGTCTCATTTGAATCGCTCCATATGCCGGATTCGAGGCGTCGAACATAACTTCGACTGTCAGTATTTTTATCTACAGCGCTAAAATTTGGGATCGTTTCCGCTATTTTTATCACATTTTCATAATCATGATCATCATCTTCTATATCTTTGACCAATCCAGTGTTCTCCCTTCCTTGTTGCCATGGTAGAACCCCTTCCCCTACACCCTTTTCTTTCTTTGTAACTCCATCCATCTCGCTGACGACAATAACAGGCGTTTGTTTAACTACCGGCATCTCTCCCTCCTTACCCTCCATCCGTTCTCTAATAGCATTACTATGTGAACTTTTGAATTGTTGCCTATCTTTCGAGTTGTTAGGACGTGTGATCTTCTTACTCTCATCCGATTCCATAAACGTTTGTCCAGGAAGATTGATATTTATAACTTCCTGATCATAATAAAGATCATCATTAAAGTTTGCATTCCTTGTCATATGATCTGTACTATCAAATTCAGTCCGTCTGTCTTTCCACCCTCCAAATTCTGTCTGTCTGTCGTTACACCCTCCCTTATCTGCAATCTCCCGCCCTCTATCATCCTCAGGCCGTGCCAATCCGTTCCCTTCTTCAAAAGATAGCTCCCCAGCTCCATTTTCACTGCTTAAATTTACATTCATCGAATCACTCTTAATTCTATTAATCTTCATATCAGTAACACTTTGATCGTAAAGTATGTCACAAAAGTCGTCATATCCCGGTGATAGACTTGGTATATCTAGCATTCCTGGATCATCACAGTATTCACTGTTCCAAACATAGTCCTCAATTGGCTGTTTGTTCTCCATTCGAATCATTTCTTCGTCACCTATATACTCCTGGTCAAAGTTTCTCATGTTCTTCTGCCCTCTCCTCCTTTCTCCCCTCAGCTCATCATCATCTATGTATTCCTGCTCAAAATTACCCCTGTTGTTTGCCCCTCCTCTCCCTCTTTCATCCCTCAGTTCATCATCATCTATGTATTCCTGCTCAAAATTACCCCTGTTGTTTGCGCCTCCTCTCCTTGTTTCGCCCCTCATTTCATCATCATCTATATATTCCTGCTCAAAATTACCCCTGTTTTTTGCCCCTCCTCTCCTTCTTTCATCCCTCAGTTCATCATCATCTATATATTCCTGTTCAAAGTCCCCCTTCTTGTTCCCCCCTCCTCTTCTTGCATCACTCCTCCTCCCGTCGTATCTCTGTCTCCTACCATCACCCCTTCTATAATCTGTCCCGTGGTCTGCTCGTTGAATCATTTGCCTACTGTGCCTCTCACGAGTGATATCAGAGCCCCGGCCCTTGATTCATGTATCCATTTTCACGGATGAACTCCCTTTCAAGTCTGTCTCGTTCTCGTGCAATTCGTTCGTCGGACACGCGTTCTGACACCCTCTCCCGATCTCTATTTCTTTGTCCCCGATAGTTGTCCTCATCACTGAGCATTCGTTGCCTGTCCTTGTTCTTTTTAACATTGAAACTTCGCGTTGACCTCGGTGAAGGAGGCAGCATTTCCCGCCCACTTCCCAAATAACGATCATCATGATAATCATAGACATCAAGGTGATTCGAATGCAAGGGAACATCTACTGACATGCTATCCCTAAGTGCACCTCCCCTTCTTGTTCGTTTAGGTCTCTTATCTCTCACTGATCTGTAATCAAAGTTTCGTAGCGATCCGCTTGTAGTCCTATCAAAAAGAGCATCTTTTAAATCACCTAATAGTTGACCTTGCGTTCGTAAGCCCTTCCCACTGTACGCATCACTGGGCCTTGTACTGGTCGGCCTACTTCTATGTCTGTCCGACGCAACTGAAGTCAGTTCTTGTCTATTAGGACTTCGTCTGGGCATGAGTTCATCATCAGATGGATAATTTCGATCATGAAAATGTAAACCACGTTTTGTTATATTTTTAGGCCGTCTTGGAGAGAAATCATCCTCACGTTGATCGTCTGATTCGCTATCAAATTCATCATCTTCATAGGAATCAGAGTAATCACTAAAATCGTCTTTTGGATTGCCATTTCTGCTACTTTTATGTGAATAAAATTTCGACGTTTGCTGATTCAAATCCGATCTGTTGTTTCTCTTGACTCGTTCTTCCTTCCAAATATCGGATGGCCTAACTGAAGGTCTTTCAATAATAGATGGTGATTCTCTGCTTCTTCTGCGATGTTCAGTATCATTATCACTTTCAGTGGATTTGGCACTCTCCTCTGAGCTTTTATCTCCTTTCATCGTCCTCCCGAAATCTTTCACAACAATTCCTTCCTCGATCTTCCCAATACTGTTTTGCCTTGTGTTGCTCTTGATCCGTTTCGCCTTCTTCTTCTCCACATATTCTTGCAAATTATCCCTATGTAACTCGGCAGGTTGTTGGTTTACATTATAACTCTTTTCTTGTTTACTTTCGTTAGAATTCCGTCTTCTCGATTTACCACCCTCTCTGAATTCTCTATCTGTATTGTTGATTTCACCATCATAACCCGCAGTTAAATGCCTCTGCCTGTCACCCCGTTGTTTATCTATGCGTCTCGGTTTTCTTTTTTGCGACCCGTCCATATCACGCTTTAATAAAAGGTGTTCTATTTCCTCATCTACATTTCTCTATTCAACCTTTAAACTTCATTAATAATTTCTAGCATATAGTCTGATTTTACAGGTACTTCATTTAAAAAGTCATTGTATCTTCAATGTTTGTTTTTGAAAATTCGTGACAAAGCTTCTTTTCTTAAAATTATAATGAGCTTCGTTTAGCTTATCAACTATCACCTAAGTCTGTGCTATGCTTCGAGCTTTCCTGATTGACTGAACTGCATTCACACCACACCTCTCCGCTGCTCTTGCTGTGTGAGCGTTACTCTTCATCCACGTCACTTAGAGGTATTCTTTTGTCGATCCTTGTAGAGCGAGAGATTATTTGCATGATTATGTCATTGGTCAGTTCGTGTTGTTGATGAACTCACCTTTTCTGGTTAACTCATCTGCATTCACACCACACCTCTTCGCTGCTCTTACTGTGTGAGAGTTACTCTTCATCCACGTCACCTATAGGTATTCTCTTGTCGATCCTTGTAGAGCAAGACATTATTTGCATGATTATTTCATTGGTCAGTTCGTGTTGTTGATTAACTCACCTTTCTGGTTAACTCATCTGCATTACATGACATCTCTTCGCTGCTCTTACTGTGTGAGAATTACTCTTCACCCACGTCACTTAGAGGTATTCTTTTGTCGATCCTTGTAGAGCGAGAGATTATTTGCATGATTATGTCATTGGTCAGTTCGTGTTGTTGATGAACTCACCTTTTCTGGTTAACTCATCTGCATTAACATGAAATCTCTGCTCTGCTCTATGTGAGTGAGCTTTACTCTTCAGTGACGCAATCTGTAGGTATCCTTTATGGATTCTTGTAGAGCGAGACGCTAGTTCTATGTTGATCTTACTGGGCAGTTTGTCTTTCTGGTGCACTATCACCTACGTTTACGTTCTGCTTTTCTCTTAAAAATCCTCACCTCGCTTCCAGTTGAATGCTTCAGCCCCTCTAATCATGCGATATCCCGTTGCTCTGCATTGCTCCTTATGTTTCTGCTCATCATGTTTGTTTTCGTACTTCTTGTTACAAGGATAACTTTCAGTCCTTACAGCTGTTTCAATTCATAAAGAACTGCCCTATGATCTCTTAATAGACATCAGGTTTTTTCTCAGCAAAGCAACTCCCCGTTTGTTCAGCAACCAATTAAATCAAGCAAACGAAATGACCACTTAATCAATCAAATGAGATGATCACTTTCAAAAGGTTCTGCTTGTCTACATAATACAACGATAACTTTACTATCCTCACATCTTTTCCAGGTCAATGCTTCCACCCCTCAGTCAGACCGATATCCCGTTGCTCTGCAGCGCTCTGTTTGTTCTGCACCCCAGTTTATCGATCAAACGAAATGACCACTTTGACGACATTCTTCTCGACTAAATAGTCAAGGATAACTTTACTATGCTCACATCTTTTCCAGGTCAATGCTTCAACCCCTCAGTCAGACCGATATCCCGTTGCTCTGCAGCGCTCTATTTGTTCTGCACCCCAGTTTATCAATCAAACGAAAGATCACTTTGACGATATTCTTCTCGACTAAATAGTACAAGGAAAACTTTACTATCCTCGCATCTTTTCCAGGTCAATGCTTCCACCCCTCAGTCACACGATATTCCGTTGCTCGGTATCGCTCTGTTCGTTCTGCACCCCAGTTTATCGATCAAACGAAAGATCACTTTGACGATATTCTTCTCGACAAGGATAACTTGAAGGCCATGCAACTGTTCCAATTCATAAAACAATGCCCCAATAGGAATATAATGTTGCTTCGCTCGGCTTGTGATTCCCAAGAGATCTAACATTTCTCATCAAGTCAACATCCTACTGCATCTCCATGCATCTCTTTTGTCTTCATTTCTCTTTGAATTTTCCTCATCAATAAACGCAATTATGATTTTAGCTGATGACTCAAAATAAGATAAAATAAGGCCTTTGTTTCGATTATGCATATGTTTTGACATCGGTTTATGCTTTGCAAGTTTCCAGAACAAAAAGTCTGTAAAACCAGACCAGCTGCACCAAAATCATTTTTTAACGAATAATAACTTTATGAAAGATTATCTCACTAAAGCTCATTTTGGTCGACATCCACGCAATATTTTTGGGCAATATGGTCGTCATTTTTCCACGCAATTTCCCCATGATGATCAATTAGGCCAAAAGATGACCAAAGTCGGCTACATCAGAGCAGATTAATCTGGGAAACAGATTTTGTAATACAATAGCAACAGTTGCGTTTGAGTAACACCTCAATTCAAAGCGATTAGCGGCTGCAGACAAACGAAATTCTCTCAACCAGTAATTCAAAACAAACAAAACAAATAAGACCCTTTTCGGAAAAACCAATTTTTGGGCAAAAAGTAAGGTTAACCCCTTTGCTTTTTTGCAAAAATATGCCCTTTTCGCAAATACCGATTCTAGGCCAAAAGGTAAGGCTAACCCCTTTGCTTTTTTGCAAAAATAGGCCCATTTTGAAATAACTGATTTTTGGGCAAAAAGTAAGGCTATAGCCTTTGCTTTTTTGCAAAAATAGGCCCATTTTGAAATTACTGATTTTGGGCAACAAGTAAGGCTATAGCCTTTGCTTTTTTGCAAAATTAGGCCCATTTTGAAATTACTGATTTTTGGGCAAAAAGTAAGGCTATAGCCTTTGCTTTTTTGCAAAAATAGGCCCATTTTGAAATTACTGATTTTGGGCAAAAAGTAAGGCTATAGCCTTTGCTTTTTTGCAAAATTAGGCCCATTTTGAAATTACTGATTTTTGGGCAAAAAGTAAGGCTATAGCCTTTGCTTTTTTGCAAAAATAGGCCCATTTTGAAATTACTGATTTTTGGGCAAAAAGTAAGGCTATAGCCTTTGCTTTTTTGCAAAAATAGGCCCATTTTGAAATTACTGATTTTTGGGCAAAAAGTAAGGCTATAGCCTTTGCTTTTTGCAAAAATAGACCCATTTTAAAATTACTGATTTTTGGGTAAAAAGTAAGGCTATAGCCTTTGCTTTCTTGCAAAAATAGGCCCATTATGAGATTACTGATTTTTGGGCAAAAAGTAAGGCTATAGCCTTTGCTTTTTTGCAAAAATAGGCCCATTTTGAAATTACTGATTTTTGGGCAAAAAGTAAGGCTATAGCCTTTGCTTTTTTGCAAAAATAGGCCCATTTTGAAATTACTGATTTTTGGGCAAAAAGTAAGGCTATAGCCTTTGCTTTTTTTTTGCAAAAATAGGCCCATTTTGAAATTACTGATTTTTGGGCAAAAAGTAAGGCTATTGCCTTTGCTTTTTTGCAAAAATAGGCCCATTTTAAAATTACTGATTTCTGGGCAAAAAGTAAGGCTATAGCCTTTGCTTTCTTGCAAAAATAGGCCCATTTTGAAATTACTGATTTTCGGGCAAAAAGTAAGGCTATAGCCTTTGTTTTTTTGCAAAAATAGGCCCATTTTGAAATTACTGATTTTTGGGCGAAAAGTTAGGCTATAGCCTTTGCTTTTTTGCAAAAATAGGCCCATTTTGAAAATACTGATTTTTGGGCAAAAAGTAAGGCTATAGCCTTTGCTTTTTTGCAAAAATAAGCCCATATTGAAATTATTGATTTTTTGGCAAAAAGTAAGGCTATAGCCTTTGCTTTTTTGCAAAAATAGGCCCATTTTGAAATTACTGATTTTTGGGCTAAAAGTAAGGCTATAGCCTTTGCTTTTTTGCAAAAATAGGCCCATTTTGAAATTACTGATTTTTTGGCAAAAAGTAAGGCTATAGCCTTTGCTTTTTTTGCAAAAATAGGCCCATTTTGAAATTACTGATTTTTGGGCAAAAAGTAAGGCTATAGCCTTTGCTTTTTTTGCAAAAATAGGCCCATTTTGAAATTACTGATTTTTGGGCAAAAAGTAAGGCTATAGCCTTTGCTTTTTTGCAAAAATAGGCCCATTTTGAAATTACTGATTTTTGGGCAAAAAGTTAGGCTATAGCCTTTGCTTTTTTTGCAAAAATAGGCCCATTTTGAAATTACTGATTTTTGGGCAAAAAGTAAGGCTATAGCCTTTGCTTTTTTGCAAAAATAGGCCCATTTTGAAATTACTGATTTTTGGGCAAAAATTTAGGCTATAGCCTTTGCTTTTTTGCAAAAATAGGCCCATTTTGAAATTACTGATTTTTGGGCAAAAAGTAAGGCTATAGCCCTTGTTTTTTGCAAAAATAGGCCCATTTTGAAATTACTGATTTTTGGGCAAAAAGTAAGGCTATAGCATTTTCTTTTTTGCAAAAATAGGCCCATTTTGAAATTACTGATTTTTGGGCAAAAAGTAAGGCTATAGCCTTTGCTTTTTTGCAAAAATAGGCCCATATTGAAATTACTGATTTTTGGGCAAAAAGTAAGGCTATAGCCTTTGCTTTTTGCAAAAATAGACCCATTTTAAAATTACTGATTTTTGGGTAAGAAGTAAGGCTATAGCCTTGGCTTTCTTGCAAAAATAGGCCCATTTTGAAATTACTGATTTTTGGGCAAAAAGTAAGGCTATAGCCTTTGCTTTTTTGCAAAAATAGGCCCATTTTGAAATTACTGATTTTTGGGCAAAAAGTAAGGCTATAGCCTTTGCTTTTTTTTGCAAAAATAGGCCCATTTTGAAATTACTGATTTTTGGGCAAAAAGTAAGGCTATTGCCTTTGCTTTTTTGCAAAAATAGGCCCATTTTAAAATTACTGATTTCTGGGCAAAAAGTAAGGCTATAGCCTTTGCTTTCTTGAAAAAATAGGCCCATTTTGAAATTACTGATTTTCGGGCAAAAAGTAAGGCTATAGAATTTTCTTTTTTGCAAAAATAGGCCCATATTGAAATTACTGATTTTTGGGCAAAAAGTAAGGCTATAGCCTTTGCTTTTTGCAAAAATAGACCCATTTTAAAATTACTGATTTTTGGGTAAAAAGTAAGGCTATAGCCTTTGCTTTCTTGCAAAAATAGGCCCATTATGAGATTACTGATTTTTGGGCAAAAAGTAAGGCTATAGCCTTTGCTTTTTTGCAAAAATAGGCCCATTTTGAAATTACTGATTTTTGGGCAAAAAGTAAGGCTATAGCCTTTGCTTTTCTGCAAAAATAGGCCCATTTTGAAATTACTGATTTTTGGGCAAAAAGTAAGGCTATAGCCTTTGCTTTTTTTTTGCAAAAATAGGCCCATTTTGAAATTACTGATTTTTGGGCAAAAAGTAAGGCTATTGCCTTTGCTTTTTTGCAAAAATAGGCCCATTTTAAAATTACTGATTTCTGGGCAAAAAGTAAGGCTATAGCCTTTGCTTTCTTGAAAAAATAGGCCCATTTTGAAATTACTGATTTTCGGGCAAAAAGTAAGGCTATAGCCTTTGTTTTTTTGCAAAAATAGGCCCATTTTGAAATTACTGATTTTTGGGCAAAAAGTTAGGCTATAACCTTAGGTTTTTTGCAAAAATAGGCCCATTTTGAAAATACTGATTTTTGGGCAAAAAGTAAGGCTATAGCCTTTGCTTTTTTGCAAAAATAAGCCCATATTGAAATTATTGATTTTTTGGCAAAAAGTAAGGCTATAGCCTTTGCTTTTTTGCAAAAATAGGCCCATTTTGAAATTACTGATTTTTGGGCTAAAAGTAAGGCTATAGCCTTTGTTTTTTTTGCAAAAATAGGCCCATTTTGAAATTACTGATTTTTGGGCGAAAAGTTAGGCTATAGCCTTTGCTTTTTTGCAAAAATAGGCCCATATTGAAAATACTGATTTTTGGGCAAAAAGTAAGGCTATAGCCTTTGCTTTTTTGCAAAAATAAGCCCATATTGAAATTATTGATTTTTTGGCAAAAAGTAAGGCTATAGCCTTTGCTTTTTTGCAAAAATAGGCCCATTTTGAAATTACTGATTTTTGGGCAAAAAGTTAGGCTATAGCCTTTGCTTTTTTGCAAAAATAGGCCCATTTTGAAATTACTGATTTTTGGGAAAAAAGTAAGGCTATCGCCTTTGTTTTTTGCAAAAATAGGCCCATTTTGAAATTACTGATTTTTGGGCAAAAAGTAAGGCTATAGCATTTGCTTTTTTGCAAAAATAGGCCCATTTTGAAATTACTGATTTCTGGGCAAAAAGTAAGGCTATAGCCTTTGCTTTTTTGCAAAAATAGGCCCATATTGAAATTACTGATTTTTGGGCAAAAAGTAAGGCTATAGCCTTTGCTTTTTTGCAAAAATAGGCCCATTTTGAAATTACTGATTTTTGGGCAAAAAGTTAGGCTATAGCCTTTGCTTTTTTGCAAAAATAGGCCCATTTTGAAATTACTGATTTTTGGGCAAAAAGTAAGGCTATAGCCTTTGCTTTTTTGCAAAAATAGGCCCATTTTGAAATTACTGATTTTTGGGCAAAAAGTTAGGCTATAGCCTTTGCTTTTTTGCAAAAATAGGCCCATTTTGAAATTACTGATTTTTGAGAAAAAAGTAAGGCTATCGCCTTTGTTTTTTGCAAAAATAGGCCCATTTTGAAATTACTGATTTTTGGGCAAAAAGTAAGGCTATAGCATTTGCTTTTTTGCAAAAATAGGCCCATTTTGAAATTACTGATTTCTGGGCAAAAAGTAAGGCTATAGCCTTTGCTTTTTTGCAAAAATAGGCCCATATTGAAATTACTGATTTTTTCGCAAAAAGTAAGGCTATAGCCTTTGCTTTTTTGCAAAAATAGGCCCATTTTGAAATTACTGATTTTTGGGCAAAAAGTAAGGCTATAGCCTTTGCTTTTTTGCAAAAATAGGCCCATTTTGAAATTACTGATTTTTGGGCAAAAAGTAAGGCTATAGCCTTTGCTTTTTGCAAAAATAGACCCATTTTAAAATTACTGATTTTTGGGTAAAAAGTAAGGCTATAGCCTTTGCTTTCTTGCAAAAATAGGCCCATTATGAGATTACTGATTTTTGGGCAAAAAGTAAGGCTATAGCCTTTGCTTTTTTGCAAAAATAGGCCCATTTTGAAATTACTGATTTTTGGGCAAAAAGTAAGGCTATAGCCTTTGCTTTTTTTTTGCAAAAATAGGCCCATTTTGAAATTACTGATTTTTGGGCAAAAAGTAAGGCTATAGCCTTTGCTTTTTTTTTGCAAAAATAGGCCCATTTTGAAATTACTGATTTTTGGGCAAAAAGTAAGGCTATTGCCTTTGCTTTTTTGCAAAAATAGGCCCATTTTGAAATTACTGATTTTTGGGCAAAAAGTAAGGCTATAGCCTTTGCTTTTTTGCAAAAATAGGCCCATATTGAAATTACTGATTTTTTGGCAAAAAGTAAGGCTATAGCCTTTGCTTTTTTGCAAAAATAGGCCCATTTTGAAATTACTGATTTTTGGGCAAAAAGTAAGGCTATAGCCTTTGCTTTTTTGCAAAAATAGGCCCATTTTGAAATTACTGATTTTTGGGCAAAAAGTAAGGCTATAGCCTTTGCTTTTTTGCAAAAATAGGCCCATTTTGAAATTACTGATTTTTGGGCGAAAAGTTAGGCTATAGCCTTTGCTTTTTTGCAAAAATAGGCCCATTTTGAAAATACTGATTTTTGGGCAAAAAGTAAGGCTATAGCCCTTGTTTTTTGCAAAAATAGGCCCATTTTGAAATTACTGATTTTTGGGCAAAAAGTAAGGCTATAGCATTTGCTTTTTTGCAAAAATAGGCCCATTTTGAAATTACTGATTTCTGGGCAAAAAGTAAGGCTATAGCCTTTGCTTTTTTGCAAAAATAGGCACATATTGAAATTACTGATTTTTTCGCAAAAAGTAAGGCTATAGCCTTTGCTTTTTTGCAAAAATAGGCCCATTTTGAAATTACTGATTTTTGGGCAAAAAGTAAGGCTATAGCCTTTGCTTTTTTGCAAAAATAGGCCCATTTTGAAATTACTGATTTTTGGGCAAAAAGTAAGGCTATAGCCTTTGCTTTTTGCAAAAATAGACCCATTTTAAAATTACTGATTTTTGGGTAAAAAGTAAGGCTATAGCCTTTGCTTTCTTGCAAAAATAGGCCCATTATGAGATTACTGATTTTTGGGCAAAAAGTAAGGCTATAGCCTTTGCTTTTTTGCAAAAATAGGCCCATTTTGAAATTACTGATTTTTGGGCAAAAAGTAAGGCTATAGCCTTTGCTTTTTTGCAAAAATAGGCCCATTTTGAAATTACTGATTTTTGGGCAAAAAGTAAGGCTATAGCCTTTGCTTTTTTGCAAAAATAGGCCCATTTTGAAATTACTGATTTTTGGGCAAAAAGTAAGGCTATAGCCTTTGCTTTTTTTTTGCAAAAATAGGCCCATTTTGAAATTACTGATTTTTGGGCAAAAAGTAAGGCTATTGCCTTTGCTTTTTTGCAAAAATAGGCCCATTTTGAAATTACTGATTTTTGGGCAAAAAGTAAGGCTATAGCCTTTGCTTTTTTGCAAAAATAGGCCCATATTGAAATTACTGATTTTTTGGCAAAAAGTAAGGCTATAGCCTTTGCTTTTTTGCAAAAATAGGCCCATTTTGAAATTACTGATTTTTGGGCAAAAAGTAAGGCTATAGCCTTTGCTTTTTTGCAAAAATAGGCCCATTTTGAAATTACTGATTTTTGGGCAAAAAGTAAGGCTATAGCCTTTGCTTTTTTGCAAAAATAGGCCCATTTTGAAATTACTGATTTTTGGGCAAAAAGTAAGGCTATAGCCTTTGCTTTTTTGCAAAATAGGCCCATTTTGAAATTACTGATTTTTGGGCAAAAAGTAAGGCTATAGCCTTTGCTTTTTTGCAAAAATAGGCCCATTTTGAAATTACTGATTTTTGGGCAAAAAGTAAGGCTATAGCCTTTGTTTTTTTTTGCAAAAATAGGCCCATTTTGAAATTACTAATTTTTGGGCAAAAAGTAAGGCTATAGCCTTTGTTTTTTTTTTGCAAAAATAGGCCCATTTTGAAATTACTGATTTTTGGGCAAAAAGTAAGGCTATTGCCTTTGCTTTTTTGCAAAAATAGGCCCATTTTGAAATTACTGATTTTTGGGCAAAAAGTAAGGCTATAGCCTTTGCTTTTTTGCAAAAATAGGCCCATATTGAAATTACTGATTTTTTGGCAAAAAGTAAGGCTATAGCCTTTGCTTTTTTGCAAAAATAGGCCCATTTTGAAATTACTGATTTTTGGGCAAAAAGTAAGGCTATAGCCTTTGCTTTTTTGCAAAAATAGGCCCATTTTGAAATTACTGATTTTTGGGCAAAAAGTAAGGCTATAGCCTTTGCTTTTTTGCAAAAATAGGCCCATTTTGAAATTACTGATTTTTGGGCGAAAAGTTAGGCTATAGCCTTTGCTTTTTTGCAAAAATAGGCCCATTTTGAAAATACTGATTTTTGGGCAAAAAGTAAGGCTATAGCCCTTGTTTTTTGCAAAAATAGGCCCATTTTGAAATTACTGATTTTTGGGCAAAAAGTAAGGCTATGGCATTTGCTTTTTTGCAAAAATAGGCCCATTTTGAAATTACTGATTTCTGGGCAAAAAGTAAGGCTATAGCCTTTGCTTTTTTGCAAAAATAGGCCCATATTGAAATTACTGATTTTTTGGCAAAAAGTAAGGCTATAGCCTTTGCTTTTTTGCAAAAATAGGCCCATTTTGAAATTACTGATTTTTGGGCAAAAAGTAAGGCTATAGCCTTTGCTTTTTTACAAAAATAGGCCCATTTTGAAATTACTGATTTTTGGGCAAAAAGTAAGGCTATAGCCTTTGCTTTTTGCAAAAATAGACCCATTTTAAAATTACTGATTTTTGGGTAAAAAGTAAGGCTATAGCCTTTGCTTTCTTGCAAAAATAGGCCCATTATGAGATTACTGATTTTTGGGCAAAAAGTAAGGCTATAGCCTTTGCTTTTTTGCAAAAATAGGCCCATTTTGAAATTACTGATTTTTGGGCAAAAAGTAAGGCTATAGCCTTTGCTTTTTTGCAAAAATAGGCCCATTTTGAAATTACTGATTTTTGGGCAAAAAGTAAGGCTATAGCCTTTGCTTTTTTTTGCAAAAATAGGCCCATTTTGAAATTACTGATTTTTGGGCAAAAAGTAAGGCTATAGCCTTTGCTTTTTTGCAAAAATAGGCCCATTTTGAAATTACTGATTTTTGGGCAAAAAGTAAGGCTATAGCCTTTGCTTTTTTGCAAAAATAGGCCCATATTGAAATTACTGATTTTTGGGCAAAAAGTTAGGCTATAGCCTTTGCTTTTTTGCAAAAATAGGCCCATTTTGAAAATACTGATTTTTGGGCAAAAAGTAAGGCTATAGCCCTTGTTTTTTGCAAAAATAGGCCCATTTTGAAATTACTGATTTTTGGGCAAAAAGTAAGGCTATAGCCTTTGCTTTTTTGCAAAAATAGGCCCATTTTGAAATTACTGATTTCTGGGCAAAAAGTAAGGCTATAGCCTTTGCTTTTTTGCAAAAATAGGCCCATGTTGAAATTACTGATTTTTTCGCAAAAAGTAAGGCTATAGCCTTTGCTTTTTTCCAAAAATAGGCCCATTTTGAAATTACTGATTTTTGGGCAAAAAGTAAGGCTATAGCCTTTGCTTTTTTGCAAAGATAGGCCCATTTTGAAATTACTGATTTTTGGGCAAAAAGTAAGGCTATAGCCTTTGCTTTTTGCAAAAATAGACCCATTTTAAAATTACTGATTTTTGGGTAAAAAGTAAGGCTATAGCCTTTGCTTTCTTGCAAAAATAGGCCCATTATGAGATTACTGATTTTTGGGCAAAAAGTAAGGCTATAGCCTTTGCTTTTTTGCAAAAATAGGCCCATTTTGAAATTACTGATTTTTGGGCAAAAAGTAAGGCTATAGCCTTTGCTTTTTTGCAAAAATAGGCCCATTTTGAAATTACTGATTTTTGGGCAAAAAGTAAGGCTATAGCCTTTGCTTTTTTTTTGCAAAAATAGGCCCAGTTTGAAATTACTGATTTTTGGGCAAAAAGTAAGGCTATAGCCTTTGCTTTTTTGCAAAATAGGCCCATTTTGAAATTACTGATTTTTGGGCAAAAAGTAAGGCTATAGCCTTTGCTTTTTTACAAAAATAGGCCCATTTTGAAATTACTGATTTTTGGGCAAAAAGTAAGGCTATAGCCTTTGCCTTTTTGCAAAAATAGGCCCAATTTGAAATTTCTGATTTTTGGGCAAAAAGTAAGGCTATAGCTTTGCTTTTTTGCAAAAATAGGCCCATTTTGAAATTACTGATTTTTGGACAAAAAGTAAGGCTATAGCCTTTGCTTTTTTGCAAAAATAGGCCCATTTTAAAATTACTGATTTTTGGGTAAAAAGTAATGCTATAGCCTTTGCTTTCTTGCAAAAATAGGCCCATTTTGAAATTTCTGATTTTTAGGCAAAAAGTAAGGCTATAGCCTTTGCTTTTTTGCAAAAATAGGCCCATTTTGAGATTACTGATTTTTGGGCAAAAAGTAAGGCTATAGCCTTTGCTCTTTTGCAAAAATAGGCCCATTTTGAAATTACTGATTTTTGGGCAAAAAGTAAGGCTATAGCCTTTGCTTTTTTGCAAAAATTGGCCCATTTTGAAATTACTGATTTTTGGGCAAAAAGTTAGGCTATAGCCTTTGCTATTTTGCAAAAATAGGCCCATTTTGAAATTACTGATTTTTGGGCAAAAAGTAAGGCTATAGCCTTTGCTTTTTTGCAAAAATAGGCCCATTTTGAAGTTACTGATTTTTGGGCAAAAAGTAAGGCTATAGGCTTTGCTTTTTTGCAAAAATAGGCCCATTTTGAAATTACTGATTTTTGGGCAAAAAGTAAGGCTATAGCCTTTGCTATATTGCAAAAAAAGGCCCATTTTGAAATTACTGATTTTTGGGCAAAAAGTAAGGCTATAGCCTTTGCTTTTTTGCAAAAATAGGCCCATTTTGAAATTACTGATTTTTGGGCAAAAAGTAAGGCTATAGCCTTTGCTATATTGCAAAAAAAGGCCCATTTTGAAATTACTGATTTTTGGGCAAAAAGTAAGGCTATAGCTTTTGCTTTTTTGCAAAAATAGGCCCATTTTGAAATTAATGATTTTTTGGCAAAATGTAAGGCTATAGCCTTTGCTTTTTTGCAAAAATAGGCCCATTTTGAGATTACTGATTTTTGGGCAAAAAGTAAGGCTATAGCCTTTGCTCTTTTGCAAAAATAGGCCCATTTTGAAATTACTGATTTTTGGGCAAAAAGTAAGGCTATAGCCTTTGCTTTTTTGCAAAAATTGGCCCATTTTGAAATTACTGATTTTTGGGCAAAAAGTTAGGCTATAGCCTTTGCTATTTTGCAAAAATAGGCCCATTTTGAAATTACTGATTTTTGGGCAAAAAGTAAGGCTATAGCCTTTGCTTTTTTGCAAAAATAGGCCCATCTTGAATTACTGATTTTTTGGCAAAAAGTAAGGCTATAGGCTTTGCTTTTTTGCAAAAATAGGCCCATTTTGAAATTACTGATTTTTGGGCAAAAAGTAAGGCTATAGCCTTTGCTTTTTTGCAAAAATAGGCCCATTTTGAAATTACTGATTTTTGGGCAAAAAGTAAGGCTATAGCCTTTGCTTTTTTTGCAAAAATAGGCCCATTTTGAAATTACTAATTTTTGGGCAAAAAGTTAGGCTATAGCCTTTGCTTTTTTGCAAAAATAGGCCCATTTTGAAATTACTGATTTTTGGGCAAAAAGTTAGGCTATAGCCTTTGCTTTTTTGCAAAAATAGGCCCATTTTGAAATTACTGATTTTTGGGCAAAAAGTAAGGCTATAGCATTTGCTTTTTTGCAAAAATAGGCCCATTTTGAAATTACTGATTTTTGGGCAAAAAGTAAGGCTATAGCCTTTGCTTTTTTGCAAAAATAGGCCCATATTGAAATTACTGATTTTTTCGCAAAAAGTAAGGCTATAGCCTTTGTTTTTTTGAAAAATAGGCCCATTTTGAAATTACTGATTTTTGGGCAAAAAGTAAGGCTATAGCCTTTGCTTTTTTGCAAAAATTGGCCCATTTTGAAATTACTGATTTTTGGGCAAAAATTAAGGCTATAGCCTTTGCTTTTTTGCAAAAATAGGCCCATTTTGAAATTACTGATTTTTGGGCAAAAAGTAAGGCTATAGCCTTTGCTTTTTTGCAAAATAGGCCCATTTTGAAATTACTGATTTTTGGGCAAAAAGTAAGGCTATAGCCTTTGCTTTTTTCCAATAATAGGCCCATCTTGAAATTACTGATTTTTGGGAAAAAAGTAAGGCTATAGCTTTTGCTTTTTTGCAAAAATAGGCCCATTTTGAAATTAATGATTTTTTGGCAAACAGTAAGGCTATAGCCTTTGCATTTTTGCAAAAATAGGCCCATTTTGAAATTACTGATCTTTGGGCAAAATGTTATGCTATAGCCTTTGCTTTTTTGCAAAAATAGGCCCATTTTGGAATTACTGATTTTTGGGCAAAAAGTAAGGGGGCTATAGCCTTTGCTTTTTTGCAAAAATAGGCCCAATTTGAAATTACTGATTTTTGGGCAAAAAGTAAGGCTATAGCCTTTGCTTTTTTGCAAAAACAGGCCCATTTTGAAATTACTGATTTTTGGGCAAAAAGTAAGGCTATAGCCTTTGCTTTTTTGCAAAAATAGGCCCATTTTGAAATTACTGATTTTTGGGCAAAAAGTAAGGCTATAGCCTTTGCTTTTTTGCAAAAATAGGCCCATATTGAAATTACTGATTTTTTCGCAAAAAGTAAGGCTATAGCCTTTGCTTTTTTGCAAAAATAGGCCCATATTGAAATTACTAATTTTTTTGCAAAAAGTAAGGCTATAGCCTTTGCTTTTTTGCAAAAATAGGCCCATTTTGAAATTACTGATTTTTGGGCAAAAAGTAAGGCTATAGCCTTTGCTTTTTTGCAAAAATAGGCCCATTTTGAAATTACTGATTTTTGGGCAAAAAGTAAGGCTATAGCCTTTGCTTTTTTGCAAAATAGGCCCATTTTGAAATTACTGATTTTTGGGCAAAAAGTAAGGCTATAGCCTTTGCTTTTTTGCAAAAATAGGCCCAATTTGAAATTTCTGATTTTTGGGCAAAAAGTAAGGCTATAGCCTTTGCTTTTTTGCAAAAATAGGCCCATTTTGAAATTACTGATTTTTGGGCAAAAAGTAAGCCTATAGCCTTTGCTTTCTTGCAAAAATAGGCCCATTTTGAAATTACTGATTTTTGGGCAAAAAGTAAGGCTATAGCCTCTGCTTTTTTGCAAAAATAGGCCCATTTTAAAATTACTGATTTTTGGGTAAAAAGTAAGGCTATAGCCTTTGCTTTCTTGCAAAAATAGGCCCATTTTGAAATTTCTGATTTTTGGGCAAAAAGTAAGGCTATAGCCTTTGCTTTTTTGCAAAAATAGGCCCATATCGGAAATGCAAGCATTTACGTCAGCAGGAGTAAATGCAGCTTAACGACATGCTACTTAATTTGTTGCATCCCCCCGGATCATCTCATGTCAAGCACCAACTAGTTCCAGACCCCACGGTCAACAAGCATGCCCTCGTGTTAGCCATATTGATTGATTGTGGCTGCTTGTTCTGCTTTCGTTTCAAACTAATCGAGATTACTTGGCCATATTTGTGCGCAATCAACTCTTGGTATCGTTGCAAATCTTCTTGAAACAAGATTTCATTAGAAGAGGGGATTGTTGCGTACAGTCATCTCGGTATATGAGCAGATAGGTGAAAAGTTTGCTGTTCTGTCTTTGTCGACACGCCCTCCGTAAATAGATGGCCTATAGGATTGGCTCACGCTTACAGTACATTGCATCACAAAGAGGCAAGCTGAATCAACAAGAAGATTCAAGAATGTTGTTTTGGATTCAACTTATACTAACAATTTCATTCATTTGGATTGCTGTCACAAATCTGTGGGTAATAACATGGACTAGAACACTGAAGCTTAGCTCAACTCAAGTCAACATGAAACTTGCATGAAAGCCCCTGAAAAGTGGGCGCCAAAACGACAGTTGATTTCATTTATCTCCTCCTTCTACCACATCAGAAATCAGCGATATTTTATTGGCAAAGATGAAACTAAAACCAATTATTGGAGCTGAACTTTCAAATGTGTAACTGAATTCTGAGGGTCTTTGAAGCCATTGAACTCAGTTAAGAAGAGTGTTTATGCAGATCATGCAGACAAGTATACATGGACACAAAAGTTAATGGTGCCTGAATAAAATTCCACTGTACTAGCTGCCATCATCACTGTCAAAAAGAAAGTAAGAAACAGAGACAAAACCATCAAGACAAATGGATTTAAGTGGAGAAGTGGTAGAAAAGAATTGAAAACATTAGAAACAAGGTATCTTGTCAATCTTATCATGCAAACCTCTCTTTATTTATCTCTGAATCCTCCAAGGAGAAGGTCATTTTAATTCTGTTTTTAATTTTATGTTGCATGCAATAACTTCCAAAGAGTTCAAATTTGCTTTATAGGGTAGACAGAGCCTACAGCATTGCTCTTCGTTAAATGTAATGATATCAGTGACAGGTGAACAACAAATACAAGCATCAAGTGAGCACCACCGGTTTAAAAAACAACAACAACAATTAGTAACACAATATCACTTTATGATCGCTGTACACACAGGTGCTCTAATGCAGTGTGACTGAAAATATGCTACTGGAAGTTGTACGCAAGCATTTAGCACAACCCATATACTTCAGTTTGAAAACAAACTTCCCCAGTTCAGCAACCCTCCTCCCCCTTTATGTTTTTTCTTTGCAGGTAATTTAGATCACAACATCATAATCAACTTTTGTTTCAACAATACATACAAACAAAACAGAACAGAATAGTTCAGTAGCAATCACAACAACAAATCTATTTCATGACAGGAGAAGGATGCATGACATGTCAAAATACAAGCAGGATAGCAGAAGGATAGTAAATGTTTGATATTGAACAACATTTACTCCTCTTTCACCACTTAAACATATATGCCCAATGCTTTGTGGGCCAGACTAAAACTTGCATTCATCATAGCAAAGGAATTTGTAATATCAACACAAATATAAATTTTTCAGACTGGCACTGATGAGAATCTATTATTTATTTCATATGGCCTAATTCTGTTTTACTTTTATATCGCTTGCAATAACATTCAAATGCCTCAGCTTTGCCTTATTGTGTATACAGATCCTAGTACATATTGCTCCTCATTAATATCCTGAGATCAGTGACAGGTGAACAACAAATGCACTCCTCAAGTGATATGCCTTTGAAATTAAATTGGTAACACAGTATCACTTCATAGCTGCACAGGCGCTCTAACACCGTGTGACTGAAAAAATGCTATAGGAAATTGTACAAGCATCTAACAGAATCCATATAATATGTCAATGTGAAAACAAACCTCCCTACGTTAGCAACCCCCTCCCCCTTTATGTTTTTTCTTTGCAGGTGCTCGAGCACTGCATGACTGAAAATATGCTAAAGGAAACTGTACAAGCATCCAACAGAATCCATATATGTCAATGTGAAAACAAACTTCCCTAGTTTAGCAACCCCGTCCCTCCTCTATATTTTTTTTCTTCGCAGGTGCCCTAACACGGCGTGACTGAAAACATGCTAAAGGAAATTGTACAAGCATACAACAGAATCCATATATGTCAATGTGCAAACAGACTTCCCTGGTTTAGCAACCCCCTCCCCGCCTTTATGTTTTTTCTTTCAGGTGCTCTAACACAGCCTGACTAGAAACATGCTAAAGGAAATTGTACAAACATCCAACAGAACCCATATATGTCAATGTGAAAACAAACTTCCCTGTTTAACAACCCCCTCCCCTCCTTTATATTTTTTCTTTGCAGGTCCGGTAGTTACATCACTACATCATATCTGACTTTTAGGTCAACTAAGATACAAACAAATAACAAAAAAGTTTTGTGCAACAACAGTAAGACCAACAGATTTAATTCATACCAGAGAAGGACGCATGGCATGTCAGGAAGACAAGACGGATGATAAATGTTTGTTGTTGTTGAACAAAGTGCAATCCCTTATTCACCACCTCTCCCTTTCTTCTTTCCTTTGTTTCCGTACAGGAAGCTCACAGAAATATACGCAATGAGATGTTCATTCATTAAAAGCAAAGGAAGTTGAAAGTCATTACAGAAGAAGACATCATTGAAACGAAAATTAGGAACGGCTCATAATGTACAGATCAATTGTTCCTCTATCTAGCAAACCCCCCCTTTCATTGTGTTTGTTTGTTTCTTCCTTCCTTCCTTGAAGGTCAAACAAATTCTTAATTTTATGCCCTAATTACTAGGCATCAACAAAGTTGTAATCATCTCTCCCCCCCCCATTCAGCATCCCCTCCCCCTATTCTTTGTGTTTCCTTTTCTCGCAGGTAAAGCCTTTTTGGACAATAACACATATTATAATTATTGCAGGTTAAGACATCAGACAAAAGTGTAATAGAATACAAGGATAAGTGAGAAAGATAATAAAAATAGTAATTCAAATATGACATCAGAATGATGAGTACAGTATAAAATGCAAGTAGTACTCCAATTCTACCCTACAGTCTTGACACACAGTCAAAGCATTTCAAACAAGATCTGGTTGCCACACCCTTGTAATTGTCCACTGGTGTAGCCTTCTGTTTTTAATACGAACCTCAGCTTTTATTAGAACATCCAATGCTCTCGCTCTTTATTTCCTGTCAACAGGTATTCAGAACTACAATGGCTAAAACAGCCCAGAAGAGGAACAATTAACTACCTCCTGCTTCAGAATTTTCTTCAGTATCTTCAACAAAGGGAAGGGACTTTACCAGAAACTTACGGTATGCATGTCGTAGCCATTAGTAAATTTATTATAATTAATGTATGTACAAGCTGCCCTCAACCAAAACAAGCTTGTTTTTATACTTGGTGCATTTGATTACCCTCAACCGAATTAAGGAAAGAGGGTACTACTAGCTTTTTTATTTTGATTTTGATATACATGTTCTCCTGGACCAAAGAAAAAGGGGGGATAATTCCAGCTCTTTTGCACATGTTAAGCCATAACAATGCTGGACTCCTCTCCCTTCCCACCCCTGGGTCGCATATTAGTTGTCTCGGTGGAGTGAAGATCATATATGGGGTTGAGCACGTATGTTAATTGGGAAATTGTACCGTGCGGCATGCAAGCATGAGATGCAGGTAGCTTTGGGGCGTATTTTGGCCGTTCTTGGCCACCCTTCGTAATGGCGGCATAATTTTATAACATATGTTTACATCTAGATCAAATTGTAGTATTGTTTTAGTTGTTTATACCGTGTATATGCCTAAGCTGGGTCCCCAACCAAAGGATGGAGAAGGGGTCTAACCAGCACCTTAATGTATCCTCAACCGAATGAAGGATAAGAGGATCATGTATTGATTTGTGTATATAAGCAATTGCCAAGATACGACCCCAATTGCTGCCAAATGCATCGTCTATCTCTTTGTGTTTCTGCAGAGTGTTACAGGGGCCAACCGTTCCTGTATCCATATAGTTCCTCTCTGAGGCGTAGAGGGTTGCCATCTTGTTCAGGTCAGTTAGTAGCGCCAGGCGTTAATGCAAGCATTTACGTCAGCAGGAGTAAATGCAGCTTAACGACATGCTACTTAATTTGTTGCATCCCCCCGGATCATCTCATGTCAAGCACCAACTAGTTCCAGACCCCACGGTCAACAAGCATGCCCTCGTGTTAGCCATATTGATTGATTGTGGCTGCTTGTTCTGCTTTCGTTTCCCCTCCCTTCCCACCCTTGGGTCGTATCAATGTGCTGAAGCCATTGGATTTTCAATCCCTTCCGTTCTTGGCCGCCCTTCGTAATGGCGGCATAATTTTATAACATATGTTTACATCTAGATCAAATTGTAGTATTGTTTTAGTTGTTTATACCGTGTATATGCCTAAGCTGGGTCCCCAACCAAAGGATGGAGAAGGGGTCTAACCAGCACCTTAATGTATCCTCAACCGAATGAAGGAAAAGAGGATCATGTATTGATTTGTGTATATAAGCAATTGCCAAGATACGACCCCAATTGCTGCCAAATGCATCGTCTATCTCTTTGTGTTTCTGCAGAGTGTTACAGGGGCCAACCGTTCCTGTATCCATATAGTTCCTCTCTGAGGCGAAGAGGGTTGCCTTCTTGTTCAGGTCAGTTAGTAGCGCCAGGCGTTAATACCGATTTTTGGGCAAAAAGTAAGACTATAGCCTTTGCTTTTTTGCAAAATTAGGCCCTTTTCGCAAATACCGATTTTTGGGCAAAAAGTAAGGCTATAGCCTTTGCTTTTTTGCAAAAATAGGCCCAATTTGAAATTTCTGATTTTTGGGCAAAAAGTAAGGCTATAGCCTTTGCTTTTTTGCAAAAATAGGCCCATTTTGAAATTTCCGATTTTTGGGCAAAAAGTAAGGCTATAGCCTTTGCTTTTTTGCAAAAATAGGCCCATATTGAAATTACTGATTTTTTCGCAAAAAGTAAGGCTATAGCCTTTGCTTTTTTGCAAAAATAGGCCCATTTTGAAATTACTGATTTTTGGGCAAAAAGTAAGGCTATAGCCTTTGCTTTTTTGCAAAAATAGGCCCATTTTGAAATTTCTGATTTTTGGGCAAAAAGTAAGGCTATAGCCTTTGCTTTTTTGCAAAAATAGGCCCATTTTGAAATTACTGATTTTTGTGCAAAAAGTAAGGCTATAGCCTTTGCTTTTTTGCAAAAATAGGCCTATTTTGAAATTACTGATTTTTGGGAAAAAAGTAAGGCTATAGCCTTTGCTTTTTTGCAAAAATAGGCCCATTTTGAAATTACTGATTTTTGGGCAAAAAGTAAGGCTATAGCCTTTGCTTTTTTGCAAAAATAGGCCCATTTTGAAATTACTGATTTTTGGGCAAAAAGTAAGGCTATAGCCTTTGCTTTTTTGCAAAATAGGCCCATCTTGAAATCACTGATTTTTGGGCAAAAAGTAAGGCTATAGCCTTTGCTTTTTTTGCAAAAATAGGCCCATTTTGAAATTACTAATTTTTGGGCAAAAAGTTAGGCTATAGCCTTTGCTTTTTTGCAAAAATAGGCCCATTTTGAAATTACTGATTTTTGGGCAAAAAGTAAGGCTATAGCCTTTGCTTTTTTGCAAAAATAGGCCCATTTTGAAATTACTGATTTTTGGGCAAAAAGTAAGGCTATAGCATTTGCTTTTTTGCAAAAATAGGCCCATTTTGAAATTACTGATTTTTGGGCAAAAAGTAAGGCTATAGCCTTTGCTTTTTTGCAAAAATAGTCCCATATTGAAATTACTGATCTTTTCGCAAAAAGTAAGGCTATAGCCTTTGTTTTTTTGCAAAAATAGGCCCATTTTGAAATTACTGATTTTTGGGCAAAAAGTAAGGCTATAGCCTTTGCTTTTTTGCAAAAATTGGCCCATTTTGAAATTACTGATTTTTGGGCAAAAATTAAGGCTATAGCCTTTGCTTTTTTGCAAAAATAGGCCCATTTTGAAATTAATGATTTTTTGGCAAAAAGTAAGGCTATAGCCTTTGCATTTTTGCAAAAATAGGCCCAATTTGAAATTACTGATTTTTGGGCAAAAAGTAAGGCTATAGCCTTTGCTTTTTTGCAAAAACAGGCCCATTTTGAAATTACTGATTTTTGGGCAAAAAGTAAGGCTATAGCCTTTGCTTTTTTGCAAAAATAGGCCCATTTTGAAATTACTGATTTTTGGGCAAAAAGTAAGGCTATAGCCTTTGCTTTTTTGCAAAAATAGGCCCATATTGAAATTACTGATTTTTTCGCAAAAAGTAAGGCTATAGCCTTTGCTTTTTTGCAAAAATAGGCCCATATTGAAATTACTGATTTTTTCGCAAAAAGTAAGGCTATAGCCTTTGCTTTTTTGCAAAAATAGGCCCATTTTGAAATTATTGATTTTTGGGCAAAAAGTAAGGCTATAGCCTTTGCATTTTTGCAAAAATAGGCCCAATTTGAAATTACTGATTTTTGGGCAAAAAGTAAGGCTATAGCCTTTGCTTTTTTGCAAAAACAGGCCCATTTTGAAATTACTGATTTTTGGGCAAAAAGTAAGGCTATAGCCTTTGCTTTTTTGCAAAAATAGGCCCATTTTGAAATTACTGATTTTTGGGCAAAAAGTAAGGCTAGAGCCTTTGCTTTTTTGCAAAAATAGGCCCATATTGAAATTACTGATTTTTTCGCAAAAAGTAAGGCTATAGCCTTTGCTTTTTTGCAAAAATAGGCCCATATTGAAATTACTGATTTTTTCGCAAAAAGTAAGGCTATAGCCTTTGCTTTTTTGCAAAAATAGGCCCATTTTGAAATTAATGATTTTCTGGCAAAAAGTAAGGCTATAGCCTTTGCATTTTTGCAAAAATAGGCCCAATTTGAAATTACTGATTTTTGGGCAAAAAGTAAGGCTATAGCCTTTGCTTTTTTGCAAAAACAGGCCCATTTTGAAATTACTGATTTTTGGGCAAAAAGTAAGGCTATAGCCTTTGCTTTTTTGCAAAAATAGGCCCATTTTGAAATTACTGATTTTTGGGCAAAAAGTAAGGCTATAGCCTTTGCTTTTTTGCAAAAATAGGCCCATATTGAAATTACTGATTTTTTCGCAAAAAGTAAGGCTATAGCCTTTGCTTTTTTGCAAAAATAGGCCCATATTGAAATTACTGATTTTTTCGCAAAAAGTAAGGCTATAGCCTTTGCTTTTTTGCAAAAATAGGCCCATTTTGAAATTATTGATTTTTGGGCAAAAAGTAAGGCTATAGCCTTTGCTTTTTTGCAAAAATAGGCCCATTTTGAAATTACTGATTTTTGGGCAAAAAGTAAGGCTATAGCCTTTGCTTTTTTGCAAAATAGGCCCATTTTGAAATTACTGATTTTTGGGCAAAAAGTAAGGCTATAGCCTTTGCTTTTTTACAAAAATAGGCCCATTTTGAAATTACTGATTTTTGGGCAAAAAGTAAGGCTATAGCCTTTGCTTTTTTGCAAAAATAGGCCCAATTTGAAATTTCTGATTTTTGGGCAAAAAGTAAGGCTATAGCCTTTGCTTTTTTGCAAAAATAGGCCCATTTTGAAATTACTGATTTTTGGGCAAAAAGTAAGCCTATAGCCTTTGCTTTCTTGCAAAAATAGGCCCATTTTGAAATTACTGATTTTTGGGCAAAAAGTAAGGCTATAGCCTTTGCTTTTTTGCAAAAATAGGCCCATTTTAAAATTACTGATTTTTGGGTAAAAAGTAAGGCTATAGCCTTTGCTTTCTTGCAAAAATAGGCCCATTTTGAAATTTCTGATTTTTGGGCAAAAAGTAAGGCTATAGCCTTTGCTTTTTTGCAAAAATAGGCCCATATTGAAATTACTGATTTTTTCGCAAAAAGTAAGGCTATAGCCTTTGCTTTTTTGCAAAAATAGGCCCATTTTGAAATTACTGATTTTTGGGCAAAAAGTAAGGCTATAGCCTTTGCTTTTTTGCAAAAATAGGCCCATTTTGAAATTACTGATTTTTGGGCAAAAAGTAAGGCTATAGCCTTTGCTTTTTTGCAAAAATAGGCCCATTTTGAAATTACTGATTTTTGGGCAAAAAGTAAGGCTATAGCCTTTGCTTTTTTGCAAAAATAGGCCCATTTTGAAATTACTGATTTTTGGGCAAAAAGTAAGGCTATAGCCTTTGCTTTTTTGAAAAAATAGGCCCATTTTGAAATTAATGATTTTTGGGCAAAAAGTAAGACTATAGCCTTTGCCTTTTTGCAAAAATAGGCCCATTTTGAAATTACTGATTTTTGGGCAAAAAGTTAGGCTATAGCCTTTGCTATTTTGGAAAAATAGGCCCATTTTGAAATTACTGATTTTTGGGCAAAAAGTAAGGCTATAGCCTTTGCTTTTTTGCAAAAATAGGCCCATATTGAAATTACTGATTTTTTCGCAAAAAGTAAGGCTATAGCCTTTGCTTTTTTGCAAAAATAGGCCCATTTTGAAATTATTGATTTTTGGGCAAAAAGTAAGGCTATAGCCTTTGCTTATTTGCAAAAATAGGCCCATTTTGAAATTACTGATTTTTGGGCAAAAAGTAAGGCTATAGCCTTTGCTTTTTTGCAAAAATAGGCCCATTTTGAAATTACTGATTTTTGGGCGAAAAGTTAGGCTATAGCCTTTGCTTTTTTGCAAAAATAGGCCCATTTTGAAAATACTGATTTTTGGGCAAAAAGTAAGGCTATAGCCTTTGCTTTTTTGCAAAAATAGGCCCATTTTGAAATTACTGATTTTTGGGCAAAAAGTAAGGCTATAGCCTTTGCTTTTTTGCAAAAATAGGCCCATTTTGAAATTACTGATTTTTGGGCAAAAAGTAAGGCTATAGCCTTTGCTTTTTTGAAAAAATAGGCCCATTTTGAAATTAATGATTTTTGGGCAAAAAGTAAGACTATAGCCTTTGCCTTTTTGCAAAAATAGGCCCATTTTGAAATTACTGATTTTTGGGCAAAAAGTTAGGCTATAGCCTTTGCTATTTTGGAAAAATAGGCCCATTTTGAAATTACTGATTTTTGGGCAAAAAGTAAGGCTATAGCCTTTGCTTTTTTGCAAAAATAGGCCCATATTGAAATTACTGATTTTTTCGCAAAAAGTAAGGCTATAGCCTTTGCTTTTTTGCAAAAATAGGCCCATTTTGAAATTATTGATTTTTGGGCAAAAAGTAAGGCTATAGCCTTTGCTTATTTGCAAAAATAGGCCCATTTTGAAATTACTGATTTTTGGGCAAAAAGTAAGGCTATAGCCTTTGCTTTTTTGCAAAAATAGGCCCATTTTGAAATTACTGATTTTTGGGCAAAAAGTAAGGCTATAGCCTTTGCTTTTTTGCAAAAATAGGCCCATTTTGAAATTACTGATTTTTGGGCAAAAAGTAAGGCTATAGCCTTTGCTTTTTTGAAAAAATAGGCCCATTTTGAAATTAATGATTTTTGGGCAAAAAGTAAGACTATAGCCTTTGCCTTTTTGCAAAAATAGGCCCATTTTGAAATTACTGATTTTTGGGCAAAAAGTTAGGCTATAGCCTTTGCTATTTTGGAAAAATAGGCCCATTTTGAAATTACTGATTTTTGGGCAAAAAGTAAGGCTATAGCCTTTGCTTTTTTGCAAAAATAGGCCCATATTGAAATTACTGATTTTTTCGCAAAAAGTAAGGCTATAGCCTTTGCTTTTTTGCAAAAATAGGCCCATTTTGAAATTATTGATTTTTGGGCAAAAAGTAAGGCTATAGCCTTTGCTTATTTGCAAAAATAGGCCCATTTTGAAATTACTGATTTTTGGGCAAAAAGTAAGGCTATAGCCTTTGCTTTTTTGCAAAAATAGGCCCATTTTGAAATTACTGATTTTTGGGCAAAAAGTAAGGCTATAGCCTTTGCTTTTTTGCAAAAATAGGCCCATTTTGAAATTACTGATTTTTGGGCAAAAAGTAAGGCTATAGCCTTTGCTTTTTTGCAAAAATAGGCCCATTTTGAAATTACTGATTTTTGGGCAAAAAGTAAGGCTATAGCCTTTGCTTTTTTGCAAAAATAGGCCCATTTTGAAATTACTGATTTTTGGGCAAAAAGTAAGGCTATAGCCTTTGCTTTTTTGCAAAAATAGGCCTATTTTGAAATTACTGATTTTTGGGAAAAAAGTAAGGCTATAGCCTTTGCTTTTTTGCAAAAATAGGCCCATTTTGAAATTACTGATTTTTGGGCAAAAAGTAAGGCTATAGCCTTTGCTTTTTTGCAAAAATAGGCCCATTTTGAAATTACTGATTTTTGGGCAAAAAGTAAGGCTATAGCCTTTGCTTTTTTGAAAAAATAGGCCCATTTTGAAATTAATGACTTTTGGGCAAAAAGTAAGACTATAGCCTTTGCCTTTTTGCAAAAATAGGCCCATTTTGAAATTACTGATTTTTGGGCAAAAAGTTAGGCTATAGCCTTTGCTATTTTGGAAAAATAGGCCCATTTTGAAATTACTGATTTTTGGGCAAAAAGTAAGGCTATAGCCTTTGCTTTTTTGCAAAAATAGGCCCATATTGAAATTACTGATTTTTTCGCAAAAAGTAAGGCTATAGCCTTTGCTTTTTTGCAAAAATAGGCCCATTTTGAAATTATTGATTTTTGGGCAAAAAGTAAGGCTATAGCCTTTGCTTATTTGCAAAAATAGGCCCATTTTGAAATTACTGATTTTTGGGCAAAAAGTAAGGCTATAGCCTTTGCTTTTTTGCAAAAATAGGCCCATTTTGAAATTACTGATTTTTGGGCAAAAAGTAAGGCTATAGCCTTTGCTTTTTTGCAAAAATAGGCCCATTTTGAAATTACTGATTTTTGGGCAAAAAGTAAGGCTATAGCCTTTGCTTTTTTGCAAAAATAGGCCCATTTTGAAATTACTGATTTTTGGGCAAAAAGTAAGGCTATAGCCTTTGCTTTTTTGCAAAAATAGGCCCATTTTGAAATTACTGATTTTTGGGCAAAAAGTAAGGCTATAGCCTTTGCTTTTTTGCAAAAATAGGCCTATTTTGAAATTACTGATTTTTGGGAAAAAAGTAAGGCTATAGCCTTTGCTTTTTTGCAAAAATAGGCCCATTTTGAAATTAATGATTTTTGGGCAAAAAGTAAGGCTATAGCCTTTGCCTTTTTGCAAAAATAGGCCCATTTTGAAATTACTGATTTTTGGGCAAAAAGTTAGGCTATAGCCTTTGCTGTTTTGCAAAAATAGGCCCATTTTGAAATTACTGATTTTTGGGCAAAATTTTATGCTATAGCCTTTGCTTTTTTGCAAAAATAGGCCCATTTTGGAATTACTGATTTTTGGGCAAAAAGTAAGGGGGCTATAGCCTTTGCCTTTGCTATATTGCAAAAAAAGGCCCATTTTGAAATTACTGATTTTTGGGCAAAAAGTAAGGCTATAGGTTTTGCTTTTTTGCAAAAATAGGCCCATTTTGAAATTAATGATTTTTTGGCAAAAAGTAAGGCTATAGCCTTTGCTTTTTTGCAAAAATAGGCCCATTTTGAAATTACTGATTTTTGGGCAAAAAGTAAGGCTATAGCCTTTGCTTTTTTGCAAAATAGGCCCATTTTGAAATTACTGATTTTTGGGCAAAAAGTAAGGCTATAGCCTTTGCTATATTGCAAAAAAAGGCCCATTTTGAAATTACTGATTTTTGGGCAAAAAGTAAGGCTATAGCCTTTGCTTTTTTGCAAAAATAGGCCCATTTTGAAATTACTGATTTTTGGGCAAAAAGTAAGGCTAAAGCCTTTGCTATATTGCAAAAAAAGGCCCATTTTGAAATTACTGATTTTTGGGCAAAAAGTAAGGCTATAGCTTTTGCTTTTTTGCAAAAATAGGCCCATTTTGAAATTAATGATTTTTTGGCAAAATGTAAGGCTATAGCCTTTGCATTTTTGCAAAAATAGGCCCATTTTGAAATTACTGATTTTTGGGCAAAATGTTATGCTATAGCCTTTGCTTTTTTGCAAAAATAGGCCCATTTTGGAATTACTGATTTTTGGGCAAAACGTAAGGGGGCTATAGCCTTTGCTTTTTTGCAAAAATAGGCCCAATTTGAAATTACTGATTTTTGGGCAAAAAGTAAGGCTATAGCCTTTGCTTTTTTGCAAAAATAGGCCCATTTTGAAATTACTGATTTTTGGGCAAAAAGTAAGGCTATAGCCTTTGCTTTTTTGCAAAAATAGGCCCATTTTGAAATTACTGATTTTTGGCCAAAAAGTTAAGCTATAGCCTTTGCTATTTTGTAAAAATAGGCCCATTTTGATATTACTGATTTTTGGGCAAAAAGTAAGGCTATAGCCTTTCCTTTTTTGCAAAAATAGGCCCATTTTGAAATTACTGATTTTTGGGCAAAAAGTAAGGCTATAGCCTTTGCTTTTTTTGCAAAAATAGGCCCATTTTGAAATTACTGATTTTTGGGCAAAAAGTAAGGCTATAGCCTTTGCTATATTGCAAAAAAGGCCCATTTTGAAATTACTGATTTTTGGGCAAAAAGTAAGGCTATAGCCTTTGCTTTTTTGCAAAAATAGGCCCATTTTGAAATTACTGATTTTTGGGCAAAAAGTAAGGCTATAGCCTTTGCTATATTGCAAAAAAAAGGCCCATTTTGAAATTACTGATTTTTGGGGAAAAAGTAAGGCTATAGCTTTTGCTTTTTTGCAAAAATAGGCCCATTTTGAAATTAATGATTTTTTGGCAAAAAGTAAGGCTATAGCCTTTGCATTTTTGCAAAAATAGGCCCATTTTGAAATTACTGATTTTTGGGCAAAAAGTAAGGCCATAGCCTTTGCTTTTTTGCAAAAATAGGCCCATTTTGAAATTACTGATTTTTGGGCAAAAAGTTAGGCTATAGCCTTTGCTATTTTGCAAAAATAGGCCCATTTTGAAATTAGTGATTTTTGGGCAAAAAGTAAGGCTATAGCCTTTGCTTTTTTGCAAAAATAGGCCCATTTTGAAATTACTGATTTTTGGGCAAAAAGTAAGGCTATAGCCTTTGCTATATTGCAAAAAAAGGCCCATTTTGAAATTACTGATTTTTGGGCAAAAAGTAAGGCTATAGCTTTGGCTTTTTTGCAAAAATAGGCCCATTTTGAAATTAATGATTTTTTGGCAAAAAGTAAGGCTATAGCCTTTGCATTTTTGCAAAAATAGGCCCATTTTGAAATTACTGATTTTTGGGCAAAATGTTATGCTATAGCCTTTGCTTTTTTGCAAAAATAGGCCCATTTTGGAATTACTGATTTTTGGGCAAAAAGTAAGGGGGCTATAGCCTTTGCTTTTTTGCAAAAATAGGCCCAATTTGAAATTACTGATTTTTGGGCAAAAAGTAAGGCTATAGCCTTTGCTTTTTTGCAAAAATAGGCCCATTTTGAAATTACTGATTTTTGGGCAAAAAGTAAGGCTATAGCCTTTGCTATATTGCAAAAAAAGGCCCATTTTGAAATTACTGATTTTTGGGCAAAAAGTAAGGCTATAGCCTTTGCTTTTTTGCAAAAATAGGCCCATTTTGGAATTACTGATTTTTGGGCAAAAAGTAAGGGGGCTATAGCCTTTGCTTTTTTGCAAAAATAGGCCCAATTTGAAATTACTGATTTTTGGGCAAAAAGTAAGGCTATAGCCTTTGCTATATTGCAAAAAAGGGACCATTTTGAAATTACTGATTTTTGGGCAAAAAGTAAGGCTATAGCTTTTGCATTTTTGCAAAAATAGGCCCCATTTGAAATTACAGATTTTTGGGCAAAAAGTAAGGCTATAGCCTTTGCTTTTTTGCAAAAATAGGCCCATTTTGAAATTACTGATTTTTGGGCAAAAAGTAAGGCTATAGCCTTTGCTATATTGCAAAAAAAGGCCCATTTTGAAATTACTGATTTTTGGGCAAAAAGTAAGGCTATAGGTTTTGCTTTTTTGCAAAAATAGGCCCATTTTGAAATTAATGATTTTTTGGCAAAAAGTAAGGCTATAGCCTTTGCATTTTTGCAAAAATAGGCCCATTTTGAAATTATTGATTTTTGGGCAAAAAGTAAGGCTATAGCCTTTGCTTTTTTGCAAAAATAGGCCCATTTTGAAATTACTGATTTTTGGGCAAAAAGTAAGGCTATAGCCTTTGCTTTTTTGCAAAAATAGGCCCATTTTGAAATTACTGATTTTTGGGCAAAAAGTAAGGCTATAGCCTGTGCTATATTGCAAAAATAGGCCCATTTTGAAATTACTGATTTTTGGGCAAAAAGTTAGGCTATAGCCTTTGCTATTTTGCAAAAATAGGCCCATTTTGAAATTACTGATTTTTGGGCAAAAAGTAAGGCTATAGCCTTTGCTTTTTTGCAAAAATAGGCCCATTTTGAAATTACTGATTTTTGGGCAAAAAGTAAGGCTATAGCCTTTGCTATATTGCAAAAAAAAAGGCCCATTTTGAAATTACTGATTTTTGGGCAAAAAGTAAGGCTATAGCTTTTGCTTTTTTGCAAAAATAGGCCCATTTTGGAATTACTGATTTTTGGTTAAAACGTAAGGCTATAGCCTTTGCTTTTTTGCAAAAATAGGCCCATTTTGAAATTACTGATTTTTGGGCAAAAAGTAAGGCTATAGCCTTTGCTACATTGCAAAAAAAGGCCCATTTTGAAATTACTGATTTTTGGGCAAAAAGTAAGGCTATAGCCTTTGCTATATTGCAAAAAAAGGCCCATTGTGAAATTACTGATTTTTGGGCAAAAAGTAAGGCTATAGCCTTTGCTTTTTTGCAAAAATAGGCCCATTTTGAAATTACTGATTTTTGGGCAAAAAGTAAGGCTATAGCCTTTGCTATATTGCAAAAAAAAAGGCCCATTTTGAAATTACTGATTTTTGGGCAAAAAGTAAGGCTATAGCTTTTGCTTTTTTGCAAAAATAGGCCCATTTTGGAATTACTGATTTTTGGGCAAAACGTAAGGCTATAGCCTTTGCTTTTTTGCAAAAATAGGCCCATTTTGAAATTACTGATTTTTGGGCAAAAAGTAAGGCTATAGCCTTTGCTATATTGCAAAAAAAGGCCCATTTTGAAATTACTGATTGTTGGGCAAAAAGTAAGGCTATAGCCTTTGCTTTTTTGCAAAAATAGGCCCATTTTGAAATTACTGATTTTTGGGCAAAAAGTAAGGCTATAGCCTTTGCTTTTTTGCAAAAATAGGCCCATTTTGAAATTACTGATTTTTGGGCAAAAAGTAAGGCTATAGCCTTTGCTTTTTGGCAAAAATAGGCCCATTTTGAAATTACTGATATTTGGGCAAAAAGTAAGGCTATAGCCTTTGCTTTTTTGCAAAAATAGGCCCATTTTGAAATTACTGATTTTTGGGCAAAAAGTAAGGCTATAGCCTTTGCTTTTTTGCAAAAATAGGCCAATTTTGAAATTAATGATTTTTGGGCAAAAAGTAAGGCTGTAGCCTTTGCTTGCTTTATTGCAAAAATAGGCCCATTTTGAAATTACTGATTTTTGGGCAAAAAGTAAGGCTATAGCCTTTGCTTTTTTGCAAAAATAGGCCCATTTTGAAATTACTGATTTTTGGGCAAAAAGTAAGGCTATCTTTTATGCTTTTTTGCAAAAATAGACCCTTTTCGGAAATACCGATTTTTGGGCAAAAAGTAAGGTTAACCCCTTTGCTTTTTCTTTAAAAATCAAGGCAATTGGCTGTAGGCTCTTTAAGAACAAAAATTTGACGAACTATTTTTGAATGAAATCGAAAAATGAGACCTACTGTAAAAGTTCTATTAAGTCCCCGGGGTCTTGTATAATTTTGGACACTTTTTAGTTCTTTTACATCACATTTTGCAGTTTAAACATAAAATTTTTCGAGTTAAATACATGAAGTCGACACAGTTTTATCTCAAACCATATCAAAATTAACATGCAACTTATTTAGCTCAATAACTAGAAAATCTTTGCTAACCTCTGGAATAGGATAAAAGTGGGGGGGGGGCTTCATAGAGGGGGGCTTCATTGAGGGGGGGCTTCATAGAGCTTTTACGGTATGTCGAATGATGGATAACTAATCTAAGTATTGGAAAGAGAAAAAACGATTACTTGATATTGCCTTAAAAACATTAGGCCAAAATTAAAATCTTTTGAAAATTCCAAAAAGAGTAGGAGAAAGAAACTTTACTTTTAAATGTTCTTATCTCAGCTCTGTTTGATATAAAAGAAAGATTTTCGCTAACTTACTAATGGTTCTATGACGGTACATATCGGCCTTCCTTTTTCCACAGCTCCATAGTGAGATTATGTCATCACTGTATGTTAACTTCTAAACGAAGAAATTAATGAACACGATTAGCATAGCAAAATAAATTTTAAAATCTGAACGGAGTGACCGATATCAGCGAGCAAAAATTTTAAAAATAATTGAACATGTTGGCTATCACCAAACAGAAAGGGGTTTCTCACATAATAAATAATAATAATAATAATAATAATAATAATAATAATAATAACAATAATAATAATAATAATAAATTTATTTACAGTTGGTGGGAGCAATAGTTTTAAAGAAAAACTAATAAATACCAACTATTTACAACACAAAGTTCAAACATTATATAAACGTAAAATATATACATGAATCTAAATATATACACGAATCTAAGCAAAATAAATTTTAAAATCTGAACGGAGTGACCGATATCAGCGAGCAAAAATTTTAAAAATAATTGAACACGTTGGCTATCACCAAACAGAAAGAGGTTTCTCACATAATAATAATAATAATAATAATAATAATAATAATAATAATAGTAATAATAATAATAAAAATAATAATAATAATAATAATAATAATAATAAATTTATTTACAGTTGGTGGGAGCAATAGTTTAAAAAAAAACTAATAAATACCAACTATTTACAATACAAAGTTCAAACATAATATAAACGTGAAATATATATGAATCTATGTACACATCATCTGCAGATGTTGCAACTGCAAGTGTCTCCTTTCCAGCTCTTAATCATATTCTTGAATTGCTCTGCGTTTTGAGCAGCTTTTATCAGAGGATCAATCCTCTATCGTATTTGAACATAATCTCACTTCCAAAGAGAAGGGGGTCTTATGATACTACCGGGTGCGCCAAAATAAAGTATGCACGTTTCGCAGGCCACAATAAATCGTACACTGGACCGATTTTGAAGATTCATGACTTAATCTTTAGGAAAAAGCCTGAATTAGATTCCAGGAGTTTTTGCAAATTTTTCTGTTTTCAGTTTTTAGAGCCAGAAGCGAGTTTCCTAAAATTTTTGTCCTCAAAAACACTGAAAACGATAAAAAAACGTCAATCAAATTTTCTAAAGAATCGACATGAATGGACAAAGATAAAGACCTTTTCGAGGTGATTTAGGATATAGAAATCCTAATGGGATTGTCCAAATTTCTCTCGAAACCCAAGATGAAAAATATTTGTTGATCTAAAAATAAATCCGAAGTACTCAAAAGTATCAACAAAACGCTACAAAATTTCTACAAATAATGGTTGGCTAAAAAAAGAAAATTAGCACGAGCTTGTGATGCCCAGTTGTTGGGTAACTGCTCCGAAATGGAGAATTGGCTTCAAATTATTACGCAACAAAGGGGTGGATATGGGGGTGGATATAGAATAGGGGATAAATCACGCAACAAAGGGGGTCTCAATTCTTTATGATTTTGTAACAAAATATCATTTCTGCAGAGATCTGAGATACAACAATTTATATATGTTAAAGTTATGAACTGTCTATGTGCAGAATTGTGTAACGATGTAAATAGAACTGGGTTATATCACTCAACCAAAGTGGTTTAGCTCGCAATAAAATGGGCTCAACAAGGAAGGGTGAATAAAACTGAAAGGAGCTTCTTATCACCTGACTAAATGGGACCCTAATTATTATGATTTTGCAATGAGCTTTATGTAGAATTGCGTGACGATAGAAATCGAACTGGGTTGTTACCACCCAACAAAAGGGGTATCATAAATCAACAAAAAGGGGCTCACATAGCGAATGAAGTCCCTAACTACAAAAAGGGGCCCCAATGTATTGTGATTTGGAAACAAGTCCTCATTTTTTAAGTGAACAATTGATATGTGTTAAGGTTGTAAACTGTCTGTTGTTGAATAGTGCAACAATAAAAATAAAAAGGGTTGTTACCACCCAACAAAGGGCGTATTATAAGTCAACAAAAGAGGGCTCATCACACAATATAAAAGAGGTCTCCAACGACAAAAGGGGGCTCGAATTTATTATGATTTTGTAACAAGCTCCCCTTTCTTAAGAGAAAAATTGATTTACATTAAGGTTGTAAATTGTCTTGGGGTTGTTATCATCCAACAAAGGGCGTATTACAAGTCAACAAAAAAGGGCTCATCACACAATAAAAGAGGTCTCCGACGACAAAAGGGGGCTCGAATTTATTATGATTTTGCAACAAGCTGACCTTTCTTAAATTGTCTTTACGTGGAATGGTGTAATAACTGGTTGAAATTTAAACTCACAGTTCATGCTGGGCACACGTTGACAGTTGAATAGAAGTCGAACAGATGTGGCCTGTGACGGGTTATGCCTGCTGTAAACAAAGGATAGATAAGTCACGTGGTTTAGCGGCTTAATAAACATTGTATTTTTCAAGACTTAGGACCAAATAAGAATAGCAATAAAAATTTAGCTCTTTAGCGAAAGGGCCTTGAAGGAGCGACATTTCTCTGGCGAGATGTGATGGGTTCTACTGTCGTAAATAAAAGAATGGATAAGTCACATTGCACTAACCACTTAATAAACATGGTATATGATTAATTACCACCTAAGACATTGAAGTAAGATTGGCAATGAACAATTCAACTCTTTAGGAAGGGTTTATCGAAAGAGCAATATCCTTCTAATAAATGGTAGCCTGTTCTCTAGATCCAAACTGAATAACAGTAATCTTATTTACTTAATGCATCATACCATTTTCGCATTTTCAAATGCAAATGCTCTGAAAGTGGCATGAAACGAATCCGATATCGTGTAAACGGCCGAAACCGGTATCAACTCAAAACGGAACCTCTTTATCAATTCTACGAGCCTCCTATTCATCTGGTGCACTGCGCAGTGGGTGCTTAAGCAAAGGTGAATCCTCCGCAGCACAAGACAAAGCGTTTCCATGTAAACAAAACCCCAATCCGATATGAAATGAAAACGGTATCGTGTAAACAGATATAAAAAAGAAAATTTTATGATACGTTTGATAATCGAATTTTGGTGATTTTTCAAACGGGAGTACTTTTTGGGGACATCTGGTATTTGAATGAGATAACCTAGATAATGGAAAAGGCAAACTTTCTGCAGAAAGAAGAGTTAATTTCTTCGATCTGACTATTGAAATAATGCTTGTTGCTCTTTTAATTAAATATACCGCGGCGAGGAGAGTGATTTATCCATTGTTTTTGTAGCACCTGGGGTTAAATATTAAATTTCACACGTTTGGCATCTATTGACTGAATATGCAATCAGAATGCTTAAAACAACAATGAATTCGAATTGCTTCTTCGAATCTGTATTGTTGATTGTTTATTGTCTAGTGTTACTATTGTTTAGAACTCCTTCAATTCATCTGCATTAGGCCCAGGCAGCATGCATACACAAACAGAGCAAGTACTGTAATATTGTGAAATTCTAATCATTTTGCCAAGTATTCATTAACAGAATACCCTAGACTTATTGTCTCAAAATTGATTACGCTGAATAGGGCACATGCAAGGAAAAGTAATTTCATTGCCACATTGGCAGTCGATGACTTACCTTATTTGGTAAAAACTGCGGATGACTATATTTGGTAAAGCCAATGCCATGTGTTTCTCTTGCTGGTATCAGTATGGAGGGACTAAAAAAGAAGAAGATGCAATCAATCAATCAATCAATCAATCAATCAATCAATCCATCAATCAATCAATCAATCAATCCATCAATCAATCAATCAATCAATCAATCAATCAATCAATCAATCTGTCGAACAGGGCTTTGACTTACCGACATTCATATCATAATGTACCGTAAAAGCTCCATTAACCCCCGAGGGCGTCTTTAATTTTGGAAACTCCGGAGGGGGCTTAAAAGAGAAAGGGGCATATTAGAGGGGGAATTACTCACAAAGTCAAAGCATGAACGATAGGACACCAAGTGTGTGCCACCTTAACGTTATTTTGGTAGCGAGCCACCTTAATCAATTGTTTTTTAGTGTTTTTGCCTATTTTTACTTGATGGTGAGCCACATTATCGCGGTTTCGCCATTTTGAAATTTTTGGTAGTGAGCCACCTTAAGTGCAGATCCACCTACCAAGTAAAAATAGGCAAATACACTAAAAAACAATTGATTAAGGTGGCTCGCTACCAAAATAACGTTAAGGTGGCACACACTTGGTGTCCTATCGCTCATGGTCAAAGCCAAGGATTTAAATGATAGTTCTTAGCTCTTTACTCCACATTTCGCAGAATCAAAAGAATGTACAATTTCTCGATTCTAATATACAAATTCGACACTCTTTATCCCAAACCATATCGAAATTATCAGCAAACTTGTTTGGCTAAATAAATGGGAACTCTTTGCTAGCTTCTGGTGCTTGAAATAAGTTGGGGGGGGGGTTAAGAGAGGGGACTTGTTCAAAATTTTGGTTATAAGGTAGGGGCTTATCAAAGAGGGGGCTTGATGGGGGGATGTGGGGCCTAAGCTCCTACGGTAATAGAAGTACTGTTGCCACTGAAGCAACGTAATTTAACAATACTGGATGATTTCGTAAGAACCTAGCATTGATTTGGCACGGATCTCTTTTTGGCACTAAAGAAGGACGTGACGTTTAAATTAGAATGTTACTCCGTGATCTAACAAAGGATGCGACATCTAAATTAGAATTTTCCTCCGTGATCTAAAAAAGATGGAATTAAACCATAAGCAGAAGTTCACGAGTCTCCTCAAAAAGCAAAGCACGAGAGCATTCTAACTTGAAAAACTAAACTGTAACAAAGTTGATAACAGACGGAAGATAGGAGCCACTTGAAAAAGTTCACCGGCAGGAAAGGGATGGCAAGTTAAAGTAAAGCTGATTAATTTGACACGATTAGAAATCAAGATGTAACATAATCCACCTTTCCAAACTGAAGAGGTCACATAATTCCAAGAACACGAAATCGTTGATCAGGAAAGACGAACAGTTTCGGACGAATACGTTTTGGTGTCTAACATTTTTTGGGGACCTGGAAAAGAGAAAAGCAGAAAAACCAGTGTAGTCTCAACGATTCACATCATTCCAAAAAATGCCTTTTTTTACCAGGAAAATGGACAGGCTCTGGGCCTATGTAATACAATTTTGGCTCTCCAATGTCTTGAGGAAACGTTGAAAAGAAAACAAAATAATCTACCTGTTTTCTCTCAAAAGTCAACATAATTTTGAGAACATTTGAGATTAAGAGTCTTCAATGGAGACAAGTTGAGAGCTGATCTACCCAACCGATCTCAACACGTCACATAGTTCCAAAAGCACGAAATCGTTGATCAGGAAGGACGGGCAGTTTGGGACGAATCCATTTTGGTGTTCAATATTTTCAGGGAATATGGGAAGGATATAGCTACTTATAATGTCAAATTCTGGCAACTCAATATTTTCAGGGCACTCTGGAAGGATTTGGAAACCTATAATATTTCCACTAGACGAGCGTGTGTGGGTTGCAGTATGTTTGATTCGCAGTTTTATTTGATTCATTTTAGTTCATTTCTCTCTTATTTTAGTTCACTATATTGTTATTGTATTTTGTTTAAGTTTCATTGTGTTAGGTTATTTTAGTTAGTTTAAATAAGTCTGCCATGCCTGTGTATTAGTCAGTGCATATATGCTATTATTATTATTGTTCGTAGTACGATCAAAGACACAGGACATTCAGAAGCCGAGCATTAAGTACTTGATTTACGCCTACGATATACGAAAATCTAAATGCCCTCCGCTCGGCTTCTGAATGAAGTAAATAAAATCAGCAAAGCAGATGTTTGGATGTATCCTTCTTCTTTTCGATCTTTAATCAGCACATCTCTCAACAACCCATTTTCACGTGCAGAACACGATAGTTAGCCGTCTTGGTTTAAGGGCATCTTTCACGGGTTCGTTTGGTTTGATTGATTGCATGAGAAAATGCCGTTTGTCTGTGATCGCTAGTCACTATGGATTGGTGTATCAATGAGAACCAACTGATTCTGTTCTTACAAAATCTGTCCTTGTTCTGTGAATGAAACCCCGCGCATATCCCTATAACAGAATAACTTAGAGATTTATCCATGAAAAACATGAGCACCGAGTATGATGATCGGATTGAAGTTGAAGAAATCTGCAATTGTAACGATTAGTAAAGATTAACTTTGTAGAGAAACGGACACCACATTGCACGGCGGCAACATCAAAGGTTATTTTGAAGATAATTTCTGCTGAATCTTCGGCGATTATCAGAAATATTTCCACGCTTAAAAAGTTAATGATGTCGAGTATGTTGGGAAAAGATCCAACACACTATGATTTGAAAGACCGTTTTAATATGCTTGTCAAACAGAAAATGAAGTTGATTGAAGAAGGAAAGCTGACCAGTCTTCAAACAGCCAAAACCCACACGTCAATTGAATTCGATTCAATTTCATGATGTGAAGTGAATTTCAACAACAACAACAACAACGAAAGGACTAATCTAAGTATACAACAGTTACAGGACTGCAGCAATAAAGTAAATATAAAAGGAATTAAAGAAATAATACTGAGTTAAACTATAGATGGTGTTTACTCTATAATTATTGAAGCAAGAAGGAAAATGGGCTGGCACCTAGGTCATAATTCAATATAATTTTTTATAAAACAAGCTACCCATTTAATTATCTGCAGATTCTCACATGACATCATATAAAATGGGCGAATGTGGTTCAAGAAATAAAAATTGGAGGAGCCTCGGCGAACTCCGCTTAGAGTTCTTCGAGCCACATCAAGAATCGTACAGCGTGTGCCAAAGTTCACGAGTTGCCATGTAGCAAGCATGCTGATAACCGCGAGGGAATATTGGGTTTCTTGATTACATGACATCATACAAATAAATGTTCGTTCTGGTGTGAGAAGCTATATCGAGCATGGTTCCAAATCTTTAAAAAGCCTGGTGTAAAATTCAGTTACTTATTTCTTTGAACTGAATGACTTCAAATAAATTTTAGCTATTTCACCATAATTCTACTGTTGGACTTTTCTGAAATCTTCAATATTTTCAGAATTAGAGTGGTTTTCTTCTTTTTCAAGAATTCAAGAAAACTTTTCAAAAAGACTTAAAACCATAGTAATTTCTAAACTGTTTGACGCAACATGAAATAATTTTGAAGAAAATCAGAGTTTATGAATGCCTACCATATGGTATCAAGCAAATTTTCACTCATCTAGTTTATGATTTAGAAATTTGATGACGTTACATCATCAAATTGAGTCGAAATGTAAGATACGCTGTAATGTTCGAAAAATATTCAAAATTTCTGGAGAGTCCAACGGTAGAATTATAGATAAGTATCCCAAGTTTCTTTCAGCCATTCAATCAGAAGAAATAGGTCATTGAATTTTACACCCACCTTTTTACGCCGAGTAAAGATTTGGAATCTATGCTTTCTATAACTATAGCGAGGATGGCTCGGTGGTAGCGTGCTCGACGACCAATCTGAAGGTCGGTGATGAGTCCTCGCCTTTTCAATACCTGCTACCTGAAGCAACGGAAGATCCAGAAACTCAAAATAAATGAACAATTTTCCTTCAAAAAGGAAAACAAAACTGTTGTGTTTAGAACAACATTTGATGTTTATCTTAACACTACAAAGCTTTAATTACTGACAACAAATTAAACTTCAGTTATAAGTTGCAAGGTGGAAATTGCTCAAAGCAAAAAAAAATTCCGTCAATCGAGAAAAGAAAACAAACTGCATGAAAAGTTATTCCCCGTGTCAGCTTGTGCCGAATGACAAAGTAAAGGAAAAGTTAGAGAGCTTGATTAGGTACTAAGTCTGGTGTTAAACCATTTGTAAATATTACTAAGACCTGTGTCTTTTGACCTAAGGCACTAAAATTCACAAATGAAGACGAAGCTGACCCCTGGCGAGGTCACAAAGCAACATCAATGTACGATTTACAGGCTAAGCTTCTTAAAATCTTACTGCAAATCCATTGGTATTCTTTTATGGTTGATAACATTAGGGCTAAAGATTGCCAACAAAACATTCTTAATCCATTATTTGACATTCTAAATCGATTGTTTCAAATATCTTTCATTGCAAATCAGATTCCTCGTTTTCAAACGGATGATCCTATTTCCCTATTTTTACTCTTCCTGTAAACTTTGGCAAACAACTGATTTTCTTCACAAGAAACTTACAAGCATGGTGGTAGGTAGATGAGAAACCTGTCGCATTGAATGGCACAACAGCAACAACAATTGCCACAACTTTAATTAAATGTCAGCCCAGATAAGATTTCATACAGTTCAACCCAAAAATGGAGCATGACCCCTTTGACAAATAAACGAATCGTCACTGATAAGTGATCCCTTTCATTTATTCATTCATCCTTCTATCCATTCATTCATTCATTCATTCATTCATTCATTCATTCATTCATTCATTCATTCATCCTTCTATATCCATTCATTCATTCATTCATTCATTCATTCATTCATTCATTTATTCATTCATTCATTCATTAATTCAATCATCCTCGTATCCATTCATCCATGTGTCCATTCATCCATCCATTCATTCATTTATTCTTTCTTTCTGTCACTCATTATTTTGTTCGATCATTCATTCGATGAAAAACGATGATTAATAAATTCAGTTGTTATGTTATTCAGCTTTGAATTATTTTCACCCCAAAAAGCTGCAGTTTTGTCTGGCAAGATACACGTGTTCCAGAAAATCTGCTCCAACATTTATTCTTTAACAAATTTGCAGCAATAGTATGTTACACACCATAGTCACTAATACTTTGAGCAGCACTTACTTAACATCATTAACAGCTAATGTTATTCAGCTTTTCCTTCGATTGATTCAATTGTTCGACAATATACGAGTTTGAAAAGTTTGAGAATCTTTCGTCTTGAAAGCATTGTCATGACTCGCAATAGGTAGTTAGTCTAGTGCATAAACGGCCTGCTCTCCTGCGCAGTTTATCGGATTCAGCACCATGTCAGCCACCTGAATACTGCAACTGACTGGGCATTCTTCATCCTTGTAGAACGGGGAACGACTTGACGTTACCGATGAAAAGGTCTACAAATGCCCAGAAACGTTTTTCCTATAGAGGTGCAAAACATGGAAAAGCCTGTCAGTTAAGTCAAAGCAGGCAACCTCTCTGTATAGTTTCAATAAAACTATTTAGAAAACAGACACTTTTTTTCATTTTGATTGTAAAGTTTGAACACTATTGTTCATAAGTTTTAAACATTGTGAATAAGGTTTTATAGTTTAATTTGATTAATAGCTTTTTATTGTCTTTCCTTAGATTGTAATTAATGGTTTTGTCGGAGAGCCCCTCAAAAATCAGTTTCTGTTGAAGGGCAACCCTCCTTAAAGGCATTAAATATAAATATGAAATGAAAATAAAGAAAATATGCATCTCTGTACTGAGAAATGCTAAACGTGTTTAGAGACGGATGATTGATTCCAAGGCTTTTTTGTAATGAGCCACTGGTGTCTCTTTTTAATAGAAAATTTTACAGCGTGTCCCAAGCAAATTGTGCCCCGTTTGTGTGGCGGCCTGCGGAAGAGCTGTACGTTCCATTGCTCCGTTATTGATAAATTTGCATAGGATAGCATAGGGCTCAAATCTTTAAAACCTTTAAAAAGGTGGGTGTAAAATTCTATTCCATTTTTCTTTGAATTGAATCGCTTGAAAGGAATTTATAGTACTTTGCTGTAAATCTGCCGTGGAAATTTGTCGATATCTTGATTTGTTTTCAAAATAACAGCAATTTAATGATTTTTGAAAAAAATTGATGGAAAATTTTGAAAACATTTAAATCATCGTAAATCTTAAACCAAAGGAGGAAAAATCATATCACTTCCAAGAAAGCCATAGTTTATGAAGGCCTACAATATGGTGAAACGCAGAAATCAGTATCTTTTCTGGTTTAGGATTTTAGAAATTTGATGACGTCATAGCCTCAAATTTAATAAATGCCGCCATTTTGAAACAAATCAAGATATCAACAAATTGCCCCGGCAGATTTACAGTAAAAAACGCTAAGTTCCTTCCAAGCCATTTAATTCGAGTGAAACCGTAATAGAATTTTACACCGACCTTTTTAAAGATTTGAGCCCTATGTTGCATAGGATAGGCTTCAAATTAAAGTTTGAGATCTCGTTTTCGCCAATGGGACAAGTGGTTGCTGATTTATGGCACAAGCAAGTCGAAAAAGTGACTTTTTCAAAAACAGTACTTTCTTTGTTCTCCAAAAATTCACATAAACTTTGAAAGAAAGGGTCCCAGCGAAGCGATGTATTCACATTTTGTCTTTACTTGAAAATGATTCAGTGTTATTATGATATCAGCAACCACTTTTCAAATAGAATTTTCTGGTCCGACTGGATAAACAACGTCTCAAGTTCAACATTGTTTCCCATAAGATAAAACTCCTTGCTTGTTTAATTTTCTCTTCGCTTTACAAACTGGCTTTCCAACAATCAAAATAGGACAGTGCTCCAGTGCCACATAAATGGGGGAGGGGGGCGATCATTTGGGAACCCCCTGTAGAAAAGCCCAGAAAATTTAATCAAAATAAACAGAAATTTTTCATACCCTCTTGAAAGTGACGATAAACTAGAAATAGTGCTACCCCCTTGCTAGATAGCTTTCGTGTGCAGAAAATGAATCCACACAAGGAAATCTGACAGCGTTGATGGGCTTTGGAGGAGAGTAGCAAGGGTTAAGGGTCAGAGGGGAAGCAACGTGGAAAGATAAATGTCTGATACGACAAAGATATTTATATACATGGGATTAAACAAATTTAGGATGCGAGCGAAGGACAATGATGCTACGTTTCCTTCTTTTTTAGGTTTATTAGGGTACTGGATACACCATAGTGGCCAAAGGTTAAGGTTAAGGGTCAGAGGGGAAACAGAGGTTAAAATGTGAGAGTCTGATATGACAAAAATATTTTTATGAAGATGTGATTATGATACTTTGTGGATGTAGCTGAAAGGAAGCTACATTTGTCAAATCTTACACTGGGTAACTGGGTAGTCTTACAGGTCCTTGGACAACCGGCATGCACTACGATCGTTTTTTGTTTTTCATGAATTTTGTGGACGTTGTTCAATTCAAGTGCAATATTTAACACACGTTAGGCAAAATGTGGTCGTATCTAGTTGCTGACTTTTAGCGACATCACAAAATTATTTTCATGAAGCATGAAATTACGCAACCTTTACAAATAGGGCTGCAATGCATGATGGTTGCCCAAGAGCCTTTAAAGGACACAGTGGTAACTATAATCCTTTGTGCATCACATTTCTAAATCTGGGGCTGCAGCGACGTGCTGCTAGCTTTAGCGACATCACAAAATTATTTTCATGCGATATGAAATTAGGTCACCTTCAAAAACAAGGTTGCAGTAAGTGCTGGTTGCCCAAGAGCCTTTGAATTATGTAGGATATTGTATACACAATGGTCACCGAGTAGCGAAGGCTAAGAGTCAGAGGGGAGCTGAAGTGGAAATATGGAAATAGGAAAATCTGATATGACAAAAATCCATCAATATAGATAGGTTTTGCGAACTGAGAGCATAGTTCTCATCAGCAGTTTCTTAGAAGAAAAATGCGTATATTCTCGCTCCACGTGAGAACGGAGAAAATCGTAAAGCGTAAGCTTTCCTTGAACATTTGCAGTGAACTTTGTGGTAAGTGTGTGATATTGCGCGAGTGGATTTGAACATGAGTTTTATTCTAGACTGCTTTCATAATTCTACTGTTTTATTTGGTCTACTATCAGGCTACTGGACTGTTCCGGGGCTGAACGGCCTAAATCCTAAACAGTAACATTTCTGCTAGTTACAGTTATATTTTATTGTGAACTTTGTAGTAAATGTGTGTTATTGAGCGAGTGGATTGGAACATAAGTTTTATTTTATACTGCTTCATAATTCTACTGTTTTATTTAGTCTACTATCAGGCTACTGGACTGTTCCGGGGCTGAGCGGCCTAAATCCTAAACAGTAACATTTCTGCTAGTTACAGTTATATTTTATTGTGAACTTTGTAGTAAATGTGTGTTATTGAGCGAGTGGATTGGAACATAAGTTTTTATTTTAGACTGCTTTCATAATCCTACCGTTTTATTTAGTCTATTATCAGGCTACTGGACTGTTCCGAGGCTGAGCGGCCTAAATCCTAAACAGTAACATTTCGGCTAGCTACAGTAATATTTTATTGTGAACTTTGTAGTAAATGTGTGTTATTGAGCGAGTGGATTTGAACATAAGAATTATCCTAATCTCCACCTTGATTGTGTAACGAACATGAATTATTAAAGAGGAATTGATTTGCGGTATGGAGTACCAGTAAACCACTGAAAATCGACGTAGTCTCTCAAAATAAACTCAACCTCAGGATATATTTGTTTCATTCGAGCATGTAATCGTCATATAATAGGTAATGAATATAATTCACGATAGAGTCCTTTCGATTCTCTTGCCGATTTCGATAAGAGAAACGAAAATCCACAGCTTGACCTAGGTCAAAGAAAAATTGTTGAAACTGGATGACCAGGTTCATGCAGTATTGAATGCACTTCATGTGACTTAATTCAATGCTAACTGTTTCCTTCAAAACTGTTCAATTCTACCTGAGAATTAATTTGTTTCTACCCTTTTTTCAAATATTTCAAATTGTTTGGATAACTCATGGAATTCACGACTCAAATGTTTCTTTGAAAGTCCCCTCCACTGTCCTTTTTCTGTTCGTTTCGTTATTCCCCGTGACGTAATACAAATTAGAAAATTCATCAATTTTTTCCCAAAAATACAACTTTCCACAACCTGTTCCCTTGTTTCCAGACCATTTTCATGAAAGTCCCCTTGTTCGCAGCTTCAATATGCCGAATAGTCCTATGAACTTTTAGTCAGTCTAAGTTCAAAGTATTTCAACCTACCTGTGAATGAGGCTGCTCTGATTACCATGGAAACTAACTTCTTTGATCGTTTGACGTTGCAATCAAACTTTACAATATGCTCTACCTTAACCAGTGTAGGCCCATTGTAGGCAACAACACCTTCTGTCCTAAAGAAGATACAACAGAGAAAATGCTTTAAAGCAACGGTACTTCAATCTTCATGCAAGATTTTCCAAAAATAATGATTCGCTTTTTCTCCAGAAAGTAGCAAACTTGCATAGTTAAACCCCGGGTGTCCCAAAGAAGTACTCCCGTTTGAAAAATCATCGAGCCTTCGTGCTAGAGATTCGAGGCGTTTTCACAGGTTGCAATGTCAAGGTGACCCAGTGCCATGGATGGAATGAGAACACACTTTGGAATCCAGTCACAATCTGTTTACATAAATTAGGAAGTATTAACTCCTTATTTAGAATATAGAACAATAGAATTTTGGAATGAGCGATGCAGGATAAAATACACATGCAAATTGAGTTAACTTTGACAAGCAAGCTTTCTCTTTTTATAGACAGGGCCTTTCTTTGCAAAATGACGGCGGCATTTAAGTGAAAGGCATGTTAAAATGATACCGGTGATAAGGGATTTAATGGGATGAAATAGTATGGAGCCTTGCAAAGAAAACAAATTTCAGTTGGAATTCGCTGCCAGAAAATTTGCAAGATTCGACGTTTCTTTGGATGACGTCTGTCTTCTACGCGGTTCTTTTTATATTCCCTACCCTTCAAAATCCTTTCTATTTCCCCGTAAATTTGCAAAGAAAACAGATTTAATCAAAAAGATATGAAAATTCACTGCCAAAACGTTTGCATGATGCATTATTTCTTAAGATTTACGTTTCGTCTCTATATGTCTATATGCATTTACGGCTCTTTGTATTCCCGCATTCCGTTACCCCTTTCATTTCTCTGTAACCTGGAACAAAAAGGAGCCTTGCAAACAAACGTTTTTGAAATCAAAAGATGCTAACGTTTTGCATGATAAATCTTTTCTTTAATTCAGGCATATTCTATGCATTTTTATCTTGCAGCTGTTTACAGCATCTTTACCCCCGTCCTCATCTCTGCAAATCTGAAGCAATATGAAGCCTTCTAGAGAAAACGTTTTCTTAATAATTCACTGCCAAGTACAAGTATTTTCTTCATAAGAAACTGCCCATAAGAAACTCATTTCTCAGATCGCCAAAAAAATTAAGAAACTTCAGTACTGGGAAAGTATATCTTAAGAAACTATTTATTTTGATAAAGGAAATCCTTAACACATGTTTACTTTATTTTCACTTATTTCCTTTATAAGATTACTCGGAAGGTACTTGAATGATGTCTAAACATTGAAAAGGCCCGAAAAAACATTGTTTTGAAATGTTCATGAGGGCACAGGTAGTGAGCATGAAGATTGTTATGGAACCTCTTAAGGGCCTGTTTATATGGGGAAAATCATCCCACCTTCCAGCCTGTGAGCTGAGAGGTGAGATCCCACCCTTCTATACGACCCCTTGTAATTTTCATCTTGCGTTTATATGGAAAGTGAGCCAGCCCGGCTAGGTGAGATCCCACTCGACGAGAGGTGGGATCTCACTGAAGTGGGATGAAAATTTTCCATATAAACGCTGAAAGGTGGGATGAAAGCTGTAAGGTGGGATGAAATCCTCTGTTTTGCGCACGCGCCAGTATGAAAACAAAGGGGAACCTAATCCCTGCTGGCGCCAAACACCAATTACGATTGTTATTGTCTGAAATCACGGGCTGGGAGGTGGGATTGAAATGCTGGAAGGTGAGATGAAAATTACATATAAACACACGCAGATTTCATCCCACCTGACAGCTGATAGCCTGGAAGGTGGGATGGCTTTCCTCATATAAACAGAAACTCGCAAGAAACTCTGAGTACTCAAAATCTGATAATCTTAAGAAAGTTTCAGTACTAGCCCAAATTCTTAGTTTCTTTTAAGAAAAATACGTGTATTTGCATGATGCTGCTTACCCTTTTAGAGTTACGTCTTGTCTCTAAGTACTTTGTTTCCAAGCGGCTGCTCTAAAGGCCTTGCACTCCTTCCCCTCCTTCCCTTTCCTTGTGGCTAGAAGAAAACAAATAGATTTGAAATCAATCAACTTTCACTCTCAGAACATTTGCATCATGGATTATTTCTTTAGACTCAATTCTCATTTCTGTGCATTTTTCCTCTGGAACCTCCATATTTTCCACCTTATTTCGCCCTGTTTAGTTGTACATAGAAACAAATAAATCTTCTGTAATGTGTTTGTTTTAGTAGTTCTCCTTGTTTGTAGGTATGTGATGTCCAAGAAAGCAACCAAATGATCGAATTAACAAATTACTATGTTTGGTTCTAAACGTTAAGCCTACACATGCAATTAAAGTATTTGGTTGCAAGCTACGTTCCTATGTTTGGTTTCCTTTTTTCTTTTGCTTCGTATATATTAGTAGTTTAGGCCGCAGGGTAGACACAGCTTTTTGCTCCTTGCAGTATCGATTTAGTAGTATAGTAGAGTAATTTTGTAATAGTGTAATTAGTAATATGTCCTTGTAACTTTTAATTTGAATATAACAAAATTAACAAAAATTAATAAATATGGAAAGCATGAACTTTTACACAAAGAACATTTTATGACCAAACCTGTCTCTGAATCCATTTCTAAGCATTCTGTTATTTCTGGTCCCAAGAAAACATGCAAACTAAATATCTCTAAATACTTGAGACTCTTCGAACAAAATTTGGACAAAAAATTGGAAAATTCTGAAAACAACGATGTCTTGAGCAAATTTCTTCCTTATTCGTTTGCGTGTTAGAAATCGAAACTGCACGCGCCTCCTTGTACCAGATAACGAAATTCCGCTTTGAGGTACAATTTGTCATAATTGCTCTCATATTGTTTACAAATTGCTCTAAATTGCAAGCTCTTGCTTGCAGGAGATAAACAAAGGCCTTGTCTGGGCATGAGACACTCTTTGAAATTTGTTTTGAAGTTTAGTCTACTCGGTGTGCTTTGATGGTGGCCCCTTAAAAATTAGGATATCTCCAGCTTCGTACAAAATCAACATTTTAATGCTATTTTACGTGATGCTACAAGACCTGGAACTTTAGGTATGTCCCACGCCCACATAGCGTTTTGAATGAGCTTGCAATTTGCAAATCTACTCCGTGCACAGTTGCTTCCAAGTGAGCTCCATAAAACGTATAGTAGTGTTAGCGACATTGTTCGTGTACAAGTATTTTTCACAAGAAACAACGTGTAAGAAACTCAATTCTCAGATTGTCAAAAAATTAAGGAACTCCAATATTGGGAAAATATAACTTTAGCTTAAGAAACGATTTATCTCAATAAAGAAAATCCTAAGCATATTTCTATTTTATTTTCACTTGTTCCCTGTATCACACTACTCGAAGGTACTAAATACTTCAAAAACCATTTTTGAAATGCTCACGAGGCCACACCTAGTGAACATGAAGACTGTTATGGACCTATAAGAAACTACGAGAAACTATAAGAAACTATAAGAAAATACAAAAAACTAGAAGAAACTCTGAGAACTCAAAAATTTGATAATCATAAGAAACTTTCCATTCTGGCTCAAATTCTTAGTTTCCAAGGAAAGGAAACAATACGTGTGATTCTTTCTCAGCTCAGCGTAGTTCTGTCAATTCATGATAAAATGGTGGTAGTGATGATGATGATGATGATGATGATGATGATGATGATGATGATGATGATGATGATGATGATGATGATGATGATGATGATGATGATGATAATGATGATTACGAAACAAATTACAGTCAACTACGAGGGAGTATGAAAGATTACGTTGCACTGGCCTAAAAGAATATCTGATTTAAAACAAAACTAGATATCTTAATTCGTGATGATTCACATCTTAAAACGGATGGATATTAAATCAGCAGCCCACCCAAATAAACAAATACCATTCAATGCGCCTGAAAATGCCAGAAAAAATACTGAAATTCGTACAGCCTCCTTTTCTTGCAAAATCAAAGTAAACAGTTGGCGATCTGTTTGTGTCCCTGTGGGCACCTGTGTTGCCATGGCATTTTTCACTAGGCTATTCACAAGCTTACAAATGTACGCGACGTGAAACGGCCTAAATCGATCTGAAAAGCCTGCTATGTTTTTGTGTTCATGTGTTGGTTGGAGAAAACCCATCATTATTTATTCATTTTATCTGCTATCTGTGATCAAACTCTTTGATAACATGTTTTCGGTGGTAATAAGGCCTGGTCCAGATGGTGGCATGCACTCTTACCCTTTAGTGAGTATTGTATTGCTAACGAAAGGAGGAAAATAAAACTGAATTTCCGAAAATTAGTTTTGATTGTCTCCTTGAAGAAGTATGGGGGTGTGGGTGGCCTAAATCAAGCTGGATGGGGTGATGAGATAGCAGCCTGAATTCACAATCAAGAGGGTGGCCTAAATTGTAAGGTATGGGGTGGCCAGGTACCAGCCTTGATGCACTCTTACTCTCTTGCGATGACTGTATTGGAAGCGAGAGGAAGAAAACAAAATTGAATTTTCCGAATAGACCTCTTTGCTTTTCTACTTCAGAAACCTCTCTGAAGAGAAATCAGTAGTCCACAAACAGGCACAGGCTACATAGATATAGGTTTGCTAAACTTCCTGCGACGAAAAGGGGCAAAAAGGGACGGAAAAGATAATTAAAGTAGGGAGACGTTAACGGAGATATTGTTGCAGGGATCAAGTCCGAGAACAGAAGTAAAGAAGTCCACAAGTCACTTATTTTCCTATTGTTTTTATGTGTCCAACAGGTTATATTTAGGTCATTCCAGTCCCCCAAGCGGAGCTGCTTTTAACTGGAGGGTGAAACTGGATCTCATCGATTCTTCAGCATTTGAAATGTTAAATTCCCTGAATGACGGTAGTTTTTTCGGATTAATAGATTGCTTGCTCGATGAAATATGCCCCCTTCAAACCCTAAATCTTGCGCCATTTTCATACACATCCTTCAAGGATATCTCAACTTGCAGGATTCACAATTTCGTCCTCAAAATGAGCCATTTTATATTTCAAACTTCATCTTGAGCTCATAAAAAGCTACTGCCCCGTTCAAATTGGCTTTGTAACAGATGTTGACCCAGTTCTGTACAAGCTCAAAAAAATTAGTTGCCCCGTTACGTTTTGCACCGGCCATGTCATAAAATAAACTTTGCACTGTCCCTTGGTTTAAAAATATCGAGCAAAACAAAAAAAATTCACGTTTCAAATCCATTTCAGCTTTCAGATGCGTCACCACATTTTTCATACAACAAATCACTTCAACTCTTTCGGGTGTTGATAACTTAAAGAAACAAATTAACAAACAAGTGAAAAATCTATCATTGATTCAAATGAGTGTTAATTTTACGGTTTGTTTCATGTTCAGCAGGATGACCTGCGGAATTTTTTATCGCCGTCTGAGCGCAGTTTTCCGCTGCTTAATGGCAAAATTGAGCGGATCTACGGAATTTTCATGTTGAGCGGATCTACGGAATTTTCATCGTTGAAACGGAACGGAAAATTTCGTGCTTCTCATGTGCTGTCTACTGTAGGTTGGCTGATAAACGAATTGTTTCCACTTTCCTCTATCTTAGGTTTTTCTCACAAGCCATCCATAATTCAGCACTATGTAAAAACCGGACCATAGGGTTCTAGGACCTCTGAGACGGCTAGGATCCTCTAGTACCAGATGGTGGTCATAAAGCTGTCAAACAGAAGGCTGCGTATCTTAAGCTTCCCCTCTTCCATCGCACGAACTTCCACTCACTGAAACCAACGCCAAAAATCATGCAAGAGTTTATACTATTTAGCAGTACAATTTTCAGTATCCCCCAGTATCCCTAGCCTGCGTGCAGACTCGAAGTATCCCCTGTAGCATTATTTTCCGAACTAGCTGCACGATTCCTGGGCGCGCTGGCATTGGTTTGAAATAGCAGAGGTTCGAAGGATGGAAAAGGCTAAGCTTACTATACGCATTATCCTATTTGACACCTATATAACAACCCTTCTTTTCATCTGTAGTACTTGAGAGTCCTAGGGGTCGTAGGGTCATAATGTCCGGTTTTTATAACATGCCTGAATTTGATGATTAATGCACTTAAATTCAATTGTTTTCAGTATATTCATTCATTCGCAGGCATTTGTAATTTAATCAACAAGGAAGGTAGATTTTTCAGGTTTCTCACAAGCGCGTTCTAATTGAATGATCAATCAATGGTTGACTTGTGGTTGCGCTGTGATATATAATCATGTATATAATCAACAATAAAACATTCGAATATACAATAAAACATTCGAATACGCGGTCTTCATAGATTGTTTGAATATAGAAAACCACATGAATACAAGGTCAGGTTCGTTAACTTGTTCTCAACTCAAGCAGTATGCTATGACTCATCGAGGACTCATCTTCATTTTAAGATCGCAAACTTATCAATCCTGTGCATGCAATGAAGTATCAAACCGGGGGTATGGTGGGTAAAAATAAACGAAGGTTGTGGACATTTTTTATTGACATGCAATGCATATAATGAACCTCGTAATAAACTCTTGCTACTTTTTCGGGAACTGGTCCCTAATTTTGAGAACTTATCGCCACACGAGAAATTTATATTTATGATGTCAAATGAAAACTTTGGCCTGATTAAAGAGATTGCCACCTTCCTTAAAAGTGCTTTCGTATTACGTGAACAGTCATAAATTGTTATTAGTAGGTAGATCATTTGTTTATTCTGTGTTCGTATGATGCTCTTGTATGTAGCTATCTTTTGAAATGAAATGAAATGAAATGAAATGGTTTGTAATGAATATCATAGACAGCTTACCTTTCATTATGCCAATAGGTAATAATGTATAATCTTTCGTTGCAAGAAATGCTTCTGTTTCTGTTGCTTTACGTCTTTCTCTTCGGTTAGGCCTAAAGAAGAGAGAATACATGACAGTCATTACAAAAAATGATTGACTGAAGGAAAGATTTCTAAACACTAATCAATCACTCAATCAATAGATCAGAAAATGATGAGTCGATTGTCCTTTGATTATTCTAACGCAAAAATGTATGAATTTGAAAAAAAGCCGACCATTTTAGAGATCACATGGTCAGCCACCTACAATTCTTTAAGTCCCAAATTCCTATGGCATAGTTATCCAGTGGTGTACATCCTGATAGTGACGTCATATCATGAACTGAAGTGCAAATACAGAATATTAGCCTGCGTGCAGACTTTACCTTTCTACTGCGAAGGAGGACCGTTGAGGAACTTGTAAAATCCTCATAAGCTCTCCTTCGCAATGGAGAGAAAGTCTGCAGCAGGCTAATAGAATATCTGATCAATCATGAATAAAACCAATTACGTTGAACTAAAATATAGAACCCATGGGGATTATCATCGATATGGCCTATCATGTACCCTTTGAGATAGTAATCAGAACGCATAATCACAATCATGTGATTGCAATCACCCTGTTTAGTCATAATCATTATCAAACTATCAAATCATTATCTAATCTTCCAATCGATGCTAATCTATGCCATTTCGAAGTGAACACCAAATTTAGATTGATTATTCTCTTGTGATCGATCTATTGTGCTGACAATCTTGCTCTAGGGATCTCTTTCATCTCACAGTTTGACTGATGCGCTGCGTAGGCGCTGTTAGATGTTCAGTTGTGTTTTGCGAAGGCGTTAATCTAACTGAGACGGGGGTAACTGAACAATCTTTCCAGGTGTAGCTGTAGTCTCAATTTTTCAGGAATTAATAACGTTAAAAGGGGCTCCGTCCTCAAAATGTAGACGAAACGATGACTTTTGCAGTTTTTTGAAAGGTGATATCACACAGGATTTTCGCACTTTTTTCAAAATGAAAGTTGCTGTTTGGGCATTAATCATTGTACTTCACTAAGGAACAAACCAAACATTCATATCTTCTACGATTGCTCGGATATAAGTGGATTTTAACGGTCACTTTTTGGTGGCTTGGGTGAAAACAAACTGCAGAGAACAATGGATGAACAATGGATACTCGGCGACACGTGCGAGTTTACGGATTTGTTTACTGTTTGACGACGGAGCCCCTTTAAGTAGGCGCTGCCCTCCTTTTGTTATTGGTGAGGTTTATCACAAAATACAGATATAACGTCATCACGGTCTAGTAGAATACACTCTTTGCAGTATATTGGCTTGATAACTAATTCCTTCTTCAGAAGTTCAGGCACTTTCGCCTATTAAGTGTTCTCATTCGCTATTATGAAGAATAACTATAAAAAATTGGCATTATAAATCGAAAGATTTTGAAGAGCAGAATCTACAATGAATTTGAGCTTGAAGAAAAAATTAGCTCTGAGCTAAGTAAATGGGGATTGAGGATTCTGGCAACAGGTTTGTTTCAAATTGTAGAGACATCGATTTCATGTGATCAGAAAGCCTATTTTTGTGATTTTTGTGACTTTAGGATGAAGGTGTATGAAAAACATGATCTACTTCTCGTTGCTTGAACACTAAACAATGGGCCTGCAAAAAGTCTCTCTTTTGGTTCCTGAAAGAAAGAAAGAAGGAAAACGCAAGAGGAGGAAAAATGCAAAAATAAAAGAAGAGAAAGCAACCTTTCCTTCTCTTTTTCTTTCTTTTTCCTTTATTTTTCTTAATTTCTTTCCTCTCGTTCTTCAGGACCACCGTTCTGTAGGACCAAATGATAGACTTGTAACAAGTCCAACCAAACAACCGTTTTTCATTTTCCGCCTCCAAGGGAACTTTAAACATATCAGACATCATGACTTTTCCTCAACAGTCAAAGCTCCAAGCCTCAGGAAGAGAGCTGGAAAGAACGTGATGGAAGGACGGACGATAGGCACACGAGAAACATGAACACGCAATTTGCACCGAATCTTCAGTTTGAAGCTCGTAATTCCTGACATGAAAAAAAGTTTGTCATAATCCAATTTAATTAGCGTCTTCTTCAGAACCCTTATAACGGTCTTTTTCAATAGATTAGTACATAGGTGGCTGTTGAGCAGCCTTGTTAATTTTTGTTTCCTCACGGGGAGCAGTTCGAGTGGTCAAAAGATAGCAAGATTTCCTGTCTTATGATGTTTTAGTTTTCCCAATCTGGCCAGTATCATACATATTAATTGGTTCTGTCAAATTGAAACTACCGCAAGAAGGTCTCAAGAACAATTGGGTGGCTTCATCTCTTTTTATGTTGAAACAGTAAAAGATGAATTTGAAACGGGAGTTTCCACGGGGATTCCTATCTAAATCTATCCATTCTATTAGAACAGTTTATCTAAAAATGTTACTGGATATTTCTGGGAAATGGCCAAGAAAATGTGGCTTCAAGTCCTTTATTACAATGCGACACGACAGTCAAAGGTATGTTTGACACGAAAGTTTCCAGAGGGATTCCAAAAGCATGCATCGTTTTATCATTAGAAACCATCTTATGAAAAACTAGTGGAATATGCGTATCTTTACAAGAATCTGAGCATTTGATCTGGTACTGAAACTTTCTGAAACTTTTTAACATAAACTGATTTTACTCGCGAGTTTTTGGCATCTGATTCTCCTAGTATCTATCTGTGAAAAACTGATGCTATGAATTTCTAAATCGATGTTAAAAAACAGTCTATTAAACAGATTCCCAATACAGATCGTTTCTTAATAAGTCAGTGATGCAAGAGTTATGTCTCCGTAACAGTTAGATAAAAAATACGCGAATCCAAAATCTGTCGTACCTAATTGTCAGGATAAGAGCAAGGCTTCCAGGATTTTCTAACAGGGATGTCAACTATTGCCTATACACTCACTTTTTCATAAAGAACTGCTTAGAACAAACTAAAAGCTCAACATTTGAAAACTTAAGACACCATACTACCAGGGTTAAAAAGTTAAGAAATTTTTTGTGGAAATAATGTTCGAAAATCTATGAAACGGCTTGAAAGATTTCTCCACTCCTCTGTAGAACTGTAAAACAATTTCCTCCGCAGAAGCATACAGGCGGCGGGAATCTAGCGCAACTGTGGTGTCTTACTACCCAAATTGTCTACTGCAAGGTCTGATTTCGCGTACAAAAAACTTTTGTAGACCTCCAACCCAATCCTCAATATAAATCAAAATTTAAAGCACTTTTCACTACCCTCACCGAACCTCAATTTCTAATAAAAATCAGAAAATTTATGGGAATTTTCTCACCTTGTCTAACTGTTTCCTATTTGTTTTCTTACGCTCTCATAAAAACTGCCTTGGTGTGTTTTCACTTGCAATCACATTATAAATTTACATTGAATTGCTAGGTGAAAATTTCTTTACCAGTTGAACCACTGAATGTCAAAATCTTAACTCGGTTTTAAATCACATGCAAAATGTCACTATTTCATTCGTCGAACTCAGTAATTCATCTTCGCCTCGTCTTCGCAATGAGGCTTTCTGGACGGTAAATCTTATTTCTACTGGTTGGTACAAAGTACATTAAAGTTCGAGTCAATATACAAGCTCCATATCTGCTGTGCTTGAGTTGATTGAAGTCACAACAACAGCAACAACAAAGACAAAATAGCAACAAAAACAGCAACAACAACAATAACAACAACAACAATAACGAGCGAGGGTCAACGACCTTGAGAGTCTGGCTCTTGCTGCTGCTTTTTTCATTGGACAAAATTAGCTTTCATGGCACATCAGCATGTGACCAGTGTCAGATGAAAAGATCAAGCAAGTCATTTGATAATGATGATAGACAAAATCAGATAAGGTTTGCTGTACCAACTTCAAGTCACGTGACCATACTCTTGGGACATTCTAGTATCCATATTACTTTTTGGCACAAGCATTCATGTCACAAATTTTTATGGCGCGAAATATGTTACAGAATCCAAAGTATGTCTCATGGAGAGATTGATACCTTGACTTGAAGTGGGTGTCAACAAACCTGAGCTGAGTTTGTCTGTTACTCAACGTGGTATTGAAGCGTCGTTGATACTTTAAGATTCATCCGAAATCACACTCTGATGAGAACACAACTCCGAAAGGCTTCTGTGTGTTAAAATAGATCTTGGTTTTTCTTGTCGTCCAACCTCTCTACATAAAGTGGTATTGCAGGATCTACCGGGGGTAAAATGGATAAATTTGGGGTAAAATGAGTAGGGCGAAACATTTTGAAAAATTTTGCCAAAATTTGTGTTCACAGTTTTTAGCTACAAGCACTTAAACTACCCTCCTTTCCTTGACATAGTTAATGTTGATTTATCAGCAACAATCAACACTACCCATTTCACCCATTTCACCCCAGTCTGCGCATTTTACCCCCAATAGACCCTAGTTATTGGTAAGCTTTATAAAAGAACAAATTCAGCTCCATGGAGCCAAATTGTAAAGCGAAGAAGATTAACGTGGTACGGTCATTTATTAAGACTACCAGAAGACACATCAGCAAGAAAATCATTGAAGGAGGCGAAAAAACCCTGTAAAAAACCAAGAGGTGGACAAAAATTAACATGGCTGAGACAAATAGAAAAGGATTTAGAGAAAAAGTCGAATTTAATACAGTATTAAAAAACAGAGATGGAAGTTTCAAAACAGTGAGAGTAAAAGAACATGAAAAATTGGCAGAAAACAGACATATCTGGAGACTGAAAGTGGACCGCGCAATGTCTTTATAGACGGAAAGCGTAAATAATGATGATGATGATTGGTACATGGAATTACAGGCGGTACAAATGAAACAGAACGAAACGCAGAAAGATGAATGGGCTTCTAAAATGAAGTACCAACAAACAAACAAGCAACCGTGAAAAGGTATTATTTGTTTACATTACTTATGCCATTAGTGCCACTATGCAAACACCCGTGCTATTAATCTGAAGATTGCTCACAAAATGTTACAAACCCCCGTCTCAGATTAGCATACGATGTACTGTACGAATGGTCATTGGCAATGGCTCAAAATTGGCCTTCCGTGATTGGGCAATCTAATTAATCATATCAATGTAATCTGTCAATCAACTGTCAAATATGTAAATGAAGGCCAATGAAAAGCGGCTTTTGGCCCCCCGTCGCGTCAATCATTGACAAAGGCAGATGCTTTGAAGCTTCGCAGTTAAAAGCCGGTTTCGCGCGATTTCTCCACTCACACAATTAACAAACGCGCGAGCCAAGCCGAGGCGAGGTTAGCAGAAAGCGGTACAGATCTCATCATCGAGTGCAGTTGGTTTTAGAGTCGGTTTATTCATTAAGATATTTTGATCGATAAATTGAATTAAGTTAGCTTGTAATCAGTGATAGATTACTGCAAGATTGTATCAAGATTGGTTTTGGATTGTTTGAGATTATCATAGTGGGATTTAGCTGATAGAAGAAGACTCGTAGCGGCTCATTCTCCTTAGTCACAGCGCAGCAGTGAGCATTGCTAGATCACAATTTGCCTAGTGCGCCACTACTGACAAACTCAGTCACTGCATTAAAGAAGGAAAATCTCAACAGTTACACCGCCGTCATATCAATTGTTCGAACTCAAGGGTTGCCTACGTTTCATGATGGATACAACACAAAGGGGCTCAACACTCGGACATTACTCTACACCTCGATATCTGGAACAGCTAACTCAACCGCCTGGGTATCAGACGCAAGGAAACCTAACCAGTTATTCATGCTACGGTTCGACTGCAAGACAAGCTCCGAGCTACTCATCAACGAGTGATTTCATGTATCGTTCCTCTTTGCCTCCACCCATGACAGAAAACGCCGGACTAGCACCACCAGTACAGCCTCCTCAAAGCGTTGGGGTATTGCCATCGGAGAACAGCAGTTCAAGGCAACATTGTATGTTTGCGAGTGGATCCCTCAGTGGACATCACACAACAAACCCATCTCGATTCCATGAGCATCAAACAGAGTACCAAAACACAACACACGGTTTTTATTCTGTCCCTCATCACGAAGCTCTCTCGCCGCATTCTCATTTCTCCAGGTACCCAATGAAGCCTGCAGATTACATCGACAAGCAATCACCGGGTCCCTACCCTAGCCCCTTCGATTACTATAGCAGTCCGTACATGCATATGGGCTTCCAGCCTCATGGAAATTTTCGACAGCCTTTGAATCAAGTGATAAGTTGTCAATGGACGGATGCAAGCACGAAAAACAAGGCCTGTGGCAAGCAATTCTTCGTAATGATGGATATTGTGCAACATCTAGCTGAAGATCATGTTGGAATCAATGACTCGAATGAACATATTTGTATGTGGAAAGAATGCCCAAGAAACGGACTACCTTTCAAGGCAAAATACAAGCTGATTAACCACTTGAGGGTACATACGGGAGAGAAACCATTTCCTTGTCCTTTCCCAGGATGTGGAAAATTGTTTGCAAGAAGTGAAAATTTGAAAATTCATAAGAGAACGCATACTGGTACGTATATAACTGTGTTTTGCTTCTTTTCTCTTTCAGAGAGGTACATATACACTCATTTGACAACTGTTTTACCTCTTTTAAGAGAGAAGAGGTACCAACAGGTGAACAATGTTTTGCCTCTTTTTAGAGAGAGGTACCAATATTTAAGACCTTTTTTGTTCTTTTGGAGAGAGGTACAACATTTCAAACTGTTTGCTACCTCTTTTGGAAATAGCTACAAACTTCAACAAAATACACAAAATTTGGAACCTCTTTCCTTTAGAATTAGATAAATCAAATTTTCCAAAATGAACCTGTTTCAGTTTTTCGAGTAGCAAGCTTCCCTTCCAAAAATGACCCACAACAAACATTCACTTTTCTGGTTGTCTGAATAAACTTTAATTACTTGCACTTGAATGTTGTATTTTGGATTCGCAATCAAATGTTGAAACTAAATTTGATGGAAACGAACGGTATTATAAAGTCAAAAGTCAGCTAGCCTTCTCCCGTTGTTCTGTTCAAATCAACCATGTTTTTAAAGGTTAAGAAGAACATTGGTTTTTAAAATGTTCTTTGCCCAATTTCTTATGCGAGTTTCCCCACTGTTTATCGAAAACAATGTTCCTTCACGTAATAACAAGCCTACAGAATGACTGAACAAGATAATATTGTAACAAGTTACGAATGTAGACGAGAGAAGGATATTTGTCCTCTTGCAGCCTCCTCATTTGTAGCAGTAGAATACCGCTCCATGTCAAAGTGCAATTAGTCAAATAAATCTAAATCTAAGATATGCTGAGATGAATCTACGTATATTTTAAGGTGTGTTTCGAAGCAGGCAATTATCTCTCTCCAAAAAACGACAGCAAAAAGGAGAGGAAACCATATGGTTATCATTCAACAACGCGAACAACTGAGAGATAATTGTTTTCAATCAACGTAATAATTCTGCTTTGAGCTGACCTCAATCTATATGACTTCCAACTGCATTTTTAAAAAGAAACTGAAAGCAACCCACTGCTAAGTAAGGTAGAACAAGGAAACCCCATAACTCGGTAATGTAAAAATGGCTTCCCTAGGCCTCATCATAAGGCCGACGTAACCAGCATAGCGTAGGTAGCACAAGGTACTCTAAGCAACAGCAAGGTACGAGGAATAACTGCTCAACGAGAATAACAAAGTATGCACGTTGTTTACGTTCCAGTGTAGGCAATATTCTACCGAATTCTTCTGCCTGTAGCCAATATAACAAGCAAATCTACTGGTTACAGCCAGCATCATCAATTGTTGGTTATAGCCGATATAAAGTAAGAAAGCGATACATTATTAGGACTCCTAGGTAGGAAGTTGTTCATGTAAGCCTAAGAAAGCGATACATTATTAGGGGTCCTGGTGTGGCCAATATTCTAACAAATTCTACTATCTTTTTTAGCCAATACACCAAACAAATATACTGGTTGTATTATATCCGATATAACTGCCTATCATTTGCTTTATCCGATTTTGGTGGCTAATATAGCCTCGAGAAGAAGCAAGAAAAAACTTTATCAGGGGTCCTAGTGTAGCCAATATCCTGATATAATAAATTCTCCGTAAATTCTTCTGTTTGTAGCCAATACAGCTAACAAGTATACTAACTGTATCGAATACCACCAGCTAAGTTTTGTGCTATATATAACCCGTTTTGGTAGCAAACTCTACTCCTTTTACCTAATACAAGCCTCGATAATAATGCGTTTCCTAAAATAGCACGGCAAAACAAACTTTGCTGCATAAAAAGTCTTTGTTTATTAATTCAAATTCGCACATGGAAGCTAATTTCGGATCTTTCCCCCGTTTGTAGTGGCATCATTGAGTGAAAACTAGTCATAAACGAGAAAGGTTTATGAAGACTCGTGTTTGATCATAAGCAGTTGCTAACTAAATTAAAAAGCATAGAAATGTGGAATTGAATTTTCGGAACACCTTTCTGTTTACTTTAAAAGATTTCTTGTCGGTCTCTTCAGTATTTAGCATCAATTGTTCAACTTTTTAGCTTTGATTTTCAATCACATATAATAGGAATAGACAAGGCGGGATTAGAACATCTTGTGTTAACAAGCGAATGGCATCTTCATTGTTTAGGTATTGTTGAATCAAGTATCTCCAGTCATGCCAAACTTACTCATGCTCAACTCGAAAAGTGAGCTTGGGATGTTTTGGGGGTGGGTTGCCAATAAGAGTCATAACAGGAGACAAGGAGAAAGCCTTGTGTAAATACAGCGAAGGGCATCTTTCTTATTAGGTATTGTTGATTGAAGTATCTTGAGCCATACCAGACTTACTTATGCTTAACTCGAGAAACTAAACTTGGTGATGTTAGGGCTGCGTTTTCCGACAGAGGATGCTGGATCAGAACTGATGAACTGCAGTGTTAAAATAAGTTTGCTAGGTTTTGTTAAAAGAGAAGAGTGATGGTAGGATTAGGATTTCTTGTGTAGAAAAAGGTATCTTTTCTTAACAATAGGCTTCTTTTTGGTTGGCAGTTGAAGTATCTTAACTCAAGAAACTAGACCTCCCGATGTGAGGGGTCTGTAATCGGCAATAAGAAGTTTCTTCTTTTCTCTGAAGGCATGGTCAGAACATTTAATGCGTCTTTATAGCTGCCTGTGTTCAACATTGATCTATTCGTGACTGTGACCCACTTGAGAAAATACGTTTGCTAATCTTCGGGGTTGTTTGTCACTATACGAGGCTCGTAATTTCTAGTAAATGGTTGTATGTGGCAGATGGGAGCAATTTTAGAACATTGTTATTAAAAAACGAAAACGTCCAATTTGTTACAAATTACTGAACTATATTACCTCACATCTAGGGTCGACTCTTAATTTGCAGGAAATTTTTTTGTTCAAAGGAAGGGACTGGGGTTGTTTGCTTTCAAAGACAAGAAACGACTTCACGTAGCTGCAGCTTTGAAAACGAGAAGATAATCAAAATTAAGAAAAAAACGGTAGATAGATAGAAGGGCTGTAAATATAGCAAAGTAGCGAAGGTCCTTCTCAAGCAATCAAATCTAAAGAAAACTACAATGGCCATTCACCTATCCCTTTTGAAGATAGAAACTTACGTTAAGCTAAGCTTGAGAGTTTATTCGAAAACCAGCCAATTCTTAGGCCTGGCCTGGCCTGGCCTGGCCTGGCCTGGCCTGGCCTGGCCTGGCCTGGCCTGGCCTGGCCTGGCCTGGCTGTTCACATATTCACATGGTTCATCCGAACGAGGGTTGTGCTATTCGGTTCACATGCTCTATGGTCGGTTACCCAATATGGTTATTTGACTTTCATAAATAGATTATAAATTCGATAGAATCATTGGTCAATCTAATTGTTCAAAGGTTTACAAATGGCGGTAAAAGTAATTTGCAAACTTCACAAATGGGATTACGGTTAGGAAACTCGTAAGCTTTTAACACAAGTATACAGAAACGCTTGTTGCTATTAGATCTAATAAGCTCCTTTCCTCTCCATTGCTCTTAAAGCCAACTTTGTTGGGCTTGCTCTTAATTGTCAGAATTAAAGAATTATTTCATCAACGTTTTGCTAATTGTCATGAAAATGGCTTGATTTTATAAAAGCATTCTGGCCAGTATGGAAAGACTTCTTCAGCTGCACAACTTCGTGCACAATCTCTAATCTTCGGATCAGGTGCACATAATACCTCCGGATTTTCCATTATTTTGTTAGAATTGCCAATGGTTCAAAAATCCTACATTCCATACTGGCATTCTGGAGCCAATGAAAGCAACCTTCATTGCTCCTCTCCTTCACTGTAAAAATCAAAGAACAATTTCATCTACCCTTTATCAATTATCAATCGTGAAAAGCGCTTGATTTCATCTTTGAAAAGTTTGACAAAGTTGCATGATTTTATCAGATGTATTTAACTATAAATCCCTAGAGATTCTTCTAGGAAGCTGTCTTGATGGCGTGAAAAGTTTAATCCATTTGCCAATTCAAAAATCTCGAAAACAGTAAAGCAAATTGTGAGAGTGAGAGACAGGCCAAGTAGCAGAGATATATGTAAGAAACGATAAAAGAATGGGATACATATCCAAAAGAATATAACGAGAAAAAGGCGGGAATGCTATGCTAGGATAAATATTGTTCATCAACTCTTATGTTTGCTTCAGATTTTAAATAGCGCCTATGTTCTCCAAGAGAGACAACTTTGCACTAAGACACAAAGACTTCTTGCTTAAATCGTCCTATATTCAGATGAGTATATTTGCTGAATTTTGTAAGAATGTTTCTTACAACTGAAAAGATTTTGGTTTTGTGATATCAGTTGCTACCTGGGAAAACAAACCCCATGGTCTTCACATGTCTTCCATATTTCCCGGACGCCCAGCTGAGGGACTGGTTATCAACAATGGTGTTCCTGCGATGAATTCTTTTGAGCCCATTTTGCTAGCGAGATCAATCGATTTTTATCTCCAACAAAAAGCGGCAAGCAGTTTCTCGTGGACAGCAACAGTAATTTGCTGATTATGCTATCCTGGTAGAACGCTTAACTGCACAGTACAGCGACGAAGGATAGTTTAGCGTGCTATTCTGTCGAGGGCTTTACGGCACAACAAATCACCTTTCAATCCAAGAAATCAACAATTTGAAAGCCCGTAACACATGGCATGGCGTCTAACCATAAGCTTTCCCAATTCTTAGCTGTTGCTACCCTCTACTGCTCGACTGGAGTTTATTTAATTCATAATTTCTTGCACGTAAGCCTGATAAGCTTGTTCGCATCAAAAGGGGTTTAAAGTTGACCATAGATCTTAGTTTACCAGAATGAGAAATGGTTTACTAATGATAGCAGGCAGTTACCAGCACGGCAAATGTTCATAAAATGAAGCTTTAGCTTTGTAAAGGTTTCATAGGCATCAGAATGGTTTCGCTATCGCTGAACTTTTCAACTTTTCATACGCATTGGAAGATATGCTGATATATGGTTTCACCTGCCTTTTTCGGAAAATTGGTATAAGGTCGGGTATACTTTTTCGCAAAATTGGTATAAAGTCGGGTATACTTTTTCGCAAAATTGGTATAAGGAACGGGTATGTTTTTGAAGCTTCGATGGCACGTCCCCGACCAAAACCTGGTCAAGTACCCCCCCCCCCCGTTTTCATACGCATTGGAAGATATGATGAAGAAGCATTACATAGGTTTCACCTGCCTTGTAGGAGCGTCAGCTCCCTTATATAGGTTTCATTCGTGTTGCAAGGGTTTGAAAAAAAGTTCAACAGCATTGCACAAAGGTTTTGCAACATTGCAAACGTTTCCTTTGCGTTTTAAAGGTTTCCCGTGCATCACAAAGTTTCTATTTATGTTAACCGTCATTGCAAAGGTTTCATTTGCACTATACATGTTTCATTTCTATTTCTAAAGTCCCATTTGGATTGTAAAGGTTTCAGTATTACTCCTCAAGAGATTCACTGTGATTTAAGGCGAAACAAATGTGGTCGAAACGGCCTCCTTGACCGCGCGAGCGGAAAAACAATGAGAGAAACCTGTACAACGCAGTATGGCGCTCAAAACTTTCTGAAATAGAGCCCAGCAACAGATTGTTGATAATGTTTTTTATCTCCGTAGGTGAAAAGCCATTCATCTGTGAGTTCGAGGGGTGTGGAAGACGATTTGCAAACAGCAGTGATCGCAAGAAACACAGCCATGTACACACATCTGATAAGCCGTACGTTTGCAAAGTCGATGGCTGCAATAAAACATACACGCATCCAAGTTCATTGCGGAAACACATGAAATTACACGGGAAGATTGAGCCAGTTACTGTTGCAAGCAACAAAGAAATAACAAAACCGGACAGTAATATCGCAATGAGCCCGGAAACACCTCATTCTGTAAGTTGGTAGAACATCAATTTCTCCTAGCTTAAATCAATTTCGCAATTTTGCTTCGTATAGCGCGGCAATCTTAGAGAAAGCTCGTTAGCTACTGAACGGTCGGCTTGTAAGGGAGAGAAATTTATAACGGAACAATTTAGGAATATCTTGCACAAATTGGCAAGTTGATTTCTTTTTCAGTTCAAAATCTTATCAGCACATCGAGAAGGCTTCTTCGCTGTAAAACGTTCGTCTGCCTGAAAGCGATTTCTCTCCCGCGCAAGCCATCGTTTACAGCAATGAATGGACCCTTGCTACTCGCCACAGCACTAAACATTTTCCATCTACATACAGCATTCCAAATATCACACGAGTCAACTAAACCTTATCTACAATCATTGACGATGTGTTGATAAAATAACCGTATTTTGAACTTCACTCGGACGGCACTCATATCAGCTTGCATCAAGCTATGTTGATCATGTAAGTAGTTATACTAGAAGGAACAAAACAAGAAACTCGAGTTAGGTGATGTGACAACGACAAAAGAAACAGGGGAAATATACAGCTCTCGTTGCCCTTCTAAATGCGCATGGTCTTCGTTTGTAGTTTTAAGGTTTTAAGGGAATTTGAACTAAGTATAGCAAGAAACAATCTGCAAATATGACGAGCATTTGACAAACGATATGAAAAAATGTCGAATCCTCGCGAGGATAAGTCGGCAAATTTTGAAATATCAACGGATTTATGGAAAGTCATTAACAGTAGGGGATTCAGCAAGATTTCGTCCTAACCGTTTTATGTTTGCTATCAGCAGGTTTATTTTCTGATAGTTTCAAACTTAAGATTTCGTTTGAAACTTGAAGCCAAAATCTAAAGAAAACGCATGGCAATTTCGCCTGGTGTAAAAAAATTGCTTGAAAACGTCCCGGATATCAGTCGCTTCCTCGAGCCGAGGAGAACCGTCTTCAAAATTTTTAAGCATTCAAAATGTGCTATCAAGCTCGTTTTCCGATAGTTCGAACCAGAGATTTAGTTTCGAGACAGAGCGGGTTGAGGAAAGAATTCGTACTTTTACAGGATCAAGAGAGGATTGACTAAAATGCTTTCCGATGTTATTAGCCAAGACGTTTCCAAATTACTGTATCAGCCGAAAAAATAAATGCTTAGCCGAATTTCTGAACTGTGTTGTGGCTGTTAACATAAATTTCTACCGTCTCTACCGTTCGAAAATCAGATTTCGCAGCTAGAATAAAGTTAAAGAAACGACCAGTTGATTTTAAAAGTTCTACAACGATTGATCAAACTTTTCCCAGTAATTATGCATGATGCTTCAAAGAGACTGACCAAAAACTTTCCCTCTTCTTACCCAAGTTGCCGAGCCGCGTCCGTCGGTGCAATTATACAAAAAACCTCACACTTGATCCGTTTCAAGCAAGCGGCAAATACCTAGGATTAAAAATTAAGAACAGTTGATTTATCAAAGTCAAAAATCGTCAAATCTCAAAAGGGTGTTGATATCATCTACTTGAAAGTTCACTCTCAGCAACTTGAACTTCAAAATACCGTGATCGAAGGACTCGAACGGCACGAGAGAACACGCAAGGCACGCCTTGGTGCGAAACTCTTCATATTTTCACGTCTAGTTTTTCGGATGATGTTTCGATGTTGTTTTGCGTGTGAAGAGCTAACTTAAAAGACTTCAATCTTTATTAACTCTCAAATGATTTAAGCTCGAACTTTTGAAAAAAATCGTCAAAAGCCTGCAAACTTTTTGAGCTCGAAGTATTAACAGGAAGCAAAGAGAATGAATGTGCAATTAAAATTCATCCTTCCATTTTACAAAAGATCCATTTAAATTTCTGTACATGTTAAGGCAGGGTCAGACTTGGAAGCTTTTACCTCTCAAATCAAGGCTATAAACGAGGTTTTGAAACGATCTGTCGGTGTAAGTTTACATGAAAACTGGAGCATGAAAATTAGACGATTTTTTTCATTTTCGGCAACAAAAAACCACCTCAAATTTTAATCCATAGCAAAGTCTTGCAACGATCTGTTTCGAATATAAAAAAGCGAGTGTACACGGTTGACCACGTGCCTACAGTGAAACAAGAAAAATAATATAGAATTGCTTCAACTAGCTTTTAATGACCACAGTAATACTCCCCTCCTGTTGTTATTAAAAACTAACATCCGTACAATTTTCTGCGGTAAAAATTTCTGGGTAGGTTGTCCGATTTTTAACAATACATCACAGTCGAATTTAGCTCTAGACTTCGAATATTCCGCTCACAGCTTTGTTCCCCCTCTGGGACATCACTGCATCAACGACAGTTTGAGAATAACAGACCCTTTTTGGCGAATTAGTGTTTCAATGAGTTTTAGCAGAGGACTAACTTAGAGACACCAGAAAGGCGTTTGAATTTCACTAAGAACTTCGAGATAAAATTGTCAATGTACTGAGATAGCTGCCAGGTGGGCCTATGATTCCCTTTTTTCTTCTAGAAACTGTGATTATTGTGCTGTTTTATGATAAGAAAAAAAATGGTTTTATAGCAACAAAAAACCCGTTTTACCCTGTGGAATGAGTGTGTTTCCATTCAAAACTCAAGATAAAATAAACCATTCCGCAGTTAAATAGAAGGCGCTTAACGCTGTGCATCATGGGACAAATTTTCATCGTACGGATAAAAGTTTTTGGTTTCAGTTCTCGTCTCAAAATGTTGGTTGTTTTCAGAAGAGAAAGTAAAGGTTTCATGACTTCAAATTACCCGTTCAGAAGCCGCAGGCGAAACGCGGAAACATCGATCACTAAATTGTTGAAACTTGCTTCCCAGACAATTTTTTCCCGTTTGGCAGCGTCGCAAAATATTGCTTTTTAAGTAGAATTAAATACTATTCATTTGGCAATGTTTTTGAAAATTTCAAAAACATTTTCTGCCTGTCATGTGCAAACATGTTTGCTGGGAAATATTTTGCAACGTGGCCGAACGGACAGACATTTTTGCCTGGCAAGCACATTTCCATTGTTTAGCAAACACCGTTTGACCAGGACTTAAACAGCCATTGTCACCCAGGATCCTTTGCGGGCACGCTACAACTTCAGATTGTATGAAAATCAAATTTGGCCTAAATGGAAACTAAGGTCCAAGGCGAAATAGTTGAACAGCACAACTAAAGTAAAACTTTCCTATCAGTGTACGTACTGCAATGTGGACCCATTTTCTTCGCTTAGGCCAAATTCGATTTTCAGACCGTCTGAAATTTCAGCCCTGCGTGAAAATGGCTATCGAGTGATTGCCAGCGATTATGAGAGTAGAAAGTAAAGCATTACAGTTTAAGATACTCATCTAGTGATTTAAATATTGCAGATTTAAACATATCCTTAAATGCATTCACGAGTCAGAGTAACGAATTTTCATCAGTCATTATAGTAAATTATGAACATTTGACTGAAAAGTTACGTATAATTGTTTGGACAAATAACATTCACTAACAGTTAGGCGTTAAATTTCATGGGTTTCAAGACACAACTACACAGATTCAACAGGGCTGTTTCTGCACACCAAAAACGTTGTATATTCTCTGAAAACGAAGGCAACAACGTTTGAGACATTTGCCCAACACGTAATGGAATAAAAATTATTTCTTGCCAAGGAATTTAGACGAATTTTTGCGTTTTCCTCTTCATAAATACCTTCATAAAACTTCAAATGACTAAAATTAATTTAATTTGAGATTGAAGCAAATCAATGTTGTTGCGAAAAATGTTTTAAATTTTCACGAAATTGTCCCAAATGTCATCACCAAAGATTTCCATTAAGCATCAAAATGTACCAAAGTTTTTGTTGCAAATTCTTTGGCGAAAGAGTTTGCTTTTACATTTGAGCACCTGGGGACTTTTCTATCAAAATATATGTCCTCATATTAAGAAGAAAACAGTTCAAAATTTTTCTTCCAAATTTTGAAGTCCTCCTTCAAAAATTTGCCTTCATAATTTAGACCCTTTCATAATTTAGACTCTCTAACTTAGACGCTTTCAGAAAAATGTAGACAAATTTGCAACCCTCCAGAATAGACTTTTCCCATGAAACCCATGAAATTTACCGGTTTTATTCTAACTCATTCATTGTATATAGAAACAAGTAGTTAACTTGTGTTGACTTGACGTTTTGTGTAAATAAAGGAAAGAAGTTCGTTTGTAAATCAGTGTAAACTATTGCTCGCACTTCCATTGATAATTTATACGTAATCAGAACTTTGAAATGAACTTGATAATTTGGTAAGTCCATAACATTTCTTCGATTTCTCGAGTTTTCTTTTCGACCAGTTCCTTCGTTCAGCAGTTATTCCAATAAATGGAAAGCCGGAGGTAGCTTTAAACTTAGGCCCATTTTATTGAAACCTGTTTCAAAAGTTTACGCCTATCTAATAAATAAGATCCACCTTTAAAGCTTCTCTAAATTCTCTCGATTTCTTTTTAACCAGTTCCTTCACTTTTTTATTATTCTAAACAATACAGCTTCGGAGACAGGATGGAATTTAGGCCCATTTCTTCAAAAATCTGCAGTGTCAAGGTTAAAGGGTCTGTTTCATCCAGCATGCCTTGCACGTGCCGTCTCTTGGTTGGCCTTTGTTGACGCCATTTTCATGCCACTTTCCTGGCAAGAAAGGACAACCAAGAGACGGCACGTGCAAAGCATGCTGGATGAAACAGACCCTTTAATGCTGTGCCCAGCTCAATGTCTTATAGCTTCGCTTTTTGCCACACGATTTCTTTAATTTTCTTTTCGAACAGTCTCTTCGTTTTGCAGTTATTCTATACAACAAGGCTTTGCAGGAAGCTTGAAATTTAGGCCCTCAAAAGCGTGCAGTTTCAAATGTCGACGTTTCGTACCAGCTCATGATCTCTTAGCTGCGATTTCTACCACTACATTTTTCGATTTCTCTCATTTTCTCTTTCAACCACTTTACTACGTCTATCACATATTAGGTTACGTGGCTCAAAAAGTTACGCCCATTGATTCTAACATATGAAGAATGCATGGGCTATTGGTGTTTGAGCAACAATCACTTTCAACGATCACTTTCTACGATCACTATCTACGATCACATTGATCGCTATCTGCCAATCGCTTATCTGATGGGGTTTTTTTTACGTTTCAACCAGTTTTGAGGTTGTGATGTCATCAAATTGCTATGCTTCTTACCACCATACTATAGACATTCATAAACTACGGTTTGTTGAAGATTGTACCGAGTTTCAACTATTCGTATAGGATTTATAATGATTATAATTCTACAAGAAATGCTGACAAAATAATCGTGTTGCCGTTATACCTGCATCAATACGGTAAAATTTGAATGAACACACATGTTTTGGTTAGCGAGTACTGGTTGAACCTCCTGAGGATCAGTAATGCAATAGATAACCTACAGTTGAGAGCAACAGAGGAAAATAGCGCTATCATTGGCTTAATGTGCCTAAGGGAAATTTTGACCTGATTTCTGCATTATTCCTAAAAAGATTTCATTAAAACAGTTTCAAATGAGAAATTTCCGTTTTGACTCATATGAGTCATTTCGTGTAGAGTGAAATTTTAAATCAGCCCAGTTTTTCAGTAAACAAAGGTCATAGGAAAGGAAATAAAAGATCTCGTCTCGCAGCGGGCCTAGCTCGCAAGATGGTTCATTAACGCAAGCAGATTTTTCACGTCCTCTCGCGTAAACTAATTTCATTGAATTTCGAAATTGATTGAATACGTGCACAGGTTTACGAATTGAATAGTTCTCGTTTACAATGAAAATTAACTTGCACATTTGAATAGATTTAGTCCGAAAGGAAGGCCTAGAAAGTACTCTTTCACAATGATTATTACGTTTCTCATTTGAATAAATTTAGTCCAAAAGGAAGGCCTTAGAAGTAAGCCTTTACAATGAGAAGTTTGCCTATCATTGGAATAAATTAGCCAAAAAGTGACGCGTGAAAACTGCTCCCTCACAATGAATAGTACGTTTATCATTGGAATAAATTAGGCAAAAAGTGAGTTTTAGATTTTCATGTGCAAAGAAAAGTACGTTTCTCATTTGAATAAATTTCATCCAAGAACATGGCCTAGAAATATAGCTCGTTTACAATCAAAACTACGTTTCTTTTCTAACTAAATTTAGAACAAAGTGATGCTTAGGAATTCTTAAGTTTCAATCAAAACTTTTTCTTTTTGCTAAATTTAGTCTGAAAGCAAACAACAAGAATTCGTCTATCATAATCGAGGGAACGCATTAGATTGGAATGACTTTCATCCAAACGTAAGGCATGATAAATGTACTGATTCAACAAAAAGCTTGTTTTAAAACAAAATTTAGTCCATATGGCAGACTAAGACGTGTTGTGGATGAAAGTTAACGTTTTATTTATATGAAAAGAACGTCATCTCAAACAGTAGCACTTTTGCACAAACAGGACCGGCTGATTTAGAAAAAACTCACAGCATTTGAAAGGCAACTGTTTCCTGATTATCAAATCAAACCCATTGCTTGATATCTTAGTGAATACCCGAAATATTCAATCAATTTTAGAAATTTACCTGGAAAAAATCGGCCAATCCGTTTCGAGGTTATTCGGGAATGTACAGTTACCAAGCCGAATCAATAAATAAGGGTATCTAAACGCAGAAATTCGCGAAAATAGTGTTTCACCAAGTATAGCGCAGTCTACCTTCGAAAATTTGGCGACTGAAACCATGCTGGAATCGAGCATGTGTAACATGCTGCACAACTGCGAAGAAGACAGCAGAATTCCAGCTCAGTGTTACCAAGCAGAATCCAGTAGTAAACATTAAATAAATGATGTTTAATCATGCGTTACAAAGCCATTTACCCTGGAAAATGTAGCAAATTAAAGCCCATGTATATATAGGATATGCAAAGCAGTCTAGGTCTTAAAAAGTTCAAAAGGGCTGCAGTTCGATTGCGCAGGTAGAAGAATCCAAACTCGAAGTTATCAGGCAGAATGAGTGATAAGGAGGAAAACATAAAGCCTGGAGATTCACATTTTTGAAGCCCATCTTTAAATGTCTATGAAACAGGCTGGGTCTCAAAAAGGCCACAACTTAGCATAGGGCACAAATCTTTCGAATCTTTAAAAAGGCGAGTGTAACATTCTATGACATTTTTCTTTGAATTGAATGGCTTGAAAGGAACTTATGGTACTTTACTGTAAATCTGCCATATCAATTTTGTGATATCTTGGTTCTTTTCAAAATGGCGGCAATTTAGTTCTTTTGAAAAAATCCATAGAACATTTTGACAAAATTTAAATCATCGTAAATCCTAAAACGACAGATGAAAATGGTATAATTTTCAAGAATGGTATAATATTAAAGAAAAGCACAGTTTATGAAGGTCTACGATATGGTGGCAAGCAGAAATCTGTAGCTTTTCTGGTTTAGGATTTAGAAATTTGATGACGTCATTGCCTCAAATTTAATGAATTAATCAGCATATCAGTAAATTTCCACGGCAGATTTACAGCCAACAACCCTAAGTTCCTTCCAAGCCATTTAATTAAAAGAAAACTGTAATAGAATTTTACACCGACCTTTTTAAAGATTTGAGCCCTACGAAAGATTTGAGCAGCTTGACTGCGCAGAAGACAGAAGAATTCCATCTCACTGTTTCCAAGTAAAATGTAGTGAGTAAACAGTGGGAAATTCACACGTTGATTATCAAGTACATGAAACAAGAATTGTTCATGTTTAAGTCAATATGAAAAGTGGTTGCATAGAACAACACTATTCAAGTCATTGCTGTTGGTGTTTGCATACCCTATTGAAAGAAAGATTCGCGTATACACACCCTATTGAGAGAGAATTCTTGCGTTTACATAGCCTATTCAAAGATAGCTTGGCTAAGATGCAAGCAATATGAATAAGCGATTTCTGAAAGGATAAAACGTGGACCGCGGTAACAAGGAATGGGGAATCTCAAAGCGGGAAAATAACGGTATGGTAAAATCAGGGAGCTAGGAGGGATGTTCCTGGGAAAACTCTATCAAATTTACTTTTTTACCAGTAGATAGTGCTACATTATAGAAATCTACCACAATTAAAATCCGCACTGCAGTAAAAAAAAACCCACGAAAAAGAACTTGTGACTTCGCTGAAGATGAAACAAGTTTGGTTCGAAACGTACAAAAACATACTAAGGTCAAAATAAAACATTTTTGAAACCTTCTATGTCAACTATCTTTTAAGTCTCCTGGAATTGTCAACTGTATTTATAACAACAACACGGAATGTCGATAAAATGACGTATACAATGATTGTCGTCGCTTGCCTCATTCTCAACTTGTGATTTTCTGTAAGAGGCTGAAATGGCTTCTATACCAGTATATAAGGGTTCTTACACAAAATGTGCTTAATCTGCCAGCCTGGAGTTTCTTAATCTGCAGTATATTGTATGTGGTTCTTTACTGCATCTACTGGCGCAATTATAGATTTTACAAGGCCAAATCATTCCATAGTTCCCGTTAGTGATTCCCTGATTCCCCAGTCCATGCGTTCCAGGTTGTAAAGATTCCAGGACAATAACACACAACAGGTACAGCATATTGAAGTCATTGGTTGCAGCAGTGTGTTTTGCACAGCGAGAAGTTTATCCTCAATCTCATTCAATAGTGAGGGATTTGAAAACCGCAAGGAGAGCAGTGTGGTTATTTAACACATGTAATTCGTTATTTTGACTCGCATGCTGTTTCGAAATAACCTTCATTTATATTTCACTGCGCGGGCTGTCATTTCTAAAGAAGATTGTATTAAAAGCAGAACATGAGTAAATTGGCTAATAAGTTTCAACATCATATTCAAACTGAGAGAATCAGTCAACACATCTCAGAGATTTTCTTCGCGAGGAGATCATTGCATCAATCAATCAACTACCCAGTAGTCGGCCAAAATGCAACTGATCAGTTTACGGGTTAATTAGTCTTTCAATCAATCAATCAATCAATCAATCAACCGATCAATAAATCATTCAACCAATCATGAAGTCAATAAGCCAACCAACCACAAAACTCACTTGACCACCAAATGTTTAACTCAACCAAAAAAGCAACAAGCTGCTTAATAATATAATTAGGCAATCAATCAATCAATCAACTAATCAAACAGTCAATTATTCCAAAATCTACAAATCAACCAATTAAGCGATTCCAGTTTTGAATTTGTCATTCAATCGTTGGGGTATGAGCACCCCTAAAAAGGTTCGTTCCGCTCCGTTTTGTTCTGTTACTTTCTCGTGTGAAAAGGGCCTCAGTCGCTCGACCTATGGACCATCCATCAAACTGATCAATCAATCAATCAATCAATCAATCAACCAACCAATCAACCAATCAATCAATCAATCAATCAATCAACCAACCAATAATCCACTATGATTTGATCATTAAATTAAACCTTCATTTGTGATCTGTGATTTCATGATACACCATGTAATTAATCAAGCAATATCTAATCACTCAATCAATCGATCAACTAACAAATCAACCAATGAATTATTCACGCAATCAAACAATCAAACAATCAATCAATCAATCAATCAATTAATCAATATTTTTTTCACAAAATTTCTTAACAGGCCATTTTTAAATTTTGAAAACTTTATTTTTTGCCTGCCTCATCTTAGACTGATTACATGTTCATAGGTTATCGCTATTGATAGACTCATGGACGCTATAACGACTGGAGCGACAACAACAACATCAATTCACTTCAATGAGATGAGTGTAAGCTGAGGGTCCTTGTGTAGTGAGGCTAGCATGATCTCAGGCTACAATGGAGGTTTCAGGGATTATTGTAGGACAAAATAAAGACAGGAAGAAGAAAGTATCGATTGCAAGGAATAAACATTTCCACTGTCATTTTCTCTTTCAATTTAACAACGCAAGTCTACATAAATTGTCTTTTAAATGTCCATGAAAAATTTCCTAGCTTCAGAAACATTTTACTCACCGGGTGTCAGGAAGTACAGCTGGTCTCGAAAACCAAAACCCATTCTTATCTTCTCTCTCTATCTAACGTATTGCAGACGTGATCCGTTGATTTTTACGTTTCTGGGGCAATTTGACTCCTGTTTGTGCGATCTTTCGCATACTGCAGAAGAGATAAAAATGATTGTAAATTGTAAATCGTTTGAAAAACAAAATTATCATGAGCTCAAATAAAGTGAAGTTCGTTCAATAATTCAAAATTTCCTCTTGTTGCGTGAAGTGCAAATGTACAATAATTATCTACTAAATAAAATGAGGATTGCTCTGAAGATGCCCTAGCGGGCGAAACTATTCAGCACTGAAGGAAAATGAAGAGCACAACAGACAAAAAGATGCCTGTTTTTTTAGCAGTTAGGCCCTCAACCGAGCACTATATAGAAAATACAGTAAAATATGAGCACTTCGATATGAATTGAATTAAGCACAACGTTTCGAGCATAGAACGTTATCAAACATAGCCCATGTTTTAGTGAAAATCACTCGCTTCATAGAGCTCCGTAAACCTTTCTTTCAAAGAATACTACTTTTAGTAATAAACCTAAAGACGTAACTGATTTAATACAAAAATCTGACATACGAAAAGTCAGCAAATTAACCAGGTCAAAGATAGTTTGGCCCCAAAGTTTCTCCAAGCTTTGTTTGAAAGACCAACCAAACGATATGAACTGAGGAACGCTGAATTCAATATACCAAGGTGTAGAACTGTGATGTGCGGGAAACATTCGTGAAGATGCTTGGGACTTATGATGTGCTCGAAACTGGACTCGAGCATTAAAAATAGTAAAAATCTACGAACATTCAAAAGATAACTAAGAAAAATGTCGTATTTTTCACTCATGACCAGCACAGAAAACTGTAATTGCAATTTTTTCCAAGAATAATGTGTACTTTTTATGCAAAGATGTCGAATGTTTTTGTTTTGACTGGTCTTAAATATTGAATTGTAAAACATTCTAGTTTTTTGTTTTTATTTCGTTCTAAGCATTAGTTTATTTATATACTTATTAATCTATTTTACAGTGTCCCTAATTAGCAATCATGCTAAATGTACTGACACATTAATCAGGTTTATGATGAAGATGATGAACCAACGTTCCAGGAAGAAAATGAAAGGAGCACAGATCTAGGCAGATGGAACGAAACTATTTAGCAAAAGTCACTCGTTTTATCTGTCAAAGATCATTAGCTTTTATTTCAAGGAGTACTGAAAAGACATAAATAATCTCGACTTAATACAAAACTCCAAAATACGAAAATCCAGCGAATTCACCGAAGAAGAAAGATGACATGAAGCTCCTTAGCAAAAGTCACTGGTTTCATGAAAGCTCGTTAAGCCTTTCTTTCAAAGAATGCTTAAAAGACATAAACATGAGATCAATCTCGATTTAATACGAAAATCTAATCTCCTGAGCAACGGGCCTAAAAGCGGTTTGATATATGCATAATCGCTTGATCAATTACATCTGTTGCAATACAGATAACTACACACATGATATCAAAAACTACCGACATTTTTGCTTGACCTGGATGTTACAACAGTTTCTCGACTACCAGAAGGTAAAATAGAGAATCCTAGGAGAGGCGAGATCATTTCTTCTCGAGTATTTGAAGATAGAAAAGTTTAGGCTCTTTAGAATGCTGCTTTATCAAGCCAAACGAGCAAACCTTTCGTATAAAAATGTATGAAAATAACGCTCGATCCGGTTTCTTTTGTAGAATACAGTAAATCCCCGCATATAAGAACCTACAAAAATAAGAACCTAGAGGCTGTTTTTCCTTACTTATGCACCTTGTCATTAAGAACCTGTTTCAGTTTGACATAAAATATGTTCTTATAGCAGGGGTAGCAAAGTTGATTTTGGATTGTCATTATTAAGTTGATTTTTTTCTCAGTGGGCTGTTAAAGTTTGAATCTCCTCCCCTGCTGTTTGTAAGCTTAGAACTGGTTATTAGGTACAGTATAAGTTTGCCAAATCAAATAGTGGGCTGAACATCTTTGGTTGAGGTTCTAAAACGGCCTACGCAAGGCACTCTTCAAATAAGAACCTTTATGCCTTGACATTAGTTTTAGTACCTTTAAACTAAGAACCTATTTTAGCCTAGCGACCAAAAAAGTAGGTTCTTATATGCGGGGATTTACTGTAGCTAAAAGGTCTATTCGACAAAAATTTCTGCTGAACGTATAAAAATATCCTTGGATCCAGATTCTTTAAATCTACAGCTAAAAGATCCCTGCACGGTCTGGCCAACGTTCTTTACATCGCAATTCCTACAGCGCGAGGTTTGTCTATAATACTGGGATTAAAGAGGCATTTCCACAGGATGCCCAAAATACAATGCCACTTATTAATCTTGCCACCAAAATCCGTTACAGCTCCAATCTAAATATGAATCTGAATCTAATAATAACTCTAACCAATAGTTCTATCTACCGAGCCCTCTGGACCACTGGAGCACTGGAGCACTGGACCAGTGGACCACTAGATCATGCCGCAGACCCCTGGCCGCCATTTTATGTCCCACTACTTCTTTTGCAATGCTTTAATAAATTGTTTCCTGAGATCCAAGCTTCTATCTTTAAACCTCTCAAATAAGTAGTCGTGCATGGCAAGACGAGATATTGGTAACGAATAAATTCACACATATTTGCTGTTGTTTTTTCGTCGTGTTGCGGTGTTTCTGCCTAAAAATTTCTTCTCTCGTATCTTTAATTGCTCTTTCGCTGATACAGTGAACATTCCAATTTACTGTCACTTGCTTGATTCAACAACATTCTCTTACTAGAGGTGCTTGTCATGCAGGATAAACCATTCGCATGATAAAGAGATGTGTTTCTGAATCACCATGCCAGATGGAAAAATTAAATGAATTAACAGATAGAGAATACAAATCACAATATCAATTAATCTCTTTTCTATGTGTCAAAGTATTTTGGATCCACGATTCTTTATGGAATAACATGTTTATCATGCATATGTATGATTAAGATTGAGAGTGCTGAATCAAGTAAACCACTGAAAATTGGAGCATTCATCTTGTTTGTTTATCTCTGGAAAATTGTAATGCGATATAAACAAAAAAACAAGATGCAGTGCGATATAAAATGGCAGCTAGGGGTCTGCGGCACGCTCCAATGATCCAATGGTCCTGCGGGTCCGGTAGATAGAACATGCCGACCAAAGACTCTGGTTACATCTAACGTTTTGAGGAAAACGTTAAGTTAATAATCAGATTTTGAGCTGTGGTCTCCAATCGAGCTTAGAGCACTGCACGCGGCTAACAAATTAATAAAGCCGTAAGGTTATCAATTCCTTATCACAGTAACTCAATTTCTAGAAAGGGGGTCATCAAACTATAACTATATTCATCATTACTATGAAGTAACAAAGTTAGTACACCGCCACAAAGATTGCTATTATAAGGGGATGTGAAGTTGATAAGAACACGGACAATGACAAAGATTCTTTCGTTAGATTTAGCATGGGTGATCGATTGATTGATTGATTGATTGATTGATTGATTGATTGATTGGTCCAGATCTTTTGATCCTTTGAGATTGATTTTTTGATCCAGTAGAAAAACCGAAACAGTCACAGGCCAAATAGAACCGAAAGGCAATCTATCAACACGGCAACGTTAAGATGAAATGTTGGCCTACCTTAGTTTTTGTCCGTTATGGCTTAATGCCCAAAAATCAACAACCTTTGCAACATACCTCAAGTCTGTTGACTAAAGCATGATTAGCATCAATTAAGTATTAAAAGCACCAACTTTGTTTGTTCTTCTTTTCTGTTCATCTTCGAAACTGTCAAGTCACACTGCAAGCGATGGAGCTACCCGCCATCACTCCTAGGCCTAATTTTAAGATGCGCCTCCAGGTGGGAAAGCATGCCTAGGAGTGATGGCGGGTAGCAGCATCGTTTACAGTGTGACTTGAAAGTTTCGATAATACGAGAGCAAGTGAACATAAAAGGAGAAAAAACACGGTGCTTTAAACATTTAATAGATGCTAAGCATGCTTTAGTCAACAAAGGACTGGAGGTATGTTGCAAAGGTTATTGATTTTTGGGCGTTAGGCCATAACGGACAAAAACTAAGGTCGGCCAACATTTGATCTTCACGTTGCCCGTGCTATCAAACAGACAAAGCTTTCAAAAATGATTTCTTACCAGAGGTCCATATGAATGAAGATCTCTTTTTCTTTCCTTCAAGATAAACTTCAAGTCACGTTTAATAGAAGATCGTTGTCTGAAAATGAAGAAAAAAAGCCATTAAATTTCATGTTTCAAGAGAAATTGCTAATCATATAGAATTTTCTTCTAAAAATAAACTTCATAGACTTTATCATTTATTTGCAGATGGTACAATCTTTTGGAATGTAGCTATTGAACTGAGATCACACAAGAAGTAGCAGGAAGACTTCAAACAAGCACACTCAACACAAATATATGTCACGTTAAAAGTTTTGTCAAAAATTCAAAAATTACAAACTGAAGCTGTCCCAACATTCTTCTATCAAAAGGGGATAGGTGAGCGCAAGCAATAATTTCTATAATTTCAAGTCAGTGGCAGAAGAATGAATTTAGATCAGGTAACATCAGTTTTATACTTTGCTTTGAACGAGATGCCGAAATAAAATTCATGCGCATACTAACCGGTTTTGTGTAGTGCAAAAAATATAAAGCCCGAGGTCTTTAAATCTTCCTGTACAACTACAAAACCGGTTAGTATGAGTTTTATTACCTGGTAGCTTCAAATTTTGACTTGTATCATTTAGTGAAACATATTTTTTAACTGTTATGTCGCTTAAGTTTGTTGTAAATCTCACAGACTTAAATCAGTTGCTGTGGCGACAAAGACGAACTATACAAGGCTACGGGAAAACCGTAAGAAATGTGTGATTAACCAATGGAATTGGTGGGATTCTTGTATTGCCTCGTTTTTGAAACGTTTGTCGGTAATAAAAGGAAGAAAAATTTGAGACGGACTTTTGTTTGGAAGACTTCAGAAAGAACTTGAATTTGAAACAAATTTAGAAGAGGGGAGAGTTAGCTCTGGGAACTTAGCTCTTTGAATGCACGGAACGATTGAAAAATATCATTTCGGTTCTAAAATTTACGTCCATTCGTTTCTTGAGAATCTCTCAGACTTTAAGGAAAATTTAAGCGCTGGCTTAGAGGCTGAATGATACCATTGTATACAATCAATCTTATAAAATAACTTCTTACATAAAAACAAGATCGTGATGCTTTGAATGCAAAATTTTCCAATTTATCTATTTACTTGAAAATATCGAATAGCATCTGAATCCTACAAAGCATATTTGAAATGGTTGGAGAAAAATATCTCAGTCAAAAACTGTGCTTCATTTAATACGAAAAGTATTTTAGGCCTTAAGGACGGAAACGGGTGTTTCACGCATGACTGCTTCTTTTGTTATGAGTTATAATCACAAGCTAAAGATGTTAAGCCCAATAAAATCCGACCACTGTGAAGGAATTAGATGGATTGAAAATACGAACAAAGACGAGAAAACAGCCTTAACATTATTCATCGTATTTCGAAGAAATTCATAAATGTTCACATCAGAAAAGATTAAAGGAATTAAGATGACAAATCGACAAATCAATCAATCTTTAATCTTAAAGAAAAAGACTGTTGATTTTCTTGTGATGTTTTAGAAGTTCGTTGATGAATTTTATGTAACAAGGATGAAAGAACTTGTTATTAACAAACAAGATAATGGTATGGTTGGTGATTCTGCGATAACGCAAAATCATACAAACAAGATATAGTTAATGGCTTTATTCGCGTAAATTCGAAACATGAAATTTATGTAAATTTATGCTTAGATGGTATCAGATGATTCTGCGATAACGCAAAATCATACAAACAAGATATAGTTAATGGCTTTATTCGCGTAAATTCGAAACATGAAATTTATGTAAATTTATGCTTAGATGGTATCAGATGATTCTACGATAACGCAAAATCACACAAATAAGAGATAGTTAATGGCCTTATTCGCGTAAATTCGAAACATGAAATTTATGTAAATTTATGCTTAGATGGTATCAGATGATTCTACGATAACGCAAAATCACACAAATAAGAGATAGTTAATGGCCTTATTCGAGAAAATTCGCAACATCAAATGGTGTGCCCGGTGATTTTCGATGATGCAAAATAAAACATGCAATTTATAATAATTGCCTTGCTTCGCGCAGCATTTAAATCACCGTACATCCTAAACCAAAGTAGGCAAATTCATGTAAGTTTCAAGAAAGCATAGTTAATGAAGGACTAAAATATGGTGAAAAGCAGAAATCAGTATCTTTTCTGGTTTAGGGTGTAGAAATTTTAAGACGTCATGGCCTCAAATTTAATAAATGCCGCCATTTTGAAACTAATCAAGATATCAATAAATTTCCACGGCAGATTTACAGCAAAAAACGCTAAGCTTCCAAGCCATTTAATTCAAAGGAAACTATAATTGAATTTACATCGACCTTTTTAAAGATAGAATTTTCCGCCCTATGTTATTCAAACACTTAGCTTCTTAATACGCTTTCCTCGGGAGCTAGCAGGGAGCGCGGAAGGAAGCTAGGAAAGTTAAAGCGCGCGCTTCGCTCGCGTTTTTATTAGCTGTTGTCCTTCACCTTAAATTACCATCTACATGCCTATAAACTTCAAACAATCCTATTAATTTTCTTACGCATGCGTTACTCCAAAAATCAGCTAAGATGTAGATTTGCGTGGTAGATCGCTCCATGCGCCAAATGCAAGCGATTGAAAATAGATTGGAATGATAAAGCCACTGTTAGCCACCGGCTCAAAAAAGTGTTACTTGTCCAAATTTCTTAAATATAGAACGTCTTTCGGATTTGCATGTCCTGTTCTGAAATTGTAGGATGTTTTGCTGAATTGCGATAAAATTCTAATCATATTTTCGTAGGCTAAATCAAAGAATAGCTAAATTACAGCTAATAAAGACCTACTTTGCAGATTTTACAAGAAAATTTCTTGTTTAAATATCTAAAGCTTGACAGATTTGCTTGGTTTTCTTACAAGTGCCTTTTTGCCTGAAATCTGCCTACCAGCAGAATTCAAGTGATTGCAAACAAGTGTATCTAAGAATATTTGAAAGAAGATTGATACAAATTTGCCGGTTGACATGTCCAAAACTTGAAATATTTGCTAGTTCTTCTTGTAGCGTGATCGGTAATGGTGGCGATATTCATAGCCACACCAGTTAAATGTCTATTTTCTTGCAAACGACAGCGCAGTTATGAATACCCTGTGATGTTTAATGAACTGGTATGGTGCGTTTTTTGAAATACCTACTGGGCACCAGGGTGGTTTGTTCATCAACCAGTAATTCATTCTACTATTTAACAATTTCAAGTTGAAAAGAAACAATCATTTTCCAGAAGACAATTTAAAGGCCAATGAATTAATGGGCGTTATGTTGCAATGTTGTTTACACTTCAATAGAGTATTGTCTCAACTTAGGCCATTCTAGTCTCCACACAAATCTTCTTGCTATGCTACGGTACAATAGGAAGATAAAGTTCAGAAGAAACTAAAACCTTCTGTTTACATGAAAGTCCCCATTAGACAACGTGTTATATCAAAGACCAGTCATGCCTAGCGGGGCTGTGACACGGCCCTAACCCACCTCATGACCAGTAGTACATTTGCAAACTTTTCCAAGTGACTTTAGTAAGCTTTAGTCTGGTTTTTCTACTTTTAGAACAGTGCAATATAAATGTGGCAGCATGGCGCACTTTCATTCCATTGACTTTACCAATTCTTTTAGCAACAACAGTTTTCCAGGAAACCCATTACATGGGCTTTACAAACAAAGCCTCCAAAAAGCATAACTTTCCTTCCCTAATACAGGCAAATAGCAGCAGATAAATTACACAGAAATATATCCCTTACAGGTTTTAGCTCCGTTATATTAGGCAGTGCAATCAGATCTTACATACCATGAACGATTTTGGAGATACAGCCGCGGATACAGCTAGGTTCAGAGACACAATGTTCAGATGTGTTTGCCTAAACACACAAAGCCCACTGCGGGCTTAAAGAGAGTCTCTAGCACGTGCTAAAACTTTGTACAGCCCCATTAACATGGGAATATCAAAGATCTTCAATAAGTTTATGACTTTCAGTTGATAATTGCTAATTAGTTAATTGAATCCCACTGAACAGTAACTAAATAATACTTGCGTTAGATGGGAAATCACGATGGCCTGAATGAATGCGAACAAGCTTTTATGATGAAAATTTGATCTGATTTTATTTCCAGATAAACGTATGCGAGAATAGCACACACTTTCTTTCAATATTCAGAAATTCCCGAGCAAGAACAACAAAAAACGCAGTTTGATAAGCTAGCTCTCACAACTAATTTGGAATATTTCAGAAAACAGAGTTCCTTCTTATCACAAGGCGATTCAAGCGTAGCTATCAGTTGACGTACAAAACATGGTTTTTGCGCACGGGAAATTTCATATCATGATATCATGGTTGAAGAGAGTAGCTTCATACATTAAATGGTCCGTCACACAGCTACTTTAGCAAAATCCCACATCATATTATGAGAGCGCGCTATATATTCCCAACCATGAAATCGTCATCACAAATGAAAGCCCAACCAAATTCACAACATTTTCCAAATAGCTTGCCTCCACATCTGAAAAAGCTAGTGTAAAACCGGGGGTGGGGAAATACTACTTTTGAGGAAACCAACGGATATGTGCCAGCTTGGCAAAAAGAAATTCAAGACCTTTACTGAAAAAAAATGGAAGCACAACACAGGTCCTGGAGTAAAGTGCATTTTTGCATTTTTTGGAAAACAAGAAAGTACTGTGATTGAAACAATCACTCTTTCGACTTTCTTGTATGTAATCAGCAACCAGTTCTCCGATTAGCTAAAACAAGGTCTTTGTTGGGAGACGAGATACGGTCTGTCCAAGGAAACGTATGTGTCCCCCGTGCAGTAGCTTAATGCTCATGCGCAGTAGGAAGCCTATCCTATGCAACTGTATCACAAACGTAACAACAGAACGTACAACTCCTCCACAGCAGCCACACAAATTGTGCACACATGTTTTGGCACATACTGTATAAAAGACGCTGTACTTATGAAAATAATCTACGGGTGGAGGGGGGGGGACTTTAAATCACTTAATCATGGCTGCAAAATAAGTGGAAAATAACAACGACGCGTGTATTATTTTTTGCAGATCAACAATCTGTTGCACAAAGTTCTCAGCAAAAAAACTGCTATCGGATATCCCAAAAAATGTACTCCCGTTTAAAAAGTCACCAAAATTTGACCATGAAACCTGTGATAAACTTTTCTTTATGGTCTCTTTTGCCAATGATCCAAATAAATTTAAAGCAAGTGTGCAATGGTAAATAGACTCCTCTACAAATAGAACAAAGAAATAACTCAGACACTGCATTATTTTTTAGCAAGATAAAAATCTCATTCTTAGGCTACCCTTTGTTGATATTGTGTAGCAACATCGTAAATCTTGCATAAGAGCAATGATATGGAGATTGTTTTTTATCCTTCAAGTCTACAATGATAGTATGCATTTCTTCCTGACACTTGTAGCCAAACTAGAAGCTTGATAAACAAAGAGAAACTAATCTGGTAATTACAATCATCAGTGCATTTTGCAGCATGCTTCAAAATCAGGTAGCCCTAAAAAGGGCTAAATCTGCTCATTTCAAAACCAATCACAAGAACGCTATACATGGGAAAATAATTTGGGTTTTATCTACTTGCCAAAACAAAAATATTTGAGGATCAGCAGTGTGATCAAATTTTGGCGATTTTTCAAACAGGAGTACTTTTTGGGACACTCGTACATTCCTCGATTTCTGACAAGAGTTATGAAGAAAAAACGCCAACAACTAATCAAAGTCGCCCCGCTTGACAGTAATCCCAAGCCACATCTGCGTACATGCTTTATAAATAGTAAATTACGCGTAGGAAGTCAAAACCCATCTTCAAATTCATTGCTTGAAGATTCATTGTAACCATTTTCGTGGCTTTATCGGCGTAAACAGAAAGCTCGACTTGAGACCATATCACTCACTATACCCTTCTCCCTTTTAACTGTTAAAGCATATGCAGAGCTCTCGTTAGCTACTTATCTCCGGCTACAAACTTTAAACAAAATAATTATTCTTTTGGTTATGAATATCCTCTACTGCACTAAAAAATAGGAAGAAATTAACATTTAAGTGATAAGGTAATTTTGAAAATTGTGAGCGATGCGAGCACTTCTCTTCTACATGCTTAGATGACGTACACAGAGTTATGAAAAGTAGCTCGATTTAAATTGAGAGCATCGAATAAAAAAGCTCGATAAAAAAGCATGGCAATTCTCCACAACCATTAGTAATCTCGACACACGAGTGATGCAAGCGCTTTCACCTGTAATTGCTGAGATGTGGTATAAATGTAATTCAATACCGAGTACTTTGAATAATTGTATTAGTAAAGGCGTGTGTCCTCTGCAAATGAAGCGCTTTTACCTGAAAGTGTTGAAATTTTTTCAGTAATTAATTTCAAGTGGGCTAGAAATATTTCTAGCTACTCAAAGCAAACTTAAGCTAACTATGTATGCTGCATCCAGGCATGGGGCCCCTAGCTTAACGTCCCATCCGATATGACGTATGAAGAGTTAAAAAAGTAGCTCGATATGAATTAAGTGCTTTGAATAATTCCATTAACACATGCATGTGTTTTACTCAATAAAAACATGGCAATCCTCGTCCAAATTGTTTTTCAATGTCTATTCATCAAATAAACAATAGAAATGAAGAGAGGCATAAATCTTTTATGGCACCTATTCAATAATCTCTCAATATTTGGTATTTCAATGTAAAGCAAACATGTCCACAATTCAAAATAATACACCACAGCTATAGCACATGACATAACAAATACTTTTCCTGTTTAAACAGAAATTGAGGCAGGTTCAACATGATACGAACATTTGCTATGCAAAGGGATCGTCTACGTATCGTTCAGCCTGGCTTGCACATGATCAATACAGACCAGCCGCTTATCTTAAAGACCCATTGCCAACCGGCATGCTTTGCGTGGATCAACATAACCACAATGCATGTCTTGACTGTCAACACCAATACGAACTCTTTCAAACTTATGACTGAAGAACTTTCTTACAAATGAACCTCTAAGATACGTATCATACGCCAATTTTCACTCTTGAAGGAGTCAAATTTTATGAAGGTTTCACTGTGGTACTCGTGCAGAAAATTCCTTTCCCAAGTTTCTCTGTGAAAATGAGACCAAGGTTACATAAATCCCAACGCGTAAAATTAAGCAAGGGAGTGTCGGTATCGTCTTCATAGTAGTCAAATATCGAATCGTGCATGCACGTTGGGAATCAAAGATAACATGGAAAGAGTTTCAGATTTTGTCCTATGTTATGCCAAATTGAAATTCGGAGTCCAGAAAGGTCTTTGAAAAAACAAACGAAGAACAGGAAAACAAGGCTTTAACAACGAATGTAGCAAAAAAAGGATGGCATTGATTAAACGGGGGGAGGATCCACGATTCAAAACAATACACCACAACGATAACCTGTGATAACGGGTTTTCATCTTTCAATGCCCCTTCCAGTCATTCAATAGATATCATTCATAGAAACAGGTGAAACTGAAACAATCCATTTGCATGACGTCAGTGCTCTAGAAGGAGCCTGGAAATGATAGCATCGCTTACCATTCAATGGAAAATTCAGGAAAATTCACTGGATTGATTCAATAAGCTTGAGTCTGATAAGATACTTGCAATTGCAACAAGTAAATAAATGACATCGAGGCAAAATATTAAATGGTTCATGCGAGGTTAAAGGGAATGTAAGCATATAAAAGTGGTTCAAGCCACTTGCAGTCAAATTCTAGCCTTTCAGATATCAGAATTTCCTGTTGACGTAGATCAGTTACCCAAATATGGCGCGGCACGTGTGACAGCCTATTGTCTTTGTACGGTTATTTTTATCAAAGGCTTATATATGCTTTGCAAAGAGAGAAAAGCTAAAAGTATCCCATTCAAACTGAAGTTGCACACGTACCCAGAACAATGCACAGCCAAAGAAACAATGTTATTTCCGAGTGTTTCTGTGTTCTGTTCATAGACAATTTACCATTGCACGTCACCTAGTATTGGAAACTGCAAGGACTGAGATGAGTTACACGTTTTTTTATAAGAAACTGGTTTATAAGAAACTAGTACTACGATGACCAAACATTTAAGAAACTCTAGTACTACGCTCAAGAACAGTTAAGAAACTCTAAAACTTTATTTCTGTATGTCTCTCTTATTATATGTCTCTCTAACAAAGGTGCCTTAGTCTTTTATTGACTTTTAACTGCAAAATTGGTAAATTTTTGCCTCGATGTGCATGGCTTCTTCTTGATGACAATGTCGATGCAAAATGGAAGCCCTTTGTCGAGAAGAAGGCTCAACTTCGAACAATACCGCAATTTTAGGCCCAACAAAATAAGAAACTAATTAAGAAACTTTTACTATTAAAACACCGAAATTTTCATGCGAAATTAAGAAACTTTTAGTAATATGTGCTGATCCAAGTTTCTTATAAAAAAAACGTGTATTAGAAGACAGCATCGAAGACAGTAATAACAAGTGAACTGCTCCAAGATCATTCTAATTTGGCTGGTGTACATAAAAGACAGATTTTTGTCAGCAATATATTTTAAGTGGGCTGGAAGGAATTCTAGCTATTTAAAGCTAATTTAAGCCCACTACGCATGCCGCATCAAGGCATGGGACCCCTTGTTTAACGTCCCATCCGAAGGTCCCTTCCGGTGCACTTGCTATCTCTGCGAGGGAGCCTTCCCAGAGGTAGTCACAACATATTGTCCTCTGATCACAATGAATAAACGAGAAACAGACTTGGAGCAAGTCTATTGAACACTCTGAAAACTCCTCTAATCCAAACTTCTGTAGCCTGCGTGCAGACCCAATATTCTGAAGAAGAAAGGGTCTGCGCAACAACGACCAAAAGCTTGCTACTACCGCAACAACGCAAGGAGGATGGCCATCTTGCAACGATCGGACGATTTCGTGACTGGGCCTAAGCAAGGAAAGGCGGAAGTTTGTATGTGTGGGAATCAAGGATGGAGTGATGTGTCTTTGCCTTCAAGACCACAGCAGTATTTATGTCTACTGCATCGAAATTCATAACATTGTTACCTAAAGATAAGCGATTTGGTAGCTGTGAGCTTCAACCTGTTTGCTGACATTTTACAGACTAGTATACCGAAAACCTGGGTACACACAGGCTGCAGGGTACACCGCAGGGAAGATTTGTTGCTAGCAACTGACGATGTTGATATTCACCTTTTAATGGAAGTGCCTTCGAGCTGTTATCATCAAGTAAGATGGTCATCTCCTTTAATTTCATCCCAGGCTATGGATTTTGCTTTGATTTTACTGGAACCTTGCCTCTTTCTATTCTAGGCCCATCAAATTCAAGACTGAATGTTTACAATTACGTCAACAAACTATTCTTAATCTTTTACAATTTCTTGGAGACATCTTTGTTGTTTCATATGAATCTAAATCTATAAGGAGACATTTACGAAATTTTGCTCTTTATTGACAGTAGAACTAAAGCACATGCAAAATTTGGTGGTTAGCTTTGATGAATGAAATGATGAGTCCCACACTCCTTGCTGTTCTTTTGGCACTAATCCAGGTCTCATAACAAAAACATAACACCCATCTGAGAATGCCAGTAAAAACTGGCTTGAATGGTCAGAGTGTCAGTTAGGCTAATGAAACCTTGCAGACTGTTTGTCCTCTGATCTCAGAAGTTATTTCCTTTCCTTTCAGATTAACCTTGGTACAAGAAACATAAATGGCTGTTATTAGTACTCTTGATGTTATGCAAGCTCTTGTACCTCTGAGATTTTCAGCTCACTACAATCAAAGGCGCATTGAGGATCTCTTCAGAAAACTTTGGGACTGAGAGAAACAATCTCTGAATCATGACCGTTATGGAAAATCCAACTTTTGCAAGTCCAAATTATGCCAGTTTGAAGTTGGGAAGTAAATTCCCAGTTCTTCCATTAACTCCTGCATTAGAATGCAACTGTGCAAATTTTGGAAAAAGAGGAACCATTGGAATTTGGAGCAACAATGAGAAAGAAGATAAACAGTATAATTTGTGTTTCAGTTTTTAATAAACAATTTTCAGGTTAGATAACTATACTTGGAGCATCTATTCACAAAAGACCATCAACATTAATTTTATCACAACATTTGTTTGAAGACTGTAGGCTCTTTAGCAATCCAAGTTTAGCATTTTTCTTGATATGATAACCCATACTACTGTGTTGTTCTTTAGTTGACCACTACTGTTGAACGGACTGACATTGATATCTTGAGTACTAATATAGCGAAAATGAATCAAGAAATTTCAGGCTGTAGGTTTTCAGCAGTGGAAGGTTCTTAAATGAGTCAAATGTGGGAGTGTGCTAACAGTAAGATTGTGTTTGCAGAAACATAGTACAGTGGATATCTCTGAACATGGGTGGCTTCCAACTATTAACTCTGTCTCTTGGGGTTTTTCAATGCAAAGAGGAAAGGAATTATTTGCTAACTATGTTGTTGACTTGACATAGACCCTATTCACAATAAAGTCATTTCTTTTCACATGCATCATTCACCTCAAATTGATATTAATAGTGAATAAGGTCTGCAGCAAGTGAAATATTTGATGACTCAAAATGGATTTGTAAAAGTATTGAAGAGTATTGGTACAGTAGTACACTCCCATTAGGGGCTAAGCGGATAGCTACCTAATTTACCCACATTTTTGCACTTGATGATACGAACACTTATACCAAAGTACCCCTAGTCAGTAGCAGAGCCAGGGGAGGTATAAGGGGTAAATTCCTCCTTCTAAAAATTTGGCAATTATTGTTTATGAAAAATGCAAAAAAATGACTGGATACTCATTTTACCCCTATCCCAGCTGAAGGTTTTTACTTTTACCCCTTTAATATAATTGCCTAGCTCTGCAACTGCCTCTTGCCTTACATGATTTACAAGTTCTACATAGTTATCTTCTGGAATTAGAGGAGTGTTTGTTTGTTTGTTTGTTTTGGACTGTTTGGCAAATGGTATACCATGAGGTTTTCCATCTTCTTTTTCTCCACTGAATCACTTGGAGTGTATGCAAACTTCTTGACACCAGCATTATCAGTTTCTTCCTGCAAATAGAATTATGTGTATAATTAATTTTTTCATTTTCAGCGTTTGATTGGAAAGATAAGGGTGTGAAACTTGTGAAAAAATTGTTCAAAAAGTTCTTAGATCTTACATCAAGAGGCTAGTGATAAATAATATATTTAACTGTAGCATTATGTTGCTGCAGTTTCCTTGAAATCAGTCACACAGGACTCTAACAGGGATAATCGGGAACGCAAAGTACATCAAAAATGCCAAATTTCAAGGTTCGAAAAAATTACTTTATCGTGGGGACTTAAGGGGACTTAAGAAAATGTAGCATCATTGAGTATTAATCTTACTTGAAACGAGAGGATAACCTTAAGTCCCCGTTCGTTAACCCAAACGGAGCCAAGAACTGTTACCCATTTTCAAGAATTGGATTACCTTAGGCCCATCACCGTTAAGTTACATTTTCATGCATTCATTGGTAATACCAGACAAAACAAAGTTAATCAATCAATACGCATATGAGATTAAATCTTTAAAATGCTTACAACTGCTCGTTCCCCTTTACGTTAATGTGTTGCGAATGCAAAACGTATCGATGACTGCCTCAGCTTCGCCGCCATTGCTCCTGTCATCTGATTCCATCTCGAAGCAAAGCGCGTTGCATTGTGGGAAGCTCTGGCCATCCTCCTTGCTACTACCGCACAATTCTGGGTTTCAGGGAAAATAATTTATGCAATCGAGAGTTGATTAATACATGCGTGTCGTTTTGTTGCTGTCACAATATGCTGTCACACATTTGTGTTCAGTCGTGTATTGTGTTGTTTGTTCTCGTCACTTGTATGTTTTGGATTGTATTGTGGCTTTTGTTTTGAACGTTTAATTGTTTATTCGTAAAAGGACCCCAAGAGGACTGGAAAAGGTGCGATTGTTAACGATGTGTTGTTTAGCGTGTTCAAAAACATGTCGTTCGCTATTATCATAGTAAAAAGAGAAAAATTAAGTTTTCTCTTATGACTATGCTATAATTTATCCGTAGTCCGAGCAAAATGAATGGCCTGTGTAGCAAGCTTTTGGTCGTTGTTGCGCTTGTTGCGCAAACCCTTTCTTCTTCAGAATATTGGGTCTGCGAGCAGGCTAAACTTCTGATGGTAAAAGAAGAAAGGAGAGATGTCAAATGGGAGAAATCAAATATATAAGGAGGCTATTTAGTTAGGGATTCCTGCAAAGAAAGACACAAAACCGGTTGTCAAAAATGATTAGGACAGCCATAAAATAAATCGCAGAATAAATCAGACCAAAATAGCCTGCCACGACTGCAATTTCCGTATAATTTGCAATCAAAAACTATATTTGAAAAAATAACATTACATTTAGCCCTTCAAAACACAGAACACTTTCAAACTGCGATAACATCAGGAACTAGGCGGTAGGTCAAAGAAAGTGAACAACGGGAAGATCACACGCTGTTAATAATTAGGACAGCATTGTTTGTAAAAGATTTGAGACTGTTTTAGAAAGAGAGAAGTTGATAGCAAAAATCAGGTGGATCATATCACTGACACATCGTTGAGTTCCGTTTCTCAAGAGCACTGATTTCCTTTCCATTCGAATGTGAAGTTGCCGAAAGAAAGACTTTATGTTCAATGTAAAATCGGATTAAATGCTTTTGACAGCTGAACGATTAACGCTTACCACCTGCTTGAAAATGGGACTCAGAGCATGGGTGATAGGACAGCAAATGAATAGGATTTAGAGCATGGGTGATAGGACACTAAATGAATGGGATTTAGAGCATGGGTGATAGGACAGTAAATGAAAAGGATTTAGCGCATGGGTGATAGGAAACCGAATAAACAAAATTTAGAGCATGGGTGATAGGACACCAAATGCGTATCAAAACAATCAACAATCAACAATCAACAATCAATAATCAATAATCAACAATGCAACTTTGTATAGAAACTCTGTACGTATTCCCTTCAGATGCATTAGGACATCTTCAAAAGCGTCGACAAAATCCCAAAATGGCACAACAATAATTTCGACGCTTTTTTCGGTGTCAGTTTGAATGAGATTTCTAATGCATTTTAACCAGTTTTACGTTTTACCAAAACAAAGTCTTATAAACTTTCTTAATTGGTTCCTATCATGATCGTAAAGCGTGATGCAGAGCAATATAAACGCCTCTCTAGCAGCTACCTGACCTGGACTTAAAATCGCAGAAAAACGTTATCAATAATTCATATTTCAATACTTTATTCCCATCGCAAAGGTCACACAGCAATGCAAACTTCTAAACAAAATAAACAAGAAAAAGAGAGCAAATTTTCCCTCCAGCTGGAAATACCCAGTTGACGTATTACGGTAGCGGGGTTCAAACTATTTTATTTCAATAATGAGGTTGCCTCATGCCGTTGCTGACGTTTTAGATGACGTAAAAATTTGTTGATCAATCGAAAAAATCATGACAGGAAATTGGCTTTTTTATAAAAAACATCTATCTGGTTTGCAGCTATTAAAGAACGCATATGGTGGTTTGTGTATTCAGCATTCATATTTGCAAAATATGCAAAAATTGACATCATGCAAGGCTTGGAGAAAAATCTGGAATAAACTTAGTTATGAGGTCAAGCAACCACTCTCACTTAAAGGGAACCTAATCAAACACAGGGCTCAAATCTTTAAAAAGGTCGGTGTAAATTTCTATTACAGTTTCCTTTGAATTAAATGGCTTGGAAGGAACTTAGCGTTTTCTGCTGCAAATCTGCCGTGGAAATTTATTGATATCTTGATCAGTTTCAAAATGGCGGCATTTATTAAATTTGAGGCTATGACGTCATCAAATTTCTAAATCCTAAACCACAAAAGATACTGATTTCTGCTTTTCACATATTGTAGGCCTTCATAAACTATGGTTTTCTTGAAAGTTATATGATTTTTCCTCCTTTGGTTTAGGATTTACGATGATTTAAATGTTTTCAAAATTTTCCATCATTTTTTTGAAAAATCATTAAATTGCCGCCATTTTGAAAAAAAATCAGGATATCAAAACTTCTCCATGGCAGATTTACTGCAAATTACTATAAGTTCCTTTCAAGCCATTCAATTCAAAGAAAAATGGAATAGAATTTTACACCCACCTTTTCAAAGATTTGAAAGATTTGAGCCCTATGCTACCTAATCATATATAAGATTTTGATAAAAGGCTATCCGTTCTATCAGTTGTTCCATGGGCAGCTACACACTGCAAGTGTGCTTCTATGGAGGAGCACTGCAACTAATATGTAACTGCGGAGGAATAATTTCTATAGTTGTGAGGAGGAGGTAACAAAGGCCGAAAGAAAGAAAAGAAAGAAAGAAATCGTTTTTTTCTCTCAATCTCCTACGCTAGCTCCTTAGCATAGGGTTCAAATCTTTCAAATCTTCAACAAGGTCGGTGTAACATTCTACTGCATTTTTCTTTGAATTGAATGGCTTGAAAGAAACTTGTGGTATTTTGCTATCTGCCTTGGACATTTTTTGATATGTTGATTTTTTTCAACATGGCGTCAATTCAATTATTTTTGAACAAGTTCATGGAAAATTTTGTAAAAATTTAAATCATTGTAAATCCTAAACTAATGGAGGAAAGATGATATAACCTTCAAGAAAACCATAGTTTATGACCTGAACCAATGGGGGATGAAGGTGTATAACATGGCGGCAAGCAGAAATCTGTAGCTTTTCTTGTTTTGGATTTAGAAATTTGATGACGTCATAGCATCAACTTTAATAAATGCCGCCATATTGAAACTAATGAAGATATCAATAAGTTGGCACAGCAGATTGACAGCAGAAAGCGCTAAGTTCCTTTCAAGCCAATTATTTCAAAGAAAACTGCAATAGAATTTTACACCAACCTTTTTAAAGATTTGAGATTTGAAGATCAAGATTTGAAAAAAATCAAGATATCAAACAATTTCCACGGCAGATTTACAGCAAAGTACCATGAGTTCCTTTGAAGCCATTCAATTCAAAGAAGTATGCCATAGAATTTTATGACCCACCTCTTTAAAGATTTGAGCCCTATGCTTTTTTAGACAGTCTGAAATTGGAGCGTGCCCGCAAAGGACTCTGGGTTACAATGGCTCTTTAAGTCTAAATTCTATTCGTGTCCAGATAACTCCTTCTTAGCGCAAAGGAACCGGCAGTTTTTGACACACAAACCATGCAGAGGTTATATATCGCGTTCATAACGAATGTATATAAATCGCCTTGACGTTACTAGTTTTAAAAATCCCTCAAAGGAGACCAACAGAGCAGGATAAATCATGGATTAGAATTTACAATGAAGTGATTCAACGTGTGTTGCGATGAGGAAATTAAATGATCGTGATTTATGTGACTTTTAGAAAGGCAAGAAATCAAATCTGTAGTAGACTTTAGATTTTTCGACTTTTGATCTCTGCAAAAAAGTATTTTGATGAATATCAAAAACACATCGATCAAAAAGTCCACATTTTTCAAACTATTGCCAAAAATCATATTTGCAAAGGCACCCATGAAACTAGCTTTTACAAAAGCACAGCCTCTTTCTGCCAATGAGCCTCTTTTTCATTGGTTAAACTGTGGACTTGTGGCAAACTTCCTCGGGCAGAAGCTCTGGAGGACACTATCTGCCGACATAAAGGAATCTGAATATCTTTCAATGTTTAAAAGAAGAATTAAAACGCACACGGTTAGTTGTGACTGCAGACTATGCAAGCGTTATATGGAAAATTTAGGTTATATTTAATTTCTTTTCGTATTTCTATAATTGTAGTTGGCCTAAATTAGCACCTTTGTGCTATTGTATATTGTAAATAGCCAACTTTAAATAAATTGAAAACAAAAACAAAAACAAAAACAACAAGGACTGACTTTTCTGCCATAAAAAGGCCACTGGCACTTCTTCAGAGACTTTCACTATTCAAACATCTATTGTCACCCATGGTTGTTTGCAGGTAAGCTGCAAATTCCGAATGCCTGAAATCAGATTCTGCTTAACTCCTGTAAAAGAACAACCAAAATAAACCTGCAACTAGAGAGGAAACTGCCGAATCCTGCAAGAGAACAATTAAACAGCAGGATCCAACAGTTTTCTCTCTTGTTACAGGTTTAGTTTGGTTGTTGTTCTTTTACAGAAGTTAAGAGTCTTCTTTCTGCAGATTACGGTGTTTTGTTGGCTTTTTGGGTTTAGTACGATGAGTCCCTTATTTAAGGCAATTTTCAAATTTTGTACCACGAATCATTCGTTTACATACCTGTAATTCTCTTTCAAAGTTTACATCATGACTTGCCACAGAAACAAGCATTGGCGTACAGCAATGTCTGAAGATCGACCAGCAAGCGTCTTCCTCTGCGTGGCATTGGTTTACTGTGAACGAGAGAAATACGTTTATAACCGAGGGGCATTTCACTTCTAAAGAATCTTGTACTCCTTTGGGAAAAAATCATTTTATTTTCAAGAAAATTCCATCAAAAGTCTTTAAAAATTCTTTTGTTCTAAAAATAATCTTGTACGCTTTTTCGAATGAGTGATTTGTCCTTCGTTTAGGGGTCAGTCATTTATAACTCTGGGTACCGGGGCGGGTTAGAATTGATGGGGGTATGAAAACTATTCCACGGAAAATTGGGGGGTATGAAACATTCTTGGAAATTCTAGAGGGGGTACGAAAACTTTCAAGGTAGATTTGTTACAAAATTATTCCAATCCAATGACACAATAAGGCCTATGGAATACAATATCTTTTCACCTGCAACTCTAGCTAGCTTCTTAATGACAGCCTTCAAATCATCCATTGTTCCCCATTATATTTGTATAAAATTCCAGCTCACTGGCCTTCCATTTTAGTACTTCGTTAAGTTCAAATGGCATTGCCCTTCCTATTTTTTATCTCTTTTACAAAAACAGAATTTCTGTGAAGTGGTTATCTGAAAATACCAGTGGTAGGGTATGAAATTTTGTTCTAATTTCCAATGGTCGAAATTTTTTAGGGAAAATTGGAAGGGGTGTGAAAATTCTTAGCTAGTTTAGCAATTCTAGCCCGCCCCGGTACGCAGAGTTATAAATGATTGACCCCTTAAAACAGTGTTCTTTGGTCAAAATGATCCACAAGAAGTCTCTCGTTATGAAATAAATAAGTTTCCATCATTTCGAAATATTTTCAGCAACTTTAGCTATTCCTACTACAGTCTGCCTCAAATAGGATGCCACATGAGATTTGCGATAACGCAAAATTACTCATTGGAAAATCTTTGATTGCTGTTATTCGTGGACATTTTCACGTGACATACAGTATAATTTGAGACGGACAAATAGCAACAAATTTTCTCCATGAGAATTGTAACTTTGCAACACCTTCAACCTCAACAGAAAATTTTTAAGAAATGTGATGGATATGAAGTGAACACAGAATAGAGAGATATGAATCACTTCCAGGATAGGATAGCTATAAAAACTGTTAGGAATGGGTGAAAATTCACAATTTGGTTGCAGCTTTACTAACATCAAGACCGCATAAAACAGCTGAGGGCCGGGGGCGTACAATTTGCCAATCTTGTAAACCACATCAAAGAAAGCCGACACAAAATCAGGTCACTCGATCTGTCGGGAGCTTAAATCTCTAAGGAGATAAGAAACCTTTATCTGTTGAGAATCTTTTTGTCATTCGAATTTGTTTGAAAGTAGAATGGAGCGATATGTACAAACAAACACGGGCAGTTCACGCTACTCACGAACGGAGCAACGAAATCCTTGTTTGGAAGAACTCGCAACTAGGTCAACTAATTCACGTAAAGTGAGCCGAAATTTGCAGCATTATACCAAACTAGCGCCAATTGAAATTAAGCGCGAATTTCAAAATTTAGCGAATCGCAATTTACACATAGGATTGCGTGAAATCAACGCAAATTTCCAAAATTCACGACCTCAAATTTAATTATACGAAATTAGCACTGCATCAAATTAAGCGCGAACAAGCGCGAATTTCAAAATTTCGCGAGCCTCAGTTTACCTTTTACACTCGTTTTTGTTGCTGTAAGACACAGCTTATAAGAAACGGTAGGGGAAGGCTAAATTTTTTGCCTTGAGAAACAACCCTACCTGAATTAAAGTTATGTGAAATTAACGCCAATTCGAGAAATTCACGGTAATAAGTGACATGTATTTTGTTAATGCTAATATATAATCCTAACTATCCCTGCAAAAACCCTGAATAACCCTAGAAAACTCCCTAAAAACCCATAACAAACCCTAACTTACCCTGCAAAACCCTAATGCTACTAAGCCCTTACTAACCCTGCTGGACCCCACTGAACCTGGTACCCGATGGGGAGGGGTACAATTCTGCATTAGCTTAAGGGAATCTGAATCCGAATTAAGATTAACGTAATCTTTTTATAGATGCCACTAGATCTAACCCAATCTAATGAATATAACCAATGATTATGATTCAAATAAAGATATCCAACAATCGAATCCCACAGGGACCACTTATCAGTGATCTGACAATTAACAAAATATACAGTCACAGCAGGGCTTCCAAACATAAGTTTATCAACATGGTTATCAACTATAATTCAGACAAGACCTCGAATGAAAATGTGGTTTTAACGGCTGTTGGCATTGAAAAGGCCATCGCCCTACTGCCCTAACCCCTGTTCCTAAACGGCTGGCATTGACCACCAGACTGATGGGCAATTCAAACTTAGTGTTGTGGTCTTGTGGTGCTGATCTGAATTGAAGTGAGAAGTACAGCCAATCTCTAAAAAGCTGGTGTCAAGTTATAAGACCTTTTCATTGAATTGAGTGGCTTGGAAGAAATTTCCCTACTTTGCTATGCTTCGAACGTTAGACTTTTCAGAAATCTTCAATATTTTTGCAATTATTTGAGGCTAAGATGTCATCGAATTTCTAAATGGTAAACCAGAAGAGTGAAAGACTTGTGCTTGAGACAATATTGTAGGCATCTATTTACTGTGCTTTTCTTTAAAATCATTGCATGTTTCCATTATGTATGATGATAATGATGAATTGATGATAATGGGAGTGCGTGTACGTATTCTAGCGTGGTCTTCTATTGCAAAAAGAGGCAAAAAGAATTATACTTCAGAGCAACGGCCGGGAATATGGGGCTGTGGTAACAGGGCTATGGTATGGAGAAGGGGCCGGTGATTGTTAAAGCGGGTTTCCACACAAAACCTGTTACGAGACCGGCTATTCTTTGTAAAATGTTTAACTGTCAATCACCTTCAATTGATTTATTCAAACAAAGAATTATTTATACAGTTGGTTTTCACACGGGAAATGAATTGATACAAAATGTGATTTGATCTTACCCAACTTTGATTGCGATCTTGATCAAATTTGCCACCTCATTCATTAAGAAGTCTGTTAAAAAATAAGCATGATTATGGAAGAGGTTTTCGTATCACGTGATAAGCTACGAATCAAACAGAGTACTTGTATACTTGTAAAGAACTTGTATCCGTTGGGTAGACGAGATACGCTTTGTTCGAGAAAACTTATGTGTCTCCCCGTGCACTGGGTTACAGTAAACCTCATGCGCCCGTCTGAGCTCCAAACCCATAACGCTACTGTGCATGAGCTTTAACCCACTGCACGGGGGGAGGCACATGCATAGGTTTCCTCAAACAAAGCGCATCTCATCTCCCCAGTAAGTATACGGTTACGGAAGAGCAAAGGAGCTCCAGCGATAAACTGAGAACACAACGGACTAGTTAAAGGCAGTTTGTCACGCATCTTATTGGGTGATAATGACAATGCAAAGAATAGGACAATTGAATGGTAGCTGATTTAAAGATCAGCCTTTATTTGTTCTGAACACCAAGATTCACAATGACACACGCTGCACTGTGTTGAGCTCTGACTTTATTGCAGCCAATCAGATGCATGACAGACTGCCTTTAATGTGACTCATGAAAAAGTCAATATTCAAATATTCTTATGCTTGCTTAGCTCAAGATAGACTTTGCAATGATCCAAAAGGATCTTATGTTTAGATACAAAAGGCAATAAAGGCGGTCATCTTGGCATGGTTAGCTATGAAATGACTTCTCTTCTCTACTCCGTTCTTCACGACATTAGCTACAGAAAGGCATAGTTTGAAGATGAAAGATTACAAGGCACTAAAGGCGGTCATTTTGGCATGGTGAACTATGAAGTGACTTCTCTTCTCTACTCCGTTTTTCACGACATTAGCTACAGAAAGGCACAGTTTGAAGATGAAAGATTACAAGATGCTGGACGATTAAAGCATTTTTAGATATAAAAGGAACTAAAGGCGGTCATTTTGGCATGGTTAACTATGAAGTGACTTCTCTTCTCTACTCCGTTTTTCACGACATTAGCTACAGAAAGGCATAGTTTGAAAATGAAAGATTACAAGATGCTGGACGATTAAAGCATTTTTAGATATAAAAGGAACTAAAGGCGGTCATTTTGGCATGGTGAACTATGAAGTGACTTCTCTTCTCTACTCCGTTTTTCACGACATTAGCTACAGAAAGGCACAGTTTGAAAATGAAAGATTACAAGATGCTGGACGATTAAAGCATTTTTAGATATAAAAGGAACTAAAGGCGGTCATTTTGGCATGGTTAACTATGAAGTGACTTCTCTTCTCTACTCCGTTCTTCACGACATTAGCTACAGAAAGGCACAGTTTGAAGATGAAAGATTACAAGATGCTGGACGATTAAAGCATTTTTAGATATAAAAGGAACTAAAGGCGGTCATTTTGGCATGGTTAACTATGAAGTGACTTCTCTTCTCTACTCCGTTTTTCACGACATTAGCTACAGAAAGGCATAGTTTGAAAATGAAAGATTACAAGATGCTGGACGATTAAAGCATTTTTAGATATAAAAGGAACTAAAGGCGGTCATTTTGGCATGGTGAACTATGAAGTGACTTCTCTTCTCTACTCCGTTTTTCACGACATTAGCTACAGAAAGGCACAGTTTGAAAATGAAAGATTACAAGATGCTGGACGATTAAAGCATTTTTAGATATAAAAGAAACTAAAGGCGGTCATTTTGGCATGGTTAACTATGAAGTGACTTCTCTTCTCTACTCCGTTCTTCACGACATTAGCTACAGAAAGGCATAGTTTGAAAATGAAAGATTAACTATGAAGTGACTTCTCTTCTCTACTCCGTTCTTCACGACATTAGCTACAGAAAGGCACAGTTTGAAGATGAAAGATTACAAGGCACTAAACGATTAAAGAATTTTTAGATATAAAAGGAACTAAAGGCGGTCAGTTTGGCATGGTTTTGAAGTGACTTCTCTTCTCCTTTCTTTGCTAAACGATTAAAGCATTTTTAGAATATAAGAGCCGCTAAAAGCGGTCATTTTGGCATGGTTTTTGAAGTAACTCAATCCAAAACCAAACGACAAATTCTTCAAATCGTCGACTTATCATCAAGCAGTGCGAATATTAACACTAACTAAGGTTTGGTTTGAATCTAGGCCGGCATAAAAAGATGGATAATGTTCGGGAAATGAATCCGAATTGTTTTCGGTCAAGTGGTCAAATTTTCACTTGTTTCACAAATAGAGGCGCTCTCTGTGCACCCATTGTTCGAGCTGAACTGTCAAGAAGGTGCTAAACCAAACGATTTATTCTAGAAAGCTGAGAAAACCGAGCTGCTTCATTTTAAGTATGTCGATAAAACCTCAATGATGTCACGTGTGGACGGTGACGTTCGTTTAGAGCATAGGCTGCAGGATACTACTTCATGTTTTCTCCACAATACTGGGTGAATTGAAAACAGTTTCAATGTTTTAAAAATCACGAAATTTCGCTAAAATTCAAGCAAGGCTCAATTTTGTTCTTTCTGAGGTGTTGCGTCGAAGATCCCGTTGTATCCAATCCAATAGTATTTAAAAAGGCGGAATCTGTCGTGTTTAAACTCCGATTTAAAAATCGTCTTTTTACCGTGTCGGATTGAAACGAAAATGTTTAAAATGGCCATTGTTTCGAAATGGGCAAGCGCAGTGGCTGATCACGCATAGAAACCGGCGACCATGGCCTAGAATTGATTAACTAGACACGGCAGAATTACGATATCTAAATCAAGTCGGGTTTCTGCCGTTTAACGCGGCAGAGCTAGTGAATTTCTGCCATTTAACAATTTAACACGGTTAGTGATTTAAATAACGTTTTCATGTCGAATTTAAGTGACATTTGAGAAATTTTTGGCAGCATCTATCAAATTCAACAAGGCAAAAATACGATTTTTAAACAAGGCCGAAGAATAAGTGCTTACCTCGATGGTGTCGTATCAGGGACTTTTCAACATTGCGATGTCAACCTACAGGAGATAAGAAAAGGACATTAAATAATTGACACTGCGAAATGCCGAAATTAAGAGTCGAGGCTGCATAGCATAGGTTCCAAATCTTTATCTCGGCGTAAAAAGGCGGGTGTAAAATTCAATGACCTATTTCTTCTGATTGAATGACTTGAAAGAAACTTTAGAAACTTATCTATAATTCTACCGTTGGACTTGTCAGAAATTTTGAATATTTTTTGGAAACTACAGCGTATCTTACATTTCAACTCATTTGAGGATGTGACGTCATCAAATTTCTAAATCATAAACCAGATGAGTGACAGACTTTTGCTTGATACCATATTGTAGGCATTCATAAACTATGGTTTTCTTTGAAATTATTTCATGTTACGTCAAACAGTTTAGAAATTACGCTGGTTTTAAGTTTTTTTGAAAATTTTTCTTGAATTTTTGAAAAAGAAGAAAAACACTCTAATTCTGAAAATATTGAAGATTTCAGAAAATTCCAACGGTAGAATTATAGAGAAATAGCTAAAGTTTCTTTGAAGTCATTCAGTTCAAAGAAATAGGTCACTCAATTTTACACCAGCCTTTTTAAAGATTTGGAACCTATGCTAGGCTGCATGCGGTAAGATTTTCTTCAATAACGACCGAGACGTAGCAAAACATGAGTTAATTTTGCAACAAAGATGCAGGTCACTGAGGTCACAAAACTATTTGTACCGGGTGTCCCAAAAAAGTACTCCTGTTTAAAAAATCACCAAAAATTGATTATCAAACCTTTGATAAAATTTTCTTTTTGACTTGTTTTTTCAAAGACCCAAAAATATCTATAGATGCTAAAATGTTTGCTTTTGATGCAACAAGGTAGAAAGATTACACACTGAAATTCTTATTTATAGCTATACGTTTTAAGCAAAATACTAACAGTCCAAATTTCAGATTTTTCATCGCCATCGGAGTTTCCAATGATAGTGTGCATTCCTTTCTGTCATTTATGATCAAACTAGAAGCTTTATATACACAAAGAAATTGATCTGGCAAGCATAAATGCTTTTGCAGTATGATTCAAAACCAGGTAGCCGTAAAAGAGCTAATTTTGGTAATTTTAAACCAATTACAAGGTTAGCTATGCCTGGGAATATATTTGGTCCTTGATCTACTTGGCAAAAACAAATTGAAGATCGGTCATGTAATAAATTTTTGATGATTTTTCAAACGGGAGTACTTTTTCTGGGACACCCTTTAGCTCTGAAGAATCAAATCAAAACAAACACAAAGTGCCAAATCATGACTGACTGCGTTGAAGATGTGAGTCTATTCTTCAGGCTCTGAAATTGCAACAAATTCAAACACACACTGAGACTTTTCAGACCTTGTCTCCTCATCATAATCGAAATCACACTCTAAGTGCGTCCAAATTTATTCTTGTATTTTTGTCGTCAAAATCTCTCTACCTCAAATTCATATATTGGTAAAAATGTTTTGTGCTAAAAGATGGATACTATAAAAATTAGATGCAAAAAATGAAAACTTTTTGGTACACTAAGGCCTTTAAATCTTACGTTATCATCAGAGTGTGACTGACTAAATGACAATGAAACTATATGCATATATGAATTGTAGTAGTTATACAGTAACCACGTCTTTGAAACATGTATGGGGCGTAACTGGCGCTATCTTATATTAGACATAATGAATTAGGAAAGTTTCATAAAATGAAGTTAACAAAGAAGTTAAGAGCCAATATAATAGAAATGAAATAACAGGATAATAGCTAAAGCGAACCATCAGTCAAAAATCAATTAAAGTGAGAGTATTGGCCACTGAATATCCTCAGCATTATGGGAGAATCTGGTTACGCACAAACGTATAAAACCATTAAAAAATCATGAAACTTTAAACAACTATTGAGAATTTAAAGCAACAAAGGAAATGTTTAATCTCCATTTTGACGTATTACATTATAAATGAGACCTCAGACTTACACAATTTACATGTTTCAAATAAATTGGTTAACATTTTAAATCTAATTGGTTTTCAATATTAATCTAGTTAAAAGATTCTCGATCAAGTCATGAATAACCATTTCTTTTGGTTTCGTCGATTTTTTAAACAGTGGACAAATGGGCTGCGGCAGAGACCGTTCACGCATTTAATAAAACGTGTGAAAATGCACACCAGGGGGTAGACTCATGCATTTAATAAGACGTGCGAAAATGCACACCAGGGGGTAGACTCGTGCATTTGATAAAACGTGTGAAAGTGCACACCAGGGGGTACACTCACGAGATAGTCCCAGTTATCGCAACAATTAATGAAGTGAAGGTGAAGGTGAAGCTGCGGTTTTTAGCGCCAAGCGCTTGGATCGCAGAAGTAGAAGAGGCCTAATCGAGTCCGCGACCCTTTGCCATGACGCCCAAGTGGTGGGGCTCTACCTTAGACTTATGACAATGAGTTTCAGTTTTCCGCATTGAATTGGATGATGTTATGGCTTCAAACGTAAGATGTTCGATCTCCTTCCCCAGATCAATACGCAATGGCATTTCACCTCTCCCAAGAGCTATAAGAAATAGATTGTCAAACAAATGCTGACGATTTGTAATCCCAGGGTAATAAAGGAGCAGGCGATATCTCTCACCTGTGAAAATAAGTACTTTCTTTATTGTTCTGTTCAAGAATTTCTTTAAGATTTGATCAAGTGTTTGGGATTTTTGCAGGCATTTCGCAACCATGGAATTTTATTACGTAGAATCTACCTTTTTGTCCAGTGCTCATGAAAACACGACATAAATCACAAAACTATTTTAATCTCTTGGCTGTCAAGCAAAATTCGATTCTTCCCAATCCATCAAGTACTTTGGTGCTATGAATTTTCAAAGGTGGCAACTTCTTTTTTTTTATATATATAATCATTTAAAATGTTACAATACATGTTACATCTACATCCTACCATACTTTCTAATTACTTTACAGACTATACAACACTACAGGGACGGGACCACAAGGAGCAAAAGACAATGACTACCCCGTGGACATTAACATAAAGACATGCAAAAAATAACAACTAAATAAACAACTACAAAAAGCTACAAATACGATAAATTACTGATGAATACTAGAATCCGTTTCACATTGGATGTAAGGCTAGCATAGTAGTATGATGCTGAGCAATAGGAACCCCGGACGAGAGAACAACAATGACAGCAGTTGCTACCGCTACTGATCCCCCTCCAGAGTCCCCAACTCTCAACACATTGCGCATATGCTGTGGCAACTTTTTCTGGCTCACCCGGTGGACATGCAGACTCACGACATGGTTCCTTGTATTCGCTCAACATTTTTGTCTCAGTATGAGCAAAAACCATCCAATTTAATGAGCGATGCTGAAACTCATATAATGAGTCTAGTAGACGTGTAGAAAGAGTTGAAAAATTAGCTGTTGTTGTATATTGCTTTCAATTTTCATCTTTGTCAGGAACTGCTCTTGCAAGATCATTGCAAGGAACACAACATACAAAGATGAAAATGATGGAAGACGAAGCATTTATGAAGCTACGGTTTATTTGTTACCTATCATATACAGATGATTACAATTCTGAAACAAATCTGAAATTTATTAAATTTAAGTAATTACAAATCATTCCTGATGTAAACATTAAACCATAGATAAAAAGATAATGAAACATATTGCAAAGAGAGATCTAACGGACGAGTGTTATTTACAAACAAATCAGACATGCAGACGGGCGGTAAACCGACGTAAAATGAAGCGAAATAAACAAAGAGGGAAGACAAGAGAAAATAATAAAGCAAACAATGGATAGAATAAAGAAACAAAAGAAAGAACAGAGAAGAAACTAACAGAATAAAGGAATTAAACAATAGAATAATACGCTAGAAAATAAAGAAATCCAATTGGGAAGTAGGATCTAATAACATTTAGAATCATTTATCACAGAACTTAAGCACTTATAATCAGCATTCTCTTGCAATAATCTTAGATTCCTAATACGATTCATGTAACTTAATATCGCCTTTAATTGCGGTGCTTTTAAGTTTTAGCTCTTTTTAAAGGACTTAATTGCATCTAAAGTTTGTTCTTTTCTGCTTAAAACCAAAATTCTGTTGTACATTTCTGTCTAAAGTCAACAGGAAACCCATTGATTTGATTCTCTTAACAAGTTTGCCGTTTAAAGCAAGAAAGTTCTTGAAACGCCAAACTCTGCGCCTTTACGTTTTGTTTGAAACTTTCTATAATGTCTATGTCTGATTTATAACTGAAGTTTGAATAAGGGTGAATGCTTATGATTATTAGCAATAGCTGGACAACGATGAACACTTTTTTAGCGTTTAGATCATGGTTTTACTTTTCAAAGCATTTAAAAATTCTTCCACAGAGTGTCCGAAAAACATGTGCGCCGTTTGAGTGGCTACTGTGTAATGTTCTCGTTTTTCAGATTTGGGAATGGAAGAGACTAGCATAGGTTCCAAAGCTTAAACTCAGCGTAAAAAGGTGGGTGTAAAATTCAATGATCTTTTTCTTCTGATTGAATGGCTTGAAAGAAACTTTAGATACTTATCTATAATTCTACTGTTGGACTTTCCAGAAATTTTGAATATTTTTCAAAATTATAGCGTATTTTGTATTTCAGCTCATTTTAGGATGTGACGTCATCAATTTTCTAAATCATAAACTAGATGAGTGACAGACTTTTGCTTGATACCATATTGTAGGCATCCATAAACTATTGTTCTCTTCGAAATTACTTCATGTTGCATCAAACAGTTTAGAAATTACGATGGTTTTAAGTTTTTTTGAAAATTTTTCTTGAATTCTTGAAAAGGAAGAAAAACACTCAAAGTCTGAAACTATTAAAGATTTCAGAAAAGTCCAACGGTAGAATTATAGAAAAATAGCTAAAGTTTCTTTGAAGTTATTCAGTTCAAAGAAATAGGTCACTCAATTTTACACCAGCCTTTTTAAAGATTTGAAACCTATGCTGAAGAGACTTCAACTTAGAGTTTGAAACCAAGTTTAAGTAAATCTGACAAGTAGTGGCTGATTTATGGAGTAATGAAGTCAAAATTACTGGTTGCTTCAAAACCAGAGGATATAATATTCTCCATCAATGCCAAATCAAAGACATCGAGTGAAAGAGGCACTTAGCCCGGTTTCCTAATTCCATGGGTAAAGCAAGTAATCATAAATTAGAGATTTTTGAGGTAACCAAGAAGAAAAACATATCTAGGGTTGCTGCAAATGGTTATGTGCAGCAAAAGTGCTGCAGGCCATGGTAAGGGTCCATCAGTTCTTTTGCTTCTGTAAATCTTAAGTCTTAATGAAGGTGAGCGAAGTTGCGCTTTTAGCGCCAAGAAGCGCTGGGATCACAGAAGTAGCTAAGCGCGAATCGAGTCCGCGACCGCTTGTCATGACGCTCCAGTGGTGGGGCTCTACCGGTATCGAATCCTGTCCACCCGGCAGTTCTGGCTGCAGCGTCAGAGGATTACACCACTGCGCCTTAACACCTTCAGTTGCTGAATGAAACAATGCCATAGAAGAGACTTCGACTTTGAAACCAAGTTTAAGTAAAACTGACAAGCAGTTGCTGATTTATGGAGTAATGAAGTCAAAATTACTGGTTGCTTCAAAACCAGAGGATATAATATTCTCCGCCAATGTCAAATCAATGAAATTGAGTGAAAGAGGCACCTAGCCCGGTTTCCTTCGACATTTACATCACCTAAAGGTTCCCTAATCAACAACACAGTTTCATTGTTCTGTTATCATTGCCACGTAAGAATAAGTTACAAATAATTGATATGATACAAAAGCATCCTGCAACGTGATAGGAGCTTGAATGTAAAGCGTTACAAATCGTGATGTGTACATGAAATAAATAACAGAGAGAGACAAGGGCGTCCTAGGGTGCAGACATGATATGGATTTATGCGAGAAGGAAAGTAATGAAAGCTTCGAAGATGACACGTTTTTGGATAAGGTTTCAGGCAGAATATAAGAGATATGATAAAAGTATGGTCGAGATAAGTAAAACAAATAATAGAGGAGGTAGAATAAATAAAAATATCACGCAGAGAGTAAATATAATGATTGATAATGAAGTTTATTAAAAACTTTTAAAGAAAGAAGAGCGATGTGATGAAAGATTGTAGGTAATAATTAGAGATATGAAAATATTATTGCTAAAAAGAGACAGTAATTACGAATGAATTGGAAACAAAATTATCACACAGAGAAAACATAGGGCTCAAATCTCGAAAAAGGTCTGTGTAAGATTATATTATAGTTTTTCTTTGAATCAAATGGCTTGTAAGGAACTGAGGGTTTTTTGCTATAAATCAACGGTGGAAATTTATTGATATCTTGATCAGTTTCAAAATGGCGGCATTTATTAAACTTGAGGCTATGACGTCATCAAATTTCTAAATCCTAAACCAGAAAAGCTAGAGATTTCTGTCTGCCACCATATTGTAGACCTTCATAAACTTTGGTTTTCTTGAAGGTTATATCATTTTTACTCTGCTGGTTTAAGATATACGATGATTTATATGTTTTCAAAATTGTCCATGAAATTTTTCAAAAATAAACTAATTGCGGCCATTTTGAAAGAAATCAAGATATCTAAAAATGTCCACGGCAGATTTACAGCAAAGTACCGGGTGCGCCAAAATAAACTATGCACGTTTGGCAGGCCACAATGAATCATACACTTGACCGATTTTGAAGATTTATGACTTAATTGTTAGCAGAGAGCCGGAATTAGATACTGGGATTTTTTGCAAATTTTTTCATTTTCAGTTTTAGAGCTAGAAGCGAGTTCCTTAAAATTTTAGTTTTTGAAAAACACTAAAACGATCAAAAAACATCGATCAATTTTTCCAAAGAATCGACATGAATGGACAAAGAGAGAACTTGTTCGTGGTAATTTGAGATTTAGAAATCGACCAATTGTAATCTGCTGTACGAAAGTTCGTACTAAGCCCCCAAATCCCCCTGAAAACGTTTTCTCTTTGTTCATTCATGCTGAATCTTTTAAAATTTGATCAACGTTTTTTGATCGTTTTCAATGTTTTGGAAAACGAGCATTTTAAGAAACTCGCTTCTAGCTCTAAAAATTGAAAACGGAAAAATTTGCAAAAAGTCCTAGAATCTAATTCAGGCTTTCTGCTAACGATTAAGCCATAAATCTTCAAAATCAGTCCAGTGTACGACTTGTTATGGCCTGCCAAACGTGCATAGTTTATTTTGGCGCACCCGGTACCATATGTTCCTTTCAAGCCATCCAATTCAAAGTAAACTGTAATAGAATTTTACACCGACCTATTTAAAGATTTGGAAGATTTGAGCCCCATGCTCACAGCGAATAAACGTGATGATTCGTAATCAAATCCAGGTAGAAATTCACAGGAAGAATGGAGATATGATAAAAACCAGTGCCCTTTCCAAACGATTAAAAATTGATAAAAACATTATCAAAAACGATAAATGATTAAAGCTTGAGCTAAAGTTATAAAAAGGATTTTTACAAAGAAAGAAGAATTTAAATACGCTCATGCGACAAACTTATAAAAAATAAAATAAAAAATGAATTTGTAAAAAATAAAATCATTAGTATCAAAGATACTGTATCATGAATCAATCACTTTTACATGCTTTTGGTGTCAGCAGTTGTTAGCGGATCTCCCAAAAGTCATCAATCGCAAATGTCGAGAAACATCACTTTCTATTTTGGCCTTATTCCTATCGTATGAGTCGAGAAAAACTTGGGCCGTTTAACAAGCCATCTTTGGGTAAGAAATAACGTAAATTGTGCTTGATGTTGTTTTACGAGTATATAGCTGTAGAAATTTAGTTTGTTAAAATCAGCCATTTAATTCTATAACTTGCGATTTTTGATTACGCTACATTTTGGCTGAAAGGTATCGGTTTTATACAGACTTTCTGCTTCGTAACGATCCTAAACGAGGCTCACCTCTGATTCCTCTAACCCAAAAGGCTGCAAGCCTCTCTCTAACATAGAAACGTACGACTTTTTAAGCTCAGCGGTAGAGCCCAGTTTGTTAATTGCTATCCGAGATGACAGACACAAAAACGTTAACCCCCGGGCTCGCCTTTGATTCTTCCAACCAGGAGAGCTGCCAAGTTGTCTCAAAGATAGAGGAAGACAGGCTTTTAGACTCAGCAGTAGTGCCCAGTTTGCTAGTTGCTACCTGAGCCGACAGACACAACAACGTCTGCGCAGACAGCGAGAGTCCTAGGACACCTACCATCTTGAAACCTCACCTCTGAATCTTGTCGAGGCTCGCCTCTGATTCCTCTAACCCAAAAAGCTGCAAGCCTCTCTCTAACATAGAGACGTACGGACTTTTTAAGCTCAGCGGTAGAGCCAAGTTTGCTAACTGCTACTCGAGATGACAGACAAAACAACGTTGAACTCCGTAAGAATACTTTTTGATTCCTGCCGAGGCTAGCCTATGATTCCTCCAACCAGGAGAGCTTCAAAGTTGTCTCCAACATAGAGAAAAGCGGGCTTTTAGACTTAGCAGTAGTGACCAGTTTGCTAGTTGCTACCTGAGCCGACAGACATAACAACGTCTGCGCAGACAGCGAGAGTCCTAGGACACCTACCATCTTGAAACCTCACCTCTGAATCTTGTCGAAGCTCGCCTCTGATTCCTGTCGAGGCAAACTGTGCTAATCATAGTCCAACGGCCTAGCAGTCTGTTTACAATAGAATCAACAAGCCAGCTACCTATTCAATGAGATTCTAACGAGCAACTGCTAGCCATAACAACGTTAAGACAGCGAAACTCAGTTGCGACTGAACGTCAACAATTTCAAACAAGCCTAAACCGAAATTTCTGCATTGTTTACATATTTGGAAAACTCAAAGGATCTGCAAATTCATTTCTGCATACGCCAATAGAACAATACTTGAAATTTTGTTTATTCTGAGGACCTGAAGAAATCATTCCATTTGTTGTTCCATACGCTCCTGAAACTGTTATTTATTCCAAAAAAGACAAAAACAAGATTTTCCGCAAAATATAAATCAGCGAGAATGAAGTTGGACTGACAAAGAATTCCGCCTGTTCTAGTTATTGAATAATTAGAAGCACTGGTGATTAGCTGTGTTGAACACAATCTCAACCTGGGTTTTGATTGCAAAACTAACAGGACTCCAACCGAGGCTAACAAAAGATGTCGGAAATCAAAAAGGAATTGTCATAATGCTGTTCAAGCCATGCAACTGTGAAGCATGCGGGAGGCTCGAAAAAATCTCAGAAGGGAGGAGCAGAAAAAGACTTGAGATTAGATGAGATTATTTCATGCAATTAGTTTTTCTCTGGACAGCTGTGAAAACTCCCAGGAGGTCTCAATGGCTCTATTTAGAGCAAGCCATCCTTAGTACCGTTTATGAGAGGTTTTTAGCGTTCTGAAGAGAGAGTTCTCCAGATGCTACAGTATAACTCCACGTAAGACTATGCTCCATGCAATGGTTTCAAGGAATATCAATTCATATAACTGGCCTAGCATAACTTTTTCTCTGAACAGCTGTGAAAGCTCCCAGGAGGTCTTAAAGGCCCGTACTTACAACAAAACCTTAGTATCGTTTCAGAGAAGCATTGAAAGTGTCGTTGTAATCCTCTGACTCAGCAGCCAGAACAGTCAGGCGGACAGGGTTCGATCCAAGGTAGAGCCCCACCATTTGAGTGTCATGACGAGTGGTCGCGCATTCGATTAGGCCTTCTCTTTTTCCGCAATCCAAGCACTTGGCGCTAAAAACAGCGACTTCATCTTCCCTTTCACCAGTATTTTAAAGACAGAGTTTTCTAAATGCTAGCATAACTTCATATCAACATACCTGTCTCACATCGCTTTGAAACCGTGTAATGGAGGTCAAAGCATCTCAAAATGCATTATCAAATCGTGAAAACATTTACGCGACAGATTTCCGTCTTGTGCCCAAGTAATTTATCGTCAGTGTATTTTTCCTGCAAGAAAAACAAATTCAACGGTTACTCTCAATCGTCAAATCTGATCCATACTAAATGAAGGGAGATATTTGCAGAGGACAGCATAATTTAAAGACACAATGATGACCACTATCCTTTGAGCTTCGCATGCAAAGCAAAGCAATCCAAACCAAACTAGGCCAGAAATAACTTCGATATCATGCGAGAGTCGACTTTCTTTTAGCAGTTGGTCTACCGGGTGTCCCAAAAAAGTATGGGACAGATTTTGTTGATTGCAGCGATGTGCATTTAGCTTTAATCAATCGCTAATCACTCCCAGAATGTTCCTCGATAGTTAACTTCAATATAGATTAAAAAAGTATACGGATTTGGTTGAGTCCAGCGATGTGAATTTAGCTTTAATCAATGGCTAATCACTCTCAAAAGTTCCTCAATAGTAGCTCCTTTGTTGGTATTGGTGCTTTGAGAGCAGAAATATTAATCTTCAATGTTGAAAGCTCAAATTTGCAGCCACCTCCAAACCAAGGTTTTGGTGTTTTGGCCTAAAAAAGTCTTGAAGCCTTCAAAATAAATCAAATATTACCCCCAACTCTTTACGCACGACAAGCTCATCTTGATAACAACCCAAAACAAATGGGAATGACCAAGGGTCCTGTGTCTTAGGGTCCGGTCTCATAGGTTATAGGATCCTGTTTACATAATATGCCGTAAGATGCAGAGAGTCAGAGACGAAATTCAAAACTCAGTTCTGACGCCAGGTGTCGTTCATAATGATCGAAGGCGAAACCATGGCTTCTGGATTATGGAACACGACGAATGAATGTGTTCGTAAATATTCTCTCAGCTCAATATTAACATAGGCTGCAGATTTTTAAAAAACGTCAAGGTTGTGCAGCATATAGAACAGGTTGGGCAGCATGCAATATGTTTTCTAGTGGGTTAGCTGTGGCAATTACCTCACAGTATTCATTAAAGAGTCCCAATCATTGACAGCTTTCAAAACAGAATTAAGAACCCACACAATAGAGTGTGATTGTAGATTATTGAAAATATTTATTTCTGGCTTAGGTTTTCTTGAGCTCATATTTACTTTAACATTTTTTTATACATTGTAACACACATTTATGATATTTCCGATAGATAGTTGGCATTAATTAGCTATTTTTTCTATCACTAAAATTTAAAAGACAAAAAACAAAGTTCTGTTGAGGTGGAGGCAAAAAACATAACGTTATCCAGTTCCTCCACACACAACATCACAACTTTACCAACAATTTACAGAGGAAATTAACTTTACACTACTAAGAAAAGACTAAGGCCGAATTTACACTTGAGGCGATCTTTCGATGCGGCGCACGCAGAAAAGCCAGATGTAGCCAGATGTAGCCAACTTCGCCGCATTGCCGCGATTTATTTACATAGCTATTAGAGTTGTACGCCAACTTTAAACAAATTAATCATTATCATTTTTATCGTTATTATATATTTCACCTTTCTTCGGATTGAATGGCTTCGAAGGAAGTCAAAGTATCTGGTGAGTCAAAAAATCCCGGTTTTAAGGCACCTGCTCCAATCATGGCAATGGCATTGGCTATTTTTCAAAAGTGGACATGTTCAAATAAATCTAAAATGCATCTGCCTGAAATCAGCCATTTCGTTCTGAAATTATGAGGAATTCTCTCGAGAAATCCCCATCAACGAACCATCAAAATAGGCCTAAAATCACGACCATAATGTCTGCCTCACAGCGATGGCTTTTACATGCTTTAGTACCTGTTATCTCTTTGGGAGAATAAAAGTGCCACCAATAGCAGCAGAGCCAAATAATTCAGGGGGCCTGCATCCTCTCAAAAGGATAATACATGCTAAAAACATGATTAAGTCATTGCTGTAAGGCAGAAATATCGTGAAAATTTGTTCGTGATTTTAGGCCTATGCTGTTAAGGTTCCTTGAAGACGCTTTCTCGAGAAACTCCTTCATAATTTCAGAACGGAGTGGCAGATTTCAGTCAGGTAAAAATTTAAAAATGGATTTGAATATGTCTACCATTAAAAAATACATTTGCCAATACCATTTCTCGAGAAAATCCTTCATAATTTCAGAACGGATTGGTCTATTTCAGTCAAGTAATTTTAAAATCCATTTGCTAATATCATCGTCTTGATATCCAGGGAGCCGTGACTTTTCAAACGGGGATTCTTTTTATTGAATCACCCGGTGCACAACCATTTTCAAATATTTAAGACGAATGCAAGACTGGAAAATTCCCATGCCCACAGGGTGTCCCAAAAAACATGTGCGCTGTTTGAGTGTCTTCTGCGGAGCAGCCATAAATCGAATAATTCTGTCTTTAAGATTTTGGACAGAAAATGCTTTAAATTAAAGGTTGACACCGAGTTTGAGTGAATCTGATCCCTGGTTGATGATTTATGGAGCAAGAAAACCAAAATTATTGGCTGCCTCAAAACCAGAGGATTCATTATTCTCCATTGTGTTAAAATTGACGAAATTGATTGAATAAAACATACCTAGCCCTGTTTTCTGATGTTCATAAGTGAGACAGATAGTCATACATTGAATTTTGTGACAACCAAGAATATTGAACATATCTAGGGTTCCTAGGAATGGAAATGTGCAACACAAGTGCTTTTGGCCATGTCATGCGTCCATCAGATATTTTCCTTCTGAAAAGTGATAAAGTCGTTTTAAACCAACAATATTGCGTTCAGCATGCTGCTTGGTCCATATTCTTGAAGAATATGATCATTAATTACTCCAAATGTGTTTCCTGGCATTACTGTAAAGTTTAAATTTATTTAATGTTAAAATTCAAGTTATAAGGTTAAGTACATAGATAAAATCCTCTAGTTTTGAAGGAAGCAGTGATTGTGACTTTCTTTGTCAATAAATCAGCAGCCACTTGTCAGATTTACACAAACTCGGTGCCAAATTCTAAGTTGAAATTTCTTCTATTTACAAATCTGAAATACAGGAAAGTCAGATTTATGGCTCCTCCACAGTAGCCATTCAAACGGCGCACATGTTTTTGGGACACCCTGTACATTATAACATTTCAATGCCGATAGCTCATGCTAAGAAAGGGGTAACAAATAGCTAAAATCCATTCCCGTTTGATGTGGTTTCTGTGTAATGTGCTACATTAGGCTAAAATTAATCATAAGAGTAATTATGTCTCATTATCCTACCTCTAAACCAATCAAAGTTTCCTAATAATCTACTCAACGGAAATTAAAGTTTCCAAATAAATGAAGAGAGGAAACGGGAAATCTTATTTTTTTGGATTATAATGAATGTATTACAGATACCAGAAATGCAATGAATTGGTAGAAACCGGTTCTTTGATAAAAAAATGTCCCAAAAAATATGCGTCCCATTTGTCTGAAAAGTGCAAAACAAGGGCGAGAAAAACTTCCCCCATTTTTGTTTAATCTCTTTGCCAGATTCTGAATTGAAATTTGACGACTGCAGAGTCAAAAAAAATGAAAACGGAGCTTTGGAGAAAAATACGGGCTTTGTCAGGAGCCCTCTATAATTTTCTAATCATTTTCAACTTTTCGATTTTGCAATTTCAAATTAAACGACCCTCTGCAAACCATTTGGCTTTACCAGCCACGCATGAGAAGAATAACAACAACAACAACAATAACACGAACACAAGCTGGGCACTGGCGGCGGCAACCTCGTACCCAGTGACAATGAAGAGCCTCCTATTGACAACAACAGATATCTTTAGGAACGAGGTTGTGGCGGCGGTAAATTTCTATGGTTCTCCTAACAGGCTAGAAAAAGGACACGAAGCATAAACCACTCTGTTTTACCAATTTTCGTCTCGGTATCCATTGTCACTTAACTAATTATTCACATGGAAGGAGCGATCCAAAAAAACCAAGCACTAGCCTGACCTCGCAGTCATTCAGATAATCTGAAAATCATTTCGCAGAGAATTATGGGAGCGCAGCAGCAAACATGGCCTCGTGGTTAGCAGGGTATCTTTAAAGGCTCTGATAACGACCCACATTGAAACAAATGTGTATACAAAAAAAACTTACCGATCGGAATTGCATGCTCAATCCTCAATATGAAATCGATGAATCGGGGGAAATCTGGAAGGCAAACTTTGAAAAATCAGGCATGAAGAAATACAGGGTAAGATGGGGTACAATGGTTCAGAATGGGTAAATAAGACTGAGGTAATTTCTTGCCAGTCTACTGAAATCGAGAAAAAAGTAATGCAAAACAATGATGTAGCAGCAGAGACATTGCTAACAAGAGTGAGATTGCTAGCAACTGTCTTGCTACGTCTTGCTCAGTTATCCGTTTTTTGCATTGCGTCCCCACTAACCCAGTTGATAAACGGATAAGTTTAAAGACGGATATCAGAATGAATCAGTTTCAACCAGAGTATCTTTTTACCCACCTGCGGGTCATTGGGAATGCATTAAACGGATAAATTTTAACCCAGTTGCAACAGCAACAACATGCTCTACTTTCGACATTTCAAATTAAAGTTGAAGCGACAAAAAGGGGGATAAAATGACTAAAAACGACCACTGAAAACGAATAAAAACGGGTTCACAGTAAAAATGGCGTTTCCATTGACTTATTTTAAAAACAGATAACTTTTAACCCGTTTTTATTTTAACGCGGGCTAGTGGAAATGCAGCCTAAAAAACTATGAACATAATTTCCTTAGAGAATAGTATGGAAATAGGACGGCCCCAGAATATCTGTTGCACAGTCGAAGAGGACGGTTGAAGTGCAAGGAGATGGGTAACACAAGGACATAGCTTACTCCTTAGCCTACTTGCTTCGTAATGATAAACTGTTTTCCAAATAGCCATGAATAGAATTCATATGAAATCGCATGGAAATAGGAAGAGCCAGGAATATATCCGTTGCATAGTTTAGAAGGCTTTTAGCCGTAAAGAAATGCTACAGTTAGCAACATCTGTGAGAGAAAACAACTGTAAAAATGCGGCAAGAAAATGGACAAAACAAACATAGGGCTCAAATCTTTTAAAAGGTCGGTGTAAAATAAATGGCTTGGAAGGAACTTTGGGTATTTTGCTGTAAATCTGCCTTGGCAATTTATTGATATCTTGATTGGTTTCAATATGGCGAGATTTATCATATTTGAGACTATGACTTCATCAAATTTCTAAATCCTAAAAGCTACATATTTCTGCTTGCCACCATATTGTAGACCTTCATAAACTATGGATTTCTTGAAAGTTTTACAATGTTTCCTCCATTAGTTTAGGATTTACGATGATTTAAATTCTTTTCAAAATTTTCTTTGAATTTTTCAAAAATAATTGAATTGCCGCCATTTTGAAAAAAATCAAGATATCACGAAATTTCCACGGCAGATTTACAGCAAAGTACCATAAGCTCCTATTTTACACCAACCTTTTTAAAGATTTGAAAAATTTGAGCCCTATGCTGACAAAACAAGAATACAGCTAACTACAGCATGAGAAATTTGCTTGCTACGTAAGAAATCAAATGATTAACAACGCAATGTTACCGCTGCTCATCGCTTAAAAAACCAAATGTTCATGGAAAGGACGGAGCAAGAAAATGAGTAAGCAAGGCCATAGGTTAGTTAAAAATGTTCGTCTTAGCCTACTTTGCTTCGTAATGACAAAACTGTTTTCTAAATAGCAATGAATAGACGTCTAAGGAAATAGTATGGAAATAGGAAGGACCAGGAATATCCATTGCACAGTTTAGGAGGACGTTAGCTGTCAAGAATTGCTACAGTTAGCAAAATCTGTGAGAGAAAACGACGGTCAACAATACAATCAAGATAAATAATTGATTGTCGGCTTTTTCCACAGTGGAAATTAATAATCAAGTGGGCTGGATTAGCGAGAGTTGCTCTAAGCAATCATGAGTATAATCTTCACTTTTTACATGCACCAGCCAAGGATCCAAAATATATTCTTTTCGGTGAATAACATTCACAAAGAAATGCAAAAATTAATAGACTTTTGCAATCGCGCAAACGACGACTTGTCTAAATTACTTTTCACGATTATTCAGCTAACTACTGCGTGCCTTGCATGGATTAAGTCAAAGAGTGGTCTTCCTTACACTAACAGCGCTTTCACTATAAAAAGAGAATATAATATGTAGATGCGCGCTGTGACAAGACAATAAGCCACAGCAAACTAAAAACTTCTAGATGTATCAATTCATAGGCAAGGTCAAGAGTCGTAGTTTTGTATGGCCCGTGTTCACACACTTAGCGCTCGCGATTTACATTAGCTTGAATTGCAAGGTCATTTACTATGAGATTAGAAAGAAGTAAACAGTTATTAGGCCGCCCAAACTCACATAAACAAAACTGAAACTGCACTTTTGTGAACAGATTGAAACTGCACTCATATAAATGGTAATAAAATCTTGTTACAGTATGGCAACTTATAATGCAAGCGAAAATAGCCAAAGTTGTAGGCAAAACTAAGTTCTACCAAGCATAGGTGAAGTTGCGTTTTTAGCGCCAAGCGCCGGAATCGCAGGGGTAGAGAAATCCTAATCGAGCCCACAACCCCTAGTCATGACGCTCAAGTGTTGGGGCTCTACCTCGGATCGAACCCTGCCATCTGACTGTTCTGGCTGCAAAATCAGAGTATTACACAACTGCACCACAACACTTAGCATCCGCAGGTCCGAAGGTAGTTTTAGAGAACTGAGAAACTAAGTTTATTTAAGCAGTGTCCTTCTTGGAATCACGGAGAGTTTGGCGACCCTCTTCACTCTATGTAGCAGGTCTGAAAGGGCGGGAACTCGAAACCATCATCTTTCATATTGGTAGTCATGCATGCATGCTAGCACTGAGCCATCCCCGCTGTAATAGCACTTAGACCTCAAGGACAGCTGTAAAATGTTTTTAAACTATGATAGTACATAACAGAGAAATAAAGCCGCACAAACACACACACAAACACACACACACAAAGCTGAAACTACACTCGAAACTCATCTGCAATTAACATCACAAGTTCTTAAAAGTAAATAGTATAAACGAGGATAGGTTTGAATCGATGTAAAAAGGTGGGTGCAACATTCTATGAATTATTTCTATCCATTAAATGGCTTGAAAAAAACTTTAGCTACTTATTTATAATTTTACCGTCGAACTCTTTTCTAATAAGAAATTAATTTGAAAATAAGAAATTGATTTAATGTTTTAATATAATTTGATACATAACTACAGCCAAAAATTACAACAAGAGAGGAAGAAATATCGATAAATTAATTTTAGACAAACTTTGAACCTTAATGTAATTGTTGCAAAAAAACTAAAAACGCGGAAAGAAAAAATGAGTTTAGTCTAACTATGAAATTAGGATATTGTTCGAACAAATGTTGTATGTTATTAAATGAATAAATTGCAGGTAAAGGGAGAAACAGAAACAATATCACATTACGACCGAGTTTGAGGAACCATGCTAAAATTTGTTTTAATGATAAGATATCCATGAATGCTCTTTCCAAAAGATCTTATTAGTGGTTTCGTAAACGGACAAATATATGAAATCAAATGTTATCAATTTTTTTATAGGGGATGTATCGCAACGGGTCAGGATACCCACAAGTGAATTGGAAAAAGATAAAGATTTGGAACGGAAACAAGGGACAGATTTGGACAAATGATGACAGGAAAAATGCAAGCGGAGACAATTCTATAACGTTTGAAAGACACGAACGGTAGAAGATTCACGCGGGGAAGGCTCAAGTGGTAACACGCTTGACTAGCAATCTGAAGGTTGTTGGTTCGAATTTCCGCCCTATCAAACCTACTACATAGTGAAGAACGTAGGCAGCTCTCTGTAATTCTAGGCCAACGGAATTACGCGTAGAGAGGAAGGCCTAGGACACTGCTTAGAAAAGCTTGGTTTCTCAGTGCTCTAAAAATGGTTCACTTAAAATATTTCTCTATCATTCAACAGTTGGACTTTTCAGAAATTTTGAATATTTTATGGAAATTACAGCGTATCTTACATTTCAACTCATTTGAGGATGTAACGTCATCAAATTTCTAAATCATAAACCAGATGAGTGACAGACTTTTGCTTGATACCATATTGTAGGCATTCATAAACAATGACTTTCTTCGAAATTATTTCATGTTGCGTCAAACAGTTTAGAAATTACCGAGGGGCAATTCACTCCTAAAAAATCTCGTACACTGTTGGCAAAAATCCTTTTGTTTTCAAGAAAAATCCATCAAAAATCTGTAGAAATCCTTTTGTTCGAAAAAATCTCGTACGCTTTTCCGAATGAGTGATTTGCCCCTCGGAAATTACGATGGTTTTAATTTTTCTTTTTAATTTTTTTTGAATTCTTGAAAAAGAAGAAAAACACTCTAATTCTGAAAATATTGAAGATTTCAGAAAATTCCAACGGTAGAATTATAGAGAATTAGCTAAAGTTTCTTTGAAGTCATTCAGTTCGTTCAACAAAGAAATAGGTCACTCAATTTTACACCAGTCTTTTTAAAGATTTGGCACCTATGCTGTAAACAGCTTTGTCCGTTTCGCGTAAAAGCACGTGGACGAAACGCGAAGAATAGCGGCCGCATCAGCAGAAATACAACTAGCGTATTTGGACTAAAATTGAATGACAGAGCCTTGTCTTCGTAAAGCCACGCACGGGCAACAGTAGGAAACATAAGGTACAGATCAAGCAAAGAAGACTTTATCAGTGTGGGCAAAGATAAACGGCAGAACGACCTTATCCGCGTCGAAATTGATACGGACCGCAGTAGGACACAGGTGCTAATGAATATGAAAAAGACGGGGGTTAGAAGAAGCGAGGACCTAGACGAAACTTAACTAAATAGCAAAGAGGAGTTGGAGAAAACGGGGGTTGGCGTTTGGGGAAAATAGATTGGGTTTGCTCGATAGCAAAGAATAGCAAGGGGGAATTTAGTAAACAAAGGTTGCAGTTCTGTTGATGACAAAGCGATTTGACAGCCTCAAGAATAGATTGCACACCTTCAACGCAGCCGACCACAATTGTTTGCTTTCTCTATTCATTTTGATTTGATTGAGTGCACTCAGAGGTGTGAAATCCATTCTTTAGAAAGGCAAATCGAGAATGTTTTCACAATGTTTGCTGACTCTTGCAACTCACAAAAATAATGAAAAAAATTCAACAAAAACATTCAAATGGGGATTATTTTCATTGATTATTTTCATTGATTATTTTCACAGACTCACCAGGTAGTTCACAGAGTGTTTTAGCATGGCATTTTCAACCAAACGACACTGTTTTGTTAAAAAATTTGCTCTTTAGGCCATGATCTTTTACCAAAAGACTCTAAATAGGGGCTTTAAAGAGAGGGGTTTTATTCACAAAGTCAACGATAGCTTTTTACTTCTTTTACTCTATATTTTGCTGAATTGGAAAGAAAATGAAATGAAATAAAAAACATCTTGAATTATGATAACAATAGCTGACTGAAAATTCGAAAATTTTCTTCCAAATGTTATCGTTCTAAAAATGTTCCTTACTGGTGCAAAGAAGCTAAATCAAGATTACTATTTAAACCATAATAATGGACACGGATTATTTGAATATGGAATGGATCAAGCAGAGCATGGAGTGCGATCTAACAGCAGATATCAAAATATCGGTTAGAGTCCTTTAACCGTAGTTAATATTCTCCCATGCACAGTGCCTCTCCCTCTGCGGGGTGGCGGTCAAACCTGTTTGTCCGGTTTTCCTTCAGCACAGGCTTTTATCAGACCACAAGGGCGGAAGTTCTTGACTCAATTTCCACCAAGATTATTTAGGCCATTTGAAGTTATTCGTACAAGCTCATATATTGTTGGATTTATCTTCCCCGCCCTCCCAGCCCTCTTATTTTCTATTTGCTTTCTTCTTTCCTTTCCACAGATTTTCAGTCTGTGGGACAGGTGCATTGGTTGCCTGCCGGTAATTCTTACCATCCAATCACCGACCGTAAAGTTGTGAATTTTTCAGGCAGTTATGGGCTGATGCACTACCGCCCAATTCCTGAACTGGTTCCACACTGCAAGTGGCCTTATTGTTATTTTGCGTTAAGCTTGGGGGGAAATATTAAATCCAGCCTATCCAGATTAGATTATCCACAAAAAGATAGCTACATATGGTACAGACTACCGTAGAAGCTCTATTAAGCCCCGGGGGGGGGGCCTATTCAATTTCGGACACTCCAGAGGGGGGCTTAAAAGAGAGGGGGCCTATTAGAGAGGTGGCGTATTCACAAAATCAAATGACATACCGGGTGTCCCAAAATGATGTATTATTGTTTGATTGCTTACATGTCCATAACCAATGAACCGATTTTCAAACACTTTGTTTTATTTGATTGCCTAATGGCTAAATTGTATTGTAAGATGTTGGTTGTGGTTTAACCAGTTCTTCAAAATTTGTTCATCTGTTATGGACATATAAGCAATCAAATGATAATACATCATTTTGGGACACCCGGTATATGATAAGGGTATATATGATAGATTTTTAGTTCTTTTACACCATATTTTGCAGATTCAACATACAATTTTACGAGTTAAATAAATAAATTTTATCACAGTTTTATTTCAAACTATATCAAAATTAACATGCAACCTTACTTACCTCAATAAATGGAAAATCTTTGGTAACCTCTTGGAATTTGATATAAGTGGGGGGGGCTTTATAGAGAGGGGGGCTTATTTAAAAATTGGCTCAGAGGGGAGGGGCTTATTATAGAGGGGCTTAATAGAGCTGTTACGGTAGGAAAAAGCTGATGTGATGATCAAATTGATGGATTAACTGCAATCGAACTTAAAATCTAATAGAAACTACCAAGATCCAACCAATCCAGATTTAGGTTATGCACACAGAGATAGCAATACATGGTACGAAGTAGGAAATAGATGGTGAAATGGTTTAAGGGATGGATTAACTGCAATATAACTTACATCCCAACGGCAAGTACCAAAGTCCAATCAATCCAGATTAATATTGTGCACTATGAGATAACAATATATAATATGGATTAGGAAATAGACTATTACATGATTTGAGTGATAAAAGAATTTGAAACAAAATTTGCAATCTATCAGCAAATAACAAAATCCAATCAATCCAGATTAAGATTATGCACTATGAGATAATATATAAAATATGGATTAGGAAATAGATGATGCAATGATTTAAGTGATGGATATTTGCAATCTATCAGCAAATAACAAAATCCAACCAATCCAGATTAAGATTATGCACTATGAGATAACAATATAGTACCGATTAGAAAATAGATGATGTAATGATTTAAAAGATAAATGAATTGCAATCAAACATGTGATAATTAGATTACAAAATTGAAGAAGATTTAAAGCCAGCAGAAAGTTACCGTAAACAATTGTCAATCGATCTAATTTGATTGATATGAAATAAAAAGGTACAAGTCTTATTAATAATGCTAAGTTTGTTGACATCTTTTTTCATTCATTCATTGATTAAGAACTCATACTTAAGGAGTGAGAACGTAAAGACTGAAAAGGTTGAAAATCTAAATAAAAGGTCGGCAAGATCAAAGAGAATACGCGCATTGCGATCATCTCAAAATGTCTTTTAGCAAATAGTAGTAATGTGATTTTCCATAACATAGCAACGGAAATAAAGTTCAAATAATGTGTACGAAGTCATTGGAAACTAGCATTCTATTTTTAAGTACCAGCTACCAGTGTCCTAAAAAATTAAACAGATTCGGTCGGGCCTAGCGATGAAAATTTAGGCAGTGACCTCATCAAATTTCTAAATCATAAACTAGAAGAGAGACAGAATTCTCCCTGATACCATATTGTAGACAACCATAAGCTATGGGTTTCTTGAACAATAATTCAGGTTACCTCTGACAGTTTTGAACTAAAGATGGCCTTAAGATTTTTCGGAAAAATTGTCTTGAATTCTTAAAGAGAAGAGAAACACTCTCATTTTGAAACTATTGAAGATTTCAGAAAAGCCCAACCGTAGAATTAAAGCGAAATAGTTATAAAGTTTCCTTGAAGCCATTCAGTTCAAAGAAGTAGGCCATAGAAATTTTACACAAGCTTTTTCCAAGATGCTATCAAGATGCTTTCAAAGATCCTTTCGAAGATCGGATTCGAATTCGAATTTCGAATACCTATGCTATGCTTATGGATGTAAATTTTTGATTCAGCAATTTATCTGTTAGCCCAGAAAAGCCTCGTTTCTCCGAAAAGATACTTGCGGCAAAGGAAAAGGAATTCGCGTTCTCACTGTCATTGATTATTAAGGGAACATCTTGGTTTTTTCAAAAATGAAAATGAATAAATATAGACTCCATTCTGGTAGCTGTGAGAAAATTTACAGTCTTGATTTGATGGACATTCCTTTTAGACAAATAATACAAGATTTTGTACATCTTAAGCGATGAATATTGAACCTTCACCAATACTAAATCTTCTTTATCACAAATAATTAGGTTAGGTCAATCCATCTGCGAATGAACCTTTAAAATTTCCCCACGATTAGTAAAACAAAGGGCTATATCTAAAAGGGAGGACGGGTGATCGAGGAACAGGAGATCGGACCATCGAGGAATCCGGAATAGGGGTGTTGGGGAACGGGAGAATCCAAGAAACTTAATTCAAAGTTACGTCAATCCCTGTCAATGGAATCTTAAAAATTTCACAAGATCGGCAAAGAAAGCGGTATCTCTAAAAACGAGAACTGGAAACCGGGAACGGGCCGTGGAACAGATCATCGTGGAACCGGAGAGTCAAGGCATTTCGATGTCATTCAATTCACTGTAAGATCATTCAATCTGCCAATGAAACCTCAAAATCTGTTATATGGCAATCTGCAAAATTAAGGGTGAACACTAAAATGGGGGAACATGGAACAGGGGAACAGGGAATCTTGGAACTGACGAATCAGAGAATCCCTAAATAGGAGAATCAGGGAAAAGAATGGAACGAGAGAATGGTAGAAGCTGTCCAGTGCCAGGTAGATTTTTATACCAGCACAAAGTGCTGTATTTGAAATATCATACAGGCAAAGATCTAACGATTTTAATTCATCATTTACGAAATTTAATAGCTCCAAAGAATATTTTCTCAAAGCAAATAAATCTGATAAGATTTAAAATCCCTTAATCCCTTTTTAAGGATTTCCCAATCCCCTAATTCCTGATTCTCCGAGTCCCTCGTTCCATGATTCCTCATCTCTCCGTTCTCGGCTCCCCTTTTAAAGACAACCAAACTAAAGACGATTCGATCTGCCTGTAAAATGTAAAGTTTTCCTTGCTGTCGGTAAAACAAAGGCTAAACTCGGTGAGCTAGTGGTGTCACTAGAAACAGTCGCAACGTTTGTTATTCATTTGCTTCATGCAAGTACGATGATAAAGGATACGCTCTCGAAATAACAAACCTGGTAATCAGCATGTTCAAGAAAGTTCTCGATCACTCTAATGATAACTTTCCCACATTATTGAACTAATATGCTACTCTTCAATGCCAAGAGATTACCCTCCGTGCTACATTTGCAATTCATTTACGGTTCTATTTTTTATGTTATATTGTATATTATATACAAGGTGTCCCAAAAAATGTGTGCCCCGTTTGTCTGAAGATTGCGAAAAAACGGCATAAGCTTCTCGCCAAGCTTTTGCATGATGGTGCTCTTCAGATGTTCAATTAAAGTTTGTTACCAACCCCATAAAAATCCGTTCAAAAATGATGGAGCTATAATCTTAAGGAAACCAAATTTGACCGATGACTGAAACCAGCGGTCGGCCATTTTGCCTTACTCTTTTGCAGCGATAAATACCTTCATGGATTGAAAATGAAACAGCAGCCTCCAATGTCATAGCTCTCGTGAAAATTCCAATAATCCACAGAGAATTCTGCTATTTCTGACCTCACAGAAATTATTTCTTACCTCACATAAAGCTATTTATCGCTGCAAAATAGTAAGACAACATGGCCGATCGCTGTTTTCAGTCATCAGGCAAATTTGGTCTTCTGAAGGTCATAGCTCCATTATTTTTCAACGGATTTTTACGGGGATTGCAGCAAACTCTATTTGAGCATCTGAAGAGCAACATAATATAAAAGTTTGGTGAGAATCTTTTGCCCTTTTGTTGCAATCTTTAGGCAAACAGGACACAAGTTTTTGGGACACCCTGTAGTTGGGGATAATTAGTTTCTGTAAAGTAGAAATAAACCAGCCGTAAATAAGTTTATGATTATGGCTATGATTAAAGTCAAGTAGTGGTCTTTTTAATAGAAATTTTTGCTATTCTATAAAAGAATCCGAATAGAACGATATTTTGCTAATTTGTAGAATTTTCAAATGTGCACAAAAGTGATAGAAGCTCTAACGCTGCTCAGTCGAGCCTCTTGTATAAAAATTTATGAAAATATCGCTCGATTCAGACTCGCTGGTAGAATAGCTAAAAGATCTCATCTCGAAAATTAAAATCAAAGACTGGGGAGAGCGGTTTGTTCTGGTAAATGGCGGATGTAGTTCTGGTAAATGGCTGCCGCGGGGTGGGCCCATTGAAGTGAATAATGTAAAAATTGAGCAGAGCAAGCAGCGCCGAGGATCGCTACTACAAAAAGCCTGCATGCTACTCTCCAGTGCCAACTTCAAGAAAATGTTTCCTCGCACTTTCATTGAACATAATTAGTGGGCATGTTGATTAGGTTTGGGGTGAGAAAATGTTTCAAAATATGTCGAAATTTCGGATGGGGACGTCAATTTGGCACTGAAGAGTACTTCCATTTGTAAGCATCAAAAGGAGAAATTGAAAAAAGTAACATCCAGAGAATAAATACCTTGAATTGGCATTTAACTTTTCTGGTCTTCCTACATGCTCTTGATCGTGGCTTAGTTCACGGAGACTTGGCAGAACATTGAAGGCTAGAAAATAGAAAAGCAAAACGAAATTTAGAAATTATAAAAATTAAATATAGAGTGTCTACGTAGTGACTGCGTAGCTAATTAAAAGCTCTATATAGCTCCCTCTCAATTAAGCCCCCTCTCTTTTGAGGCCCTCCCTTCTAAGTTCTAAGCTAACATTTTAAACAAACTCTCTGTCTCTGTTGAGCCCCCCCCCCCCCCCAATCAAATCAAATTCCATAGGTTACCCAAATATTTTCCATTTACTTAGCTAAACAGGTTTGAATGCTAATTTTTTTTATATATAATCAATTAAAATATACAAACTCAACAAGTACATCTACTGTGCCTATCATGACGGGAATAGACACTAGGTCATCGGAGTTCCCACCATGAAAGGCACTTACAATTCAAAAATTACAATATACTGAAAGAAAGAACAACAAACTAAAATAAAAAGTTAATGTCTGTCTCACATTTGATGTCAGGCAATGACATCAAACATTTTATTATTTGGGAGAAAATAGATGCAAGGCAGTTAACAGAGGGCCCCACGCGCGGACAAAACAGCCGCCGCCCCTCGCCACATGTGCCACCCCCACCGGGATAACACATGAAACTAAAGGTCAGCAGCCACCCATCCACACAGCAGGACCCCATCCACCCACCAGCCCGCACCCTATTTTGGGACTGCTAATTTGGGATATACAATGTGTTGAATTTGTGTATTTGAGTCGTAAAATTGTATGTTGATTCAGCAAAATATACAGCAAGAAAAGGAAAACGCTACCGTTTATATCCTTGTCATTGACTTTGTGAATAAACCCCCTCTCTTTAAAGCCCCTATTTAGAGTCTTTTGGTAAAAGATCATGGCCTAAAGAGCGAATTTTTTAACAAAACAGTGTCGTTTGATTGAAAATGCCATGCTATAACACTCCGTAAACTACCAAGTGAGTCAATGCATAGTCTCCAAATCTTTTACCTCGGCGTAAAAAAGTGGGTGTAAAATTCAATGATCTATTTCTTCTGATTGAATGGCTCGAGAGAAACTTTAGCTACTTACCTTCAATTCAATTCAACCAAAGAACTTTTTAGAACTTTCGAATATTTTCGAAATTATAGCCTATCTTACAGCTCAACTCATTTGATGATGTGACGTCATCAAATTTCTAAATCATAAACCAGGAGAGTGACAGACTTTTGCTTGATATCATATTGTAGACATCAATAAAATTAGGTTTTCTTCGAAAATTATTTCATGTTGCGTCAAACAGTTTGGAAATTACAATGGTTTCAAGTTTTTTTGGAAATTTTTCTTAAATTCTTGAAAGTGATAAAAAAACACTCTAATTCTGAAAACATTGAAAAGTTCAGAAAAGTCCACTGGTAGAATTATAGAGAAATAGCTAAAGTTTCTTTAAAGCCATTCAGTTCAAATAAATAGGTCACCGAATTTTACACCAGCCCTTTTAAAGTGAGTCAATAAAAACAATTCCCGTTTGAAAGGTCACTGCTCCCTGACTAAACAACTGATGATATTTTGCAATATCTGATGGAATAGCTAACATGTTCAATTATTGTTAGAATTTTTCCTGGTTGAAATCGGTCACTCTGATCAGAATTTACAGGGGATTTTCTTGAGAAAATCCCTCCGAGAAAGAGAAACCTTAAAAAACGTGCTACGATCACGAGCAACGTTCCCTCACATTTTCACCCCACGGTAATGACTTGAAAACACTTTAGCACGTGGATGAAACATCTCTTGCTCTTGGGAGGATGAAACAGTCTTCCCCCTGGTATGAATAACTCATTCGTGGGGATTCCATCCTCCCAAGAGGACACAAGTCATGAACACAAGCAAGTGTCATTATTACGAGGATAGAAAACGAAGGAAACTTTGCTCGCCATTTTCATTCGTTTTTGCAGGCTTTTGAAAGGGGTTTTCGGCAAAAAATCTCCCATATCAACGGGAAGGAATGGCCGATTAAAGCCGGGTAAAATACTGAATCTAATTGAACACATTGGCTGTAAAACAAGACAGTTTGCAATGCTTTTATTTTAATATTCAGGGAGCAGTATCTTCTCAAACGGGGATTATTTTTATTGACTCACCCGGTAGGATAAATCTCAGACATTACAAATGGACTGCTTTGCATAAAGCTAATTTGCTACAATAAGGCTTTTTGATCGAAGATCACGGCCTAAAGAGTGACTATATACCGCGTGTCCCAAAAAAGTACTCCTGTTTCAAAAATCACCAAAAATTGATGATCAAACCTTTGATAAAATTTTCTTTTTGAGTTGTTTCGTCAAAGACCCAAACATATTCATAGATGATAAAATGTTTGCTTTTGATGCAACGAGGTAGAACAATTACACGTTGAAAAACCTTCTTTTGAGCTATAGTTTTTAAACAAAATAGTCAATCTTGCCTAAGAGTCAAATTTTTTAAAGTCTTTATCATCATTGAGGTCTGCCATGATTTTGTGCATTTCTTTCTGTCATTTATGACCAAACTAGATGCTTCACATGCACAAAGAAATTGATCTGGCAATCATCAGTGCTTTTTTGTAGTATGGTTCAAAACCAGGTAGCCCTAAAAAGAGCTAAATTTGCTACTTTTTAAGCAAATTAAAAGATCAGCTATATATTGAAAAATAACTTGGTTCTTGATATACTTGACAAATAAAGAAAATCGAAAATCGGCGGTGAAATCAATTTTTGATGATTTTTCAAACGGGAGTACTTTTTTTGGGGACACCCGGTAGATAATTTGATCCTTGTCAGTTGCAACTGCCATCCTTAAAACAGTCTGCAACCAAGGAGGATCCTCCCCCTTGTCTTACAAATGACGATAGCCTGTCATTAAGGCAACATGTGAGTTATTGGCTACAAAGAAGCTTTTTGGTCATAGGTCACGGCCTGGGTGAGCAAATGGACGTCCTAAAGTTGAAAATGCAAATAATACCTAATCCACTAAATCTCTTTTGATCTGCAATTGTTACGGTTTATAAAATATCAGATATTTGGTGCAAAAAATGAGTGCGTTAAGATAATAATTCATATGTCATTCACTTGACCTGTTTAGCAATATCGTCAGAATTTTAAAAGATGCGAAAACTTAATCCATGGAAAAGTAAAAATACACCACTTTCATGAAGCTACTTAGTTATATTCGAGGAAAGATTTTTAACTTGGAATGCTTACTTAAGACGGCAGGGAACTTTATGCACAGCGCTGTTTCAATGATAAGCTTTGTGTTATCCTAATAAACTTTTACAGCTGTAACACATAGTCAACGGAACTAAAGGAGAAGGCTAAATTTAGAATGAGCTACTAAATTATTATCAAAATTTAGATAAACTTCGCTTGTTTAAGTGTGTATCTGCAGCACTGGTAAACAGGAAAATGCGCATTTTCTCCTGCACTGCCCTCTACCGGGTGAGTAAATAAAAAGGCCCGGCGTTTGGAAAATTCTTCTCCCTCAATAATTTACCCGGCTTTAATCGGCCATTTCGTCCCGTCAATATGAAAGATTTTCTACAGAAAGCCCCTAACGAAAACCTGCAAAAACGAGGGAAAACAATAAACAAGATTTCCGTTTGTTTTCCTCCCTAGCAATAATGACACTCATGCATGTTGTCTTCTTGGGAGAATGGAATTACCCAGTATTATACAGCATATTGCACCAAGATCTCTTTGATCAACTCTCAGAAATTGACGGATTCAATAATGTTGCTGATGTCAATCCGACAGAACTATGTCCTTTACTTTTATTTGGTGATCAAAATTTGGGTACAGTTGCAAACAGAATCATATTAGAAGCAACCATTTTCTTCATCAAAGCGTCGTCAAGGTTCACTCAGTGGTGGGGGTGTATGAGGGGGTAAATCACAAAAATAATTCATTTCATTCCAATCCATTAAGTAATGTAGGTGCTATGAAGGTTCAAAAACATTAATTTTTTGGAGCACCCCGGTAGCATTGTTTACATATAGCACAACTGCAAAGCATTCCCTCCATACGCAGAGGAGTTTTAATAATAAAGCTTACATTTTCTCGGAAAACATCCATTGTTGTGAATACGGAAGCGATATCTTCAGCAACCAATAATTCTCGCGACCGCCGATTGCAAACAATAACTCCAAGCAAAGAACCAATCAATGCAATGATCTAAAAAAATAAACAATAGAAGCCACAATTAATGAGATCTAATAAACAAAAGAGCTAAGTCTATAAAAGTTCATATTGGTCACATTGTTTTCATAAACAACATAACAATGAACAAACGGAGCCACAGTATATATGAGACCTACCAAACAAACGATAGATGTTTATCAATGTTTTATTGTTTGTACTATCTTCAAGAACAATGGAACAATAAACAATAGAAACCACAATTTATGAGATATAAGAAGCGAGAAGACGAGAGAATTCTATAAAATTTTCTGTTGGTTATTTATACTAACTTCAAGAACAATGGAACAATAAACATTGGAAACCACAATTTATGAGATCTAAGAAACGAATAATCGAGAGAAGTCTATGCAATTTTCTGTTGGTTATGTAATACTATCTCCAAGAACAATGGAACAATGCAAATCATAATTAATTGGATATAACAAACAAAAGAATGAAATTTATCAAATTTACAACTGGTTGTAATGTCATCAAGAACAATGAAATCGTTTAGTATCAATTTCCAGGGAAACCTCGAGGAACTATAAAATGCCAGGAGGGCTCTAGCCTGATAGCCAGACCGGGTCTGGTTATCAGGCTAGGAGGGCTTTGTATCTTTGGATTATCAAAAACAAAATGGAGCCTCTCGTCGCTATCACCACCAAAGATTGCAAACAACCTTTGTGGAGAATTCTCGAACAGTTTGTGCTTTCTGGAAAGCAATGGTCAATTTCCGCAATGATAATATGATCTGAGAGCTGCACGAATTGATTAAATGCATTCAGAGGTGTGAATTCAACTTTTAGTATCACAAGTCATTTTGCATATCAGGTGAATTTTTGCAATGACAACATGACTCAAAAGCTGCAAAAATTGATCACATGCTCATGGTCGGTTGCGTTGAATGTGTGAAATCTGTTCTTGAGGATGTCAACTCGCTTTTGTTCTACAAAATTTAGCCTTATCTTTGCAAGATATGATGCCATCAGTAGCTATGATAAAACTTACTAAAACTGCAGAAAACTTCACTCAGTGAAAGCAACAAGAAACAGTTCAACAGGCAATCTTCTTAATCGTATGATGCGTTGCTGTTGAAAGCAAATCATGCTGCGTAGCTGCAAGCTTTATCATAAAAGAACGTAGATTTCGGTGCGTGACATGGATATTTTTAATTTTGCAATGAATCCAGCTTAATTGTGGCCTGAATGCATTCTAGCATTGCCTGTTTATTTATACTCATGTATCTATGTCGTGTTAAATCTTTGCCTCGAACTACGAAAGCTTAGGTCTTAGCCGTTTACAAATGATAATTTAGCAAATAACAAATCATACATAGTCTAGGAAATATCAACACTCGCACTTTCCATCCCTTTATGCGACATTTTCTCAAAATCTTCTGAAAAATAGGCCAATTCTTAGTATCAAAACTTAAAAAATTCTTGCAAAAAAACATTGCCTGATCTGCCGAGAAAGTACTGCACATTGCACAGTCTTTCAATCAAAGAGTTTGCATTTTGACTAAAAGTAGCAAGGTTTAATGTTTAGGTAACATGGACACTTTTCTGAACATTTTAACAAAGAATTTCTGCATTCGCCAATGAGAAAGCTCAAATTTTAACTTATACTTACCTAAATACTAAAAACTGAACTATCATTTCTTCATGGAAATATTTGCAAGAATTAAGTGTCTGTCAATGCCTATAAATTCTTAAAGTGTTTTTTCGGAGATAGTTCTTATATCTTGTAAATGTGCAACAACATTTTCTTGAAATATAGACATTCTGTTTTCGCTTATTTCTAAACTACTGAAACTTTCAGTAAACCATTACTGTACACTTAAAAAACAATCACATTTCAGACAAAATTATCGCAGCTATGGATGTATTTCTTTGCAGACCTTTCGAAGCAACTCAAGTCTGTGTCACATTTAGAATTCAGGCAAAAATATCTGCGAACAAAAACAATTATAATGCTTTGCATGAATAATTTCGCGTGATCGAAAATCTTACCCGACCTCTAATGTCAGATAAATTTTACCGTTTCAATCGGCCAATAAACTTCAGTCTGCTGTAAAAAACATGGATACAATAAACAGCAATTCGTGCAAAATCAGGAAGGCCCAGAGCTCAAATTGCATGTAATCGCTTGCCTACAATGCTTCGCGATTTCAATACAACTATTACAAAGGGATTCTTGCACAGAGAAGGATGCATGCTCTATATCTCTTAGAACGCTTATCATTTCGGCCTAACGTCAATAAATATACCTAACAATAAACAAAAGGTACTGCAAACTTACAATAGCATAGATATTCTTGGCTTTCACAGAGCTGCAATAGACTTCCAAGAAGACAACGAATCCTCTAAGTTAGCACTCTGTCGGTGAAGCAATTTCCAAAACAAATCGCACAAAATTTCTCGACATTTATCAATAACATATCAATAATTTCTTCATCAGAGATTCCTATTCTTGCGAGAAATTTAATCATGAAAATGTGTAGTTTGCTGTGAATGTCTTTCAAAGAGAGAGAAGCGAGTTGAAAACGTTCTCTCGCTACGAAATAGACGATATGTTTATCCCGACTGAGGATAAAAGCTTAAGTGACCTTCTTCCCATCAATTTTTATCGTAACCTGGTTAGGATTGGCGCCAGTAGGCCTTGATTCCCATTGGAAAAGTAACCGCATAAGGCGCCATCAACGATCTCACTCAGACGATCAATAAAAGAATATCTTACGCACATGGTGCGACTTTGTTAGTTCCCAGTCGCCTCCTATCGCGCGACCCTTTTTATATGATGTATTTCGAGATCAAATCCATCAGACAATAGGTTAACTACTGTTTCTTTATAATCCTCTGGCATAATTACACTTCAAACATTGTTAAATAGAGTAGTCATAGTTTAAAGTGACGTCACTGCTCCTCCGCAGTCATTGCTGCTCCGCAACCCATTCTGTATGATGTATTTCGAGATCAAATCCATCAGACAATAGGTTAACTACTGTTTCTTCATAATCCTCTGGCATAATTACACTTCAAACATTGTTAAATAGAGTAGTCATAGTTCAAAATGACGTCACTGCTCCTCCGCAGTCATTGCTGCTCCGCAACCCATTCTGTATGATGTATTTCGAGATCAAATCCATCAGACAATAGGTTAACTACTGTTTCTTTATAATCCTCTGGCATAATTACACTTCAAACATTGTTAAATAGAGTAGTCATAGTTTAAAGTGACGTCACTGCTCCTCCGCAGTCATTGCTGCTCCGCAACCCATTCTGTATGATGTATTTCGAGATCAAATCCATCAGACAATAGGTTAACTACTGTTTCTTTATAATCCTCTGGCATAATTACACTTCAAACATTGTTAAATAGAGTAGTCATAGTTTAAAGTGACGTCACTGCTCCTCCGCAGTCATTGCTGCTCCGCAACCCATTCTGCATGATGTATTTCGAGATCAAATCCATCAGACAATAGGTTAACTACTGTTTCTTTATAATCCTCTGGCATAATTACACTTCAAACATTGTTAAATAGAGTAGTCATAGTTAAAAATGACGTCACTGCTCCTCCGCAGTCATTGCTGCTCCGCAACCCATTCTGTATGATGTATATCGAGAAAAAATCCATCAGACAACAGGTTAACTACTGTTTCTTCATAATCCTCTAGCATAATAACTTGTCAAAAATTGTTAAATGGAAGAGTAGTTGTATTTCAAAATGACGTCACTGCTCCTCCGCAGTTAATGTTGCTCCGCAACACTTTCTAAATAATATAATCTACTACGCTCTGTCCGAAAAGCGAAAATATCTGTCACTAAAGTGCATGCATGAAATCATGGAGCCCCCGACATGTAATAGACAAGCTCTTTGCAACGATATGTTATTCCAGGTAGGCACATGTGATTCATCAGCAGCTGCTTTCTAAAGCATGCATTGCTTCAAAGTATTTTTTGAATTCATGTCAAGAACATATATCATTAAACGATTGATCAGAACACATAAATGAAGCTTCCTGTAGAAAACAGTGCGAGGGCTTGGAAGAGTAGCAGAATGTTTATAATGGCCAAAAGACGACATAGTGGGGCGATTTACTCTCAGAATTTACAGAGTTAACAATGAATTCAAGCCTTGTAACGACCCTGTTATGCCAAAAATTCGCCTGAAACACCACCCTTTTAGCAGTTGTACGGAAATGTTATTGTTCGTTCGAATTCGCGTTTAAAACAATGAGAGACTTTCCGACAAATTATATCATGAGTTTGGTTTCAGGTGAAGGTGCAGTTTTTAGCGCCGAGCGCTAGGCTGGCTAGGATCGCAAGTATAGAATAGGCCTAATCGAGTCCACGACCCCTTGCATGACGCTCAAGTGGTGGGGCTCTACCTGGGATCTAACCCTGTCCACCTAACTGTTCTGGCTGCAATGTCAGAGGATTACACCACTACCCCCACAACACCTTCGAGGTTTTTGTCCTTTCAGGCTATTTGTGACCCGTGATTTGAAATTGGCATAGGCCCTCTACATGCAAAGCTAAAAGGATTAAATTCGTTTAAAAACAATGAGAGAGAAACTCTGCTTTATCTTGAAACTATGGAATATGACATTTGGCCAACGAAAATAAAGATGCGGTAAATTATTTGAAGATATAAGAAAATACTTCCGTAGGGTTGAATAAAAATTTGTTAATTCCCAACAAAATGAAATTACCTTCAAAAATAAAGTTAATGTTATGACTGTGACATAAATAGGTACCATGCCGTTCTTTTGTAAAATGTATTAAATTTGACCTAGAAAGATATGCATGATCAAAGAGCAATAAGCTATATACTTGACAGTGATCTTATAAATCTAAGGAAATCTGGTTTTAAATCTAATCCAAGATATCAAGATAAGATATGCAGATCAAAGTGTAATAAGTTTGGTAGATACTTGACAATGATCTTATGAATCTAAAGAAATCTGGTTTTAATAATCTACTCCAAAATATGCATGATCAAAGAGCAATAAGCTATATACTTGACAGTGATCTTATGAATCTAAAGAAATCTGGTTTTAATAATCTATTCCAAAATATGCACGATCAAAGAGCAATAAGCTATATACTTGACAGTGATCTTATGAATCTAAAGAAATCTGGTTTCAAATCTGATCCAAGATATCAAGATAAGATATGCATGATCAAAGAGCAATAAGCCATATATTTGACAGTGATCTTATAAATCTAAAGAAATCTGGTTTCGAATCTAATCCAAGCTATCAAGATAAGATATGCATGATCAAAGAGCAATAAGCTATATACTTGAAAGTGATCTTATAAATCTAAAGAAATCTGGTTTCGAATCTAATCCAAGATATCAAGATAAGATATGCATGATCAAACCATAATAAGTTTGGTAGATATTTGACAGTGATCTTATGAATCTAAAGAAATCTGGTTTTAATAATCTAACCTAAGATAAATATATACATTGTCATATAGCAATATGCTATATACTAGGAAGAAAATATAAAGTGTTGGCTAATTTCGGGATCTGTTGCAGGGAGCTTGGGGGCCCAAAGTTATGAATTTTTGCGCATGCACAAATAGTTTCTGCTCTGCCACCTGAACTACTATAGGTTACCCAAAATAGTTGAACCAGATAACAGATGCACCCGCCACCCACTGGTACAGAGACAGACCAGATACATTGGGCCTAGCTTTCTTCAAAATTTCTTCAATTGAGGTAGAGCAAAGAAGCTAAAGGCCTAAATCAATAATTTTTTGGTCAAATTGTTTCTCTAAGGATTTCAGCTAATACTTAGTTCTTTTCTATTCCCCGGGTGGGTGCAATTCAATAGTAAAAGGTACATCACACTCGTCCATAATATTTCATAGGATACTCTTTTCTCTGAATTTCTAGTCGGTGAAAGGACCCCTTATCATGGAAAATTTTGAAGGAATCCCACTTGCAGTATCAGTGAGCCCTGAAGAAATCTATACTGTACAAAAACTGATTCTGACAGAAATATTTGGGATTTTTGCACTTTATTACGATGTACTTTACTGATATCTCCTTGTTGGAAAACAGTAGAATCCCATAAAACTTGGGGTATCAAACTTGGGCCATGTGAAATTGAGCATTACTCTAGGGTAGGGAGTCCTTTTATTTTCTGAAGAAAATACCCCATTTTTAAGGATCCTGCTTCAAATATACCCCTTTCTCAGCGAAATCAGGGATGAGCGTTTTGTCATGTTTTCATTAACATTGCACCCATCAGGTCTATTCCACATCCCAAATTACCTCTCTGCTCTACAAAATGAGATTCTGCTACCACTGGGAGGTCTTAAGTTACAATCAAGTGTCAAGGTTGCAGACCTCACCAAAAGTTTTTTGTGCCTGCGAGCGCAAAATTGCCACAAAAATGTGCCTGCAAAATTTTTTCAACGTATATCATCTAGGATTTAAATTCTTTCAATGCATCACATGAAGCAAAGTTTGATAAAGCGAGGGACATTTTGGTCCTAAAAGTTAGATGGTGCCTTATGCAATAAATGTTTATCATAGACAATATATATGAAACTTTGGCTTTGTTTAGGAATACTTCCATTTCAACAATTGACATCGTATACAGTTGTTTCTTTGCTTTAAAACAACGAAACTCATCTGGTACACAATGGAGGTTTCCTTCAAATCACAAATTTTTCCATTAATGATGGTTTGGATACAGAATTGAATTTGAATCAGATCTATTTGTGACTTTTTCATTCGCTCTAAAACTTTGAATGCAGTAAAGCCCTTCACTTTATCTAAGCAACATGCGAAATGCCAATTAGTTTTATTCCCTTTCCCAGATTCCTTCCAAAATTGTTTAATACTGTTATCAATGACACTATCCGCATGTTCAATATTTGGGCCGTTAACTGCAAAATGCTTCTCTACACGTCTTAAAAAGTCTCGGAAACTATCGTTACTAGTGACGGGTCTAACTGATAGCTCACTTAACTATAGACAAATCTAACTGGATGTGAGATGTTGAAAGATTAGCTTGATGTTCAAATCAATTATGGTTTCATTATTATTGACCTATCAAATCATTTTAAAGCAATATCTTGTTACTCAATTCCTACCAATCGATTGTTACAAATTTTATTAGGATCAATTTTTTAAATAAATGTGCCTGCAGATATTCGCTGGATTTAAAAATGTGCCTGCGAGCGGCGCTCGCACGCTCGCGCACTTTAGCGATGCCTGCAAGTTTGTGGAAATAATAACCAGGAGTCATAATGTTAGCCTTGCAAGCAACCTTCACAAAATTATGATAACTCTTTCACTGGGAAAAATTGCAATTACTTCTCAAAGATGTAAAGGGATGTGCCACAATCTGTCTTTTATCGGTCCAATGAGCTGGCACTTTGAAAGTGAGGTCCGATCAGATGGCGTACCATCTATTCCATCTTTAACTTGCAGGTCTTACCAGTGTCGATTCCCTTTAGATTAGCACAGGTCTTTAACACATTAACATTGTGCTCTACCTAAAGGCCATCCTCCACTTGCAGTAGTTTTGGCTGGCGACCAGGGCGCTCGTCATGTGCGCAGCTCTGTTGTTAGAGAGCATGCACATTTGGCAAGCGTGCATGTCGCCGACCAAAACTACTACAGTGGCGGTCGGCCTAAGAATTCTGAAGATTTCGCAAGACTTCCAGGGAATCTTTTTCATGTTAATGTGTGCAAGGGCTGCACTTGTTGGGTTACCCTATTTTGTTGAAAATAGTCACCAACAATTGAAATTTCAGAAATGATCATACCTATGTGAGATTGCTTGAAGCATAGATCTATACTGCCAGGCTTGTTGCAAAACCAACACTGGATTCCTGAAAGACCTTCCACTCAGCTTCTTGGATTCTGCAGCTATTACTGAGTTTCTTTGGTCTGCAGTTATTTGACCAACTTTACATTGTAGATCTGGTAAAAATAAAAAGCATTATGTAAATATAGTATAAAGTAAAATATGAATACGGTTAAAGCTCTATTAAGTCCCCCAAGGGAGGAGGGCTTATTCACAAAGTGAGAATATATTTAAATGTTACTACTTTTCTTCCTCCTTTTAATTGCAGTACAAGGGGGCTCCCAGATGCAGACACCAAATCACCACGGCCGCAGCAAGAGAAGCTACCCACAAACCACCGCACCCATTACCAACCAGCGAGCACACAGAAGCCAATATTTGTTTTACCTATTTCAGGTCACGAGACAATACTCTTGGGGAAGCTTCAGCATCATTCTAAATCTAGTTTCAGTTTCATTTGATTATCAATCCATCCTACATACAGTTTTAAACAATTACAATACAATTAAATACGAATATAATACCAATAGGCCTACTACAATTCTACTTTCTTTCTTTTTTGTATTCATGGCACAAGTGTTCATGGAATTAAAAGATGTTTTATCAAGAGATTGATCACTTGGCTTGAACTCTGGGTGTAAAGAAAGCCCTGGCCGATTGGGTCTAAGAACCGTGGAAACCAAACAAAGAGCATGCATTGTTGATCAATCTTGATATGATGGGCCTGAAAAGTGGGCCTAACAAAAAAGTGGGCCTAAAGTTGAGCAGCTAGCTGCGATCAAAAATTCGTCTCATCCAAAATGAATGTCTCGCAAGTTAAATACATGAAATGGTTTACAGGAACATTCATTTTTCCGGAGTATATCCTTTTCTTACCCAATAAGACTGTAAAGCCTGAATTGTAAGAATTTTCAGAATTTTCCCGCCACAGAGCTTGCTTCATCAACCTTTCACCTTCGTCCTTTCTTCTTTCTTCTTTTCAAAGCAAGACAGTCACAGGGGCCCAAGAGTACACTTCCTGCTCAAGTTGCGCATGCGTTCATCCATTGATTGATTGACTGATTGATGCTTTGAAATACACCATTGCAAAATCTATCTCAAATTGGATGTCACGTGAAAATGCTCGCCAATAAGAATGATTGACGAATTTTGCATGCACAATTTTGCATTATCGCAAATCTCACATGACATCTCATTTGAGAATGACTACAGAAAAGCCAAACCTTCGGGGAAGTAACGTCAATGTAAAGAGCAACGGGTACCTGCCGCCCATAAAAGAACAATGGGTTTTGAACCTCGAAAATCAAATCGTTTTAGTTCTGAAACTTGGTTGGTGGTAAATTTATCCCCTTAAAATTGGGTAGCACGTTTCCGTCATCCCGAGACTCGATCAAAAAGGTAAAGCGATGTCTTCTTCAGCTCAGACACTGCCTTTTAGTGATACAGAAACTATCAAAATGCAGTTATGTTCTCTCATCAACGCTGAGCATCAAAAATTTTAAACTTACGATGTGATAGTGAACAAACCTTTTTGGCTGTCTTTGAAAATTGAAAAACAAGAATTTTTGGCTAAATCCTGAGTTTGGGAGGAAAGAACGCACTAATAGTTGTGCAGAAAGTCTCAAAAATTAAATTAAAGCCTCAGTAAGATAGTGGAATTAAAATTTTACAAATTGGTTCCATAGATTTCCCTGTACGGTTATTTTAAAAAATTGGTAAATTTTTGCAGTGGGCTTCTTCTTGATACATTTGCTGGAAGCCCTTTCTCGAGAAGAAGGCTCAACTTCGAACAATACCGCAATTTTAGGCCCAAAAAATAAGAAACTGATTAAGAAACTTTTACTACTAAAACACCGAAATTTTCATGTGAAATTAAGAAACTTTTAGTACTAAGTGCTGATTCAAGTTTCTTATAAAAAAAAACGTGTAGTGGAATTAAAATTTTATAAATTGGTTCCATAGATTTCCCTGTACGGTTATTTAAACAGTGGATACATTTGCTGACAAACCAGGTGTTTCTTACCGAGCCCCCGTTTCAGAACGAAATTATTAGATCTAATTGTGTTTCAGGTGCCCCCGTCTACGAAACTATCCAACATCAAGAAAAACGACCTGGTTCCCCGTCTCAAATTTCAAAACACACGGAGCAAATTTTGCTTGATAAAAAGCCAACCACCTCAGGGCTGATCAATTTGCAAAAAGATTAAATTTTAGGTATTTGGCATCTACTTCTGAGCATATATCAGCTAATCAATTAATCAGCTAATCACAAGAGCCTCTTACATAGGCCCAACTGGAAATGCCATCATCATAGTTTTAAGGCTAAACTCTCACGAGGTAAAGATCGAACCTCGCCTCAGTTCTATTTAGGAAATGCATTTGTAATGCTAAGAAGCTGCAAGATTAAGCCAATTTTGCTTTATAAAAACTAAACAGATGAAAAACTCAGCAAGGACAATATAAATTGCTTCGAATAGTTCATTTCTTGTTATTCGCATTTACAAGATCATGTAAGATGTTTTGTACTAATAAACTAATCACTAAATGAACTTACTAAACAAATAAACAAGTACATAAACAAATGAAAGGCATGGCACCAGCTGTTTCTATTTATTACATAATCTCTTGTCCAAATCAATAGCATCGCTCTAATCCACAACGATGCGATATATGATTGACTCATCTTGTTTGTCCTTTGTCCTATGACCCCGGTGACCTGCCTAGGGATTCTTGATTAATTCGAACAAATCGAAAAAATTCGAAGCAACGAGCTAAGTTCATTAGCAGAGGAAATAACTTGAACAAGTCTTCAATAGCTCAGATGGCTTAAGGAGGGAATTTTTAAACCGGATGGGAAATGAACAATCAGTTGAATTCGACTTATTTTGATCTTTTTTGGAGGATAATCGAAAATGTCAGTTTGACCTCTGAATGACCTTGTGAATTTAGTATTGAGTTAAATCATCATTTCTCGTGTAGAAAATGCTAAGCTAAAGAAGGAAATAGAAAAATCACCTTCCTTTGTGTTTGAGATATCCCTTGCTTAACAGTAATATTCTAAATTCATGAAAGCGAGTGTTGTCTATAACAAAATGATCTTACGTAGGGATCAATAGATATCTTACTTTTCCTTCAATGCTAGTAACTTAGGAAAGTCAGGTACATTCCTCCAATAGACCTTTTAGCTATTCTAAAAAGGATCCAAATCCAACGGTAACTTGATACATTTTTGTAGAATTTTCGAAAGTGCACAATAGTGATAGAAGTTCTAACGCCACTCAATCGAACGTCTCCTATAAAAGTGTATAAATAACGCTCGATCCAGGATCTTTTGTAGAATAACCAAAAGGTCAATTCTGTCAACTGGCATACGTCTCATTATCAAATCAAATGCTAGTATGTAAAGTTTGACAAACACATGTATAGCGAACGCTGAATTTTCACTCCATGAATCGCCTTGAGTTTTTCGCATCAAGAATGAATGTTGTTATATCAGAGTAGGAAAGTTTGGCACATTTGTGTTTTTCTGTGGTTATTCTAAAATCAGCTACATCCACGGAACAGAAATTGAAAGTGCCCATGATGATCTGCAATTCAAAATTCGCTGATTATGCGTAAGAAATAAAAGCTGACCGTCAACTCATTAGGCTTGTACGATACAAAGGCTCTAAATCAACGTTTGGCATTAGGTAAACGCCCATAAAAGGCATCCTTTAACTTTTTTGGAAAAATTAATCCTGTAATCAGGAGTAATTAGGAACCATAATTGGCCCTACGCTGTGATAGACCAGGAAGCAAGCTGCAATCCGACCCGTAGACGAAATAGACCTGCAGTTTGGAAAGAATCCCAAATTAAAATTGGTCATATGCTCGATTGAGAAATAACCCGACATTTAAATTGATCACATGCTTGATGGGGCATAAACGCCGAGACTAGAAACAACTATAAATAAAATCGGCCTTGTAGGAGGCTTTAATTTGCTGTAATTTAGCTATTTTTTTACGATATTGCCTAAGTAAAACAAAGTAATGATGCACACTTCTGTGTTGAAATAAAAGCCGACCGATGGTGAGCAGGATTAGGCCCATATGAGAGAAACATCTCAAATTAGGACCAATCACGCGTCTGATGAGGCATAAGAGCCGACCCCAAAAGTGCCCCAGCCAGACATATACTCAATATAAAAAGTGAATAGGCGCGATAAATAAGGTCATTGAAATCAGTGAATTCCAGTAAATATACGTTCAATTTGATAAGCATATAAGCAAGCAAAAAATAGCAGGCGATGGTCTTCAAGGCGGTCACCTGTTGAGGTCAAATCGAAGCTGCGCATGAAATCATAATGGTGGTGAGAAACGCACACGGTCGATGATTACGGTCAATTTTGAAGTTAGGCAAAAATATCAGTAATATGTAAGGGCAATTATGGAATTAAGCAAAACAAAGGCCTGTGTCTAGAGATTAAAATTTGCTGAAATATTACATAAAATTGCAGAATAAATGTGAGGATCTTTTTGAGGAAACAGAGAGATGCTGATTCTCTGGATTTTAGGATTATGGTTTGTCCAGGGCTGGATGCGCACGGGTAAGTGAACAGTCTTTGATTACTCGCAAATATTGTTAGTTGGTTGTGTTTGCGCACAAATTTGTGCAAAAGATCAGTGATTTCGGGCAAAATCAGTCAGAAATATGAACGCTACCACCGTTTATAACCAATGCAAACACAATATGTATGAAAATGAACAAAGCATAAAATAAAGCACAAATATCCTTGGTTGGCTGTGTTTGCGCATAAATTCGTGCAAAAGCATCAGTGATTTAGGGCAAAATCAGTCAACTTTATCTTATCTTTAAAAACCAACTTTAGAAACAACTTTGAGCAGGACTGAGAAAATATGGAAATAATACAATAATTAAAATTTTAAGTTGTGTTTGCAAGTAATTCTTTATAAAACCTAATGAACTTCGAGAAACAATCAAAATTCAACCCAAAAAAATGAGTTACATGAAATAGTGTGTAAAGAGATTAAAAAAACTTGAATATTACCTGATCGTGAGATTTCTACTTCACTCTTTATATGTCATATGTGCAGGACACCCAGGAAATAATCTGAAACAACGAAAACATAAATAGATACAAGTCAACATAACAAGGGCAGATTTTGTAATACAATAACAACAGTTGCGTTTGATTGACACCTCAATTCAAAGCGATTAGCGGATGCAGACAAAGGAAATTCTCTCAACCAGTAATTCAAAACAAACAAAGCCGCAAAAGTTTCCCCGAAACTAGCAGGGTAAACTCTCGCCTTGTGCAAGCGAAAGATGGTTTTTAAGAGAAGCTATGTGCTTACAGCGTAAGAAGAAGGGTAAATCTAAAGCTCTGTCGCTTAGATTATGTTTATTTGATTTAGGAGCTGTTTTGTAATCGTTTCATTTTAAGCCCTAAAGATGCGAGAATTACAATGCCTTCTGCTCGGCTCCTGAATCAAATAAACATAATCTAAGAGACAGAACTTTAGATTTACCCTTCTTCTTTCGCTATAAGCACATAACTTCTCTTAAAAACCATCTTTCGCTTGCACAAGGTGAGAATTTGCCCTACTAGTTTCAGGGAAACTTTTGCGGCTTTGTTTGTTTTGAATTACTGGTTGACAGAATTTCCTTTGTCTGCATCCGCTAATCGCTTTGAATTGAGGTGTCTATCAAACGCAACTGCTGCTATTGTATTACAAAATCTGCCCTTGTTAGTCAACATGTATAAATCAGTGCCAAGGATAGGAATATTAACCGCAGCTCAATTGTAAAAAGTCTACAATAAAAGAGCTACGCAACTTCTTGGTGATTTTAAAAACAGAAGCTGAAAGCAAGGCTAAGACGTAAAACTTCCGAATCTGAAAAAGTTGCCAATGAGTAACAGAGAATGTTGATTTTTCTAAAGTGCAGTTAGAGGTGACAAGAGCTCGTTGCTCTCCTTTACGGATCTGGGGCAACAAATATTCTTACCATTTCTATGATTCTTACTCTGTTATTTTCATGTATATAATGACTGTTCTAAAATTTGTCTCAAATTAAATGTCACGTAAAAATGACTGTGAATAGAGACGATTGAAGTGCTTTTTATGCGCAATTTCGCGTTATTGCAAATCACACGTGACATCTCATTTGAGAAAGACTTTAGAGTAAATGCTAAAACTGGAGTATAATTATCAACAATTCCTTTTACATTGGCAACACACAAATAAATAATATAGCTAATAAGCTAATTAACGGCAACAAAATAAAAAAAACTTTAATTTACAATTTTCTACTTTAAAACCTACAAAAACCCTAAATCTTTAATGAAAACTTTGCACAATCTGCAGATGCAAGTAGTTCCATTCCATAATTTTATTTTTCATTTAAATTCAGACAGTGTGTTGGAATCTTTAATTTCCTTCGGAAATGAGGACCACAAATGGTGACCTCTATTCTGAACATTCTCTATTCCGTATGTTGTTGTCTTTACTTTTGGCAACTTCAAATGAGTAAGTGATGCCATAATCAGTGACTAAAACTAGCAAACAGAAATTCTAAATTTTGTATTTCAGATGCTCAAGCTCCGCCTACATTACCCTCATTGGACCCAATAACAGGTTAGTACAAAATGACAAAAATCATTGCTCATTTTTTCTTGTCAGACACAACGAGCTAAAACTCTTCAATCTTTTACTGATGTGAAGGTGTTGTGGCGCAGTGGTGTAATCCTCTGACTTTGCAGCTAGAACAGTCAGACAGACAGGGTTCAATACCCGGTAGAACCCCACCACTTCAGCGTCATGACAAGGGGTCGCAGACTCGATTAGGTCTTTTCTACTTCTGCGATCCCAGCGCTTGGCGCTAAAAAAACGCAACTTCACCTTCACCTTCACCAATTAAAGTATCTTTGTAAATTTACTATGAAAAGTTGTTCCTGATGGTCTTTCTTCAAATAGAATTTTAAGTGAAATTTCCTTTCAATTGCATATTTTGATTATTGTAAATGTAATTATGCAGCAAATGAGAAAAGCAACGGGCAATTTCAGTTAACCATCAGTGCAACTTTACAGAAACATAGGTCTGGCATTTCATTAAATATAGAAATACTGGCCAAAAAATTCACACGTTGGCTTCCCGTTCTTGGAGAAGGCTACCCTGGGAGGTGAATTTTTGCAAAAAGGTAGCAATTTCAGCTGTTCCTATTTCAAGCCAGTTTGACTAAGGGCATGCCTATTTCCGTAAGCCAATCAAAAGCCTGTATAATACAGTTACAAGATTACGGTTATTGACAAACGATTGTTCATCAATATCCGGCAAAAACAAAGGCTAGAAACAGAGATAAAGCCCCGTGCGGAGGGAGTCTGCGTATTCTACCATTATTCTACTGTATTTGATGATTTTGACACGTGCATGGATATTGTTTAGCTAGAGGAACAATAACATGCGTAGGAGGTTACTTTGTCTTACTTACAGATTACCTTTACCTAACTTAATTCATTCACCTTAAGCGGAAAGTACTTGACTTATATTTCCCTTTCCCTTCCAGGAACAGTTCCAGCTGCAAATTCAGCGACTGGCTATTTACCAGACACCGGTTCAAATTGGTTTGACCGGTCACATGAATCGTTAGAAGACAGTGTTGGTAAACCGTTTATACCATCATCAAATTCACCGCTTTCTATTTACAACAAACCCGAAGTGTTGGATCCATTTTACGCAAAGACAAACGTCTTTCATCATCATCATCATTTCTTAATTCCTGTACGCACGAAAACGAAGCATATTCATCATCATCATCAACACCATCATCACCATCCTATTGATATACATCATCATCATCATGATCCACAGCATGTGTATCCAGGCAACCTTGTCGGCGTTGTGCACCATGGTAACAATCACTATGGCAATAATCACCATGGATACGGACACACTAGCAACAATCTCTATACCACGAATCACCATGGATACGGACACACTGGCAACAATCTCTATAGCACTAATCACCATGGATACGGGCACAATGGCAACAATCTCTATAGCACTAATCACCATGGAAACGGACACCATAGCCACGGCCATCAGGGATACAGTAATTCTGAAATAGATTCGGTTGACTTTGATGAAATACTTCATGAACTGAATCACGAATTAAGCGGAGGCCAAACAGGTCATGGTGCAAATGGAGGCCAAGGCAGCAGAAAGCATCATACACAAACACAGCACGGGGGTAAACATCACTCCAAATTTGCTAGTTTCACTATAGACATTCCTGAAAATCATGTAGCAACTCCGGTTGCGCAAACAGAGCATCATGATGCACATCCCGCAATGACAGTGACCCACCCAGAAGCTCCGAGTCCTCATCCCTACGTCATTGACCCTTCCATAGCTGATTCGATTGCTGTTCCACAAATACATGGCATTAATACGCAAATTGGAGATAACAATAAGCCTGTGACTTCTAATTTTGGAACTGCAAGTTCACAACCCGGGTATGGAGGTCTACCTAACGGTGGCTTGAATACCCAGGGACCACAGGGACCACAGGGATCACAGGGAGCAGGATATGGGTCACTGTCAGGATATATGAATACAGCTAATAATGCATTTGGAAATCAATTTGGCAATGCGTTTACAGGGAGTCAAAATGCGTATGGAGCTAGTCAAAATATGTATGGAGGTACTCAGAACATGTATGGAGGAACTCAGGTTCCGTATTCGGGACTTCAAGGCGTGCAGTCATATGCTCAGGCTGGAAACGCACTGGGTAATAACAATTTATTGCCAACAGAAGTTGGACTCGGTCAAACAAACCAAGCTTTTGCAAATCTGAATACTTTACCAGGTACACAAGGAGGTATTACTGCACAGAATACAGCAGGAAGCGAGCATGGTCTATCGGGGACTGATGTAACCCATAGTACTCTTCTTCCAACTGCACAAGAGGCGCATCAAGAGACGCATCATATTGAAACAGCAACGGCTATTACCACAGATCCGAACCACCATGATACCACGATCGCATCCACCGGTAGTTCTAACGCCCAGACGAAATCAGAACCGGCTGCACAACCATACGAAAACACAATGGGAGGTTACGGTCATCCTAATGCGGTTTCAACTGAGCACGTTGAAGCGGAATCTCAGAACGAAATTGTCCAACAGGGTGCGGTTCATGTCAATGCAGAAAATGAAGAACATTCAGTAACTGCTCCAGCTTTGCATCATTTTATGACCGACCCAAATGGAAACGAATTACACGAAATTCATGATGTCCCAAACGCCGATATGGAGGAGCATCACATGACTTCTATTGTGGATCATGGTGCAGCTGAATCAAATGTTATGTCAGATAATTTCATGGATGGTGTTGAATTTACGCACGAGCACGAACACGCACATGAACACGAAAATGTTGATTTAAATCAAGAACATGAACACGGCCAAGAACACGAAACCATAGAGCATATAGCTTCTCCACATGGGGAAATCCATGTCATGGCTGATGCGCATGGCAGAATTGATGACCATGCTTTGAACTTCGCAGACACACATCATGATGGCCTCGGTTCAGATCACTGGAGCGAGGTTGGCCACGAAGGCTCGGAACATGGCCTTCACGAAATTCATCTTCATGAGGACTCCCATGGCGATCTCGGACAAGAAGACGGAGCCGGACACGAAGACGGAGCCGTACACTTAACGGACGATGGGCATGGTTATGCATCAGTCTCTGAGGGATATCATGATAATCATGTTGTTGGTCGATATAATGATAATCATGCAGATGGAGCAGAACATATTATGGAGAGTGATTTGAATCACATTGATGGTGGAAACGGAGCCAATGGAAATGCAGCGATTGGGCAAGGAACCAATGACATTTCAGGGATCGAGCACGGTGATCATGCAGTGATTGAACATGGTGGGACTTCAGTCGTTGAACAAGCAATCACTGATCATAACGGTGATCATGCAGTGATTGAGCATGGTGGGACTTCAGTCATTGAACAAGCAATCACTGATCATACAGGCATTGAACATGGAATCAATGATCACGCAGCCATCGATAATAGATTCCTTGACCATGGGGAAGCTGTTCATGAATTTACTGATCACGTGACTAGCGATCATGGACTGGATCATGGAGTCAGCGATCATGCCGGTATTGAACATGAAATCAGTGTCGCAGAGCATGATCATGGAATGATTGATCATGATATCGTTGACGATCATGGAATCAGTAATCACGCAATATCATTGCATACTGAAGAAGTCCACGATCCTGGCCTGCATGTCAATTTTCACGCAATGGATGATGGGAATGAGTTTCACGATGGAGTTAATGGGTTTGACCATCACCCTGTTACGCATATTGTGCACGAGGAACATGGGGGGATTGCACATGGATCGAACGAAATCGGTATCAATGATGGGGAAACGATTGTTGATCATCATCATCACCCAGTTATTCACGAGCACGTGCATGAGGTGCATGACGTACCACATCATGATTTACACGAATCATTTCATGATGATCACAGGGATTACCACGATGGGGGAATCGCCCCTGAGTTGACTGAAGGGAATATCCATAGTAACGTTGTTCCTGAGTATCATGGGGAAAACCCAATGACAGATTTACACGGAGGAATTGGGCATCAGGGATTGCACGAAGGGTTTCACGAAGGACTACACGATAGCCGACACGATATTGGGCATGGTGAAGTATCAGAATTCGGACACGATATCGAGCATGCCCACGGCATGAAGGATGAACTCGCTCAAGAAGCACACGATGTTCACGACATTCAAGATGAATTTGCAAGTGATTTGCACGGACACGAACACGCAGCTGGAATCGCACCTGAATTACACCATTCTAACACGCAGAGTAACGTCGTACCTGAATATCACGGAGATCACAGTGTCACATACTCAGAGCACGACACGCATAACACGCATGGTGTGCATGGCTTTGATGAGCACGGAGGTGAGTTCATGATAAACCCAGACGCAGGAGCGCATGGACTTGAAAATGAAGAATTCCACACAATAAAAGATGAGATACACCCGGGGGATAATTCAGATGAAAATAATGTCCATCTCGATGCAAAAGATGTAGAGTTGATAAAAAAGGCAAGACAAAATGAACATGTTGATCCCCCGTTCCTGACTCACACAGATCCTCATGGTGATGGATTTGGAGAGGGGGTGGTGGCTGGTCCAGACCTGAATGTAGGAAATGATGCTATTTCTCAGCCTGGATCTCCAGTTGCTGATCATTTCCCACAAGAAATACCGAACGTAGCACCCTTCGTAGGAAACCATCCAGCTACTCAAGTTCACGGTAATATGATAGCACCAGACTATGGAAGTAAAAGAGAGAGCTTTACACAGCCAAAGAAACCCGGGTATGTAAACATCGGAAGTCCACAGACTCCGAAAGAGACTGCTCCTAAGAGCAATGCTAAGACGACCGGAACAGCAAAACTCGGAGAACAAGTTAGCATGAGCATGATGAAACCGAAGATAATGAAGTTCATTAGAGGAAGCAGAAGGGAAGGTTTGTCCCATAGTATAAAAGGGAAAAATGGGTCTCAGGCGGAGCAAAACAAGGAACAGTTGACGTATGAGACAATACCTAATGAACCAAGGATTTCATTTGAGACCGTCCCTAACGAAGAGAGGCAAAATGAACCAAGTAATGCTAATACGACAGTTGCTCTTGGAGAAAGTAAAGAACAGGGGAATAATAGTACTTCGATTGAAAATGTGGAGAAGGAGAATGAGCGGGCAGAGAAGGGAGGGGAATCCGCAAAGAAGGAAGAAGGGGTTAAAGACGAAACCAAGGACGTGACGGGGGAAAGTGAAGGAACCATTACATTAGATTCTCCACAACCAAATACTGAAACTGGGAAAGGGAGGTCAGAGAATGGCACAGACAAAACAGCGAGCGAAACAGGAAATAAAGACGCTTTCAATTATGACAGCTCAACGAGTGCTAATGCAACTAATACTAACGATACAACTGATAAGGTAGCAAGTTTAGGTTCTGGAGTGCTGGATTCTGACAATAATGATGTCACTGGGCAGAGTGGTAAAAGCAAGACCAGTGAAATTAAAGGAAGTGAAACTAAGGAAGTTAGTGCGGATGAATTTGTGTCTGAGTTTGCAACGAATGATAGATCAGAAGGAGGTGAAAGTCGAACCGAGGAGGGGAAAGAAGACGGGAAGGACAAGGAAGATAAAAGTAGCGGGGAAACAGATAAAGAAATGAAGAAAACTGAAGAAGATAAGGCAAAGAAAGTTGGAGAGATTAAAGGAAAGAAAACTAAGGACGATAAACAAAGTATGAAAACAAGAAAAGAAACAAAACAAATTGAAGGGGATAAGGGTAGCGAGACAAAGAAGGTGAAAGAAGATAAAGAAAATGAAAATAAGGAAGATAAAGAGAAAGGAAAAGTGAGTGAAGATAATAGAGAAACAAAACAAGAGATTAAATCAGTTGAAGAAAAGAAAGAAAAGGAAACTAAAAATGTCAAAACTGAGAAAGGTTCTAAAGATGTTAAGAAGGAAAATGAGAAGAGTCACGCTGGAAACGAGAAGGATAAAGGTAAGGGCAAAGATGGGTCGAAAGATGAGCAGAAAAAAGCTGGGAAAGTGAAAGAACAATCTTCTGAAATTAGAACAGCTGATGAAACATTTTCTCAAGATTCAAAAGAAGAGAAGGATGGGAAAAGTAAAAATGCTGTGAAGGGAAAAAATGAAGCAAAAGAAAAGGAAAGCAACAAAAACGAAGAAAATAAGAAGGAAACTGGCAAAGATAAAAAAGTTGAGGAAACGAAAAATAAAACAGTTGAGATGCAAAAATATTATGATAGTAAACAAGAAAAGGAAGATGCGAGCTCAAAAAATGAAGAAATAAATAAGAAGAAAAAGGATCTGAATAAAAGCAAAGCCAAGGGGAAGAAAGGCGGAGAAGGAAACAAGGAAAAGGACAAGGAGGACGCTGGGGTGCAAGAACATACCGGGGATTTAGGGACTGCAAAGGCGACAGGAGGTGATGCTGAAAGCAATCCTGGAGGGGCAAAGAGAGTTGATAAGCCGAAAGAGAATGAATCAACGTTGGACAGTAAATCTGATGGCGAGAAAGTGAAGAAAGATGACAAGAAATTGGAAAAAGTTGCAAAGGAAAACACGAGCGAGGATAAAAAGATTACCGACGAGAAAAAGGTTGAGGAAACTGTCAAAGAATCTGACAAGAAAATAGGCAAAGATAAAAGTGGAGAATCTAGAAATAACACTGTGAATACTGGAGAGAGTCAACACAAACAACATGGTCAAGGTGAAACAAACGATGTAAATAATGGCACTAAAACAGATAGTTACGGGCTAAATGGTGGGCCAGGAGATGTTAACAGTTACGCAGACAATCAATCAGAGAACAAGACACAGGAAAATGGACAAGGAAACGAGGAGATAGAGAAGGTGGACGATGCTGGGGGAGATATAGCACCAGAGGAGGTCAACGCAAATTCAGAGGGTAGTAGTGGAGAGAATAAGGGAACTGAAGTGGTGGGGGTTGATGGTGAAGGAAGTGGGTTTGAAAGAGTAGAACCACAAGAAAGTGATCAGTCGTCTGAAAGCAAAGCGGCAGAGAAGGGAGAGGAAATGAAGAACGAGAAGAACACAGCAAATGTCGCAGTCGATAAAGAGGAGTGGAAATCAAAAGATAACGCGGAGAAACAAGAAACGGAATTGAAACCAGAGGCAAGCCAAGCAAGTGGTAGTGCTGCTGGGGAGGCGAAGCAAGAAGAAGGGGGAGTAAAGCAAGTAGAGGAGGACAAAAAACCAGAAGAAGGGGAAACTAAACAAGCTGAGGGGGAATCAAAACCGGCACAAGGGGAAGTGAAACAAGCAGAAGGAGAAATGACAAATGGGGAAACGAAACCAGTAGAGGCGGAATCGAAACCTGCAGAGGGAGAAGCGAAACAGGCAGATGGGGAATCGAAACAAGCAGAGGGGGGATCGAAACCTGCAGAGGGAGAAACGAAACAAGCGGAAGAAAGCCAACCAGAGAAACCCAAGGAAACATCCCAACAGGACACGGTTCACGTAAAAGTTCAGGATACTGTTAGCGAAGTTCAAGCCAACCAAGGACCGACTCAATCACCTTCACAGATGTATATGACAGGGGATAACAATTCACATCAGGACGGGGCTCTTGTTACAACACCAACAGAAAGCGTTGCTACACAAGGTGGATCGAACGAAATCACAACTGACAAAGGTAGCCATGAATTAGATGGAATTGCGAAATCAGAAGGGAACTATTTGGAAGGAAGTTCAAGTGGTTCAAAGGACAGAAAAATAAAAAGTGATGCTTATGGTCCGGGAAACACTGAGGCATTTGTTGAAGCTGAGCTGGACGGGGAGTCAGATAAGACAGATAGCGAGACAGATCCAGCACAAGGTGCACAATGGAAATTTCATGGGAACGATACGGTTGAGGTAGATGGGGCGGAAACGACGACCGTCCAGACGCGAGATGACGAGCCGACTAAACCAGACAGCGAAGAGAAGGAGCTATTTGGTGGGGTTACGACCCAGGAGCCAGATGTTGAGCTGAGTCCGACGACTAAAGTAAGTTACGCAACATTGGATGATGTTACTGATGAATCTGGCACGCGAATTGGGGAGGAAATGGTCGCCCTGAAAGGAGCTGCGTTAAATATGGACACAGCTCCTAAGGAGAGCCAAAGCAGTATCAGTAAGAGAAACAAGCAACCACGGAAGGGCAAAAATGTTTTGGGGAAGAAGAAAAATTATAGAAAATGGAAAGAGAAAGTAAATAAGAAAACAAAGCAAAATAAAACGAAGAATATGAGTAACATCGTGAAAAGAATGAGACTCTCTAGACGGAACTTTTTGCCTCATTTTGATAACGAAATTGCAAAATCTAGAAGAAGGGTGTTGTCATTGAGAAGTTTGTATCGAAGATTTATAGAAGAGATGCGATAGATAAATATGCTTGCTTTAAAGCATCCTTTTTACGACAAATGGCTATTTGTGGCCGAGATGACAAACAAATTAACTTGTAAAATAAACTATGAATTTCTCGAAAAGTTGCGAAGTACAAGTGCGGTCTAAAATGGAGAGAGAATCCGCTCTGTAGATAGACTAATTGTTGAAAGAGAAGGAAGATCCAAAATCAGAAATGACACATTCAGAACACAAACTAAATAGACCTTGGCTAGGCTGCAGAAAATGAAGGAAATTCTCTGAAAACTCCTCAATGGCTGAAAATGCATGCAGCATTGAATGGAAATAAAATGCTAACAATCTTACCATATTCAGGACTTTCATGGCTCAGGACATCAAAATATTCTTTGAACTGACCTGAAATAAAATGGGACTTGGACTAAATGTACAGTTTGAATAAATATGTTAACAAACGCTTTAATTTGCAACTATCAAACGATTATGTGAACTGCAAATGCTAAATAACGTGAATACTCAATTTTATCTAACAGTTGTTCGAAATGACAAACGCCAGTTAAATGCAGAAATTCCAATAAAATGGAAATCCCAAAAATTCTTTTAGAGCTATTCCACGACTAGAGGTCAACATAGTTAAAATAAATAATCATTCCCTAAAAACTGTAAATAACATAATTTGGCAAAGACATAGCAACTGAAACTTTTTATCCTAGCACTAGACAAATAGTAAATTTACCTGGGCTTTATATCTTGGGGTAAGCATGAGTAAATTGCCTAATGAATAGATTTACACTGAGAAGGCATTGCATGCTGACAAATCTCGATGGCAAATTAACAAATTTCACATGTACAACTTAATTTAAAAAAGCAAATAAAAATATCTACAGTTAATCATTAATGATCAGGTTTGATCATTAATGATCAGGTTAGTATCAAAATGATCAGAAAAGATTTAAAATTTACAGTTTGTAAAAATCTTAATTTTGAAATTTTAAACGACAATCAAAATCTAGATCGAATGCCTGAAAAAGTAGCAAAGAAATTTTCCGTGGCGAACTTGAAAGCTGTGAGTATTGTGGTTTACTAAAGTCAGGCATGTGAATAAGCAAACTTAGCTAGCGAGTGGAAGGCCAAGAGTAAGCCAATTAATTTCGATTTTCCTTGATAATGTAATTTTTGTAGAGTATACATAGCAATATTCTAACTTACTTGATTTTCATGTCGTGGTTCTCAATAATTCTTACATCTAGAAAAGAAACAAAATGTATTGTTCATATATCTTACCATTTGTAAATATATTTTCAATTAATAAATTCCGCCTCAAACTTTCAGTTGTCTGGAAATGAAAAATAAGAAGACGACCTACTCGAATGATAAGACACATTTAGAGTGCCTGAAAGTTCCTAAATCTCTAAGAAAAATCCCTAATATTTGTTTAATATTTCCCGTCTGAATTTAGTTCAAATTTCAGTAAAATCCCTATCAAAAGCAAAAGTTATCTTTGAAAACTTAAGAAAATAATTTGAGAAAATTAAAACAATTTGATTTTATAAGCAGTACATAATTTTGAGACACCGACGTGAAAACCACGTAAATTAGAATAAATTAGAGTAAATAATGTTGACAATGAGCGACGTATGTTGTTTAAAGACAAACTAAATTAATATAGTATGACTACAAATTTTAATATTTTAATTTTAATTTTGTAAACAAATTTGATTGTAAACAACTTATATTTGTACCTAACAAACAAATACGACTTATGCAAAAACATTTAATAGTTTTTGTGTATATAACTTCAAATTAATTGAATGGAAATGACGAATTGATGAATATAAAATGTTCCATTTCTTACCTGAAAAGTTCTGTGCGATATTCAATCTACAGCTGTCCATCCTAGATCACGACCATGTTGATTTTCAAACAGAGGATGTCATCCACGTTAAAAAGGGTTATGCTTGAATTCAAGAGGTTGGAATGAAATTCTAGGACCTATTTCTTTGCGCTGAAAGGCTTTAAAGGCACCTTCGCTATTTCGCTATGATTCTACACTTCGACTTTCCTGGAATCCTCAATAGTTTCAAAATTGGAGTGTTTCTCTTCTTATTTAAGAATTCAAGAAACATCTTGAAAAAAACTTAATAACTATGTAATCTCTAAACTCTTTGATGAATCACATAGTAATTTCCAAGAAAGCCATAGTTTATCACTGTCTGCAGAACGGTATCAAGCAAAATATTTCACTCTTCTAGATTACGATATAGAAATTTGATCCTAAAATGAGTTGAGCTATAAAATACGTTTTGTTTTGACTTCGAAATTTCTGAAAAATTCAACTGTAGAATTATAGCTAAGTAGCTAAATTTTCTTTCAAGCCATTCCGTTCAAAAATAGGTCATAGAATCAACTGTTACATCGACATTTTTACATCTTTAACAAGAAGACTGTTAACTCTGTCAAAGAACAACAACCAAAATAAACCTGTAACTAGAGAGAAAACTGTTGAATCTTGCAAGAGAAAACGAGTTAATCTTAAAACCTGAAATGAAAGAAATAAGTTATTAACTCACCAGTAACTGCAACAAAGAACAACGTTTTTTCGTTATTCAACGTTGTTCATTATTGCAGTTACTGGTTACTAATTTATTTCTTTCCTTTCAGGTTTTAAGATTAACTCATTTTTCTCTTGCAGGATTCAACAGTTCTCTCTCTCTAGTTAAAGGTTTATTTTGATTGTTGTTCTTTGACAGAGTTAACAGTCTTCTTTCTACAGATTACGGTATTTTGTTGCGTTTATGGGTTTAGTACGATGAGGCTATTTTCAAACTTTGTACCACAAATCATTTGCTTACATTTTGACATCTATCTCAAGATTTGGAACCTGTGCTGTTCTTCACTGAAACTTACGATTTTGGAAATGTAAGATTTGTCAAAACAGTGGATGCATTTCTCTGGTTTAATGCTCTTTATGATGAAAAAAAATTACCTGCGCACAAGAGACATTGGTGAATTAGAATTTAAGATAATTCCTAGCTTCCAAAATGTATGCAAAACACTTTTGAAAAAATCCCACAATGAAACGTGTAAGGAGTTCCTCAACCAAAAACGAAATAACAGTTAAATAACAACTTTCGTTCCAATCAAATTAACGAATAAAATACTAAATATTGTTCCTCTAAACAGTTGAACAACGAACCTTTAATACATTACAAGATTTTACAAGTTTATGAATAACTACATAATTCAGTATCCCTTATCTACTTTCCTACAAATATCTGATATAAATGCACATTAATTTTCTAAGCTGAGAAGAAGGTCTTTGACACTATCAGCCACAAAGTTAGGTATTAATTCACTATCACCTTCCTTTTGGGACAATTCTTCAATTTCTTTAAGACTTGTGATACCACTCAGCACAGCCAGTGTTTTCATGCCGGCTCTGTTGCCAAATGATATATCCGTATTTAACCTGAATGATATAAGGAGAATAACCTAAATTTGACGTCACGGAAAGTCCTTGGAAAATAGTGAGAAGAAAGCTTGTGGCCTTTGCTGTGCATATTTGTAATTACACAATGAACGATAGACCTGTAGTGATTACTAGACTGCTTTAGTGATAAAATTAGGAGTACCAAGGGTTTTCGGAGATGCCAAATGCAGGCGTGCATAATGTTCAAACCTGCCTGGGAGCAGTAGAAATTCTTTGAAAACCTGCCTGCATATCAATTTTGTATAGATAGGGTAGAGAACCCTATTAACAGAACCAGTAATAATACAGGTATCAAACAGTAAGTTTTTACACATGGAGCCACGAAACGATTAATCATATATTCAACAGCAGAACATGAGCAATTTCTACCATTTGTTTGCTATCATTCATCATCTTACTGCAATTACATTTCATCAAAAACTATTTTAGAAAACTGCCTGCAAATATTGCTTTGAAAAAAGCTGCCTGGGAACTTTGTTCCCACGTTCCCATGTTTATGCACGCCTGGCCAAATGTTTCCAAATCGATGCACGTAATGACGTACCTCTAAGGTTTCTTTGATTAAACGTCGACGCATATCTTGAGTAGTATAACTTACCTGTCACCGATCATCAAAGTCTTGGCAGGATCTATGTTGTGACTGAAACAGAATAAATATGGAATAAATTTCTGAGAAGTTATCATTGAATCAAAGTAAACTACAGGGTTCATAAAAAAGGCTACCAATCGAAAAATTGAATCTTCTCTGGAACGAAAGGTTCGACACAAATGAGATACAGGAAGTGCCCGCATATAAGAAATGGACATATAAGAAATTGCAGCCTGCCTTCATGATAAAAATATTTTATCCTTTATAAGAAACTAGACAGTCTGTTTTTTGCAATTTCTTACAAATGGTTAAAATTGTGAAATTGGATTTATTGCAATACGAAGGTAGTTTTTCAATCAATCAAATTTGAAATAAAAACACACGAAATAATGCATCATTATTTAGAAATTTAGACCTTCACTGCTTTAGACCTTTGCAAGTATTCAGTATGGTTCAAGAATTTTAAAAATACTATTTAACAGAGGAAAGCTGGCATGTAACAGGGAAGTTTCTTATTGGACATTAAGAAATCTGCCTGCTTCTTGCACAGATATTTTCTTACATGTAAGAAAAAACAGCCTGATTCAAAATTTCGAATTGCCTATATGCGTGGACTTACTGTGGTAATTTTCAGAAAGTTGAGCTCCTTGCTTTCATTTGATGCATAGTTTTTGCCAATTTGGTCTCTAGAGAATTTGCAAGGGATAAAAAGTAATCGTTTGTGCTAAAGTGAGGCTGGAGACGCTGAAAGCCCTGGGATCGAGGTTAGACTATGCTTATCATTCCAGCCACTGCGTGCCAAAATTTGATATCACGACCCAAAGGTCTCTGTTAAGGACTAGATTTGTTATTCTTGTACAGATCCTTTTCAATTTTGCCTGCTCCACCCTTTTCAGTTTCGAATGTATCTGTACTAAACACTTAAGATGTCTTTGTTACAACAAGGCTCGACTACTTACATAGCTTTGATAGCATCCATCATTGGCTTCTCGGGTTTGCCCATTACAGTTGCCACCCGACGTGATGCAGTTTGCACTGCGCTTAAAATTACACCGGTCCCTGAAAGCATACAACTGTATATTAACTTTACACCACGAGATAAAGATATATGCCACTAGCATGAACAAAGACTCAAACACAACAGGTCTTACACGAGGCCTAAGATACACTAACACTTATTTTCTTGCCTAAAAATTCTTTGGAAGGTTTCAGAAATTTTTTTAAACTCCTTCCACTCTCCCATACCACTCAATAATGTTTAGCTGAATTTGGAGAGCTCTTTGACGTTGGTACCCAAGACCTATACTGCAGATGGCAACACTGAACCTCAATAACATGTTCTGTATCATTAGAAAGAAAATGCCTGAGCAACGAGACCATTATCCTACCATTTTTGATGTTGAAGTGTTGGTCAAATTGAGGCAATTACTTATAGTTTTTCAGAAAAGCCAATGAAAAATACCGGGTGTCCCAAAAAGAGTACTCCTGTTTAAAAAATCACCAAAAACCGATTACAAAACATTTGATAAACTTTTCTTTTTGACTTGTTTTGTCAATAACCCAAAAACATTTATAGGTGGTAAAACTTTTGCTTTTGATGTTACAAGGTAGACAAATGACGCGTCAAGAAACCTTATTTTGAGCTATACTTTTTGGGAAAAAGAATCAATCTTGCCTAAGAGTCAAAATTTTCAGATTTTTTATTATCCTTGAGGTCTCCAATGATAGTTCACTTTTCTTTCTGTCATTTATGACCAAACCAGAAGCTTAACATGCACAAAGAAATTCATCTGGCAATCATCAGTGCTTTTGCGGTATGATTCAAAACCAGGCAGCCCTGAAAAGAGCTAAATTTTCTAATCAATTAACCAACTACAAGATCAGCTATGTCAGGGAAAATAATTTGGTTCTTGATCTACTTGGCAAAAAAAGGAAATTTGAAGATCGGCCGTGTAATCAAACTTTGGTGATGTTTGAAACGAAAGTACTTTTTTGGGACACCTGGTAGCTTTTGAGAATCCTTTATTGAGATTAAGATAATGCATTTTAAGTTAGGATTAAATGTTATAGTTTTTGCTTTAAGATTTCTTGAGGTCCAAAGCTAGAAACTCTACTGCAAAGTTTAGTGCCAAGTTTCTTATGAAAAATAAAGTGTAGTAACTTGACAGTTGGACACTGGGGTCAACAAACAGATACCTAATCTACAAACCAGGTATAGATGTCCCATCTCCCATTGGAAAGTGAGTGTCGGGATTTGTAGCTATGAAATGGACATCAGGATTCTTTAAAAGTCTCATTGCAGATGCGATCTTTTGATAGCTAATGTGTTCATCGAGTCCCACCAATACAGATCCAATCTACAAAATTGTGTTCAATGTTAGCTCTCTTGTTCGTATAGCGAATGAGTAAACAAAATGTTTGAATGTTTGAAAGCCTGTGGCTCTCGAATCTTTAATCTGAATTCAATAAACTACAGGGACGATACCATGGGGAGCGAAAGGCAATGACTACCCCCACCGCCAACACATAAAGACACGCAACATCGAACTACACACAACTTTACAACTGCCTACGAGCGATCTTTTAAAAATGCTTTATTTCAAAATCTTGGAGTATGAGACTGGCCGATATACCATTGCACAAGCCCTTCAATTTTCAAATCAGAGAATTTGTAATAATCAAACTTACTTCTTTGTCAATGCTTAGATCCACTCTGTAGGGTAGATCAAGTGATGCATCTCCAGGCAAAGGGCATGGCTGCAGAAAATAATTACACGATAATATAATGTCTACAGGGATTGGAATCATTGAAGTTATTGAAATCATTGAAATCGTTGAAATCACTGAAATCGTTGAAATCATTGATAATCGTTGAAATCATTGAAATCGTTGAAATCATTGAAATCATTGAAATCGTTGAAATCATTGAAATCATTGAAATCGTTGAAATCATTGAAATCATTGAAATCGTTGAAATCACTGAAATCGTTGAAATCATTGAAATCGTTGAAATCATTGAAATCATTGAAATCACTGAAATCATTGAAATCGTTGAAATCATTGAAATCATTGAAATCGTTGAAATCATTGAAATCGTTGAAATCATTGAAATCATTGAAATCGTTTAAATTATTGAAATCGTTGAAATCACTGAAATCAATGATTTCATCAATCAATGACTGCAATCATGGAAATCAATTGCAATCATTGAATTCATTGAATTGATTGAAGATTTTTAAAGCTTTGAAGCAACTTCAGACTTGAAATTTTTCACCTTACAATTTCATGCCCATAATTATACCGGGCGGATCAAAAAGAACCTCGACTGTTAGAAAAATTTGGTATGCGGAGAATACCTGATGGCCGAAAGGCTGAAGTATTTTAGTGTTTTTATTCTATTTTTTCTCAGCATTGGAAACATACGTAACATTTAGTTTAAAAAATCCATAACTTCGATATGCGTGAAAGGAGGCCAAAAACCTCGATCTAGCATAGGGCTCAAATTTTTCAAATCTTTAAAAAGGTGGGTGCAAAATTGTATGACATTTTTCTTTGAATTGAATGGCTTGAAAGGAACTTATGGTACTTTGTTGTAAATCTGCCATGGAAATTTTTTGATATCTAGATTTTTTCAAAATGGCGGCAATTTGATCGTTTTGAAAAATGTCATGGAAGATTTTGAAAAAATCTAAATCATCGTAAATCCTAAACCAATAGAAGAAAAATGAAATAACCCTCAAGAAAACCATAGCTTATGAAAGTCTACAATATGATGGCAAGCAGCAATCTGTAGTTTTTCTGTTTTAGGATTTATAAATTTGATGACGTCGTAGCCTCAAATTTAATAAATGCCTCCATTTTAAAACTAATCAAGCTATCAATACATTTCTATGGCAGATTTACAGCAAAACCCTAAGTTCCTTCCATGCCATCTATTTCCAAGACTGAAAACTGTAATAGAATTTTACACAGACCTTTTTAAAGATTTGAGCCCTATGATACCCTCGATCACAATCTCAACGGAAATCAAAGGAATAAGTCTTAGAATGTTACACCAACGTTTTAAAAGATTGGGACCTGTGCTGAATAAGCTGGATATGAAAAACGGTAAAACGTACCCCTATTGGTGTGTGTTGGATTCCAACATTCTCCAACTCTTCAGCTATTCCTACTCCACCAATCAAAAATACTTTCTTGTCACATTTGAGAACATGTTTAAGATATATTGCTGCAACTCTTGATGCCCAAAACACTTCATCCTGAAAAGCACGAAAAATAATGTGGCAAAAAACCGCCGAAGCTTACAGAAAATCTACATCAATAGCGATACAATGACAAGTAAGGTACACTTATGTCTTTTTGTAAGACTCTTTATAAGAAACTCAGCTCTCAGATCGATAAAAATTGAAGAAACTTCAGTCCTGTGAAAAATTTACATTTTGGTCATAGGAAGTCTTATGATATTTTTATTTTACTTTCGCTCATATCTTGGATCCTGTCATTCTGAAGGTACTTTATGTAAACAATGGAGAAGCCTCAAAGAATAACTTTTATTTGAAATGTCCAGGAGGGAACAAGAAGTAAATATGAAGCTTGTTATGGGGCCTTTAAGAATGTCTCATGTCACTCTGAAGGTACTTGAGTAATGTCTAAAAAATGGAAAGGACTCAAAAAATAAATTTGTTTGAAATGTCCAGGAAGGCACAAGAAGTAAATATGAAGGTTGTTATGGAACCTTAAGAAAGTCGTAAGAAAATCTGAGTGTTCAAAATCTGATAATTTCAAGAAACTTTTAGTACTGTCTAAAGTGTTTACTTTCCTGTAAAAAGATACGTGCACCATATACAAATAGAGCAAGGGCCTAATGAAAAGAAAACAGATAATATTGTTTACCTCATTTGCTGCAATGCCAAGCCGTTTGAAGTTGTCAGCCAATTGCTTTTGGGTTTTTGCATTATTATTTGTGACAAATATTACTTTCTTGCCCTAAAATGAAAAAAGTTCTGTACATATCAGCATAGCTATTATAAGTCATCTTAAGTCTTCAAAATAATTTCTTCTCAATCTTTCATTATCTAACCGGATGCATTAAAAAAGGATCTGCTTTTGACAGGCCACGATAAATCATACGAAAGGCTGATTTTTGAAGATTTGATGCTTACGAACATACGATCTAAAACAAATTAATAGTAGTGTATTTTCTATTTTCGTTTAAAGTAATACAGTCTGTCTCAAATTAGATATCACCAGCAAATGCCCGCGAATAACAACAATAGAAGTGTTTTGCAAAGGAATTTGGCGTTATCGCAAATCTCAGGTGACATGTAATTTGAGACGGGCTTTAGTAGATGAAATTAGCAAAGGTTCCAAATCTTTAAAAGGCTTTTGTAAAATTCTACAACCTATTTCTTTGAACTGAATGGCTTCAAAGAAACATTAGCCATTTCACTATGATTCCACCGCTGGGCTTTTTTAAATCTGCAACATTTTCGGAATTAGAGTGTTTTTGCTCTTTTCTAAGAATTCAAGAAACCTAAAAGAACTTACAACCATCGTAATTTTTCAATTTCTTGAGAAAGCATGAAACTATTTAAAAAACAATAGTCTAAATAGTCTATGGCTGTCTACAATATGGTATCAAGCAAAGGTCTGACAAAAGCTCTTTCGGTTTACGATTTAGAAATTTGATGACGTCACATCCTGGACTGAGTTAAAAGATAAGACACGCTGTAATTTCGAAAAATATTATATCTTTCTGAAAAGTCTAATGGTAGGATTATAGATATGTAGCTAAAGTTTCTTTCAGGCCATTAAAATCACGGGAAATAGGTCATAGAAGTTTACACCCACGTTCTTACACCGATTTAAAGATGTGGAGTCTATGCTGATAAAATTGAGTTGTTTAGTTGTATTGTAACTTATATTTATCATAGAAAATAAAACTTACCATCTCTTTCAGTACATCAACTAGTGCTATTGCCCCGTCAATTACTCCAGATGGATGAAACAGCACACCTGTAGAGAGAATGATAAACTTACAGTCTTGCTTGTCATTGCCAGGCTCCTGAACATATAATTTTTCATAGCTTATCAGTTCGCTATAACAAAATATCAATTGCTAACCGTGTCTTTGAGACAAACTGTGTGGTACAATAATGTATCAAGCAAACGCATTTCACTCCTCTGGTCGATAATTTAGAAATTTTATAACGTCACCTCCTCGTATGAGTTGAGTATCAAATACTCTGTAATGTCGAGAAATATTCAAGAATTCTGAAAAGTCCTTCTATGAAATTAAATCGAAACTGCGACAGCTTCTTTCAAGCCATTCAAGTCAAAGAAATGGGTCATAGATTTTACATCAACCTTCCTACAGCTTGAAACCTATGCTGGAAAGTAGCCCCTGTTACACTCCTCCATAGATAGAAACCCGAGAATAAACGTTAGGATGATCAACTAATAACAATGACACATGACAATACACGACAACGAACGAACGAACGAACGAACGAACGAACGAACGAACGAACGAACGAACGAACGAACGAGCGAACGAACGAACGAACGAACGAACGAACCCGAGAAAGAACGTTATGATGATCAATAACAAAGACACGTGACAACACACGTGACATGAAGTTCACGTGATATTACGTGCACATGATCCTGGGTGCACGCGATTCTGGGTGCAGGTCCTCGTGTCCGTGATGAGTGCGCAGATAGGAATCCTTGCTACTACTCATACAATTATGTATATTTGGTAGAATCTATAACATACAGTCATATTTATATGGAAATGTGTTGCTTGGTTTGGAATAAATTTTACGTTAGCTTTGACTAAATGTATTCTGATATAAATAGCGAGAGTGGTGTTTCATAGTCTGATCTGACTGGCCTAAATCTAATAGAATTTCTTCTTAATTAAGTTATTAAAAAGCTCTTAAATCGAACTTACCATCACAATCAAATATGACAGCAGTCACCGAGTCTATGAGTTGTTTTCCACAACTTTTAGTGAGCCTCTCAAACGCCATGATTCAAACAAATCGCCTAAAATAAGAATATGATGACTTCAAAAAGGTGCTTCTCTGTTTTTTCCAATATCATTCTAACAGTCAGTAGAATAGTTTGAAGTAGCTTTGCAAAAACATTGTAAATTATTGATAGGTTAGTCTCGTAGTAAGCGAAGGGGAATCCCTGCTGCAGGCTTTCATATGCTGCAACTTAAAATTTTGTAAATTTACAAAATGTTACGTCAGATTTGGCAACAATTGTATCTGTTGTTTTGATTCAAACGCCATTTTAAGGCGATTAGCCACCGCAGACAAAGGGAATTCAACGCCTGAATGGTCAACTCGCAGACATAAACAGATGAAACCGCAAAGGGCAAATGGAATGGATAACCAACTCGTTGTGCAAACGACACAGAATTGTTAACAGAATGAAATTAAAGATAAGATATCGAAAGTGGAAGGACTGATATAAAAATCTGCCATCTCATATAAATTTATCTCATTTTTTGGAGATACGAATCATCGAAGTTAGAAGCAAACGGTTATCCCCTAAAGAGGAAGCCTGTGATCATGCTCGGAAAGCATGTTTAGTTTGCAGAAAGAATGTGGGCGGAGAATCCAACCACCATCCAAACAAGAATCAGCAAAGAAACAAAGAGATTCTCGCGCATGGCAATGAGTTCCCCGGCTGTTGATTTGCTTTGAACTTTACCAGCATCACAAAAGGCTTAGAGAAAAGGGGCAGTCATCGGTATCCTCAATAAATTCAGAACCCATTCAGAAGAAGTTTGAATTACACTAAATAATTTACGAGAATTGCATCATCCACTGTTAATCTTTTGAGTAATATCAATAAAGTCGAGGCTGTTCATCTTTAGATTTATTCTTCTACTTTCGATATAAATTCATTTCTCCCTTCGCATAAAATGAAACCGACGCTCGGAAAGGGATTACTCATGTTTGTGAATGTCTTTGTATGTGTACTGGGAATGAACACATACCCATGCATTTGGAACGAGGGAATTCCCAAATGACACAAGAACGGATACTATCAGAAGAGGGGCTAGTAAAATGATTGAATAACAATGAAAAATAACTGAAAGAAGAAACGAAAAAATGCCTATCTTACCTGTGAAATTTCTTTTCTTGAGCTCTATCTTCGATCCATCACATTATAGTTTTTACAATCATCCCAAACTAGATTCATCGATGCAGTCAAAATGCCTATAGTTTCATTTAAACTGCTTTAATATCTTACATTTTTGCCGAAAAATTTATGTCAAGCAAAGACCGGTTGTTTTTGGACAACATAATGTCTCGTTTCTCGATAGCTTTTGTTCAGATTTGCAGTGTTGTCAATCTAGCGATAAAGGGACATGTTAAAGAAAGTTGAAAACCTCCAAATTTTGAGCAGCAACATTTCTAACAAATTCAGTATCGTGCTGAAATGGTTGCTACTGACTGCATGCCAAATTTTTGTGTACTATTACGCACAACCTATATCAACTTAAATACCAAAATACCATCTTCTCAGATTCTCAAGTTATTTAAAGCTCAACGTAAATCTTATAGCCCTTATCATTCCAATAATTATTTAGCTTATAACAGAACATGATTCATGTCTATCCGGTATCGAAATATTATTTTAAAATCAAAAACTTGCTTCACTGTTTAAATACAGTAAGTCCCCGCATATAGCAAACTCAAAATTTTGACTCAGGCTGTTTAGTTTCTTATTTTTAGGAAAATATCTGTACAAGAGTCTGGCAGATGCCCAATAAGAAACTTCCCTTTCCTACTTTGTGCTTTCCACTGTTAAATAGTACTTCTCAAAGAAACTTCCCTTTCCTACTTCGTGCTTTCCTCTGTTAAATAGTATTTCTCAAATTCTTGAACCATAATACTGAATACTTGCAAAGGTAAAGCATCAAGAGTCTAAGTATCTAAATAGTGATGCATTATTTCATGTGTTTTAATACCAAATTTGAGTGATTGACAAGCAACCTTGATATTACAATAAATCCTATTATATTTAACAATTTTAACCATTTGTAAGAAATTACAAAAAAACAGGCTGTCTAATTTCTTATAAAGGCAGGCTGCAGTTTCTGATATGTCCATTTCTTATATGCGGGCACTTACTGTATTTCACAAGTCTGCTTTCGAGATGATCAGATAAAATATTCCAATGATAATTAGCATATTCTTGTTAAACATGGAGCCATTTGTCATTGAACAAAATAAACAGAAAACATGATCATAATCTAAAAATCTAAACTAGATCATTTGAATAGCAAGCTAAGATATTTTATTTTCAGAGTAAGGAGTATAACAACAACAATTTTCTGCAAAAAGATCACTTATAATACACCGTAGAAATTGTTATATATGCTTACAGCAAAATCGTAAAGTTACGCAATTAAAATCCATATCAGATATTTTCATTAAGATAGAAAATATATTTGCTTTGCAAAAAATAGAAACCCCATTCTTTAAAATATCTTATTCACGAATTCATTAATTTTCTAAACTGAGAAGGAGGTCTTTGACACTGTCAGCCACAAAGTTAGGTATTAATTCACTACTACCTTCCTTTTGTGAAAGTTCATCGATTTCTTTAAGGCTTGTGACACCACTCAACACAGCTAAAGTTTTCATGCCAGTTCTGTTGCCAAATGATATATCTGTTCCTAATCTGAAATAGTGCAAACGAAAATACAATTATTTGTTGTCGAAAGAAGGAAAAATTTAACCTGTGGCAGTGAGTCAAAGTAATTTCCCGTCTGATACAAAAGTTGTGCACCAAAATTGTCCTACCAACGTGAACAATTCCAGTTATTGGCCTAACTGACATCTTGAGTTAATTTTACAAAATATCTAATAATGGTAGAAAGCTGTATGAATAAACTTTATAAAAGAAGTTTGAATGCAAAAAAGATTCCCTGTGGGGAAAAGAAAGGAAAGTTAATAAAAGCCGGACATGCAACGCTTAATTAGTTAAAAATAAGAACATCCCTTTTCAGGAAATTTTAACCCATCTGTTAGTTGAATCACAGTATGTGTATACCCATAACGTAACTTTAGAATCAGTTTAGCTTTGTAAGTCACATTCTGCTGAAGATACAAGTCAGAAAGGCCTTAGTGTGCTAAATATCTTGTCTTTTTGCGTCCGAACTTCCTTTATAAAGTTTTGCAAAATATATATGTACTCTGCAGTGCAAGTTTCTCCTCTAAAATGGAGAGATTTTGCCAAAATCTTCTTCAATGCGACAGTTGCTTTTTTGATGATTTTTCTACCAATCGAGGAAAATAGATTCTGGTTTATATTTCACTTCGGGAAAATAGAATGCAGGGAATAAATACCACACAATTTAAGTGAAGTTTGAGTAACAGTGAAACGATGAACGTAAGTTTAAGCTCGGGATATTTTGGATAAAGGCAGTCTGTCATGCATCTGATTGGGTGATAAGGACAATACAAAGAATAGGAGAATTGAATGGCTGGTGATCCTACTGACTTTCTACGGCCGTAGAAAGTGATAACGATTAGCCCTCCTTTGTTTCAAGGCCTCGTTTGTTTCAAGGCAGTCTGTCATGCATCTGATTGGGTGATATGGACAATACAAAGAATAGGAAAATTGAATGGCTGGTGATCCTACTGACTTTCTACGCCCGTAGAAAGTGATAACGATTAGCCCTCGTTTGTTTCAAGGCAGTCTGTCATGCATCTGATTGGGTGATATGGACAATACAAAGAATAGGAGAATTGAATAGCTGGTGATCCTACTGACTTTCTACGGCCGTAGAAAGTGATAACGATAAGCCCTCTTTTGTTTCAAGGGAAGTCTGTCATGCATCTGATTGGGTGATAAGGACAATACAAAGAATAGGAGAATTGAATGGCTGGTGATCCTACTGACTTTCTACGCCCGTAGAAAGTGATAACGATTAGCCCTCGTTTGTTTCAAGGCAGTCTGTCATGCATCTGATTGGGTGATATGGACAATACAAAGAATAGGAAAATTGAATGGCTGGTGATCCTACTGACTTTCTACGCCCGTAGAAAGTGATAACGATTAGCCCTCGTTTGTTTCAAGGCAGTCTGTCATGCATCTGATTGGGTGATATGGACAATACAAAGAATAGGAAAATTGAATGGCTGGTGATCCTACTGACTTTCTACGGCCGTAGAAAGTGATAACAATGAGCCCTCTTTTGTTTCAAGGCAGTCTGTCATGCATCTGATTGGGTGATAAGGACAATACAAAGAATAGGAGAATTGAATGGCTGGTGATCCTACTGACTTTATCTACGGCCATAGAAAGTGCTAACGATCAGCCGTCCTTTGTTTCAAGGCAGTCTGTCATGCATCTGATTGGGTGATATGGACAATACAAAGAATAGGAAAATTGAATAGCTGCTGATCCTACTGACTTTCTACGGCCGTAGAAAGTGATAACAATGAGCCCTCTTTTGTTTCAAGGCAGTCTGTCATGCATCTGATTGGGTGATAAGGACAATACAAAGAATAGGAGAATTGAATGGCTGGTGATCCTACTGACTTTATCCAGTCAGACATGCATTTGATTGGGTGATAAGGACAATACGAAGAATAGAACACCTGAATGTTTGCTAATCCTACTGACTTTCTACGGCCGTAGAGAGTGCTAACGATCAGGCCTCCTTTGTTTCAAGTGGAGCACAGATTCACAAAGACATTCCTTGTGTTGAGCTCTGACTTTATTTCAGCCAATCAGATGTGTGACAGACTGACTTTAAAGTTCGTATCTCACAAATATAAAATAGAACAAGGATAAGTAATTGTATGAAAGGAGATGTTAGCTCAATGCGAGTCGTATAACTTACCTATCTCCAATCATAAGAGTCTTTGAAGGTTCGATATTGTGACTGAAATATAAATTAGATATGGAATTCATTGCTAAAACAGGTTATCGGTAATTTGAGATAATTTTCATGGGGAATCAACGTCACGTAGAAATTTGACGTTTCGGTATGGACATTAAAGGGGTTCAGTCGTCAAACAATAAACAAATCCGTAAACTCACACGTGTCGCCGATTATCCATTGTTCATCCATTGTTCTCTGCAGTTTGTTTTGTGGCTTCACCCAAGCCACAAAAAAGTGACCGTTAAAAATCCACTTATATCCGAGCAATCGTAGAAGATATGAATGTTTGGTTTGTTCCTTAGTGAAGTACAAGGATTAATGCCCAAACAGCAACTTTCATTTTGAAAAAAATACGAAAATCCTGTGTGATATCACCTTTCAAAAAACTGCAAAAATCACCGTTTTGTTTACATTTTGACGACGGAGCCCCTTTAATAAGCGTATTCTCTAAAGTCCTTGAATAGGGATCAACACAAGAACAGTACGTGCGAAAAGTCTCAGCAGTACAGAACAGCTTTTGCGCAAAAATTTGGTAACAGTATTTCACGAACGAAAAACTCTGTCAAATAGCTAAGAAATTCATTAAAACTACCTTTTTTGAAAAACAACAGAAATAATGGATCGCACAAGTCATTAGGAGAGAGAACGACCATCAAAACGATCAAAACAATATGTGGCAATTGCCTTCTTTACCAGCAAGGACCATATCGGCGAGCAAAGCGAGGAAAGGTCAATTCCTGTCCTAAAGCTTCAAGAAAACAGATGGAAAGTAACTCTTTATTCGCTGCAACAGTGGTACAGTCATGATTGCCAATTGCTTCCGAATTCAGAAGCGGCTAACTGCTATCATTATCACATTACTGTTTGAAAAATGAGCACATGGTGCATACATTCGTAACCAGAATCGACTTCATGCAAAAAACGCAAAAAAATGTTTTTGATTTTCATTCAAACGCCAAATAAATACTCACATTGCTCTGACAGCATCTATCATCGGCTTCTCAGGTTTTCCCATAACAATAGGATCTCGATGTGATGCAGTCTGTATAGCATTTACCATAACACCACTTCCTATCATGAAAAGAAAACATGTTCTTATTTCCAACAAAGTGAGACTATACCGGGTGATGAGCATAGGGCTCAAATCTTTCAAATCTTTAAAAAGGTGGGTGTAAAATTATATTACATTTTTCTTTGAATTGAAAGGCTTGAAAGAAACTTAGGGCACTTTGCTGTAAATCTGCCGTGGCAATTTATTGAGATCTTGATAAATTTCAAAATGGAGGCTTTTTTATTATTTTTGAAAAAATTCATGGCAAATTTTGAAAATTTTTAAATCAACGTAGATCCTACGTCAATAGAGGCAAAATGATACAATCTTCAAGAAAACCATAGTTTATAGAGGTTCTACATTATGGTGGCAAGCAGAAATATGTAGCTTGTCTGGTTTAGGATTTAGAAATATGATGACGTCACAGCCACAAATATAATAAATGCCACAATGTTGAAATTAATGAAGATATCAATAAATTGCCACGGCAGTTTTGCAGCAAAGTATCCTAAGTTCCTTTCAAGCCATTTGATTCAAAGAAAAATGTGATAGAATTTTACACCCACCTTTTTCAAGATTTGAGCCCCATGCTCGGGTGATGTGATTGAAAATAATCCCTGTTTGAAAGGCCACAGCTCCCTGGATATCAAGACGATAATATTGGATAATATATCATTTGATGGTGGACATATTCAAATATACTCATTATCTTGCCTCATTTACTGCATACGCTGCACGAAGTGTGAGATGCTTTACATAGGAGAAACATGCCGTCAATTGAATAGTCGTTTTGGAGAACATCTACGTAACGATCACGAAAAAGAACATAAAATCGAACATTCAGACACTAATGTTTCCAGACATTTCAATTCAGATGGATATTCCACCAACGATATGGCAGTTTTGGGACTACTATTTGCCAATAAAGATGCAACAAAGAGAAAGACCTAAGAGAAAAGAGTCATTTCAAATTAGGGACTCTTCTGCCACATGGACTTTACAAACGGTTTTCATTTATGCCCTAGCATCTTTGTTCATTTAACTTTATCGTAGCATCTCAAACGACCAAATCGTACTTTGCTTCGTTGTTATTGATGAAGGGTAATGCCCGAAACTTCTTATTATTATGTTCAAGGCTATATGTTTTATTGATTTATATTCAAATATAGTTTCAAATTTACCTGACTGAAATCGGCCACTCCGTTACCATATTACCACATTCTATTGTAATAGGAGTAAAGAGATGAAAGATGTGCCAACTGTTCAAACATACCTGGTATAAACGTGCCATCTCCCATTGGAAAATGACTATCAGTGTTCGTTGCTATGAAATGAACGTCGGAATTTGTTAACAGCCTCATTGCAGATGCTATTTTCTGGTAGCTAATGTGCTCATCAAATCCAACAACTACAGATCCAATCTACAAAAGTATGTATGATGTTAGATCTCCAATTATTATTATAACTTTGTAAAACACTTTCGATAAGACATACCATAGTAGAATTCAAGTTACCCCTATAAATGCAAAAACCAAATAATTATTCAGGAAATCGCTTATCATTTATTGAAAGCCTTTGTAAGAAAAACTATTGTTTGGAAATATTTCACAATCCATGATATAAAAAAGAGGATAGTGACAGGTAAAATGTACCACAGTGCCACATGGGCAGTACCAGGTACCAAAACGTCCGCTACCCAGTACCATTAAGGTCAGTACCAGGGACCATCGGAGGAGGAAACTGTACCACTTTAAAGAGAAAATTACGGAAAAATACTGGGAAAAAGTCGGAATGAAAAAATTGATAATTTCCATGTTCCAATCCTCGAAAATTATCCTCGGCACCACAGTAATTCCTACCAGTATCCTGTACGAAAGGTATCAGAACCAAGTACCGTAGGGGCCAGTACCCAGTATCATTAATACCCCCTGTCACCATCCTCAAAAAAATGCTACCAAACTGCATGGAAAATTATCATAATCAGATTCTTTTTCAATCGCTAAGATTGCTCCAATGTTAGGAAGTAATGCAGCGATTTATTCTATGCTAGAAAAGTGGAATTCTAGTCAATTTCTTTCAACTCTACTTGTTCTTTCTTTTCTTCTACTATTTGTCGGTATTTCATCCAACTTATTTAGAGTTTGGACAATCTGAAAGTAATTGAGCAGGTTACAGCTTTAAAGAGGTTAGAAGGGAAATGAATAATCAACCAAATAATAATTTCAAAAAATAAACCATGCTTGTAATATGCGTGAATCTTTTTTGCTTACCTCTTTGTCAATGCTAAGATCAACTCTATTAGGGACATCCACTGATGAATCACCAGGCAAGGGACAAGGCTGTTTAAAATAAAGGAAGGATATTTAAGGGAATTTCTCAAGTAAATCTCTCATGATTGCAGAACGGAGAGGTCAATCTCAGTCAGGTAGATTAAAAATATATTTGCACATTTCCCTTATCAAATAATAAATTTGCCAATATTATGTTTATCGCCTTCCTATCCAGGGAGCAGAGGCCTTTCAAATGGGAATTGTTTTTTTACTCACCCAGCATAGGGAAGCTTGTTTGTTTGTTTGTTTGTTTATTTGTCATCTTATTTTTATTCAATTTCATTTTAGCTTCTAAATTGAAACTAATCTAAATCGAATATCTAAACTATATACTACTAGCAATAATTGATTAGCTGCAAATACAACATCTGCAAGTTGGCCTATCCCATTGTTTTATTAGTCTCTTAAATGTTTGAGTGTTTTCGGCTAATTTAATATTTTTGGGCAAAGCATTCCAAATTTGTGGTCCTAACAATAAGAGACTGTTTGAACCAAACGTAACTTGGTTTGGTCTATGATGGATTAATTCGTTTGGGTTCCTTGCTGACCTTGTTGGTTGTTTTAGCTTGAAAATATCCTGCATAAAAGGAGGATTTATTTTGAGACAGTTTTATATATTTCAACACAAAGGGTTCTGAGACGGCTGATTCTCATCGTTTTGCAGGGCAAGAAGTACAATAGCACAATAAGGTAAACAGTAAATATTTCTGGATGCACTGGAATATTATTGCAATATTGGAATATTATTGCACATCTTAATCCTTCGTTTTAGAATCCCATAATTTTTGCAAACCAATTGACACACTCTAAGCAGGCCTTTTCGTTTGACACGTGCGATCGCACACGCACACGTTGGCACACACGCAAATTGAGTCACGAGTGCTTTTCATCGCACACGCAAAGTGTTATTTTGCTTAAGTGGTACTTTGATATTCGACACATCCAATGTCAAATCATGTGCTTCAATAAACCATGATTACTGACAAATCCTATAACACTTTCAACAAAGTCCCAAGTGGCAATTCCCACAATATGAAATAAATGCGACACTTGGTGATCATAGAGCGAAGGTAATTGCTGTTACCGATACTGATGTTCATGAAGAAAATGAACCGAGCAGACAAGAGATTTGTGCTGTTGACATTGATAGTTTGGAAGAATCAGATCAGACACTGACGAGTCTGAGTTTACTGAGGAAGAAACTGCCGAGTATAGTCCTGTAAAAACAAAAACTTCATTGACACATAAACATATGAACAAATGATATTAATTTTATCAGTAATTTGATTATCTTTATCAGTAAAGGGAGACTTGAAGACCTATTTTTGTGTCACTTCTTAAATACCGTCTTGAATAACTATGTGTGCAAATCGCACGCGCAAATGAATTTGCCTGTGTGTTTTGCTGCACGCGTGTTGTTTTATTCCCAAAAAGGACTGTCTAAGCCAATTCATTATTTCATATTTCATTCCTTTTATAATAATTTCTTTCTTTCTTTAAGGTTGGCTCTTTTCTAGCTGATTGAGATTTTTACACTCTTGCTGGGTTTACAACCTTCTTTTTGCAACTTTACAAATCAAGTTTACAATGATCAATGAAATGGGAAATTTCCCCCAAAATGAAATGATACCCAAAATTAAATTTAACAACATCAAAACACAGCTGAATTCCTATACAACTTACCCCCATTGGCGTGTGTTGGATTCCAACATTCTTTAACTCTTCAGCAATTCCTATCCCACCAACTAAGAATGCCTTCTTATCACATTTCAAAACATGTTTAAGATATACTGCTGCAACTCTAGCTGTCCCAAATACCTCATCCTGAAGAAATGAAACAAATAAGAAAAATTATGGGGTAAACAAACTTGTCCTATCCCTTGATATGCTAAAAAAAAACTAAAAATGGCTTGTTCACAATAATGTTTCAACTTTTTGATGCATAACATTAATGGGGAAGCATAATAACATTTCAATAATTTCTTTATCATCATCATCCTGATACACAAAAAAACGTTTGTCTTCAATTTGAACAGAATTTTGCCAAAATATGGAATATAGTAAAACACATGAAATGATTAAAACATAAAATATGACATGGAATTTTGATTTTACCTCTTCAGCTCCAATGCCAAGTCTTTTGAATTTTTCATGCAACTGTTTTTGAGATTTTGTGTTGTTATTTGTTACAAATATCACCTTCTTGCCCTGCAAAAGTTTGGTTCAATATGTAAACCATCATTGAAATATACCAAAATTAAGGAATAAGTATAGATCAAACATAATCAATGGATAAAAAGACCTGCACAGGGCTTTGGGTAGTCTATAATAGTCCTCTTTACTTGCTAGACACTTGAGGTTTGGATTTATTGAGCCTCCAAATCTGGTAAAATTCGAGAAGAAAAAAGAAAGCATAAACCACATTCTCAATACAAACACACTGCTAGCTGTGGCCTGTAGTTTGAAGAATACTTGCTCTTTCTTCATAGCCTAGCATTTGTGAGTGCAATGAATTTTGTAAAATATCAAAGATTCAGCTTTCCAATTAGAAAAATTTCACAGCTTTTGTGCAGCTACATTATTTTCATTTATTTTAGTGTGCACTCAGAGGTATGAAATACAATTTGATAACCAAGAAATCACTCATTCTCAATGTTTTGAATGCTTTTCAGTCAGAACTAAAAATATTTCTTGTTGAATTTTCTCAAGAAAATTTTTATCCTCAAATTTTTAAGGTTCTAACTTGTGATGCATTAATTGACTGCACATATGGTCTTTAAAATTGATTTCAAACGCTATATATGCAACAAACTTTTCAACTTACCATCTTTTTCAGAATATCAACCAATGCTGCTGCCCCATCAATGACTCCAGTGGGATGCCATATCACTCCTAAAAGAGGAAATTTGTTGGAATAGATTTACATAACACAGTCCTTTTCGGGAATAAAACAACACGCGTGCGGCAAACCACACAGGCAAATTCATTTGCGCGTGCGATTCCCACGCGTAGTTTTTCAAGACGGTAATTAAGAAGTGACACAAAAATAGGTATTCAAGTCTCTCTCTATTGATAAAGATACTGTAATCACACTACGGTAAAATTAATATTATCGTTATGTTTATGTGTCAATGAGTTTGTAGGGCTATAAACTGCATTTAAAGATATTTCGTGTACTACTCGAAAGTTTCTTCATCGGAAACTCAGACTCGTCAGTGTCTGATTCGTTTGAACTATCAATGTCAACAGGACAAATCTGTCTGCTTGTTCATTTTCAACATCACATCGGTATCGATAATAACGACCTTTCTTGGTGGGGAGGCTATCTTTGTCTTTCGGCGTTTTGAAACATAAATTCCCACTGCCTGTTTAATGATGTGCTCTCTTTCGATTGGAGACCAGTTCGTGCCATTACCGCTTATCAGACGATTCCAGATAATATGGCGTCAGGGGGCATCTGACCAAGATGCATTGCGTTTAATGATCAAATTTCTATAGAATCACTGTTGATAACATCATAGAATACAATGCATCTTGGTCAAATGCCCTCACACAATGCCATCTTATGTGGAAACATCTATTGTTGTTCAATGTTCACTATATTGCTGCAAGCACTTGCATGACTTTTGTGTCTTGCATAGTGCATCTGATGACAGATATTCTTTGTCTGAAACTGTATCTTGCAAACTTAAATTGATTTGTTCAAATGTGTAACTTGGAACCTGTCTAACAGTGTCTTTTGACACCTCTGTCTAAGGTCAATTTACAACTTATAATTTACAGTGCAGGCCTTGCACACTTCAGTTTTCCTACCTAAGGATATTTGTTAGTTATTTGTTAAGAAAAAATTACATTCTTTCATATGCCTCATCAAGAATGCTTATCATAATGTAAAGAATACTTGTCATGTTAATAATATGTACACAGACAAAGGCCTGTACGTAAACTTCTTCTTTTAATTTGAGGTCAGAAACTTGTTTCATTGATTATCTGAAAAGGGCATAGTTTCTCGTAAAACAATATCATACCCACTATACTAACCTTGCCTGCACTTTCACACTTACCATCACAATCAAATATGACAGACGTCACTGAGTCGATCAGCTGCCTCCCCGAACTTTTAGTGAGTCTCACAAATGCCATCATTTACGTGGCCTTGGTTGGGCAACTTGCTTTTCTGTGTCCCTTCTGCACAATTAATGCCTTAGGCCAGCTGCCATTAATAAATAAGAAAGCCCCAAGAATGTAATCTCGATTTCAGAATGAGACCAACAAATTTTTCTTGAGGAAAACTATCCAAATTTTGATTGGTTGTCAAAAATAGCACACCTCCACTGAATTGACGAATCAGACTGCGTAAAACCACGAAAGACAATATTGATGATATTTTCGCTTGCTTTGGCGATATTTTGCAAATGGATTTCTGCAGAAATTTGGCCTTAGCATAAAAATGGGTCCACAGTGCAGTAGTTCAACTGATGGAAAAGTCTGACTTGGCTAGCCTGTGTTCCAGACTCCAGAAAAATAAAAAGAAATTACGTACTTTTTCGTAATGGTCTGGAACACAGGCTAGACTTGATTGACTTTGATGTACGTAATTTCAGCAGTTCCGATCCATGACAAAAGGCCCCGAGGACAAGGTTGAGTCTGAATGAAACTGCAGCATGCCTACATCTTTGGATCTTGTTCAAATAGATTCCATTCATATGGGGCTCCAACCTTGTTGCTAGTGTTTTCGATGACGTCATACGCTGATCACGAAGCCGAATAAGGAACAGTGATAGAGCAACGAACCCACTCTGGGGACGAGATTAATGGGGTTCATATGTTAGGCAGATTTCTCGTATGAACAAATGACGGTAAAAATAATCCTCTCTATTGTCATCATTATTTCCAGGTAAACTTACATATGAAAGACTATACATAATCTTTAAAATCGAACTTTTTTACTACATTGAATGTGATACAGAGAAACGAGCCAATAATATATTACGGTCTATTTACATTGTTATATTTGCTATCAACATTGAAAACAGTTATATTTTTAGATAAACTAACTCTACTAACTATTGACTATTGAGGGACGTTTTCAAAATAATTAGCCATTGATTAACCCTATATAAATTTTCATCACTTGGCCTGACCAAATCTATTTACTTTTTGGGACAAAGCCTACTTGGCTCAACGTACAGGGTGTCTCAGAAAAATTGTTCGACGTTTGATTAAATGTTGAAAAATAACCAGAAAAGGTACAGGCTCCTGGTTAGATATCCCTGTTCCTCAGATTTTAAATACGCCAAAATCTTGCGAATCTGCTAAGAACTCAACGAGTTACAAGCTTTTGAAGTTCAAATATGTGCGAAAGCTGAAGCCAGACGCCCCTAACTGACTTGCTGTTTTCCAAAAAGACGTTCTAAAATCGAGGTAAAAGAAGGCTGTCCAATGTTTTACCTCTCGTCGATATCAGAGCAAACCACAAAAGACTTCCAAAGTTATCTAATTCTTGTAACCGTTGCCAAAATTTACTTAAGATTTATTTAAAAACATGGAATGAAACACGCTCGTAATTCTGTGAATATTTAGCCGATTTGCTAGCTTCTGGTGTCTAAAATTAATTCAAAAATCTCAGCAATATGGTTATGTTAAGGGAGCCCATTCATTATTTCGGTATTTTCTATATTTAATCAAACGTCGAACAATTTTTTTGGGACACCCTGTAGGTATTAAAGAATTTAATTAATTTACCAGTCTTTTAAAGACGTTTAACATGTCTTTCTTTCTTAACATCTGCTGGAATAGATTTGCTCCTTGATCTTATATGTGACATAACGATGGCAGACTCCGGCGTCATCTTGCTGCGATGCTCTTCATCAATTGCCTTCATAGAAAAACTTGACTTTTCGTTGTACGTGTTTGATCGCACCCGCACGGCTATTGACCGCGAAATAGAAGTAGTTAGCGACGCGGAGCGGTCCATTGGTGTGTGCATATTGAAGAATTTCTTCACTGCAACGCGGTATTGCTCGCTTACCAATCCATATAGAATAGGATCAGCAATCGTGTGCAGGGTCGCGGGAATAATCGTTAAACGAATAGCACGCATGCGTTGAATGTCGCCCATGTTTCCCTCGCTGAACACGTTTGCGTAGCGTGAGAGGACCCAATATACAAAGAAAGGAGACCAACACAAAGCGAAAACCACGATTAGCCAGCCTAATAAACGTACTGTTTTCCGTCGTGTGTTTTGCGGAATGCTCTGGACTACCACTGTATCTGAAACTTTGTTTCTCAGAGTCTTGACTGTTGCAATATAAGTGTAGAAAAGCACGAGAACTGGTGCCAATAGGCCGAATAAAGCTGTAAACAAAGTATACAGTTTTCCGTTCAACCCGTTAGGCCATTCGCGTCGACAAATTCCCCATTGCTTCAGGTAAACGAAGGAAAAGAAGTTCGGTGATAAGACAAGGATAGAAATTACCCACGTGATCACACTGAATATTTTGCTACCATCTTTGCTCTGTTGCCATGAGAACTTCAAAGGATGATTGATGCATATGTATCGATTGACAGAAATGGTCGTTAGAGTTAGAAACGAAACGACGCAACAGATAAAGAATGAGGTCAGGCCGATCGTGAAGTTACATAAAACACGTCCTGTCGACTGGCTTATATTCAATCCTTGAATATCAATGAAGATGTAAGGATACAGGAAAATGTTTGCAAGAAGGTCGGCTAATGAGAGATTTGTCAGTAAGATGTTGAATGATGTCCGCCCGACTTTCTTTGACACAATTAAATAGATGATGAGACCATTTCCACTGATACCAAGAAATGTCATCAATAGATATATGATCCGTAACGCGATTTCAAAACCATTTGAAAATAATGGAGGAATGGCAACAGTTGTGTCGTTTGGTATCAGTGTGGTTGTTGTGGTTGTTGTGACTGTTGTTGCTGCTGCGAGTGTAACTGCAGTAAGGTTTGATGCAAGAGTAACATTAGACATGCTTACTGTCGTTTAGAACAATTCTTCAATGTTTCCTGTGTCAGCATTCCTTGTACTGTCCTCCAAATACCACCCATTTTTTAAGTCCTTGACCGTTCTCTTGAGTCTTTAAAGCCCTTATTTACCGTCTTTGTCAAATAGGCAGTTTTGATAACCACCGTTCAAAAACGCATACAGTCTCAAAGAATATGGCTAACTTCGTTGTACCGTCCGTATCTTTTTGTGTACTTCTACGTTTGATATTGATTGCCATCAAAGTTGAAACATTCATGAGCAAATCATGAATAAAAGTGTACATTAAATTGTTCTTTTCACAGACTCTCCTTGGCAGTAAGCTATTATTTTAACTGATTAACTTCGCAAGGAAATGTTGAACAGAAGATTCCAAGAGACTCTTGAATCCTTGTTTTGCGTCCTATAACATATAACATACGTCTTATGACCTTCCCTTGAGTCTTTAGAGCGCGTTCACAAGGGGTTCACAATCTAATGTTTTTGAAACCCTCATTTGCTGTCCTTGCAGAAACAGTAATAGCATTGATCAATCATTTTCAAAAAGGCATAGTCCCACAATATATCATAAACTTCCATTCACATGTGGTTCTCTTCGTGTTGGTATTGATACCTCATTTGATTTGGAACACATCTAAAATAGCCTTGAGCTGCTCGTGAAAAAAGCAATGCTCTTACTCTTTGGTAAATTCTTCTAAATACAAGAGTCTCTCCTTCCCTGGGGTTCTTTCAAAGAAATGTTTAGTTCCTTGGCAGACGAGTTCCACTACACAGCAGCTTTATATCAGCAGAATCGAACAAATCATTGATAGCAGCTTACATCTATTTGTCCTTTGGTAGCAGAATCGAACAAATCATTGATAGCAGCTTACATCTATTTGTCCTTTGGTAGCAGAATCGAACAAATCATTGATAGCAGCTTACATCTATTTGTCCTTTGGTAGCAGAATCGAACAAATCATTGATAGCAGCTTACATCTATTTGTCCTTTTGATAGATTATTCTCACTCTTGATAGATCTCCTTTTTTGCTCCGTTTTCCAAGAAAATGTTGAACTGTCAATTCTAATCTTTGCATACTTTGAAGAGAGTTTCTGCTACAACGATTTGGTTCGATACCACCAGGATTTTTTTTGTGCAACCAAAGTTGCATAGCTTTGAGTAGATTGCAAACATAAACTTGTACTGATCTTTCCTTTTGGCAGACTTTTCCAAGTAGTAAAATTCTTCTGGGTTTGTTTTCAAAAAGTATCTGCGAACAATGATTTAAAACACTTACTTCTCTGGAAGAATACTCCAGCTGCAAAGTGTTAATTTGATATCGAGAAGAGTTTAAATTGACGCTTCTGGCGTACAAATCCTGGGCTGAGAATGATGCACGTTTTCCTCTTATCTTGTCTTCGCGTTTGATCCTCTGAATGCTAGGTACCTGTAACAAAATATTGGAAGATAACTTGATAAAAGATAACATATCTATCAATTGATCAAAAAGTTAAGATTTTTGGCAACTGATTTTATCACCGTGGAATTTAAGCAGTTGGATACATCAATATCGAAAACTTTCGGACGATCAAACTTTCGGACAATTTTTTGTCCGAAAGTTTAATTGTCCGAAAGTTTTAAATTCTTTGAAAATGGAAAGGAAACACGAATTTTGCCCATGCAACTATTAACAAATGATAAAGTATCATCAGTGATCCTGCTTCCAATGTGAATTTCCACATTGCAGTTGTCAATAGCAATGTTCTTGAGTCGATGAAGGTCCCTCTCGTTTTCGTCTGCAATCTTGAAAACAGCTTTTCGGATGCTCCTGATGCATCTATATGTATCTATGTAGTTTGTTTAACTTGCACATGATTAAATAACATACAAATTACAGCTTGTTTTGACATGTAGGTTGGCTTTATGCCAAAATTGTTAGTCCGAAAGTTTTTTTGTCCGAAATTCTCGAAAAAGCGTCCGAAAGTCTTTTGTCCGAAGTTGTTTTTCCGAAACTTTTCCGTCCGAAAGTTTTCGGTTTTAATGTATACGTTCCTTTCCTTGACACCTACTGAAAGAAACCTCGATCTTGTTACAAAATCGATTAATTGATTAAAAGGTAAGTGGAGATTTCAGCAACTGAATCGATCACCTTGATAAATCAAATTAATCTTTGAAAAACTTTTTAACTGCTTCGCTTCTTTTGGCGACAACATTAAAACCGTATCCTGTCAGTGTTGCCCTTGAACGGGTCTGTTTCATCCAGTCATCCAGCATGCCTTGCACGTGCAATCTCTTGGTTGGCCTTTGTTGTCGCCATTTTCATGCTAAATTTTGACTCCAGACTCACCACATACTGCTGGCTTGAGTCTGAAGATTTATCAACCTTGTCTTATGATTTACCAACCTTGTGTTATGATTTATCAACCTTGTCTTATGATTTATCAACCTTGTCTTATGATTTATCAACCTTGTCTTATGATTTATCAACCTTGTCTTATGATTTACTAACCTTGTCTTTTGATTTATCAACCTTGTCTTATGATTTATCAACCTTGTCTTATGATTTATCAACCTTGTCTTATGATTTACTAACCTAGTCTCATGATTTATCAACCTTGTCTTTTGATTTATCAATCTTGTCTTTTGATTTATGAGCCTTGTCTTATGATTTACTAACCTTGTCTTATGATTTATCAACCTTGTCTTGTGATTTATCAACCTTGTCTTATGATTTATCAACCTTGTCTTTTGATTTATCAACCTTGTCTTATGATTGTCTTATGATTTATCAACCTTGTCTTATGATTAATCAACCTTGTGGTATGATTTATCAACCTTGTCTTAGGATTTATCAACCTTGTCTTATGATTTATCAATCTTGTCGTATGATTTATCAACCTTGTCTTATGATTTATCAACCTTGTGTTTTGATTTATCACCCCTATTCTCATTGCTTTCTTGTATTTTCTGACCCATGTCTCAAGGTGTCGGCTATGATTTGTATTAAGAATCCTGTACAATCTACCTTCTCACCAAACCGTTTCAATTCTCGCATTCTTTCCTCATAACCTTGTCTTATAACCTATTGCTTATTTGATCCATGCTTTGTGATTCATACTTCCCATTTACGACTTTCAATAATGCCTTTATTGATATCATGTATGACCCAAGACTTACCTTCGCCGTCCTTTCTACTTTCTGGTTTTCATAACCAGCCTTTTTGATTCATGTCTTATGACTTGTGACCCTAATTTGACGAATTTCAAGATCTAAGGCATATTAATTAACTTCTTATTAATAGTTGTTTGTATAATATGTACTTATTGCAGTCTATTTTTATAGCATTAGTGTTTATTAACCAATAGTCTCAGAAACAAACAAACGAACAAACGAAACAAATACAAAATTATCCTACGCACAGCTGCAAACATCTGTTCGTATTGCTAAAACGATCTAAAACCACCAGTTCTTTAGGGCATAAAGCCCGGAATAAAACTCCTTAAACTGAACAGGTGCTTTCAAATTTCTTTAAATACTTCTTTCATCCTGATTCTTGGCACAAATTACATGAACATGGCACTTTTGTATTTTTGTCTCTGATTGAGATGTGGTGTCCTCGTGGTCACAGGTCTGTTGAACTGCTTGTCACATTTGTCTTGTATGTTGAAAAATTGCATAATGATTTTTGCATATTAATTTTTCTTGTATATTAAAGAATTATCACATCAAGTTCACAGCTGAACATAATGTTTTTATCAAACATCGAAACCACAGAATTAGATGCCTTTATGATTACAAAAAGTCCCAAACGAAAGAAGCATTTCAGAAATATTTGAGAAAGTATAAATAATTAGCTAGAAATGGCTAGAAATCCTTGCAGCCTACTCAAAATAATGCAATGACTGAATGAATGAATGAATGAATGAATGAATGAAATTGTTTGCTCTATATTTATTGATTAATCAATTGGTTGATTTGATATATCTAGGGAGGGTTGCTCTACAGCAGAAGCTGTTTCAAGGGGCCCTCCAATTGATCAGAAAGGATTTTGATCATTGCAGAAATATTGATGAAATATCTTCCATCAAAATGTGGATACCTTCAATGAAGGAACAATTCAGTCACTTTCAAGTTCACCAATAATCGATGATCAGCTTTGCAGAACAAATCTCATCAAATATTTCAGCCTTTGACTTCAATTAGCTGCTTACCAGGGATAGGGACAACATGTATCTGCCACCCAGGCCCACCGAGAGGGGGCAAGGGGCAATTTACCCCAAGGCCTCGGGGTCTATGCGGCTCATAAAGTACGATACTCCCCTATCTTCTGCCTGCTTCGCTCGCAGGAGGCCTAATTTCGTAGTTTTGTCCCTGGGTCTCAAAAACCTCTCGGCGGCCCTCCTACCGCCAATCATTATTCTTACCTCAAATCAAAAGGCATCGCAGTTGCAGTACATGTAAATCGATACCTATCAATGTTGGATGTTCCGGTGGGATTCCTTTGTTGTCAATTTCGTTTTGTGGTCTGCCAATGACAGCCTTTGTGGAGGACCTTACCCTAACTCACCTCAATTTTCCTTACATATTAGTAAGTCATCAAGTATTGCACCATAAATGCAAGGTTGTAGCTCAAATATATTTGTACATCTAAGACAGTCTTCTTTCGCCAAGGCCATCAAGGATATGACATTCCCATAACGTGTAGTTCCCCTAATTCTCAATGTACAATTCATTGATAAAGCATCCCATACTATTTAGACTGTAATTAATACGGTTAACCGTGGAACACAAAGGGAAGCGGCTCCCCGGAAGCCAAAATATCTTGTGTTCATTTACAGAGAACATATTAAATTAATTTGATTTTGAATAATGGCCATCTATCTTATCCTTCTTTTGGAAATAATACAGTTACAAAAACGTACTCTAGCACAACCATTTTAAGTTACTTCGGACTGTGAAATAAAACAACTGTCCCTGTGTTTCTTCTTTTCAAAGGAAGCGACTTTCCGGAAGCTAAGATACCTTATGTTCATTTACAGAGAACATATATAATGGCCATCTATCTAATCCTTCTCCTGGAAACAGTACAGTTACAAAAAACCTACTCTAGCCAGCGCAAACTACAAAGTAGAGTCTTCTTTTCACATTCCGCTATTTTAAAGAATTAAAACTAAATAGAAATTAAACTAAAAGCATGGTGAGCACCAAAGGAAGCCGTTGTTGTTGTCACTTTTCTATGCAAAGGAAATCATATGTCATATCTTTGCATGCGAGGGGTGTTTCACTCTTTCGAAATGGCGTACGAGATTTTTTTAAACAATAGGATTTTGAGGGATTTTTCACGGATTTTTCTTGAAAACAAAACGATTTTTGCCAAATGTGTACGAGATTGTAACAGAGTGGTACACCCCTCGCAAACATGGACTTAAGTATTTCAAAATGACCCATTGTGGGCCAACAATAGACTTGCCCCAAGCCTATTTCGTCAACTGTAATAAGTCTATCTGAAAGTATTGACGAAATTTTTTTGACGAAATAGACTTGGGGCAAGTCTAGTCCAACAACAACTCGGCTCGGTCAGCTTGTCCACTCAGTTTTGAGCCTATTTCGGCCCATTTTGGGCCTACCCACAAGTTAACTCAAGATAAACCAGGGCTGATGGCTTGTGAAATTAAGTTTTTTAATGAACGAAAATGAAAGAAATAGCATAGACATTTTTGTCACATAGCGTATCCAAAAGTCGATAAACCCTTCAGAAAAGCAATATCTATGTTTAGCGCCTCGGGTACTTCTCAATGACGAAATAAGTGCAACCTCGTCCCCAGGGCCATTTGTCACATTGTGACGGAGACGAAGAAATGGGGCGGCTGCGCGCGGGACGGGCCTTTTCGTCTCTGTCCCAATATGACAAAAGACCCTGGGCAAAGGAAACCATTGTTGTTATTGTTGAATTCCATAGAAATACTGCAAAAATCTGCTCAAAATTTCGTGACAGTTTCCCTAAGAAACCAAATCCAAGTAGACTAGAAGGACAAGAATTGTTTTCTTGATCAGTAATAACAAAATGACAGCACAAAATTTGCCCATGCATGGGCACCTGGTTCGGAATTTAGGGCCAACAACAACTTGTGCATTATTTCCTTTGCATTGATTTCCTCTGTTGAAAGTTCATCCACGCAAAATCGAGGCATTTCAGAAGAATGACATTGCAAATCAGTAGCCCTGACCTGACAGCATCTCCGTAGTGTGTTGTGTTGGGCGGTTGGGACTCGACTCGGGAGGGGGACCAGTGGTGGTAGCAATTGCTGTCGTTGTTGTTCTCTCATCCGGGGTTCCTATTTGTGAATTGTGAAGCAGTTCCCGGTATTTATCAGTACTTAAAAATGATTGTCTCAGTTCCTACTTCCTAGACACTTCCAATGGGACCCCAGAAATGATTATGTAAGATTCTCATGTTGTCCTAACCTGCATTAAAAAAGAATTTTAAACAGAGACTTTTGACTGCGTCGAAACCAAAACAAGAGATGATTTTACTTACCAAAGCTGAAATCCGAAACAGTTACGGTAATCACCTCAATCAATCACGATCACTCATCAGCCGATTCCATCATGTTTGCTTACGGTTGTTTGTTTATTTACAATGCTTCAATCTGTGCTCTGGTCACTATCTGCGTGTTATCCAGTGATTGATACAAGTCTTGAAACATAGCTAGGAATGTTGCACATCAAACGTGACTTCCAAATCTTGTCAAAATAAAGAATATTTATCACGCTTCGATGAAGTTAAAATCGAATTGAAAAAGAAAGACATTACAACCACAAAGATAGGATAAAGAAGGCATGGAGATTGAAAAAGCTGGACCATGGAATGGAGTCTTTTTCACAATGAGGTAAACTAAATCATCAATTTTCATTTCATCGTCAAGTGCAGAATCACAAAACCTGAACATCGATTTCAAAAGATACAATGTCAACAGTTTAAGGGAAAATAAAGCATGAAACCTTACCATAACAGTTGATGAGTGCCTTCAATTTGGACAGATCTTCTTGCATACAGAGTCAGTTACACGTTTTTTTTAAAAGAAACTTTGATCAGCACTTAGCACTAAAAGTTTCTTAATTTCGCATGAAAATTTCGGTGTTTTAGTAGTAAAAGTTTCTTAATTAGTTTCTTATTTTTTTGGGCCTAAATTGCGGTATTGTTCGAAGTTGAGCCTTCTTCTCGACAAAGGGCTTCCATTTTGCATTGACATTGTCATCAAGAAGAAGCCATGCACATTAAGTCAAAAATTTACCAATTTTGCAGTCAAGAAAAGATGAAGGTACCTTTGTTAGAGAGACATAGAATAAGAGAGACATAGAGAAATGAAGTTTTAGAGTTTCTTAACTGTTCTTGAGCGTAGTACTAGAGTTTCTTAAATTTTTGGTCATCGTAGTACAAGTTTCTTATAAACCAGTTTCTTAGAAAAAAAAACGTGTAGTTGCTCTTCAGCTCTTTCATATACAACACTGAGGGTGCGTTTGATTGGCACCAATCCAGAAAACGGTAGACTTGGCTGACTCGGAATTTGTGTTTGATTGACTCTGAACTTCCCAAAACGGAAGATGTGATAGGTATGAAAGGCCTTGTGAACCCTCTGCTCCAAAAGGCAGAGGATTTGCAGACTTCGGAGAGACAATCATTTTCATTAGCAAGCCCTAGTGGTGTATCTGAACCCCAAGGTTTTCGATTGGGAAGCATATTCCGTTTCGGAATGCTTTCGGAATTTGGTGGGATAGGAATTACAAATCAAACACGACGTCAGATTGTCCAAGATTCTGGGATCCAAAGGTCCATGGTGTCTTGGTCTGTAATTTAGCTTGACATATGTTTAAAGTCTGATTTAATAAGATCTATAATCCTATTCAGTATTCATTCTATTCCTGATTTCTTGAATGATATCCTGATTTTGAATGTCAGTGGAAGTATTGTGGGAACAGGATTGGGAAATCATGTCTTATCTTTTTCAACTCACCATGTCCTGCATGTCATAACCATAGTTACTCCTGACGTAAGACTTCGAAGTCAAGGGTCCGTCCGAAAGTCGATATTAAGGTGACCTGAAGCGAAAATTTGTGTTGATGCAAATGAGCAGTCGAATGATGGGGAATCCTGTTTAAATTTCTTTGATATCTCATTTCGTTGTCAACTTATCCACTGATTTTAAGTATGGAAAAATAGCTGTATCTGATCTTTGAAAGGTTACAGTTGTAGGAGGTTGCAGGAGACAGTTAAGGTATGCTGAATAAATGTAATAGAAATCGTCTCATGAATTGACATGATGTTTAAAAAGACATTTCAACTGAAGGATAGTTCTTTGAGCCGATTTCCCTTTGGAAACATAGTCAACCTTGTATACTTTCCTTAATTGTTGCAAAAAATGACGTCATCAGCCAATCAAAGAAAACAGTGGATAACTCGAAAATGAAATAAGGTATCAAAAAATTTTAAACGACATTCTTTATCATTGAACACTCATATTCATTTGCATGGATAAATCTTTTCCCTTCAGAACATCTTTAAGCATTGGCCAAACGAACCATTTTTCATTTCATTTAAAACTAATCTAAAAGAAGGATGATTGAAAAAGACTAACATTTACTGATATTTTTATTGCAAATATATCGATAAAATAAGTTTCTAATTCAAGGAAAAAATGTAATTAAACTGTTCCCTGTGTTAATGACCTGAGTTTAGTTCCAGGCCTGAAGTTTATCTGTCGAGGCTACGTCCCCAATTCATTTTTTTTGCGAAGCAATATCTGAAAAAAGAGAATAAAATACGTATCAAAAGCAGCGTAAAATTTAGATCGTCAAAATCAGTCAAGTTATAAGTGATTTTGTAAAAAGATCAAAGTTTAGCTCTCTCGGTCTATCTTACTGCTAAAGCCAAACAGCATTTGCTGTGTAAATAAAGAGGCTTGTACATCATTTAGTACACTTGAGTTGAAACTATCACACAGAGCATAGGTTCCAAATCTTTAAAAAGATTGGTGTACAATTGAGTGACCTATTTCTTTGAACTGAATGAATTCAAAGAAACTTTAGCTATTTTTCTATAATTCTACCGTTGTACTTTCCTGAAATCTTCAATTTTCAGAATTAGACTGTTTTTCTTCTCTTTCAAGAATTCAAGAAAAATTAAAAAAAAATTAAAACCACCGTAATTTCTAAACTGTTCGACACAACATGAAATAATTTCGAAGGGAACTATACTTTATGGATGCCTGCAATATGGCATCAAGCAAAATTCTGTCACTCTTCTGGTTTATGATTTAGAAATTTGATGACGTCATATCCTCAAATGTGCTGAAATATAAAATACGCTGTAATTTCGAAAAACATTCAAAATTTCCGAAAAGTCCAACGGTAGAATTATAGATAAGTACCTAAAGTTGCTTTTAAGCCATTCAGTTAGAAGAAATAGGTCATAGAATTTTACACCCACCTTTTTACGCTGATTTAAAGATGTGAAACCTATCACACAGCCTTTCTGTCTGTTTTCTGTTATTACGAGATCACAGATTTTACTCCTGTTTTGAAGGATCATGAGATGAAATATTTCATAAAATTGCTTGTAACTTGGAAATGATACAACCGTTTTCAGCAAACTAAATTTTCTTCTCTTAGTTGATATATTAGCTGCACACATATTATCAGTTTACAGGGATTTGATTCACATTTTGGAAGCCACAGGCATTCGAACGTGTGCATCTATTTTTGACTCACGTGGTAGTTATCTTGGACTTGTCCAAGTCTAACTTTCGTTAATCAGTATATAGAGTAATACGACGCTGCCGGGGCCGGGCCCCCTATGACTCAATATGCTGATGAAAGGAAATGAGACTTGGGCAAGTCCATTGTTAACTGTATGCATGCACCAACCTTTGATGACTTTGAAGGGACTTTCTTGGCCTGCTGAACAACCTCATCTTGAAATGTAACTTTCAATTTTCGTTTTTCCTTCCCATTCACTCCTGCTAAATCAGTACTGGAACAGCGCGAAGGAGCTTTCAGAATCCCAAGAGAAACTCTTCGTTGCTGATCGACATTTAGTGGCGTGGCAGGTCCCTCGTGTTGATCTTGTCCCTCTTTTGTTTTGCCAATCTTTTCTGTATCATCCCAAGTGTTCTCTTTTTCGTCTCCCTGTGCTTCCTGGTCTGCTGCATCTCCTCTCTTCTGTCTTTCGTGTATATCTAAAGAATCTTTTAATCCCAGTCCGAAAGAGTCGTAGTTATTATTTCTTTGCGTTACTGAACCAGTTATCCTGGAAAGAAAATAGAGCGTCTTTGAAGTGTGATATCAATTATAATAGCACAGGCTAACAAGGGCAGATTTTGTAATAAACAGAAACAGTTGCGCTTCATTGACACCTAAATTCAAAGCGATTATCGATTGCAGACAATGGAAATTCTCTCAATCAAAAATTAAAAAAAAAACAGAGCCGCAAAAGTTTTTCTGAAACGCAAGTAGCTAGCACGCTTTTTGTGCATTCCAGAAATTGTTCTCAAGAGCATATACGAGCATATATCGATAGAAGAAGGATACATCCACACATCTACCTCGGGCATTTTGTATCTTTGGTTCCTAAACTGATTGGGAGGCGACTCAATTCTCTTATTTGTTTGGGTGTAATTAAAACACTTACTGAACCAAATAAATAAAATGCCCGAGGTAGATGTGTAGATGTATCCTTCTTCTTTCGATAAATGCTCTTGTTTGCTCTTAAAAACTGTTTCTGGAATGCACAACGAGCGAGCTAGCTACCTGGGTTTCAGAGAAACTTTTGCGGCTTTGCTTATTTTGAATTACTGATTGAGAGAATTTCCTTTGTCTGCGATCGTTATATTGTGTATTGTAGATAGTTGGTATTAATTAGTTGCTAACTAGAAACAAACCATCTGTAAACAATTGATTGATTGATTGATTGATTGATTGATTGATTGATTGATTCTGACCTCCAAAAATGTCAAAATCATACAAGTTTTGAATGAAAGGCTTCTACAGTTGTATTGGCATTTTTTCTACATTTGAAGATGGCTCAATGGTGTCATGCTTTCAGCAAGCAATGAAAAGATCAGCTTGACCTTTTAACGCTATCCCCGCTACTGCAATTAGGAGTGCTTTTCTTTACGTCATTAACCTTATATATCGTATTGTATCTATTTTCATATTATAAACTTGTAAATACTTTTTAATGGTGGCAAATGATACATATATGTATTGGAAATACAGCTCTTACTTGTTAATTTCGCAACCATCTTCAGGAGCCGAAAATTCTACACGATTCTTGACCTTGTTTCCACTTTCGTTGGTTTTTTGCCCCTCATTACCAGTGGAATTTCTTCTTAAAATCTCGCTCATTGGTGTCATTCGACGTCGAAGTTCTAAAAACGCATCACTGAATCGTTTACAACTTTCTCTCTCTCTCATCCTGCTGAAAGTAAAATCATTGTCCCTATTTGGCTGTCTTTTTACTTCTTTTGCAGGGGCTTGTTTCTTCTGATGTTGTTGTTGTCGTTGTTGTTGTTGTTGTCGTTGCTGTTGTTGTTTTAGTCTTTGATGGTTTGATGATGATTCTTCAGGCATTTTTCCTCCTTGAGCAAATGATATAAGAGTTAAAGGAAGTCTGTCGCACATCTGATTGGGTGATAAGGACAATACAAAGAATAGGATAATTGAATGGCTGCTGATCCTACTGATTTTCTACGACCGTAGAAAGTGATAACGATCAGCCCTCCTTTGTTTCAAGGCAGTCTGTCATGCATCTGATTGGGTGATAAGAACAATACAAAGAATAGGAGAATTGAATGGCTGGTGATCCTACTGATTTTCTACGACCGTAGAAAGTGATAACGATTAGCCCTCCTTTGTTTCAAGGCAGTCTGTCATGCATCTGATTGGGTGATAAGGACAATACAAAGAATAGGAGAATTGAATGGCTGCTGATCCTACTGATTTTCTACAACCGTAGAAAGTGATAACGATTAGCCCTCCTTTGTTTCAAGGCAGTCTGTCATGCATCTGATTGGGTGATAAGGACAATACAAAGAATAGGAGAATTGAATGGCTGCTGATCCTACTGATTTTCTACGACCGTAGAAAGTGATAACGATAACCTTTTGGCCTAAGCAAATTCCTGAAGGACATCGAAATTAAGAAATGAAAAGGTGCCTTTTGGAAAACAGAATAACGCAAGATCTAATATTGTTCAAATTTTATCAAGGCTGTCGTTAATTTATACGATGTGCCTTAAGAATTTGCTTAGACCAAAAGGTTAAAGCTCTGATTTGCAGGAAGAGGCAAATTTGAGCTTTCAAGATTGATATTTCTGCCCTCAAAGCACCAACAAGAACAAACGAGGTATCTATGTTCAAGCTAACTATCAAGGGACATTTTCTAGAGTGATTAGACATTGATTGAAGCTAAATTCACAGCGCTGGAGTCTCACATCAGATGTCATGTCAGGATTGCGATGAATTTAATGATGTCACGAGCACAACTCATTCTTTGTCAAACTTTGGATGCTTCCAATACCAGAATAAGTTTTCTCTTGGTGACAAATTTTCAAACATGTCAAGTTCGTTTGGTCTGTCTGGTATATAACATAAAACTCACCACTACTCCTTCGACGTGCCTGATTCGCAGCCAACCTTCTTATACTATTACTATTCGGCGAGTCAGATAATCGTCTACCATCACTGGAACGGTGGTTTACCTGCCTTCTCACTTCACGACTTGAATCACTTCTATTCGATGCGTTCGACAACGACCTGCCAACGCCAGAAGACGGGCTCGCCCTGTGTATCCCCTCATGCCCTGAATCACTTCTGCTTGATGCGTTAGACAATCGTCTGGTATCTCCAGAAGATGGAGTTCCCCTCTGTGTTGATGTGTTAGATAAGCGCCTGCCATCACCAGAAGATGGACTCGCCCGCTGTATCACCGCACGACTAGCCCCACTTCTACTCGATCCGTTAGATAATCGTCTGGCATCTCCAGAAGATGGACTCGCCCTCTGTATGACCGCACGACTTGAATCGCTTCTACTTGATGCATTAGATAACCGCCTGTTGTCACCAGAAGACGGACTCGCCCGCTGCATCACCGCACGATGGGTATCACTTCTACTCGAGGCGTTAGATAATCTTCTTCCATCACAACCACGAGGACTTGCTGTCACCCTACGACTTGCAGCGTTTTCACAATTTTGTGATTCTGTAGGCTTTTCACACGGCCTCCTCGCGTCACTCCCATGAAACGAAGGTCTATGAGGGGACATTGCTCGATACGTTAGCTGCTTCGGGTCATCTGAGCTTGGTATTGCCCGTGTTTCGACTTTACTTCTCTGACTGGATTTATCCTCTTCGGGGAATCTGGTTATTGTACAGCCGGCTTCAATACCATTTGAGAAATCACCGCAAAATAAATTTCGTTTCATTTCGCCAGAGGATTGGCGTTCAGGCTGTCCTTGCTGCTCTGATGTTTGGTCCTGGGGTACACCAGATTTAAAAGTCGATCGTGCTTTAAGGTACTGTGGGCTGTGCCTTGCTGTGTCCGTTTGAGGATGATAGGCAGCCCAATATTGTCCAGGTGCTGGAGGCTAAGAAATGATAAATATCAATGAGAAATTAAGAAGAAATTCAACTGGTAAAGAACAAGCCAAAGAAGAATCGTGCTTGATGTAGCCTGCGTGCAGACTCTACTGATTTCTTTTTTCAGAGAGGTTCTCCTCTGGAGGAGAACCTCTCTGAAATGAAAAGAAATCTGTAGAGTCTGCACGCAGGCTAGCTTGATGTCCAGCTTCTAAAGAGCAAAGGGCTCAAATCTTTCACATCTTTAAACATGTTTATAATTATAAAAAACCCTTAAAAAAATACGTGTACTGAAAGTTTCTTAAAATTATCAGATTTGTGCCCTCCTGACCATTTCAAAACAAGGTGCTTTTCGAAGCCTTTCCAATCTTTAGATATATCTCAAGTAGTTTCTGAGCAATATGATACAGGAAACCAGTCAGAATAAAGAAAAACATGCTGGAGTTTCGTAATCTTTTGGCAATCTGAGAGTCGGAGTTTCTTATGAGCGGTTTCTAATAAAAATACGTGTATGCTGCGAAGAGACAGCTATGCAAAGAAATATATATTTAATTTACCTTCCGAATAATAGGAGTTTGAGCCCTGAAACAAAAACAAACAAAACTTCATTAATTCGAAAAGGGTAAGGAAATCCTAAGGCTGCACGCAGGCTAGGAAATCCGCACTTTCAGTGATAATGAGATCTAAATTTTCTTCAATTAGTGAAAGTATTTTGAAGAATTTTTACAAGTAGTTACAAAACAGGTAGCTGCTAAAGTCAAAACTTCTCAAGGGTAAATCCTTTTCCTTGCAGAATAAGCAAACAAACTATGCCAAGAAAGGGGCGTCGCCAGCCTTGAAAGAGTGGGTTGGACTGCCCAACTAGGAATACAGTAAAATCCCGCCTTTAAGAAACTACACGTATTTTTTTATAAGAAACCGCTTATAAAAAACGGTAGGCTCAATTTTGCGAAAGTTAAGAAACAACCCTACCTGAATTTAAAAAGCTAAGAAACTTTTGTAATTTACAGTTTTAATTTTCCTATCGCACTCAAAAATGTTTTGACACTGTACAGTTATAGCAACTGTTTGGACATTATTTTGAGCGCGAATTATGTTATTGACTTGTTTTTGGAGCTTAATAAGTAATTTGGGAGCCATCTAGATAAAACAATATTAACTCTACCCTTCCGGCACTGAAAATATAAGAAACACATAAGAAACTGTCTACCAGCCTCGGACTTTGGTTTCTTATAAAAAAAATACGTGTACCTCATAAGAAACTCAGACCCTGAATTTTTGTGAGAACAATGGGAAAACAATAGAGCATAACAATAAAACAATGGGAAAACATTATGGCAATTAAAGGGGAACAATAGGCTGAGGTCAAACAATGGATTTCTTAAAGGCAGAATTTTACTGTACCCACCGTTTTTTACACCGTGTTTGCATGGGAACAAATGCTACCCTCAGAAAAAATTGGGGTGGATATTTCCATCACCCTAGCCCAATCTTTGGCGACGCCCTTGTGCTAGGGGGAAATTAGCCAACAACGAAAATAGAGTTTACGGTTTAGTAATTAAAATATTTTTCAGTACCTTCCATCCAATTTCATTGCATCTTTAAATTCCACAATTTTGACACTAAAATGGAAATTGAAATAAATGCATTCATAAATATTGATTGACAGAGTTCCCATGGATACCAAGTACTCTTTAAACTTATGTATCATAGTACTCAGATGGTACTTCAGTAATTTCTAAACGTTGGAAATGCCTAAAAAACATCGTTTTGAAATGTTCACGAGGGCACCGGTAGTGAACATGAAGATTGTTATGGAACCTGTAAGAAACTCGCAAGAAACTCTGAGTACTGAGAATCTGATAACCTAAAGAAACTTTCAGTATTGTGCCAAATTCTTAGTTTCTTATAGAAAATTTGTGTACCCAAAAATCGGATGATATTAATAAAGTTTCAATACTGGCTCAAATTCTCAGAAAACAGGGCTCAAAAAAACAAAGTAGCATGGTAGCGGCGCTACCAGAAAGGTAGCTGAAATGCTCAAATTTCCCAGGAAGGATGAAGGGAACAAAGGAAAAAGAAACGAAAAGAGAGGAAGAAATGGAGGAAGGGAGAAAATGAAAGGGAAAGAAAGAAGGATAAAAAGGAAATGGGATAGAATTGGGCAGTGTATTGAGAAAGAAGAAGACAGTACGTAAGAAAAAACATAGCTTGCTACCAGGAAGGAAAACATCTTTTTTAGTTCTGGTAGAAAAATATGCGTATATTTGTATGAACGATAAAAATTCACATACCGGTGAACTGCAGTATGTTGTGAGAGCTTTTTGAGGGTAGTGTACAAATTCGTTACATACCCTGATGTTTGGTTTGTTTGATATTTCTCAGGTGGTGTAGCTTGTCCTAGTGCAAAAAGAAAAAACTGTTGTGTTAAAGGGACTGTACAAGATTTTTGTACACAATCAGAACTTATGGGAGATCACTCCTGAAAATGATGAATTAAATTCTGAAAATATGGAAAAAGGGCAGCACATGAGTTGAGTCATTGAAACTACTCATGTAAATGGCGACTATACCCAGGTGAATGAAAAAAGTTTACACGTTTGACGGGTTGTTGAATAAAAAGTATGTGGCCGATATTCAAAACTAAAATTTCAATCTATCAGTCAAAGGTTAACTTAGATAAGAAAATGTTGTCTGGTAAAGTCAAAGAAATCTTCTATCTTCAAGACCCAAAAATTAGAAAAATGCCTGCAAGGGGTTTATATGGCAATCGAGAATTCCACATTACATTCTGGTCCATGATTTATTTGGCATTGAAATTGAAATTCAATTCAATAGTCAGTTTCAGAAATAGAATTTTGATTTCCATAGCACCTAAATCTTGGACAATGCAAAGAAAGATGTAAAAGCCAATAGACCTTTTAGCTGGTTAAAAAAGAGACTGGATCGAGCGGCGTTAGAGCTTCTGTCACTATTGTGCACATTCAAAAATTCTACAAAATGTAGCAAAATATCGTTCGATTCTGATTCATTTTAGAATTGGTAAAAGGTCTACCGGGTGTCCCAAAATGATGTATTATTGTTTGATTGCTTATATGTTAACGCACCCTCCCGAGGTCCATAACCAATGAAATGATTGTCTTAGTTTTTCGTGATGCCACAGAATAGTCATGATATTTTGCATCTAGTGGCATCGTCTTGTAGTGTAGTAAAGTATTTTGTAAGTAGTGTAACTAGTAAATTTGTATTGTAAATTTTTAATGGAATGTAGAAAAAAAGAAACCAAAAAAAAACCAATGAACCGATTTTCAAACACATTGTTTTATTTGATTGCCTAAAGGCCAAATTGTTTTGTAAGATGTTGGTTGTGGTTTTACCAGTTTTTGAAAATTTGTTCATCGGTTATGGACACATAAGCAATCAAACGATAATACATCATTTTGGGATACCCTGTATTACACCAGCCTTTTTAAAGACATGACATCTACACTTAAAATGGACATACTGCTGTTAGTTTTCTCGTTTCTAGACATCCTTCCGTCCATTTCAATTCCTCGTTCATCAACATGATTGTCATAAGCATCTTTCACAAACATATCATCCTGCATTTCATTTGCACAATCCGATTTAAACTTCACAGAACCGATTTGTTTAGATTGTGATCTGGTGGTAGCGGATGATCTTCGATTAGTTGATGCTGCTTTTGGTTTTGTTTGGTTTCCTCTCATTGTCGATTTGCATCCTTTAATGGCCTCTTCTAGAAGCAAATTGTAAACTGCAGAGACAGCATCGTGTCGAGATGCTTGTACTCGATGTTCCGTTTCTGGTGTGGAGATGCCGCAGAGAGATGCAACCCTCTCAATGACCTGTGAAAATGGTTTGAAGAAGATGAGTGAAAATCGAACTACCGATTACCGTAGAAGCCCCATGAAGCCCCCAGAGGCGTAAAACAATCCCCGTTTGTAAGGACTGCTCCCTGAATATCAAAGCAATAGTATTGAAAATTGCCTTGTTTCATTGCCAATATGGTCAATTAGGCTCAGTAATCTACCCCGCTTTAATCGGCCATTCTTTCCCATGGATATGGGAGATTTCCTGCCGAAAATCTCTTTCAAAAACCTGCAAAAACGAGTGAAAACAATGGGCTAATGTTTCTTGGTTTTCCTTCCTAAAAATGATCACACTCGCATGTATTCGTTTACTTTGTCATCTTCGGAGAATGGAATCCCCCTGAATAGGTTATTGATACCAAGGAAAGACTTGTTCATCCTCCCAAGAGGATAGCAAGTGCAGAAGGCATTGCTGTAAGGCCCGTGTAAGGCAGAAATGTTGGGATATTTATTCGTGAGTTTGAAGGTTTCTTGAAGAGGCTTTTTCGAGAAAATCCCTCATAATTTCAGAACGGAGTGGCCGATTTCAGTCAAGTAAATTTTAAAATAGATTGGAACATGTCTACCATTAAACTACATAGTTGCCGATATTATTATCTTAATATCTAGGGAGCTGTGACCTTTCAAACAGGGATACTTTTTATCGACTCACCCGGTATCTGAGTTGATATGGTTTACAGGAATCTGATAAATGGTTTGACACTTTTCAAAAGTCTTTAGTTTCCTTTTACTCAACCAGCAACAAAGAAACAAATGAAAGAAACAACACGCACCCGATCTCTGACATTTTTAGGCACAAAAACAGAGGGCTGTTTGACCAACGGACTTTTCCCATCATCTGTAATCCAAGGATGATGTGTCATGAATTCAAACGTAATTCGTTTTGTTGGGTCTGCTTGCAGTAACTTTGTCAGCAGATTTCGACAACCTACAAAAAAATTAACATTAAATAAACATACCGGGTGACAAAACCAAAAAGTGAAACTTTTTGAAAAATCACCTAAATTTGAATATTTTCCAATCTAAAATTTATTTTGGTGCATTTGTGTCCAGGTGCAAACTAATTTTATATATATCGCAAACTCTGTTTGCAATTTAGCACTTGAGGGAATTCCTGCATTCCTGAGCTGCCGGTGACACGGATTGTAGGATAAATTTAGGCTCCATGAATTAACTAAATTGGTATGAAATAAAGATAAAGAATATAAATCACCTTGTCTCTTTCTTGTGTTTGTCTTTTTTTTTACCTTCTAGGACAGCAAATAAGCTTCTTTCAGGGTCCTTATTGATAACAGTACTTGAGTATTGACAAGGTTTTACCCTGTATAAATATTTCTCTTATCATTATTATTGTCTTAACACTGCGAGCATTCATTTAGGCCCTCTCGCTGTTTAAAATAACCGCCAAAGTCTCAAATTACAAGATCTCGTTATGGTTTGCTCCTTCAAGCTACACTCAAAATTTCGCATGCATTGTAGCTAGGAAGAAGCAATCCAGAACAAGATTTTTCGATTTGAGACTTTGGCCGCTATTTCAAACAACGAGAGGGCCTAAGTAAATGCTCACAGTGTTAGACCTGAAAGAAACTTATTTGCTGCCCGAGTAGGTAAAGATAAACGAAAACACAAGAAGGAGACAAGGTGACTTATATCCTTTATTTCATACCAATGTAGTTCATTCATAGAGCCTAAATTCGTCGAACAACCCGTGGTTATGATGGATACTCTCAAGCTAAAGAAGTTGGTCAACAAATTACATTCTTGATCAATCCAACCACACAGTTTGTTTGCCATACACACGTGAGTGAGGTCTTGATTAATCAATCATCTTGGAATCAAAATTTCATAAGAAATCACGAGAAACTCTCTGGTACTAAAAGTTAATTACATGCCTTTAGACAATCTGCCAAGGTATCTCTCGTGTGCTAACGTCAATCCACGTTTAGCATGGCGATAAAGCTCATTTTTACACATGTGAGTAAGCTCTTGATTAATCAATCATCTTGGATTCAAATTTCATAAGAAATCACGAAAACTCTCTGGTACTAAAAGTTAATTACATGCCTTTAGACAATCTGCCAAGGTATCTCTCGTGTGCTAACGTCAATCCACGTTTAGCATGACGATAAAGCTCATTTTTGCCAACATATCCACGGTACATCGTGCTACAAAAAGAATGGGCAAATATCATCTTCAAATAAAACAATCATCACAATAAGATCAACAGTTGTTTTTCTTCTAGGAAATGTGATTGAACTTTTGATATCCATTAAAATTTTAAAATATTCGGCGTTAGAAAGATAGAACGAATCCTCCACCAAAGCTTCGATCACCAAGATTATTGCAGATACTTTGGATTACTATTCTCTGTTCAAAACCGCCCTTAGCTTTGCTGTGTTTAGCCTAAACACATTTGATGGTTTGACACGCAGAGCCACGCAGAGAGGACGGGTTACACAGCCACTTAAGCTTCAAATTCCATTCCGATCGAAAGAAATTTTCGTCTCAAATTTGATACATGTGGGCAGGGAATACGGTACTGAAAGTTGAACATTTCATGCAATATTTACCTGAATGGAAGATGACCAACAACCATAGCATATAATACAACACCCCTAGGAAGAGGAAAATCGTCCAATGAGGAATACAGAAAGAGAGGCTCGAAAAATTAACGAATGGACTGAAAGAAATTTGAACTTCTAAAGATCATAACTCGCTCAGCTTCTGATGGATTTTGCCCGGGAATGTGACACAGCTTAAATCAACATCTTGAGAGAAAAATTTCAGCAAACTTGGGGAAAGAATTTTGTGCCATTGTTTTTAATTATCAGGCAAACGGAGCTTGAATTTTATTGGAACACTTTGTAAACTACTGGAATATGAAATGAGATTCGAATGAGATCATGAACTTACATGCTCCATACATCAACCGATGGTCCATAAAGACACCCTTGTTCAAATAATTCAGGGGCAGCATATTCAGGAGAGCCACAGTGTGTCCGCAACAATTCCCCTTTACTGAATAGATTGCTCAATCCAAAATCTAAAACGAATAAATGACTTCGATAAGCGATTTGATCGGGGTTGCAGGGTAGTACTTCATTGCTCAAAATACCAGATGTGTCGCCCAAATCGTTTTGGACATGCTAAGGTCTCTTTTGTGTACTTGAGCCTAACTTTTGGCGTACCTGAAACCTTGAAATACGTAGTTATAAAAATAATGACTCAAGCGAAGGAGGCAGGGTGAAAGCGGAAAGCTCAAGTCTCCAATTTTTCTTCTTTCTGCCTCCTTCACAGAGGCTTCCCTATCTCCAACGCAGGGGTAATTCTTAGGTAGCAATTTTTCAGGTATAAACGGGCATGATTCTGAAACGGGAGAGACTTGGGCAAATCCAAGGTCATTTACATTTTCAGCCAGCAGTTTGGGTTAGCGCCCAGTCAAGATAGAAGATAGAATTTCTCCTCATATATTGATGAGTTTTTTGAACAAAATCTTTTGCCATGGATTGAATGATTAAGGATAACTGTTAAATCGCTAAAAGATGGGTCAAATATAAAAAACGATTCAATTCAACTTCTATCTTCCTTGGAAGCTGTGTCCGCTAAAGTGGATTTGACCCTCTAGGTCTTCGTACATAGTCGTATTTTGAAAGGAGTCACTATTTATCAACGCAAACAACGTACAACACGCACAACACGATTGTTTTCTAAAACTTTCGGGAATCTGTGTGTACAAATATAGTTTTCATAAGTATTGGTGAATACGTACCCACTATTTTGACAACTGTCTTAGTCTCGTCGAGTAAGATGTTATCCATTTTCAGATCTCTGCAACAGAAGAAATTAAATTAGAAATAGTACGTTTATTTCCAAAGGTATAGAATGACATTTCAGCTCAGTCAAGAAATGATAGACAGGTTTGAAATTATAGGGCAAGTCTAGAAAGGGCAGAATTTGTAATACAATAGCAACAGTTGCTTTTGATTGACACCTCAATTCAAAGCGATTAGAGATTGCAGACAAGGAAATTCCCTCAACCAGTAATTCAAAACAAACAAAACCGCAAAAGTTCCCCAAAACTAGTAGGGCAAACTCTCGCCCAGTGCAAGCGAAAGGTGCCTTTTAAGAGAAGATACGTGCTTATAACCAAAGTAGAAGGGTAAATCTAAAGTTCTGTCTGGTAGATTTTGTTTATTCGATTCAGTAGCCGAGCAGAAGGCATTGTAATTCTCGCGTATTTAAGGGTTAAAGAAAAGGCTACAAAACGGCTCCTGAATCAAATAAACAAAATCCGCCACGGAGTACCACGGCAGTACGACGGAGATGCTTTACTGATGTTCTTATATGACCACATCACTGGGGCTAGGAATGTAATTACATGGCCTAAGTAATTTACTTACCGATGCACAATCCCAGAATCATGGAGATGTTTTACTGCAGATAAAAGTTGTCTGAATAAAAACCTGGCTCTTGCTTCACCAAGCTTGTTACTCTTCTGTTGATGAACATACGTTCTCAAATCTCCCCCTTTCACTAATTCAGTAACCAAACAATAGACGCAGTCATATTTCAAGGTCTCGTATAACTTTATGATATTTTCATGATGGATTTTCTTCATAATTAGTGCTTCTCGCAGGATGTTCCGTCGCACATATTCTTCTTTAACTGTTTTCAGGTTTATAACTTTGATCGCAACCTAAGGTTTGAAAAAGAAGTGGAATTAAACTCCTTTCTGCATCTGATGCAAAAACCTACGAATGTTGGAAGGATGGATGGTAAAGGTTTTGATAATAACAAGGGAAACAATCGTAAAACAAAGGATTAAAGTATGATCAAGACCAAAGAAACTATTTCACCTTGCCTTTGAAACTTTAAATCCGACGCGTTCTTTGAACCAACACAGTTTTCTGTGTATGCAGTTCTGTTTCGCTTTGAAGACTCGACATAATTTGGAAAAACTGATTAGTTTTGTGAACGAAGATTATCGAATTAGTAGTCGCATCCCAAAAGAACGCTTCCAAAATAGAAGCATGTTGCCATGTTGATCCAATCGAACGAATGCAAATAAGGACAGATTTTATAACACAAGCATCAGTTGCCTTTTTGATTGACACCGCAAATTCAAAGCAATTGGCACTGAAGATAAAGGAAATTCTTTCAATCAGTAAATCAAGACAAGTAGAACCGCCAAAGTTGCCATGAAACCAAAAGGGCAGACTGCCATCTTGTGCACGCGAAAAATGATTTTTAAGTCATGAGTTTATAACGAAAAAAGAAGGATAAAAATCTAAATATCTGGCAGGCAGAGTTTATTTGATTCAGGGGCTAAGTAGTAATTGTTCCTTCTACTCGACTTTCGAATCAAATAAGCAAAATCTATGAGGCAGATCTTTAGATTTACTCCTCTTAAAAACCACCTTTCGCATGCACAAGGCGACAGTTTGCCCCACTGGTTTCAGGGCAACTCTTGCGGCTTTGTTTGTTTTGAATTACTGGTCGAGAGAATGTTTTTTATCTGCAATTGCTAATCGCTTTGAATTGCAGTGTCAGTCAAAACCAACTGATGCTATTGTGTTGCAAAATCTGTCCTTGTCACACAAGCAAACATGCCCAGCAAAATTCAAAGCTAGCACGCAGTAACACTCGATCGCCTCCCTAGCGGCTGATTCGAACTTACCTTGGCTCCAGTGAGTTTATGCTCTGCCAGCTCCACTCTCGCAAAATTCCCCTTACCAAGGGTCTTACTAAGAAATTTGTAATTTCCTATTTGCTTCAAAACGAGTTGCGTTCCTTCAGCCATGGTTCTAAGCTGATTTTTAAGATGCTCCGAATGAATTTTGACTGCAGTGCTCAACCCAGGCTTATTATACTGCCTATTAGTGACGTCATGATTGATTTAGGCAAGGGAAGTCTTTTATGACGTCAGATTAGATGGTTGGCAATGGGCGGTACTTTCATTGGTGTCTGGTGTCTGGGTCGTCTGTTGACATGGCCGGCCTCGTTACTATGACCGGCCTCGTTCAGGTGAGAAGTGCTGAAAACTATCTATCTGACAAGTGGTTGCTCATTTATGGCAGAGGAGAGAAAAGCAAAATGAGTGGTTGTTTCTAAAGCAGCATTTCTATTGTTCTCAGGTAATGTCAAAATCAAGCTTTGAAAGAAATGGTTTCAGCCTTGTATTTGTTGTCTTAGATTGATTCCATGTTCGCAATTATCGCTATTGAAAGACTGATGGACGCTCAAACTACGACTCATGGACATTCACATTGAAAATTAGGATGAAATTGTTTCCCTCAATAGACCATTTTGACATTTGAAAAAAGGGTCTGGGGAGAGCAATATTTTTCTGGTAAATGGCTGCCACAGGGCTTTCACGAACGATAAATTGAATTCTACAAATCTATTGGTTTCAAATTCACGATCAAAAATAAGGAAATAAACTGCCCAAAATGTACCTGAAAAGCTGTCCTATGACCCATAAGCCTCGTAACAGAAGGGAGACTCTCTCCAACCCAGACCTCGAATCTAACGGCTTTTTGCGTCTGGCGCGAAAGCAGGAAAGTATTCGTCATTCTTTCTGTTTACCAGAATAATCGAAGCAAGTTGAAAAGCTGCATCAGATAAAGGTTCATGACGAAATCGTGGAGATAATGATTTCTTTCTGAGTTGGGCATTCTGGAAAGATACAAATTCATTATTGCGAGAAATTATGTCTCAACCCGTGGATATATTGCTTCAAGCAGCGGCTTTTTACGAAGTTTCTTTTGCCATGAAAATTGATGTGACTTGCAAAGAACTTTACAGGTCCATTTACGAATCCCTGTGGCAGCCATTTACTCATTTACCAGAAAGATATTGCTCTCCCCAGACCCTTTTTTCAAATGCCAAAATGGTCTATTTCATGTCCTGATATCGAAACCATAGCAACATAGCCATGAACAGAAGCCACAAGTATCGACATGAATGTTTTCCTCAACCCAAGAATCAACAAATTCACTTTCAACCAGGAGTTCCCCATTTTGAAGGCCAATTAGCTTCCATGAGCTCACAACAGAGATGAGAATTTCCAACTGCCGAAGGTTGCTATGACTACGCCATAACCTCGTTTCAGAGCGGACAGATAAATCTGATCCCTTGTCCTTTCTGTAGAAATCTCTCATATCAACGGGAAGGAATGGACGATTAAAGCCGAGTAAATTACTGAACCTAATTGAACATATCAGGAATAAAATAAGACAGTTTTCAATATTATTGCTTTGATATTGAGGGAGCAGCAATTTTTCAAATGCCAGGCCTTTTTATTGACTCACCTGGTAGAAGTGCTGTCATTGAAGCAACCATTTATCTGCCCTTTCCTCTGCCATAGATAAGCAAACACTTGTCAAATCGACTCAAACAAGGTCCCAAACTCTTAAGTTGAAGCCTGACCTATGCAGCTGTGTAAAAATTGAGACAACTGCAGCTCCTCCACAGCAACCACATTAATGGGGCACCATTTTTTGGGACAACCAGTATAAACTAGAAAATATCATATATTGTATATTCTTGAATAAAAAAATACATCGTTGCAAAATCGACGAGAAATTGAATTAAATTGAAGCTTCGATACCGGCTTCGATACCACAGAGAGAATAGAGGACAGAGAAAGGATCAAAGGTGTGCTGAGAATGAGATCAGAGCAGGCCTAAACAGAAATATAACTTTGACAACTGAACAAATGATACAAAATGAAATTTGATTTCTCCCATCTGAAATCGACCAAACTCCAAACCGTTCTGCACACAAAACATAAACAGATGAGAAGACTTGCAATACTGTAGATAACCGTTGAAATTTAGATTTTTAAGTGAGGGGAAGAGAGAAACAACTGTGACATAAATTCAGACAAGAATGAATAAACGATAAATGGAATTTCATGTTCGAACGTGTCACAAGTGATTTGAACCATTGTTACTGCGGTTTGCTGTATTGATACAAACCTGTACAAACTAATGTCATGTCAATGCTGGACTTGCTACCAATGCATTTGCCTGGGCAAAGTACAAACTATTCTATTGCGTCATAAAGCAACAATGCGGGAAAGAAAACAGTGTATCCGGAAAGGAATCAGCAGGCCTAGATTACAAGGGATTTGTCATGCTTTTTTTGATGGGTGAAAACATGTTGATGTTTTCGTTGCTGAACTTTCTCACTTTCTCTCGCTAAATAATAGTGCGATCTTGGTGAACAAAATTACCAAAAAGGCTCTAGCTGGCTATTGTTCTAGAAAAGAACTTCAACCTGCAGAAGAGTTCCTGAAACCACTCCATACCTGAACACAATTAAAGTGCCAAAATTGACACTTTAATTTGTTCCTTTACTTCGAGGTCTGAAGCGTCCAAAGTTCAAATTCAATCTTTGTGTAGCATGGCTATAAAACCAAGAACAATTTTAAACTGTCTTTTGTCTCAAAATTAGCAATCTGTCTGGATTTTAAATTTGAGGTGCAATACACTTATTTTTTATAAGAAACTAAGGTCCAGGGCTGCTAGGTAGTTTCTTAAATTTTAGGACATTTTTGCTGCAAAAATATCTAAGTAGTTTCTCACAAATCTAATGCCCTAAGCGCAGAGTTCATTCATCTTCGTCAAAAGGGCTTCAAAACTACTTATAATACTTACTTAGAAGGGTCTCCAGACAAGTATAACTCACATGCAAAACAATGTTAAAACAGTTGCTATTACTTTGCACTGTTAAAACATTTCAAAGTGACTTTGGAAAATCAGGAAAATTACAAAAGTTTCTTAGCTTTTTCAATCCAGGTAGCACGGTTTCTTAACTTTCGAAAAATTGAGCCTACCGTTTCCTACAAGCTGCTTCTTATATAAAATGAGTGGACAAGAACAGGATCACTCGGTCAGAATTAAACAAACAACGAGACACTTCGGAGAAAAAGAGAAAATTGGAAGAAATGTTTTACCCATTCGTTGCTAACATAATCTTGCATGTTTCACTGGAAAACAAACAATCTCAGCTCAGCCTTCAATATTCTTGGTTTTTGAATGGTTCGATATTCAAACAGCATTCTGATTGGATAATTCCATGTAAGCTCATATTTCACGTGACTTAAAAGTCGGAAGCCTGCAATAAAATGGATTGGGCAAAAGTATTAGTTTCATCGCACGCAAAGGAATCACCTTTCATTCTCCAAATTTGAGATAAAGTGCAGGTTGGTTTGTATCAGGCAGGCACAGACAAGACTGCAGAGCATTGGTTGCAATCATGAAAGGATTTATTTTGAAATTGTTTTTCCTCAGCATTCTTATTGATTTTTCATGGCAGTTCTGGGCCAAAAAAGGTAAGTTCATCGCTCACACTTTTGTAACACTTTTGTCACAATTTTGAGGCACTTGTCGCACAACACACAAACCTCCTCAGTCTTAGAATGGTTGATAAATTAGGCCAATTCAAATGCTTCTGTACGTTGTATCAATGCAATGTACTGCAGGCAACGAACATAATTCTTTGTAGAGTATAACGAAATATGTGCTTTGTCCTAGTTAGTTGTTTGTTTCGAAGTTTTCTCAAAATATATAATGTCAGGCAAGATTACATTTTTCAAATTCGGTTGCTCGTTGTTGCTACATACATGAAATAAAGTAAATATCAATTTAGAATATTCGAATAATTAGCATAAAAATATCTCTTTTGATGGATTAAATTCGAACATTTGTCAAGTTATAATACGCAGAGTTGATTCAAATCTTACAGAAATAATTTTGAATGAAAAGTTGGTCTTCAACAAGACCTATGTTTGCTTTAAAAAACTCTGCTGACAAAGGGGACGAAACCTCAAGGTCAATGAAAATGTTTTAGAATACAGCATTTAAAATTGCACTTCCATCCTTTTTTACAGAGGAAAATAAAGCATTCTGGGACGAACTTAGCAGTAAGTATATTCTTGTTTTGTTTTTTTGACCAATTTGGTTTGTTCAACAGTAGGACTGTTTTAAACAAACACAAACCACACACCAGTTCAACTGTTTTGTTTCCTGCTATGCAGTTAATCTGGAAACTATGACATGCAAAATCACATCTATTCACGTGTTCAGTCACGTTTCTTATGACGTCACCCTTGCATAGAAAACTCTTGTCAGATGCTTACTGGTTCTCAAATTATGTAACTTCAGTTTTTGGTTTGCAATGAAGCCTATTCCTTATTAAAGGCAGCATGTCAGGTATCTGATTGGCTGCAATAAAGTCAGAGCTTGACACAATGGGTCTCTTTGTGAATCTGTGTATTTAGAACAAAGGAGGGCTGATCGTTATCACTTTCTACCGTCGTAAAAAGTCAGTAAGATCAGCAGCCATTCAATTCTCCCATTCTTTGTATTGTCATTATCATCCAATCAGATGCGTGACAGACTGCTTTAATCAATGCACATTTCAAATTCTGTGCCAATTAAAGGCAAGCAATGCAATTCAACTTTTGTTATACTTTACTGTATGCCAAGTCAAATTTACCAATGGGGCGAGGGAATGGGAATTAGTTGAATTATTCGGAATTTTTCACTTTCAAAAGAGAAATATAAGATATGAAGTCTCATTGACTTGAGGCTGAAGAGAGCCCTGAAGGTCGGTTTTCGACATTGGTATTCCACAAAAGTCCCAGTCTATAGAATTCGAGTCACACCGCGTGATTTACAGCAATTTCAGTTCCATTTGATCCCTCCATAGTTCCTAGTTCCTAGTCTATTCCATGGTTTATTAGGTTGCAAATGACACAACGATCTCTGCAGAGACGTAAACCGCAAAGAGAACGCTGCGAGGGAGAAACAAGAGAATTTTCTCTCAGTTATCCTTGCAGCATTCTCGTCACAGCGTACGCCCCCGCAGAGGTCATTATGTCACTTGCACGCTGATTGGACTTGTCCAAGTCTCACTTTCTTTCATCAGTCGATTGAGCCATAAAAATGAAACATAAGATCCTTTTGGATGATTACAAAGTCCGTCCTGAGCTAAACAAGCATAAGAATATCTGAATACTGATTTCTTCATAACCCCAAACGATCGTTGATGCTGTTTTTAGCTACAGTCAGAGAGACGAGTGTTGCTGCTAAAGTCGTCTTCAATGGAAAGTCAAGCCCCTTGTATAAGGACAAGAATCGCCTGAAAAGCAATATTTTGATCTTTATGTCAAACGAGGATGATACGCAAAAATCAAAAGTCATTACCCCTAGTTTGCTTAGTTCGTGCATGAAACTATTGGTGCATCCGACTTAAATTAGCTGTCATGCGAGATTTACGATAACGCAAAATTATTTATGCAGAACCCTGCAGAACGTTTCAATTAATGCTATTCGCGAGCATCTAATTTGAGACAAGCAGTCACGAATATAACCTCTGTGCAGAATCGTATGCATGAAGATGTTTTGGTTCAGTGTGATCATGTGCCTTCCCCTAGTCAATGGCGCCATCGTTTGCTGGGATTCTGCACCTTCCTCTCAACTTCTTCTGCGACGTTTGCATCTGTAGCTGTGTAGGAGAGGGGTCCTTCTACCTTCGGTGATGCTGCAAATGCTAGCCTCTGTGCAGGCCGCCGGTTACATCATCCTCTAAACTTGACTTATTTGCATAATGAATACTATCAATAAGTGGCTAATGATGCGTTCGTTCTAGAAAACGATTGTTTTAATATAATTAAGCTGCTAATGATGTCAAGAACGTGCCAATTCTGGGTAAATTTGTTGTTGTGCCAGGGTAAACATCTTGGTGATTTATCCATCTTATGGTGTCAAATCTGTCTAACATGAAATAAGCCGACGTCAAATGTTGCTATAGGATCGCGGGAAACTTCTGTCTTGAGTGCACTTTTTGTGCGCATTCTTTATTTCAGTGCCAATTAGCAAAGGTAAAACGTTAATCAATTGCTTTAACGAGCGTGACGGACTTTCTTTCTTTCTTTCTTTCTTTCTTTCTGACTTTCTGACTTTCTGACTGACATCGGAGCCCCTTCTTAGATTACAAAGGACTTTGTAATCAAAAAGGTAATGGGCGCTGCGGGGGAAATGAGAAAGAAAGGGCGGAGGAGAAGGAGAAATAGATCATGGGTAGTTAGACACCGCAGTTATGCTTAGGTTTGTATGCTTTTGCGGAGTAAAATTTATATCGATCTGTGGAGGAGGTTTCAACCGATTAAAATACAAGGTTTTAGTCACGTGCATGGGTTGTCCCGTACTTTTCGATTGTTTACAAAATCTTGTACAGCCCCTTTCAAGCAAGTGTACTTGTTGGGGAGAGGAGATACGCTTCGCCCGAGGAAACGCATGCTTCCCCCGTGCAGTAGGTTAAAGCTCATGCGCATTAGCGTTTTGGGGTTGAAGCTCTAACGAGCGCATGCGCTTTAACCCACTGCACGGGGGGCACATAGATTTACTCGGACAAAGGATCTCGTCTCCCCAACAAGTACTTCTTCAGGACTCTTGCCGAATTATATGTGATAATGAGCATAGGTTCCAAATCTTTAAAAAGGCTGGTGTAAAATTGAGTGACCTATTTCTTTGAACTGAATGGCTTCAAAGAAACTTGAAAATGAAGTACTTTTGAACATTTATTCCAACTTCATTCCTAACAAAGTTAAAACGATTAGACCTCGCCAAGCACCCTGGATAACGCAAACAGTTAAAAATTTTCTTAGGAGAAAGAATCATGCTTACAAAAGCTTTGTGAGAAATGGTCAACCAGTGCAATGTTAAGCTTTTCGCTGATGATACGTCATTATTTACGGTCGTTCAAGATTCTAATTCAGCTGCCAGTGACATGAACCACGATCTGGAGTTGATAAGTCAATGGGCTCATGATTGGAGGATGTCGTTTAATCCTGATCCGCAAAAACAAGCTGTGGAACTAATATTTTCAAGGAAAAAAAATGAACTTAATCATCCAGAAATTCTCTTTAATAACATACCGGTAATGAAAGTAGATGAACATAAACATTTAGGAATTATACTAGATGCAAAGTTGTCTTTCTCTGCCCATATCAAATCAGCTATCTCCAAAACGAGAAAGGGTATTGGCTTGCTGAAATATCTCTCCAAATATCTGCCCAGGCATACCCTAAACGAGCTATATAAGCTCTATGTGCGACCACATCTCGACTATGGGGATGTTATTTACCATATTCCAGCAAAAGTATGCGAGTTCAGTGGTAGCGTCATTTTACCGAGCTTGATGGAAAAATTAGAGTCTGTTCAGTATTCTGCTGCGCGAGCTATTACAGGAACTTGGAGAGGAACATCGCGAGAAAAGTTGTACTCGGAGCTTGGCTGGGAATCACTGAGCTGCCGAAGATGGAGCAGACGCCTCACTTTGCTTTACAAGATCATTAATAATTTAACTCCTGTTTATACTAAGGACCCAATCCCACCACTTCAACAGTCACACTACTCTCTTCGCAACCAAGATGTCGTTGGGCAAATAAAGGCCAGAACAGAAAAATTTAAATCTAGTTTCTATCCTCATTGCTTATCCGAATGGAATGAACTTGATCCTGAGATTAGACTTGCACCGTCTGTTGCTGTTTTCAAAAAGAAGCTACTATCTATAATCAGACCCCCGGTAAGATCTATATTTGGCATTCATGACCCAATAGGTTTATCACATCTCACTCAACTCAGGGTTGGTCTCAGTAAATTGAATTTTCACAAATTCAAGAACAACTTTAAGGATACCATAAATCCGATGTGCCCTACGAACGATGGTATTGAGGATATGGAACACTTTGTGTTGCTTTGCCCTTCCCTTGCAGTACCACGTAGAGACCTTCTCGCTGGAGTTTCTGCTTTAATACGACCATATGGACATACCGATCTCCAAAATAGTCTTCTAATGCAGATTTTATTGCATGGTGATAAAAATTTCCCAGATGAAGTTAATAAAGATATACTCCTGCTAACGCTTAAATTCATCCACAAATCTGGTCGATTTGATTAGAAAATGTCAAACTCCGTTATAAGTCATAAAACCACAGCCACCATCTCCCATGTCCCATGTTCCTTTTTCCCTTTCTTTTATTTTTAGTCGTGTATTTTTAAAGTCTACCTCAAATTAGATGCCACGCAGTAGTTGCGATGATACCTAAACCACCCTTCTTAAATTCGAATTGATCGCAGACATTTCTCGTGACATGTAATTTGAGACAGACTATAGTAGTTTATTTTTAACCTCTGTGTCTATGGCCCCGGGGTAGTCATAGTCTTTTGCTCCTCGGGGTATCGTCCGAGTAGTATTGTAAAGTAATTTTGTAAGTAGCGTAGCTTGTATTTATGTATTGTAACTTTTTAATGGATATAAAAAAAAAAAAAAAAAAAAAAAAAAAAAAGAAACTTTAGCTATTTCTCTATAATTCTACCGTTGGAATTTTCTGAAATCTTGCATATTTTCAGAATTAGAGTGTTTTCCTTCTTTTTCAAGAATTCAAGAAAAAATTGAAAAAAAAACTTGGAACCATCGTAGTTTCTAAACTGTTTGACGTAACATGAAATAATTTCGGAGAGAACCATAGTTTATCTATGCCTACAATATGGTATCAAGCAAAGCCTGTCACTCTTCTGGTTTATGATTTAGAAATTTGATGACGTCACATCCTCAAATGAGTTGAAATGTAAGATACGCTGTAATTTCCAAAATTATTCAAAATTTCGGAAAGTCCATCAGTAGAATTATAGATAAGTATCTAAAGTTTCTTTCAAGCCATTCAATCAGAAGAAATAGGTCATTAAATTTTACACCCACCTTTTTACACCGAGATAAAGATTTGGAACCTATGCTGTGATAATGACTTCTTACCCTCTCTTTTCCATGCAGTCAGACTTCCTGGCTTTTTCAGCGGAACTGAGAAGCTGCCGATAACAGAAACACAAGCAATTAGGAAAGGATGGAAGAAGACAGATGCAGAGAAATGTGACGGTAATTTTGGAAGCTTTCTTGAGATTCCAGACTTGAGATTTCAGGGACACTTCAACCTCGTTCCCAGGCCCAAACGGTCTTCTCGCAATCTCAACCGTCGACCGATATCGACGCAGGAGTATAAATGGCCGTCGTATAAAGGTTGGAGACACTTCTGATACAATTTTTGTGTCTCCCTTGGCTATAAAGCGATGCTACATACTAAAAAGTCTTGAACTTGAACGGTGTATACAAATGTAGTATACCAGCATAGAATTTTAAGTCTCGATGACCTTCAAATGACTTTCAAAAGGCTTTTGCAACTTGTTTCGAGGTCAAGGGAAAATGTGCTTCTACTGCAGTAACAGAACGGTGTATACACATTTAGTGTACACGGTTCCTCTCACAACAAGGGTCTCACTTTCAAGCTTTTTGCAACTTTTCTTCGAGGTTAAGGGAGAGGGAGTCGCGAATCCTCCTGCCATCCCCATTTTATCATCACAGAGCAACATTGTTCTGAGGAAAGAGCGGGAATAATAATAATAATAATATAATTTATTTCAAGTTGGCGACAAGAGTAGCTGAAACAGCTAATTAAAGCCAACTTTGTACAAAGAAAACCTATTTTACATACTTTCTAAAATTCAAAATCTAATTACAAATTTAAACTAAATATATCCAAGATTCTTGACATATGTCTTGCAAAGCTTGCAGTTGCATTTGTCTGTAACCCAACTTTTAATACGACCCTTAAAGACTCCTAGGGTGGAAGACTCTAAATAAGGCAAATTTATAAATAAAGTAAATTTAGGGGGAAGACTCTATATAAGGGAAGTCGCAAAATAAGGCAAAAATAGCAAAGGTGTTCCAAGACTTTTAGCAGGCAATGTTGTTTATTCTGTCCATTATTCGTGTTTTTCAATAATTTCAGGCCACTCTATATTTCGTGGAAATCGATATCGTTTCAAAGAAAATTATGGTGAGATGCTACTCTTTGATTCAAATGGACAAATTGCTGGCATGCAAATTGGGGTAAATTTACTTGATTTTGACATCAAACTTCGCAATCTTACGTGATTATCTTAATTTTCTTTTACGTTTAATACTTTGAACTTCTGCTCGTATTCATAAGTTATGATTCTGCACTTGGATGGGAAGTTCTTTGTAATATTTACTTGGTTTTGACATTTTTGTGGAATACAGGGTGTCCCATTTGTGTGGCTGCTGTGGAGGAGCTTTGCGTTACATTGTTCTCTTTTTCACAGAGTTGCATATGAAAGGCTAGTTTGAGACCTGGTTTTAGCTAATCTGACGTGTGATTGATGATTTATGGTTTTGACTGCCCAAGACTGCCCAGAACTGATTTTGGTTTTCTCTTACAGGATTTAACAGTTTTTCTCTTGTTACAGGTTTATTTTGGTTGTTGTTTCTTTTACAGGAGTTAACAGTCTTCTTTCTACTGATTTCGGTGTTTTTGTTGCGTTTATGGGTTTAATATGATGAGTCCGTCATTTAAGGCTATTTTTAAATTTTGTACCACGAATCATTTGTTTACTATAAATTCACTTGGCATAACATAGAAACTGGGTAAATATAATTTCTTTAAAAATATGACAATGTAAGACATTGGGACCAATTGGCATTGGGACCAATCATAATCGGTCTATCCATCTATCCATCTCTCCATTTTGAGGCAATTTTTCGATTGATCTGCATGAAACTTCGAAACTTAACAGAAGACTGCCCAAGTGTTCCTGATTTTGGCAAATAAATGGTTGCTTCAAAAACAGCACTTTCTTTGTTCTCCTAAAAGATGAAAATCACGTTGATCTTAAAAAAGAAAGGCTTCTGGCGTTGTATTGCATGTTTCCTCCATTTTGAAAATGATTTAATGTTATTGCGTTATCAGCAAACAATACAATGAACCCTTTCTTATCTGTAGAAAAAACAGCAATAGAGCCCTACTTGCAGTTACTTGAATTTGGCAACCACAACGCAGCTTGGCTAAAACATAGACTTATGACGATGAGTCTCTTGTTTCCCTGTGCTCTTTGACTTCTTGATGGCGCTTCAGTCAACAGAGACTCATAATATTACTCTGAAAAAGTTGACCCTATTAGGCCTAATATGCTGGGATTCCTAGCATACCAATCAGATTGCGAGATTTGGCGAAGAATAATAAGTTTCGAACCTTCAATTCGATTGACGCAGCTTACTAAAAATTTGAAGGAAGTTGCTGCAGCAGGTACTTGAAGATTTCTCTGTTATGTTTTGGTCTTAAAAACGTGGACATTGCAGCCTTAAAAGACTTATTTTGCACTCACTAGGTAAAGTGAACTTTCTTCTTCAGATGAATACCAAGTTTTGTTGATTAAATGTCTGCTTACCGTGGTTTCTATCGCATTTCCTTTCTGAGGAGTGACTGTTGAACAGAGCCGAAGCAGTCGTTCGATCCAGATTCGATCAATCGAATGCAGAAGATAGGGTCAGGTTTTTAACTGTTTCATTATGAGTCCCTGTGAGCAAGGTACCGCATGGATACAAGGGACTCATCGTCATACACGCCCGACAACACCTTTCTCGAGGAGTTCAGCCTCGCTTTGATGCCCCTATACAAATGTATAGGAAAATGACCGGAAGTGAATATTTTCGTCGACTTTGAACGCTTCTTTCAGTGATGCGGTGTGATTTTTCCGCGTTAATTTAATCTTAAATGGTAGTGAATTTATCTAAGAAATGTTTAAAACTAAAATCGTTTTGATTTAAACTTCCCGGTAAACTCCACGCAATTTGACAGGAGTGATGGTCTTATTTTAAGAGATTTTCATCCGTATTTGGGCAAATTTTTCGAATTCATTGTTTTTGGTGTAGTAAGCAGCGCCTTGAAAACCATGACATTTAGAAAATGCCGTAGATCGTAGAAATTGTTTTGAAGCGGCGTGGTCTGCTTGCTGCTTGCTTTCAAGAAAACTTTTTAATTCTGATAGGAAACGAAGCAATAAACCAATATGCAAAGCACTAGCGATCCTTTTACTGCCAGTGAAGGACAAGAGATGCTTTCATGTTTTCAAATAATTCTCCAACCCGCCAGAAAGAAAGAGACAAGAAGAAGCAGCTTCCAACGAAAGAACTCGGATATTTATGGATCAAGGACTAAAATCGTTTTGTTTATGATGGCAGATGTCTTTGATGGACAAATGGATAGCAAATTATAGAAAATATGTTATTTGTACTGGGCAAGTTCCTGTCAATGATGGAGCAACTCAATGCAGTCTGGAAATCTTCTCTTGTTGGCTCTAAAAACTCACAGACAAGGAAGATAGGGAAGGATGCTGTCTATCGAAATTGCAATCACTATTTCTGAATGGACAACGGCAATAACTGCTTTTTGGTAATTTTCAGAAACTCATGAATAAGCATGGCAGTAGGGGCTACTGGGTGAAACAGGCGAGCTTTGTCTTTGTCTTTGCAAACAATTGTCTTTGCAGATCAAATTCAGAATAAGGTTCAGACTGTTTCAGAATTGGAAGCATTAAAATTTCAATTTTGTGATGATTCAATTGCTATTATCTTACCATCTTCCTGTTATCAGAGTAAAATCATCAGAGTATCAATTATTGGATTGCTCAAATTTTGTGATATATCATAATATTGTTTTTCATTGAATGCTTTGTCCATTAGTTTTGCATCAGTCTTCAGGCATTGGAAAAGCAAGAATTGCAGTCTTTTGTGGTTGTTGTCAAATGCTGCTTCAAGGTTGGGCTTGATTGGTAAAGGATAATCTTGTTCTGTTTGGGTCCTAAAATAAAACAGAGACAATATTATTTCCTCCTACTAAAACTGTTTGCTGCATAGCGAATTTCACTTTGTCTCATAGAGAATTGCATGTACAAAAAAGAGCAGCAAACCAAAATAGGAGATGTCTTTGCAAACTTAAATCAGAGCAGCAATACCCTGCTCAAGAAAAAGAAAACAGATTTAAGGGCAAATAATAGCAGTAAACTATCGTATTTATAGGCAAAATAATCAAAGCTGATATTTTTTTGTACAAGGTAGCCTTGATAACATTGTTTTAGTAAGCAAATCTCCTATTTCTAGGTCAGATCTTCCCCATTAGTCTTGATGAAAATAAGCAACAATGCAACTTTATGTTTGTTTATAGTTAGGCCAAACCCGACGAATAGTTCTCTGAGAGCGAAGCCCGGCGGGTGCACTTCTATATAAAAGGTGATACACAAGCTTGTCTGAAGCTTTCCAAAATATACCCTTTTCACTGAGAAAAGTCTCAGCAGTTAGACCCTATTCACTGACATTTTATCGCAATGTTTTAGAAATTTATACCCCTATTTTGGAGAATCACTGACATGCCCTCCAGGCGGTTTCCTTTAAATGCCACTATATTTAGCCCTTAAATACTGGAAATACTACTAACTACTCAAAATGGAGCAGAAAATGTGTATATCTCCATTAACCATCCATACACTGAAGCACAAATATGGTTTGAGCCATACAGTATGGTATGGTTTCAGTTATTAACTCTACAAACTTCAGCAAAACTTTGGTTTTCTGCAATCAAAGCTGCCCACAGATTCCTTGATTGATGTATTTCCTGCACTATGGAAACCATTCACTATAAATTAATAAGATTTCATTTGGAACTCATTTTCATTACATTACATACATCCCATTTATTTACTTTGCATTTAGGATTTAGGATGTTATTGATATGATGTTGTGTAAAAGTATGGTAAAACGCATTGAGTACATTGCATCTTTTTAAAAGCATTAAGAATTTTATTTATTTTCAAGGAAATTGTAAACAAATCTGCTGCCCTCTCTTGATCTGGACGGCTGATGACCACCAAAAAATCGAACTTTCAAATTTATAGGCCTAACCATCTTACCAATGGCACTATACCAAATTGCACTGAAACATGTAGCAGCGGCAAAAAATGACACGTTCCTCTGGCTTTCCCTCAGCAATTTTTGTTCATTAACATCATTAACTGCGTAAGGAACCTCCTTAGCTTATCTAGGTCTCAAAATTACTTCAAATGAAATGTAGCAGCGATACATCCTCTTCCTTTTCCCGCGTTTTTTCACTAAGCCTCGAATTGCAAAAGAGGCTGTTGCTTCCGGGTTGCTTCCATGAAAAGATGGCTGTGTCAGAAAGTAGAAAGGGCAGAGTCTGTTTATATCGTAACAACTTTCAAGTGAATACTGCACTACCATGAAGTTACCTGTGGTAACATGTTTTAGTATGAAGATGCCTCTACCTATGCAACTCTGAGAAGATGTTTCCCATCAAACAAAACTGAAAATCTACTGAATGAAAAGCTGATCAAAATAGATCAAAACTGACGACTGAGAGAGAAGCAAAAGAAAATAATCAAAGAGAGAGGCAACGTAGAAGGCTTTTTCTACCTGAAACAGCAGTGATGCCAGTCAGAAATACAGACTTATTATCCATTTTGTCACCAAGGAAATCATAATATCGGTTTTGATACAACCATATACAATAATGTTATTTTATGGAGCTGCAGATTGGAGCATTAGAGCACTTCTCGATATATAACATTTTCCAGATCAAAATTGACTGATTTGCCGTTAGTTTAGGCCTGATCTGATACATCAAGCACATGACTACTGCAAGTATCACCCACTGTACTAACATGGCTTTACCTAATGGAAAGGAAACACAACCAACACCATTTCAAGAATCTGCATGTTAGCTACTACTTGCCTTTGAATATTGTTCAACAGTTGCTGGGTTTTATCCCCTTTTCTACACCTGAATACATAGAACTACTGATGACTTGCTATTAGTGAGAAAGCTATGCCTAGATTTTTATTAGACTTCAATTGAGGAATTTGATCTGGCCAAAACAAAGATAGTTACATCACCAAGTCCCCAAGTGTTTTGTATTCAACATTGTACAGAAAAAGTCTATTATAATTCATGACTTTGAAATCATTCAACATCAAGTTTATTGCACATAATGACTAGTCAATTGTAACTCACAAGAGGAAACCATCAACAACAACCTTATTCTTGAAATTAGTTGTTTTTAATCAAGTATCTTTTTAAAATCTGCTGACCAAATTGTAAAATAACCCCCCTTTTTTCTAAATCCTAGGTCCTAGGATTTGAAAATTTTTTCACCCTATCTCAGTGAATTTACAGACAAGCTTGCGTATCACCTGTTATATAGAAGTGCACCCGCCGGGGAGCGAAGTCAAAGTTTTGTTATTATTCTCATTGCTCTTGTGGCCAAAACAGCTAGAAAGTACTCTAAAATACTTTCATTTCTGAAAACATCAGATTTAGTTCGAAAGTGATACATTCAACCAAGGTTAACGTTTGTTTTCTGACTAAAAAGCAGATAAGTTTGTAAAAGGAAGCACGTAAAGTTAACGCAGATTAAATAGTCATGGCTCTCGAGGAAAAATTGCCTTTGAAAATTGTGGGAAGCCGGCAAAGGCTACAGCAAAACAGGCAACATTCCTAGAAACTAGATGCTTACAGCTATTGCGTTATATCTCCAAAATGAGAATTCCTGTCTTAGTTTAGAAAATATTGGAGTTTGAAAAAATTTCGGTTAAATTTAGGCCAACAAAAGTTCATTTTCTTGAAACTGCAAGCCGAAGTTCAAGACGAGAAAAAGACAAGTTTATTTCGTCAACAATTGGCAAAAGGTGGCAAAATAGGACAAAACGACATCGAGGAATCCAAAACTTTCAACAAAATTTCCATGAAACAAAGGACAAACGTTAAATTTATGATAAAGTCTGCTTACCTGCTGTGCTGAATCCCGAGTTTGTAAACAGAGTTGTCCACGGCCTTTGAAAAATATGAAAAACCAAGGAGCTCTGAGTCCAAAATGCTAAAAGAACTTGAAAGAGCGAAGATACAGCTATTGCGTTATATCTCGATATTTTGCTTTGGGACACTTGGGACGCCTGCTGACGCCATTTATCACAAAATTTTACTTTCGCGCCACAGCTTTCTTGCAAGAGAGGCCGGAAGTGACGTCAGAATTCAGGCTTGGTGTTGTCGGGCGTGCGTCATAAGTCTAGCTAAAACAATGTTGCAAACTCTACGTTAAAACCTATTCAATACAATTACATCAATAAGGGGACAATTAAAGGTAAAGGTCCTCTACAGTAACCACACAAATAGAGCACGATTTTGTTGGGACACTACACATATTTATAAATCTGGTTATAACATCAGCAATCAGCAATACCAATAGTGAATGCTGATTCTCTCTTTCATGCTATAATTAACATTACCTTAATTTGCTTATTAAAAAGTTTTTTAAATAAGATTATTTTTGTATGCTTTTCCTTACATTTAGTTATTGTATGTATTTGCACGGACCACTGTAAATCAGTCCTTTGACTGACAAGGCCACCATGCCTAAAGAAATTAAAATTAAATCAAATCAAATCATCGCAAAGTGTAGCAAAATTACGAAATCTAACATGCAATTTATTTACTAGGTTCCAACATCAGTTTCCATGGTTGAGAAGCGAAAATACATGATGCCAATAGAGAACAATAGATATCATCTTACCGTTTACTTCACTGATCCAAAAACAATATGCAATGCTCCAAAAAGAGGGGACAAAGACATCGGTGACAGATTTTTGATCCAAACTGGTTCTAATTGGAAATCTACCATGAATGTACCTATGAAAGAAAAAGACGTGAGGTCAACACCATGGGTAAAAGGAAAATGTATTCCATATTTTGGTAAGTGACTTGCATCATTAATTCAGTTCATGAGCATAGATCCTAAATCTCTACAAATGTTGGTGTAAAACTCCATGACGAGGAAGGGGGGTACTCCTATAGGAGGTTTGGTATATATGTGCCTTTGAGAATTGAGAGTTAGGACCCATTACAAGGGCAACATTTTGAAAATATGACCCCATAACCACGGCAAAGTTTTGAAATATGACCCCATAAACAGGGCAAAATTTTCCACAAGAATCGTGACAAGGCTATGCTACGTATCATTTGTACAGAGTCAATTGAACATTTGTAGAGCTAAATTCCTTTTAATGAAAGTTTTTTGTCATAACAGCCAATAATAGCAATAAACTGCTAACATTTACCCATAACTACGGCAAATCTCCATAAAGCAGACCCATAACCTTGGCAAAATTCAGGAAAGTTTAACCCATAACCGGGGCAAAAGATCGCAAATTAACCCATAACCCGGGCAGTCACATGTATACCAGGACCCCTATAGGAGTTACCCATCCCCTTCGCTCCATGACCAATTTCTTTGAACTGAATGACTGAAAATACTGTGCTATAATTTTCGCTACTGTGCTATAATTAGACGTTGGACTTTTCTGAAATCTCGAATATTTTCGAAATTACAGCGAGTTTTATATTTCTACTGGGTGACCCAAGAAAACTTCACGAGCTACCGGGTGCGCCAAAATGAACTATGCACGTTTGGCAGCCCATAACAAATCGTACACTGGACTGATTTTGAAGATTTATGACTTAATCTTTAGCAGAAAGACTGAATTAGATTCTGGGACTTTTTGCATTTTTTCCATTTTCAGTTTTTAGGTCTAAAAAGCGAGTTTCTTAAAATTTTGGTTTTCGAAAACACTGAAAACGATAAAAAAAACGTCGATCAAGTTTTAACCCTAATCCATATGGGCTTTTTTCGAGCTACCATTTATGGGGGGGGGGTGCTTTCCACCCCCCCTCTGAAAACTGCCTTAGACGCATCCGAATTCAATAAAACTTGACACAGTTATAGAACAGGTAATTTGCAGCTTGTAGCGTAATTTGGGTGTGGCTGCCACGCCTTGTGACGTCACAGTGACGTCACAAAGCTGAAAATCTGTGAAAATCAGGCTTCCAAGTTGAATTCAAGTTTAATGAAGATTTTGCATGAACTTTTTGCAGTTTTTGGTTCAGTTTGTCAACAAAAATGGTGATAAAATATTATTTTATTGAAAATAACGATTTTGGAGTGATATTTTGGCAGAAATTAGCCGATTCCTATGACGTCATTTGTGCGATTAATTTCTTCTATGTAAAAAGAGACCAAAAGAACCTGCAAAATGATGATTATCTATGACAAATGTATCATTAGAGTGTTTTTCATTGAAAAAGTTCGAAAAAACTTGAAAAAATTGCTAATTAGTCCAAAATGGCGGCCAAAATGACGTCATTATCAAAAAATGCTGACATCATCAAATTCCAGAAATTCCGATATCAAATTGAAGCCCTTTGTTTGCTGATTCATTTGATGTATAATACTTCATAATTCAATCAAATAATTCCATTGAAATCATTGAAAACAATGATTTTGTTGCTACCTCCTTCCAAATATGGGCATGTCACGTGACCTATGAGTCCTATTGTTCAAAAATTTTTCCACCAAAATGTGGCTAATAGATAATTAGTAAAAGTCAGGGAGGCTGGGGGACATAGCAAATGTCGTTTAAAAACGCGGCAAATAAAACCTTGAGGGGGGTGGAATCCACCCCCCCCATGTGGATTAGGGTTGAAAGACTCAACATGTCATGGGTGATTTGGGGGTTTAGTACGAACTCACATACAGCAGATTACGATTAGTCGATTTCTAAATCCAAAATCACCACGAAAAAGTTCTCTCTTTGTCCATTTATATCGATTCTTTAGAAAACTTGATCGTTGTTTTTTATCGTTGTTAGTGTTTTCGAAAATTAAATTTAAAGAAACTCGCTTCTAGCTCTAAAAACTGAAAATGAAGAAATTCGCAAAATATCCCAGTATCTAATTCAAGCTTTCTGCTAAGGATTAAGTCACAAATCTTCAAAATCGGTCCCGTATACGATTTATTGTGGCCTGCCAAACGTGCATAGTTTATTTTGGCGCACCCGGTAAAATGCACATAGTTTCCTGAACGCAAATGTTATGAACACAAACAGGGTACTGATCTTTATTTCGAAACTATGGGGATATAAACTCTAACATTTTTCTAGAAATCAATTTGTTTTTCAGGTACATATTACTGGTACAAAGTATCAAAGAAAATGGACTGCGAAGAAACCTTCCCTGTCTTTCTTCTGTATTCTAAAGGAAAAATCAATGGATTTGGATGGTCACTAAAAGGCCACTTTAATGATCCTAAGTTCGATCATCCAGACAGTGGTTTAGCTTTTGTAAGTATAAGAACAAGGACATATTTTGTAAGACAATAGCATGAGTTGCTTTTGATTGACACCACAATTCAAAGCGATTAGCGATCGCAGACAAAGGACATTCTCTCAACCAGTAATTCAAAACAAGCAAAGCCGCAGAAGTTTCTCTGAAAACCAGGTAGCTAGCTCACTCGTTGTGCATTCCAGAAATTGGTTTAAAGAGCAAACATGAGCATATATCGAAAGAAGAAGGGTATATCTACACAACTACCTCGGGCATTTCCACTGGCTGTGGAAAAAAGGGTCTCTTGTAGCGAGTCCAACATTTGCTGAATCTTACGTTACGTAGCTAACTGACTTCTTGCACCTGCAAAATTTGGTTGTTATAAGAGAAGAAATTAGTATACACGAAGGAAGAAAATTAAAATGTAAGAATTCTTAAGCCTCTGAGTTTGAGAAAGTGCCAGAGGCATATCGCAAGCAACGGACAGCACTGTCAGCTTTCTGTTAGTGTTATTTTCAATAGAGGAGATGCACAGCCAAGGTAACAATAAGTACAAGATGAAAATGAATTTGACAATCAAATAAATACTGATAAAGTTTTCATCTATTCGTAAGCTTTTAAAGGTGATCTGAAGCGAAAACTTTCATTGATGCAAATGAATAGCGCCGTTGAATGATAAAAAATGCCATTCAAGATTTGTTGATACCTTGTCTCATTTTCGAGTCATCCACTGTTTTGTACCATTGGCTGATGACGTCATTTTGTTTGCAAAAAGTAAAGAAAGTATGCAAGGTTGACCTTGTTTCCAAATAGAAATCTAATTAAAGCACTTTGCACAATTAACATGCCTTTCTAAATATCATATTAATTCATGAGGCAATTTATTTTAAATCTATTTAGCTCAGCTGAAATGTTTCCTACAGCCGTAATCTTTCAAAGATCAGATACAGCTATATTTCCATATGTTATCCTAGTCACTTGCAAACAAATTGACGTCATCAATTGAAACATTAAATCAGTGGATAACTTGAGAACGAAATGAGATGTCAAAGAAATTTGAACAGTATTTCTTATCATTCGACAGTGCTGTTCCTTTGCATTAATAAAAAATTTCGCTTCAGGTCACCTTTAAAAATTATTCAATTCCTCGTTGGCGCATTTTTTTCTCAAACGTTTTATATCTTCGTAGATGGCATTCGACAGCAGAACATTCCCAGAATGCATCCAGAAGTCAAGAACACGTGGTTCTACCCAACATGTTTATTTGCATCAGACAGGCTTCACAAGCTGCTCATTATTTGGTTGAAGAAAACGCGGAACTGAAACTGTTGTAGGGGTGTTATCAACTGCAAAATATTCATAAGTTTGTCTTTTTTCTGTATTTCTGTCCTTCTTCGATAGCCATCGGCAGGGTGTATAAAAAGACTACTGGTTGAGAAATTAAAATCTCGAGAACGAAACGTTTTACACAACTTAGATAATGATTTTCTAGAAGCCCATAACGCGCTTAAGAAACTCGACAAGAAACTTTTACTACACACAAAAATGACGAGCAAATTTCCCTAACATGTCTGCCTTACACGGGCCTTACAGCAATGACTTCCGCACGCTTTGGCACGTGCTTTCCTCTTGGGAGGATGAACACGTCTTCACCTTGGTATGAATTACCAATTCAGGAGGATTCCATTCTCCCAAGAGGACAAAATAAATTCATACATGCAAGTGTCATCATTTTTAGGAAGGAAACCAAGGAAATTTTACGGCTTTCTGCCAAAATGTCCCATATCGACGGGAAGGAATGATGGATTAAAGCCGGGTAAATTACTGAACCTAACGGAGCATGTTGGCAATGAAACAAGACAGTTTTCAATATTATTGCTTTGATATTCAGGGAGCAGTGGCCTTTGAAACGGGGATTACTTTTCATATTCAACCGATATGAATATTTTACATGGCGAATGGCTCCCTCAAACTCGACTGAGGTTTTTTTTGAAGTTTTTGAAGCTTGGAAACACCTTTTTTTTAAAGATTGCAAAGAAACACGCCCCTGGCCATTAGTTTGCACAATTTATTGCTAAAAATAACACGAAATGAAAACATTCCAAAATTTTAGTTAGTAGGATCCTAGCAACATTAGCTGCAATCTTTTGACAAACCGATTAACTGATAGCACTGATATAGCAAGTGTCATAATTGAATATGTTTGTGAGCGTTTAACTAATTTCATTTCTTCAACTAAAATTTAATTTGCGCGTGCCATCTCAAATCTTGAAAGTATACAAAAAATTTGGTTCTTTTTACAACCATGAATCATGATATACAAGTATCTTTTCATAAGAAAGTGTCATTGCAGATATGCAGAGATATATATCAAAATGGATAGAATCTTATGACAATCAATTAACGAATCAATTTTTGGTGTTAGTTTAGTAAAAAGCTTCCACGCCCCTTTTTAAACTGCAAGATGTTTTCCAAGGAAGTCAAGTGTCCAGGTAACGAATTACATAAGTTGGCTGCTCTTGAAGAAAAGAGTTTGGAGGGGCTCTTTGCAGTGTATGGTTATGGTACTTTGCCGTGTATAGCCATTATTCAAATACCTTCCGAGTCAAATGGTAAGAAACATGTAGCCTGCGCGCAGCCTGAACACAAAAGTATACTATAGAAACAAGTGACAATAAAGTAAAATATGCTGAGAATTTCCTTTATCAAAATAACACATTTTCTAAGTTGTATTGCCACGTGCTGGGCTTCTTAATTTATTGACGATCTCAGAGCTGAATTCCTTATCAGCGGTTTCACATGAGAAAGATACATGTATTGCGATAATAAGGTAATTTGTGCAGCCTTGCGGGTTTCATTGGCCCCTCAAAGGCTCACTTAGTGTCCGACGCCGTATTTTTTTTTTATTCTATCATGGTCCCCCAAAGGCCTTCTTAGTGTCCGACTTCAAGTCTTCTTCTCGACAAAGATTTTTTGCCGAAGTTTCGAATGTATTTCACTTGATAACAACTTATCTATAGCAACAGCTGCTATTGAAAACTGATTGGTGGCACCAGCAATTTTCAATTGAACAATCAATAAAATCCAATGATTTAAAAGATATAATGTCAACAGATTGTCATATCAAAGGTTTCTCAAGAGCAGGGCAGTCAGTTCGCACATAGTCAACACAGTGAGGAGGGAAAGACAAAGAGAGGAAGGAAAAAAACGAACCAACGGACAAGAAATCAAGAAATCAAGAGGCTTGATCTCAAGAAAACAGAAGATGGCACTTTTCAAAACAATTCTCATTTCTGTGGCAGTGGTTGCTGGGGCTATAGAGAGTTCAAGTTTTTCTAGGATCAAAAGAGCCAAATCGTGTAAGTTGAGATTTTGCGGAAAATAAGCACGGTGACAATTATTTAATACGAGCCATAGAAAATGCAAAGTTTATATCTTTTTGGAAATAGTTAAAGGAATTGTTGGGATGATGGAGTGTTCAAGACTTTCTTGGATGAAAAGAGCCAAATTGAGGTTTTGCGGAAAATAAGCAAAGCTGACAAATATTTAATATGAACCTTAGAATATGCTCATTTCGTATCTTTTTGGACCCTTCTCTTAGACAGCAAATATTGCTGGACTTCATTCATGCCCGTTAGGCTTGTCTTTGAGACTACCGATTATTCAAATACACCCATTTTTGTAAGAAACTTAGCTCTGAGCTTTGTAGTGCGGTTTCTTAACTTTAGTTCCGATTCTTAAAGGGGAAGTTTCTTTGAAGCGTTTCTAAATTTTCATAAAATTCAATTTCACACTGAGGACCGATCTTTTTAAGCCCATATCATTGCAAAAAAAGAACCAAATCATCATTAAATATCATACTTTTTAAAATGTATTTGGGTTGGTAATGCACATTTGGTTAAAACACTTCGCAACTTAATTCTCAAAAAATGAGACAATTTCTTCACTTCGAAATGACCGCGACCTCTTGTTGCTTCTAGTAGAGTTAATTTTTCATATTCTGGAAGAGGCTGTAACTGTTCCTTACAACTGATTTCTCGTAAAAAAAAGATGAAGAATTTCTTCAGACATTCAAAAAGAGCTTTTGGATGTCACATTTCTCAGAAATCTCCATCGTTCAAATGATGTTAGTTGTTCCGACACAGTATTGAATACCTGTCAAAGTACTGCAGTAAAAACACGCATACAAGAACCTCTGATTTTCTGTAACAGGCTGAAAAAATAGCTCATATATACATTTACATCGTGGTTCTTATATGGAAGGTGCTTAATTGGCCAAAAATCAGCCTGGAGGTTCGTTATCTGCAATTTCTTTTATGCGGGTTTCTACTGTACACAACTTCTACAATACTACAAAGGCGTAAGCCAAGGTGATGCCATCACCTTCAGTCACCTTGAGAGAATACCGGGTGAGTAAAGAAAATCCCCGTTTGGAAGGCCACTGCTCCCTGAACATCAAAGCAATTATATTGAAAACTGTCTTGTTTCATTGCCAATATGCTCCATTAGGTTCAGTAATTCACCCGGCTTTAATCGGCTATTCCTTCCCGTAGATATGGAAGATTTTCTGCAGAAAGTCCCTTCCAAAAACCTGCAAAAACGAGCAAAAGCGATGAGCAAATTTTCCTTGGTTTTCTTTCCTAAAATTATGACACTCACATGTATTCGTGTATTTTGTCCTCTCGTAAGAATGGAATCTTCCTCAATAGGTTATTGATGTCAGGGAGAGACTTGTTAATCCTCCCAAGAGGGTAGCACGTGCTAATGCGTGCAGAAGTCATTGCTGTAAGACCTGTGTAAGGCAAAAATGTTCGGGAAATATTTTCGTGATTTTGGGCACGCTTTGAAGGTTTCTTGAAGAGGTTTTCTCGAGAAAATCCTTCATAATTTCAGACCGGAGTGACCGATTTGAGTCTGGTAAATTTTAAAATGGATTTGAACATGTCTACCATTAAACTATATATTTGCCGTTATCATCGTCTTAATATCCAGGGAGCCGTGAACTTTCAAACGGGGATTATTTTTATTGACTCACCCGGTACATGAAGGGACTTTCACAACCAGCATACCTTACGCGTGCCATCTCCTGGTTGGCAACCATGAAAAGGGCGGCAACAAAAAGACCACAAAAGGATGTATTCACAAAGCATGCCGGTTGCAAAGGACTCTTTAAATTGCACTTTGGAAAAAAAAACCCCATTCTTTGCTGCCGAAAAACTTTGCGCAGTGAAAAGCACCTTTTATATTCAAATCTATATATTATGATGAGGGCAACCATGATCCCAGAGAATGGGCGTAGGGCATTGCGCAATGGGAATCTTGAATGGGAAGCAGTGACGACAGCAACTGTTGTCGTTGTTGTTCTACTGGCTAGGGTCACTGTTGCTAGGCATCATGCGCTTATGCTGGCCTGGCATCCGATGTGAAACACACCTCAGTATTTACCAGTAGTAACCATTTATGTGTAGCTTCTTGTAATTGCATATTTAGTTGTAATTAAGTCGGATGTTTCCTTATGTTATGATCATGGGGTAGTCATTGTCTGTTGCTTCCTGTGGTTACTGTTCTTGTAGTGTTGTATAGTCGTATAGTAATTAGAAAGTATAGTAGGATAGTAATTAGAAAGTATAGTAGGTTATAAAAAAGAGAGCATCAGTTAACTGGGACACCGGCTGGTCCTGAAGAATGTTTTAATTCCAAAAATGAATTTGTAAAAAACGATTTGTCTTCGGTAACTTTTGATCTATTGAAAGTATCTTCTTCGTTAGGCCGCGAAAAGCAAATAATTATTTAGCTGCTTGATGCAATTTCTAATAATAAATATTTTTATTGCCTCAGTAAACATACTTCTGTGAAACTCTCACAAGAAGATGGCAATATTTCTTTAAAAAATTTCAAAAGCAAAAAGATTGCGATTTGCTTGAACTATCAATCAATAAAAATGAAATAAATTGCATTATGATAAGTTGAGAGATTCATATTGAATATTGTTCAGCAAATTAAAAAGCTTAATATTTAAATTTCAATGCATAATTCGCAATGGGGAAAGATGAGAAAAATCTTGACAATAGCGCATCTTCACAAAGCAAAAGTGCGGAAATTTAGGAGCTGACTGAATGAAAGTAAGAATGAAAATGAATGAATGAATGAATGAATGAATTAATAAGCTGATTTATGAAGAAAATAGTGGATGAAATAAATCGAACTGATTGCACTGAGCAATGAACGAATGAATGAATGAATAGATAAATAAATGGATGAATAAAATGTAGCAAGGAAGGAAATCCATTCATGAAAAAATAGAAAGAAATAATGAATTTAAGAATGCAGTAAGAAAGAGTGAATGAATTGAGTATGCAGTGTATGAAGGAATTAATTTCTTGGGGGTACAAGAATGGAGGAGTATCCAAAACTTTATTCATTATCCTCAGAAGAAAAGAGAAGATATAATGAAAAATTTATTGATTTAGAAACATACATACCAAGCAGACTTTAACCATTTTAAGTGGCTTTCCACAGCGAATTTTCTTCTATTAATGCATCAATCAAATCAATGTGTGATGGAATCAATCTGTCAATGACAAAGAAATCAGAAATCGATTTATTAATCAACATATCCACTTACCAACCAATGAAGTAACAAATCAATCAATCAACTAATCCTTCAATCAATCAATCAATCAATCAATCAATCAATCAATCAATCAATCAATCAATCGATCGATCGATCTTTCAATAAATCAACCAATCATAATTCTTTATGAAAAAGGCATCAAATCAATCAATGTATTTAAATGCCAGCTATACAAAATATCAATCTCTTGCAAAATTCAAAAGTGTATCTTTTTGGGAATGGTCGCACGTCTTGTTTTGAGTTACTTGAATATCTATCAGCTATGTAAACTTGCTATGTTAAAAGAAAATAATATCTAAAATTCTCAATAACGATGAACAATTGTTTAAATTCGTATGCGAGTTGCCAATTTTGCAGAAGCAATTTTACTATCGTTTATGCTAGATAATGAGCAAGTTGGCAGTTTATTTTCAATACAAAATATATTTTGTTACCTATAAATTGTTTATCATACATACAAACTATATAATAAAATACATTACTAAAAAGGATACTAATATAGTATCAACATAATATAATGTAATAAAACACAAATACAATATATCAGATCAATACAATTACAAAGTGGTCTCTTTCATTCGCAGGCCCAAATGAATGGGATCAACTGAGTGGTGAGTACGAATTATTTATTTAAAAAATATTAGTTTGTCAGAAATATATTTAAATGTTCGACAAAGAAATCGATTTTGCAAATGCAAAGTCTTAAAACTGTTCTACTTGTGTCGTCAATGGCCAAACTCATTATATTAGAAACAAGAATTCAAGATTTTCTGCAGCAAAAAGATTATGAAAAACAGCTCAAACAGCCTAATTCCATAGTTTGCTTGTTTCAAGGTAGTTATTAGGAAAAGGCATGCAAAGGTTTTGGAATACTAATTTATAATCTTTTTTATTCATTCATAGAATCCCCCAAACTTGATCAGCTAATAAAGTAAAAAATGTTGCTAGGTTCAAAGCAATATCTGAACAATTTTGTGTTTACAGTGACATTTCCAAATTTGCATCAGATGCCAATGACTGAAGCGAAAGCGAAAGCGAATCACAGTCTCTGGAAAAAGATGGACAACAAGCCATGCGATGGTATGATATACTTATAGAATATCAATTCCTGCATGTTTCTTAAAACCATTGGCAAAGTGAAGATCAATGTTAGCCTATTAATATTATTGGCCTATCTTAGTTTTTGTCCATTATGGCATAATGCCCAAAAATCAACAACCTTCGCAACATACCTCCAGTCCTTTGTTGACCAAAGCATTTGATTGATTCTAAGCATGCTTTAGTCAACAAAGGACTGGTTGCGAAGGTTGTTGATTTTTGGGAATTAGGCCGTAAATGGAAAAAAACTAAGATAGGCCTATAGGCCAATAGTTGATCTTCACGTGGCCCGTGATAAAACATAGCATTTCACACATTTTAAAATTTTACTAGGATTATAAAGATTATCTCAGAGGGACATTTAGTTTAAATATTTGATGGCGAAAATTAACTTACTTAATTAAGAGTGGCTCAGGATTAAATTTTTTAAACTTTATTTAAAATTCAGTTTAACTTGAACACCATGTTTTTTCAGAATATGGATTTCTTCTTGAATAAATGCAAACTAAAACTTTAAAAAAATTGTGCATCTTTGAGTAGAAAGTATTTACTATCTCCAAACTTATGTACTGAACAACCAAAAATGTAAAAAAACTTTTAAATGTTTATCTATGTCATTGATCTTGAAAGTTTTCTTTTTGGGTATCTTATTTGCGTGAAGGGAAAAATAATTAAGGAAAATTTACTCTTTGTGCCGCTTTTGGGGTACATTTTCACGAATTTTTCAAATTCAATGCATGTTTTATTTACCAGATCGATGCCTGACAAATCGTGTTAATTGAGGCTATAACAATTTCATTCTTCAGCAGATTTTCTATATTTCTTATCACAGGTCATGCATCATTTGTTGGCAATCGATATATCAAAAAGAATGAACATGGAGCATTGATGCTGTATGATAAGAATGGCAAGTTAGCAGGCATACAAGCTGCGGTGGGTGAAAATGCTTAAAATATTTTCGCTTCAGAATATGAAATCTTTATCATTACAAATTTGTGTCAATTAGACAACAAACCTTCACTCAATAAATCTTGCTTCAAGCATCACTCTCTTCCGAATTCTTATCCTGCGACTTCTTCAATTTTCATTTTGATTGGAGAAAGGGGCTTTAATTGCTGCTACAATATCCATAACTGACATGACTGTTGTCGTTACATTCTGGGGTTTGCACCTACAAACAAAAAAGGGGTTGAATCAAGAAGCAGAACAAAGTAGGTGGGAGAGATTTGATGGTATAAAATGAGGGCAACGTAAGGTCAGACCAACAACAGGTCAAGGGTCAATTGAATAGGTCAGCCTGGTGATCACATCTTCGTGTCAAAGGGCACAAGTCAAAGGTATCAGCTGGGACGTTAGATCATTTATGAGCAAGATATTCCTGAGACAAATCAGAGAACAAATTTCGACTTTATCTTGAAAAAAAGATTAGATTTATTTCAAAATAAGATTGCAAAAAATACATTACCATACAAATAACACATACAAGGGCACATTCTAACAAAAATCTTAAAAAGTATTTAGAGTACGGAATTGATATCACAATTTTTTTTACAAAAGAATGCACCAGTTCTTGTCATAAAAAGAAAATGCTGTAATTTCAAAATAACTAAAATATAAAACATTTGTTCAAGGACAGCATAGGGCTCAAATCTTTCAAATTTCCCCTTTAATGGCCGCAGGGTAGACATGTATTTCGCTCCATGGGGCATCGTCTCTGTAGTATTGTAGCGTAGTTTGTAGGTGTTGTAATTAGCAACATGTTTGTAAATTCTTAAAAGCATACATAAAACAATTATGCATACATAAAAACTTTCCTCTCACAGCTACCATCAACAATCAGAATTCCAGCAAACTACGCCGTCATGCTGCCTCAAGAAAACAATAAGTACCTTCTAACTGCATATTTCACACACCCCGACAATATCTGCAACCCTACACCAAGACAAGAAGGCTGCGTTGGGGATTCCCTCTACATCCAAATTGGTGCAACTGCGAGCAGCATCTTCAAAGTACCACTGAAGGAGCCAGCATTAAGTGGAACTAGATGGACCCAGGGGAAATGCTTTCCAGGAATGGGTAAAGTAGAGATCTTTTCTAAATCCTATTGTAAGAGAACTGAACGTATTCGAATTATTCAGCTTCTAGACGAAAGATGAAAGACCAGCGTTCTTTGTAATTTTTCTCGCATTAGTATAAGGACTGAAAATATAAGTAAATTCGACTTTACGAGAATTTCATGGTTGTCAAATGTCTGCAAAATGGCCCAGAACACTGGATCAAATCATAAGGTGTCTTCTCATATTTTTCACAATTTCTAATCGAATTGTCAACGAAATATCAGATGCTCAGACCCTTGATTTTGTTTTTCGTCATTCTTGCACTTTGATTTATTGCGAGACAGCATAGGGCTCAAATCTTTCCAATCGTTGAAAAGATGGATGTAAAACTGTATCACATTTTTCTTTTAACTAGATGGCTTGAAAGGAACTTATGGTATTTTGCTGTAAATCTGCCATGGAAATTTTTTGATATCTTGATTTTTTTTATAAATGGCGGCAATTTAGTTATTTTTGAAAAAATTCCTGGAGAATTTTGAAGAATTTTAAATCATCGTAAATCCTAAACTAATATAGGAAACATCATATAACCTTCAAGAAAGCCATAGTTTATGAAGGTCTACAACACGGTGACAAGCAGAAATCTGTAACTATTCTTGTTTAGGATTTAGAAATTTGATGATGTCATAATCTCAAATATAATAAATGCCGCCATTTTGAAACAAATCAAGGTATGAATAAATTTTCACGGCAGATTTACAGCAAGGTACCCCACGTTCCTTCCAAGCAATTTCATTCGAAGAAAATGGCAATATAATTTTACAACCATCTTTTTAAAGATTTGAGCCCTATGGTGTGCGAGACCTTTTTCTTCCAGATTTGTCTCCTGTGCTGCCTGGGTGTTGCCTTGTCTTCACGTACATAAATTTCACATTTGATTTTGCAGGGGTGCACTACTGGTACGATGTATCAAAAGGAATGTCGTGTGACAATTTCTTCCCGGTATTTCTGCTTTACAATGGTGGAAAATTGAATGCATTTGGCTGGGTAGTCGGCGGTGATGCAAATGACGGGAACTTTGAGCATCCTCCGGCACAATTCATTCCGGTAAGCATTTCGTAAACTTCTTATCCTGTCCCGGATGAGTAAAAATAAGGCTCCATTCACACCACTTAGTTGTCAGATGAAAAAAGATCGATCTTGCTCAATATTTTGTTTTGTGTTAACAATAGTATGCTTTGAAAATGGAGCTCTTTGGAATACTGATAAAGTCGGTTTCCTCTTATGAAAGGTAACAATTCTATTCACCATGAAAGATGCAACTTTACAAGCATTTAACCTCAATTTGAGAAGCAAAATCGACTATTTTGCCCCACTCCACCCTATCATGCTTGAATTTACACTATTAAGTTGCTTGGAAAAATAAGTCAAAGGGTTTGTGCAAGGTTAAAAGCTTGCATTTGCAGAGAGCAGAAGAATCTAAAAATACCCCATTCAAAAGGAAGTTGTACACAATATCAACAAAGGGTAGCCTAAGAATGAGATTTATTTCTTTGTTCTATTTATAGAGGAGCCTATTTACCATTGCACACTTGCTTTAAGCATTAGGATATTACATGTTTTGTTTAAATTTTCAGTACTTCTTCAAGCCAGAGACTCAACCAAGATGCGTTTCAGCATTCGCAGTTCGTTCAACACAACACATCTTCTTCCAATCAAGCAGAATGAAATACACGTGTTAATCAAGATGCAGAACAGCAAGACTGCCTGAGCAAACATAACAAAGATTACTAGTTACGTATCTTGATAGTTAAGTTTAATTTTATCACTATCATCCGTTTAAATTTCTCCCAAAATCATCTCCCAAAAACTAACATCATCACAACACAACACAATTCGTCAATATCATTTTAACTCAGTACAAGCAAAAATTATTTCTTCCTAGTAAAATGACTTTTAAAGAGAAGAAAATTTGAAGATTTTGACTGCTCGTACCAGTATTTAGATACAGGGTGTCCCAAAAAAATTGTGTCCCCTTTGCCTGACGATTGCGACAAAACTGCAAAAGATTCTCGCCAAACTTTTATATGATGTTGCTCTTCAGATGTTCAAATAAAGTTTGCTGCCGCCTCCGTAAAAATCCGTTGAAAAATGATGGAGCTGATTAAAAAGCTTCATGTGAGGTAAGAAATATTTCCTGCGAGGTGAAAAATAGTTCAAAACTCTCTGATGATTATCAGAATTTCACAAGAGCTATGACATTGGAGGCTGTTGTTTCATTTCATCCATGGAGCTATTTATCGCTGCAAAATAGTAAGACAAAATGGCCGACCGCTGGTTTCAGCCATCAGGCAAATTTGGACTTCTGAAGGTCATACCTCCATCATTTTTCAACAGATTTTTACGGGCATGGCAGCAAACTTTATTTGCACATCTGAAGAGCAACATCATATAAAGTCTGGCGAGAATCTTGTGCCGTTTTGTCACAATCTTCAGGCAAACGGGGCACACATTATTTAGGACACTCTGTAGTCATGGACAAAATCAGAACAAATCGGGCAAAGATAGCTTAACTGGAACAAATTTGCCATTTTGAAATGACTTAGAGGAGTCAGATTTGCTATTTCAAACCAATAAAAAATGAATCATACCAAGGAAAATAATTCGGTCATTATATCTACTTTTAACTTTTTGTCAAAATAAGGAATTTGAAGATTGGTTATATAGTCAAGTTTTAGTGTTTTTCCAAACGTTCCGACATTATTTGGGACACCCGATATAGAAGAAAGAACTCCTAATTGCATTTGAGGTCTTAAGCATTTTGTCCTAATTTAAAAAAACAAAGAATCAAACATAAGAGAGAGCAAAATATTTTACAAGTATGCTAGAGGGGTGTCGCCCTGATTGAGGGTATTTCACATTTGGCCAAATATTCCTGCTGAGCAAAAGAATTTTCAGAAAGGAACTTACCATGAATACGTTCCTAAACTCTTCCCCTTTGTTGATGTAAAATATATTTGTCATTGGCGATATCGTCTTTTGGAGCGAGCTGCTCAAGCACACTGCGGTCCAGAGGGCCTAAATTTCCGACGTCGCCCTGATTGAGGGTATCCAAGCTTTCACTTCGTTTCATGTAAATTTAAGACAATTTGATGCGAAAATCATCAGCATATCAACGGTTAAAGAGTTTTGGTTGCTCTTAAATGTTTTCTGGTTGTGTTTGCAGCGTTTTGTTACTGTAACCATTGATCTTTGTTACCGCATATACGTTCGAAGATTTTTCAGCAAGCTGACATCAATTCTTCCTCCTTCTGTCACCTGAACAATATTCAAATGAATTTCTAATATTGAAAAATATTTTTCCAGTCTTTCAATAGAATCAACCTATTTTTGTACCGTAAATTGTCCTTTTACCACAAATATTGGTCGCCTGTTGTACTTTGGTAGCGCAGATTTTGTTCGAAAACCGGAAGATACCACAATGCCCTCAATCAGGGCGAATTTAGGCCAATCAAATGGCTTACAAAGAGAAACCCATCGTGGCGGAAACGGATTTTGTATGTCATATGTTACGTGAAGTACTTCTTCCAGACACGCTTGGCTTGCTGTGCGGCCATGTTTTTTTGGAAAGTTCAAATAACGCCAAGAAAACAAGCAAAACCATAACACTGCAATAAAATTTGAAATGAAAAATGGCGTATACTCACAGCTCAGTTCTCAGGTGAGATTCTTTAAACACTTTCTCTCTGTTTGTGGATGGAATTTTATTCAACAAAAACAAGCAAAGATGTAGCAAATGCTGTCAATGAAATATTTTAACGAGCATTTTGATTCTAGCTCGGCACAACTCGCGTTATTCTGCAACAAACGGACAACATAGTGAAAACCGGTCAAAATGCGTTTACCCTCAATCAGGGCGACACCCCTCTAGTTATCCAAAGAAATTCTCCATTGTTGAACGAATGGAAGATCATAATTATGGTAGTTGCCAGTTAATTTCCAAATCATAAAAAGCACATATATTATATATCTTACCATGTCATTACATATATCATAAATCACTGATTGAAAGCTAAGAGAGACGTATGATTTCAGCAAAATATGATGTCTTACAATCTTATATGATAGTCTTGTTTGACTTAGCCTACCTCGCTCTTTGCAACGAGATTCTTTTTCTTCATATTACTGCAGCCCAGAAACGAGAATGACAAGCTAAGAAATGCCTCCCTTGAACTAATAGATTGCTGATATCACTTGGTCAATAGGGACTCATAATATTACTCTTAGAAAGTTAGCGCCCATTTTTAAAATGGCCTGAACTAGCGGGAGTTCTCGTACACTCAAAAAGATCGCTTCAAAGTCTTGTTTAAAGAGCTTAAACATTAAAAAGCAAACGTTTAGTGCAAAAAAAATGATGTTTTCCTGACCTACTAATGGCAAAATATATACCTTTCAAGCAGTAATCTTCCTCTGTAGAAACAAAATAGACTCTTCGCGGCCACGAGAACTCTAGGCCGTATCAACCGCTTTAGCACGCAACAACAACAACTGTCTAAAGGGCGCCTTTTTATTGGTTGGAAACTAAATTCTAGCAATTTGATTGGTGAAAACGGAGCCACTCTACGCGGGCATAAAGGGGGCCCACTTGTTAAGATTAATATAATTATGAGTCCCTATTGACCAGGTGAAATCAGCAAATCAAAGAACGCAGGGAAACAAGGGACGATAAGTTTTAAGTCTGTTGAACTAACACAAACTGACAGACAAACTTACATAAACATACCAATCTGGTGACTTCATTTTTCGAAGAAACGGTAAGCAAATTCAATCTTCGTGGCTGTCTTTTTAAACTGAAAATTGGTCCATCTACGATCACCAGAGGTCTTAGAGATTTTCTTTCCCGTACATAGCTAAACGAAAAATAATAAAATAGAAACCATGTCCTAGAAGTACGAAATGATATTAGGAAAAGTAGATCCGAAATTAAGATCAAATAAACTGGTAATTTGTCAAAAGGCTTCATTCCCTGCCAAAGGTGCCCCAGCCCTCCGCAGGGGCTTGGAATCGTAAACCTGCGGGAAATGACTTGAACATGTCAAGAACCATGCGTACTAAAGGGATGTATGATATTGATTGTTAGAATGCATTACAGTAAGAACCCGCAAAATAGAAACCTTTTTAAAAGGTCATTAATCTGGAAACAGGCTGAAAGGTTTCTTATCACATGGTTAAGAAACCTTCAGTGATTTCAACTTAAATATTCAAACAAACCCAGAGCATATTCCATCGAACGGTATGTTCTTGTTACCTCTAAAATTACTCAACCACATCATACATACCAAGTATACAGATAGAGATGCTTTTGGATAAACTCTCTAAAAAATGTTTGACACCTGATTTTAACAAAGATCATTAAATATGAAATTATTTGGGTTCCTCTTATAAGAAACCTTCCTAAAATCAGGCTGAGAAGTTTCTTATATGAAGGCACCATTACTCGAAAAAATCAGCCTGAGGTTTCTTATAAAGTGGTTTCTATTTTGCGGGTTCTTACTGTACATCTGTACCTAGTAGTGTCATAAAGCAAGAACACCAGTATTAAAAGAAAGCCTCAGGGAAACCCTTTATTTCAATAAAGTTCTGATGGTTCAGTAGGTCACGCCCACAACTGAGACAGAAATTGATCGCTTAAAGTCAAACATGACCACACAGCATGAAGATTTAACCTATGGCAGTCAAATAACATTTATGATAGCATACCAAACTGAGTTTAGGAATTGCAGAATTGGCAAAAAATACTGCAAACTGTTTATTACCTCAAAATTTGTATTTCGCTGGATATTTTGGCTCAAATAAAAAAATTGAAAATTAGATTTAAAATGATATCTGAACATCTGGCAAAGCCAAATAAAAAATAACATTTTAAAAACTAATTTCTAACAATTGTTTCGCATAGTCTAGTGTAGAATCGCTTTTGGGAAAACCATTTATTACAAGGTTTTGAAGGCATTTTGAAGATCTTAAAAGCATAGAAATTTGAAAACAAACACGGGTTAAAAGTTATCTGTTTATGAGTTGCGTTCTCACTAACCCAGTTAACAAAAGGATAAGTTTAAAATAACCCGCCTTTGGGTTAGTGGAAACACAGTACACAAATAAATTTTAACCCAGTTGCAACAGCAACAACATGCTTTACTTTTGGCACTTCAAATTAAAGTTGAAACGACGAGAAGGGGAACAAAATGACTAAAAACGACCAGTGGAAACGAAGGAAAATGAATGAAAACGGGTTCAATTTAAAATAAATATGTAGGCAGACGAAAAAAACAACAGCAAATATGTGTGAATTTATTTTTCCATTTGAGTTTCTGCCTGCAAATTTATTTCATTCATTCGTCATCGCAAGCATCTTCGGAGCCGAAGAAACTATAGCTATACTTCGGAGCCGACGAATAGAAATTCTAAGAAATTGAAAGAAATACAATCCATAGCACGTCTGAAATCTAAAAGAGGCAACGCCTGGAATCTAAAAGAGGCTGAAATCTCATGCATTTCTGACAATGAGGCTAGAAATCAAATAAGCATTTTTCTTCATTCTGTGCATGTTGTATCTATTCCAATTTATTTTTAACTCTCTAAACAGAACTAACATAACGGTTTAGAAATTGGGAGCTTAATGAACACGGGAGACTTTTGTGCATAATTCTCTTGTCAGAGCTAACAAATAATCATTACATTGTAATTATGACAATATTAAGGAAGCGAGTTTAAATCTGAAATTATGAAACAGATTATGAGAGATAAAATCAGTGTTCTAGATCAATGTTTCAGCACAGTTTGAATCGATAATAAAAGTAGTAATCTTTTATTTGAGAATATTAAAGAAAACAAAGGAAAAGATACTTTAATATCATTAATGACAGTTTGACAAAGGATGTCAAGCAGAGGGGATTAAAAGTAATGTAGCAAGGTTAATTTTTGCAACTTTTTCACATGAATATGAACAAAACAACATACCCACAATTGTGTTTTGAGTGCTGGGTGATTTCATGAACCAATCATGAGTGAGCAGAGGCTTTGGACAGCTTGGAGGCGAGCATTGTTCCGAGGGAACATGTTCCATAACGAGGTTATCTGATAGATATTCTTGTACCTTCAAAAGAAATCAAAAGTTATTTATAAGGTTTGGTTAAATTCTAATTCTAACTCTTGATAGATTCCTCGAGCCTGGACCTCAGAAGAATCTCTGAGTTGTTCATGTTGCTCGTCATACCTTAAAGCGCCATGCCAATCACAATGGCGAATTGTGTGCTCTTGGGCTGTCCCTCTCTTACGACTATTCTTGGAACGATTTAGATTTAAATTGTAAGTGCCATACATAGTGGGAACTCGCTGACTGTAAATCCTTTCCCACTATGGATGGCACGTAGTTAATTAGCCTTGTTGTTTTTGTAAATAGTTGTTGTTTTTAAATGAATAAAGAAAAAGAAAAATTCTAATTTGGTAAAGTGGTTATCAAAATATATTTAGCCAAACGGACAAAATTGTTCGCCAGAAATGTTAATTCGCTAGCCAAGTAGAATATTCGTACGCTTTGCCACGTCATAAATATCATTTGAAAAAACATAATGACATGCAGAAAATGCTTTTTAACTTTTTAATAACATTTCCAAACAAAAAAGCTTCATTTTGCATGCAAAGAAATATCGTTTGAGTGGCCAAAAAAGGGTGAAAATGTGTGTCAAGCAAATCTCAAGTTTTTGGCAAAGCAATGTTTGATCATCGTGTATACGTATCAAGCAAGCTGGATATAACCAGTGTTGGCCAGTACTCAGTGAGTCAAATATAACACAATCACGTAGAGAAGACGGCAAATTCTAATTATTCAGCCCAGTAGAAACTGAGCACGATGAAAATGTCTACCTTCAGGCCATTTTGGAGAAAGCTAAAAACCTTCAGGCCAGCTTGGAGAGAGCTAAAAATCTTAACTCAAAACTGTACTCAAAAAATAAGGTAAATAGGCCTGATGCTGTGCCTTTATGGTTTTGTTCCAAGTAAATAGCAATGCAGTGGTTCATTTAAAAGAATATCGCTTCTGGTATGATAGCCTTTTTACAAAGAAACAAAAAGAATCCGTCAAAACAAATCCTTGCTAACAGCCAAATAATTTGACACATGATTGGCTAGATCAGAAACAATGATATTGTTAGGGTAGCCAATAGATGGAAAGAGCGCTGAAGCCAGATGGTTTTTGCTTGCAAAAGTCGACATGATTTAGGATCACCTAACTTGAGTGCAGCCTCGATTGATTTGTTTACAGAGAGGTTTCTCATCAGTAGAGAAACATATCTGAAAACTAATCAGCGGGGATGGTTCAGTGGTAGCACGCTTGACTATCAATCTGAATGTTGGTGGTTCGAGTCCCCGCCCTGCTGAATCTGCTATATAGAGTAAGGAGAGTCGCCAACTCTCTGTAATTCCAGGCGAAAGGAATCACAAGGTGTGGTCACGTCGAGAGAAGGACCAGGACGCTGCTTCGATAAGCTTAGCTTCTCACCGTCCTAAAACTGCCTTCGAATGCTAGGTAGAAATGCATACAACAGCAAAATGTATATAACAAATCAGGTGAGTTTTTACGCTGGATAGGCTCACCAAACTGATAGTCTGATGCTGGGCATGAAAGAACACTCCACTCAAATTTCATGCAGATTTAGGATTTTCATAATTCGATCTGACAAAAGCACGGGCAAAGAATTTTCAAATTCTCCAACATCATATTGAAGAGCATTCTAATTCTCACAGTAATTCAGGGAAGAATTAGCAAATTTTGAACTGCCTGTCACATAAAACTTTGGCTGTTGGAGGGCTTAGGGGATGATTATTGTGAATGAAATGTAAATAAAGAAGGCAAGCATTAGGGGGAATGAAATTGTCGTTTTGTAGAAGAACGTGTACCGCTGGACCAGTATAACAAATTCAAATTTCAGGTACAACAATTTCAAATGCCTTGAAAAAAGTCAAAAACTTTGTTGATCTCCTTTGCAAAAAGTAGTGGAGTTAAGAATTCTCTCTATCTTTAGAACTATCAAACCTGCCGTCAACCAACATTCGTGATATTCTGAACACAGTTTTGATTGAAACAGCACTTCACTTGTGGTAAAATAGGCACGACTGGTGGGGGATTTAAAAGGGCTGGTGAGAAATTTCCCACCACTTCGTATGTTAAAAGATGCCCTGAGACAAGTCACAACTTAAAGTATCATATCTTTATTCAAGTAAATCATGCTCGAATGAGATGCGTGAAGAAAAGTATTGGTAGAAGCAAGGGAATATAATAACATATTACAAGATGAAGGAAGTCAGTTAGGCTCACTTAAGTGAAATGAAAACAACAACACGTATAGTCATACCACTTCCAAAACCAAATCATGACAAAAGTCCGTCTTTATAACACCTTGCAGAAATGAAGCTAGTAATAGTTACGGAAAGCAAAGTAACAGCAAAAAGAGAAGTTAATATATGGGGGAAATCAGTTGAATCAATTCGGTTGAAACTAAAATGGCAACAAAAACAGTTATACCAAGCCCTGTCAAAACAAAATCTATTCAAAATGGTGGCCATTCTTCGTGACCACAAAAGAACTGTGCAACAAAAGACAATAAGCTACTGTTTGCACATTGAGCAAGACAGTTGCTGTGCTTTCTCATCAAAGAAGATGGAGAGGGGTTCTTTTGGGGTTCTTTGCCCTATTCCGTATCTTTTGAGCACAGTAGGGGGTACTGTTTGCGGATAATGTAAGTGTTCTAATAGAACCACGTGTACTTGGGAAAGATCATACGTAATGTGGGTTTACTGTGAATAGTGAAACAAGTGGGAGAGGGGTTCTTTTGGGGTTCTTTCCGTATCTTTTGATCACAGTAGGGGGTACTGTTAGCGAAGAATATAAGTGTTCTATTAAGAGCACGTGCACATGGAAGAGATCATACGCAATGTGGGTTACTGTGAGTAGTGGCGATGAATTGAGATCAGTGGGCAATCATGTACACCGCCTAAAAGGGCGTAATATTGTTTATAAAAAGTTTATTCCCACGGCCAATCCTTCGACACAGGAGGCTGTTATAGAGAATAACAATTTGGAAATCAAAACATAGTTCTATTTGAGTGTGTTGCACAGAAAGAACAATGACCAAGCAATGCTCTTTTCCTTAATAGACACGAGTTCACCATCGAGATATCGTTAGCACGCCTCAAAAAGCCAAAACAACATTTAAAAGACGTACATATGAAAACGATATGCCCTCGTGTCGACCGAGGAATCAAAAGCGCCTCGTGAAGATCTTAAGGGAATTCATAGAACCCGCTGTTTTACCCTAGTTTTAATTGGAAATAAACGACGTCTAAAGATTGTTTTTTGTTCCTCTGTTATAGAATATGTATAACTGTAACAATAAATTAAGCACATTTCCAGCTTCGTACATCGTGGCGTTTGCCTAGCTAATTGTTCTCTGTATAATCATTCGATTAGATTTCATCATTGATTTCAAGGGAAAAGGTGCTGCGTCCTTTACTGTACATGTGATCTTAATCCCTGGCTATTTAACAACCCTCTAGTCAACGACCTAACGCCAATCCAATCATATACGACCATTCCCAAGCATTTGTCTGACTATTGTCAATAAAAGCGACAGATTTCCGCTAATTGACGGCTGAAAAAGGTCAAAACAAGCCATAGATATATGACGATTCAGATCCTGCCATTATGAATTAGCCTCGTTTTTGACATGATTAGCCGCATATTAAGCTGGCGATGCAAATCTTGCACACCAATTCAGAGTGGTAGCATACTGAGTTAGGGGTGCAGTTATCGCCTTTGCAGGAACATTTTAGACTTGGTTCACACAGGCGTAGGTCAGATAGAGAGAGCGGTACGTTTTGCACCCCTTTTTTCTCCCCATTTCTCTCTGTACTGAGCCACACCCAACAAAAGGTCACGGGAGATTAGCTGTTATCGACTTGTAGCCCTAATTTGCTTTTACATACGAGGCGAATAATGAATTTACTACCAGGGGTCAAGCTAGTGTTCTTGATAATTAATTTCCATGTCAATTTTGAAATAAGTAGAAAGAGCTTTTTGTTCGATTGACGAAAACACCTGACATTCTGTATTATGCACACAAATTAGATTAAGAGGGATTTCGCTGGCTAGGGTCTCATAACACCTGGGCCCTTGCTTCTAGTTGAGCAGTCGAGATAAGATCGCTCTATCTTTCTCTTTACCCAACAATTAAACTTTAAAACAATCAACTTTAATAACTTCCGTTCGATAAAACACACTTGTCACAGTTGTTTTATAATAGAGGAATTATTAGACCGCATTTGCTCTTTCCTTCTCTATAGCGCTTTACCGAACGTATAGAGTAGCCAGGGCGTAGAGCGAGTCAATAGAGAACACCTTTAAAAAGAGGGGCAACTGACCTCGCCTAATGTAGATGAGAGCACCGATAACAAATAACTCTTGCTTTCGTCGTCTTTGTGAGAAAACAGCAAAATACCGCGATTCGCCGACATAAATAACTGTTTCTCTCGACACAAGAATTCATCCGCGCTCTTTGGGTGTAAAACGGTTGATAATTGAATTAGAGAACGCATTCTAATGGTAAAGTTCAATAAGCAACTGTAACGAAACTGTCTCACGTAAAGCCCAACGAAGAATTGTTCTCCTTTGACATCAATCAGCAAATAGCGCGTTTCGCTGATAAACATAACTGTTATTGTTTTCAAATATCTTGGTTTCAGCTAACTTTGGATGTAGAAACGGCTGATAATCGAATTAGAGAAAGCACTCTAACTGAAGAGCGCTGAAGGTAATTTAACAAAGTTGCCTTAGAAGTAATGCCCTAGCAATTTGCTCTTCTTTAAAGTCAATCAGCAAATGAGCGCTTTACTCCGATATACTGCAAATGATCATCCATCTCTTCAAATCTCTTGTTTTCCGCGCCTTCTGGGTGTAGAAACGGCTATGGATTGAATTAGAGGAAGCACTTTGAAGAGTGCTGTAAGGAACTGTAACGAGTGCTGTAAGGAACTGTGATTGGCTGATACGTAGTACTTTATAAATGGTGCCTAACTTTTCTTCTTTTTCTTGATAGTAAACGACAAAAAAGCTAGATTCTTCGACACCAACGGATTTTCTCTTCAAATGTCTTTATTATTATTATTAATTCTTTCATTTGAAGTTGGCTAAACAATCATAGTTATAATTGCTAATTAAAGCCAACTATTGACAAAAATACATACAATGTTATGAGGAACATATAATTTACAATAACAAATCTAAACCATGATAAACTATTTTACACAATCTGCAGTTGCAGGCTTGGCATTTATGGGCTTTGATAAGTCTTTTGAATATCTGAAGGGACTTTGAATTTTTCAGTTCTTGTGGTAGTGTCTCCCATACTTTTCCCCATAAATCTGACCGTATCTGACGGTATGTTTTTAGTATGTAAGTTAGATTAAAAGATCGATGTAAAATAAAATGACAAACAAACAAACAAGACAGAGAAAAATTATCGCCTTGAAATTAATCGATCTGCAATCCTGGACAAAATATATTGAAACAACGTAAAATTCTACAATTTCAAATGAACAACCCCCCTTTTACCCCCGATACGATGTTGCTTGGATGCTTTCAGCTTCAGAGTTCAGAGTTCCAACCCAAAACGTTACTGCGCGTGAGCATTAACCTACTGCACGGGGGGACACATAAGTTTCCTCCGACAAACCGTACCTCGTCTCCCCAACGAGATTTTAAAGGCATGTGACTTCAATCATGCTTCTTTTTAGATGGGGTTGCGTTGAAATGATAACGAAATTTTGATTAATCAAAAATTGTTGCATTTTTGCCTTTGTTGAATCCAGCAATACCGTCCCTAATCCCATAAACCTTCTTGCAAACCAGAAAACAAGAATCGAAAGGTCCATTATTTTTGACAAATGATCGAAAATCAAATTAGGCCTTCAGCTGGTCAAAAACTGATAGAATTCCTGAGTGATGAAGCACTCTTTACTGAACTCAAAACTTAAGTCCTTCTTAAAACTCAAATTCCGCTCATGAAGACCTTTCGATTGACGCGTAATTTTTGATAATTTTCCATCATTATTATGCGCATACTAACCGGTTTGTGTTGTACTGGAAAATATTAAGCCCAAGGTCTTTATATTTGCCTGTACAACTACAAAACCGGTTAGTATGAGTTTTATTACCTGATAGCATCTAATTTTAACTTGTATCATTTATTCAAACGCATTTTGTTACTGTTATGTCGCTTGACTTTGTTATAAATCTCCCAGGCCTAAATCAGTTGCTGTGGTGAAATAAACGCGTCCTTGTATCGTATTTTACAAGGCTACGGGACAACCGCGGGAAATGTGCGATTAACCAATGGGATTGGCGGGATTCTTGTATTGCCTCGTTTTTAAAACGTTAGTCAGGTAATAAAGCGAGATATGATTAATGATAGGCTAAGTGACTGGAATTCTGAAACAAATTCTACAATGTTTTGAAATCTGAAATATAGAAATGCGTGCGCTAGTAACAGAACAATGCGTGCATGTGATATTGTTTGCAAACAGTTCTTAGCAAGCAAAATCCATGCTTTTATTCATTGTTTCAACTTTGAATAGGGGTTTAAGTAACAATCATTTGGAAAGATACAATGTCTTTGAAGATTCTGAATACCAAAAACCGCAGATGTAAGCAGTTTGAATTATTGTGCAGAAGGAGAACAAGGATTGTTTAAAGGGCTCCGTCTCCAAATTTCTGTCGAGATGGTGATTTTGAAGTTTTTGATTGGCAATATCACATAGATGTTTACCTGTTTTTTAATGAAAGATCATTTTGAAGATAAATCTGTGTACTTTACAGAGGAAAAAACCAAACATTCATATCTTTTGCCATTGCTTGGATATAAGTGGATTTTAACGAACACTTTTTGGTGGCTTGGGGTGAAGCCATCAAACAAAGTGCAGAAAATGGAAAACAATAGACACGTGCGTTGTTTACAGGTTTGTTTACAGTTTGGCGACGAAGCTCTTTTAAGCAGTATGGAATATGGCAAACGCTACTTCAAAAAAATCAGTGCCTAAAGGCGCATATGAACGTGTCTGTACAAATTTGCATTTATACATTGCATTGAAATTGACTTCAGTTTGGTACAGGAAACCAAAGCAAAGCTGTGGGTGCAAGCGATGCTCAAGATAGCAGTGAACAAGGCGCAACAGAGACAAAGGTTGTCATTTATAGAAGTGGGTTAAAGATGCCAACGCTTGGATCAAATTCGAAATCCGAATTCTAATGTTGCGTGGTAACTCATGACAGTTGGGTAAAGGAAACCGAAGCAAAATCATAGTAGAAGATGTGACCAAGATGGCAGTGAACACGACGTAACAGAGACAAAAAACCACCAGCCATCAAAAACTGTATTGTCCATATTTTAAGTGTCTTTAACGCAGGTAAGGCAATTTTCGACGGTTTCCTGCCCTGCTTATAGCTTTGGCTACGTGGTCAGGACCATTTGTAAACGCAAGCAAAAAAGAGCGGGAAAATACGCTCAAATTTGATCACGTGACCTATGATGTGCGAGGCATGAGGCATGAGCGGAACGAGGAGAGAGCTGCTCTAAACAAGAAAATTAGCTGAAGATACCTTAAACATTTCAAAACCTAATCATAATTAATTGCAAAACTGATATCCTATTTTATAGTATTCTGCTACAAAACACACTATGTAAAGAGCATTTATAGCCTAGAATTACTTAAATTGATGCCATAAGCAAAAGGGAAAACATTTACCACCATTAGTTGCATTTATCAAAAAAGGTAAAATAAGGCTACTTCTTATGGTGCATCTATTAAAACTGATAAAAAAGGGTTGCGTTTGAATTAGGTGAGTGAACGATGACATAGGTGTCAATCAAACATATGAAATGTTCACTCCAAAGAAGCAAACACTGAATAAGAAATCTGTGCTTTCTCTTATTGCTTATGGCAGATCAAACACATCGCAGCTGATGAAATAAGCAGGAGTGCTTAGGTCTGAAAGATGCTAGCTGAGATAAGAAGAAGAAGCTGACATAACAAAGAAAGTTTCAATCGAGCTTATATCTTGTTCACCTTCAAGAAGCAAACACTTAACAAGGCTCAACTCTTGGGGTAAAATAATGTAGAAATGACACACCAAAAAAATGACAGCAAACACAACTGATGTTTGCCATAAAGAAGCAAACATGGCACCAAACAAGAAGACTCCCTGTATCTACTATATGCTCTCCTACCCTTAAAGAAGCAAACACTTAACAAGGCTTAACTCTTGGGGTAAAGTAATGTAGAAATGACACACCAAAAAAATGAAAGCAAACACAACTGATGTTTGCCATAAAGAAGCAAACATGGCACCAAAAAAGAAGATCCCTGTATCTACTATATGCTCTCCTACCCTTCAAGAAGCAAACACTTCACAAGGCTCAACTCTTGGGGTAAAGCAATGTAGAAATGACACACCAAGAAATTGAAAGCAAACACAGCTGATGTTTGCAGTAAAAAAGCAAACATGGCACCAAACAAGAAGATCCCTGTATCTAGTAAATGTTCTCCTATCCTTAACTCTTGCATGGCAGATTAATTACTTCTCAGCTAATAACTTTTTTGCTATTCTAAAAAACAGTCTTTAGAAAATGATATTTTGATACCTTTGTAGAATTTTCGAATGTGTATAATAGTGACTGAAGCTCTAACGCCACTCCATCGACACTCTCGTATAAAACTGCATAAAAACATCGTTCGATCCAGGCTCTATTGTAGAATATCTAAAAGGTCTATCACGTCAGCTCAGTAATTACCTCACTGGTGCAAACTGAAATTAGTGAGAGATGACATAACAAAGAAGCTGAGACCAACACAAACGACATTCATTAAAAGTAGATGAAAATGCCACCAAACTAGACTCCCTGCATATAAAATTACGGAATATGTTATTCTGCTGTTGCCCTAGCATTTCAGATAACATGCTTCCCAACTAACCTGACTGGCGCGAGCTTTAGGCCAAAATAAACGAACGCTGACCAAAGAAATGAGTTTGGAGTGAACAAAAATGATGTTCGCCACAGCTGCAAATAGTGAACAAAACAAAAAGAGTCCCGGTAAGCAGGGAGTAGAGAACCAGTTATTTCAATTTTCACCATTGCACGGCAGATTACATCCTACCCAGCCAACCTAACTGGCGCGCACTTTTGGCCTAAATAAGTGAACACTGACCAAACGAGTAAGTTTGGAGTGAGCAGAAATTATGTTCGCCACCGTTGCGAATAATGAACTAAACAAGAAACGCCCCAAAATGGAGGCAGTAGAGAATCAATTTCCAAATCTTCACCATTGCACGGCAGAATAAATCTTGCCAAGCTGAACCAAACAGCGCGCTTTTAGGCGCAAATAAGTGAACACTGACCAAAGAAGTAAGTTTAGAGTGAGCAGAAATTATGTTCGTCGCAGCTGCAAATACTGAATTACAAAAAGAGAGCCCTGAAATGCAGGGAGCAACGAATCAGTTTTTCCAATCTTCTCAATTGCACGACAGATTAAATCCCAGCTAGCTGACCTAAATGGGGCAAGCTGTTAGGCCTAACAGGAGTGAAAACAAAGAAATGAAGAGATGATCCCAACAAAAACGATGTTTAGCATTGAAAAGAGAACAGAATTTTACTTTGCTTGACAACAATAATCTTTTGGCTTGTTTTCTTAACCTAATCTCCAAAATTGAAGCGCTATAAAAATCGTTATTCAAATAAAAACTACATTGAGTGGCCTAGGTCAAATTGAGTAAAAGACAATTAAGCAATTCGAATAGAAATTCAAATTAATTCTTCTTAAGGTCCCGCTAACAGTTCCAGCATAGTTCCATGCACGTGGAACATCATTATTGAGCATATCAGTGACTGCGTATCTTCCCGGTTTGATCACGAACACAAGGGACAAAAGCAGGAATCTAAAAACAAAAGAGAGCTCCCTAACAGTGGACATCACTGTGATTGAGCTGTGTTTTACAAACTAGAAATGCGCGTGGAAGTGTGTTAAACTTGTCATAGAATCTTAAAAGACTGCAAAATAATGACCCATCAAATCCGATTCAACGCAGTAGGAAATTTAAAATAACAGAGACGGAAAATAACTGTAATTTGAGTTTTGACGTACGATCGCGGAAAATCAGCTGTTTCCCCTACACAGCTTCTCACTTATTTCAACTGAAACGAATACGAGGTACTGTGAGGCCATGGCAAATAATATATGCAGAAGCAGCGACACACAGCACTTATTAGATCTAAAGACGAAAGTTCACAGTATACACGTGGTGTGTTCCCATTATTTGAGATCACAAAAATACTAGAGATTAATTGGGTCATTAAAAAAGGCGGCATTCGCGAGTGATTCCCGTGACATACGGTGTAACAACAATCTTCTAACTTGGTTTTCATTGCGATCATCAAATTTCTCCCTGTCGTGTTTGGGTTTTTATAAAGCTGTTTTCTTAATGCAAGGATAAATAAAACGAGATACGCGTAGAACAAACCTCGAAAATCAATTTGTAAACAGTGAACTTCGCTCTACAACTGTTTATAGATATTTCCATCTTTGACTTGCGCTATTTCAAAGATTCAAACAACGCTTTAAAGATATCTAGCAACGTACACAACACCGAGGCATTCCGCTGTTGAATAACACTAATTCTTGATAAGAACAGTGCTCAGATTTCTGTTTGTGAGATCTTGCAGGGCCTGCTATCATTTAAAGGTCCTTCTCACACTATTTCAATGATTTGAACATCACCATAACCGTAAACAACACAGAGGTATTCCGCTGTTGTATAGCTCTAACGTTCGATAGCGACGGTGCATAAATCTGTAACAATAACGCTCGATAGGAATGGTGTCCAAATCCGCTCGTGAGATAGCACAGGGTCTGTCAGCATTTACAGATCCGTCCCATGCTATTTGAATGATTTGAACATGGGTTAGCAAAGTATACAGCATAAAGGCAATTTGCTGTTTTATAACACTAACGCTCGAAGCACGAAGCACGGAGCTCAAATCTGTTCGTAAGATCGCACAGGGTCTATCAGCATACAGATCCTTCACATTTGAACATCGCTTTAATAACAACTAACAAAGTACACAACACAGAGGCATTCCGCTGTTGTATAACACCAACGCAACGCTGGTGCCCAAACCTTGCAATGTTCATGAGATTGTACAGGGACTATCAACATTTCAAAGGTAGCTTTCGAAGTAAACAGTCCTTGCCATCATGTTACCGTTAAGATTAGGAGATAAGAAAGACAGACAGATATCTGATCCACTTTCAGCGGCAGAGAACCATACAAGATTTATCGCTTAAGAAGAGGTACAGAGACCATACGAATGACACGTGTAATGGGTAATTATTGGAGCTTTTAATATAAACAGTCCTTTCTTTCAAGAGCGTTAAAACTAGGGGATAAAAGACGCAGAAAGATATCTGATCCACTTTCGGCGGCAGAGAACCATACAAGATTTATCGCTTAAGAAAAGGTACAGAGACCATACGAATGGCACGAGTAATGGGTCATTATTGGAGCTTTTAATATAAACAGTCCTTTCTTTCAAGAGCGTTAAAACTAGGGGATAAAACAGACAGAACGATATCTGATTCACTTTCGGCGGCAGAGAACCATACAAGATTTATCGCTTAAGAAAAGGTACAGAGACCATACGAATGGCACGAGTAATGGGTCATTATTGAAGCTTTTAATATAAACAGTCCTTTCTTTCAAGAGCGTTAAAACTAGGGGATAAAACAGACGGAAAGATATCTGATCCACTTTCGGCGGCAGAGAACCATACAAGATTTATCGCTTAAGAAAAAGTACAGAGACCATACGAATGGCACGAGTAATGGGTCAGTATTGAAGCTTTTAATTTAAACAGTTCCTTCCAACAAGGTATCGTCAGAAGCTAAGAGATAAGAAAGATTTTCTAACGATTAAGCTAAGTTTAAAAGGGATGACTTGAGGTATAGTGTTAAGCTCGAATTGGTTCTGGTTGAATTCTCACAGATAAAGGAATGAAAGGCGACACATAACCGTATTTTGAGTAATGCGCCGTTAATGACAAGTTTTTTATACTCAACGTATGTCTGTATCTCAGCCTAACGCATGTGAAAAACAAGTTCCATAAATGATAATTTAATCACTACAATGTCTATATTCTCACAACACACTGAAACCATCGATAGGTACAAAAGTGGGTAGTGGATAGTCAACAACACCATCATAAAGTTATTGGCTAGTGTTGACATTTGGACTTGTCAAAAATTGTCCTTGAAACAAACTTTTAAGACTAAAACAGTCTGAAGGTCAACAAAGATGAGAGTATTTTAAGGGGCCTTTCGACCGGCAAAACACCACCATAAAAGTTATGGGCTAGACTTAACATCCAGCGCATCATAACTTGTCCTTGAAACAAACTTTTTGAGAGTAAGAAAGTGCAAACATCCACAAAGACTATTTAAAGGGGCCCTTTCAACCGACATGCTTTGTGAACTCATCTCTCTTGAGGTCTCTTTCTTATCGCCATTTTCATGGTCCATGGATGCAAAACGTACACCTACAACAAGGCTCTAAAACTGTGTCCCAAAATATGCTTCAAGCTTATTGACATGTTGCTGTCGACAAATATTGCTACCCAAAAAGTTGGCACCGTTTGTCCGAGTTTTTGAACAGTGAGGTTATGAGTCGTAGTTTGAGAAAACAACAAGGACAGATTTTGCAAGACAATAGCATCAGTTGCTTTTGATTGACACCTCAATTCGAAGAACAAGGGAAGATTTTATAAGACAATAGCATCAGTTGCTTTTGATTGACACCTTAATTCGAAGAAAAAGGGAAGATTTTTTAAGACAATAGCATCAGTTGGTTATGATTGATACAAGAATTCAAAGCGATTAGCGATTGCAAATAAACGAAATTTTCTCTCAACCAGTAATTCAAAACAAACAAAGCCGCAAAAGTTGCCCTGAAACCAGTAGGGCAAACTGTCGCCTTGTGCACGCGAAAGGTGGTTTTTAAGAGAAGTCATGAGCATACAGCGAAAGGAGAAGGATGGATCTAAAGATTTGCTTGGCGGATTTTGTTTTGTTTGATTCAGTAGCCGAGCAGAAGGCATTGCAATTCTTGTATATGTAGGGCTTAAATTAAACAATTGCCAGTCAGCTTCTGAATCAAATAAAAAGAATCCACCACGCAGATCTTTGGATTCATCCTTCTTCTGTCATTATAAAATCACGACCTCTCTTAAAAACCACCTTTCACGAGCACAAGGCGAGTTGCAACTTTGTTTGTGTTGAATTACTGGTTGAGAGAATTTCCTTTGTCTGCCGTCGCTAATCGCTTTGAGTTGAGTTGCCAATCAAAAGCAACTGATGCTATTATGTTACAATCTGTCTTTGTTTGAGCAAATAGGAAAACCAATCTAACAACGATTGGAGCAAAAGTAACAAGGGCAGATTTTGTAATACAATAGCAGCAATTGCTTTTGATTGACACCTCAATTCAAAGCGATTAGCGACTGCAGACAAAGCGAAATTCTCTCTCGACCAGTAATTCAAAACAAACAAAGCCGCAAAAGTTTCCTCGAAACCAGCAGGGCAAACTCTGCACGCGAAAGGTGATTTTTAAGAGAAGTTATATATATATATTTAATAATAATAAGAGATAATTTTTTTAGCGTACAACTCTAATAGCTAAGTTATGTGCTCACAAGTTACGCGCAAGAGCTGTTCTATATTCCTTTCATTTAGGCCCTAAATACGCGAGAATTACAATGCCTTCTGCTCGGCTTCTGCATCAAATAAACAAAATCCGCCAGATAGATCTTTAGATTTACCCTTCTTCTTTCGTTATAAACACATAACTTTTCTTAAAAACAACCTTTCACGTGCACAAAGCGAGAGTTTGCCCCAGGGCAACTTTTGCTGCCTTGTTTGTTTTGAATTACTGGTTGAGAGAATTTCCTTTGTCTGCCGTCGCTAATCGCTTTGAATTGAGTTGCCAATCAAAAGCAACTGATGCTATTGCATTGCAAATCTGCCCTTGTTAGCTAAAGGAAAAAACCAGGCCATAAATTTAGAGTTTAGAATGACTTGAAATTTAACATATTGGATTCTGCAGTATGATTTCAAAAGGTAGATACTCATCCTTTCGTGCTCACCTTGAGTAGATTGTTTTCTTCACATCCAAAGCATAGCACCACCTTCGCCTAAGTAAGAGAGTGTAGATAATCATCAATACTCATCAAAAGGGAGTCTAAGGCCGAATTTAAATATCGCACAAAACAGCTTGACAACATCAGAGGTTGGTTACAACTAGACAGGAGCTGCGAAGTGATTCACAGTTGCCGAGATAGAGAGCAATGGAGGTCCATGATCGCCCAAGCCATACGGCATGGCACCTGAAGAAGACTTCTGCCGTGTCGAATTGGATTATATTCCATGCGACAAAAATGCAGCAAAACTGCTCGTTGATTTAAACGTCGTTAATAACATTGCAATTTCAAATCGCATAACGAGAACCCCTATGTGGAGCATGCGCATTGATGATGTCGTATTCTCTGTGTTGGTAAATTATGGAACACTGCAGGTAATGCCCTTGTAGGGAAAAGGCAAATTTACTCCAATTGGATGCATTTATCAAGCTTGGTAAAATAACCTCTCACGAAGATGGGTTTTCGTCTGTGTGAATTCCCTATCACTTTCCGTTTCTGAAAGGGGCCTTACTTACGAAAATGTAAATTTCGTGATGAATAATTCAATTAATACGCCCAGCTTGGATATCATCGACTATTCAACTAACAATATTGGATGTTTCAGGAAAAATGCAAACCAACTGTAATTGAAAATCTTTAGAAATTGATACCAATTTAGTAGATGAAATGCATACCGTCTGAAAGTGCAATCTTTCTTCTTTCTAATGATAGCATAGGGCTCAAATCTTTAAAACGGTCGGTGTAAAATTCTATTACGGTTTCACTCTAATTAAATGGCTTGGAAGGAACTTAGCGTTTTTTACTGTAAATCTGCCGTGGCAATTTGTTGATATCTTGATTCGTATCAAAATGGCGGCATTTATTAAATTTGAGGCTATGACGTCATCAAATTTCGAAATCCTAAACCAGAAAAGATACTGACTTCTGCGTTTCACCATATTGTAGGCCTTCATAAACTATGGCTTTCTTGGAAGTTATATGATTTTTCCTCCTTTGGTTTAAGATATACGATGATTTAAATGTTTTCAAAATTTCCATCAATTTTTTTCAAAAATCATTAAATTGCCGTCATTGTTAAGACAAATCAAGATATCAACAAATTTCCACGGCAGATTTACAGCAAAGCACTATGAGTTCCTTCAAGCCATTCAATTCAAAGAGAAATGGAATAGAATTTTACACCCACATTTTTAAAGGCTTTAAAGATTTGAGCCCTATGCTTCTAATGATATGCAGTTTGGATACATTTAATGAATTGTTTATCATTGGATTGACATTTTAATACATATGGCCAATTTTCAAATACAGTATGCGGTAAGAGAAAAATCAACACCTTTTTGTCGTAAAAAGTCACAAAACAGATTTTGTCAGAATATTTCAGGCCTAGGAGCACTTGAGGTGATGCCGTATGGTAAGAAATGTATTCCCATTAGATGCATTTATTAAGAACGATAGAATGATGATCTTCTTTCACAAAGATGGATTTTCGTATATGCAAATGTCCTATCATTTTCTGGCATCTAAAATAGGCCATACTTACGAAAACTTCAGTTAAATGATAAATAATTCAATTAATACACCCAACCTTGATATCACTGGAAAGAAGATAAGTTGTACTTTCAGATGGTATGCGTCAAATTTATTCAAATATTATTATTTGCTGAAGAATCTCGAATAAGGTTGGGTTGCTTTGTTTCTGTAACACTCTGTAGAGGCTGCCCAGGGGGGGGTACTCATTGACTTTCAATACGGGGGGGTCCATGCCAATATTTGGGGTCCGAAATTTTATGTTCAATCAATATTTGGGGTCTGTGAATTACAACATGGACAAAAATTCAATATTTGGGGTCCACAAATCTGAAGAAAGGAAGAATCGTGCAATTTGGCCCTGAAGTTGCGAATCATGAAATAAATGTTTAGGTATTATTCAAAAACTGAGAAAGATCAAGAAGCTCAAATTTAAATCATTCAAAAACATTTCAGGGACCCCAGAAATAGATAACAATATTTGGGGTCTCCAAAACGTTAGACTCAATATTTGGGGTCCCCAAAACATCAGGCTTAATATTTAGGGGTCAGCAAAGAAATAGTGGCATGGACCCCCCCGTATTAAAAGTTAGGGAGTACCCCCCCTGGGAGAGGCTGGCTTCTCTGGCAATCTTTTCATATTTGGTCATGTTACAAAACCTGCTTTACACCCAATTTTTTGGGAAGGCCTTATTATTTTGAGTTTTCTTTTATGTATATCTATCACGGATAACTGTAAACATCCCAAAGAAAGGATATGTGCAATCCCGTTGTTGAGGTCATAAAATTGTCTCACTGAAGAGGCCGCCGAAGGGCGGTGAAAATTTTGAGACAAAACATAAAACGTGTAAGTGCGGTTTAAAATAATTCATTTTCATAGAAGGGTATAAAATTACCAAAGTATAACTTAGCATACAAGACACAGGATCAAATACGATCGCTGGCGATGAACTCTGGTGAAGGAAAACAAAATGTTATCCGTGTTGTCACATTACAAATTTAAAGCATAACAAAGAGAAACAAAAAGCATAGATAAGATTAAAGATCTTTCTCTCGTTCGCACCGTAATCGAAAGTACAACAACAGTGCAAATGGCCTAGAAACAGGGCTGTATGGATTGAAAATGGCGAAGAGTTGTCATTAGTTTAGCGAAACGAATCTGATGGCTGCGAAAATGTGTGCTGTTGGTGTAGCAAGCTGGTTTAAGGATGACTAAAATAACCTGCTGTAATGTTGAGCTTTTTAGTCTTGAAGGCGATACTGCGTGGTAACAAAGCAAAGCAAAGCAAAGCAAAGCAAAGCAAAGCAAAGCAAAGCAAAGCAAAGCAAAGCAAAGCAAAGCAAAGCAAAGCAAAGCAAAGCAAAGCAAAGCAAAGCAAGGCAAGGCAAAGCAAAGCAAGGCAAAGCAAAGAAAAGCAAAGCAAAGATAGCTAGCCACAATTTTGAGCTCTTTTCTGTCAAGGCAAAACATACAACGATTCAAAACGAGTTTTGGGGCTAACAAGGATAGATTTTGCAACACAATAGCATGAGTTGCTTTTGATTGACACCGCACTTCAAAGCGATTAGCGATCAAAGAAAATTCCCTCAACCAGTAATTCAAAACAAACAAAGCCGCAGAAGTTTCCCTGAAATCAGTAGGGCAAACTCTCGCCTTGTGCAAGCGAAAGGTGGTTTTTAAGAGAAGTTATGTGCTTATAACGAAAGAAGGAGGGTAAATCTAAAGTTCTGTCTGGCGGATTGTGTTTATGTGATTCCGGAGCCGTTTCGTAATCGTTTCATTTAAGCCCTAAATGTCCGAGAATTGCAATGGTTGCTGCTCAGCTTCTGAATAAACAAGCTAAGGCAAAGCAAAGATGGCTGGCTGGCTGGCCAAAAATTAGAAAACTGTTGTATCGAGGCTAAATATACAACGCTCCAAAACAAATGTTGGGGCTAGAATATCTGTGTTGATTAAAATACCAAGTCATGATTTGAGCATGGTCGCAATGAAGCCAAATAATTAACAATCCTTTAAAGAGCCATTATTACCCAGGGTCCTTTGCAGGCATGCTGCAATTTCAGACTATCCAAATATCAAATTTGGCCTAAGAAGAAAGCATGGATGCACACTGCAGTAGCGGAACTGATAAAAAGTTTTTTTTCTGTATGCATTTCTACCTAGCATCCGAAGGTAGTTTAGAACGCTGAGAAGCTCAGCTTATCAAACCAGCGTCCTGGTCCTTCCTCTCGATGTGACCACACCTCGTCATTCCTTTAGCCTGGAATTACAGAGAGTTGACGACTCTCCTCACACTTTGTAGCATGTTCGGCAGGGCGGGGACTCGAACCACCAACCTTCAGATTGGCAATCAAGCATGCTACCACTGAGCCTTCCCCGCTAAGTTTGAAGAAAGAAAGTTTGACCTTAGGTATGAAATAGCCATAGTTATAAAAGTTATAAAAGGTTATACCGGGTTAGACTGATGATATGGTCGTAGTTATCGCTATTGAAATACTGCCGGACGCTCCTAACTACGACTCATAATCAAACGCCATTATTTTGAAATGACTATGACTGCCTCGTTTCGATAAGGGCCTAGGCAGAAAAGCACAAACATTTTTAGTTTTCAAATGAAACACATTGATTTGAAAACTTCACAATAAATCAGTTAAGGCATAGCGAAAGCAGCAAAATAGTACCTACGTACAAGATTTGATATTGTCGCCAACTGTTTTCATGGTATTCTTGTTCGTAAGACTTTGTTCTGTCCGGCCAAGCTCCTTGAAACTCTGCTTTGAGCTTCGAGTTTCCGTTGGTCAACATCAATCAATCGAATTTGCAGAAATTCTAATGGCGTTGTATTTTGTTGTATACTTTGTACATGACTGTGTATAGCAGCCTCGTTCCGAAGGGCGTTCAAAAGTGAAAAATGTCAGTCCAAAAATATTGCCGTAATAATATGAGTCCCAGTAAGAGCGGTCTCGGTCTGGTGTAATAGTCTCGTTTTGAATAGCGATTACTGGGACTCATCGTAATCAGTCTAATACCGGGTGACCCAGAAAAAAGTGACCCAACGCTATCTGTTATAGAAAAAAAAGTAAGTGGCAGATTGAAATGTTTTTAACGTTGTTCTGTCGCTAAAAGACCAGCCTACATTATGAGTATTTTTAGCATTTTTTTGGATTCCGGGAAAGTTCCTGAATTAAGGATTTTGAAGAAAAGGGCAGGCTTGAAATTCTCAAAAAGTCGTCAAAAACAGGGAATCGATTTGAAGCCATTTCAGATCTTCAAAACAACGAGGAGCGTGTTTCACTCTGCCTGAGAACAGTGAAGTACCTAGGGACTATAAACTTGTTCTGAAGATTTCCAACTGGGTTAACTATTCCCATGTTGAAATGAAATACGCTCTGCATTGCTTTGACGATTTGAAATGGCTGTAAATCGATCCCCTGTTTTTGACGACTTTTTGAGGATTTCAGGCATACCCTTTTCCTCTAAATCCTTAATTTTGGAAATTTACTGTGACGTAAAAAATTGCGAAAAATACTCATAGGAAAGGCTAGTTTTTTAGCGACAGAAGAAAGTTTGAAGCATTTCAATCGTTTACTTACTTAATTTTCTGTAACAGATTGCGTTGGGTCACCTTTTTCTGGGTCACCCGGTACAATTTTAAAAATTTGGTCACATTACATGTTCAAAGTTTGATGAAGAGAAAGTGAGTTCGTTTTAGTACAAACAAAACAACTACCCAGAATTGTGAGCTTTCAGCTAAACGTGTAACAATCTTAAACAAATAATGGGCTAGCAGCTACTGAGGTTATAAAATTTTAGAAATTTTGTCATATTACATGTTCAAAACTCAATAAAGAGAAAATGAGTTCGTTTTAGTATAAACAAAACAACTGGCCAGAATTGTGAGCTTTCGGCTAAACGTGTAACAATCTTAAACAAATAATAGGCCATCAGCTACTGAGGTTATAAGATTGCATATATTTGGTCACATTACTTGTTTAAAATGCAACAAAGCGAAACAAAAAGTACAGAGAAGATTAAAGATCTTTCTCTTGGTTGCGCCGTAATAGAAAGTACAACAACAGTGCATATGGCCTAAAAACAGGGCTGTGTGGATTGAAAATGGCGAAGAGTTGTCATTAGTTTAGCGAAACGCATCAAACGGCTGAGCTGTTGATGTCCAATCGCATTGTAACAGTGCACTATGGTAGCAGCGTTTTCAACCTCAAAAATCGCGAATTTCTTTACGAGAATTTGAATCAGAGCCTTCTAACGGATGTTGCGATAATCTTAACAGCAGGAACGAGATGGTCAAGGGAAAACAAATGAGAAAATATGACATATCAAAAGAGGTTAGCGAGCGAAAATGGGAACCTGTGGGTAGGTGTGTCATTCATTCAGTCTACATAGGCATTGCGCAAATGCACAAAAAGTGCCAGTTGATACCAGAAATGCACGAATCTCAGTGTGAAGGGAGGGCAAAACAGCAGGGACAGATAGTGAAAGGTAAACAAATGAGAAATATGACATATCAAAAGAGGTTAGCGAGCGAAAATGGGAACCTGTGGGATGGCGTGTCATTCATTCAGTCTAAATAGGCATTGCGCAAATGCACAAAAAGTGTCAGTTGATACCAGAAATGCACGAATCTCAGTGTGAAGGGAAGGCAAAACAGCAGGGACAGATAGTAAAATGTAAACAAATGAGAAATATGACATATCAAAAGAGGCTAGCGAGCGAAAATGGGAACCTGTGGGATGGCGTGTCATTCATTCAGTCTAAATAGGCATTGCGCAAATGCACAAAAAGTGCCAGTTGATACCAGAAATGCACGAATCTCAGTGTGAAGGGAGGGCAAAACAGCAGGGACAGATAGTGAAAGGTAAACAAATGAGAAAATATGACGTATCAAAGAGGTTAGAGAGCGAAAATGGGAGCCTGTAGGAAGGAGTGTCATTCATTCAGTCTAAATAGGCTTTGCGCAAAAGCACAACAAGTGCCAGTTAACATCAGAAATGCTTGAATCTGAGTGTGAAGGGAGGGCAAAACAGCAGGGACAGATAGTGAAAGGTAAACAAATGAGAAATATGACATACCAAAAGAGGTTAGCGAGCGAAAATGGGAGCCTGTGGGAAGGCGTGTCATTCATTCAGTCCAAATAGGCATTGCGCTAATGCACAAAAAGTGCCAGTTGATACCAGAAATGCACGAATCTCAGTGTGAAGGGAGGGCCAAACAGCAGGGACAGATAGTGAAAGGTAAACAAATGAGAAATATGACATATCAAAAGAGGTTAGCGAGCGAAAATGGGAACCTGTGGGACGGCGTGTTATTCATTCAGTCTAAATAGGCATTGCGCAAATGCACAAAAAGTGCCAGTTAGCGTCAGAAATGCTTCAATCTGAGTGTGAAGGGAGGGCAAAACAGCATGGACAGATAGTGAAAGGTAAACAAATGAGAAATATGACATGTATGAGAAAAGATTAGTGAGTAAAATGAGAGTCTGTGTCATTCATTGCGTCCAGAAAAGTATTCCGCATGTACAGTACGCCAAAACTGCTAGCTAATGCCACGGATAAGCACGTACCCGTAAATGATGATACGCCCTCTTCATTATGACATATGACATCATCTGTTATATATTATTGTGTAGGCTTCAATTGACATTTGAGCTATTCTACAAAAGAGCCTAGATCGAGCGTTATTTTATACACTTTTATGCGCGAGGTTAGATTAAGTGGCATTATGCTTCTATCACTATTGTGCACATTCGAAAATTCTGCAAAATGAAGCAGAATATCGTTCGATTCTGATTCTTTTCAGAATAGCAAAAAGTTCGGCTTTATCGTTTTGGTTTAGCTGTTAGAAGATGCTGCTGAAAAGCTAATAGGAATACCAGACAAAAATTACATAGAATACTTTTATGCTGTGACTTTGACAAATCTACAACTTCGAATACAACTATGACCACGACCCACGACAAGACTACAATTATGATTTGTTCATCACACGACTACGATTACGACTATGACTACGACACGACATGACACAATGCGACACGACTACGACACGACACGACACGACACGACACGACAAGACACGACACGACTACAACACGATTACAACACGACTACGATTACAATTACGACTACGACACGACTACGACAAGACACGACACGACACGACACGACACGACACGACACGACACGACACGACTCGACTCGACTACAACATGACTACAACACGACTACAACACGAATACAACACGACGCGACACGACAGGATTTCGATTGTGACACACCTAAATAACAACTACGAAACAACTTTTCTTCTTAAAGGTTAAAAGCTCCCTTTTTGCCCCTAAATCCTCCACTACAATGGCAATATATAAATCTGTCACAAGAATGCGTTAATTGTCCCCAGGGTTCGAAAGAAAATAAGAACAAAATCAAATGACAATGACTTCTATTTACTGGAACCTTTGCATTGTCTTTTCTTGGCTCATAACCTTCAAATGATCTTTTTGGTGGTCTTAGTAATTTCGTAATAAAGCAACGCTTTCCAACTGATAGATTAATGAATTTTCATGGCAGCGCTTAGGTCGAAGTAGATGTCATGGGTTAAGTTTAGCTACCCCCTGCGTACGGAGGGTGTTCTCGCTAAACAGAATGACATGACATGAAAGGAGTTGAATAGACCTTTTAGCTATTTAAAAAAGAATCTGAATCGAACGATATTTTGTTAAATTTTGTAGAATTTTCGAATGTGCACAATAGTGATAGAAGCTCTAACGCCACTCGATCGAAACTCGCGAATAAAAATATATAAAAATAAGGCTCGATCCAGACTTTTTCTAGAATAGCTAAAAGGTCAATTGTGATAGAAACTCCAATGCCACCCAATCGAGCCTCTCGTATAAAAATGTATAAAAAACATCGCTCAACCCAGGATCTTTAATAGAATAGCTAAAAGGTCTATTGTGATAGAAACTCCAATGCCACCCAATTGAGCCTCTCGTATGAAAATGTATAAAGATATCGCTCGACCTAGGATCTTTAATAGAATCATTGAAAGGTCTATTGAGATGGCACTAGAGTTGCCGCTAGAGTTTGGAGTAAAAGAATGGCATGTACTGAAAATGACTGATAGTTACTGGAACCTTCGAAATATTTCTTCTCGACTCCTGACCCACAAATGATCGTCGTAGGTGTTGGTAATAAAGTTTCCAACAACGCTTTCCCACCGACTCTTTAATTAAATTTGCATGGCAGCACTTAGGTCGAAATAGATGTCATGCACTAAGTTTAGCTACCCCCTGCGTACAGAGGGTGTTCTTGTTAAACAGAATGACACGCAGTGAAAACGATTTGAACTTGGGGGTGCACAGAGGTGGAGCTAAAAACGTTCATTTCGTTTTAGCAACATAAAGAGTAGTAATAGCAGGCCTTAACGAAGGCTTAGGGTACGTACTGTGTTCTCACAAAGCAACAGTAAAACTATTACGACTCCTATGGTTTCTTTGAAGTAACTTGTCAAATAAACTTAGCGCAAAGAAACAAGAAAGAGCGTTTAACATCAAAAACAGCATTCTCCTTTGAGAATGTATTAAAGTGGGATTTGCGCTTTCAAAGTCACCTACAATGTTGAATCAATTTTCGATTCCTTTTATCGCAGTGGTAATATTATAGATTATATCTTTTACTATTTAATATTTATCCCCACAAAATTTTCATTAATTGCACTATGAGAACAAAGTAATTCCATGAAATGAAGTTTTGTTTGAGAAACCTGAGTCAACCTTTCATCAGATGTATGAAATCAAATTTGCCTGTGCAAAATATTTTCCTTCTTGCAATTGCATGCAAATTGACCTGAGTGAAGCTAAGTCTTCAATGATATTCTTACTGCCAGATAACTGCATTAAAACTGTCAATTTATTTCACTGAAGGAACTCATAAAAGGTCTAATTTCACTTGAATACTAACTAAAGTCCAGCAAAGTTTTGATCACATGAAGAAGCCAGATTTGAATATATTCTTACTACCAAATAACTGAATTAAACACAGAAAATTTTTGTTATACTGAAGGAACTCATAAAAGGTCTAATTTCTACTTGAATACCAATTGAAGTTCAGCAAAGTTTTGATCACAGGAAGAAGCCAGAATTGAAGATAATCTTACTACCAGATGCCAGAATTAAGCGAACTGCAACTTTGTAAAGTTGTTCATACCGCAAATCCCCGCATATAAGTACCTAGTTTTTTGAGAGCCAGGCTGAAATAGGTTCTTATGTATTGGCACAGATTTATTGGCACAGATTTAGACTGCTCGAAGAGAAAACCAAACTCATCTTCGTAATCTTACTACCTGAAATCAGAATCAAACAAATTGCGACTGAATTTCCTCCAAAGAAAAATTAACCAGAAAAAGCATCAATTCTCATTTGGATGCGAAGTGGATACGAACTAAAGTCCGTTTTAATCACATAAATAAGCTTAATTTGAGGGCAGTCTTCAGGTCAGAAACAATGATCAGACAAACCAGAGCCTTCTGTATTATTCACAATCATGTCATCATGCAGAAATCCAGCAACAACAGACCAGGAACTAAAGTTTCTCGAAGAAAGAAATCATCACATAAACATCATTCTCTACTTTCGCCTTAGCCTGCGGAGGAGGAACCTCATTTCTCTTCAAGGAATCAGTAGAGTCTGCACGCAGGCTACTTTTGACTCAACTCAGTTGAAAATTGCATTCTTCTTTTTTCCTATCCATAACAAATGAAAACTAATTAATCTAAATACGTAAATACTGTACCGCCATTGGCGTAGGACAACACAAGATCATTTGGCCTCCACCAAGAACTGTACTGACAATTTTACAAATACAACTTCAAAAACAAAAACGAAACAAAAATAAAGCAATACAGACATACAAACGGTCAAAAGAAAAGAAGGGGACTGGCAGTTCCACACCAAACCATGCAATGAATCTAACCCTCATATATCATAGACTTCCATCACGTTTGTACCATCAAATCTACGAAGATTGTCTGGAGGACAGGAGCAACAAAAATGCGCTGAAACTAGATTTTTATTCCGAAGAAAGCAGTCATCACAAATATCAAATGAAGTAATAAATAAAGATCTTAGGCCAGGTTTGCGAACGAACGGAATTTTGAGTCACGTGGAAGAAGCAAACTTTTCTCCATAGAAAAATATCACGAGATACGAGGGGTGTATCACTCTTCCGAAAAGGCGTACGAGATTGTTTTAAACAATCGGATTTTAAGGGATTTTTTTTGGATTTTTCTTGAAAACAAAAGGATTTTTGCCAAAGGTATACGAGATTTTTGCAGAGTGATACGCCCCTCGACGAGATACGCAAGTGTGGATTTTGTAACTGAAAGATTCAAGGTTCCTGAAATACAAAGCGATGTGCTTTCTGAAGAATGCATTTAACACCTCTGAGAGCAGTAGATCAAATCTAAGGGCCTGTTTATACGAGGAAAAGTACCTCACCTACCACACCCGGGACTGATAGGTGAGGTAAATTTTAGCCACTGTTTATATGAGCTTTTTTACTTCACCTGTCAGCCCCAGGGCCGATAGGCGAGGTGGAGTAAGGTCTCTCTTCTGTGAAATCAGAACGAATTAACCAATAGGAATCAACGAAGAAAACTAATAAACCTCGCGTTAACAGTAGTGTTTCGCTTATATGGAAAAATTTCACCTCGCCCAGGTGAGATTCCAGATGGGATCTCACTATACCGTTGGTGTTGCATTTGTCATATAAACTCGAAATGAAAATACAAAGGATTCTATGTGAAGGTGGAATCTCGCCTGTCAGCCCCAGATCTGGCAGGTGATGTGTTTTTCCTCATGTAAACAGGCCCTACAAGATGAGAGTAAACAGCATGGTTGGTTGCACAGAGGGTGTGAATTTCTTTATTTAGTGCCGAAAGTTAACCAATCAAGTACCTTTTAATGAAAAAGGAATTTATACCTACAATTTTTGACTAACTTCCATTCTTGTTTCACCGTGCGTGGAGAGACTCGTCAAAGTTCAAGATGTCCTGTATTCATTTCTGGTGCTGACATCCTGTGATCAAGTATATTCTTGATACGTTTAACGTTCATTTCTGATGTAGCTCGAATTCATTTCTCATGCCTTGTTCTGTCATCAAGCTTGGTTCTTGATGACGACCAATTTTCGCATTCAATTTTCAAGTGTGATGTTCATTTCTGATGCAACTCGCATTCACTTTTGGTGCCTTGTTCTGTGAGCAAAAATCAATGACGACCGATTCTAACACACGATTTTCAAGATTGACGTTCTGTTTCTGAAGTAACTCGCATTACTCATTCTGTAACACCTTGATTCATCTGTAAATAAGAAAGAGTCAAAAGGTCATTATGAGAAGATGTGTGAATTGGGCTTTCAAGAAAACATGACTCAAAACTGCAAACACAGGTGTCAGACAGACCATCTAATGAAAATCAAAGGTTATTCTAGTGCAAATACGTTCTATGAAAGAAGAAGCTATAGACAGTGAAACAGCACGACATCACGCCAGACGATGCTCTATTTTGATCAGCTATAAACTACCGGGCGAGTCCAAAATAATTGACACGTTTGGAGGGCTGTGAAATGAAAGTACGTGGCCGATATTCGAGATTGAAATGTTTATTTCTCAGTCAAATGCTAACTTAGATGTGAAAATTTTGTTTGGCAAAGGCACCCATCTTTTAGACGCAGAAAGTAGGAAAACTTTGACAAGGGATTCGTACGGTAACGACCATAATTTACTTGTCATTGAAATTTAAATTCTATTTCTAAAACTGAAGATTGTATTGAATTTCAATTTCAATGGCGAGTAAATCATAGACCAGAATCGAACATGGAATTCTCATTCCCACACAAACCCTTGCCAGCATTTTATTAATTTCTGGGTCTAAATGATGAGTTATCTTACCAAACAAAATTTTGACATCAAAGCTAGCCTTTCACTGATAGATTTACATTTCAGTTTTGAATATCAGCCACGTACTTTTTATTCCACAGCCCGCCAAACATATGAACTTTTTTTCGCTCACCATGCTCACCTTTCATAAATCACTTGACAACGAACTGACTCTTCTTTATAGATGCATTATTCTCGACCGAGAAATTCTTCAGTAAATACTTGAATGGGGTCTAATTAATCAGAGGCTGTATGTGAGACGTAGAAATAAAGGCATTGCGTCGTGGCATACCTTTCTTATTGAGTATTGCAAGGGCCCATGTTTCATCCCAGCCAATGGCCTAAAAAGTGCAGTAGTATATTTCTGCCAAAGAACGATGAACAAACATATTGTATGAATGCTCTGGGCAGTAAAGAAAGAGAGAACATCTAGAAAGCTAACTGAACATCTTGAGAACTTTCGGTCAACGCAGAGAAATCGTGTAGAATGATGGATTGGCAGTGAGGGGTGCCATGCAAAGGTACGATTTGATAGGAGCAAAACACGATGTCATAGCTTGATTAGCCTGCCATTACAAGAGAGATCATTGCAATATTACAGGATATCATTTGACAACGAATTGACTCTTTTTTATAGATGCGTTATTCTCGACCGAGGACTAGAAGTGATTACAAGAGATCATTAAAATATTACAGGATATAGAAGCGACTCTACCTTCAAAGGTATATCATGAAGTCGAACATTCATCTAGAGACGCATGGAAGAGAACTGATTCTGGTCTCTGATTTACAAAGAAGCATCTGGCCATCGTGGAGGAACACTTCCGAAGGAGCAAGGAGAGAAAGGTCTACGTATAAGACGGAGAGAAACATGATGTCATTGTTTGATCGGTCTGAGATTACACCGTTGAGAGATTACAGAATATAGAGCTCATTCTAGCTGTAAAGATATATTATGTCACGGCAGAATCCAATGCAAGGACATAAAAATTAGGGTGCAATGGCATAGTCTGATCAGTCATGCATTACAACGTTGATGGATCGAGGAGAGACCACTGACTATTCTGCCAGAATTCTGCCTCAGAAAGGAACGTTGTCAGGACGGAGTAGCGCTTCTGTATGGTAGCTAAGAGAGATAGATCTGCGCAACACATAAGAGTAAAGCACGATGTCATAGTTTGATTAGCCTGAGATTACAGTGCTGAGAGATTACAGGATATAGAGCTCATTCTAGCTGTAAAGATATATCATGTCACGGTAGAATCCATCGATTCATCAATTCATTCTTAGCTAAGCCGGACCTTATTTACTTCGCATTAATATTTTACATAAAATTATCAAATGAATTATTCAGATATTGCCTATTCTTACTTACGTTTTGTTACAATGATACAGGAATTCCATGCGTGCTCTACCGCAGAACTGAGCGAAGTCTAGTGTTCACAAAATTGAAGATACTTGGACGAACCTTAGACATGTCCAGCACCGCCCAGTTATCCAGTAGTCCAGTTGGCCTACTGAAATATTTTCTATTCTTACTTAAGTTGCTACAATGATACAGGAATTCGATGCGTGCTCTACCACAGAACTGAGCGAACTCTGGGGTACACTAAATTAAATATACCTGGACGAGCCTTAGACGAGTCCTGCGGTCTGGAAAATAACGTAGTCCAGTTACCCTACTCAAATATTATGTAAGCCTACTCTTACTGAAATTCTGTTACAATGATACGGGAATTCCATGCGTCCTCTACCGCAGAACTGAGCGAACTCTAGGATACACTAAATTGAATATACCTGGACGAGCCTTAGACATGTCTAGTACCATCCCTGTTCCCTGGACAATATCGCAGGCCAGTTGGCCTACTCAAATATTACCTATTCTTGCTTACGTTTGGCTACAATAATACGGAAATTCCTTGCGTGTTCTACTGCAAAACCAAGCGAATTGAATGTAACTATAGTGTTCGGTAAATTCACTGCAAAATACTCTAAGGCGAGCCTCGGACATATCAAGTATCCATCTATGTATCCTGGACAAATGATACTTCAATCGACCTCCTCAAATATTGCCTATCATTATTTGTATTTTTGTTACAATGATACGAGAATTCCATGCGCTCACTACTGCAAAACCAAGCAAACTGAAGCTTCTTTTGGTGTATTCATTGCAAATACACAATGATGAGTCTTAGACATATCAAGGATCCATCCAAGTATTCTCGACAATATTCCAATGTGGCAATAATATTGCACAAAGTAATGTACAATGGAAATCGGGAAACTCTGTCATACATCAATCCTACCAATTAAAACGACAAGTAAAAAATCGATCAGGATACAGGATTAGGAAGTAAAGCGCTCGCTTCGCTCGTACTTCAACATTGCTAGGTCTTTGAACGAAATAGAAAAGTTTGCAAAAAGAACTGTACAGCTCAGGATTGTCTAGCAGCACAACAGGGTATTATGCATATAATATTCTAGTAGTCTATTTGATCAATGAATGATTGACTCGATCGATCAACCAATCACTCAATAATCAATAAATCAATCACTGAAGAAGCTGCTGGAGGACGGCGAATGTAACTTGTTACGGATCTATCAGGCCCGTTCATATAACTCCGTTTTTGCTATCATCCGTTCTGATGCATCCAAGCTCCCTAAATATCCAATCTGCGCATAGATTCGGGTGAGTGGCCGCGCAGCTTATGCAGTTTCCGTCCGGTAACTGACGTTAAGCTCGGTCAAGTGATTACAACCTCCGGATGGGTGATCTATCGGGGGCCTAACCAAGCAACTCACCTCGCCGTCCGTTGGAAGGGACGTTAAACTAGGGGTCTCATGCCTTGATGCAGCATGCATGGTCGGCCTTAATTAGCTTTAAATTGCTAGAAATCCTTCCAGCCCACTTAATATAATGTACTGAATGAATTGAATGAAAAACCCCAGTCACATTGCTCCCTTTGTGTACAAAAACGGAGGTAAATGTATGTATGTACGTAAGATTTGCCATCAAAATTAAAATTAAGTGTACTATAAAATTTAGAAAAAAAAAGAGAAGTCTAATTACATGTGTACAATAAATAAATATCAAAGTTAAAATCTAATCTAAAAAACCCCAGTTTAAAATGGCAGGGATAGCATTTGGTCTGTACGACCTTGTTTCCATAATGGTCAATTCAGAGGTAAACATGTTTTGATCCGTTCACAATGATCCACCTGATTACAAATACGGAACCAAAAGACCCCTTTTTGTGCGTTCGCATTGCTCCAGTTGTGTGAAACTCGTTGTTGAATTTTACAGCGTTTTCAAAAACATCTTTTTTCTGCGCTGGCATTGATCTAGTGCGTTTTCAAAAACCTACATTTTTGCGGATACCTACTTTGGACCGTTTCAAAAGCCTCCATTTTTTGAGTTGTTTATGAATCAGAGTGTGAACACTTTCACAAAACACGGATGTTTTTCTCTCTGTTTTTGTAGACAAACGGAGCAGTGTGAACGGGACCTTAGAATCATTGGTGAAAACAACTGGTGATAGAAAAATCAATCAATCAATCAATCAATCAATCAGATCAATCAATCAATCAATCAATCAATCAACCAACCAATCAAAAATACAAGCGATCAATCGATCGATCGATCAATCAATCAATCAAAAATACAAGCTGTCATTCATGTGTCACCTCATGTCTGGTACATTCTTACCCCCTGGATAAATTACTCTCTTTTACATCAACTCAGACCCACGCAAAAATATGGTACACACAGAGAACAATTTCCTTCGTCAAGAATGACGTAAGCAAAGATGACTGCATGCGGGCTACTACACAGGCGTCAAGGTCACATGACCTACGTTCATCAACCATTTCCCTAAGGAGTATTACGTGATCAATTTAAACTCGAATACAAAGAAGAATCTATTGTGCTGTTTCGACGAACAAAGCACTTGTACAAAGCAGTGTCTATTGTACTGCTTCGACAGGCAAGTAACAAAAGCTCCTTCACAGTCCTGCTAGTAGATTTCCAAATGTTTTCCCTTTGATATAAAGCGTTGTATAACTAATAAACTATTGTTTAGTATTTAAACAATTCTGTTTAACCTTGATTGAAATATTCTTTGATATCCGTTTGAAGTGCACTGCAGGTTCATAAGAGCCTACAGCGAACCCGCAGTGAACCCGCAGCGATCCAATATCTCTTCCTTGACTGGTAACCGCACATCCCGCAGGGCACCCGCGATGACTCACAATGAAGCAAGATTACATTTACCTTCTTGCTTTCAATCAAACTGATCCGAAATCTATATCATAAAGTTCAGAACTAAGAGACATGAAGTTAGGGCTTCCGATGTCAATTAAGAACATCAGAAGAAATCTAAAAGTTCTCCACAGGTGAAAATTTCACTCGATAATTGCAACTCATTAGAGATGATCAGATTGCGAGCAATTAAAGATTCTTTGTCACCAAGGGTCCTTTGTGGGCATGCTGCAATTTCAGACTGTCTAAAAAATAAATTTGGCCAGAACAGAAAATATGGATCCAAACTGCCGTAGTTGAACACTGATAGAAAAATTAACTTAACTGAACGTGAAGTTGCGTTTTTAGCGCCAAGCGCTGGGATCGCAGAAGTAGAGAAGACCTAATCGAGTCCGCGAGCACTTGTCATGACGCTCAAGTGGTCAGGCTCTTCCTAGGATCGAACTCTTTCCACCTGACTGTTCTGTCTGCAGAGTCAGAGGATTACACCACTGCGCCACAACACCTTCAAATTAAGTAAGAACCAAAGAAAAATCAATACTTGGGACTGACATAAACCCATATAAGCAAAGGAAAATAACGCTTCGAAATTGAACCCATTATCAATGACTGCCTTGTAATAGAATGCAGAGTTCCACAAGGTTCCGTTTCAAGTCCACTGCTGTTTAATTTCTTTGCGACGAAAAGGCTTGATCACAAATACAATCCAAGACTCTAATATCATAAAGTAATTGGTCCGCACATTACAATAAGCTTACATCGCATTGATCTCATATTGTTTCGTGTCAGTAGCCGCTGAAAGACCGACACATGTACTGATGCGAGGGTAAAATGGTGACCAACAAGCCACAGGATAAACCGTGGTCTTAAAAAATAAATTGATGTGAGCTTCATGCCGAGAACTAATTTACAAGCAGAGCATTAGGCATTAATATTGTCTTATTATAATTATAAAGACACTAGGGAGTCTGTCAACAGTATAGAATGATATTAGTCTTCAAACAAGAGCAAGAAAGATCATTGAAGATATAAGTTTAACTGTACGAAAATAGATTTCCTTGAAGAGAATCATGCTTTAGATAGAAGTTATGAGAAGAATAAATGAAATCATTGTGACGATCTCCTTAGCACATTCTATTTTAGGATCGCTACATTGATTTCCTTGAAGAGAATCATGCTTTAGATAGAAGTTATGAGAAGAATAAATGAAATCATTGTGACGATCTCCTTAGCACATTCTATCTTAGGCTCGTTACATGTCGTAGTTCCATTTTTTGACTGGACTGACACTGCTGCATTCGATATGGAAGAAGAAAGGAAGAATATCTGCAATAAGTAGAACATTTCACATTCACTTTCGATTGAAAATAAGCTCACTAAAGATATAGAACAAAAACCTAAATTTTAATCCTCAGAAATGATTTAAAGACAGTTTCATTGGAAGATTATTAGATAAGAAATTGGAAGGATACCAAACTACAGAACAGCCTGAGGCAATTCAAAGCGAATATACGCTTCGGTCTTTCATTTCGCGCTCGGTTCGAGGCTGGGTTCGAGGTACAGTGACAAAGACAACATTAGAAGCCTGTACATTGTCGAGCACCCAAGTGCAATCCGGGGTAAATGAAGGCGTTAGAGTTGTCAAGCGGGAAACTTTCGTTTGTGCAAGGTTCGAGGTTGATGTTTGATCTGGCCGATCAACTATGATTTATATAAGGAACAGTACAGTGAGAGGACCATGATCAACAACCCTGTACACTGTCGAAGAGTCTAGCGCAATCCTGGGTAAATAAAGGCGTTAGACTCGTCATGCGGGAAACTGTCGTTTGTGCAAGGTTCGAGGTTGAAGTTTGATCTGGCCTATGATTTATATAAGGAACAGTACAGTGAGAGGACCACGATGAACAACCCTGTACACTGTCGAAGAGTCTAGCGCAATCCTGGGTAAATAAAGGCGTTGGACTCGTTATGCAGGGAACTTTCGTTCGTGATAGGTTCGAGGCTGTTGTTTGATCTGGCCGATCAACTATGATTTATATAATGAACAGTATAGTGACAAGGACAACATGAGAAACCCTGTAGAACATCAGTTCCTTTCATCTGCTCCTGGGAACCAAACGATAATAACTGCGAAGTACACAACGAAACGCAAAGCGAAGTCAGTTGATTTATTATAAAGGAATCTTAGAGCAAAGAAGCACTCACTTTCAACTGAGAGGACCCCGCAGAGGCTTTGTATTCTGATGAATAACATTCGGCATTGTACAAAGAATCCAAACACCGCGCTCTATTCTTAACAGTAGGTATAGATATTCGCGCAGTTGTAGGGGACACATCAAAGACTCCTTATAAAAGCAAGTTTGTATATCTTGGCAGAAAGTCTTACGTTGTCTTGAAAGAAATCTTTGATTTATAGTGACGCGTTTGTTTTAGTCAGCCGAAATTAAATCATTCTTGGAAAGCAAAACACAAAAGAATTGGTTCGTTTTTGCAATAGTAACCGTTGCTGCACCCTTTCATAATTGTCTTACTCTTAATCATTGTCTCCAAGGTTCGATAATGTGGTGCCAATTAAGTGGGATTAGAATCAATATTAATGGCCTTTAAATTATGCAGAAACTTTGTAAAGCTAAATCAGGGTTTGAAGCATGCAAAGGAAAATGATTCTCTTCTTCTGATCACAAAAAGAAATTGTAATTAGATTGTGGAAATATTGACAATTCAACCAATCAGGTGTCTTGTTTGCTCATCTTCCTTGAATCTCAATCCTACCTCAACATCTTTCAATTTGTCATCCAGATAACCTCCGCAAACAGTTCTGCCTAGATCATGGTCCGTAAGAGTTTCGAAGGTGTCGTGTCGCAGTGGCGTAATCATATGACTTTGCAGCCAAAGCAGTCAGGCGGACAAGGTTCGATCTCAGGTAGAACCCCATCGCTTGAGCGTCAGGACAAGGGGTCGCGGAAACGATTAGGTCTTCTCTACTAGCGCTTGGCGTTAAAACCGCAATTTCACCCTCACTTCACCAATAGTGAATTTTGTTCGTTTGTTTATCTATCTTCAAAAATTGCACAAACGTTTATTACATATTCCTCTTGATCTAATGGCTGATGAACTTAAAGTACTTTGCTTTTATTCTTCAATGGTAATTTGTGATATTTTGATTTTTTTTCAAAATTAAAGTATTTCAATCAGTTTTTGGCGTTGTAAAGCTTGTAACGTCAACAGCTTGCTAAATTGCAAACCAGACAAGCTACAGTTTATATTTCAGACCTTTATAAACCATGGTTTTCTTGAAGATTGTGCCACGTTTTCTTTATTAACTTAGGACTTACGATGACTTTAATCTTTGTCAAACATTTCGTGAATTTCTTCAATGAAAAATCGCTGTAAGCCTCAAAGGAATCAAGGTGACAAAAGTAGCCAATAAACAATAATAGCAAAATATTTTAAGTTCCTTTCAAGCCAGTGAATCAAAATAAGGCGCAATAATCATTCATGCGATCTATTTAGAGATTTGACGCCTATATTTGTTGGGGATATACAAACAGGCTAAGTTGTGAGCCTCAAGGAATCCCCCAAAAAGGGCTCCAGATCGCCTGCGCAGTAACGATTTACTTCACTTGTGTAATATGCAAATTAGCTTGACCGTTGAGAACAAGGGAGGAAACAAAAGCAGCGATGCGCATGACAACGTGAGGCCCAACGTTGATTCGCTCACAACAAAGCTGAAACACAATGTATCAAAACAACAGGGTCAGCACTTCATCTCCCCAACAAATAATGACATGCTGGACACAGTGCCTTGCAGCCTCTTGACCATTGAACCAATGACGTGACAGGAATGAAAGATAAACAAAAATTGCTTTTGAGTCAAGCAGATATCGCTTGCGATCAAACCTACCTATTTCAACTCATTAATGCTGACGGCACAGCGAACGCAAGGAAAGAGGTTTTAAGACTTAAACTCAGATAAAAAAAGTTGCATCGGGAATATCTCCGTGATAGAAAAACATTGAAATCAAGCTGATTTTTTCGCTTGAATAAACAATGAATAATCCCATGGGACTGTGATGATTTATAAGGTCATAAAAATAAACATCAAAAACCAATGGATACGGATCAGAAGTAGATCTCGACCATAGATACTAAGCAAAGCTTAAAGCTTCATGTTTGACCTGAAGAACAGTTACTGAGGAAATGATGAGAACTGTGTGAAGATGATCTCGTTGCCTTGAATTAACTTTTTTATGAAGCTATGTACGTTAATGGCATTAATGGGCGACACCACTCCAGCTAACGCATTCGTTGTGCATTCCACAAATTATTTTTAAGAGCAAACATGAGCGTATATCGAAAGAAGAAGGATTCGGCATCAGCTGACACGGTGAAATGTATTTATCATGAGTGGGCTACCACAATTCGAGAATTAAAATGTGCCCCTGCCTGGGATCGAACCCGGAGTCTTCGTGTCAAAAGTTTCTCCAACAATCCACTGCGCCACTCAAGCGCAATGAAATGTTGGAGAAATCTGAAGTCATTCAGATCCCTGGGTCTTACACCACGACAGAAGCCATTTTTTGTTTTTTCGTGTTTCGGCATTAAGCCTTCATCAGAGCCATGCATACGTATATAGAATCATTCGGCATCAGCTGACACGGTGAAATGTATTTATCATGAGTGGGCTACCACAATTCGAGAATTAAAATGTGCCCCTGCCTGGGATCGAACCCGGGGTCTTCGTGTCAAAAGTTCTTCTTCTTCTTCGAAAGAAGAAGGATATATCTAAACATCTACCTCGGGCATTTTATTTCTTTGGTCTAGATGTTTCATTTCCTCTACCGGGTGTCCCAAAAAAAAGGTAACAGATTTGATGGGGACTAGCGATGAGAGTATAAGTCGAATCGATCCCAAATAAGTTTTGAAGTACTCTTCGATAGTTAACTTGAAGATTAATACCTCGTTTGTTGATATTTGCGCATCGAGAGTTGAAATATTAATCTCGAAAGCCAAAATTTGCGTCCCTCTACAAACCAGAGCTTTTGGGTTTTGGCCTAAACTGCTAACGGCTGGTTAGGGGAATCTCCTCAGTCAAAGACATTTTTGGACAAGGATCGGTCCTTTGGGTACTCGTTTGAATAAAAAGTAAAAATTGAAAACTGGCAAACAAATTAATGAATATAATCACCAAAGAATATTTTTCTCCAGTGAAAATGCATTTACAAATGTACACCAAGCCAAGCACGAACGAGCATTTTTTATGTTCCCTTGGGCATATACGATTGCTTGTTTCGTAATAATTTCGTGAGAGATGATGCAAAAACATTTCATTCAAGCAATGATGATTGCAAGATAGTCTATGTGTTAAAGCCTACGGGACTTATTTCGCTGATGAATAACTTTTCTCAGGCAGGTAAAATTTAAAGTTTTTGTAGAATCAAGAAAGGGGTCTCTTCGGGGCTAAATTCTTGAATCTGATTGTAAAGTTCAGAGTAAGATTTCCACTAAAATGTGTTCCTAAGCACGATGTTTCTTGTTTGTACTTGGCTATGATTGAGGAGATTCCACAGCACAGTGAGTTAACAGCTTAGGCCAAACCCCAAAAGCTCTGGTTTGGATAGATATAATAAGCAATTCTACTTACCATTTCTTAGTGCATCCAAGCAAGAAACTGACTCAAAATACCTTTATTGAACGTATGACTTGATCCGCTGCAAACGATTCGTATTCTGCAAGAAAAAGAAAAGACTTGAATCAACTTTGAACCGAGTACAAAAATGTATGGGTCGTATCTTTCGTGTAAAGACATGACAGGACAGATCGCAGGGATATTTGCTGCGATAATTTTTCAGCTACCGAGAACAAGGGCAGATTTTGTAATACAATAGCATGAGTTGCTTTTGTTGACACCTCAATTCAAAGCGATTAGCGATTGCAGACAAAGGAAATTCTCTCAACCAGCAATTCAAAACAAACAAGCCGCAAAAGTTATTTGAAACCCAGGTAGCTAGCTCGCTCGTTGTGCGTTCCAGAAACTGTTTTTAAGGACAAACATCAGCATAGATCGAAAGAAGAAGGATGCATCTGCACATCTGCCGCGGGCATTTTATTTGTTTGGTCCAAAAGCCGTTTAGGAGGCGATTCAATTCTCTTATTCTTTTGGGTGTTATCAAAACATTTACTGCTCAGCTTCTGGACCAAAGAAATAAAATGCCCGCGGCAGATGTGTAGATATATCCTTCTTCTTTCGATCTATGCTCATGTTTGCCTTTAAAAATAATTTCTGGAATGCACAACGAGCGAGCTAGCTACCTGGGTTTCAGAGAAACTTTTGCGGCTTTGTTTGTTTTGAATTACTGGTTGAGAGAATTTCCTTTGTCTGTGATCGCTAATCGCTTTGAATTGAGGTGTCAACAAAAGCAACTCGTGCTATTGTATTACAAAATCTGCCGTTGTTGCTACCGAGCAAGTCAATAAAAAACAATTCCCGTTCGCATGGTCATTGCTCCCAAGATATCAAGGCAGAAATATTTTGGAACATTTGATTGTGAATTTGTGGCGTTTCTAAAGGTTTCTAGAAGGGGCTTGCTCAAGTAAATCCCTCATAATCTCAGAACGAAGTGGCCCATTTCAGTCAGGTAATTTTTGAAATCTATTTGAGCATGTTCACTTCTACTTGATATGTTTCGCAACATCATTGTCTTGAAAGCTAGGGAGAAGTGACGTTGCAAACTGGGATTATTTTCATTGACTCACCTGAAGCATAGGTTCCAAATCTTTAAAAAGGCTGGTGTAAATTTCAGTTAGTTATTCCTTTTAACTGAATGATTTCAAAGAAACTTCAGCTATTTCTCTATAATTCTACCGTTGGACTTTTCTGAAATCTTCAATATTTTCAGAACTAGAGTGTTTTCTCTACTTTTTCAAGAGTTCAAGAAAAATTAAAAAAAAAACTTAAAACCATCGTAATTTCTTAACTGTTTGAAGCAACATGAAATAATTTCAAAGAAAACCATCGTTTATGGATGTCTACAATATGGTATCAAGCAAAAGTCTGTCACTCATCTGGTTAATGATTTAAAAATTTGATGACGTCACATCCTCAAATGAGTTGAACTGTTAGATCCGCTGTAATTTCGAAAATATTCAAAATTTCTGGAAAGTCCAATGGTAGAATTATAGATAAGTAACTAAACTTTGTTTCAAGCCACTCAATCAGAAGAAATAGATCGCAGAATTTTACACCAACCTTTTTACACTGAGTTAAAGATTTGGAAGCTATGCTTAAACGAAGAGACTAAAGTCCATCTCACATAAGATGTCAAGTGGGATTTGAGATGTCCCACAATTACTCATGCAAAACACTTGAAAGTCTGTCGCAAATTTTATGTTACCTGAGATTTGCAATAACGCAAAATTCCTTTGCAAAACAATTCTATTGTTGTTATTCGCGGGCATTTGCAGGTGACATCTAATTTGAGATTGTTTTAATTGTTTTTATTCATGAATTTTTTCACCGATATCTAATGTGGGAGTTTAACTCGGAATGAACGAGTAAAAGGGCGGTCGCCGGTCGCAACTATCTAATCTCTCATCGATGAATTATCTATTGTTAGCAAGTGGCTTCGCATACAACAGGTCAAGAAAGAATTGCATTACTGCCTCAACTGTTGTCTTCCTCTTTGACTTAGATGAAAGTTTTGATGTTAATGGCCACTGGGATAGTCATTGTCTTTTGCTACCTCTGGTATCGTCCATGAAGTCTTGTATAGTCGTATAGTAATTAGAAAGTATAGTAGGATGTAGATGTAACATGTATTGTAATATTTTAGATGAATATAAACAAGTTTTGATAGCACCTATCTTTCAAGTGCTTCGTTTAAATATAAGATATGAAACGAAAGTTGGTTAGCAAATAATGGAAGTTTAGAAAGAGAGAAATATAAAAAGAATTATCAACTCTAAAGAAAACTTTCCTTCAATCCTATTCGAATCACTTCCTCGTTGTGTTTACCAAGGAAACCTACAACATTTATCAATTTTACTTTCAGTAGAAACTTCCAGAGATTCCTGTCTGCCGTTATCAGGAGATGTTCTTTTAAAGTCAATTGTACTTTTGATTGCAGTCTCTAAAGCAAAGAAAAATGCAACTATGACTGGTTGCATTGAAGTTTTAAACGCTTTATTTAGGAAGGCAACCTTGAAGGAAACAAAAGCTGTTTTGTGAAAGCGATTAACTTTGGAAGCCAGTTTCACTTTTCATTGCGGCCGTTCATGCAAAGAAAAGTGCAACTTTCACTCGTGGACAAATAAAAACATTTTTAAAGGAAACTGAATTTGAAACAAAAGCGAAATTTTTTGAAAGAAATTTAACTACAGCTTACGGAAATCTCCAACATTTCCTTGGATGGATTTTAAGTTCAATTAGTGCGCCAGTAAAAGGTCTATTACTGCTTTAATAAAACTCTAATTGAAACAAAAACAGACGTAGAACTTAAGCGTTACTTAACGCGAAATAAAATCGTTTTCTTTTACAAAGAGCAAAAAGGATTACGCGAGCCTTTATACTCAGAAACAAAGTTGAAATTAAAAATTCATGCATACGCACAAGAGGAAATTGGTGACCTTCCATTTAAATACACTTCTTTATCTTGACCAATAAAATTGAATTTAGAAAGCCACAACAATGTTGATAAACAATATAAAAAGATTGGAATGATAAGAAACGCTTTTTGTTTCAAAGTTAAACGTTGTTGAAAGTTCGCTAACCTTGTGAATTTTATCGTGAAAATCCTAAGCACGCTAAACCTTATCAAAAGAGCTGACAAAAAACTTCGAAAAGACAGAGCGAAATGTCGTTTACAAGAGAATTTGTAATCAGCAACCCAAAACAAGGACATTTCAAAGCGTTCTCATTCAGAACTGTGAAAAGCAAAATTCCGAAACATTTTGAAAGCAAAAGTAGATTGAATAAAAAGAGTGAATGATTTTATGAAAAAATTGAAATGTCAAGAGATTCTGTTTTCTTGTTTTCATTGCACTGTTAAGAAGTAAATGATAGTTGATCATTCAGCCATATGCAAACTTTCTTAGAATTAGACTACGAATATGTCAACATTAATGCAGAATATAAACTTAGGAAAATGTATAACTAAAAAACTTGATGTGGAGAGATGTAGACGATAAAACAATAAATTTGAAGACACTGATGCCCTTCGGAAATTTAAACAACGCGATCACTTTTTGTCTCGACGATAATCTACCCCTAATTTTAGGTACATTGAAATCAGAGTTCACAAAATCAACTGACTTGTAGACTCCCTTGGCTCATATCTAAGAAGCGGCTGAAGTCTAGGTAAACATTAAAATTCTAGTTGAACATTCAGGCAAAGAAATAACAATATATAACTGCGGTCCGCTGGACAGATTTCACGCTATAGCTTTTCAAACATGAACCATATTTTACCCAACACGGATATTGACAAGTTCTTCGTTAAAATCAACTTTTCTTATTGTCCTCTTATTGGTTTCTTATTGGAAAAGTGATACAATCATCAAGAAAACTATAGTTTATGAAGGTCTGCAATTTGGCGGCAAACAGAAATATATTCTCTTCAGGATCAAGATTTAGAAAATTGATGACGGCACAGCCTCAAATGAAAAAAGCCACAATTCTAAAGCTGATTGAAACCTTAAAAAATTTCGTGGTACCAGTTGAGTAAAGGAAGGAAACGCACAGCGTTTGAACAAATACTGCTCCCTGATTATCAAACTTATAACATTGAAAACTGTTTTGTTTCATTTCCAATATGTTTAATTAGATTCAGTAATTTGCCCAGCTTTAATAGGTCATTCCTTCCCGTGGATTTGAAACATTTTCAGCAGAAAGCCCATTTCAAAAACCTGTAAAGGTAAAAAGACGAGCAAAATGTCCTTGGTTTTCGTTCCTAACAATAATGACACTTGCACGTATAAGCATATATTTGTCCTCCTGGGAGAATGGAATCCCCCTGAGTAAGTTATATTATTCATACTAGGGGAAGACTTCTTCATCCTCCGAAGAGGATAGCATGTGCTAAAAAGCGTGCTCAAGTCATTTCCGTAAGGTAAAAAGATCAGGGGAAATTGCCCGTGATCTTAGCACGCTTTTGAAGGTTTTCGAAGGGGCTTTCTCGAGAAAATCCCTTGTAAAATCAAATCGGAACGGAGAGGCCGATTTCAGCCAGGAAAAATTCCACAAACAATTGAACATGTTGGCTATTCAGTCAGATATTGCAACGTATTATTGCTTATATTTTTAGGAGAAAGAGGAAGGCCGAAACGTCGCTGGCTAGGTGACATCAAGACCTGGACTGGGTTACCATCTTGGGACTCTATAAATGCTATTGTAATTGACAGAGAACGATGGCGAAGTTTGTGTTATAATGTATCGTATTCTGTATAAAACGGAGACCACGAAATATAGTAACCTTTAGGAAGCAGTAGCCTTTTAAAAGGCATGCATTTTTCTGATTCAACCCGTAGGTAGAAAAATAAACAAAACTTTGAAGGAACTGTTTCACTAATGAAGCTCACTGCTTAAAGAGAATCAACGGAGATAAAAGCCCCGCGCGGAAGGAGTCTGGGTATTCTATTATTAGCCTATTGTATTTGATGATTTCGAGACGTTCGTGGATATTGTTTAGCAAGAGGAACAATAAGGTGCGTTGGAGTTTTCTTTGTCCTATTTATCAATTGCGTCTACTTAGCTCCGTTCATTCTCTTTAAAACAGGTATGGACAGAAACTGCCCGTAGTTATGAACAAAAAACTGCCCGTAGTATAAAGTCTACTAAATTCGTGAATCCCTGTAGTTTAAGAGCCCTTGATTTAAAGAAACCAAAAGAATACTTCTTGTTTAAGCCAGGGTACTCTTTACGGAGTTCACATGATTTACGATTCCAGAAGCAAGAAGGTTCGATAAGATGACATATCATAAATAATACTGTCAGTTTTACTCAATATGTCAAGCGAAACAGCAGGTTGCATTGATTGACTTTGCCCCATGATGAGAATTCAAAACTACATCCAAGTTGGAGTTTTTAATCTGTTTCCCATCTGTAATTCTCTTTTTGGCATTTTTAAGGAAAATATTGTTAAAAGAAAGTCCAACCTGATAGCATGGGCACGGTATCTCGAGCTATTGGGACCCTGGGTGGGGAGCAGTGACGGCGACAGTTGTTGTCGTTGTTCTTCTCTCGGCTGGGGTCTTTGTTGCTCAGCATTATCGCCTATGCTCGCCTGACATCCAATGTGAAACCGGCTTCAGTATTTATCAAATAAATTCATTTATATATGTCCTTTTGTAGTTGTATATTTAGTTGTAATTTTAGTTGTATTTTCTCCATGTAAATGCAATGGGGCAGTCATGGTATGTTTCTCCCTGTAGTATCGTCCTTTTAGTGTTATCAAAAGGGCTGTACAAGATTTTTGTAAACAATCGGAAAGTACGGGACAGCCAGCGCACGTGAATAAGGCCTTGGGATTTCAATGGCCGCCAGTTCCATCGCAGTAAGTTTAATTGCAGTGCTTTCTTGATAACGGGCTATGCTCGAAGTCTCGTGCTTATTTAAATTCGTATCAAAGTGCTTTTATTTTACTTTATTTACTTGTTTATTATTGTACAATTGCACTACACGCGAAAAGAAGATTTTCTTGTCTATGTCTATGAAATGTGATGGAACTTTTGATATCCATTAAAACTTTCAAATATTCGGCGTTAGAAAAATAAAACAAATCCTCCACCAAAGCTTCGATCACCAAGATTGTCGCAGATACTTTGGATTACTATTCCCTGTGCAAAATTGCCATTAGCTATGTTGTGTTTAGCCTATAGAGAACCTATTTAACATTGCACAGTCCCGCGAAAAACAAATTCTGCCGCAGATCATAATGCAAATAAAATTCTGATTTGATTTACAAATCTATCGCTAAGTTAATTTTCTACCAGCATCAACATTATAAAAACATCATATGTTTTGATCAAATACTGTAATTGCATCAGGATAGTTAACCTGCGTGCGGACTTTACTTTCCTTTGCGAGAGGGTTCCGCCTTGGCTCTCCTACGCAGTGAAAAGTAAAGTCTGCAAGCAAGCTACAGGGTAGCAAACATTTCAACAGTTTTAAAGCCTGCCCAATGTTTGTAATTTCGTCTTAGTAGATTACTTCACAATGCAGAGTTCGCAAAACATTTTATGGAGTGCCCGATGGCGCTTAGACTTGCTTCATATGGCTTTGAAAAGGTTAGTGTAAAATTATATGGCACATTTCTTTGAGAAAATTGGCTTCAAAGAAAGTTTAGCTATTTTGCTATAATTTTACCTTTGGAATTTTCTGAATTCTTCAATATTTTCAAAATGTGAGTGTTTTTTCTCCTTCTTTAAAGAATTTAAGAAAAAATTTCAAAAGTATTTAAAACTATCATAATTTTTAGACCTTTTGAGGAAATATAGAAAAATTTCCACGAATACCACCGTTAAGGAATGTCTACAATATGGTATCAAGGAAAGGTTTGTCACTCTTCTAGAATAGGATTTAGAAAATTTGATGCCGTCATATCCTCAAACGAGTTTTTAAAAGTACAGTGATTTTGAAAACATGAAATTCTTGTAAAGTTGAATTTACTTATATTTGCAATGCTCGTAAGAAGACGAGCAAAATCACAAAAATACTTCGATCTTTTGGTTTTTAACCAGAATTTGAATCATTCACATCCATGAAGTAGTTGTAATGCTACGAATTTTCGAAAATGGGAACTTTTTCTGGCTCACCCGGTATATTGACTTTCCTACAGTAATGTTCTGAAAACCCTAAGTACCCTTATCATTAGAAATGCTGGATGCAACGCTTGCCGTAGTCATTTTCCTTTGCTTGCCTTTTCAACGTAAATTGGAAATTTTTCTCTTATTTAATTAATTATCTCCAGGTGTCTATCAACCAACTATACTCAGTGTTCTTTAATATTTTGTTTTCTTTCAAATTACAATATGCTTTAAATTATCAAAGTTTTATGAAATGAAACAACATGAAAACGTCGCTCAAAGGAACTTTATATATTCTGGCATAATCCCACCGGGTGAGTGTAAAAATTTCCGCCGCTTGAAAAAATCCTGCTTCCTGAATATCAAAGCAATAATATTGAAAACTGTATTGTTTCATTGCCGATATGTTCAATTGGATGTGGTAATTTACTCGGCTTCAATCAGTCATTTTAAGGTTCAATTTCAATGTTTGAAGAAATGTATAGTCATGGGCAATCCACCAACTTCAACAAAACATACGCCATTTTACAGAGGACTAATTAACTTAATTCTCAAACATGTTTCACAAGAATCTGCAATACCATTTTACAGAAACTTTAGAACAATGTGAACAACATTTCAATGTTTGAAAAATGTACAGTTATGGACAACGCATCAACTTCAACAAAACGTACGCCAATTTACAGAGGAATAACTAACTTAATTCTCAAACATGTTTCACAAGAATCTGCGATATCAGTCCACAGAAACTTTAGAACAATGTGAACAATTTTAATGTTTGAAGAAATGTATGGTCATGGACAAGCCACCAACTTCAACAAAACATACGCCAATTTACAGAGGAATAACTAACTTAATTCTCAAACATATTTCACAAGAATCTGCAATACCAGTCCACAAAAATTTTAGAACAATGTGAACAATTTTAATGTTTGAAGAAATGTATGGTCATGGACAAGCCACCAACTTCAACGAAACATACGCCAATTTACAGAGGAATAACTAACTTAATTCTCAAACATATTTCACAAGAATCTGCAATACCAGTCCACAGAAATTTTAGAATAATGTGAACAATTTTAATGTTTGAAGAAATTTATGGTCATGGACAACGCATCAACTTCAACAAAACATACGCCAATTTACAGAGGAATAACTAACTTAATTCTCAAACATATTTCACAAGAGTCTGCAATACCAGTCCACAAAAATTTTAGAACAATGTGAACAATTTTAATGTTTGAAGAAATGTATGGTCATGGACAAGCCACCAACTTCAACAAAACATACGCCAATTTACAGAGGAATAACTAACTTAATTCTCAAACATATTTCACAAGAGTCTGCAATATCAGTCCACAGAAACGTTAGAAAAATGTGAACAATATTTCAATGTTTGGATAAATGTACGGTTGTTCCCGACTTCAACAAAACATACGCCATTTTACAGAGGAATAACTAACTTAATTCTCAAACATATTTCACAAGAGTCTGCAATATCAGTCCACAGAAACGTTAGAAAAATGTGAACAATATTTCAATGTTTGGATAAATGTACGGTTGTTCCCGACTTCAACAAAACATACGCCAATTTACAGAGGAATAACTAACTTAATTCTCAAACATATTTCACAAGAGTCTGCAATATCAGTCCACAGAAACGTTAGAAAAATGTGAACAATATTTTAATGTTTGAAAAATGTACGGTCAAGACTTTTTATTTATTTTACGCAGGTAGGCTACATTAAAAAAGTAGCCAAATTATGTACAGCTATTTAAGCCCTACTTTACAAAATATACTATTTCTTGGGATAAATCGGTTAACAAATGTACATTGTATATATTTATAGACGTTGATCCTTTTTGAGACCCAGCTTTGGGAATATATGTTGTGCAGAGCCTGTAGTTGCATCTGCTACCATTCCAACATCTAATTCATATTTTGAAAACAAAAAGGGTGTTTGATTGTTATATTTCTTGCATTAAAAGTTGCCACAGTATATTTCCACGGTAGTCTATGGACTCAACTCTAAAGATGTGGTTCGCACCTTTGGCATTCAAGTGCCATGAGCGTTTCTCTCTAGTTTTGACCCCATCCGAAAGCGATGACTCACTAAATTCATCTGAAACCGAGTTTAGAAAATGCAATATCCCAACAGACCTTTCAGCTACAGTAAATCCCCGCGTATAAAAACCTACTTTTTGAGAGCTGGCTAAAATAGGTTCTTATTTTAAAGGTACAAATTTCAAGGTATAAGACAAATTTCAAGGTATAACGGTTCTTATTTGAAGAGTGCCGTGCATAGGCCATTTTAGAACCTTCACCAACGATTTTCAGCCCTATTATTGGCTTTGGCAAGGTTATAATATATCTAATAACCAATGCTAAGCTTTCAAACAGCAGGGGAGGAGATTCAAACTTTAAAAGCCCACTGGGACAAAAATGAACTTAATAATGACAATCCAAAATAAACTTTGCTACCCCTGCTATGAGAACATATTTTTCTTCAAACTGAAACAGGTTCTTAATTGCAAGGTGCATAAGTTAGGAAAAACAGCCTCTAGGATCTTATTTTTGTAGGTTCTTATATGCGGGGATTTACTGTATTCTAAAAGAAAGTCTAAATCGAAAATCGAACGATATTGTATACATATTATATAGTTTTCGAATATGCACCACAGTGATAGAAGCTGCAACGTCATTGAATGTATGAAAATGTCGCTCGATCCAGGCTCTGTTTAGGATAGCTAAAAGGTCTATTCTGACACGTTTCTACTGTAGTGTGAACCGAAGCCTTTTAGAAAATATCGCCCACTTCCCGGAGATTAACCGGGCCTTGCCGGGATTAGCCCTAACGCTAGAAAACCTGCTACTCGCATAAAACCGGCATGTTTAAGTACAGCATGTAGAACCATATAACAATAACTAGTCGGGAGGTTATCTCTCATTATTAATCCCATATATCAAAAATCGCTCTATGATTAAAAATCCTCATTTCCCTCCCCTTCATATAAAAATAAATTAATCGGTCATATATTGTACTCAACACCAACTTTACCCCCTGTCAGGTTGTACAGATCGATTTTTCCTGGGAATTTATTGAAAACATATAGAATTTAGTTTACTTTCAGACGCAATTCACTAAGATATTGACAATTTAACTCGAAGTCGGGGGTCGGGAATCTTTTCTTTAACCCAAACAATCAATCACTCCGTGAGCCTTATTCACGCGTGCGCAGTACGTATCTTGTAGCATATCCTTCGTCGTGGGAGCTTAAACCGTCCTTTCTTGCGGTTGAAGAACGACATCAGTATTTCACTTTATAAGATAGTCCTCTTATTTGTATAGCGCTCCCTTACATAGCGCGCAAGGGGGATCCCGAATCATAATAAGTTAGCGTATGACGGGTTATTAACGGTTTAACTAGAGTTGGTGGCCACGCTGGCTGTGACCACAGGGTGTCATATTGGTTTATCATTCGCCTATGTTGTATTGCGATCACGCACTCAACTTCATTACAAGTCTTTCTCTTACAACATCCGCCTTTAGTTGATCTATTGACGGCGCTAAACATCGACAAGCTCAAGCGTAACGACAACTCAACGAAACTACGAAACCGAATCAGGCACACACCACTGTGTAGCAATGAATTAATTGATTAAGGAGACGTATACGAAGACGAGGGTGGCAAAATTGATTTAAGCGCGAAACAGCGTACATAGAGCACATCAGCGGCTTTGTTGAGGTGAAATCAATAATAACATTGCAAGCGAATTGTAGAGAAGGCTCAGTATTGTGAAGTCGTGACGAAGAATAGCACAGTCTTCGGACATACAAGCCACTGTACGGCAAGGAGAAGATTAGGTATACATCTACAGTGGATGAAAATTATAACAATATTAAAGGTGAATTGCAGAGCAGACTCAGTGTTGTGGATTTAACGAACATCAAACTGTTTCGAGATACAACCCAAGCAAGGCGAGGTTAATTTCTAGTGGCATTTACTCAAAGTAGAGCAAGCTGTTAAGTGAGGTAGTGGACAGGCGGATGGGCAATATATTAGCCGTGAGGCAGTCTCAGTATTGTGAAGTCACAGAGAGGCTCAGTACAGCGAAATTAAGACAGCACACACAAAGACGTGTTTGCAGATACAAACCAAGCCAGGCAAGGTGAAAGATCAGTGATATATCAATGATAGAGCGAACTGCTGAGCGAACTAGGGAACAGTAAGACTCACCGGCGATACATTAGCCGTGAGACACAGCATTGTGAAGTTGCAGAGAAAATTCAGTATTGCGAAGTAACGACAACGCACACCAAACTGCGAAGCAAGGTGAGGTCAAAGATTTTTGATAAATCTACGGAAGAGTGAACCGTGCAGCAAACCGTATGGTGAAAGGGTAGAGCGACGAAGTAGAGCGAAAGGACGGATTGGACAAGCGAAATCTGCGCCGTAAGGCAGGCAGAAGAGACGACTCAGCTGTCCGCTTGTGCTCACGATAAGGGAAGTCGATCTCGGAGTGGATCCAACAGCTGCCAAACCTGATTGACATACAAGAAAAAATTTAAGTTAATTATTCAAGAAGCAAGAAATATTCTATTGTCCAGGTATTTAATAAGTGTTGGATACAAGAAAGACAGTGATTTGCCCGCTCTAACAGGGACAGTACGCAGTCACTTGGGCAGAAGAACGGACAACGCAAGTGTTTGAGCTAGAAACAGGAGCGAGTTTATCATAACTGCGATCAACTGAAGCAGTGCAGTCCGTTGAGGAGAGGCGTTGGAGAGAGACGTTAAAGACCTACTCATGAACAGTGATGTGATGCTCTCAGGTAAATAACTTGCTCTGTATGTGCCCGTCTCAACTGTACATACCGGTTTAAAAGAGAGATTGATTTGTCTTTAATCAATCAATAACTTTACGTGATTACAGTTTCGATTAAGGCATTGAGATAATTAATTTTGTCTTGAGGTCAAGCAATTAATGTCAAAGTCGATCTGCCTTGGCATACAACTTGAGTCTTGTAGCGTAAGTTCCTACGTATGACAACTCATTTTCCTGACAATTTCATCTGTATTTCATTACCTATTTAATCAATTTTGTCTTCAAGCAAATCATACAATAAATTTGAAGTCAATTTACCTTGGCAAACAACTCATGAACCATCGCGTAAGTTTCTCCATATATGCTGAAGACTTTCCTGAAAATACTTTTCAGTCTTTCATTGTCTATTTAATCAATTTTATCTCCTGAAATCAAATAAACAAGACATTTAGTTCGACATCAATTTACTTTGGAATACAACACAAGAACCATCGCGTAAGTTTCTCCATATATGCTGAAGACTTTGCTGTAAACACTTTTCAGTCTTTCATTATCTATTTAATCAATTTTGTCTCCTGAAATCAAATAAACAAAATGTTTAGTTCGACATCAATTTACTTTGGAATACAACACAAGAACCATCGCGTAAGTTTCTCCATTTATGCTGGAGACTCATTTTGCTGTAAACACTTTTCAGTCTTTCATTATCTATTTAATCAATTTTGTCTCCTGAAATCAAATAAACAAAATGTTTAGTTCGACATCAATTTACTTTGGAATACAACACAAGAACCATCGCGTAAGTTTCTCCATTTATGCTGGAGACTCATTTTGCTGTAAACACTTTTCAGTCTTTCATTATCTATTTAATCAATTTTGTCTCCTGAAATCAAATAAACAAAATGTTTAGTTCGACATCAATTTACTTTGGAATACAACACAAGAACCATCGCGTAAGTTTCTCCATTTATGCTGGAGACTCATTTTGCTGTAAACACTTTTCAGTCTTTCATTATCTATTTAATCAATTTTGTCTCCTGAAATCAAATAAACAAGACATTAAGCTTGACATCAACTTACTTTGGAATACCACAAAAGATTCATCATGTAACACATTTCAGTCTTCCATTATTTATTTGATCAATTTTGGATTCTAAAATCAAACGAATAAAAATCAATTTGCTTTGGCATGCAGCTCAAAATTCTCCGTGTTTGGTAGTCCTGTATTCTATCCAGCTTTGAGGAACTTTAATTTTACTGAACCAAGCTCTAATTCTACTGAAAATAAATAATTTCGGTCAGACAAATAAGAATTCAATTTCTGATCAATTTCAAAATCAATTTAACTTGGTACAAGACACGAGAGTTGCCGTTTAAGTCTGTCCGTATATTTCGCCGGCATTTCTTTACTTCTTCATATCTAACTCAACATGGCGAGATTTTAGCTACTGTAATTTCGCTGACAATTTAATAACTCAGTTACACACAAATAATGTATTACCCTACTGGTCGATTTCCAATCAATTTGCTGTCAAACACCGTTCAAGATTCCCATCGAGCTTTTCAATATACTTTTTCCTAGCAGATCTTACTTCATTCAAATTCAAGGAGCCATATTTTACTGGCAATAACTCAGGCTTGTCATACAAATAACGTTTTACTCTAGTAACCGATTTGTAATCAATTTGCTGTGATGATTTTAGTAATGATAAGTAATATTTACACAGGTTTACTTGTTCAGAATAGAAATTATTTTATCAGTCAAAAACCTGTTAAACGAAAAAGGATGAAACAACAAATCAAAAATTACATTGAAGTTAAAAGTATGTTCAAAACTTTGTCATTAAAATGCTCTATGAAGGTTGAGTTTGTGCTTGAAACGCAAGAGAGGTTCTTCGTCCCAAATGTCCTTGGGAAGGTTTAAAAAAATCTGAACTCTCTGGAAAGCGAATGTTCGCTTGCCACTTTCTGTTCTTATTGGTGGTAAAACAAGACTTGATCCGATTCCAGTTAAATAAAATCTTGATGTTGACGTGCGGCAATAGTTACAGTTGATAAACATAAATTTCTCCATTGATTAAACTAAAATGCCAGGATTTAATTGGACTAAACGTATCGGGCATAACCCTTCCTCAGTAGACAACTCTTCATCAGTACCCTTCCTCAGTATCTCCGATTCCCCATGTGTTTTTTCCGTGCTTGATGGCGGTTGAAATATTGTGTGAACTGTCTGGTGAAAGGCCATTCAAACATTTGAAGACGTCTATTGCAAAGCATCTGTTCTGCAGTTCTATTGCATTCTTTCCATTACCATTGAAGATCTCAAGCAAGTTTTTCCAGATATTTTCCTGGCAGATCTTAGAAGCTCTAATTTCACAGGCAAAACTTCATTTGCGATCTCATTCCCAATCAATTTGTTGTCAAGTTCCTGTCAAGGTTTCACGCCAATATTTCCATACATCTTCCCAGCAGATCTGATTCAGATTTTAGAAGCTCTAATTTCACAAGCAAAAACTTTATTTTCAAACCAATTTTCTAATCAATTTGCCTTTAAATACCACGCAACAATGGGCTTGCAACTTTTTCTGGTTTGCTTCCTTGTAGCAATTTATTGGCATTCATTATCCATCTAATCAATGTTGTCCCTGAGCTTCAAACAATTGTGTTGATTTGGATAGCCTTTCAAACTATTTGCCTTTCATATTCCATTCAAGATTCGTTGTAAAAGCTTTCCCGTATATTTTCCTGAAAATTCTCTGCCTTATTTAGCTTTTATGAATGCTAGGTCACTGACAATTCATCACTTCAATTTGTGCTATCATATTATTTTGTCGACAAGTTTTTATGGCAATTATTTGCTATTTTCATTCAGCCAACTTTTAGGCGCTCTAATTTTACTGACAATAAATTGATTTTCAAATAAATTTCCTTTGCTTATAACTCAAAATCTAACATGTAAGTTTCTCGACATAATTTCATATTTTCTTGGCCGTTCTTCGCTTCCTTGGAGCGTTTATGAATTCTAGTTTACTGACAATACTCAAATTAGAATTTGCTCTAACATAGCATTTAAGATTTGTCATGTAAGGTTTTCGGTATAATTCTTGCCAATTTCTTACTCTTTTTCCCTATTTACCTAATCAATTCAATTTTCTGAAGACACGCAGATTCTGTATCAACTTGTTAGTCAATTGCAATCTTAATTCACCTTCAAATGTCTTACAAGATCTGCAGTGTATATTTCCCCGGCATCAAACAAGGTTAATTTCAAGGGTACTAAAAGAATCCAAAAGAGAGAAAACTACTAATGTAGCAATTTGTGAATCAAGTTATATTCCAATGCCATTCAATGCAACATTTTTCCGTACATTTCCCTAGAATTTATTTCCCCTATTAATTATTCCGAACGTTTATGAACCCAAATTTGACTGACATCAACTCAGTTTGATGTCAACTTCCCTTCGCATATACTGTTCAAATTTCGTCATAAGTGAACAATGAAGAGGGACAACATCCACAGAGAGCAGGCATCGATTTTTATCTTTTCCGCTTTTTTCATTAATTCAGTTATCTGCTAACTAGTGTCGCCCACTAGGGCATCTTCAGAGCAACAGTTCAAATTCAAATTTCGTCAAATTTTAAAAATTCAAAATTCAAATTTCGTCAAATATGTCTCCATCTAATTTCTTGATTGTACTCTATATATTTCAATTCACTCAGTTAAACATTTATGAACCCTAGTTTTATTGACATCAACTCAGTTTAACTTCAATTTGCCTGGGCATCTACTATTCAAAATTTCCGTGTATTTCTCCACATTGCTTGATTCACTCAATCAACCTTTTATGAACCCTAGTTTTATTGACATCAACTCAGTTTAACTTCAATTTGCATGGGCATCTACTATTCAAAATTTCCGTGTATTTCTCCGTATTGCTTGATTCACTCAATCAACCTTTTATGAACCCTAGTTTTATTGACATCAACTCAGTTTAACATCAATTTGCCTGGGCATCTACTATTCAAAATTTCCATGTATTTCTCCGTATTGCTTGATTCATTTAGTCAAACTTTTATGAACCCTAGTTTTATTGTCATCAACTCAGTTTAACTTCAATTTGCCTGGGCATCTACTATTCAAAATTTCCGTGTATTTCTCGTGCTTGATTTACTCAGTCAACCTTTTATGAACCCTAGTTTTATTGACATCAACTCAGTTTAACTTCAATTTGCCTGGGCATCTACTATTCAAAATGTCCGTGTATTTCTCCGTATTGCTTGATTCACTCAATCAGCCTTTTATGAACACTAGTTTTATTGACATCAACTCAGTTTAACTTCAATTTGCCTGGGCATCTACTATTCAAAATTTCCATGTATTTCTCCGTATTGCTTGATTCATTTAGTCAACCTTTTATGAACCCTAGTTTTATTGTCATCAACTCAGTTTAACTTCAATTTGCCTGGGCATCTACTATTCAAAATTTCCGTGTATTTCTCGACATTGCTTGATTCACTCAATCAACCTTTTATGAACCCTAGTTTTATTGACATCAACTCAGTTTAACTTCAATTTGCCTAGGCATCTACTATTCAAAATTTCCGTGTATTTCTCGTGCTTGATTTACTCAGTCAACCTTTTATGAACCCTAGTTTTATTGACATCAACTCAGTTTAACTTCAATTTGCCTGGGCATCTACTATTCAAAATTTCCGTGTATTTCTCCGTATTGCTTGATTTACTCAGTCAACCTTTTATGAACCCTAGTTTTATTGACATCAACTCAGTTTAACTTCAATTTGCTTGGGCATCTACTATTCAAAATTTCCGTGTATTTCTCCGTATTGCTTTATTCACTCAATCAACCTTTAATGAACCCTAGTTTTATTGGCATCAACTCAGTTTAACTTCAATTTGCCTGGGCATCTACTTTTCAAGATTTCCGTGTATTTCTCCGTATTGCTTGATTCATTCAGTCAACCTTTTATGAACCCTAGTTTTATTGACATCAACTCAGTTTAACTTCAATTTGCCTGGGCATCTACTATTCAAAATTTCCGTGTATTTCTCCGTATTGCTTGATTCATTCAGTCAACCTTTTATGAACCCTAGTTTTATTGACATCAACTCAGTTTAACTTCAATTTGCCTGGGCATCTACTATTCAAAATTTCCGTGTATTTCTCCGTATTGCTTGATTCACTCAATCAACCTTTTATGAACCCTAGTTTTATTGACATCAACTCAGTTTAACTTCAATTTGCCTGGGCATCTACTATTCAAAATTTCCGTGTATTTCTCCGTATTGCTTGATTCACTCAGTCAACCTTTTATGAACCCTAGTTTTATTGACATCAACTCAGTTTAACTTCAATTTGCCTGGGCATCTACTATTCAAAATTTCCGTGTATTTCTCCGTATTGCTTGATTTACTCAGTCAACCTTTTATGAACCCTAGTTTTATTGACATAATCTTACTTATTTCACTGACATATCGATTTTTGAACTCCTATTTTGCTGACAATAAATCAATTTAACTAGAGTTTGCCTGGGCATACTTCAAGAATTATACTTTTACGTAATTTTGCTGCGCAATTTTGTTGAATGTTTTCTGGCAGTTCTTTACTCTATTCCCTCATTCATAATATATTTCTCTGGCATGTCTCCCAATACTTCCTTGATTACCTTCTTATTTGATTGACTGATACCTCGTTTCTTGAACTCCCATCTTTCTGACAATAACTAAGCACTAATTTACTGAGGTCACGAACTGAAAATAATAAGAAAAACACAAACGAAGTATCAATTTTTGAATCGAGTAGCCTTCGCTTACCATTCAAGATTCGCCGTTTAAATTTCTCCGCATATGTTCCTTCAAATCATTTGCATCATCGTTTTGCGAACTCCAATTTGACATCAACTCATTTCTAATTTACTCAGGTCACTGACAGAAACTCATAAGAAGAAGGCCTGCCAGGGACAAGGCGAATCGCTGAGCATAGCCTTTCCGGCTTGGTTATAATATATGACAATCTCCAGAGAATTAATGAGACAAATAATAACAATACGATAGAGAGAGAGGCAAGTCAACAGAAAGACAGAACATCATTATTACGTGGAGAATCATAAACACTTGCTCAGGCGCCGTCATCGGTTGTAGTTGAATATAAACTTGGCAGAGAGGAGAACGCATACAGAGTGCAGCAAGCAGTTGAGTGGTGAGAGCAAACGGTAAACTAGTGTGTCGGCGGGTCATATCGAATGCAAGCGACCTCGGCCGGATTTGCTAAACATTATTAGGCCCTTTAATTCATTTAGCTCTGTATATGAGTCTTGTCAAATACCCTCCTTCTGCTTTGTTGTGTTCGTACCGGTATTGTTTTCACTCATACCGGCCATTCAAATCGATGAGTGACATTTTTGAACATAAATCTCCCCCAGGATTCAGTTCCCAAGCTGTACCCCTGCAAACCCCAATTCATTCCCCCTATCACACTTCGTCAATGCACTCGTCGTGTAACTCAAGTCAGTCGACTTTCCCAGCTCACGCTGACCCGTATTTGAGACAGGACTCTCATATCCATCTGCAAAGCAACACTACAGGTCCTTCGAGCTTGAATACTCCGTTTTACGAGTCTTTAGGGACAGGAAGCAGTAGCTCAGCTCGTTATTCGCCTCATAGTCATCGGCATGGTTACTACCCTTCGCAGTCGACAGGACCAACGACGGGTCACCACAGTTTAACATCCAACGAGCCACAGTCTAACCCTTACATGTGCTACCCTTCATTCGTGCCACCAGCTCGGGGATACAGCGGTTCACTCTTATCAAGTCACGTTCCTTACGGTCTAGACAGCGACATGTACGGCAGAAATCGATACGGTGCGCCTCCGAACGTTCATGCTCAGTTCCTCGACCAGTCATTCGTTCATGGAGCACAAGCGACAACTCCTGGCATGTTCTACCCCTACGTGAGGCAATCCTCGACACCCCACATCATGACTTGCATGTGGGTGGAGCAACACGGGTATAGCAAGATGAAACCGTGCGGTAGGCAGTTCACTTTGATGCAAGATATTGTTAATCATCTTAATGAAGAACATGTTCAAACAGCGGACACTGGCAATGGTTTGTACGTATGCCAATGGCAGAACTGTCCGAGAAATGGACTACCTTTTAAAGCTAAGTATAAACTGGTGAACCATTTGCGGGTGCATACTGGAGAGAAGCCGTTCCCTTGTCCATTTCCTGGCTGCGGGAAACTATTTGCTAGAAGCGAAAATCTCAAAATTCACAAGAGAACACACACTGGTAAGTTTCTATTTTCATTTCTCGATGTCTCTTTGCTGACTGAGAGTATGTACCGTAAAAGCTCTATTAAGCCCCCCTTTCTATCAAGCCCCCCCCCCCCACTTATATCAAATTCCAGAGGTTACCAAAGATTTTCCATTCATTGAAGTAAATAAGTTTGCATGTTGATTTAGATGTGTTTTGAGATAAAACTTTGCCGAATTCATGTATTTAACTCGTAAAATTGTATGTTTAAACCGCAAAATGTGGTGCAAAAAGGACTAAAAAATGTCCAAAATTAAATAAGCCCCCCAGCGGCTTAATAGAGCTTTTACGGTATGTCCATTTTTCCACCCCTTTACGATGAGTTCCTATGTTAACTTTTCAATCCCTCTTCCTTCAACTTTCTTGAAATGTAATGCTTCTCTATTGCTTCAGTCACAATCAATCTATGTTCTTCTATCGAGCATTCAAAAATTAATTAAACTCAGTCAGACATTTCGATTTTTTGTTCTTTATCAATAAAATAGCGAAAATAGCTTGAATTTTAGTGATGATGTTCACTGCTGGAGTTTTATTTGAGTAGGAAACATCTGAATAGTCGTAGTAAATTTTGTATTCATATTTTTACACACTACAGCGCTAAAGCTCTTGAATTATGTTTCAAAGACTATCTCCTCCAATCTATACTTTGCTGTTTATTGTCCTGATGTGTTAAAATATCTCACACCCTGATAGTGATGCGTTTTCGATCTCCTAATTATTTCATTTGCAGCAAATCCGAACAAAGAATCTCAACTCTTTTTTCTCAAGGAGTAAATACCCTAGTCGATACAAACTACCGGGTGTCCCAAAAAAGTACTCCCGTTTAAAAATTCACCAAAATTTGATTACATGGCCGATCTTCAATTTTCTTTTTTTGTCAAGTAGATCAAGGACCATATTGTTTTCCAAGACATAGATGATCTTGTAATTAGTTTAAAAAAATAGCAAATTTAGCTCTTTTTAGGGCTACCTGCTTTGAATCATACTGCAAAAAACACTGATGACTGCAAAATCAATTTCTTTGTGGATGTAAAACTTTTAGTTTAGTCATAAACGACAGAAATAAATGCACACTAGCATTGGAGACTTCAAAATCTGAAAAATGTGACTCTTAGGCAAGATTGAGTATTTTGCTGAAAAACTACATTAACAGCTCAAAATAACGTTTTTCAACGTGTAATTGCTACGCCAAAAGCAGACATTTTATCATCTGTGAACATTTTTGGGTCTTTGACAAAGCAATTCAAAAAGAAAATTTTACGAATGGTTTGATTATAAATTGTTGGTGATTTTTTAAACAGGAGTACCCGGTATTCAGAAAGCAAAATAAAAACATTCACAATGCTCAACCTTAAAAAATCTTCCCATTTCATAGCTTCGACAATTCCTAGCTGTCTTCCCCTTAAAGATTCAGCCTTCTGAACTCTTATTCCCTTAGGAATAAATAACTGTAATTTTGTTACAATATTCTAGTTGTGACAAAATTATCCAGAAAGCAAAAACTAGAACCTTCACAATGCCCTACCTGAAACATTTTCCCATCTCAAAGCTTAAACAAGTACGAAACAAGCACCAAACAAGAACAAGTTCTGGCATAAGTATGAAAGATTAATTTAGAAGTATTATCGTCTAAAACGTTTTACCAAAAGCCTCAGATTTGTCGAAGGAAGTTCTGTGTATGGAAAGTCAAATAACTGCATATTATTGCACCGACCTATCTATGTTTTTCAATTTTTTTTAATTCTTTATGCAGTTTTCATATTCAACATGATCGAGAGGGACACGCAATTATTAAAAAAACAACAACTTATGATACTAACCTCTGATATACTGGATTTGAACTTGGGTGAATCTCATCCAACTTGTAAACTCTAAAAGAGAATTTAGTAAATCTGAATCAAACTATATAGTTAATATAATGACAATAAAATCATTTTGTACGGTTTATGAGGCACCAAACAGGGCTAACTTTAGATTATTAAACCAACTATTAATCTATTTGCATAATATCATGCCCAAAAACTAAATCATAAAAGTTAACTATAAATATCCTACATCTGGAATATATATCTTACAAAATCGACAGTTGCAGTCTAGTCTTTTCTAGTTTTTCGGTTTTTCTTTGATGAAAACGAGTCATATGGAGAATTGTGCGTACCTGAAAAAGTGGAAGTTTTACTTGAATTATCTCCCTCGCTTTTCCACTGATAACTAGCGATTGAGAAAGCTTTTTTGCTGATTTCTTAACCAACACAAACTTATGTCAGTTAACTGATATATAAAATTCTGCTAATAACTTTATCGAGATTTCTTGCAAGTCTTTTTAACAGCATAAATAAGTAAATAAAGTAAATATAAGCACTTTGGTGCGAATTGAAATCCCTCACTTCCAGCATAGCCCGTTATCAAGCCACATTTTTGACAGCATACTGGAATAATTTAGTTGACCTAGCGGGTCTCTAAAAAGTTTTAAACTCTTCCAGAAAGATCTATCTGCGTATCGCCAGAATGTACAGTTATGAAACAAGGTGTCCCAAAAAAGAATCCCCGTTTGAAAAATCACCAAAATTTGATTACACGTATTTTTTAGAAGAAACTAAGAATGTGCGCCAGTATGAAAGTTTCTTAAAATTGTCAAATCTGAGCCCTCCTGAACATTTCAAAACAACTTTGGTAGGTAAGGTACTTAATAGTAAATTGTAAAGAGATTCGGATGCAAAAAAAACGAGAAGATTTAGCACACTGAGGCCTTTCTGACTTGTGTCGTCATCAGAGTGTGACTTTAAACAGAACTGTTTAAAGTCACACTCTGATGACGACACAAGTCAGAAAGGCCTCAGTGTGCTAAATCTTCTCGTTTTTTTTGCATCCGAATCTCTTTACAATTTATTTCAAAACAAGATGTATTGAAGCTTATCCACTGTTTAGACATCACTCAAATGTCTTCCCTTCCGAGTAATATGATACGGGAAAAAAGAGAGAATAAAGAGAAACATTTTGGAGTTTCTTAATTCTTTGGCGATCTGAGAGTCTGAGTTTCTTATAAGCGGTTTCTTATAATACAGAAAATTCGTATACAGCGCCGATTCTCAAATTTCTTGTTCTGGCAGGTACATCAAGCACCAAAATAAATTTCCCATATGTAGCTGATCTGGTAATTGGCCTGTTAGCATTTTTAGCTTTTTTAGGGCAGCCTATTTTTGAATCATACTCATCATCATCCAAATTGCTATCGTGCACAACAGGAAGGTTATGCATGGTAGCTATAAAGTAAACTAAACTCTAAAAAACTGAACTATAATTAAGTAAATTAAACGCAACAGGAACAGAATATATGAATGAAGTAAAAAAGTTAAATCATAGGTGTGTGTACATCCAGACACAAATCCATCAAGCTAGTAATATCTGGCCAGAGTTTCCCTAATATGGTTGGCTTAAACAAGGTATGATGTTAGGGCAGCCATTGTTTCATTATCGTTAGAGCTCATTATCTCCTGAGATTGCTGCATACTGCAAAGACAAGCGCTGATGATTGCCAGATTTCTTTATGCATGTTAAGCTTTTAATTATGTCATAAATGACAGAAAGGAACGCACACTATCATTGGAGAAGTCAAGGATAACAATCTTTTTTATATGTTTTTGTGCAATGTGTTGCTTTGAATGCCTCCTTAACTGCTTGTGCATAGTGCTTCGCAGTGCACTGTTACCACAGGGGAGCAATGTGATAAAACAGTGCACTGCGAAGCACTATGCGCAGGCAGTTAAGGAAGCAGTCAAAACAACGCATTGCACAAAAACACACATTTGGCGAGTAAATCATATGTTTCTTTTTGCACATGGTTAGATAAAGGAAAGCACCAAATGGATGTTTTCAAATAAAATCCCTGTTGGAGAGTTACCTGTGGTCTTATTCAATATTTCGGGCAATTAGATCGACTGTTTTGGTGGCAATATAGTAGCGAAAAACCGCGATTGTTTGTAAACGACACGAAATAATTCAATAACATTTTGTTCAAAATCTTAGTGGGGTGTTTTAAATCACTGATATTGAGTGATTTTTAAGAAGGCAACCAAAACACGTGGGGCTATCACCCCTTGAGCTGATCCGAGATGATCTTTTGCTTGGAAATGTTCAGCTTACAAGTTTGCTACTAGATTTATGAATTCAAGTCTGTTGTATCCCTGCATTCTCTGATTTGTAGATGTCATTTAGGGCAATAGGGACTCATAACATTACTCCAAAATTTCAGGCACATTTATTCAAAATGGCCTAAACTTGCAGGAGACACTCGAAGACATTCATGAAATATTGCTCGAAACGTCGTGCTTATTTCAATTCGCATCAAAGTGCTTACATTTTACTTTACTTACTTGTTTAACATTGTACAATTGCACTAAACGCAACAAGAAGATTTTCTTTATTCATAAACTATGGCTTTCTTGAAAATCATTTCATATTTCATCAACAAGTTTAGAAATTGCAATGGTTTTAACTTTCTCCAAAATTGTTCCTGAATTCTTAAAAAAGATGAAAAATTAATTGGACTTTTCCGAAATCCTAATTAATTTCGAAATTAAAACTTTTCTTGTATTTCAACTCTTTTGAGGATGTGACATCATCCGATCTCCAAATCGTAAACCAGAAGTGTGACAGACTTTTGCTTGCTGCGATATTGTAGACATTCATAAACTGTGGTTTTCTTGAAAACTATTTCATGTTTCATCAAACGGTCTAGAAATTACGATGGTTCAAAGTTTATTCCAAAAATTTTCCCAAATTCTTAAAAAATCAGATAAACACCCTAATTATGAACATATTGAGTATTTCTGAAATGTCCAAAGGTAGAATTATTCAAAGTAGTTAAAGTTTCTTTCAATCCAACATGAAAAATACCTTTAGGAATTTGTTTCAAAATCTTCGAAAAGTATCGGAGTGTTTGAACACAGCAGGAACCTTGCAGCATCATCTCGCATGATTTGCAGGCTATTGTACTTTCTGATTTTGTGGTTAAAAATTAACGAATAATTCATAATTTAAAAGTAGATAACTTTAGATAGATATAAAGTATTATATTTACGACAAATTCGAACCACAATGAAATGCCAGTAAAATTCTCCTGCGGTCAAAATATGTAGAAATCACGTAAATAAGCCTATGGATCGTATCGAAGATATTGTTGCATCAATTTTTACTTCGCAGAGACTCCTTCGCATTCATGACAAAGTTAACCACATTGAAATGCCATAGAAATTTTTACAACGTCAAATATGCCGAATGCATGACTCTGCCTTAGTAAATAAGCCAAGATTTCTTATGGATATTCTTGCGACATAAATTTTACGAGGAAGAAAATAATTCAACTTTAGAGCACTTGCATCAAAGCAACAATAACTCTGAAAGAAACATCAAAGCTACCGCCAGTGTAAGGGACCCCACAGTAAAAAATCCACTAGCTATTTCCGGTAATCGCCTGACTATTTTGTATAAGAACAGGCATGCAACGCAACATCAAAGAAACATCAAAGCAACATCGACTCTAAGAAGAAACGTCAACTCTAAAAGAAACATCAAAGCTAACGCCAGTGTAAGGGACCCTACAGTAAACAAAATCCACCAGCTATTTCCGGTAAACGCCTAAATATTTTGTATAAGAACAGGCATGCTACGTGTGCAACACAGAAAGTGAATGAATGACCTACTTGGAAAGAAACAACAGTGAAATGTGATTTGTAGGACAAAATTTCATTGCGTTATTTATCTGGATACCCTGCTTGGTGTGAAATACATAAGAAAATTGTTTGACTAAGAAACAATGCAGCACAGTGCGGCATATAACGATGGCAAAAATTGTTTTATTTTTCATTTGAATTTAAATCAGCGAGTTGAAAAGTGATGGCGAAATTTGTAGAAGATTACAACAACGATACGCAGCTAGATGTGAAACAAAAGTAAAATAATGTTGTCCCTAAAGAATATCGACTGTTATCACACTGTTATCAAACAATATTCACTGTTACATGTGAACACAGAACAAACAGTAGCACTGTGTCGCTTCTCAGTGTTGTGCCAACCTCTTGGTTCTTTGCTTGTCATGTACACAATTCGAAACAAAATAACTGGGAAGGAGTTCTGAATTGTGCGCAGTTTGCACACAGTTAAATATGTAACATTCGTGGAAAATATTCACGAGTTTTGTTCTTGATATGAAAAGTCCACCACAGAGTTTTTGTTGATTTATCTTTAATTAACAGAATAATTTGAATAATTCTTAAATATACAGTATCCTTTCCTTCCGATAAGGATGAATTGATGATTCAACATATAATGGGGGTGGTCTGCTTATTACTTCATCTCATTTGTTATACACATTTTTTTATAAAGAACTAGGAATTTGGGCCAGTACTGAAAGTTTCTTAAGATTATCAGGTTTGAGTGCTTCATCATCATCATAACATCATTTAAAGTTGATATGTACATAGTTACTAAAAACTAATTCAAATCAACTATTTACAATATAACAAAATTATTTACAAATTAAACATTTACATCTTTTGCCATCCCATTCTTTGATCCCCCTTTTAAAACTTATCAGCTCTCTTTAGTTTATCATCTAGAGTGTTCCACAGGAGACCACCTCTAAACGAAAGAGAATTTAGTCCATATCGACGTGACTGTGCTGATGGAAACCTGCATAGCTCTTTGGTGCGGACAAAATTTAAGGTATATCCTTTTTAACAAAGAACTCCCAAATATATGAAGGATTAAGATGGTTCATGGTCTTATAAATTTCTATCATAAGACTTTGCAGATTCTTCTGGTGAACTGTAACGCTTTTAGCCCTGGCTAAAAGCTGGTCAAATGATGAGTCGTAATCTCCGTACAAAACCCTCACGAGCTGCTCAGAGTTTCTTACGAGTTTGTTAACCTTTATAAGATCTGGAACCTGTGCTGCCCTGGATAACAAAGTGAGCATGATTCCAGGACATGATTTATGTCCCATAAATTGCTATGATTTAAAGAGAAATTGTACGTTTGTGGGAGCTTACCGAGTTGATTCTTAGCAGTTAGCTGTGAAGCAATAATTCACCATAACTACACTTCAAAGTGTCTGAATGATTTAACTTAAAAGATTTCAAGGATTCTAACCAGGGCGAAAAGGTTAAGTATCTCATACTTAAATACTCCCTTTCCCACATTAGTAACCAAAAAACGATAATGCAACTTTGGTTCATTCATAACTGTTTTAAATCGGTCATAAAGACATGAAATTTGATTGAATTATTGTTTGGTTGAGTTAGTTTTCCATAGCACTGTAATTTCACAAGTTTTTATGTTAATGGTCAGGCTAACTCAATCATTTTGCATGCGAAAGATGTTGCGTAAAAGAACATATGAGTATACAGGGTGTCCCGAAAAAAAGTATGCCCCGTTTGCTTGAAGATTGTGACAAAACGGCAAAGATTCTCCTCAAACTTAGGCATAATGTTGCTCTTCAGATGTTCAATTGAAGTTTGCTACCATCCCCATAAAAATCCGTTGACAAATGATGGAGCTATCGAATTTGGAGAAATCAAATATGGAGAAATCAAATTTGCTTGATGGTTAAAACCACCGGTCGGCCATTTTGTCTTACTACTTTGCAGCGATAAATAGCTTCATGGATGAAATGAAACTGCAGCCTCCAATGTCACAGCTCTTGTGAAAATTCCAATAATCATCAGAGAGCTCAACTATTTCTGCCCTCACAGAAACTATTTCTTACCTCACGTGAAGCTATTTATCAATGCAAAATAGTAAGACAAAATGGCCGACTGCTGGTTTCAGTCATCAGGCAAATTTGGTCTTCTGAAGGTCATAGCTCCATCATTTTTCAACGGATTCCTACGAAGATTGCAGCAAACTTTATTTGAACACCTGCAGCACAACGTCATATGAAAGTTTGGCAAGAATCTTCTGCCATTTTGTCACAATCTTTAGGCAAATGGGGCACAATTTTTTGGGACAACCTGCATATTGAAAAAGAACGATGGATCTATCAGAGCTGTTAATATTCTTTCAATATTTCGATATATAATCGCCTGGGTACCAGCTTGTACTTAGGGTAGATATATATAGATCGTTATGTTGCCCCATCTAGAAACTGAATTTAACATACCTAGCAGATGTAATTCGCTAAGTTATCACATTGACTTTCCCAAAAGAGCAACTGGATCAGAATTATGTCTTAAAATTTCTGCTACCAGCAATATTTCATTCTGAGGAAATTACAATTTTCTCTTTCGCGTTAGATATTGCAATCAGTATCTTTATTTCAGGTGAAAAGCGATTTAGCTTTCCTTCACTTTTCACTCAGTCCATTCTGTGCTCAGCATATTAATCTTATGTTCAGGACAACACCAAGCAACACTGCAGCTAGATTTTATCAAATCAGACCAGATCTGTCAAGATTTCCTTCCCTCGCTTCTCCTAATAATAACGTTTAATTTTTCCAGCCAAAACAAAGCAATTCCTTGATCCGCATATTACTTTTATGTTCAGGACTACACCAGGCAACACGTCACAGCAAAATTTTGAAAACCAGATTTAAAAGAACCTCTCCAAAGAATAATGCCTAATTTTCCCAGGCACAACAAGATTCTCCGTAGAATATTGCAATAATCTCTTCATTTTCAGGCGAAAAGCCATTCGTTTGTGAATTCGCAGGATGTGGTCGTCGTTTCGCGAATTCAAGCGATCGAAAGAAACATTCACATGTACACACATCAGAAAAGCCTTACATGTGTAGAATCGGTGGATGCAATAAGAGCTACACGCATCCAAGTTCGCTACGTAAACACATGAAACTGCATGGCGAAATATCGCCGCCTGCTTCGCCGTTACGGGAAGAATCCTCGTCACATAATTCTACTACTTCAAGTAGTCTGCACGAGCCTCTTCCCAGTGAAGGTGGTGACGATGCTGATGAAAGCTAATGACTGTGTGTGTAGTAGACAAAGTGCTTTTATTTTTGTCTTTCATACGTTGATTTTTATTGATTTTATAAAGTAAGTGATGCAGCATAAGGCCTTTTGGTATATACAGAGTACAACTAGACTTGTCACCTGAGTCCTTGTCACCTGAGTCCTTGTTCCCGGGTCCTTTTAACAGGAGCGATGTCACCAACATGTAAATAGTCCTGATAAAAGTATTTTTTCTTTCGAGTTGACAAATAATTTTATAATCGCTTAATGCTGAAATATAACACTGGCGTTAAGTCTTTGAAGATTGCACAAATGGTTACTTTGCTATATGTTTTTTGGCAAATTTGGATATTCTGGTTATTTTCAGTATTTAAAGGGGCTCCGTCGTCAAAATGTAAACAAAACGATGATTTTTGCAGTTTTTTGAAAGGTGACACGACACAGGATTTTCATATTTTTTTCAAAATGAAAGTTGCTGTTTGGGCATTAATCCTTGTACTTCACTAAGGAACAAACCAAACATTCATATCTTCTACGATTGCTCGGATATAAGTGGATTTTTAACGGTCACTTTTTGGTGGCTTGGGTGAAGCCACCAAACAAACTGCAGAAAACAATGGATGAACAATGGATAATCCCCGACACGTGCGAGTTTACGGATTTGTTTACTGTGTGACGACGGAGCCCCTTTAAGCAATTTGTTCAGTGTTTGAACCAGTTTTGAGGTTGTAACGTCATCGAATTGCAATCATACCATAAAAGCTCTATTAAGCCCCCCCCCCCCCCTCTTTCTCTCCAGAGGTTACCAAAGATTCTCCATTTATTGAGCTAAATAAGTTTGCATGTTAATTCTGATGTGTTTTGAGATAAAACTTTGACGAATTCAAGTATTTAACTCGTAAAATTGTATGTTTAAACTGCAAAATGTGATGCAGAAGGACTAAAAATTGTCCAAAATTAAATAAGCCCCCCGGCGGCTTAAAGACAAATGACGGAGATATAAGGTGACTTAAATCAGGGGCCTGGGCAATCTAAATATAACCTATTGAATTCCATTGTATTTGATGATATCGAGAGATTAGCAAATCAATTGACAAATGAAAGCACTAAGCCATCTTTTGTTCTATTTTTAAACTAGGCGCTATATATCCGTCATTTGTCTTTAATAGTAAATTTACGGTAAACCAGAAAAGGTACAGATTTCGAATTAAAGCCACATCATAAACCTTTATAAAGTCATTTTCATTTCAAATTCTGTAAGCAATAATTTTATAGCTATTTTGAAGCTTTAATTTCTAATCTAATAATCTAATTTCAAGTTGAATTAAAAAGACAAATTTGTGGATAGAATGCCAAACCCTCTTGTCATGCACCCATAAAAGAGCTACAGGATAAAGTTTTGTGCAGTCTCTTTTTAATAGCTGAATCAAAATATCCATTTTCAAAATGTGCTAACCTGTTTGTTTAGTGTAAATCTATACTTGAACGGTGTGACCCATTTTTAAGTTAAATCAAAAAGAAAACTACGGTTTGCTTGAAGACTGTACCGATTTAAGATTTACCGTCATTTTGATATTTTTCAAACTTTTCGTGAGTTTTTCAAAGAAAAGGAAAACGCTGTAATATTGATATTATACATTATTAGTAAAATTAGTAATATTCACACTGACACAGTTAAGTTAAACTAACTTTCTCAAATTCAAGCTTAATTTTAATCGATCAAATGAACTCAGTTTGTTAGATTGGCCAATTGATTAGAGCGCAACATAGGTTGTAAATCTTTAAAAAGGCTGGTGTAAAATTGAGTGACCTATTTCTTTGTACTGAATGACTTCAAAGAAACTTTTGCTATTTCTCTATAATTCTACCGTTGGACTTTTCTGAAATCTTTTATGTTTTCAGAATTGGGAATGTTTTTCTTCTTTTCAAGAGCTCTAGAAAATTTTTCAAAAAAATTAAAACCATCGTTAAACTGTTTGACGCAACGTGAAATAATTTCTAAGAAAACCATAGTTTGAAAATGTCTACAATATGGTATCAAGCAAAAATCAGTCTATCACTCTTCTGGTTTTGATTTAGAAATTTGATGACGTCACATCCTCAAATGAGTCAGAATATAAAGTGCGCAGTAATTTTGAAAAATTTCAAAAATTTCTGAAAAGTCCAACGGTAGAATTATAAGTAAGTAGCTAAAGTTTCTTTCAAGCCATTTAATCAGGAGAAATTGGTCATATAATTTTACACGAATCTTTTTATGCCGATTTAAAGATTAGGAACCCGTGCTATATACAACACAGTACCTGAACTGAAGTCCCTTTCAAGTCATTAAATCAAACGAAAGATGCGTGGACCATTTGTGCAATCATTTTTAAAGATTTGATGCGAAGTTCGCTGAAATCAACTTTTCGCTCCGTCTTTTAATTGCTACGACATAATTTGAAAATCTCATTGATTAGCGTAACAAACTGCTATGTATCTTCATCTGACACTAATCATATCAAATCATTACCTAACATTGGTCACATCGAATAGTCCGAATTAGGTCACATCGTTACCTAACATTGGTAATCGAATAGTTAGTCTACTCAGCCCATCGACAACGCTGAAAGCTTGTTTCGCTAACCACTAAGTTGACATTTTTGCACGTTTCATATGAGAGAGGTCCTGGCCATTGTAGTAGGGAAAGTGGGCCTAGTTGTCACAGGGGTAACTTGTCACACTCTCACTTTCAATTAAATGATTTGATTGTTGTCATCTTTGCTGATATATTTAAAAGAAGTGGTGAAGGTGAAGTATCGATTTTTAGCGCCAAGTGGTGGGATTGAAGAAGTAGCCAAGACCTAATCGAGTCTGCGACACGATCCCTTGTCATGACGCTCAAGTGGTGGGGCTTTACCGGGTATCGTACACTGTCCGCCTGACTATTCTGGCTGCAAAGTCAGAGGATTACACCTCTGCGCCACAACACCTTCATAACATCCTAAAAACATCATCGGCAAAATTCTTCTCGGTTGTTTTTGCATTTAATTCATGACTGTGAGTGACCATTCACCCCCGTGACAAATATTCCCACTCTCCCCTACCCATTCTTCACAGTGCTCGAGACACATGCTATATATCCCATCAATTCATCAAATGTCCCATTGCTCATTGCCAGATGAACCTATCTAGTAAACTGTTCTGCTAGGCAGTGCGATTCTCAATTCTTCAATGATCGGAGACTTTTCTAGAATATCACCCTTTTGTACCTTGTATTACCTAGTTGTCAACTAATAACATTTCTTGTTGTAGGCAATCTAATAAGAGTATCATTTTGATCAAATATAAATATTGGCTTGTTCATTTCATAGGCAAAGTACATAAAACAAAAGCTGGTGCACAACAACGTTCTTAGGACAATTGAAAACGTCCATATTTGGTATGAACCCTTTGTTTATCTGTCTATCTGTCCAATACCGCATTCACATTGACAAACTTAAAGGGGCTTCGTCTCCAGATTCTGGTTGAAACGATGATGTTGCTGTTTTTTTATCGGCAGTATTATACCAGTTGTCCCAAAAAAATGTATACGGATGTTGTTGACTCCAGCGATGTGAATTTAGCTTTAATCAATGAAAAATCATTCTCAAAATGTTCCTCGATGGCTAACTTGAACATAGATACCTCGTTTGTTGATATTGGTGCTTTGAGAGCAGAAATATCAATCGTGAAAGCTCAAATTTGCCTCTTCCTGCAAACCAGAGCTTTAGCCTTTTGGCCTAAGCAATTTCTTAAGGCATAGCGTATAAATCAACGAGAGCCTTGATAAAATTTGAACAATATTAGATTTTGTGTTATTCTTTTTTCCAGAAGTCACCCCCCAGCCACACATTGGGATGTTTCTTAATTTTTCATTGATTTCAGCTCTTAATTTCGATGTGCTTCAAGAATTTGCTTAGGCCAAAAGGCCAAAGCTCTGCTTTGCAAGTGGACGCAAATTTGAGCTTTCAAGATTGATATTTCTGCTCTCAAAGCACCAATACCAACAAACGAGGTATCTATGCTCAAGTTCACTATCGAGGAACATTTTGAGAGTGATTAGCTATTGATCAAAGCTAAATTCACATCGCTGGAGTCACATCGCATCACATCGCGAAATTTGTATACATGGGTTTTGGGACACCCGGTAATTCGAGACCGACATTAGTTTCCATAAATTCAAATCCTGTTTATTTTTCTTTGTGAATGTGGCATCATTTCTGTGTTTTTACTGTCGTTCATTTCATCTCCCCTTAGCAAGGACTTCCTCTTCATTTTATACTAAATTTTCTAAGTTTTTTCTTTTTTCGCAGACAGGGAAGTCTTTGTGGAGGAGGAGAAGAAATGACGACAACATGGCATAAAATGCAGACCAGCTGGATGGACAGACTTAAAAGCAAATGCAAAAAACATTTTCAAGGGTACAGGGTTAACGTTGTTGTGCAATGACGTCATGGTGATAGGGAATTTTTAAAAGATATTAGTAACATTTCGTAGTTTAGTAAGTTAAGTGCTCTGTAAGAAAGACAGTTTGATAATTTCGGTATGGTCGTATCCGGTCGTATAAGTAAGCTTAAAAAGCTTTAACACATCAAGAACTCACATTAATTGGGCATTACGAAATTCGCACTTTTTCATTTGTATATTTTTGTGTCCAACATTAACAAGGGCAGATTTGGTAAGACTATAGTATGATCAGCTTTTGATTGACACCACAATTCAAAGCGATTAGCAATCGCAGCCAAAGGACATTCTCTCAACCAGTAATTCAAAACAAACAAAGCCGCAAAATTTTCTCGGAAACCCAGGTAGCTAACGCACTCGTTGTGCATTACACAAATTGTTTTAAAAGGAGCATAGATTGAGAGAAAAAGGATATATCTACACATCTGCCTCGGGCATTTAATTTGTTTAGTTCAAAGGCCGATTGGGAGGCGATTCAATTGTCTTATTTTTTGGATGTAATTAAAACACTTGCTGCTCAGCTTCTGGACCAAATAAATTAAATTTCCGAGGTACATGTTTAGATATATCCTTCTTTTCTCAATGTATGCTCATGTTTGCTCTTAAAAACAATTTCTGGAATGCACAACGAGCGCGCTAGCTACCTGGGTTTCAGAGAAACTTTTCCGACTTTGTTTGTTTTGAATTACTGGTTGAGGGAATCTCCTTTGTCAGCAATCGCTAATCACGTTGAATTCAGGTGTCAACAAAAGCACCTCATGCTATTGCGTTACAAAATCTTGTTTACAATATCGTGAGATAAAGGACAGTTTTTGGATGAACTAACCGCAGTTTTAAAGAAATAAAAAAGCTAACTTACGGTGTGCTAGAAAAATGCTCGACGTTTGACTAAACATACAGTGTGAAGCAGACAAAGTGAACACGTTTGGCTGGCTGTGAAATAAATAGTACGCGACCGATATTCAAAACTGAAATGTTGATCTATCGCTCGCAGGCTGACTTAGATGTGAACATTTCGTTTCGTAAAATCACTCATCTTTTAAGCCCAGAAATTAAGAAAATGCTGATAATAGATTTGTATGGGAATGAGAATTCCACGTTCCATGCTGGTCCATGATTTACTTGCCACAAAAAATTAAATTCTCCGTCTGACACCTACAACTGTATTGAATTCAAATTTCAATGGCAAGTAAAACATGGAACAGAGAGAAACGCGGAGCTCTCGTTCCAATACAAACCCCATACCAGAATTTGCCTAATTTCCGAGTCTATAAGATGCGTGATTTTAGCAAACAAAACTTTTACAACTAGGTAGGCCTTTGACTGATAGATTAACATTTCAGTTTTGAATATCGGTCTCATAGTTTTTATTTCACAGCCAGTCAAACGTCTAAACTTTTTTTGACTCACCCGGTAGAAAAATATCTTTGCAAAGAATAGGCCCCATAGCAAGGTATCCGTGTCTCAAAGGTCTTAAATTAATTTTTGACCCTCTAGAATGGTATGCCTGATTTTAGTAAACAAATTTTACATCTAACTTAGGCTTTCTGTTAAAAAATGATTGGGTTTTATCAAAATCGATACATGATTCAAGACAGTATATTTGACAAACATCATTTTGGTACAACTGGTATATTATTCCATAAGCTAACAATAAATCTATGGTCAGTTCAATGAGGCTCATTTTTCTCTGAAAATCAACACAATGGATGTCCGGTCCCATTAGAAAGATGTCCTGTTGCTGAAGTATTTTCGAAGTTTGATGCCTTAATATCATACCCTACACTTAGGCAAACCTTGCATGATTAGTATCTTTTCGTAGAACGTCAAGCATAGGAATCAAATCTTTACAAAACATTGCATGCGATTGGTTGATGCTGCTTTCTTCTTCTTTTTTAATGGCTTGAAAGAAACTTCGGGTACTTTGTTATAAATGCTCATTGGCAATTTTTGATATCTTGACTATTTTCAAAATTATTGCATTTTCATAATTGTGTTTTTGTTTTTGTTTATTTGCCATTTGTTTTTTAACACTCATACTTACACTGTTAATTTTGTCGCAGCTTTCGCCTCACTTCTGAGGCCTCATCAGCAACTAATCATCGTTGCTGATGAGGCCTCAGAAGTGAGGCGAAATCTTCGACAAAATTAACAATGTAAGTGTGAATGTTAATAAATAAATGGCAAATAAACAAAAACACAATTATGGTTTAGGATAGAACACTCGGGATCAGATTAAAGCTTTGGCAGGTTCTGCTAAAAGAAGAAATACTACTGCATTTTTTTTTAGTTGAAAGAATTGACGAACAGCTTTGACAAAAATCGTTGTGAATCTTAAATTGATAACGTAGAGGAAAATGACACAACCTTCAAGAAAACCATAGTTTATGAATGTCTAGGTATAATATTGTGGTAAGCAGAAATTTGTAGCTTTTGGTTTATGAGTTAGCAATTTAATGACATCACAATTGAAAAACTATTTGAAACATAATCAAAATATGAAAGGGTGCCGAACAGCACTGGTAACAAAATACCTGAAATTCCTTTCAAATCATTAGGGAAAAGAAAGATGTATCAACCAATCGTGCAACGTTTTCTTAAGATTTGATTTCTGTGCTAGAACTTTGTCCCTTCATAACTCAGAACGAAAGTTTTAGCATAAGATTTGCACTTTGCAAAATAAATTATTATCATTATTATTACTAATGTGTCTTGTCCTGTGTGCTTAGCATTGTTAATATATGGCTTTAAGCTTGCAACCTACTTAGAAATTCTCATCATGATAAAGGGCCTTGTTGTATAAGCTATCAAAATCCCTTCAACGTCAGGGGGAACTTGACCCACATTTGAAAAATGGTATGCCCCTGAAATTATGATAACCAACCCACTTTTATGATGATGTAATGCCCGTTTATACAATTGAATGTGAAGAACGTTTGCATTAGAACCAATTTCAATGAAATTTTTACCAAAATTACATCCTGTTCTGCAGAACTTGCAGAACATAACGTAACCAAAATTTAAATTTCCACTTTCCTATTCTTTCATTGATTGCTACTCTTCTGATGCTGGATCAACGTCACCTACATTGGAGTTAGCCATCTTTGATGTAGGGTTACAATAATCTACTGTATTTTTCTCAAAGTTTTTGGCATAAAATGTCTTGAATGACAAGTTTTCAACAGCACTGTCTCCACTTTTGTTTCTAATGAATGCTATGATCCCTCTTTTAACTTGGGTGTTGGGCAAACATTTTTATGCTGCATAAACTGATTTTATCAGTCTAAATTATAAGTACCACCATCGTTTTGTTGTAGTTTTGGGCACATACATGTTTAGCTAACTTATCATCATTGATTTAGTAGTATATCATAACTAAGTGCTATTCAATATGCATATTTGGATTTTCATTAGAACTTGTTGTACAATTTTAGTATGCTTAAAATCTAATTTGAAAATAAATCACTTTTTTATTTGCTTATAACATGTTGTCTTATTTACCTGTTGAAAAATCTGCTGGGCAAAGAATTTGAAAATTTGAAGAATATGTAGAGGATCTCGTCTTCGTCAAAATTGCTTGCACAGCTGCAATTGCCTCTCTAAACAATAGGCTCATTGTTTCCTTTTGTTTAACACAAATTTTGCAGCCAGGCAGTGGCTGAAACAACAAAGCAGAAATTGCTTATGACATCAATGTGAATTCTGACTTAAAGGGGCTGTACAAGATTTTTGTCATCAGTCACATACCTTGGCTGTGTCCTAGATGGGGACCTGTCTGGCGAGTCAATGGCAACCAGGACCCTTGGTAAAATCAATGGCAGGCTCAGATTCCTTTACAGAAAGCAAAATTTTCTTGACCTTTCCCTTCGAAGATTACCGGCAAATGCACTAATTCAACCCCACTTTGACTTTGCATGCAGCGCTTGGCTTCCAATGTTGAATAAAAGATTAACTAAAAAAATTCAGACGGCTCAAAATAAATGTATCAGATTCTGCTTGAATCTGAGTAACAGAGCACATATAGGAGTAAAAGAATTCAAAACTGTAAACTGGCTCCCCACTAAAGAAAGGTTTGAGCAATGCACTGCTGCAAAGGTTTTCAATTTTTTTGATAATGCAGCCCCATCATATATGTCAGAGATGTTCTTACCAGTTGGCCAGAGCCGAGTAACTCGAAGATCTAAAAACAAACTAATTCAACCTTTCCGAAAAAGCAACACAGGACAAAATGGTCTCTCATATTTAGGACCTAGAATATGGAACAGTTTACCCTCAGAACTAAAATCTGCAACAAACAACAACAGTTTCAAACATAAAATCAAAGATCAATTCTTTAAAAGTCTCCAAAGTCTTGATGATAGTCCCTACATATATTATTAGAAATCTAAAAACAGCCTACAGACATGCTTACTTATCATCCTTAAGAAAGGCTTTATTTCAGGTCTAGATGAATTTCTGTTTTTCATGAAAACTTTCTCTGTTTATCTCGCTAATTTTTCCTTTTCTTAATTTCAAAGGGCACTCCTGGAGGGACCATTATGGAAACAAGGTCGCATTGACCTTTTAATGCTATCCCTGCCATCTTTAACCATGGGGTGTTTTTATTAAATTAGATTTTAAATTAGATATGTAACTTTTGCCTGTAATTTTTTCAAACTTGTAAATATTGTAATTAGAGCTTTTTTTCTGAATCTGTTATTTTTCATTTTTATTTTGATGGCGAGATTTTACATACATACATACATACATTGTAAACAAAGACAAAAATCAGCTGGCCAATATCATAAATTCAATGAGAAATTCCTCTCTAATTTGATTGCAGCCTACAATTTCTTTAAACTTGTTGCTCAGAATCCAGCTGTATCTTTATAATCCTTGATGGCATAAAAAATCTGATTGCACTGGCAAATTTTACAGGGACAAAACATGTGGAAAACATCTTCATTTGCAATGTATCTGACCGTTACTTGCCTGTATTAGGGAGAGAAAGTTTAGGATATTTGGAAGTTTAGATTTTACAGCCCCTTTGGGTCTGAAACACAGGCTACCCCTTTGGTGGCTACATAAGCTGTTTGAAATGATAAATCAAGAGTTTGAGGCCTAAGGAAAAAAATATCAAATGTTGCCTTATTTCAGAAACCGTTGCAGGGAGCTAGGGCGGGGGAACCAAAGTTAACTTTTCAAGCATGAGTGCAAAGTTTCTGGTCTATCAGCTGAGATCTAAAATGCAAGATGGAGACATTTACCATGCAAGGCAAATTTACAATCTGATTAGGGATAAAAGGAGGTTATATACAGATCCAAAGGTTTTTCTTGTGTTGAGAATGGTTTACAGTAGCCTGCTTATTGTGTTGTGGTGCAGTGGTGTAATCCACTGACTTTGCAGCCAGAACAGTCAGGTGGACAGGGTTTAATACCTGGTAGAGCCCCACCACTGCACTTGAGCGTCATGACTAGGGGACAAGGACTCGATTAGCCCTAGATTGTACTTCTACAATCCAGCACTTGGCGCTAAAAACGGCAACTTCACCTTCACCTTATTTACACAGAAACAAACGCTTGTTTAAAAATTGGATAAATTCATGTTTTGGTTTATGTATCAACAATTGCACCTATTGCAGCTAAAAGCTAAACAGCTAGAAACTGTGTTTTCCTGGCTGAAGAATTTGCTTCGCAATTTTCCCAGTAATTGAAACAAGTGGTCTCCATATTGAAAACCTAAAGTATCTCTTGAATTAGATGTCATGTGAAGATGCTCGCGAATAAAAACAATTTAAGAATCTCATGAGCAATTTTGCGTTGTCGCAATTCTCACGTGACACCTAATTAATTTGAACTTTACTTTTTAGGCCTAAAAGTACCAGTCCGTAAAAAAGAAACATCCTAAGCAGTTTTCTCTCATGAATCGCAAAGTTTTGAGGCTTAAAAATCCTTAATAAAGTATCTGTTACATGTGATAAAGGTGATATTGGCTTTTAGCGGCCTTACCTGCCCTGTATTTACAATTTTAATCCCAAATCCATCGCTTTCTTCTTCTTCCTTCTTGAGCCTCGTCTTCTTCCTCTTGAAATGTCCTCAAATGTTCATTGAATTGGATTCAAATTTTTTGCGCCCTTCATTAGCCAATCAATGAGCAACATTTTTCCCGCTATTTAGAGCTTGTTTGGAAACGAGGCCACAAAAACATTCATGCTGAATTTTGTTGTTTTCTCAATTTCAAGACAATAATGTGGAAATACTTTCGAAGGACCAAACTTTCGGACTATCTGTTCGAACAATGCAAAAAAAAAACAACTGATGTGATGATCTTAATCTGATAAATACTTGTAGTGTCATGGAAAGTAGAAACTAAACGCATCGGGCCGTGCCCTTCATCAATTGTCCCCCAATTGTCCAATACATAATGAAGCACGTATTTTTTTTATAAGAAACTAAGGTCCGGAGCCAGGGCCGTCGAGAGAAGGGCCGGGCCCCAGGGCTAGGGTAGGAGCAGGGGCCCCCGGCGCCGGAAAATCTTTTGGACCACGCTCTTTTATCCTTGGGTCACGCCCTCCCATGCATTGGCAAAACGCTGCTTTTAGATTTTATTTACAGTCTCAGTGGGTCCGCGCGCCTGAAAACGTTCCTGAAAGAAAACTACAACAAAGAAAAAAGACAGAACTTATTTCATGCGGGCCCCCAGATGCCCCGGGCCCCCTGGTAACTACCCTGGCTACCCCCCCCCCCCTCTCGACGGTCCTGTCCGGGGCAGTTTCTTAAATTTTAGGGCCATTTGGCTACCAAAAGTTTCTTACGTGTTTCTTATATTTCTAATGCCAAAAGTGTAGAGTTAATTTTGTTTTGTATAACTAAAGGGCTCCCAAATACTTAGTAAGATCTCAAAACAAGTACTAAATAACATAATTCGCACTCAAAATAAAGTTCAAACTGTTCCTATAACTGTACAGTGTCAAAACATTTTTGAATGCGATGCGAAAATTAAAACTGCAAATTACAAATTTTCTTAGCTTTTTAAATTCAGGTAAGGTAGCCTCCGTTCGTTCACTTTTCAACAACCACAACAGAAAGACTGCGCGCAGGCTAAGGTAGGGTTGTTTCTTAACTTTCGAAAAATTGAGTCTACCGTTTCTTACAAGCGATTTCTTATAAAAAAAAAAGTGGATTATGGATAAAGTCATTCAACTTTTTGAATTAACCCCCACAACAATTTTTCAATGAATCATTTCTTTTGTATTTGAACTAAGGATTTTACTCAATGCAAATTCCTAGCTAAGCAATTCTTTGCGTTTCTTTGGTAACCTTTTCAAAAACTCACAAAAAGGATGGAATGTTTTAACAAAGAGTATGTGACGCTGCATATTGAAATCTGATTTCCTGTGAACAATATGGAAGTAACGGTGGTTGAATAAGAACAACAAATGGTTATTCTGGTCTCTGTTCATAGCATGATCTTGCCTTGCCTTACTTACCGTCAAACTTGGGCAAAGATCTCTTCTTCGTATAACCTCAACGAGAAGTAAAGCGAAAACACATAGTTGGTAGTCATCAACAGGCAAATAAGACAAGATGGTTGCTGCTACGGCAAGCTTGTTGGTTTTCTGTGAGTATTTTATTGTTTTCGTTTCAATTTTCAAAGTTGTTTACTTTACTGTATGTATTTGTTCGTCATAATGATAAGGTTAGGCAGACTGCGCCCATACTATCGTTGAACGTTCGCGTCACACACTTTCTTATGCTTCTTGACTAAAGATTTCCATATGCCTTAATCCCTACCTTACCTAGCCTGATTCGCAGACCAAACGAGTACAGACGAGTACCATAGTCACTAGAGTACCAAACGAGAACCACTCGAGAACTCCAAGAAAACCAAGTTCTCGTTTGGTCTATAAATCAGGCTAGCTATACCTTACCCTGAAATTGTTTATGCCTCGGTTGATTTAACGCAAAGACCCCGTTGAAACCGGTCTACAATACAACTTTGGATCCGTAACGAAAAGTAACGAACATGTGACGGATCGGCCTCGCTCCTCGCCGCTACACCAAAGAGAATATTTTTGTTCCGTGGAAACTTTGCATTTGGGATCGTTGCGACGAGTGTAACGGATCAAAATTGTACCGCCACCGGTAGAGTTTAAATCTCTTTCATTTTGGCCATATCTATCTTATGATCTAAAACCTTACCTATGTTGTATGGCATTTGCAAAGCTACAATAACAACATTCGTACTTGAATCGTCGCAGTAGCGTCGCTCTATACGCATTCAGATAACAATGAAGTGCATCAATGCGAACTCAAAGCGACAAAGTTGGATTAATTCAACTTTGCCGCACGTGCCGCATCGCACAAAAATAATCGCATGAAGCCAAACAGCCGCACGTTTCTGTTCTCCCAAATTCTCCCAAATTCTCCCATCTCCGACCACCAAATTGTTTTGATTGTTCCATTGTGAAAGGTTCAAAACAAAAGGCATTGTGATTGACAAAACTTGGCATCAATCAACAAATTAAAAGAGTCAACACCTCTTTCTTTTTTTCTAATTGAAGAACATTCCCCTGAGAGTAAAACTGTAAAAGCAGTTAAATTGATGACTGACCCCTGGGAAAGTTTACTTTTGCGATATTTGGGCTATTTGTTTCTTCTTTGCTTCCAAGCAACTATCATGTGTCCTTTGAACAATGATGACATTATCATGATAAGCAAGCATAGAACGGTGTATGGCTTGATAAGATCTGTCACATGGATTTCGCTTTTATCAGTTGCTTTTGATTACCAAGCGATATTTTGTATGAAAGGTTCGATTGAGTGAGTTCTACTGTAAAACTCTATTGATTTAAAACTATGACTTAAATCCTATTGGTAGAAACCAAACGAATGAATTTTTGGCAGCCAATAAAGCCAGGTAGCTACGCCTTCTGACGTATGACTTCTTTCAACAATAGACCATTTTGACATTTAGAAAAAGGATCTGGGGAGAGCGATATTTTTCTGGTACATGGCTGCCACAGGGCTTCCACAAACGATAAATTAAACTGTGGCAGCCATTTACCAGAAAAATGTTGCTCTCCCCAGGCCCTTTTCTAAACGTCAAAATGGTCTATAAACGATTGCACTAAAGATGGCGAAGAAGAAGTTTTCACCAAAAAAGATGCATTCTATAATCGAATCCCTCCAGAAAACTTATCTCGCAACGCCATTTTGCAACCAACTTTCACGTGAAAGCTCACATTGTGTAACAATAGCATGAGTTTCTTTTTGATTGACATCACAGACAAAGGGAATACTCTCAACCAGTAACTCAAAACAAAAAAGCCGCAAAAGTTTCTCTGAAAGCCACGTAGCTAGCTCACTCGTTGTGCATTCCAGAAATTGTTTCAGGAGCAAACATGAGCATACATCGAAAGAAGAAGGATATATTTATACATCTTCCATGGGCATTTAATTTCTTTGGTTCAAAAGCCGGATTGGGAGGCGATTCAATTCTCTTATTTTTTGGGTGTGATTAAAACACTTACTGCTCAGCGAACCAAAGTAATAAAAATGCCTGAGGTAAATGTTTAGATATATCCTTCTTCTTTTGATATATGCTCATGTTTGCTCTTAGAACAATTTGTGGAATGCACAACAAGTGCATTAGCTACCTTGGTTTCAGAGAAAGTTTTGCGGCTTTGGTTGCTTTGAATTACTGGTTGATGGAATTTCCTTTGTCTGCGATGGCTAATTGCTTTTAATTCTGTTGTCAGCAAACTCAACTCTTGCTATTGTCTTACAAAATCTGTCCTTGTTGGTCTGAAATGATTTATTATCATTTCTATTAACAATTTCTTTTACGTTGGCAAAAAAGAACAATATATGTGGCTAATAAGCTAATTAATGCCAACAAATAAGTGAAAGCTTGGCTTAAAACTTTCTACTTTAAAGCCTACAAAAACCCATTGCGAATACCCTAAATCTTTAATGTTATGATATGATGTAATGATGTTATATGTGGTTATATGTATGTTATTAGTCTGTCCGGCATATCTGAGAAATAATGTAATTGTTCTTTTTTAGTGGCCTTTGTAGGATACACCATCTTGCAATTTGGTTGCAGTCAGCCAAAGAACACATCTTCAATTATCATCAACAATGTGCTGAGTTTAGGTAAATGCCTATAGATTTCCAACTTTGTTTATCAGCGCAAATGGATTTTTAGCCTGCAGATGTGAGCAATGTCCAATTTTGTCTGAGTTTAAAGGAGCTGTGGGGCTGGATAGAATGGATTTCCTTTTCTGTGTTGGGGCCTCTAACAGCCCTCGTTTTCTGATATTTGGAGCTGAGAGTAGGACAATATTTGATAGACGTTCCTTTTTCTTTTAAAAGATAAAAGATATAAAGGGCGTATTCTTTTGGCCATCTGAAGTCTGCGAAGTCTACCGTTTTCGGTAGAATGGCACGAAAAGAATGGGATTTTAGCATCTACCAACTCTACTGTTTTCAGAAGATGCCCAAAAGAATACACCCAAAGTTTCACTCTATCGACCTAACTGTCATATGAAATACTTGAAGCTGCTAGCTTTGCAAAAATCTTTCGATCTATGATGACAAGAACTACTACTTTGCTACTTAATTGCCCTGTACTATTTAGCTTTCTTTCTCATAGTGATCGCTTGCATCATGTTCTGGACAGTCGGCTTTGCCTTCGCATTAGGCCCCAGTGGGAATGGCTTTATGTCATGGGAAAGATTTTTCCTTATGAATGCTACGGCAGCCGATATTGATAGCTGGTTCTTCGAGTTCACCATTCTTGCCATTTACATCGCTCTGTTTAATGGAAGTTTTGCCGAAAGACTTAAATTTTGTCATCATCAATATCTCGCTGTCTTCTTTGCCGGTAAGTACGAATTTACTTTAGTCGAATACAGTACCCCATTCACACGTAAATGTTGTGCTCCAATCAATTGGCCAATCTAACAAACTGAGTTCATTTGATTGCTAAAATTAAGCTTGAATTTGAGAAAGTTAGTTTAACTTAACTGTGTCAGTGTGATTCTGGACTTGCCCAAGTCCCTTCCGCGTCAAATAGAATTATGACCTCTGCAATCTTTCTTTTTTTTTGTATATACAAGCAAATCATAACTAACTACACAACAATATACATTACTCTTATGCCATTCACAGCGGGAAAAGACACGCGGTCATCTAGTTCCCACTGTGAATGGCATTTACATTTCTCTGATAATTCAACAGTTAAAAAATCAATAAAAAGGGAAAGGGGAGTCGCTGCGACGGTATTATTATCATGCGCACGGAGAAACATGCGCAGGCAATACTTACAACATTTTTATCACGTAATGTTTCCGTGTTTACGTGATCCAGCCTCGATTTGAAAATTACAGAACATTTGACGATGACACAGCGATTAAGAAGCAAGAGAAGGGAAGACAAAGAAAGTTTTATCTATGCCTAAAGAAACTATCAACTTCGTTTGAAAAGCTTCGAGGAATGGTCCGTTTTGATTGTTCTCGAGTGTTCATACGACGCCCTTTCAACTTGTACCACTTCCAGTTTCATTCTCGAATTTTGCCATTTTCAAATTCCGAACTCTATAACGCATTTTCTTTGATGTGAACCGAGCTTAAGAATGAAATAGTTTCAGGCCCCGTCCACACATGTCCGTTTTGGATTCGCGTCCACACGGAGACGGCGTTTTCAGTCACCAAAAACGAAGCTTTTCGAAAACGCTCTCCATAGTGGATCTTTGTGAGAACTCCGCTTTCCTGTTCTCGTGTCGACGGGTGAAAACAATGCTTTTCGAAAACGCTGACGTCACAGCATCGATTTACTACATATCAGAGCATGCGCTAGGGTCTTTGGGGATCACGCGAGGGCATTTTGTTAATCTATGCATGCTCATAGCCGACATTGGTCGTTTTGCCTTGGTGTGGACGGGGATATTTTCGAAAACGCTCCTCGTGTGGACGCGGATCTCTTTTCATAGGGATAAGAAATTATGCATTGTCAAAAATATCCTGATACGTGTGGAAGTGGCCTCAGATTTGCAATATTTTTGCAGGCTGGGTTTACCCAATTGCTACACATTGGATGAAACATAAAAAAGGCTGGTTGCTACAGGGAGTCACAAATTCAAACAATGAACTGATTATCTATCAGGTAAGATTTTTCATTTCATTTCATTTCATTTTTATTCATTTAGGCACGGTAGCCCCGTCAGTCCATAAGAACTGCTTTTCAGGGGGCCGTGGCAAAACATTTACTAATTAAAAGATCACTACATAATAATTAACAAAATAAGAATTGTCGTCATGGCTAGTTTTTTATTCTTCTCTTAAAAGTGGCAAGGGAGGGTGCCTGTTTAGCATCAGGTTCAAGTTGATTCCAAAGCTTAGGTCCACGAAAAGATATAGCCCTCTGCCCATTGTTAGTTTTTCGTAATGGTAATGAGAGATCAGTTTCGGTGTTTCTCAGTTTTCTGGCATTTCGAGTAGAATTTTTTCGAACAAATCTGAAAGGTACTCCGGAACCAGACCATTTAGTGACTTGTACATTGTGGTAGCTGTTTCGCTTCTAATAATATCATTTACAGTAGGCCAATTTAAACTGCGAATTAATGCCATAGCAGGCGTATCAAATCGACTTTTAGTTACTATCCTAGCTGCTCGATTTTGCAGCTTCTGCAGGGTTTGCAGTTTAGTCACCCCACAGCACCCCCACACCGAACAACAGAACCGAAAATGGGGCTTTACAGACATTACATAAACCATTTTTTCATTTCATTTTATCATTCTTTAAAGTTGGTTATTTACAATAGTTATCAGCATAATATATACATCAACTAATTTAAACCAACTACAACTAAAAATAATTACATAATATAAAGTATAATACAATATCCTATTTACAACATAGTTTACAGCTGCAGTTTGCCCCCTTCCATGTTTTTATTTTCCTTTTGAAAGCTGCCACATTTTCACATGTTTTAATATCGTCACTTAGTGCATTCCAAAGGATGCAGCCTCTGAAGGTTACAGAGTGTAATCCAAAACCACTGCAGATTTGTTTGAATCACATTTCAAATCATTGATCAAAGCCATAGCCAAGTAATAATAATAATAATAATAATAATAATAATAATAATAATAATAATAATAATAATAATAATAATAATAATAATGGATGTTAACAGATCCACATGACATGGCTATTCTCTGTTAAATGCTACCTAAAATATTGTCTGTAATTAGAAGTATTGATTGTCCTGAATAAATTAAGGTTGTCCATAATACATTAAAATAAACTCTTACACTAACTTATTACATTGTACCTCATTAAAAACTTATGTAAAATTTATGTAACAATTTTATTTTTTAAAAAGTCTTTAGATAATGTCAGGAATTTATTATAGATGCGACAGTTTCTTATATGTTCGGGCAAAGAATTAAACAGTTTTGCTGCACTATCCTGGAAAGTTCCAGCTTCCCTTGGGATCACAAGTGATCTTGCACTGCTTGATCGAAGCTCTCTAGTAGACTTTTTTTCTTCAAGTGTCAAGTATGTTGGCCAGGACTCATAGTTCATCGCCTTGAATGTTGTTTTTAAAAGGTTGAGTTCCCTTCTTTCCTTTATGGGTAGCCATCCCAATTTCAAAATCGTTTTTGAATCCCTTACATAGTTACCAGTTACAAAAGATGCTGCAGCGAATTGTACTTTCTGCAAGCGTTTATGCTGTGCAACAGTAAGAGGAGTATAGACTTGATCTCCATAGTCAATCTTTGAAAGTCATCTGTATGTACGCACCTGAAAACACCACATGGGATGCAGGGGTGTCAGTTAAGACTGTAGTTTTGGTTTCTTTGGTTCCCTGTGATTTAGATTATGTAATCTGTATCAGTTAAGCTGTATCAACTGTATAAGCTGTATCAATTAATCTGTATCAACTGCTGTTTTCATAAACCGTATCACAGGGAACCAAAGAAACCAAAACTACAGTCTTTACTGACATTCCTGGACCCCTGTGGAAACACCCTCAAAGGTGTTACTTTTTACATTTATGTTATTGTCCCAACAAAATTTGTCTGATCGATAGCAACCCACAGGTCCCTTCCTGGATATTCTTCCGGCAAAGGAACGACCTTAAAGGTATGACAATTATGAAGAAGGTTCGGGTAAGGGATGGTTTTAAAGTTACGGTTTTATTTTCGGGTTACGGTTCGGATTTAACTGGACGGCCTCCTGAAATGACGCCAATATGGCATCGTGATTAGCTGACTAGGGTAAGGACGAAAGTGTCATCCTTTTCAACAAAACAACTTCATTCCGGGTGCTTCATTCACCCAAAGGATAACACGTGCTAAAAGACGTTGAAGTCATTGCTGAAAGGCAGAAATGTTAGGAACGTTTTGGTCGTGATGTTCTCATAATTTCAGAACAGAGAAGCCAATTTCAGTAAGATAAATTTTAGAATATATCTAAACATGTCCGCTATTGAATAATATGCTTGTCAGTATTATTTCATTGATATCCATGGCGCTGTAGCCTTTCAAGCGGGGATCGTTTTTTGTGTGATTCATATTTTATCGATTAACGCAAATTTTCTGCTCTTCCCAAGGACCCTGGAGGTGTGAGCGCTCTTCACATTACTGCTGGTGGTGTTGCTGCTGCTGCTGCCCTCCTTGTCAGAGCGAGGCCAGAAAGAAAAGACCCTCTTGATAACAGCTTAAAGAAGATCGGTGGGGAAACAAACACGGTACGTTTCTGGTAAATAGCGAACCATAGACTATGAGGGAAGAGAACCGATCCAATAAATAGGCAAGGTAGAACATAGGCTAAGTAGATTATTTCAGCACAAAGAAGGCTCTCTTAGTAACAAATTAAGAAAATAAGAGAGGGGAAGAAATACACAAATGTGTAAACACCACAATTTTAGGCACGTGTTCCATTGTCGTCTGCAGTTTTTTTCGTTGTAAGTCACCAAAAAGTAACCGTCAAAAATTCAATTATATTCGAACCATCGTAAGAGATATGAATCTTTATTTTGCTCCTCTGTGAAGTGCAAAATTTTCAAAAAGAACTTAAAACCATCGTAATTTTTAAACCGTTGACGCAACATGAAGTATTTCGAAGAGAACTATAGTTTATGGATGCCTAAAATATGGTATCAGGCAAAAGGCTGTCACTCATCTGGTTTATGATTTAGAAATTTGATGATGTCACATCCCAAAATGAGCTGAAGTGTAAAATACGCTGTAATTTTGAAAAGTATGCAAAATTTCTGGAAAGTCTAACGGTAGAATTATAGATAAGTATCTTAAGTTTCTTTCAAGCCATTCAATCAGAAGAAATAGGTCATTGAACTTTACACCCACCCTTTTACGCCAAGTTAAAGATTTGGAACCTATGCTGTCTTTCAGAAGCTGCAAATCCCTATCACTGTTAAGACAAAAATTTGGAGACGGAGCCCCTTTGAATATTGATGTATTTTGACTCGCCCATTATACATTTCCTATGTCCCGTTTCTCTCTTATACAGAACATCTTTCTTGGTGCCACTCTTGTGCTGTTTGGTCTTGCTGCCAAAAACGTCGCTATTTACAAATTGGCTGTCGATCAATCTAACGCGGTCGTCAACACATTTCTTGCTGCATGCACAAGTTCATTGGTTGCTTTCATCTTCAAAAGAAGTGGTGTCTGCGGTGAAAATTGGAACACGAAAACTCTTCTGAATGGAGCTATCATGGGAGTGGTAAATTTTATCGTTTTTTTACTTCGTGTCTGCAGGGTTTCAGTTTCAGTTTCTGTATTTGCTGCCGAAGGCAGCTTAACTATTCTGCTTCAATCAGCGAGCGAAATTAGCCTGTCTGTCTCCCTGTCTGTCTGCCTGTCTTTCTCCCGTCAGGCTATGTCGATAGACGGGCCAGCTAACGGCTGCGGTTTGCGGGCTCGCGGCTTGTGATCATTTTTCCAACAAACAACAAAAACGTTCTCCAACAAAAGATAATGAGTTCTCTCTACCTACTTAATTACCTAACTACGTCAATGGACAACAAAAGTTTATTTCTGACAATGCAGAGCTCAATATTACGGACCTCGGAACCATGGACTACAGAACTACGGAACCAAGAGCCTTGGACTCAGGAACTAGAAACCGGCGGAGGAGAGATATTCCAGATCATTTACCTTTTGAACCATTACCCAACTGTAAATTCAAACATAATACACGTTTCCTTAGCGATAATTGTTCAATTTATTTCTATAAAATTGATCTCGCTACAGTCGCATTTCGTACAAATACTAATAGGCAGCACTCGCTGACTGTTGTTATATTTAGTTTAAATTGGATATTAGATTGGATATTTGGACAAATTGGATTTTCCATCTTTAAGTTTAAAGTGAATGACCTGAGATATATAGCGCTTTTCTATAATTAGGACAACGAAACACCTAATACCTCCATCGTTTTCTTTGGCTTTGCTTTCTTCAGCCACTTGCTGGATTATCAAATACAATAGGCTATTTATAAACCTGTGAGATCTCATCTTTTAACTCAGGTAATTCGCTTTAAGTTTCAGATTCCATAGTCTAAACCTAGCACAAAAGAATGACACTTGCATCTTATGTTCGTGTTGCCGTTATGTTCCTTGTGTTCCTTACATACAGTATTTAGTTTCCTAGACTTATGACGATGAGTCTCTTGTTTCCCTGTGCTCTTTGACTTCTTGATGGCGCTTCAGTCAACAGAGACTCATAATATTACTCTGAAAAAGTTGACCCTATTAGGCCTAATATGCTGGGATTCCTAGCATACCAATCAGATTGCGAGATTTGGCGAAGAACAATAAGTTTCGAACCTTCAATTCGATTGATGCAGCTTACTAAATTTGAAGGAAGTTGCTGCAGCAGGTACTTGAAGATTTCTCTGTTATGTTTTGGTCTTAAAAACGTGGACATTGCAGCATTAAAAGACTTATTTTGCACTCACCAGGTAAAGTGAACTTTCTCCTTCAAATGAATACCAAGTTTTGTTGATTAAATGTCTGCTTACCGTGGTTTCTATCGCATTTCCTTTCTGAGGAGTGACTTTTGAACAGAGCCGAAGCAGACGTTCGATCCAGATTCGATCAATCGAATGCAGAAGATAGGGTCAGGTTTTTAACTGTTTCATTATGAGTCCCTGTGAGCAAGGTACCGCAGGGATTTAGCTTTAAATAGCTAGAAATATTAGCCCACTTAAAATAAATTACTACTACTACTACTACTCATCGTCATAAGTCTATTAGTTTCCTAATCAGAGTTGTAATAGAATACGTCAGCTTCAATTCAAGCCATTCAGTTCAAACAGAGGTGCAATAGCTATTGGTACTGCCTTTTCATAAATCTTAGTGCCTATGCTGTCATCCTTTACGATATTTCATTTAAATTGCTAGGTTGCAGTGAGTTCGAATCCTGGAATGTATCATTCATATGGAGCATTTGCAATTGGTGTGGTCGCCGGATGCACATTTGTTGTTTGGAACGTGTCACTCAAAGCGTGTTGCGTTGACGATATTTCTGATATCATTACTGGTATGTTCACCTTTTGTTGTGTCTTTTATCTTTTGTCCTGTCATAATTCTTGCTGCTTATTGCCCCCCTTTACTGCCCCCTTTCCGCGCTTATCGCCCCTAATTAAGCACCCAAAGAAATTGCCCTTGCTAATAACAGTTTGGGCCTAGTTTAACTACAAAACCCGTAAAAATAGTTTTCTGATGCCAGTAATTGTTGGCAGATGCAAACGGGCTTGCTCAAGGGAAGGAAAATGATGATTTCTGACGATTAGGCCAAACGCTGCATGTCTGAGTGACTGTTCTAAAGAGCCATTCTCACCCAGGCTCCTTTGCAGGCACACTGCAATATCAGGCTGTTTCAACATCAAATGGGACTCTGTATTGAGTCTAGTTCTTAACTCGTATGAAAAGAAAGTTTCCTCAAGAGGACAATCACGTGATCTGAAGTGGATGCAAACGACATTAGCTGAATTTCTCTAGACTGATTACAAGTTCGTAGTTATCGCTCATTGTTGTTGTTGTTGTTGTTGTTGTTGTTGTTGTTGTTGTTGCTACGATAACTGGGACTATCACGCCAGTATAGAATTTATCTATTCTATATTGTTCTATATTCTATTCTATCTTTTACCTTTTTTGTTTATTGCTTTAAAAAGTATTCATTCGTACACTCTTTGATTCGCAGTAAATCTTGGAGGCGGAATCCTGGCAGTTTTGGCTGCCCCATTGTTCCACAAGACCACTGGTATCTTTTACTCAGGAAAGGTTGAATCCTTCCAAGTATTTGGTTGGAACATGCTGGGTTGTATTGTTCCATTTTTCTGGCATTTTGGCTATGTCTTCAGTATGACATGGTGGAGTCAATGTAAGGGAAATCTTACACACAAAACAAGCTCGGATGGTAGGTTATGCTTTATTACACTCATCTTTTTAACCCTGACCCGCTAGCTGTGTCTGGAGCGATGGGGACTCTGGGTGGGGTTCATTTCATTTTTATTTGTTTAGGCATGGTAGCCCCGTCAGTCCATGAGAACTTCTTTTCATGGGGCCGTGGAAAAAAACGTAATTTTTACGAAAATAGTACCCTTGGCTTGCTTAGACCAATTTTGACAATTTCCTGGACCAATATTGTCAAATTTGTACCAAATATGATGTGTTTGTTTGCTAGACCAATATTGTCAAAAATGATACCCTTGGCTAGACCGTTGTAGGCCAAAATTGCAAAAACATACCCTTGGCTAGACTAGAGGTCAGAAAAAGTATACCCTTGCTCGCGGCACATCCCCAGGTACCTTTACTATGGAAGAGCCCCCCCCCCCCCGTGGGCTAAGTATGTATACGATAAACATTTGTTGGCCATAGTTGGCTATAACGTCACGGTATGTTGGTAGTCGTGATCAAACTAAGAATAGTTACAATATTTAATGTACCTCCGTTGAAAACAAATTAACTTTTTTTACATAATTTCTGATTCCATAACAGCCCACGGAACTGGACTGGACATTTACGAACACGAGGAACCGGCATACCCTGCGAAGGAGACATTTCCAGATGCACACAAGCCGTTGAATGACCTTGCTACCATCACAGACATGAAGGATCTGGCAAGAGCCAAGTCCGTCACCAATGAAGTCTACGAGGCCTACTAATGGTTGCTGACCCATTCAACATAGGGCGCAAATCTTTGTACAAATCTACTTCATATTTCTACAAACAAGGACAGATTTTGTAAGACAATAGCACGAGTTGCTTTTGTTGACACCTGAATTCAAAGCAGACAAAGGAAATTCTCTCAACCATAAATTCAAAACAAAAAATCGACAAAAATTGCTCTGAAACCCAGGTAGCTAGCGCGCTCGTTGTGCATTCCAAACATTGTTTTTAAGAGCAAACATGGGCATATATTGAAAGAAGAAGGATATATCACACATCTACCTCGGGCATTTCATTTCTTTGGTTCAGAAGCTGAGCAGTAAGTGTTTTGATTACACTCAAAAAATAAGAGAATTAAATCACCTCCCAATCGGCTTTTGAATCAAATAAATTAAATGCCCATTGAAGATGTATAAATATATCCCTCTTCTTTCGATATGCTCATGTTTGCTCTTAAAAACAATTTTTGGAATGCACAACGAGCGCGCTAGCTACCTGGGTTTCAGAGAAACTTTTGCGGCTTTGTTTGTTTTGATTTACTGGTTGAGAGAATTTCTTTTGTCTGCGATCGATAATCGCTTTGAATTGCGGTGTCAATCAAAAGCAACTCATGCTATTGCCTTACAAAATTTGTCCTTGTAATTTCTACATCAAGTTTCTAGTTATATATTTTACCAAGTTTTCTTTTGATTGAATGAGTTGAAAGAAATTTAGTGTACTTTGCCGTAAATCTGCCATGGAAATCTTTTGATAGCTTTGCTTGTTTCAAAATGGCGGCATTCATTATATTTGAAGGTGTGATGTCATCAAATTTCTAAATCCGAAACCAGAAGAGTGACAGCTTTTTGCTTGGCACAATATTGTAGACCTTCTCAAACTATGGTTATCTTGAATATTGTATAATTTTTCCTCAATTTGTTTAGGATTTAAGATGATTTTAATTCTTTCAAGATTTTCCATGAGTTCTTTCAAAAAGCTAAAAATGCCACAATCTTGAAAATGATTTAGATACAAACAAATTTCCATGGCAGATTTACAACAAAGTACCATTGGTTCCTTTCAAGCAATTCAATTCAAAGAGAGATGTAAAAGGATTTTACACCAACCTTTTTTAAAGATTTAAAAGATTTGAGTCCTATGCTGTGCCATTCCAAGGGTGCCTCCCTTCATAACCTGAATCATCGTATTATTGGAATTGTAAGGAACTTTTAGCTTTTTCTCTCGTAAATGCATGGGTGGTCAGACACTGCAGTTGTGCTTTATTGCAGCAGCTTTATGCTCTTTGCAGAGAAAAAATTAACATACTGTTACGGAGGAGCTTGCGAAAGAAATCGAAAGAGAGAAACGAATTCTCTTCCTTCCTTACAATCTTTCGAAACCTCCTTCGCAGAGCGATTTATTTTCCTCTGCAGGAGCATGCTTGATGAAGCACAACTGTGGTGTCTAACTACAGTAAAAACCCGCACATAAGAACCTTCGTCCATTTTAAGAACCTACAGCCTGAAGTATTATATTTGGCACCCAATAAATAAGAACCATTTCAGGCTGATATCTTAACTAGGTTCTTAAAAATGCGTTTCATTCATTCATTGGGAAATAAATGCAACTTTTTTCCAATCAACCTCCTTCATGGACTCCAAAACATTACTTACAAAACTGTGATAGGCAGGGCCTGCAGAGGGTTGAAGTGGATAGGGCCAAAAATGTAAATAAATTTGGCTAAGGTTTAGATTCGCATATTTCCCTGTGTTAAGAACCTACACCCTGATTACTGGATGTGCCTCATTGCATAAGAACCGAAACAGGCTGAGTTCAAAATCTTAGGTTCTTATGTGCGGGTTTTACTAAACCCACTGTAAGTTGTATCAAAATCATCCAATTCAGTTTTTCTATTGTCTTTTATTGGGTTGCTCACAAAATTGTGGCGCCCTTTTCAATTGTTTATGTCATTTACTGGCAATTTCGGCCAACTTGTACTCTATAATAACCGAACTTTTGAGTTGAACCATGTTTACCCAGTAAGATGTAACATTACAGTTAGTTGACGGAGCCAAGTAGAGGCAATCTAAAAATAGGACAAAGAAAAGCCTACGCACGTAATTGCTCCCCTAGTGAAAACATATGCACGCATGTGTCGAAATCATCAAATACAATAGGCTAATTTTAGACCTGCATAAGCAGCTCTTGGGAGCTATTTATCTCCGTCAACTAACTTTAAAATTTTCTTCAGAATTAGCTTTTGGTACTGACGTAATAAGTTATTAAGGTATACCCATTTTTGGAAAATGCATATTTTTTTAATGATTTTTGTGGTTTTCTCCGAATACTGATTTCGACAAAACTGAATTAATCAATATTTAGTTGCTATTTTATGTAACATATCCAGTTTTTTATAATTTGTCTTTCCTGTTAAATACATATTCTTCAGTAGGTAGGGTGTGCCAAACCTTATAAATTCTGAAAGCGGTAGACTTTGCAGAGACAGAAACACAACACACTTCCCGATCAAACACAATTCTTCAAAACGGCAGGTTTCAGATTCATCCTGACGAAAACGAGGTTTCCAGCTGAAAAACACGATTACGAGTCTGGTGTTTGGCAACAGAGAGTAAAATTACCGACGACAGTAGCAACACGAGCAAATTTGCCTCGTTTTAAGAGTTTCGCAAATAAAAACGAGAATCTCTCCAAAATGTGCCAAAGCTTCTGCCTTGGAGCGAAAGGTTCAGCAGGGCTTCCAAACCTGCCGAACCTCAAAGTCAATTCGTTTTCAGAATTCAAGCACACCCTATATATCCGTACCAATTTGGTACCAATTAAACACAACCTAGATATCCGTTTTATAGATACATTGAGAATAATGGCTCTTTCACTGAGTATTCAAAACTCTGTTGCTAATTGCTTATTGAAAGTTTTGCTTAAATCCTTTGTGTTCTATTGTTATACTTCTTTGTAATAATTCATTTAGAAACTGATATGGTATGCTTGTTTTTATTTGTTGTTATTTTTGTTGTCACTCTGTCTTCTTGTCTTATCGGGCAACCGTTTACTCTTTGTACCAGGTGAGCCAAGAGATACTGTCCGCCTTCGACACACCGCAATAACTCTCACACCATACCGATTTTGAAGATCTATGACTTATTCTTTAGTGAAAATCCAGAACTAAATTCCATGGTTTTTTGCATTTCTTTCAAACTTCTGTTTCATCTGCTAAAGCGAGTTTCTTAAATTGTTCGGTCTCAAAAATACTGAAAACGACCAAAACACGTCGATCAAATTTTCTAATGCTTCGACATGAATGGACAGAAAAGAAAACATTTCCGTTTTGATTTAGAAGACGTATCTGACGACGTCGGTGCAAAGCCAATTAGTTGATTACTTTCTTAATATGGTAAGATCACGTGCCTGTTGTTAGCGTTTGATTGGCTGATTAGATCAAATTTGTCTAAAGTGAAGCTCGATTTTTGCTTGACGCTCGAAGCATAAAAGATATTGACGTTTCTTCAGATTTTTCGTCAGAATATGTGGCCCTAGTTCAGAATCTATTTGGTTGTGAATCCTTGTATTAGGAAACAGATTTAATGGCAATATAGGATGTGTTTGATTGGTAGTTAAAAACCTACCAAATTATGAAAACAGTAGACATTGCAAAGACCGAAAACATTTCGCCATCAAACACGAAAATCTTAAAAACGGCAGGTTGCAGATTCACCATCATGGCTCGTTAGTGAAAACGATGATCTCTTCAAAGTCTGCCAAACTTTGTCTTTCAGTCTTCTGGCAGTACTCAAAAACCTGCCGATGTTGTAGCCACGCAGGCTAACATTTTTGAGAATTTAGATTCAATCAAACGCCAAGTTCGAGTCTACCAAGTCTGCTGTGCTGTTTTCAGAATTGTAACCAATAAAACACACCTATGAACGGTAGACTTGCTCCACGACAATTTCGTGGTCTATCAGCGCTAAACGAATATAATTACCCCTGTGGAGGCGTAGGCAACTAAGAGGACGCTGTGAGGGAAACCTGGAGGAAAATGATGGCGCTGATTGACCACGGAATAGACTTGGAGCAAGTCTAAGAAATGATTGATTGAAGTGAATGCATGGGCTCATGATCTCCTGTCGTAAATCTAGTCAGAGATACGAAAAAAATGACAATCCAAGTCTGCGATAATGATAAAGATACAATAAAATTCTTTATTCAAATACTCTATTCAAAATCCTCAACCTACACTCTTCGAACCTTCCAGCCTACTTTTCTTTACCGTAACCTCACTTTCGGATAGCCCGACCGGTTGTCTCTTGTGTTGCCTAGCGATCGCAGCGACACAAACATCAGCAAATCCTGCTCTAAACCAATCATCGTTCAGAATCTCATCAACAATCGGCCTCTCAGTCGGTTCATTTACTAGAATCTTGCAAAGGAGGCTTCTAAGAATCTTTGTAATTTCTTGTTTGACGTTCCTGAAGCTCACTCCCAGTCTCATTCGGGCAATTTGCTTGTTGTCATTAAAAGGCATATAGCCTATCGTCATTGAGTAGAGTATGACACCAAGGCTCCAAATGTCCACTTTGAACGGGTCGTACGATGTACCTGAAGAAGCAAAGGAGTTGAAATTGAAGCTGCCTGTTTGCCATCAAACCAAGTTTCATATCTGGTGAGAACGATATTTGGACAAAAAGGAATATTTGATTTTCAACCAAAATTTAACTTTTCTTATACCCTGGGTACCAGACTCTCTAACATAAAAACAGAGAGTCTGGTACCCAGGATACCCTTGTTCAGAATCTATTTGGTTGTGAGTCTTTGTTTTGTTTTTATGTTAGAGTCTCTGGTACTCAGGGTACTTTTCTTAATGCCTTCTAAAAAGAAGCTCAGCACCAAGTGGCCGTAATCTTGTATAAACTATATTCAGACATTTTAGCAGAATAACAAGGACAGATTTTGCAACACAATAGCATGAGTTGCTTTTGATTGACACTGCAATTCAAAGCGATTTGTGATCGCAGACAAAAGAAATTCTCTTAACCAGTAATCTAAAATAAGCAAAGCCGCACAAGTTTCTCTGAAACCCAGGTAGCTAGCTCACTCGTTGTGCCTTCCAGAAATTGTTTTTAAGAACAAACACGAGCTTAGATCGAAAGAAGAAGGATATTTCTATACATCTACCTCGGGCATTCCATTTCTTTGGTTCAGCAGCTGAGCAGTAAGTGGTTTATTTACACGCAAAAAATAAGAGAATTGAATCACCTCCCAATCGGCTTTTAAACCAAAGAAATAAAATACCCGCGGTAGATGTGTAGATATATCCTTCTTCTTTCGATCTATGCTCATGTTTGCTCCTTAAAACAATTTCTGGAATGCACAACGGGTGAGCTAGCTACCTGGGTTTCAGAGAAACTTGTGCGGCTTTGCTTGTTTTAAATTACTGGTTGAGAGAATTTCCTTTGTCTGCGATCGCTAATCGCTTTGAATTGCAGTGTCAATCAAAACCAACTCATGCTATTGCCTTGCAACATCTGCACTTGTTTAGTAGAGTAGCTAAACTACTATAACACCCTTTTAAAGATCATCACGGAGGTACCAAGGATAGATATTTGCAAAGATCGACACACAAAACACACCCTAGATTTATAGAAACATTAACCTGCGGTATGTTCCATCTAAAAATTGTAAACAAATCTGTAAAGTCCATTGTTTAAGCATGTGTCCATTGTTTTCTACAGCTTTTCTTGTGGCTTATCGCCAGCCACACAAAATTAACAAAAAATCCACTTAAATCCGAGCAATTGTAAGAGACCTGAATGCTTGGTTTGTTCATTTGTGAAGTATGAAGATTTATCTTCAACGTAACTCTTTCATTTTGAAAAAAGATGAAAAGTCTGTGTGATATTATATTTCAAAAGGCTGCAAAATAACAGTTTCGACAAAATATAGGAGAGGGAACCCCCTCAAAGCACAGTAGTTGACCTTACCTGACAGTATTTCCAGGGGGGCATAAGCAGCACTTCCACAGAATGTCGAGCTTAATTTCTCAGTGTCTACACGTCTTGCAAATCCAAAATCTGAAAGCTTCGGGTTGAGATTTTGGTCCAATAAGATATTTTCTAATTTCAAATCACGATGTACAATTTTCATATCATGAAGATACTTGACTGCTGATAATATTGCCTTCATTAAACCTTTTGCTTTCTCTTCAACGATGAAATTTTCCTTCATAACATACTTTAACAGATCTCCATTATCGACAAGTTCCAGCACCATATAAATCTTATTCCTTGCTTTCAAAGCTTCATAACATCGCACTATATTATCGTGCTTCAAGCCAATTGCGATTTTCACTTCGCGCGGCAAAAACTTTCGTCTCACTTCTGATGGTGTTTTCTCGCGGTCCACGACTTTTATCGCTACAGGCATGTTTGTTCTGTTTGCGTGCCCTCGCTTTACTTTGGCGTATGCACCACGCCCTATCGTTTCATGTAGTTCGTAACCAAAATGTCGCATTATCGCCTTATCATCGTAATGCCGAACTTTGTTGTTCCGTAAGCCGAACCGTCCAGTTGGTTTATCTTCGCTCATGTCGCTACCTCTTCTTTCGTTTTTGTCAGTCCTCCCACGTTTGCTTGCAGCCATTCCCATCATAGACTGATGCAAAGATTGAAGCGCTTTCGAGATATACAGAAGATACATTTGTTACGTCAGATTGTATTCATCTTTACGTCTGATCAGTAGCTGCACATTAAAGGTAGAACACTTTTGCATATTGTACACATAGTGTTGATTATAAATGTAACATATAGCCTTGAATATAATAATATACACTCTTTGCATACGTTCCTCTAGCTTCACTCGTTGTTGCTGTTGTTATCGCTTCAGTCATAGTTGTCGCTTCAATGTTGCAGAGAGCGACAAATCCATTTGGGGAGCGAGACTAGAAACTCTAAGAATGAGTTTATACTTACCGTTACTCTGATTTCCACTCTAATGAGCACGGAAAGCCTGTTCTCAGAAGTCCTTCTGTTTGTTTTCAGTTATTAATTATTAATTGTTATTAATTTTGGAGAAAGCTCATTCAAAAATAGATCCTTGGTTTTCATTATTCGCTCCACTAATCTAAAGATTTAAATCAAATTTTTACTAATGGCACTATACAATCACGGAGACACATGCCAAAGTGTAAGGCAAAAGCCTGACTATGTTTGCTGCAATGAAGTACAATTGGTAGCTAATTGGAAAACAAAGGAACACAGGGGCACAACTGCGGGGGAGGGGGGACGATCTTTCGGTTCCAGACTCTTTTAGGGACAAAGTTATGTTAAATTGACGTATCACTCACCGGTCCATTTACGGGTTCTTGCGATGGAGTATCAATAGTTGTTGATTACTTTCTTTAAGGCTGAGAAATTCATAGAGAATCACTAATTGATTTGTTATCGCAATGTTTCGATGCAGAATTGAACGCTGAGTTCAAAAACGTGACTCAGACTGCTGTAACTTTTGTAGTTGCAGAGATATTCAGCTTTAATCCCACAGATTGCAATAGATGTGAGAATTTGGTAGAGAATCACTACTACTGAAAAACATCTATTCCATTAAGGCTGAGAAATTTACAGAGAATCACCAATTGATTTTTATAGCAATGTTTCGATGCAGAATTAGATGCTGAGTTCAAAAAAGTCATTCCGAACTCTGTAAGTATTTTAGGAGCAGAGATATTCAACTTTTCGATAGATCCCAGCGAATGTATCGTCTAGATAGACATCGTCCCATTTCTGAAAGATTTTTCTCATATTGAATTAATTGATTTCTTCGAGCAATGTTTCGATGCAGAATTGGATGCTGATTTCAAAAAAGTCATTCCGAACTCTGTAAGTATTTTAAGAGCAGAGATATTCAACTTGTCGATAGATCCCAGCGAATGCATCGTCTAGTCTAGATAGACATTGTCCCATTTCTGAAAGATTATTCTTATATTGAATTAATTGATTTCTAATAGCAATGTTTCGATGCAGAATTGAACGCTGAGTTCAAAAAAATGACTTAGATTGCTGTAACTATTGTAGTTGCAGAGATATTTAGCTTTAATCCCACAGATTGCAATAGAGAACGTTATAGAGAATTAGAAATACTGACAAAAATATTTGAGAGCCATCAGATATAACTTTTTGTCCCCAAGAGAATCACAAGAAAGAAACAAATCATATTTAGTCTGTAGAGTACTTTTTCAATAGATTTCACACCTCCAGCGCAGCTAGCCATAATTTTTTGCTTTCTCTGTTATTTGTATTTGATCGAGTGCACTAATGTGAAATCTATTCTCATGAAATTGAAATCGCTTGATTTTCACGGAAACCCATAACTTTCGTTCATTTTTCCCATAGCTACTCATAACTAAACGCTGAAAACGTTTCTTAACCTCAATTGACCGCTTCAAGGTCCTTAACCCTATCTGACCTGGGTGATTTGAAACACTCAATGCCTGGGGGGCGGATTCCGCCCCCCCTGTTTATCTCTGTTGTCATAAGAGATATGGCAGCCAAACTTGGCACAAAGGTAGTTCATTATGTAAACAATGAAAATTTGAAATCATAATCCAATTAGCGATGTTGTTGTTGTTGCTAGAGCGTGATGATCATTATGATGTCATATGACGTCATAAAAATGAAAGGTTGCTAAAAGGTCATGAAAGTTTATTTTTCATAAAGAAATGAAAGATATAGATCAAAATATATATAAATTCTTAATTTAGACTTAATTGGACCAATTAAACATGATTAAAAGAGATACAAAGTTTGTTTTTCATAGAGTGCAGTATGAAAAATTGGTAACCATGGAAACAAGGCTAAAAATAGAATGTCCAAATTGTTGCAATTTTATTGCTCTATGATACAAAGTTAAACTTACGAAGTATCAGAGGCCTGCTGCATGTGTGGAAAACGGTGTAAACAAAAATGTACTAGGGGGGGCGGAATCCACCGCCCCCCCAGGTCAGATAGGGTTAAAGTAGACTTTCTTAGCTTTCCGGAAGGAGCTTCAAGAGTTTCTTATATGTAGTTAACGAAAAATGTGGGTAGTCGCCCTACTGAATTGAAGATAAAGACCCTTCCTGCATTTTGACACCTGTCAACCGTGTATACCATACCGGACAAGCATAATTGTTAGTAAACAGGTTCACGCATTTGTAAACAAAACAACACTCGTAAGTAAGCAAAGTATCACCTGGCTGAGATTGCAAAGGGATCAAGGACCAGTAAACCTCATGGATTCTGAAACAAAGGAGGGAGGCTGAAAAATTGTCTCTACTCTTACTCTATGATCTCAGATGTCCAAGTCCAAAGAGTTGTAAAATCTGATAAGAGTAGAATCTCATGCAGACGAAGCTGCCTCTGCTTCGTTTTGACAAAGATAATAGCAGGTGTAGAGTGTAGATGAGTGTGGTCTGAAGTTAGACAATATACGTATTTCTTTTATAATAAGCGAGAATTTTAGACAGGGTTTAGACGTTTAGACTGTATTGAAAGTTCCTTAAAATTGCCAGATTTTGAGAACGCAGAGTTTCTTACCAGTATCTGTTCAAGTTTTTTTGATTTTTTTGTTAGAAACTATAAGCACTGAGTTGGCCAAAATCAAAATGTTTACGGCAAATACACGTTTTTTTTTATAAGAAACTGGTTTATAAGAAACTAGTACTACGATGACCAAAAATTTAAGAAACTCTAGTACTACGCTCAAGAACAGTTAAGAAACTCTAAAACTTTATTTCTGTATGTCTCTCTTATTCTATGTCTCTCTAACAAAGGTACCTTCGTCTTTTCTTGAATTTTAACTGCAAAATTGGCAAATTTTTGCCTTGCTCTGCATGGCTTCTTCTTGATGACAATGTCAATGCAAAATGGAAGCCCTTTGTCGAGAAGAAGGCTCACCTTTAAACAATACCGCAATTTTAGGCCCAAAAGAATAAGAAACTAATTAAGAAACTTTTACTACTAAAACGCCGAAATTTTCATGCGAAATTAAGAAACTTTTAGTACTAAGTGCTGATCCAAGTTTCTTATAAAAAAAACGTGTATATTGTTGAAACCTTATTCTTGATAAGAAACAAATTAAGGAACTTTTTGTTCTAAAATGCAAAAATATTCGCGTTGAATCAGGAAACTCTTAGTTCTATGGTCTGATCTGACTTTGAAAATAGAAATAAACTCTAAAAATTGCTTAGATAATTTTCCCATTGCTGGGGTTTATCAATTTTTTAGCTATCTGGGAGGGGTCTGAGAGCCTCTCATGAAGAATCTAGATACAAAAACATGTTTTTGATGAAATCAGAAATTATCGTTTTCGATCAAAACAAATGTTCAGTATCAGCATATGGTATCAGCAGCAGACAATGTAACCCAACCACTGACCGCCTATTCCGGCCAAAGGTTACTTCGAATTATAACAAAGGTCAATGAAACCCCATAACAAAGGCCTGGTGATTATACGATTGTTTTCTTTGAACTGCGTGACGTCATAAATGTTGATCACATGGTAGAGGGAAACAATTTGTTTTGGAGTTGGAAGATCACACGACTTCCCTAACAGGCCTGCAGACAAGTGTTTCGTGGGTGTCTGAAGATCATTCCGCGGATCATTCGATTTTGTGGTTTCTGAACAAAAGCAAGCTGCGCAAACCTTTGGCTGTAGAGGTCAGGCAATGCCTTGAAAATAATGGAAGAAAGTTACTAGAGTCAAGCCTGAGAGTATTTTTATTAATGTGATCTTTTGGTAGGGCCCGTTGTTGAAGATAGAAGAAGGCCCACTATTTCATAGTTTTACAGGAGATTCAATGCATCTTTTAAAGGTAAGCTTTGTTTTCACATTCTTTAATTTAGATGCTGTCTTCCATTTTATGTTGCGTTTCTGCACTGGTTTGGAATCTTTGGAGTCGATGTTGACTCGATGCCTTTTACTAGGTCAGGTCATAAATATTTTTAATTGCATTGCTAAAGGGCATGAAATACGTAATTGTGTTTTTTAAATAAGAATCCGCTTATTTATAAGACAAATAAAGCTATCAGATTGCCAAAGATCAAGGAACTCCAATACTGGGAAAATATAACGTAAGAATTATCAAATTTATTGGAGGAAATCCTCGGCATATTTTTTACTTCATTTTCATTTGTTCCCTGCATCATATTTTCACTCAGAAGTCAAAACAAGGTCAAATTTTGTACAACAAAGCGTTTAGTTTTCCGAGAAGACAAAGCGATTTGCCTTTCAGAAGATTAAATTTCACACCTCTGAGTACACTCAATCGAATGCAAATAAACAGAGAAAACAAAGCATTCTTATCGGCTTTGTCGAAGGTGTGAAATCTATTCTTGAGGCTGCCAAATTGCTTTGTCTTAATCAGACCTGTGTCTTTTGTTTTTACACAATAAACCCATGAGAATACTTCTTATCCTCAAAGGGTTAAAAGGAATCAAAATATTGTTGATATCGACCAGCGAACAGCAAAAGCATTTTTGGTGACTTTTCTTCTATTTTTCTGAGAATACGAGGCTAATGTATTCCTTTCTTCAAAAGTGTGAAAAAGGAAGAACCCAGTACTCAAAGTTTTGAGCAGTTTTTGTCCTGCTCCTGGTTGCGTTTTATGAAGGTAGAGTAGATGGCAGCATACTATGATGGCGGCAGTTAAATTTAGAAAAATCTTCAATGGTTTCGTTTGTCTTCTTCGCTCTTTCACCGTTTGAGATTGGTTGGTCTGTGAAAGTGAGGCTTCGAAGGTTTTCGGCCTTGGGCCACCAGCCCGGGGGGGGGGGGGGTACTCATATATTTTTCAGTACGGGGACGTGCCGCCGAACAGGGTATCATTTTCAGGATTCCTACTCCGGGACAGGGTATCACTTTTGTATGGCAGGGGCGGGCAAGTACTGTAAAATATTTGACCCCATGTTTGTCCAGAGGAATTGGAAAAAATAACCGGTTCTTTTGTCACATAGTACGACTTTCCTGCCCAAAACAACCAGTTTTGGGACAAAGGTGAAATTTGAATATCAATCTTCCTATTCCATCAGTTTGTCACAAATATCAAGTTTTCTAACCTCCTATCTGATCAAAATCCTGAAGTTTACCTGTAAGCTGGTTCTCCCTTTGTCCGCCAAATTTAAGCAGAAAAAACCAGTATTTCGAATTTTCACGTGAGCGGTTCTACCTTTGTCCACCAAATTTACGGAAAGAAGACCAGAAATTCCAATTTTTCACCAATTTTTCCGGCAAATTTCCGAAAAAAAGGCCAGAATTTCAAAATGTTCACCAAAGCGGCTCTACCATTGTCCGGCAACCGGTTTTGGGACACTTGTACTTTCATATCTATGATTACCACTTGCTTTCGAAAAACAGTATTTGGTCGAAACTACCATTTTTTGGGACAAACATCGTCAATGATAAATCATGTTGAAATTGTCCGTCAAATTGAAAAAAATAACTGCCTAAATTTGCCATCAAAAACTACCAGTTTTTGGGACAAAGGTGGTGCAAAATTTTTTCGTTAACTACCGGTTTTCGGACAAAGGTAGGACCATCGTTCCCAGTGTGACATGCCCGCCCTTGGTATGGCCGGCTCCATGACAGGGTCCATATTTTGTATAATTGACTACGTATCGTCGTTGTAAGCCATTTGCACTCCGCGAATATGATTTAAATCGTTTGGATGGCAACATTTCCGCATTTTCTGATAGATTTCGATCAAATTTTTATCAAATTCCCAGGGAAGGCTACGATTTTGTATGAAGAAACCCAAGAATAGGGTATTGTTTTTAAAGTTTTACTCCGGGACAGGGTATCATTTTCGGGAAATTTACTCCGGGACAGGGTGCCTTTTCAGATTTTCCAGCGGCACGTCCCCGTATTTTCGTAAATCAAGTACCCCCCCGGGCCACCAGGAGAAATCAGCTATAAAACGTTTGATTCGTATGCGCAGAAAAGGTCCTTTCCGAATGGGAAAGATTGATGTTCTTTTCAGAAACATCGTTAAAGCACATGGCCTACATTGTCTGCACTTCCTTGTCCTAGATCAGTGTTCCTTGTACGCTTATTGAAACCGCTTCCAAAACCTCCAAAATTATCGACGGTTATCGAGGTCGAAACCAGAACTGAATTCTATGTAGGATTCAAAATATACTCAATGGAATGACAAAAGAGGACAAAAGGCATGACAGAAAGGCACACAACTGACGACTCTCTTGAAATACTACACGTCTTTTTATAAGAAACTTGGATCAGCACTTAGTACTAAATATTTCTTAATTTCGCATGAAAATTTCGGTGTTTTAGTAGTAAAAGTTTCTTAATTAGTTTCTTATTTTTTGTGGGCCTAAATTGCGGTATTGTTCGAAGTTGAGCCTTCTTCTCGACAAAGGGCTTCCATTTTGCATTGACATTGTCATCAAGAAGAAGCCAGCACATTAAGGCAAAAATTTACCAATTTTACAGTTAAAAGTCAAGAAAAGACGAATGTACCTTTGTTAGAGAGACATAGGATAAGAGAGACATACAGAAATAAAGTTTTAGACTTCCTTAACTGTTCTTGAGCGTAGTACTAGAGTTTCTTAAATTTTTGGTCATCGTAGTACTAGTTTCTTATAAACCAGTTTCTTATAAAAAAAAGTGTATCTGCTCAAAGCTCAATTCCGAATATGGTCTAAGCTCGAAACCAAAACTGAAGTGACAATTTAGGATTTACAATCTGCAAAGAAATGATAGGAATTTTAGGCAAATCATCGTTCGATATCACGAGTTATGATATTCGATATTCACTATCACCATTACGAATACATTGAAAGTCAATTGCGGTAGCAATGGTAGCATTAAAATACTCCCAGTCCAATCTTGCAGATATCATTGCCTTGAATTAGTAAATTGAAAATAGTGAGTTTGGTTTCTCACACTATCAATTAAATATACATGTTTATTTGGTTAATTTAATCCATAATTAAAAACCAAAATATGATATCTTTTCAAACGAATCAACAAATAGAACCTGTGACCAAAAATGAAGGATAATGAAAACGAATTTATTGTCATGACAATCATACTTCATAAATTATCTCCAAACCCAAATGAAAGTTATTTACTTCTTATGAGAACATCGAGTTCTTCCTGATATAATGCAAGAAGTCCAGAAAGTTGTTAACCTGCAAATTTCTTGCAAACGCTGCACTGCTTAGTTAGGTAGGGCTGCCTAAAGGATGCCTACCCTGGGTACCAGAGCCTTAAAATTAAGGAAAGGAAGATCGAGAATTATTTGTTTCTTTTTATTATTTTTTATTTTTGTTGGCTCTAGTACCCAAGGGCCTAGCTCGTGCCTAATTTTAGGCCTAACTAACCATGCATTCTTTTGAGGGACGTTTTCATAATTTTGTACATTGAAATGCAGAAAAGAACCCGTTCCCGTACTCAGCATCAAAAAGCAATAATATATAAAAAATTATGCATGGCAGTAACAAACACTAAACTTATCAATCAAACGCAACAGGAACAGAAGATATATGCATTATGGGATTATGGGTATATGTGTCCATTCATTCCTAATTTCTCTGTTAGACTCAAGTGTTGAATCGAACGATATGAAACCAGATTTTGAGTGGGTTGGAATTCGACGAATACAATATACAACACAAACTGTTTTTGTTGACAAACCATAAACGACTTTGCTGAGATTATTTCTTTCGATTTTCATGCCATTTATGGCTATTTATTGTTCTCATTAACTCCAATATGCAAATTTTCTCATCGAGGAAAACCTAACCAGGAATTCCAGAATTGAGCTTGTTGGTTTTGGAAGAGATGTGAGAACGTTTCAATAAATACTCCATGCAGAAGGTAATGTGTGTTCACTTCGTCAGGAGTTTATACCCTTGGGTACCATACTCTCCAAAATAGAATGGAGGGTACCCAGGAGGGTACAGAGTTTAGCCAGCCAAGTTTATTTGTAAACTTTTATTGTGACTTTTTTCACATTGTCTTCAACTTCAAGAGAAGAGACAGAGTTTCTCGGATATTTGTATGCTCTCACTGAAGCTTTGAAGTTTTCGAAGTGTCATTTCATTTCATTTTCAATTTTTTAGGCATGGTAGCCCCTCAGTTAGAGAAAAACTGATTTACAGGTGGCCATGCAATAAAAATACTAAAACTAAACTAAGATTACAATTTCTGATTAAAATAATATCAATAAAAGTAAAATGAAAGAGTTCATTGCATAAAGCATCTCAACTTATGCTTTGTGGGATTTCATCAACCCTTCCCGGAATTTCTTTAGAGTAGGTGCTCCTTTTAATTCATCATTCAACCCATTCCAGAGACTGGCCGCTCTGAATGAAAAACATCTCTGACCAGCTGATGTTCTTAACATTGGAGTCCTAAGGTTTATATTAGAATTCCTCAGTACGCGAGAGGTTGTTTCGTTCAAGTGTGCAGCTATAGAGAGCTTTACATTTTTGTTATTGTTTACGTTTGACTCTTATATTTCTTAATCTCGAAGTGTTATTATTGTTTAAAAATGCTGATACCTAGGTAGCTAGCTAATCCTTAAATAAGATATATTTGATCCTTTTAGAGGGGGCTAAGCAGATAATCATTTGATTAATGAGCAATTTTATGAGCTCAATTAGATACATTGATGCTTTTGTCACGAAAGCAATATGTTTACGTTGTGTACGCCATTTTAAGGCCTAAGTTAAAGCAGGTCGTCATATATATTTTTGTTAAAGAAACCTAGATTGTTGCAAAAGGTACCAGACTATCCCAAATGCTGTGACAGACAGAATTCCTTGAATTCAGGCTATTGTAGAAAGAACCGAGGAAAGAACTAGTTGCTTTTGGTCGAGTTTCTTTGTTACAAAAATGCCCACTTAGTTTGGCGACTATTACAGGTTTCTTGAAGAGAAGAGAGGTGTTTGTCTGAGCTTGGTTAAACGCAATTTTAGAATGTGTTTATCAAAAAACTAAAAACCTCTTTTTACATTGCAGGCATTTTTTCAAGATCTGTCTTTATTCTGCATCATGTTGTTTGTGTGGAAAGATTAAAAACTGAAATCCAATTATTTCAACTTGAATGCTGAAGAAGAACAACTGTTTATCTCAGCGTATTTGTGATGTCGTCATTTGTTTTTATCCTTGTTTTTATCCTAAATCGTTGCATCGTCGTGGGCAATCCAAACATCGGAAGGATCTCACCTGACTTTGAGACAAGCAATTTCCCGCTTCTAGATTACACCCTTCCCCTCTCGATTTTCCATTAAATGTCATAACTTGACAAAATACTGCTATGATTCCGTAGAGGAATTCGTTAAGTAACAACCAGGAAAGCATGACATTTAAGAAGGTGCACCTTTTAACTTCTACATCCGTCTATTGATGATCACATGATCATTGCTTAGCTGTGATTGGTTAGTTTTGCTGTGTTCTGTAATCTGATTGGTTGTTTCCGATCTTCCCAGAATAACAAACGAAGCTTCGACGTGAACTTCACAAAATCAAGAAAGCTGAAAAGCAGCGGCGGTGAACAAGAATTGTTATGGGGTAAAAATCTCAACAAAGCACAGCAACTAAAGCCAAGAAGCCATCAAAAAGCCGTGCAATCTTCGCTTCAAAAGCTCACCCAAACACCAGACATGACTATGGCTGCCAGCGCCGTTGTGTTCTCGCCATACACGCTGGAGAAGGTTGCTAAGGCGAAGGCCACCATAGAGAATTATTACACAAATCTTATAAACCAACACAGAGAAAGAAGAGAAAGGTATTATGATTTTGATCAGTTTCGTAAGCAAGTTAAATAAACAAATTAATAACCTAGTTCACTTTCCGACCAAACATTCTTTCCAAAAACAGCATCGACTTGCGGGATCAATGGAAAATTCCTTCTCGAGCTGTTGTGGGAATCTGATGAAGGCCTAAAACTTAGGCCCATATCTTTTGGCTATCTTTGGCTGGCAGGATTGCCTGTTAGGGGGTATATGTCCTCGCAGTCTTCTGACTACAACTAACCTAAATCATGGAGCAAATTCAGGCCCTATTTATCATCATCCTGTATGATTTCAGCCAACTCCATCTGCTACATATATTTCTAAACCACCACCATTATTATGTAAACAGTTTACATAATATATTTTCTTGAATTGGTTTACCAGGTGTTAACAAGTCGTTGCCACTTTTTAAATCAATTTTTTATCAAGGAAGGTAGCAGCCATAGAAATATTGTGGATGTTAAGTAGTTTCGAGGTAACAGAGCTACAAGATATCTAACTCCAACTGTATTTCCTTGAATACCAGTAAGCTGCCTTTTTCATGAAGATGTTGTGTCGTACAGTGGTGTAACCCACTGACTGCGAATTTGCCGCTAGAACAGCCCGGAAGACAGGGTTCGATTCCTGGTAGAGCCCCACCACTTGAGCATCATGACAAGGGGTTGCAGCCTCAGTTAGGTCTTTTGTACAATCCCAGCACTTGGGCACTAACCACAATTCACCTTTGCCTTTGTTTTGTGACTGTTTGATTATTCTTTTGCAGCCCCCTCCTCTAAAACAAAGATGTCACCCCAAAGATTTTTGCCATGTGAAAGTAAGGAAGTTAGGTGGATGTTAGTGTTGTTGTTTTCTGATTTCTCTTGTGCAAACAGTCATCATTTCATTTCCTTCATAATTTTCTGGCTTGGTGGAGTAGAAAAATGTAAAACAATTTTCAACTCTGGCATCTAGATAACAAAGTTTGCAGTATGGTTTGTTGTTCTCATTATTACAAGTCTGTTCTTCAACAAGCATTTTTTCCACTTGAATGAAGAATGAATTCTAAATGTGAGAAAAATTCCTTAAAACAGTTTGAAAAATTGTTCTGCTTGAATTGTTTACCAAATGACATCAAGGTAAGAATTCAGCACAGCCAAGATACCAGCCAGGCTGGACAATTGAGTACTAGCATGAGTAGACATGGATAGTTTCATAAAGCCCAGACAAAATTTTGGCAGCTTATAGGGAGATGTTTGCAAATTTATTAAACCAAGCGCTGCTTGCTTAAAAAATCACCTGGCTTGATTATAGGCAATTTACTGCACATGTGATGCACTTTCCTGTCTTGCTGGCAAAGGGAATCAGGAGGTGTGGTCAGTCACATGGAGAGGAAGGGCCAGCTTCAATAAGCTTAGCTTTTCAGAATCCTTAAAACTGCCTTTGGATGCTTCAGGTAGAAATATATAGAAACAAATAATATGATTTTCAAACAATTCCTGTGTTACATGTGTTGGAAAATGAGTCAAGTCAAACACTTTAAAGTTAGGTGCTTGCTGCTGTAACAATAAAAGGACACTATGCAGTTATGTGTAAACAGAAACCTGTAATTTCTCTTTACATAGTACAAGAAAGAGATTCTTAGTAAGCATAACCACTTCAGTGGTATTTACACCATAGATTGTTACAACATGAGTAATGGTAAGTAATGGTAATGGCCTTGTACACCTTAACATGGTTTTCTTGCCCAAGAATTCTTGTTTAGAAAAATTTACAGTCTTTCATATATGGCTGAAGAATTCTCATGTAAAGAATTCTTTTCATGTGCACAAGTCCTGTACTGTGTAAGGCAAGATTGACCTGGACAGTGTCTTTAAAATGGAAGGAGGGCTCTGATCTGTGCTGATTTCTTCCCTTCTCTACTGTACAGAAAACTAGGGACCTTGCTTTGTCGATATTGTTTTAATCAATATGATTCCAGGGTTGCCAGGCAACTCTATAAGTTTTCATGAAAATTTTGTTATTCTTCAATTTCTATGGTCTTCAGGGATAGCAAGTGACTGAGGTGAAGATGAAGTTGCAGTTTTTAGCACCAAGCACTGGGGTCGCAGAAGTAGAATAAGTCCAAATCGAGTCTGCGACCCATTGTCATGATGCTCAAGTGGTGGGGCTCTACCGGGTATCAACCCCTGTCCGCCTGACTGATCTGGCTGCAAAGTCAGTGGATTACACCACTGCGCAATAACAAATTCACTTTGCCAACTAAGAACAAGGGTATTAATTTATGATGAAGGTTGATAGCACCTCACTCAAGAAAGAAAATGTAAAGGTGTGCAGTACAGGCCTTGTGCTCATAAACGTTGCAAGAATTCTTCACATTATGATCAGAATTCTTGAGCCATACTAAAGGTTGTTATTCTTTCTAAAGAAGAATTCTAGGCTGGGAAACCAAGTTAATATGTGCAATTCATGATGAAAACTGATAGCACCTCGGTCAAGAAAGAAAATGTATAGTAAAGTTGTAAGGCCTCAGAAAAATATAAACATTTTTTGACAAACTTTGTATGAAAAGAATTGAGTAATTCTTGATCCAACAAAACTTTCTAAGATATGAAAACACGAAAATGAAGGGATTAGGAACATTGTGATCTCCATGTGGAGAATTATTTGCGGCAGGTATGTGCATGCAATACCATTGAATTTGTATTGAAGCAACAAACAACATGCTTGATTCTTAACTCAAATGGAAGCCTGCTGTTCAAGACATGTGAACACAGTGCACAATGCTTTATTTGGCATTCCGGAGAGCTTGCTTTATGAAAACTGCATGTCTGGTGCTCAGTGTTTTGATAAGTTTGAAGTAGGCCTGTCTGATCTCTGTTGTTTCTAGATTAGTGCAATTCAGCGAAAAGGTGATCATTAAAGATTTAACATGCAAATTCATTGCCAAAGAGGAAGCAAGCCTCCAAGAGCATGATCACCTTTTTCCTAACTAGCATTGATTAGATAACATAACCGTAGGTCCTCAAATAACTTTTGGCTTATTTAGCTGCAGCCAAAACTATTTTTCACTAAACTAACATTGATTAACCTCCCATCTTTTTATTTGGGGCTTATTTGAGGGCTTATTTCAAAAATATATTTTTGGGTGTGGGCTTATTCGAGGACTTTCTAGCAGATTCAGTGGCGGACACTTTGCCAAATATTGGGGGGACGAAGCTATTGTTTCGGTTAAAAAGCATTGTTTGTTTCTATTGTTTTCGAACAAAAGATCTTTGTTCTAGCCAACATTGGGGGGCGATCGCACCCCCTCGCCCCCCCCCCCAGGTGTCCGCCACTGAGCAGATTCAACATTTTTAGCAGTAATTTCTTGTGATTGAAAAGTGATACACAAGCTAAGAACATCAACTCAGGCAATAGAAGTGGATTTATTTTAATTGGCTGTGTGTGCTTCTTGCAATATGAGTTTTGAAACAGTGGATACAGTTTGGACTCTCACACTAAACTATGCAAAGCACTTCAGATATTTTGATTGCTTATTCTTGGAAAGTAACAGACCTATCTATTCTAGAAAAGAGTCTGGACTGAGAAATGTTTTTATTCATTCTTATTTGAATGCTTGATTGAGCAGTTTTAGAGATTCGATCATGTTGTGCACACTCAAAAATTTATCAGTTTCTGTAAAAGGTATAACAAATATTGCTCAATCCGAGCTCATCTGTTTAATAACTGAAAGGATTATTGTTTTTACCATGATTCTGGTATAATTGTGAGATACTTACGGGGAAAAACTACAAGAGGAGCACCCTTGGAGACAGTTCTGTTCATTTTCGTGTGATGGACCAAAATCTGAAAGATGATTTTGACCTGACAAAGATTTTTGATCGAAACAATATGCAAGTCAAGAGTTGTACTTTTATGATTTATGCTCATATATATTTATAGAAAGATTAGATTAGGAAGGTCAAAATAGATGGAAAAAATGTGAGAAATGTGAGCAATTAAGAGTATGATTCTCAGCCTTGACCAGAAACTTTGTATCTTCACAGTCTCTGGATGCCAATTAGTGCCTGGTCATTGGTTCAAAATTAACTCTCCTGATCACTTTAATTGCTGCATGTTTTTCTTATAAATTTTGTAAGCATTTCAGAATATTATTAAAAAGAAAATATGGAGATTCAATCATGTTGATTTCTCTTGATAAAAATTGATATGGTTTCATTTAATCTAAAGCATATGTTATTTAATTTTAATTTTTTAATCTTGTGGTTCATCTCTGGAGGATTAGAGGAGGAACCATGCAGTCACTTTTGTCTCTCTTGTACCACAAGTACGTCACTAAGTCATCAGTTTATGCAAAGAATCTTCATAGTATGTTACCACATAATGATATGACTGAATTCTTTCAATAGTATATTCCCTTTTGTGTAGCTTTACTTGTTGCTTCATTTGGCCCAAAATCTTTCAGGTAAATCCAAAGTCTGTTCGGAACAAAATTCATTCCCAAAATTTTTTCATCAACTTTTTGTCTATTCCATTGATAGTTATTTTGATCTATTTTGTTAATACTATCTGTTGTTCTTGGCTTTCTGTCTAGCTTCTATGTCAAGAGATTACATGTGTACAAATTTTAATGCTAGACTTTACTGATTGCAATCTTTAAACTTAATTGTAATGAGGTTTGCATGAACTGTCTGTTCCCTCAAGGGGAACAAGCTGACAGACTCAATTGAGGAATTCTTATACTAAGTGTTATTTTTCTGCAAAAGCATTTAGTGTTTTGCAAGAAGCCTGTAATTTCTAAGAGACAGGAAAAACCTGCAGATAAGAATCTTCTGGCTGAAATTTAGGGATTCTAAACCAATCCATAAGATCTTTTTCACTCTGATATTTTGTCCAGGTTCTTGCTAAAGAATTTGATTCCCAGAACAGAATGAAGCAGCTGTTAAGGTAATAGAAAGGCTAAAGAAAATGCCTACACACCCATTGTTTGTTTTGCTACCCAATGATACAGCACATGTCAAAGGAACACAGCAACACAACGAAAAACAACTGGGTTAGAGATGTTATCTAAATGAGATTTTTTCGTTATAGAGTACAGCAACTGGAAGATGCTATGCAAAGAGAGGGACTAAGTGACAAGGAGGTAAAACATTTAATCATTTATTTAGAAGCATGACTGACAATGGCTATGGTATGCCAATGCTGGTTTATTGTGCCACGTGCCTAATTGAGATCTCTGTGCCCCAAAAAGACTGTTCTCAGTGCTAAGTATTTATCCAGCACATCAGTCAGCTGGTTTTTCATTGGGGTGAGCACATTTTTCACGCGAAGCAACATTTTTTTCAGTGTAAGCATGCACGCAATCAAACCTCATCAATCAAATCTCAATTGCACATTTTGAGAAAATTCACTTCTCACAAAATATTTGCACAGTGTAGAACTGGCTTTAGCATTGCTGCCTGTTGATAAATTTTATTCTGAAAATGGTCTTGTAAATCTGAATTTCCTGTCACAAAGTTTTCCAAAGTATGCCAAGCAAGAATTTTAATATATTCTGCTTTCTTTTTTGTCAATATTTAGAAAGATGAAAGAAGATCATTGTATGCAGTGAGAGAAACAGAATTTTTGCGATTAAAAAGGACAAGAATTGGAAGGGATGATTTTGAATCATTGAAAGTTATTGGTAAAGGAGCATTTGGTGAGGTCAGTACATCTGAAGTTTATAGCAACTTTTTCACAGCATTTGAAGATTCTGGCTAAGCTAAAATATGGCATGAAATATTCTTCGAGCCATTTACAAGGTTACAGCAAGGCTTTTCTAGGCTAGAACAAGGTCACAAGGTGATAACTACAAGGCTTATACATGGCTATTACCTGGTCGTGTATTTTGGTACGGGAATTTACTTGCAAGCCGTTCTGTAATTTTGCAATGCCAATTTCATAATTTGATCTGGTATTTGATATAATTCTCTGCAGCCTATGTGTAGTTTTAATTTTGATCTTATATGAACTTTATGATTGTTTTTTAGGTACGACTTGCCCAGAAAAAAGATACAGGTCATGTTTATGCAATGAAAATTCTTCGGAAAGCAGATATGCTTGAAAAGGAACAGGTATGAATTTGCATTCTCCACATGATTCTCTGATGTCAGAAGAGTGCACAAAACCACAAAGCATGGATAGAATTGAGTCCAAAACATGTCAAATTTAAATGAAACCAAACAACCGGAAGATGAGAAATACGACAACAAGTTTATTTGATTTGATTTATTACACCCCCAGTAACGACCCCGCTAAAATGATGCCCCACCAAGGTAAAAGGATGGCCCGCCAAGAAAATTTGTTTCCCTGCTCAGTTTTAGTTTGAAAATTTCCCTGCCTTGTTTCTGTTGTTCCCCCGCTGTTTCCCCGTCGAAATTTGTACAACTTCCACCACAGATGATAGCCAGAATTTTGCCTTTGCCCATCATGATATCATAATCCCCCGTCGAAAATGTATGATTTCATAATTTCGCCGCTGTATTTTAATGTCCGGCTGGGTCGTTACTGAGGGGTGTATTATTTGAACAACCTTTCCAGTTTAGAATTTTGAATTGACGGAATTAATCAGCTGGTAAATTGAATTCATATTAAATTTCATGAATCCTTGCCATGACTGAATCACATCTTTCCTCAAGCGGTTAAAGCATTTTTGACTCTCTTCTGTATGAAATAGCTGCTTGAGCTGAAAAATATGAGATATATCGGTTGAGTGTCTTTAGGTACCTGGGGACTATAGACTGGCTCTGAAATCTTTCGACGGAGTTGCCTATTCCCAGACTGAAATTTTTTTTATATATATATTCATTTAAATATTACAATATAGATTTACAAGCTACACTACTTTACAAAATTACTATACAACTATAAAATACTACTGGAACGATACCCCGAGGAGCAAAAGGCTATGAATACCCCGAAGCCATTTTGACATAGAGATTAAAACTAAATATTAAAACTAAAGTCTGTCTCAAATTACATGCCATGAGAAATGTCTGCGATTGAAACAATTTAAGTGTTTGGATGGGTAATTAGACATTGTCGCAGATATTGCGTGGCATCTAATTCGAGACAGACGTTTAACATACAACGAAAAGAAGAAAAAAATAGAAGCAAAGAAAAGAAGAACACATTTACTTAAATGAGACATGGTGGTTGTGATTGTGTGGCTTATAACGGAGTGTGAAATTTTCTAATCAAATCGACCGGACTGAAATGAACCATGCTCCTCATTGTTGTGCAGATCTGAAATGGCTTTAAATCGATCCCCTGTTTTTAACAACTTTTTGAGGATTTTAAGCATGCCCTTTTCCTTGAAATCCTTAAATTCAGGAAATTTACCGTGCCCAAAAAACTTGTGAAAAAGCCTCATAACGTAGGCTAGTCTTTTAATGACAGAACAACGTTTGAAGCATTTCAATCGGCCACTTCCTTAATTTTCTATAATAGTATTTTGGGTCACCCGGTATACAAGGAGTCATCCAAATATTGTTTAATGAAAAATTCTGTTTCGTTTGATTGTTAATTTTCTTGATTCTTTCAAGGTTGCGCATGTTAGAGCTGAACGAGATGTCCTTGCAGAATCTGATAACCCTTGGATCGTCAAAATGTATTATTCATTTCAAGATGCACAGTGTCTTTTCTTAGTTATGGAATTCCTTCCTGGTGGTAAGTATCATTTTTTAACTTATTTCCCAGTGTATGAGTGAGTAATGTGAAAATGGTGAAAGGTGAAATCGTTGAGTCATCGCCTTGCTTTCATGAAAAAGGATGAAATGATGTGATCAAGGAATAATGCAGGAACCTCCCTGTATACCTTCAAAACAACGTTTAAACTACGCTATGATATGTCGCTACATTTCGCTTTCACATGCAACGCTGTTACAGCGCTTTTATCCTGGGAGTTGATCCCATAAGAAAACTATCAGATGCAAAACAACGGGCAAAACGAGGTGTCGACTTATATTTTAGCGTTGTTTTAGAGAATGAACCAATCCCAGCTTCTTTGCGTAGCTATCACACGATACATCGTATTACTGTGTGACCGGGCGTCGTTGTACCGTTATATTGCCGTGCTTTCTGGCGACAAAAATTAATTGTCAGAAAATGAAGCAATAAACATTACAACGGGAAAATACAGCAGTGTGACCGCAGCCAATAATACAAGAAAATGAGGACAGTTGGACCAAATGAAAAGCGAAAGATTGTCATCACAAAACTCACAATAGACCACACGTTGCTTTCCTGGCTTGGCTACTTATTAATGTGGTGTTATTCATTTCAAATTCGAAAGTAGTATATACTCGTAAATTCGACAATTTGGTTCAAAACATGCATTTACGTCAGAAATAACGTGTGCTCCATTAGTTATCAGTATACTTCACGGCTTTGAATGATTAATTAGTTAAAAGCTGAAAAACCCAAATATTTTTGTGATATTTCTCTCGCGTTTTTATGAGAGCTGAAAACATAGGTAAATTTTGCTGTATGAAAATTTCCTGGTGCGTATACACCTTCTAGAATAACTTTTGGCATTCAAGTATCCTTAGGTATACCTTTCAAAACCATCTTATTTTTAAAGATGAGGCAAGCGACGACAATCATTTTGTTGAAGTTATTCATTCTATTAACATTTGACAAATCTAGGTATTACATTCCAAGTAGGAAGACACAAATCAGGTTAATTAGAAAATTTTAATTAGCGAATAATTATACATTAAAAGGCAAATTTAAACCCTCAGAAAAACAAGTAATCCGAGGTAAACAAGCGTGAGTTACATTTCCAACGCGAAAAGGGGACCCGAGGCCTAAACCCCGAGTTGATAAAATGAGAGCACGATAAGGGCTAAATTAAAAGAGAAAAAACGGGATAGGTGACTGTTGGAAATTGAGTTGAAGTCGATCACGTAAAATCAAAAGGCTTTCGTGAATGAGTAAATCAAAGTCTTATTTCGTAATTCTAGCTTAAAGGACAAATCCGGGGTTGGTATTATTCATGATAGAATACAAGGTTATACTGTTATGAATCGTTTGTCGTACTTTTTCCCACCATTTTCGTCTTTTCCCTGAGAAATCGCGTATTCAAATAAGCGACCTGAGCGAAATGACGTCATAAGAGCGCAAGGAATCTATGTCTTCTGACGTCACTTTTAACGAAAACGAAGCTGTCCTATTGTTTCTTCATCTCTTAATCGTTGCCAGCCTCTTTATTGTGTGCTCATGCAAGAAAATGGCGACACAGCGACCAGATTTGGCCTAAAATATCCGAATTTTTATTGAATTTGAAGCTGTTACGATCCTCCGAAAGTAAAACAAAGTTAAGAATTTGCGGCAGCAGTTGGTAAGTTAGTTTTCTATTATTAATCATACCAACCCCGGACTTGTCCTTTAAAGAGGAATCAAATAGAAAATTCATTAACCCTTGTGCAATCTTTTTAGATATTTGACACCTATCCTTGCTAAGCGTATTTCTCCTTTCTCAAATGCAGGTGACTTAATGACGATGCTAATGCGAAAAGACACATTCACTGAACAACAAACACAATATTACGTTGCTGAATCCATACTTGCAATTGACTCAATACATCAATTAGGATTTATTCACAGGTGTGTTTTATTATTCATGTTTCTTATCACTTTGCTCAGACACGAATTAGATTGAAGTTTCAAAATCTTGTGGGATCTTGTCGACCGTGGTTATTAATTCATGCTAATTTTAACTCCTTAAAGAGCAATCCAAATGTTTTTCAATATCCTAAAAAAATTCGAAAGAATGCATTTATTTTCTTACCACTTTGCTCATATATGAAAATCGTTGACGAATGTTCTAAAATGGCCTACGCAAGGTACTCTTCAAATAAGAACCATTATACCTTGAAATTTGGCTTAGTACCTTTAAAATAAGAACCTATTTCAGCTTGGCGCTCAAAAAGTAGGTTCTTATATGCGGGGATTTACTGTAATGCCTTTATTTTCTTTTTATTCATATATGAAATTTACCAACCTGCTCAGATACGAAGTAGATTAAAACTTTTAGAATCTACTGAACAGTTTTTGACCGTGGATATTACTTCATGCGCATTTGAACTCCGTAAAGGGAGAGCGATTCATATCATTTTCAAAATCCTGAAATTTGAAGAAATTCATTTATTCCTCTTGCCACTTTGCTCAGATATGAATTAAATTTTAATTTTTCATTTAGATTGATCGTAACATTGTAACATTTTCTGAAACTAATCTGATTTTTCTTGACAGAGATATAAAGCCAGACAACCTTCTGCTAGATGCAAGGGTAAGAAATATTTGTTTTTCAATTCGTTTTGTTCATATGTTGAATTACTGATTCTGGAGTATTTTAGGATTGCATAAGACTTTCTAATTCAAAGAAGTGAAATCTCTTTATTTCTTGTTGTTTCTTTTGCTAAAAATGAAGTGTGAGGAGTTTACTGACCTTGGTTTCACAATGATGGTACAGGTAGACTGAAAGGCGAAATAGCTCTCACCTCCGTTTCTTGTAAAATATCTATCTTCATGTTATTGGTGGACTTTAGAGTGATTTCATTTCATTTTACAGGGGCACATAAAGTTATCTGATTTTGGATTGTGCACGGGTTTGAAAAAAGCACACAGAACAGACTTCTATCGAAATATTACTCCAGCAAACGTTGACGCATTATGTAAGTCTTATTCAATTTATATTTTGTATTTATTTTTGGCTTATCCAAAACCCGCTTGACGAACATTCTGAAAAATTCCTTAGAATGTTTCCTCAGAAAGAAACTTCGTCTTACTTTTAAAGGGGTTGCTTTGTATTCAATTCAACTCAATTTATTGATAGAAATACATCCTAATACAAAGCTATCAGTAAAATGTGTATTCCATACGACCCAGTAGAAGTATAGCTTATCAAGCCTTAGCCGTTAACTAAAAGGAGAATATAAAACTAACATTTAAATGAAAACAGTACTAGTACAATGTAGATATTTCAAAATTTAACAAAGAGGCTTTGTATCTATGGGATAATCATTGTGGGTTACAACGGAACGATATGTTGGTAATCGTAATCTAAGTTAAGTCAGTCGTTGTTTACTATTCTATGTTTGAGATGTTTCGAAAATGCTTTTACTTGCATTATGTTTTTAAGATTGCATGGAAGGCCATTCCATAAACGATTGATTAAATTCAATGATTGGGGTTGTAAAAGGTTCAGAAATTGATAAAATGAAGGGTTTTCCTATACAAACCACTACATCTTAAAAAATGATTAATGACAGAAAACTCCAGGGCTAGCAATCGTTTTTAAGCCTCGTTATTTTTGTTAGTAGGGAATTGATGATGAAAAAAATGAGCAGAAACTTCCCTGATTCCATGCTATTGTGAGGATACTCTTATTGTTTCAATGGCAATTACTTACGTAATTTGTTCCAATTTTGTTGGTTTTATAGGTGATCCTGTTGGTACCAAACAAAAAGCATTAACTTGGAAAAAGAACAGAAGGGCAATGGTAATATCCTTTGCTTACTCATTTCGAATTTCATCTTATATCTTATGCAACGTTCGGTTACAAAATTTATCACAGTATAACATCAGTGTGCACCTTTAGAAGCATAGGTTCCAAATCTTTAAAAAGGTGGGTGTAAAATTTAATGACCTATTCCTCTGAATTGAATGACTTCAAAGAAACTTTAGCTATTTCTCTATAATTCTACCGTTGGACTATTCTGACATCTTCATTATTTTCAGATTTATAGTGTTTCTCTTCTTTTTCAAGAATTCGAGAAAAATGTTCAAAAAACTTAAAACCATCGTAATTTCTAAATTGTTTAATGCCATTAGAGCTTATATCACTATTGTGCACAATCGAAAATTCTACAAAATGTAGCAAAATATCGTTTGATTCTGATTCTTTTCAGAATAGCCAAAGGTCTGTTCTAAATTTAGGAATTTTCAAGGTCACGTGCATCCATATACAGATTTTGATTGTGTTTCAAAATTGGCATTTTCCTTTGGGTCAGCCCGCATATTATCTTCCAATATTAATTGAAAGCTGCATTTTCATTGTACAGGCATATTCAACTGTCGGCACGCCTGATTATATTGCACCGGAAGTATTTCATCAAACAGGATACGAGCGAACGTGTGATTGGTGGTCATTAGGTGTCATTATGTACGAGATGTTGATTGGATATCCACCGTTCTGTTCAGAAACACCACAAGGTAAATATATCAATTAAGTATGACATTCTGATGGAATCAATAACATACAGTTAAGCCCGAAATTATTCATACCTATGCCAGATTCTGAGTATTTTGCATCGTTCTATTTGAGGACCAATTTTACTGTGGCTGAAGTTTCGTAAGAATGTGATAAAAGGCTGTAACAAGTGCTACAAGAGACATTTCAGGGAATGAAATATCTTGTGAATTGGTTAGCAAATATAACGATTGAAAATACTCCAAATTTGGCATAGGTATGAATAATTTCGGGCTTAACTGTATCTAAAGCAGTTGGCATTCTGGCTAAAGATATAAACATGTCGCATTGGCTCCTCACGAAGATTCCGATTAAGAACCTTCGTGCTGCTTTGTGGTCATACATGATAATAAAGATAATACTAGAGATTTTGTTTTGAAACTATTCAATGTCTGGGACTCTTTACCTTAGATCCAATAAAAAGTGCATTTTCAATACCATACCCTGTCATGTTTGGTTTTTACAATGTCAACGTTTTAACAAAACTTAGGCAAATTTTTAGTAGAAATGTATGTGATCTAAAGACGTTGTAAATGGTAACAGTTCGCATTTTTAGCCAGATAAAACACTAGTCAGTCTTTACAAATCACCAAACACAAGAGTTAGAAATATTGTTCTATTTATAGCAATCGTAGCAATCGCTTTAAGACATCTAATATTGACAAAGAGAGTCGGAATTGCTCTCCGACTCTACGTTAAGCTGTTATCGCTTGATTGAATAAAGAATCTTTGAAATCAGTCTCTTACTTCGGTTTCTACAATCCTGCAAAACTTGCAGTATTATTTACTCACCCGCAAAGGAGCAGAGAATTTGGATGATGAAGGCGCCTTTGCTGGCCTTACATCCAATGTGAAACAGTTCCCAGTATTTATCAGTAGTTAATTGTACAGGGTGTCCCAAAAATATTGTGCCCCATTTGTCTGAAGATTGCGACAAGACGGCAAAAAATTCTCGCCAAACTCTTGCATGATGGTGCTCTTCAGATGTTCAATTAAAGTTTGCAACCATCCCCATAAAAATCCGTTGAAAAATGATGGAGCTATGACCTTCAGAAGACAAAATAGCAAAATATTAAGGCAAAATGGCCGACTGCTGGTTTCAGTCGTCAGAAAAAATTGGTCTTCTGAAGGTCGTAGCTCCATCATTTTTCAACGGATTTTTACGGGTATGGTAGCAAACTTGAATTGAACATCAGAAGAGCACCATCATGCAAAAGTTTGGCGAGAATATTTTGCCGTTTTGTCGCAATCTTCAGATAAATGGGGCACAATATTTTTGGGACACCCTGTATGTGTAGCTTTTTGTAGTTGTTTTACTTAATCTTCATTTATTTGCATGTCTCTATGTTAATGGCCATGGGCGTAGTCATTGCCTTTTGCTGCCTGTGGTATCGTAGCTGTATTGTAGTATAGTAATTAGAAAGTATTGTAGGTAACATGTAGTGTAACATTTTATGAATATATAATAAAAAAATTTGGACAACCTTCAAGTACATCATTGAAATCACTTTAATTTTTTTCTAGAAACATACAAAAAGGTGATGAACTGGAAAGAGACATTAGTATTCCCATTAGAAATACCAATAACAAATACTGCCAAAAATATGATATTAAGATTCTGTACAAATTCTGAAAATCGAATTGGAAAAAATGGAGTGGAAGAAATAAAAGCACATCCTTTCTTTAAAGGAGTTGATTGGATCAGTATCAGGTAAATTCTTTTTTCTTGGTGTTTGTCATTGCTACTAAACATAGATATAGCATAGGTTCCAAATCTTTAAAAAAGCTGGTGTAAAATTCAGTGACCTATTTCTTTGAACAGAATGACTTCAAAGAAACTTAACCTATTTCTCTATAATTCTACCGTTGGACTTTTCTGAAATCTTTAATATTTTCAGAGTTGGAATGTTTTTTTCTTTTTCAGGAATTCAAGAAAAATTTTCAAAAAAACTTAAAACCATCGTAATTTCTAAACTGTTTGAAGCAACATGAAATAATTTCGAAGAAATTAATAGTTTATGGATGTCTACAATATGGTATCAAGCAAAAGTCTGTCACTTTTCTGGTTTATGATATAGAAATTTGATGACGTCACACCCTCAAATGAGTTGAAATGTAAGATATGCCAAAATTTTGAAAAATATTCAAAACTTTTGAAAAGTCCAACGGTAGAATTAAAGATAAGTGACTAAAGTTTGTTTCAAGCCATTCATTAAAGATTTGGAAGCTATGCTGTTTGTCATTGCTACTAATTTGTACATAGATATTTCCAAGGCCCCGTTTCAACTGCCATGTATCTTTTCAGTTTTTCTTTCATTATGTATTTCTACCTACCGGGTGTCCCAAAAAGGTAGTCCAGTTTAAAAAATCACCAAAAATTGATTATCAAATCTTTGAGGAAATTTTCTTTTTGAATTGCTTTTTCAAAGACCCAAAAATATTCACAGATGATAAAATGTTTGCTTTTGATACAGCAAGGTAGAAAATTTATACGTTGAAAAACCTTATTTTAAGCTATAGTTTTTATGCAACATACTCAATCTTGCCTCAAGAGTCAAAAGTTTCAGATTTTTATCATCATTGAAATCTCCAATGATAGTGCGCATTTATTTTTGTCATTTATGACCAAACTAGAAGTTTTACACGCACAAAGAAATTGATTTTGCAATCATCAGTGTTTTTTTGCAGTATGATTCAAAACCAGGTAGCCCTAAAAAGAGCCAAATTTGCTCATTTTTAAACCGCTTACAAGATCAGCTATGTTTTGGAAAATAATTTGGTCCTTGATCTACTTGACAAAAAAAGAAAATTGAAGATCGGCCGTGTAATCAGATTTTGATGATTTTTCAAACAGGAGTACTTTTTTTGGGACATCCGGTACCTAACATCCAAAGGTAGTTTTAGGACGCCGAGAAGTTAAGCTTATCGCAGCTGTGTCTTGGTCCTTCCTCTCGATGTGACCACACCTCGTTATTCCTTTAGCCTGAGATTGCAGAGGTTGGTGACCTTTAAATTGGTAGTCAAGCGTGCTACCACTGAGCCATCCCCACACTAGAGTTGGCGACTCTTTTTCAGTTTTGTTTGTTCTTCATTGAAAATGCTTTTGTTTCCATTGGAAAAAACTTCAGCAACGAGTTTATTTTATTATTAGCACTGTTCCCAGAAGACAAATACAGTAAGTGCCCGCGTATAAGAAACTCAAATTTTCAAATCAGGCTATCTGGTTTCTTATATGCAAGAAAATATTTTCAAATGAGGCTGGCAGATTTCTTATATGTCCATTAAGAAACTTTCTTTTACGCAATGCTTTCTTGTAAAAAAAACCATCTTTAGATTCAAGGATCATGCTGCATAGTAAACAAAGATGCCCCAAGAAATGATCATGGATGAAGCAAATATCAAATACTGTTTATCCGGACATTGAGCAGATTTTACAAATTATCGTATTGAAGCTACACAGAAAAATGGCAGTGTAGTTGAGAATTTTTTCAACTTCGCATCATTTATAAGAAACTAGAAAAAATCCGGCTGCCTGGTTTCTTATAAAAGAGAAAATATTCTCTATGCTGGCAGGCTTTTCTAATATGCAGGGACTTACTGTATTTATGATTAATCTATACGATTTCTTTGAACAGAGATCGACCAGCTGCGATTCCAGTTGAAGTCAAATCAATAGACGACACATCGAATTTTGATGATTTCCCTGAAGTGGATTTAACTTGGAGTAAGTTGATTTCATTCATTTCATTCACTGCCAATCGCGCGAACAACAACAACAGAAGTGTTTTGCAATGGAATTTTGCGTGATCGCATATCTCAGGTGAAATCTGAGCGTAAATCTCAGGCGTAAATGAGCTACGAGCGGGTCATTTCGCCCATGTAATAGGGCCCTAAGCCCAACATGGGCTCAAATCTTTAAAAAGGTCGGTGCAAAATTCAATTATAGTTTTCTTTGAATTAAATGGCTTGGGAGGAATTCGGGTTTTTTGCTGTAAATCTGCTGTGGAAATTTATTGTTATCTTGATTATCTTAAAAATGGCGGTATTTATTAAATTTAAAGCTATGACTTCCTCAAATTTCTAAATCCTAAACCAGAAGAGCTACAGATTTCTGCTTGCCATCATTTGTAGACCTTCATAAAATATGCTTTTCTTGAAGGTTATGTCATTTTTCATCTATTGGTGTAGGATTTACGATGATTTGAATTTTTTCAACATTTTCAATGTATTTTTTCAAAAATGATTAGATTGACACCATTTTGAAAAAAATCAAGATATCAAAAAATTTCCATTGCAGATTTATAGCAAAGTACCATAAGGTCCTTTCAAGCCATTCAATTCAAAGAAAAATGTCATATAATTTTACACCCACCTTTTTAAAGATTTGAAAGATTTGAGCCATATGCTCCCTCAGCCCTTAGATAGTAGGCTTGAATTACCTCTGACGTTAAAGCAATTGTCTATACGTATGCCTTCTCTACTTTAAATAGATTGATAATAATACTTCAACGGAAGTAGCCTCTCCAGCGATATCTTTTGAAATTCTCAGTCTAATTTTTCCTTTCCTTTCTTTTTCAGCTGAAACAGTGAAAGAGAAAGCAGAACCAAACGCAAAAGACTGGGTTTTCTTGAACTACACATTTAAAAGGTTTGAAGGTCTCACCCAAAGGGGAATTCGACCTTTTCAATTCTAAAATGATCACCTGTTTAATTTACGCACGGACGAAATCTTGTTCCTGTGAAAAGGAAGATAAACTATTTGCCACGATAGATCAGACGTTAACTTCATGATCAGTGAAATGAAGAGAACTGGAAACGATAGACTATTTAGGAATGCTGTGAAAGTCGCGTAAGTTTCAAGATATTTGAGTAAGATTGCGAAGATTTGAAACAATTCCAAACGGATTATTTATCTGACGTAGTAAAGAAATACAGGGTGTCCCTAAAAGATTGTTCGAAGTTTGATTAAATGTCAAAAAATAACGAAATACTGAACGGGCTCCATGGTAAAACAACCATATTGCTGAGATTTTAAATTAATTTTAGACACCAGAAGCTAGCAAATTGGCTAAATATTCACAGAGTTACGAGCTATTGAAGTTCAAGTTTGTGCAAAAGCTGAAACCAGACGCCCCTAAATTGTATATTTTGTGAAAGTAGAATCTCGTTTATTCAAAGCAAATCTAATGGAATTTCAAAAGTACTTTTGATAAACTAGCTTTTTATAACATTTAATCAAGGTTATGGATGCTTGGAGGAATCCTGTTCAGCACAATTTGGAATCGACCCGTCTCTCATCGATTAAGTTTTCATTCAATGTTTATAGATACTTACATTCTTAAGTAAATTTTGGCAACGGTTGCAAGAATTAAATATCTTTAGAAGTCCTATTTTGTTTGCTCTGATATCGACGAGAGGAAACACATTAGACATTCTCCTGTTACCTCGATTTTAGGACGTCTTTTTGGAAAAAAAGTCAGTTGGGGGCGTCTGGTTTCAGCTTTCGCACAAATTTGAACTTAAAAAGCTTGTAACTCCGTGAATTCTTAGCGGATTCACAAAATTCTGGCGTCTAAAATTAATTCAAAATCTATCAGGAGCCTTATCGTTATTTTTTAACATTTAATCAAACGTCGAACAATTTTTCTGGGACACCCTGTAAATATCGAGAATCAATTACCGCACAGAACTGTTTAGTTTTGTTTCATTAAGTCGTATAGTATGCACGAGTGCACATTTTGGGAAGGCATAGCGATTCGTTCTGAAGGTGATTACCCTAAAATTCACTCACAATAAGGAACACCCGCATACAAGCCGCACTCGCACATAGGCCGCACCTTTCCTAGACAAAGTTAAAAGTTTCTGAACGAATTTTTTGCAGTATTCAAATTCCTTTTTGTTATCTGAAAGTTTGTTATGAATGATATTGTTGGGGAGACGAGATACGCTTCACCCGAGGAAACCCATGCTTCCCCCCGTGCAGTAGGTTAAAGCTCATGCGCAGTAGTGTTTTGGGGTTGAAGCTCTGACGGGCGCATGCGCTTTGACCCACTGCACGGGGGGACACGTAAGTTTCCTCGGACAAAGCGATCTCATCTCCCCAACAAGATACGTGTATGTAATGTGTCTTAACTTAGCCAACTTGCAATGTGGGTGCGGCCAATATGTTGTTGCTTCTCCTACACGGATTTTATGGTTGCGATTTTATTTTTAACAGTCAAAAAATTCGTATAGATCTTGAAACACCTTGAAGAAGCTTTGCCCAACCTTGACAACAGAGTCTGTTGCATTCTCATTTTGATTCTTTGTTGATGGAAAACTCATGTCCTTGAAGGAGTTGTGTTGTATTTGATTAAATTATTGCCCATATTTCTTCACAAGTTTAACAACAAGGCAACTGCTGCTTGAGGCTAGTGGAGGCTGGTTAACTTGCTCATTGCCCCCCCCCCCCCCCACTGACATTGCATCATTAATTTCCCCCTCCCCTACTTACTGTCTCTTAAACTATTTATGACGCGTCATTAAGTGTTACGTCTTTGGAAAAGTTTCAAGGGTGAGCTTAGTAACGGACACTCAGCTGGTCTGGGTCGGCTAAGCTGGTTGCTACCCTTGTAAAGCATTCCTAAGCCATTATATATATTGTCATTGTTCGCGATATTTCTACTTTGATAATGTACTTGGAAAAGGATTGAGCAGGCTGTTATTGCAATTGAGGCTTTTTCTGAGGCTGTCGTGCACAATAATTCCTTTTTTTGAATGATTTTCAAGGCAATTTACGAATACCGGTCATCGAATTGACTTTCTGCCCTTGTTGAGCATTCAGAAGCCTTCGTCATTTTTCGCGATATTCCCACTTTGGTGATGTGCTTGAAATTCGTATCAGAATCGTCCGAGAAAGTCCTTATTGCAATGGAGGTTACCTGAAGTTGCGTCGCTCAATAGTGCCTTCTTTTGAATGATTTTCAAGGCAATTTGTGGTTACCACTCAGTTAATTGATCAACCAATCGTTTAATCGACAATGACTTCTTTTGAATGATTTTCAAGGCAATTTGTGGTTACCACTCAGTTAATTGATCAACCAATCGTTTAATCGACAATCGCAAAAGTGATCAATCGACCATCTCGGAAATTACCTTTGATTTTTGTAGCTTTCGTTCATTTCTTCTCTTTTTATTTGAGTAATTCGCAGCACAAGGTATAGAAGCTATTTTAATTATTTCCTCTTTTGATCACCCTATGCTGAAGTTGGATGAAAATGGCGACAACAAAGGCCAACAAAGAGACGGCACGTCCAAGGCATGCTGGATGAAACAGACCCCTTAAAGGACGCCGGTCAACCAGCATCCTTTGCGGTCGCGCTTTGCTGAGCACTGCTATGTACGATGTCATATGAAAATGGCTGCCGCAGTCAAAAGGTAAAATGCGACGCGCGCAAAGGATGCTGGTTGACTGGCGTTCTTTAAGTAGTTTTGTTAAATGTCACAACATTTTTTGGTTTCCCAGTACTCTTTTCATTGTTTGATGTCAAACTTGCGCGTGAAAACATTTTTTAGACGGCCAATTTCTGTCTGCAAGGGACCGTTTATTTTAGCTACGGTATTCTAAAAAGAGTCTGGATTGAGCGATATTTGCATACGTTTTTATACGAGAGGTTCGATTGAGTGGCGTTAGAGCTTCTATCACTATTGTTCACAAACGAAAATTCTACAAAATATATTGAAATATCGTTCGACCCAGATTCTTTTTTAGAATAGCTGAAAGGTATATTGTCAGTGTGCTAAAAGAAATATTCAAACAGATATTTAACGGTGGAGGATATTTAACGCCTTGTTTTCTTTGTTGGAAACTTTATGTCGGAACACATAGAAGATATATGTCACATTCCCAATAGACCTTGTAGCCTTTCTACTAAAGAGCCTGGATCGACTGTTGTTTTTATACATTTTTATGAGTACGCGAGCTTCGATCGAGTGGCGTGAGAGCTTCTATCACTTTTTTGTGCACATTCGCAAATTCTGCAAAATGTAGCAAAATATCGTTCGATTCTGATTCTTTTCAGAATAGCTAAAAGGTCTATGGTCGTTCTCGTCTCCCTCTTCATTTCAATAAATAGTGTAGACATAGACAGCAAATGTCACCTCGCGTATGAATAGTGTAAACGGTTAACTTTGATTGGGTAATTACTAGTTAAAGCTGTGCTTTTTCAAGTAATCGTATTGTGTGTACAGTAGTTATCTTTTAGTAACAATAATTCGTATTTGTTGATATTTGAAATGAGTTTGAATTATTTCTCCACATTCTAAATATCATTGTTTTGTTCCTTGTATTTCACGTGTATTCATTCGAGACTAAAGTTTGTTCCAATAATAAGGGCAGATTTTGTATTACAATAGCATCAGTTGCTTTTAATTGACACCTCAATTCAAAGCGTTTAGCGACTGCAGACAAAGGAAATTCTTTCAACCAATATTTCAAAACAAACAAGGCTGCGAAAGTTGCTCCGAAAGCGGTAGGGCAAACTCTCGCCTTGTGCACGCGAAAGGTGGTTTTTGAGAGAAGTTATGTGCTTATAACGAAAGGAGAAGGGTAAATCTAAAGTTAGTAGTAATTGGTTCATGTGAGCCCTAAATATGCGAGAATTGTAATGCCTTTTGCTCGTCTCCTGAATCAAATAAACAAAATGCTATTGTGCAATAGCAACTGATGCTATTGCATTATAAAATCTGCCCTTGTTTTTTTCCAGTAGGTATTTTACAGGTTGCTTGAGTCAGTTTCAAATTATAGTCTGTCTCAAATTAGATGTCACCTGCAAATGCTCGCGAATAAAAATGAAAGTGTTTTGCAAAGGAATTTTGCGTTATCGCAAATCTCAGGTGACATCTAATTTGAGACGGACTTTTGATGTCCAGGTGAGATTTGCGATGACGCGAAATTACGCGTGCTAACTGTGTGATTGTTGTTATTTTTGCGGTCATTTCCACATTATCGTCGATGACATCTTATTTTAAACAGACCCAAATCCGGTGGGACGTCAAATTGCTACGGTGAAGACCTTCCTATCTGGGATAAATTCTGTGTCAATTTCTTGCAAGTATTGTGAGGAATTTCGGATTGTCTCCTGCTCCTGCTCGAAGAGTTCGTTGCGCAGTAATATGCCTCGTTCACGCCGCACAGCTGTGTTTCAAATGGTTTCAAAACAAGATGGCTGCCAAAAAACCAAACTGCTTGATTGTCTGCAGCGGAGCAAAACAAGGTAAATTGCCAAGTACATAGTTTTACATATGAAAATGCAGCAGTTTATTTTCCAGGAATCGAAATATATGACTAACTTAGCATTGTTCTGATGTTGTAAATAAGTTTCGAACGAGAGGGGAGAGAAACCGAAAAAAGGAGGAGGGCCCTCTCTCTTCTGCACACAGACAGTACAAGAAGGCCTAACTAAATATATCTTTTCGAGAAGATGAATGACAAAATTGGTGTTTATTATGTCCTCCCTCCGTCACATTTCTTGCATTTGCGAATTTTTTTTGCAGGTAAAATAGATAGACCTTAACTACTTCAGCTCTCTAGAGATCTACAAATGAGTCTGGACTCTGCATCATATCAAATGATTTTATTATTCATTTTTATATGGTGAAGGTTTGACTGAATGGCATGATTACCTCTACTCTATCTATCGTACCACCATCGCGTACATTAAAAAATTCATTAAAGTCAACAAAATATTTGAAAAGACATTGCTCAATCCAGACTATTATATAAAATATCTGAAAGGTTTATTTATTCACAGTTCTCCTGCCTCTAAGAAGGCAAAAAAGATTTGTGGCCCTTTATTGCCAAAAAAAGTGATGCAGGGTAGGAGAAAGAACTTCCCCATGTACAGAATAAATTTGATACAGCTGAGTTCACTAAGATTAATTTGATGAATCTAGGTTAATAATTACATACATGGCCTTTTATTGCAGGTGTATCTGCTCAATCCTTCATCCATTCATTTACTCTGACACATTCTGCTTTCAATGTCTACATTGTAACACCTGAGGTTTGTATTGAATGTTCTGCATTTGATTTCTCAACATAAACAATCAACATTTTAAACAATTATATGCAAGGGAAGAAATTTTCTTTATGTAGCATTATCATTTTGACTAGGTGCAATTTGTTCTTTGGTTTAGATTATTACCTTCATGACCCATATGCAATAAAATTGCAAATCTAATTAATTAATATTTTCTCTCTTTGACTTTTAGGGAAAGCCTATTGAATTTACAAAAATTGATGACAATAGCAGGAGATGGTTAAATGAATTCAGAGCAAAACCATTTAGTGTACCAGGAAAATTAGAGGATGTTGAATGTGAGTCCCTATCAAATACCACAAATTTACACTATTTAGATATTTTTCAAATCTTTATGAATTATAGAATAAGAAGTACTGTATATACATGAAATTTGATGTTAACATTTTTACAGTCGATGCAAAATTATTCTTTGAATGCTTACATCAGAGGTTATGCACACATTAGCATGACAAGAATTTTCAAATATAAGAAATTTGAAGAGTTCTGTGTACATCCTGATAAGAATTTTTGAGATGTACCAGAGACTATAAAAATTTTTATCAACTGAGGAAAAGAAAGTTGTGTTAATCTGCATAAGTACTGTACTGTATGAGATAAACTTTGATTGACATCTTATTTTCTTAATCAGCTATTCGTTATTCTGCTTTGCTGATTCCAAGTGGACTTGGCTGCAGTTATGATTTAGCAAAACACAAAGACCTTGGCAAAATATTGAATGAATTTATTGAAGATAAAAGTGAGAATTCTTTCAATTAAACTTTTTTGAGTTGTGATGTTTATAATTGTTTGTTATTTAATTACTGCTTGAAAATGATTATTTGATTTTAAACCAAATCACAACTTATTTTAAATGAATCTTTGAACAGTTGATTTTTAAGAATCATGTTTTTTGTTATGCCCATGAATTAATATTGCATCTGAAATCCAACAAGGCTCTTTGCTGGGCCCACTGTTCCTTGAAGTCTTTATCAGCGTTTTGATGAAAAACACAATTTGTTACCAAAAGGCATTCCTGGTTACAGTTTAAGTTATGCTTGGCTAATTAGTTAGTCAAATTTTAGAAAATCGGGCAACTTCCTATTTTCATCTTGTTTGTAAACTATGTTACATGTACAGTATCCTTTGCTACAAGACTTCTTGTATGAACCAATAAGGTTCTCTATTTTTCTATTTTCTTTATAGAACCTCTATGTGCAATTGGCCATGGAACTAATGGATTCTTTTCAGCATTTTCAAATGGAGAAAAAGACTGGAGTTTCAATGATTATTCTTTGACTGCAGTAAGCAAAGTGTTACTTCCTTTTTGTTTCTTAACAAGAGCAAATTGATAGCTAATTCAAGCAGTGATCATTTTTAATGATATACTGGATGAGTCGATAAAAAAGCCCGGGATTTGAAATAAAGCAGTAATATTGAAGAAATAGATGAACATGTTGGTTATTCAATCCAACGCTACAAAATATCATTGCTTATATATTCAGGGAGCAGTAGCCTTTCAAACACCGGGTCTTTTTTTGACTCACCCGGTACATTAACATTTGAATAGTTTTTTTAAGGGAAAATTAACATCATGGGTTCAAAGATGTTTCCTACTGAGAAGAGCATAGGAATCATTCGTCGTACATAGCCGATTGCTCGTGGCCCATGGTCGAAACCGCCAAAGCCTCATTTTCACGGACCAATCAGACGGCTAAAAAGCGAGGGAGACAAAAGAAACCCATGAAGATTTTCCTAAATTTTACCTACCTTCATAAAACGCAACCAGGACAAAAAACTGCTTGAGATTTCCCGAATTTTTTTAAAGCAATCTACTCTCCAGATGTTTGGGAGTAAAAGTTTGGATGCCGGTTAAAATATCTCCAGGATTGGTGGAGTTATGGCCACAAACAAACCGATAAGGCACTGAACCTTGAACAATAGAGATTCTGGCCGGGAGACAATAGTAATAACAATAGTGATTGTTGTAAGAACGACCCGAAAACGCCACAATCTGTGTTTTCAATTGTTCTTGCTATTGTCTTTCGCTGAATTTTCTTTTATTGAAGATTTAATGCCCCTACGGTTTCTATGTGAATTGAAAAAGTCTACAAAGGCTTGTTCGCGCATTTCAAGTCATGTGGCAATACTCTAGGGAAGTTTCTGTATTGTACTACTTTTTACATTCATGGCGAAAGTTTGCTCGTTGCGAAATAACTTATAAAATTCAAAAGAGGTTTTATCAAGAGGCTTTATCACCTGACTTGAAGTGGCGTAAACAGGTCTCGACAAGCCTTCGCCGATTTTGTCTATTGGAGAGGCAATAACTCCGCCAATCCTGAAGATATTTTAACCGGCATCCAAATTTGTACTCCCAAACATATGGAGAGTAGATCGCTTTACAAAAATTCGGGAAATATCAAGCAGTTTTTTGTCCTGGTTGCGTTTTATGAAGGTAGGTAAAATTTAGGAAAATCTTCACGGGTTTCTTTTGTCTCCCTCGCTTTTTAGCCGTCTGATTAGTCCGTGAAAATGAGGCTTTGGCGGTTTCGACCATGGGGCACGAAAAAATCGGCTATGTACGACGAATGATTGCTATGCTACTGAGAAGTGCTTCCACTTTGATTTGACTTTTGAATAATATTGAGAGTACGAGAAGCACGTAGATATAAGCTGCACGTTTTCACCGAAAAGTTTGATTTTTTCACTTTGCAGGTTTTGAAATCAGAGCTGTGCAGTATCCCTGATATTTTGTCTCAAAGGCTTTGCACCAAAAATTACTAAAAATTTGAAGCTAAAATAGTTCCCAAAACATTTCCTCCATGGCATTTTTTTGGTTCCTTTCCTATTTTTGTAAGTCTGTTTCAACGTGTCACGCAAAAATATCTGCAAAAAAGAAAAACTGAAACGTTTTTCATGAGTAATTTTGCATTATCACAAATCACACGTGACAAATGATATGAGATGGACTATAATATTTTCCCCTTGATATCATTCAACTTATCGTTCTGATTAAGAATCCTTTATCTTCGCAGCCATCATTATTTGAAGTGTGTCAGCTGGCAGAGTTTCCCGAGTTACCTTTCATTCCAGAAGATTTCATCAAAGAAAATGGTGCAACGTTCAGTAGTAAGTTTCTTGGGATTATTTTCGATGATTTTGTCTGATTTTATAGTTTAATTTAATTAATAGCTTTTTATTTTGTTTCCTTAGATTGTAATTAATGCTTTTATCGGAGGGCCCCTTGAAAACCAGCTTCTGCTGAAGGGCAACTTAAAAGAATTAAATATGAAACATGAATAGATCTAATCTAATCTCCCTGTTTCTTTTTCAGGCAGCCGGAATGATTGTGTTCATGTTGTCATAGATCGCCATGTCATCACTGGACAAAATGATAACTCTACTTTGTCAGCTGTACAGAATCTAATTCTACTTTGCAATGCAAGGTATGTTTCATCTTTCAATAGACCTTTTAGCTATTCTACAAAAGAACCTGGATCGAGCGTTATTTTTATACATTTTTATACGCAAGGTTCGATTGAGTGCCGTTAGAGCTTTTATCAGTATTGTACACATTCGAAAATTCTATAAAATATAGCAAAATATTGTTCGATTCTGATTCTTTTCAGAACAGCTAAAAGGTCTATTTATTGTAGTCAATACAAATCGCCTTTAATATTGTTCTCAAAAAGAGCTACATCCCAATGTAACTAACTCTGCTGCATTTCGTCGAATTAAAATGATGCGGAAAGAACGATTGTTTCGTGAAGCAAGATTATCGAAATTGAATCAAAATGCTTTCCTAATTAACAGTAAAGAAAATCACTATATGTCGCAAAAGACCACACACAAAATGGAACCATGTTGATGTGATTATTCAACAACGAACGCATACACTCAACTCGTTTTCAAAAGTTTGCTTTTCATGCTGTCAGAAGAACAATGTTAATCACTGAACATTTATACCGCATTCTTACTGGCACAGTTAAAAACTAACTTTATCTAAGGGCCAGTTTATATGAGGAAAAACATCTCACTGACAGGTGAGGTGTTTTCCTCATATAAACAGGCCGTAAACCAGGTTGAATTTCAGTTTTTGTTCAATTGACCAATTATAAGGCCTCATTTGATAACTTGTTTTGGTCTAAGCCGGTTTAACTTGCAAGTGTGATCGACTGGGGTATTAGACTAGTGCGATCGAAATTCGTTTGTCAGCCTTCGTTTCCAGTAAATTGATTTGTAGCATTTTAAAAGTAAGAATGTTTTTACATTGATGATCTAGTTGCAAGCCTACTCACGGACTTTTCCAAAATTAAAATCAGGGAAATTAAGTAGTCAACAGTTCACCAATTCTCGCCATAAGGAGGCGGTCGTAGCAATGCTATTAAGTTTCACTCGAGATTTATTAAAAAAAAATTTCTGATGCTTTCAAGCGATAAGTGTTGTGTGTTGTATTATAATATGCTTTCCTGAGAAACTGACGCCAGACCAAGTTCATAGCTAAGGGATATAATTTGTCGATGGTCCTTGATGTTCTTGAGCTGACTCGTCTCATAGCTCTGCTCAGCACTGCTCAGGCCTTTGTCGAGTGTATTTTAGGCTGCGCGCAACCTCAATACTCTACAAGCAGTCCAATGTGTTTTGATTCAGCTGTTAGAACGTTTTGACAGATTTCAACCGCTGATAAATTCCCATGACTGAAATGGTCTTTTGGCAGTTTTTCGGAGATTTGAAGAATCTCGGCAAAGTTCAAAGATATTGATCATTTGGATACTTTTGAGGAATCCGGACACCGAAATTTAATGGGATATCGTCTATGGTTCATTTTAAACGTTAGATGCAACCATGGACAACAAATGAACTCCGGATAACTCTTTGAGGAATCCGGACACCGAAATTTAATGGGATATCGTCTATGGTTCATTTTAAACGTTAGATGCAACCATGGACAACAAATGAAGTCAGGATAACTCAAAAGAAATAACTGTTTCATCGCTGTTTTCTGACATTTTATTTTAACTCTTGCAGGCAAGGAAGACCGAAAGCTGGAAATTAGTAATTGCCATGAAATGTTTCTGGCAATATTACCCGAGCATAGAAGGACCTTCTCTCAAAAAGAAATGCAATTGGAAGTTGTAAATATTATTAATTTTCTAGTTCTGTGCAGCAAGGGTAAATTTTGTAAAACAAAAGATACAGGTCTGATTAAGGCAAAGCAATTTGGCAGCCTCGTTATTAGATTCCACACCAGTGCAGCCAATCATACGAGAAATCCCCGCATATTAGAACCTAACATTTTTGAGAGCCAGGCTGAAATAGGTTCTTATTTTAATGGCACTGAGACCAATTTCAAGGTATAAAGGTTCTTATTTAAAGAGTGCCTTGTTTAGGCCGTTTTAGAATCTTCACCAAAAAGATGTCCAGCTCTGTTATTTGTTTTGGTACAGTAATTATGTACCCAATACCCAATTCTAAGCTTACAAACAGCAGGGGAGGAGATTGAAACTTTAACAGCCAACTGGGACAAAAATGAACTTAATAACGACAATCCAAAATCAACTTTGCCACCCCTGCAATAAGAACATATTTTCCATCAAACTGAAACAGGTTCTTGATTAGGAGGTGCATAATTTAGGAAAATGAGCATTTAGGATCTTATTTGTGTAGGTTCTTATATGCGGGGATTTACTGTAGTGCTTCTTCTCTGTTTAGTTTCATTTGATTGAGTGCACTTAGAGGTTTGAAATTTATTCTTCAGAAAGGCAAATCGCTTTGTCCTCTCGGACACCTAAAACTTTTGTTTCACAAAAATCACTCTTGCTGTTCTGTGCGTAAAATGTGAATTGATTTAGTTTTATGTGTACAAAATAAATTTAGGGCTGAACTTAGACCAAGAAAGACCAGGGTTGCGGTGCTGAATAAAGGACAAGAGGATAAGACGTAACCTATCCCTATCCTTAGAAAATAAAGGTTTCAAATCTTTAAGGAGGACAGTGTAAATGGCTGCATATCTTTCTTGATTAGGAACTTTAGATGAGCCAATCATCCACTTCTTTTTTTCAAAATCATTGAGTTTTGTACAATTCAACTCGTTGTGACGTCATCAAATTTATAAATCGTTTGTAGTAACCTAAGGCAACAAAGTTCGATCATAAGAAGATTTTGGTGAAATATTTGATGGGGTGGAGCATCCTGCTTCGGTTGTTAATCTTAGCAGACTTCCAGTCATGCAAAAGCTGTTTCATTTTCGACTCTGAGTAACAGTACTTCGAAACTTTTTAATTCGGACAAGATGGGAAAAGCCATCCTGCTTTAGCATCTGTTCCAGAGGGTGGCCGAGAAGAATCCTAGAGTGACGTTAAGTTGTTAAATGTTAAATCATTGATCCAGAAATGTACTTTACTTGCCGTAATAATAATAATTAATAATAATAATAATAAAATGTACATTTTTATTGCGCACATCCAAATAAAAATGCATCTTACGAACTTTCGTTCAATCAAAAGCAGTATTAAAGAAATACGTTTTCAATTTTTTCTTGAAAATATCTAAGGTAGGAGAGGTTTTTATATAGTCTGGCAATTTGTTCCAAAGTCGGGGAGCACAGACTGAAAAGGCTCTGTCTCCATAATGCTGTAGTTTTATGCCATAGTTACTGTTTAATTAAATTGGTTCCAGAGATGTTGCTAATTCTAGCTACGTTTTCTATTCCAAAGCATACTAGTCGCAAGAGACAATCTTCAAACAACCTTCCTTCCATTACCATTCTTTGCCCTGGCAGCTTATCTGCCATCTTCCAGAAAAGTAGTGTGCCGTCCCAGTCCTGTGTGAGAAGGTTTATTGTTGAACTTCTTTTTCAAATAGGACCCAATTTATCACACATGCAATCTCAAAATATACATTGTAGCTTTTTGAACAAAACACGACATTTCGTAGAATTACTTTGCTTTTCAACGTAACAAAATAAATTGATCCTTGCCAAAGTCCAGAGAGGCATACAATGATGAATAAAGTACTGAAATTTAATGATTTCTCAATTGTTTTTAGTCACTCCTTGCAGTCCATGCGTAAAGCTGCACTTTCTTAGATCACTTTTTGGACTCAAGTGAATTTAAAAACATTTATAGAAAGACGCTCCCTAAAGTATTTTGAACGAAACGACCAAAAAACAATCAATATGACCAGCTTTGTGTGTCACATTGCCATACGATACGAAGAATTGTGACAAATAAACACCAAAGTCATTAGCTAACGTTTGTCTTGAATTAAATTTAGCGCCTGAATTACAAGGAAGCCGTGTTTAAACATGGTTTTAAGGCGCTTGAGCGGCTAGCATGCATTACAAGCCTTTGTTTGTTTTTGTGTGGATTTCATGCAGTTGCAGTAGACTTATGACTTTTCGTCCCTTATTTCCCTGAGTTCTTTGATTTGCTGACATCACTTGGTAACAGGGACTCATACCATTACTCTTATAAAGTGGCAGTGACCTGCTGCGGACTACAGGGATATCATAACATTATTTTCGTGCAGCATGAAATAAGGCCATTTTACAAATAGGGCTGCAATGCATGCCGGTTACCCATGAGCCTTTAATATTGAAAAATGACTGCCTAAGCATTCCTGGAACCATGCAGTCACACTTTGTATTTAACAATGATCTACATCTAGAAAATGTGTGATTCTACAGAGCTTTAAACAACTACGAAAACAAACAACAATTCTAGTACGTAACAAATTCAAATACGTAAACGCGTGAATGAAACTAGTATGTCAGGCTTTTTAACCTAAGTGAAATTATACCAAAGGGTATCCTACAAAAATTGAGCCGTGTTTGTGTGGCTGCTGCGGGGGAGCTGTAATTTAGATTGTTCTCGTTTTGGATACATTTTGCAGAGGACAGGCTTCAATTTAGAGTTTGAGAACTCGTTTGGGTGTGTACAATAACGGCATTGTTTAGCACGGCAGAAACGCGCCTTAAAGACAGCAACGAATCTTGATTTGGTGGAATATCCCGGGTGAATCGAACCGATTTGAAAATTTACAGTTCCATCGCGTCGTCTGCTGGAGAGTATTATTTTGAGAATTTATTGATAATTCATGATGCATTATCTTAATTTTCAATGAGAAATTCCCGAAAAATAGCTTTCATGTGCTTTGGCTAAAATTTCAAGTGAGTGGCTCAATTAAAGTGTTCTCATATTGAAATTTTGGGAATCAGTTGCCGTAAAACCTCTAGTTAGTCTCCCTCTATTAAGCCCCTATCTGTTAAGCCCCCTCTCTAATAAGTCCCTCCCCTCCAAGCCAAATTTTAAATAAGCCCCTCCTCTCTATCAAACCCCCACATTTATATCAAATTCCAGAACCTACCAAAGATTTCCATTTATTTAGCTAAACAAGTTTGCATGTTAATTTTGATATGGTTCAGGATAAAACTGTGTCGAATTTATGTATTTGAATTGTAAGGGGTAAAAGAACTGAAAAGCTATCATATATATCCTAGTCACTTGATTACGTGAATAAGCCCCACCCCTCTGGGGTTTCTGTAAAGATCAGATTTTTCTGGATGTTTAATTTTCACAACTTGATGATATTGAAGAGATTTTACTGTACCGAAAGTTAGCCGATCAATTCAGACGACCCCTTAGGTATATATCCTTTGGTCAGGTACGGCAGTCCTGTTAATCTCTGAAATTACGCTGAAAGTTTCAAGACCATAATTATGGAAACAAGGACAGATTTTGTAAGACAATAGCATGAGTTACTTTTGATTGACACTGCAATTCAAAGCGATTTGCGATCGCAGACAAAGAAAATTCTCTCAACTAGTAATTCAAAACAAACAAAGCCGCAAAAGTTTCTCTGAAACTCAGGTTGCTAGCTCGCTCGTTGTGCGTTCCAGAAATTGTTTTTAAGAGCAAACATGAGCATAAATCGAAAGTAGGAGGATATGTCTACACATTTGCCTCGGGGATTTAATTTGTTTGGTTCAAACGCCGACTGGGAGGCGATTCAATTCTCTTATTTTTTGGGTGTAATTAAAACACTTAGCTCCTACTCTGCTCAGCTTCTGAACCAAAGAAATAAAATGCCCGCGGTAGATATGTAGATGCATCCTTCTTCTTTCGATGCATGCTCATGTTTGCTCTTAAAACAATTTCTGGAATGCACAATGAGCGTGCTGGCTACCTGGGTTTCAGAGAAACTTTTACGGCTTTGCGTCTTTTGAATTACAGGTTGAGGGAATTTCCTTTGTCTGCAATCGCTAATCGCTTTGAATTCAGGTGACAACAAAATCAACTCATGCTATTATATTACAAAATCTGTCCTTGTTAATTAAGGATACAACCACGGTAAACTTGGCCCTGGCGGGCGTTTGACAATTTGCTTACGCGATCAGTAATCAAATCTGACCCTTTAATCGTTTACTAATATTTATAAACACTTCCAACAAATCAACTGGAAAGTGTGACACAACACAATGAAAACTTGGTGAATAATTAATATCAACAATCGCGTAATCTTTTGTTCTTTCATCGATAATTATATCGATACCAAGCATATTAAACTCCAAAACTTGTCGTAACTTCTTTACGAGCATCGTAATAACTCTGCCATCCAATAACTCCTTTTCATCACTTGTTTCGAAGTTTACGGCACTCGGGTCTCTTTCATGTAAGCTAGGGAAGTATTCCCCTTTAGTTATATTAGTGCTGTCAAAAAACAGCGTCGCTTCATCTGAAGCGTGGAAATTTCTCACTGAAGGCTTCTCGCAAGTGTAGAATTTATCACCAATCACGTAAACCTTAAACATCTTTCCTCCATGATTCAAGAACTCCTGAACGACGCAAGGTGCTTTTAGATCTTTCAGATTATCTTCTGAGAATATAATCCGCATGTCATGACTCTCGGTCAATCCTGCTTTCCCGATTAATTTCTTTGCAATAATCGGATATTCGATTCCCTCTTCTTGTACTTTCTCTTTCATCTCTTCAATACCGCCTTCTTTCAAGAAAACATACTTCGGTAGAAACACACTTCGATTGCCAAGTGTAAATTCGCATCTTTTAGCTAACTCTAAAGTTAGACTTCTGTTTGCAAGTTTAATGCCATTCTCGATGGGGTCCACCAATCGAACGTGACTATATGAACTGTGATAAGTAATGAGTTTGTTCAGATACGTCCGTCCCTTCTGCGAATCGTCGTCAAACCATTTCAGTATTTTATGGAATATGATATCAAATGGCCCTTGCTCTTCGATCGGTTGTTCCATATCTATGTCTTTGATATGCACATCCAACCTCTCCCCAAGGATTGCTGATAGCCTCAACCGTCTTTTCTCTCGTTCTGGCAGACAGATCCCGACACGAAGTTTTGATACCATGTCATCTTTTAATCTCATTCGATTCACCTATTTTGAGATAATGATTTTCCATTTTATACCAAATACATAAAAAAAGAAACAATGGTGCCAACTGACTAACAACTGTTGAAGATTCATTATAACATTATTTGCAAATATTTTTTAATTTTTCGACCCGGTACAATTTCATAGAAACATTTTCGAATGTTACGGAAGTTTACAGCAAATTTCAAAATATCACGCAAGTTTCAAAGATTTTCTGCAATGCATTGCTTGAACATGCAAAGTGATGGGAAATTCACAACAGCTGCAATTTGTCTACAGAAATGCATTCTCTTTCACTCAGAAACACATGTTTATTAAATAAGACATCTACCTGGAATACTCCTAAACTATGTCGTTTGTCCTGAGAAGTAATTATTTCAGTATCTTTATAATTCTTCTGCATGTTCATGGAAATGGCAGACTTCAGACAGAAAGAAGAATAAGGGCCACACCCATTCTTAAAATAACAGATAACTTGCTTCAAAATTGTTCATTCCATTTTTAAACTTTGAAGCTGTGAATGAGGACAAAACTTTCACAATACACGATATTTAGAAAGATCTTTTCAAGTAACTGACCGGAAATATAGCAATCTACTTAGAACAAAAGAAATCCATGTATGCAACTTTGTGTGTCCTATTGTCTCTTATTGTTTGATCATCAATGGAGAACGTACATACAATGGGCAAGACTACAAGGGGCTCTAACCAAACTTTTAACTCTGAATGATTAAAAGGGAAAAAGAAATGCATACACTTAAATTGCATACCTTTGTTTGTGTTTTGTTTGAATCACTTATCAGATAGCTGTATTCACTGATGTCTGGAATAACACAACCAACTCCATTCATTCCTATGATGCAAAAAAGACAATCTTAACCCTTGAATCATTATAGCTCAGGCTATTTTGTGACCTTTTTAAAATATAGAAGAGCTATACAAAAAGGTTATTTTGTCACTCATTAATTTTCAATAATTGCATACTATGCTAGATTCATGAAGAGAGGGTACAGGAAATGCTGTTTCAGTAAATGGAATTTTCCAAGTGGGCAGAATTCTACACAATCAAAAAAGTTGTTCAGCGGTAATTTTCTATTCATATTCAAAGTGACATTCTCTCCCTCTCATAAACAATAGAGTCCCCTTCTGGTCCAAAAACTACAGTACATTGATTGGATGTCAGCCTTAATTCAATTTTCTTTAACCCTTTCCTTGCCAAGAACCGCAATAGCGGTTTGACCCTTGTTCACCTGTGGAAACACTAAACCGTTTTTGTTGCTTCAGCCACGTGAACGCCTTACGTAATTTCAAACATCTGAAATCATGTGATATAGTTACCATAACTACAATTGTTGTACATCAAAGGAAAGACAAAGGGTTGAACTTGCAATTGAATGGCCTTTTGTAATGGATCATAATGGAAAGTTTTTGTGTATTGATATTTGAAATATGTGTATTGCCCAACCGTCAACATCGTGCGATCGCATCATGGCCGCCCTCGAGTCATCATTTGATTCCGATGATTTTGACTCTGATGAAAGCGCAGCTTCCGACATTGCAGTTGGAGAATTCACAAATGAGTTTGCAAGAGATTTTTTCGATGTTTTTGGCGAGAATTCGGATGAAGAAGAGGAGGAGTTTGCTGGCTTTCGGTTTGAAATGCCCGATGAAGTGGAGTGGGTTGTTTTAGGCCAACCAAAAAAATCAGCTGATCAAAATCGAAATCCTGCTACCAGGCCCGGCCCTCAGGTTGATTTACAAGCTGAACTGAAAGCCCTTGACTTTTTTCAGCTGTATTTCACTGAAGAACTTTTGGAAAAGATAACCGAATGGACGATAACCTTTGCAAATCAAAAGTTAGATGTAGCGCACGCACGCGATGATACAGAGGAAGGACCGCATTGGACAATGACCGTCGAAGAACTGAAGGCCTATCTTGGCATCGTTATAATTGCCAACAATTTATTGATTGTGCCAAGAACTGAGCGTTACTTCTTCGTAGAAGATGGGAAATGGCTTTTCCACACAAACCTCACCAAGATTTTTACAAGGAAACGATTCAGAGAGATACAGCGATACATTCATTTCGTTGATCCAAGCCACAGAAGACCAGGGATTGGGGAACCAGGCTACGATCGTCTGTTCATGGTTAGGCCTGTTTTGGACCATTTGCAAGCAAAGTTCAAGGAGTTGTATGTCATGGAGAGAGACATCTCCATCGATGAGAGTATGATTCCTTTCAAAGGACATCTGTCATGGATCCAGAGAATGCCTCAGAAGCCTGTAAAAGTGGGTATCAAAGCCTTTGTTGTTGCAGAGGCCTCCACAGGATATTGTTGGAACTTTCAAATCTACATTGGAAAGCACGAAAGACAACAAGATGACGTTGGTGATTTGGGGAAAACCGACCGAGTTGTTATAAATCTTCTGGCTGATCTGACGTACCAAGGGTATCATCTGTATTTAGATAATTTCTATACCAGTGTGCCCTTGACCTTGTTCCTTAGTGGGCAGGGTATCTCATGTTGTGGGACAATGAGAGCAAACAGAAGATTTTACCCTAGAGAGGAGCTTTCTGCAGGGGCAAAGCAAATGAAGCGAGGAGAGATCAAGTGGGCCTGCTACAAAGGTCTCACTGCAATGGTATGGAAGGACAGCAAACCAGTGTACTTTCTCAGTAGCATCCATGATGCAAGTCTTGGGGAAGAGATCACAAGAAACTCCAAGAATAAGGAAGGGGTCTATGAGAAGGTGGGCATCAGTTGCCCCCAGTTAGCCATTGATTACAACAAGAACATGGTGGGAGTAGACAAGAATGACCAAAATACAGTGGTCAAGAAAGACAAGAAACAGAAAAGGTATTACATGCGGATATTCGTTTCTTTCCTGATGAAAGCCATAAATAATGCCTACATTTTGGAAGGACATGTGAAAGAGCACAAGGTACAGGGCAAAACCAAGAGGGATATGCTGTCGTTCAAAGAAGAGCTGTCCATGCAACTGATTGGAAATGTCAGGGCAGTGAAAACATGCGGCAGAAAGCGGCAGTGCCAAATGGATCAAATGGACAACAGGCTCCTGAATGTTGGAGTGCATTTTCCTGCAAAGGGACAAGGGAGAGACCACACCTGCATCGTTTGCAGGCAAAAGAAAAAAAACAGTGGTTGAGAGCAAATCCAGGAGCAGACCCAAAAGATTGCCCGGTGCCTTTGTCAAAGACAACCTTCTGCTGCACTGGTTGTGAACCAGAGAACTCTGTTTATTTGTGCATCAAGAAAGACACTAATTGTTTTAAGGACTATCACTCCAAAGTTCAGTATTGGAGGTAGAGAGAGACAAAAAACACTCATTTTAATTTGTTTGCGGGTTTTGATATGTAGATAATATTTGGTTTGATGTGACTAACTACTAGTTTATGATAGGAGCTTCTAACTGACATTTTTGGATTCTTCATTGAATTTCCTTTTTGATCATATGGGGTTTTATAATGACTAAAATGACTCCTTCATTCCCAAAAACGTGTTTAAACTTTTTCAGTGCGGAAGCCAAAATTTTGCTGGGGAATAGGGTATTTTAGGAGTATTTCCGCTAGGGAATGTGGCAAGGAAAGGGTTAAGGAAGTAAAATCATTCCACCTTTTCTGAAAACTAAGGTTGGGAACCTATAGAATAATATAGCTGTTATTAATAACAACTCCTATAAAAGTTTCATGTTGATAGCTTAATACTGTAGCTGTCCAGCTAGGAACTGAATGGGACCAACAATAACTTGCATCAGTGCAAATCAGTCAGAAGTTTATGCATATATCATTAACTTTTTTATCTGTTTAACAACTAAATGGAATTGTCTTACAAAAGCTGAAAATGCTGATCAATATTATACCTGAGTTTTCACTTGTCTTTCTTTGAGAAAACACTCAAAATAAAGTTTGTCATAGTCCTGATTTTATAGTATAAACTTTATAGCTAAGTCAATTACCTGAGAATATGCACAACAAACTGAGAACCACTGCAAAACCAGTCTTCATGTTTGCTGAATTTTGGAAGGCACTGGGTTGTTCCATCTGCTATGCAGTGTTCTAGAACTGAGAGTTTGAAAATATCATTAGTAATTAATAGAATTTTACCACAGATGATACTTTGATCGTTTAAAAGCAGAAATAAAATATTCATGATCACAGGGCAATTAGCATTTTAACTGAGGTCCTGGTCAGAATTAGAAAACTCCACGCAGACTTAAAGCTTTTTCAACTTAGCTAGCAGTTACCACAGCAACCATTCTAATTCAAAAGATTAAAAACTTTGTTTCCCTTTTCTTTTAAAATTATCTATGGAGCAATGTGAACACCTTCATTTTGAATGTTCATTCCAGAATGTTTACTTGATACCAACACTTTAACAACTGCAAATATAGTGAAGCTAATTGTGATTTATGAATATTTGTGGTTTATAAATAAATAAATTTTGGTTTGGATGGTGCTGTGGGAAATCCTCTCAAAGGCATTTTAAAAAGAATATTTACATGCAAATTGGTGCATTTCAGTTGCAAACAATACTAGTGCAGCCTCTAATTTTCCTACAAGCTGGAGAGTTTAGGCTGCCCGCAAGCAAAAAAATATCTGTTCAAAAGTTTTACCAAAATATAAAGAAATATTTCAAATTTCTACCTACAAATTAATTAACTTAAGAACAGTTTGATCTCTTCCAACAAGGAAACAACTCAGCATCCCCCCATGTTGCTCTCCTATTTTCTCATAATAAAAGATTCATCAAGTTTCTCAGCAAGTTCACAATGGCACCAGTTTCTAATCTTTCATACTATTCATCCTATTCAAGAAGCCTTGAATCAAAATTAACTTATAATGAAATGACAGCTTGAACGCTGTAGCATTTCAATATATTGTATTCACTTTATTGTTCTAATGAAGAGAACTGGGTCACTAGAAGTAGCTAAACTAGTGGAATATTGTCAGTCTGTAAACCATGGAATCACCAAACGATGGTATGAAATATGAAATAATGAAACAATGGAATCGTTTAAGGGTGTAATATTTCAATATGGCAGGCTCCTGCTAATGTAGACACCATGTAAATACCCCAATTTTCCTTTTTTTGTCAATGGAAACTGAAACTTTTGGTAGCTCCAAAGAGGTCCAGTTCTTCTGACTTACATTTTCTGTCTTCTTCCAAAGGTGAATGAAACTTCATCCTCACCAAACATGGATTTGTAATAGTGTAATTAATAACAAATGCAAAAGTGAATAGTATCAAGATCAAAACATTACGTCCGTAGATTAGCCAAATAACGCTTCACACATACAATTAAGAGGGAGGGCTTCTTTGTGCACTTCTAAAAGTACTGGGAATCCCCCCACAGCTTGTCTTGCTTTTGTAAAGCCATGTTACCAAAGTTTTAGTCTTCCATTGAGAAAAAAAGAAACTTCGGGCATTTAGCAAAGTGTTATATCCTGTAGTTATGTATAGAGACAGTTGTTATGGACAAAACCCAGTATATCATATTCCCCCAAATATAGACATATTTTTTGCCTGAATGAGGCTCATTTTGCAAGTTTTACCAACATTAGATTTTAGAAGAGCCAGTCCCTCCCCCCACATGCCCTCTGCTTTTAATCCAATGACTAAAGTGTTTCCTGATTCATTTTTTGACGGAAAAGACATCAAAAATATACCACACCTTTAAATTCTAAGCAAGGAGCTTATGGTTAATCTCTTTTTATCAGCTTAGTAGATAAATATTTCAAGTTTTCTTACTTCAGTTTCATATCACTAACTTATGGATTTAAATACACATCATTGTTGCCCTGGTTTTTATTTCATCTTTCAAGAAAGGTTACGTAGTGCTTTGAATTTAAATCATATTTTTAAATTAACATGGAAGAAGAAAGTTTTCTAACTCAAAGATCGCAAAACTAGTAATAATGGAAACCGCACTCAAAAATAATATTGAAACAATTGTCAATATTGTACATGAGAAAATAACAGCTGCAAATTACAAGAGCTTTTTGGCTTTTTAATTCAGATAGTTTCTTGGTCTTTATCAAATCAAGCCTGCACTTTATTGGGACTTTCTTATCGTGTTTCTCACACCAAAAAAATATTTATCACACATGTTATACACCATCTGCCAAAGCACCAGCAAAATGCAAATTATTGATGTAAAAACAATGTCATATGATACATGAAGTTGCTAAGTCATACTCAATATTGCGTATATCAACATTTTAACTGCACTGCAGAAGTTTGTTATGAATCTACTCAAATTTGAGTACCATAAAATCTTATCTAAGAAATATAAAACTTTCAGAAGGTGATTATTTCTACTGTAAGTTGTCAAGAGTTACTCAACATTGCGTAATTATTAACATTATTGCAAAAGAACTGTACTCTGCAAGAGAACTTCTTTATGAAGCAATCAAATACTGTACGAATATCACAAAAACAAAATCTTCTACTAGAAATATAAAATTTTCAAAAGGTGATGATTTCTGATTCAGAAAGTGAAAAATTGGATCATTTTTAATTCAGAAAGTAAAAATGTCTTCTCTGTCTTTTCTTACCAAGCCACATGTTTTGACCAGGGTCTTGACTTTGTATTATATATTCTTAAACCAAAACAAATTGGAAGCTCCGACTATAAGACATAACTTCTGTGTAAATCAATTCTAAAATCCACCGTACTCTTGACATTTAACCTACCTTATTCTGGAAATCATTTATAAATATTTTGCTTTCTTTGACATATTTCTATTTGAGGTGAGGTGAACTCCCATTATTCTGTCAAATATAAACTCCTTCCTGATCGAAGTCCACACAACGCAGCCTGCCACTTAGCTCTTCAAAACATTTGATTACCGCAGCCTCCGAGGGGCCTTCCCAATCGAACGAATCCCAAACGAAGTTCAAACATCAATGATAAAAATTCACCAAATATTATGATAATTTTAATCAGACAAAGAGCATCACTGACTCATGAACTCACTTTATCCTGGCACCTTGGCAGCCTTGGTCGTTGCTTAGGCCCTTGTTTGTGCTTCACGCCCTTGTGGTCAACAATCTTTCTTTCTTCATCAAATGATATCACCAGTGGAATAAAACCATAAACGATTTAAATTCATGTTTATCAAAGTCATAAATTCAAATCTTAAAGTATCAAGGCATATTATTTACCGAAGATTGTAGCCACTTTTTCTGGATGCTTGTAGCCATCTGCTCTTGAGTTCTGAACGTGTCGCGCGTTTGACCTCCAGTGGTCGCGGAGGAGCCACCCAGGGGAGTAGCTTGTTTATTTTTGACCTATTATTAGCCTTACATCACAATATGACAATATGATGCCATATTTTTATGAAATTCATCAATTCCCACCTTCCTTGTCCTTTGATAACTTCTGAACATATAATTCCCTTTTTAAATCAATTTTGTGAACAACATTTCAGTCCACGTTTTGATGTCTTGTCTTGACAGTGGTTTAATGCATCGCGTGAGTCGCTTTTGTATGGCTGCGGAGGCGCTGCGTGGAGGGATTGCCTTGTTTATTTTTTGCTGATTACAAACAATTTCGTATTTTTATGAAATCTTTATAAAATTCGCTTCCTCACAATCAAATTCTCTTATTCCTTGATTTTTTTGTGATTCTAAACATGAAATCGTTGTTTACAAGATTTAGTCCACATTTTGATGTTTTGATGGTGGCGATATCTGACTACCAGCTCGGTTGGAATGTTATGGTTGTTTGTTGTGACGCAAGTTATTCATGAAAAGCGGTCGTCATTGTTTGTTGGTATGCGATCATTGTTAAGTCTTTTGTTTCGTTCCCTAGCGACTCGTTAGACCTTATCGTTGTCAAGAGATCTCAAATGGTGCTCGTGATGGTGCCTATCTCTTTGCTTGGCTTGGGCAATGTGATGAAACTTTTGAAAAAGCACTGAATGAAACATCTGAAAATACTGAAAATACACTGAAAATACCAATTTTAGCAACAACAACCATCTCCCCTTGATGCATTATGGGTCATGATGTGGTCCTATTTTCTTAACCATATTGCGAGAAAAAGGAATGACAGAGTTGTACATTTGTAAATCGTAATTGTAATTTATTGTAATTATTTTGTTGTTGTTCTTGCTAACTTTCAAGCTTATTTACATCATTTAGTAAAACAAACATTCTTACCCTCTCTCTTAAATGTTTCTTCGATCAGAGCATAGTGATCAGAGATATCTGACTTTACTGACGGAAAGTGGAAAAACTTTCTTTTTTCTTGAAACTGTAGAAATCAAAATCTCAAAGATTTCAAGGTCTCTAAGAAAGGATGGTTTCATTGTTGCTTTCATCTATCAAGTTCATCTTAGATAGATTCAGAGACCGAAGAAGCTCTTACGCGCTCTGTTGTTAAAAACTTTTTGATAAAAAGCTTACCAGATATTCTGGATTCGCTTGTTACAGTTTACTGGCTGAATTCTCGTTTTACTAGAGAAATAACTGATGCATTCCAGGCTCGTAAAATTTTCAGTTACATATAGGTTATCCAACAAAAGTTCTGCAGGTGATAGAACTAGAACAAACAATTTGTTGTTATCAAGGTGTAAAATCAATTTTCACCTCACCTCAGTAACTCTCACATCGGTATCTTTTTATAAGAAACCGCTTATAAGAAATTGTATAAGTGTAATTTTTGTTCCATTTGTTGTCAATGCATTATGATAAATTGCAAATTTATGAAAAGTTAAACAGCTCTGCAAAAAAGTTTCACTGCAAAGAATTGAGCCCAAGCTCAAGAAATCATACTTCAAATCCAAGAGCCAAGATTTCTTGGAGAACTTTTTAGTCGAGTTTTGGCCGCAGAATGTCTATTCTGCCACTGCCTTTTTTATTACAAAGTCCAACTTTGTAATTACATTCCGCTAAAGATTTACAATACTGTACCATTGTCGTACTTATTCAAATTTAGCGCTGGCTAAACATTATTTCATAGTTTTCGTCCTCCATTCGTATCATCGTTTTTCAACATAATTTTAAATTTGTGAATGCTTTAAGTTTATAAATATAACATCATAACTATAAATTAATTAAAATGCGTGTAAAGTAATTGTTTTATGACGATGTGGTTTGAATTGAAGGTGCTTTGTTTGAAATGCGCCCGCCGCCATTATGAATAATTATAATGCGCCATTTTGAACTGAGATTGCCCAAAACAAAGCCGCAAAAGAGGAAAGAAATAAAATCAAACATTGGCTGGCAAAGCAACTGAAAAGATGCTCAAAGAAGAAAGGAAACGAAGGGGAAACCTACGCGATTTATTAACCTACGCAAATGAAGTAATTTCCCGTTGGCAAGAAGTTAAGATCAATTTAAAGATGAATGTTTGATCGCGGAGATGTTCAAAAATGAATTCCAGGTATTTATGAACGGAGTATACTCATTTGCTGTACTGTAAGCCGCTGTAGGCCGGTCTCTGAAATCAAAGCTCGGCAGCAACAAGTGATTCAAATGCGTGCATTTCGATTTTGCTGGAAGGAAATAAAATCAAGATAATAACATGAAAGTTAAAGGCCTAAAGATATCATCAATCGTTGCACAAGATGATTGTGTACAAGGCGTTTGTTTTTCTTGACAGTTCTTGATAGGCATCAGTTAGGACGCCTGGCCTGATCAATACCTGAGCAAACATCGCATGTATTGTAATCTAATGAAGTGTAAGTTTTGGCGTAGTGCCAAGCAAGTACATTTTAGCTGCAGCAGTGCTGATTTAAAACCGTATAATTTTGAAGAGCAGCATTATCATACACTTTACTTCTCTAGAAAATATAATGTTATTCAATTTTGACCGCTTAGAGAGAAGTTCTTGATTGCATCAAGAACCCAGAAAAGAAAATTGAAAGTGTAGGTCATAAACATCTATCACATTATCAAAATAAAAAAATCTATTCATATTTTCTTGGTAGGGTAATCCGATCTGAAATCCAATCCATTAATAAATAGCCAGATTTTGGATGCTAATATTTTTGACATAGCAAGCATCTGCCATCTGCATCTGACAGTCTATTTTACCGTTCAAGATTTGTTGTGGTCTTGAATATTTCCTTTTTTGAAATATCAAAGGAATGGTGTGTCCCAAAAAAGATTGTACCCCGTTTGTGTGGCTGCTGTGGAGGAGATTGTGCATTTTATTGTCCCTTTTTCTTTGCAGTTGTGTGTCCTAGACCCTAGTTCCAAAAAGGAAAGGGTCTGGGACACAGGCTAATGATAGGCTCAATTTAGGGCCTTCAAGCATTGTTTTAGCCAATTGGACAGATTTATGTGGTACATGAATTTAAAAATAGTTATTACCGTAAAAGCTCTATTAGGCCCCCAGGGGGCTTATTTAATTTCGGACACTCTAGAGGGGGCTGAAAAGAGAAGGGGGCTTATTCACAAAATCAAATGACCAGATATATATATGATAGCTTTTCAGTTCTTTTACCCCCTATTTGGCCGATTCCACATACAATTTTACAAGTCAAATGCATAAATTTGACAAAGTTTTATCCCAAACATATCAAAAGTAACATGCAAACTTGTTTATCCAATTAAATGGAAAATATTTGGTAGCCTCTGGAATTCGATATAAGTGGGGGGCTTAATAGAGAGGGGGTTTATTTAGAACTTTGGCTCAGAGGGGAGGGGCTTATTAGAGAGCAGGGCTTAAGAGAGAGGGGGTTTAATAGAGCTTTTATGGTAATTCAAAAACAGCATTGTCTTCACTCTCCAAAATTGCGAAAATCCAATAAATACTGCAAGTAAAGGTTCTATTGCCATGTAATGGAAGCCCTCTGCAGTTTAAAAAGAGTTAATTATATTGTTTACTGATAATGGAAAAATGTTGAGCAATTGGGGGACATGTGCCCCCAGTGCCCCTGATACCTACAGCTATGAAAAGTGCCTAGCACCATTGTCCTCCCGTATTTTCTAAATAAGATATAATTCTTTCACAGGGAGGATTGTCATTGGAGATATTATCAGTTCAAGGGAAAGAATTTATGTCAAAATGCAAAATCTTGGGAACATCAATCAATGGTGGACAAAGGGAATTTGACAAATCAATCAAAAGCAATGTCCTTATTTTGGAGGGGGAGTCCACTAGAACTAAGGTAGTAGTGCCTAAAGATGACAAACAAACATTATGCATATTACAGCCATTTCTTATTATACAGCTATTCGTAGCTGCAGGAGTCAGTTTCTCATTAGAAGCTGTTGTCTTAGATTCATCCAATCAGAAGAGGAGAATTTTAATGTCAACAAGCTATCGGGAAATATCAGTGACGGCATTTCATGTCAAGGTTCCTTTGACAATGCTAAAGAGGGGAATATGGCTCAATTTATGCTTAGATTTGCCATCATTTATAGCTGAGTGTTTTTTAGGCAACAGTTTCAAAGCTCTTGAAAATATAATAATATGTGCAAATTGTCGGTTACGGAGAATCTTTTCAATGAGGTTGCAGCCGAAAGATGATTTTCCTGTAGACGAGAATGAAGAAACAAAGGGCTATGAAGAAATACCAAAATCATTGCAGTTTGCAAATGTTTCAGATGTTGAGCATGGTACTCAGGTAACCTTTCATGATTCTTATGCCTGCATTATTTTTTCTTCTTTGCAATACTACCTGTACAAAAAATACAAGGCTAAACTTGGGCTAGTACAGGCCTAGTACAGGCCTAGTTTTAGCCTTGTAGCAGGGATTATGACCTTGCTGTGACCTTGCACTAACCTTGAAGAAAATTACAAGGCTATCAGTAAGATTCCAAGCTGCAACCAGTCTAACACAAGGCTTCCACAAGGCTAATTAGCATTTTTCGAGCCATTTACAAGGTTATAGCAAGGCTTTTCTAGGCTAGAACAAGGTTACAAGGCCATAACTACAAGGCTTGTACATGACTATTACATGGCCTTGTATTTTCGTACAGGTATACATTACAATGTTTCACCATTGGCAACGACGGGTGTTTCACTCTGAAAAATTTCGTACACTTTTGGCAAAAATGCTTTCGTTTTTCAAGAAAAATCCCTAGACAAATCCCCCCCCGGGGGGGGGGGGGGTAAAATGCTATCGTTTAAAAATCTCCAGCACACTTTTTAGGAAGAGTGATACACCCACTTTCGCATCACACTGACAAAGTTAGCCTTTCCTTTATACCTCTCCTTTATAGAAGCAAAGCAGAGGGTATTACGTAACTTGCTTTAAAGCTTTTAACACCTTTAATGTTGGTTAAGTATGGTAACGCACATTATCGAAAAGATGGCTGTTTTGTAAGCTGATTCTAGACCACGTTGCTCGAATTTGTGACCACTCATCAGTTCTCTGTAATCTATGATTAGTACTTTGGTAATTTGGTTGAAAAAGATGAGAATAGATTTAGTGGAAATTAGAAATATTGTTCCTTTGTTCCTGTCTGGAAATTTTAGGAAATAAGTAAAACAGGTGTCTTGTTGGTCGATTGATTGATTGATTGATTGATTGATTGGTTGATTGATTGGGAGTGCCATGACCAGAATTGTCCACAATGATGGAATTTTAGGTTATTTTAGATCCTTTAGTATCTTAAAGGGGCTCCGTCGTCAAAATGTAAACAAAACGATGATTTTTGCAGTTTTTTTAAAGGTGATATCGCACAGGATTTTCGTATTTTTTTTTAAATGAAAGTTGCTGTTTGGGCATTAATCATTTTACTTCAATTAAGAAAAAACCAAACATTCATATCTTCTACGATTGCTCGGATATAAGTGGATTTTTAACGGTCACTTCACCCAAGCCACCAAACAAACTGCAGAGAACAATGGATAATCGGCGACACATACAAGTTTACGGATTTGTTTACGGATTTGTTTACTGTTTGACGACGGAGCCCCTTTAAGCAGTAACGACAGTACGTTTGAATTTTGTTCATTTCTATGACAGGTGCTAAGCATGAGTGGACTTCAATCTGCAGACATAAAACTCAGACTTGGTTCTGGCTTATCACGATCGACATCGCAGTCTGATCAACAAAAGACCGAAAAATCTCAAAAGACTCATATTGCATTTGGCTCACGAGTTCAAATCCCGAAACACGCATCGAGGTCTGGCAGCAGAGGTGGTGCAGCGTCGACAGCGAGCTTAGAGAGACAGGCCTCAACAGTTTCATTAGGCAATAGTAATGGTTTGAATTCGAGTGGCACTACCGTTGACCTCAATGGAAGTTCATCGGCCATCATGCCACAGGTTGAAGGACAAAGGCCGAAACTGCAGCCAAGACCGCCAAAACCCGGATCAGGGAAGGCGGTGAGACGGCCGAACCCGAGAATACGGAGTGCGGAGAGTGCAAGACTCGTTAAACGAGCGAAATTAAAGCTAGAATCTAGTCAGAATGAACGGGATAGTAGAAATAGTGAAATTGCGCGTACGGATATGGGGAAAAACGAAACGGACTCGAGTGAATCCGATAAACAAATGACAGGCTCTTCTAATGAAGAGAAGAATGACGGAGACGTTACTTTTACAGATGAGAATAATAATGTTGATATCAGCAATAAAAATAATATTGAAAATCGAAAACATAGACATGAGATGCACCATGTCTCTCAGAAATTAATCGGAATGAAAATGGGAAGTCAAGACGACGTTGAGGATTATTTCAGGCAAAGAAAAGACAGTGAAAGTCATGATGAAAATTCTCGATCCAAAGATGGAAGCTTCTCGTCAACAACTGGCAGTGAAGCGTTCTTTCTTTACTCGTCAAGACCTCGCTCGATACACCATGCTCCGAAGAGTAGGAGGAACTCAGAGAGCCAATCAAAGCCAGCCAACCCACCGGAAGTCGTTATTGAGGATGTTGATGAAGATATGGAGAGCGAGAAATACGTCATGACCTCGCTTGAGAGCGATTTTCATAAAGAGTCATCTGATAGTGAGACTGAAGATCCTATTTTGAAGATGCGGAAGGTTAATGGAAGTAGACGCAACAGTCCACGTGCCTCGCCATTGTTGTTTGATAAACCGGAAGAGAGCGCAAGGATACGAAGTAGTCTTTTGAAAGAGGTATGATTCATGTGTATTTATTATTGAAATCTCCCTGTTTCGAATCATTCATAAGAAACTAAACATCAGAAAAGTAGTCGTTTCTGGACGTTTTCGCAAGAAATTAGTACAAGGACCGCTGTGCAGAGAGATCGTGGACTGCCTTTCAGGGGAAGTGGATATGCCCATAAGATGCTTGGTCAATTTGTTTGTATCGCATTTATTGCAGGACTGAATGTATGAATGAGTAACTGAACTTGGTTTGGTTGCAACGTCATGCAGCCATGTTCAGCTAGTTGTTGATGGTCCGTTGGAGTCGGCATTATGAAACTAAACGAAAGTTTACGTTAACATTTGTCGTTCCTCCATTGAAGTTAACGAGACCAGCGTGCAATTTTTACATTGTTGTGGTCTCAGTGCTGATTTTTAAAGGCAAGGCTTGCTTTGATTCGAAATACTCGTAGTTAACCGGTTGGAATAACATAGGCATGATTAAGACTATTTCATGCGTTATACTGCTTGCAAGGCTTCTAAAAACTTAATCAAACCGCTCAAATATCTCATATCTCTGGCAACATGTAAATATACAGTAGCGACCTCTTTTGAAACGTTTCGATTGAGACATAAGAAGAAAGTATAATACATTTTCGAAGTTCTCTTTGAATTTCATACAGGTTGAAAAAGAAGCAATGATTTCTTATTTATAGGACTGGAAAATATTGTTAATTTCCTGAATTTATTTTATTCAAATTAAGAGCTTTCTTGTAATGTTTGCAGATCTCACCACCAACGCAAGCACGCTACGACCATCTAAAATATCAATCTATCAACCAATCAACACACTCAGATTCAATGTCATGGATGTATGACTCGGATTCAATGCAGTTGATGTCACATGATCACAGTGATCATTCCCTAGACAATAGTCTAAGCCCAGTGAAAAGCATGAACGAAAAATCACCGAGAACTCACCAATTGAAGATTTTAGGGGGGATGTCAGAGAGTAAGGAGCTCGGAAATGATAACGAAGATGTAATGTCTGATGCAAGTGATGAAACATCATATAGCACATGGAAGGCACCCCCGGCTCATATTAGGAATTACAGATACCAAGCTGAAATGCAGGGTGTGGGAATGACCATTGATTTGTGTGCGACTTTACCAATAACACCATTCACCGAGGAGCAAACAAGGTAGCTATTTTTAGTTATTTCACAGAGCAAGCATATATGATGACATGATGTTTATTATCGTTTTGTTTTCTTTGTGTTAGAAATGAATTTTAATATACTAGTTGAACTGAATTGGTTGATGCGTTTAAATTCTCGTTCTGGGCGTGTTAGGTTATAATAAATTTGTGTTCGGTAACCAGTTCCTTGAATTGTAGCCAATTTTGCCACCAAAAGTTTCCTGTGGATTTTTTCAATTTTGATACTCGATATATGTAACTATATCATGTTTTTGAAAGGTCTTCAAACACACCTAGTGAGATCTCAAAAGAAATGGCAACAAATATCGCACTCCTAGTCCTAGTACTGTCAAAGCAATTTGCGTGACCTGGGAAAATTGAAGCTGTTAATTATACACATAAGTTTCTTAGATTTTTATCCAGGTAGCCTGTTTCTTGATTTTGAAAAATTGAGCACATAATTTCTTATAAGTCATTCCTTGTGGAAGAAATACATGCAATTGGAATGTATAAAACTCTGGTTGATAGTCGAAAGGCCGACTTCAATTTGAACATCTTTTCTGAATTCTATATGCTTGTTTTTCTGGTAGTTTTTCTGTGTAAGTTTTAAAGGAGTATCTTTCTGACATTTGATCTGCAACATTTTCTTTCACCTTTACAGCCCAATTGAAGAGAAAACAAAACAGAATTGTGACAGTGGTATATCTATACAAGGTACGTTATTTTGTTGGTTAATTGATTGATTGATTAATTAATTATTTGATTGATTAATTCAAATGAAATTTACATAGATTGATTAATTTTATGGTGTAAAATTGAGTGACTTATTTCTTTGTACTGAATGACTTTGATTTGCTGTTTCTCTATAATTCTACCGTTGGACTTTCCTGAAATCTTTAATATTTTCAGAGATGGAGTGTTTTTCTTCTTTTTCGGAATTCAAGTTATTGATTCATTTATCATGACATGTAGATGATTCATCTAGTTTATGATTTAGAAATTTGATGACGTCACACCCTCGAATGACTTCAAGTTATTTTTCAGGGAATTATAGATAAGTATCTGTCCTATCAAGCCATTCAATTCATTAGAACTTCAAGGGGCTGTACAACCCGTCCTCTCTGCGTGGATCTGCGTGTCAAACATAAAATGTGTTTAGGCTGAACACAACATAGCTAATGGCGATTTTGCACAGAGAATAGTAATCCAAAGTATCTGCGATAATCTTGGTGATCGAAGCTTTGGTGGAGGATTCGTTCTATTTTTCTAACGCCGAATATTTGAAAGTTTTAATGGATATCAAAAGTTCCATCACATTTCATAGGCATAGACGAGAAAACACTGCAATGAAACTTACGCAGAAGCTGCGATGAAACTGGCCGCCATTAAAAACCCAAGGATTCAGTCACGTGCGCTGATTGTCCTGTACTTTGGTGATTGTTTACAAAAATCTTCTACAGCCCCTTTAAAGTTGAAAATTGTTAGGCTACAATCTTGAATAAAGCCTAGTATTTTGTGTCGATGCTGAAATATTATTCGTCGGATACTTATTGGTGACTGTTCTGGCTGCAAAGTCAGAGGATTACACCACTGCGCCACAACACCTTCGCACAACACCTATGTGACGAATGAATGAATAAGTTTGACGGCAGAAACACTGCAATGCGACAAAAACAACAGCAAATGATTAAATTTATTTAATACCAATATTTCGCCCTGCCATGCAGGACTTCTTGAGGGCTGTTATGTGATAGCTATGATTGTTTTGCTACTCTTTTTTGATAGATACAGAAACAATGGATACAAACCTACTTGATGTGGAAACAGAGTTAGATCTACTCTACGACCCAATACTCAACTGTTACTATGACCCAAGGACTCACAAGTATTATGAATTGGCGCCGTAAGTTTACCAATTTTTAATCGTTCAAAACACGGGAGTATTTATTATGACGTCATTTTATTTGCAGTATATTATTGATGTGGTTTTATTTGCATAAAATTTTGAATTTTTATCCAACTATCGGATGAGGTAGAAAATAGTTTTGGCGTTTAAAAATGTAGCTGGAAAATTTCATTTTGCTGCTAATCTTTCGATTTTCTTCCATTGGCAGTATTAAAGATTATCGTATGGAATCGGATATCAGGGCACCACATATATCAGGGCATTACGTTCATAAATACCTTTATATAGTAGTCTATTTTCAGAAAATCACAAAAATGAGAGATGATGCAGTGTTTGCTAGACTGATTACGATGAGTCCCAGTAATCGCTCATCAAAACGAGACTTACACCAAACCGAGTCTGCTCATACCGCTCCAACTCGTAGTTCGAGCGTCCGGCAGCCCATCAATAGCAATAACTACGGCCATGCAATCAGTCTAATTGTTTCATTAATTTGCAAGTAAAGATTTGTACTCCTAAATGCCGTCTCCCAGCTAAAACAAATATGGGAATAGAATTTATGCAAGGGTTTATATGCTTGTCGATTTATTAAATTAAAAACGTCATTTATAATATTTTTTGGTTCTAGAGGCATGCCCTCATAACTGTGCCTATACGGTGTTCTTGTACAGGCGAAAATGTTTGAAACGATAGTTTAAAAATCATATTTTGGCCTAAAGGTTGAAAAGATATCTGAAGTCTTTACCCGGACCTGTAATTTCATGATTTCACATATAATCAACAACGCGAAAGAGTTTGAATAGGCGAACAGATACATCTGCTAATATTTTGTAATTTCGTATTATCCTTGAAAATCAGGTACCTGGCAAAATTTCAAAAGTTTGCTGTTTAAAGCCATGTCTACAGTAATCAATATAAATAAAATCGATTTGATCTTTGGTTTAGTACATCCAAAAGAAATTTTAAAGAATTACGATTACAGTAAATCCCCGCATAAATAAGAACCTACAGGCTGTTTTTCCTAACTTATGCACCTTGTAATTAAGAACCTGTTTCAGTTTGATGAAAAATATGTTCTTATAGCAGGGGTAGCAAAGTTGATTTTGGATTGTCAGTGTTAAGTTCATTTTTGTCCCAGTGGGCTTTTAATGTTTGAATCTACTCCCCTGCTGTTTGAAAGCTTAGCATTGGTTATTAGGTATATTATAACCTTGCCAAAAAAATAATAGGGCTGAAATCATTGACGAAGGTTCTAAAATAGCCTACGCAAGGTACTCTTCAAATAAGAGCCATTCTACCTTGAAATTTGGCTTAGTACCTTTAAAATGAGAACCTATTTCAGCCTAGCTCTCAAAAAAGTAGGTTCTTATATGGGGGGATTTACTGTATTCAAACCAAACGCTGAAACTGTATTCGACACCCGGTAGATAAATAAGGACGTATGATATTGTTCTAAATTCGTATCATTAGATTTGATTTGAGGAAATTTTGAAGTAATGTTAATTAAATCCATTTCGATGCAAGTGTTGTGTACCATGGAAATTATAACGAGTTTTATCGAGCTTACAAATTAGTATTTAACTGAGTTTTATCGAGCTAACGAATTAGTAGTTTACTGAAGGGCGCCTACCTTGTAGGAACTGTGTTTATTCCCAGTACTGTTTTCGTGACATAGTACACAGAGTAATTGCTGTCCTGTTAATCCGTGATTTTCAAATTCTAACGTCTGTTAGTGTTGACTAGACTTATGACGATGAGTTCCTTGTATCCCTGCGGTACCTTGCTCACAGGTTGACTGGTCTGTTGACTGAAGCGCCATCAAGAAGTCGAAGAGCACAGGGAAACAAGAGACTCATCGTCATAAGTCTAAGTGTTGACCAACCAAATATAATGCTGTCTGGTTCCCTGTTGTCATCTCATATAACAGTTGATCTCGTATTACATCAACACCGGAATTTGAAACCACAAAATTATTCTTACGTCATCTTGACCGGACAGCAATTGCTCTGTTTATTATGTCATGAAAACAGTACTGGGAATAAACACAGTTCCTAAAAAGTAGGCGTCCTTGGTTTACTTTATAGTTTTTAATTGATTTGCTTTTCAGATCAGAATTAGAATATATTCAGTGAGTTTAGTGATTAGATTTTACAGTGTAACCCAACAGAAAATGAACCGAAAAACTTGAATAATCGACCAAAAAGCCAATGATTTAGACATTGTTTGATGCCTACATTGCTTCGCTAAATTTCTGCTATGTTTTTGCTATTCTTATTGACATCGCAAATCTTTCAAAACCAGGATTTAGTAAAAGCAGGCAGATCTAAACCCCGTCGAAATTCATCGATATCTTTTGGAGAGTCTGATCTCGAGACTTCAGGTAATAAGTCTAGATCTCAGGCAACATAAGCAGAGGATTAATTTGATTAGTACGAGATAACCAGGAAAAACAATGACAGATAACGTTACAATAGGATCCGCTACTTTTGATTGACACCCAATACAAAGCGATTAGCAATTGCAGGCAAAGGAATGATATGCCTGGTCGGTCAACTCATCAACGAAAAGAAAACGGGCCGCAAAAGTTTCTCTGAAACCAAGGTAGCTAGCTTACTCGTTGGGCATTGCAGAAGTGGTTCTAAAGAGCAAGCATGAACATAAATCGATAGAAGAAGGATGTGTCTACACATCTACCTCGGGCATTTTATTTGTTTGGTTCAGAAGCTGAGCAGTAAGTGCTTTAATTACACCCAAAAAGATAGGAGAATTGAATCGTCTGTCAATCCGCTTCCGAACCAAAGAAATGAAATGCCCGAGGTAGAAGTTTAGATACATCTTTCTTCTTTTGATCTATGCTCATGTTTGCTCTTAAAAACCAATTCTGGAATGCACAACAAGCGAGCTAGCTACCTGGGTTTCAGAACAACTTTTGCGGCTTGCTTTGTTCTTGTTGATGACTTAACCAACCGAGCAAGGAATTCTCTTGTCTGAAATCACAAATCGCATTGTATCTAGGTGTCAATAAAAAGGAGCGGATTCTATTGTAACATTATCTGTCCTTGCTGCCTACTATTTAGATACCAAACAGCGTTTGAATTATTGATTTCAGCGTATTATATTAATTTGTGTAACGGGATTTTCTCGGTTCACTTTTTTCGGGTCACTTATTAGTTGTCAATTATCTTCAAATATAATATGCACTTTTTATGGGCGTTGATGATCAGTATTGTGTAAATTTCGCTGGATGATTATTATGTGTAAATTTTGCAAACTGTTGAATATGGAACATGTAGTTATGTCTTTTAGCTGAAGAGATTGAATGTATGAACAAGGTTTTTAAGATGTTATATATCAAAGCAAAGCTGCAGGAAAACTACGAGTATCTTTTCTTGGCTCTCATTTTCTTAAGCCTTACAACTATTTCAATACTGCTTATCAGATGAGCAAAAATATCAATGTTTACCAGACGTTGAGCAGATTTTACAAATTTTAGTACTGAAGCTACACAGAAAAACGGCAGTGTAATTGATTATTTTTCAACTTTGCATCATTTATAAGAAACTGAAAAAAATCAGGCTGCCTGGTTTCTTATAAAGGAGGACAAATTACCTATGCTGGCAGGCTGCAGTTTCTTATATGTCCATTTCTTGTATGCGGGGACTTACTGTATTCCCTAGTTTTCTCCATGTTTTGCCAGCTGTTGTGTTCATAACATTTGCTTTCAGGAAACTGTGTGCGATCTAGCTCGTGAAATGTATAGGGCTCAAATCTTTCAAATCTTTAAAAAGGTGGGTGTAAAATTCTATGACATATTTCTTTGAATTGAATGTCTTGAAAGGAACTTATGGTACTTTGCTATAAATCTGCCGTGAAAAATTATTGATATCTTATTTTTTTCAAAATGGCGGACATTTAATCATTTTTGAAAAAGTTCATGGAAAATTTTGAAAAGATGTAAGTCATCGTAAATCCTACAGGAAATGTTTAGTCTTTGCTTGAAGATTTTTCAGTGGAGAACAAACAATCTAATTAAACACACAAGCAATCAAATTAATCACGAAATACACGTTTTTTTTATTATAAGAAACTTGGATCAGCATTTGGTACTAAAAGTTTCTTAATTTCGCATGAAAATTTCGGTGTTTTAGTAGTAAAAGTTTCTTAATTAGTTTCTTATTTGTTTGGGCCTAAAATTGCGGTATTGTTCGAAGTTGAGCCTTCTTCTCGAGAAAGGGCTTCCATTTTGCATTGACATTGTCATCAAGAAGAAGCCATGCACATCAAGGCAAAAATTTACCAATTTTGCAGTTAAAAGTCAAGAAAAGACGGAGGCACCTTTGTTAGAGAGACATAGAATAAGAGAGACATACAGATATAACGTTTTAGAGTTTCTTAACTGTTCTTGAGCGTAGTACTAGAGTTTCTTAAATTTTTGGTCATCGTAGTACTAGTTTCTTATAAACCAGTTTCTTATAAAAAAACGTGTAATCCGTTTTCAGCATGATTAAACAGTGCTAGTGTTAATAAGAAACTCTTTTCAAGAATTCAACTAAGAACTAAACCAGTAAGAACCTCGACTGAGAACTTGGATACTGCTCAAAAAACTTGTTTATTTTGTCTGAGAAGGTAATTCGCATACTGGCGCTGTATTCTGGTAAAACTCACGAAATGCTTGGGAAGTTACCTATCAATGAATACAACGAACATGTAAGAAGGATGCGGAGAAACTGCAAAAACCTTTGGTACCCATGATCTGCTAATTTCAACTGTTTACTGAAAGCTAAAAGAGACTTTCAGTACTGGGTGGGAAAATTTATTGGTTTCTTGAAAACTCTTCGATTGTTGTTCTACTTGACTGATCAGCTGCCTAAAAGTTCTTAGAAAACTAACAATAATCTTGAAAAAATGCTAACAAAGAGCTTTTTGAAATAATTTTGATGGGAACGTCATTGAGCTAATTACTGCACTCAAAGAGTTCATTTTGTTGGAGAAATTTCCCTTAGCACAGGCGAGCAAGGTGGCTGCCATGCCAAACACATTATATTTTCCAATCTCGGCCTGTTCTCAGCTGCAGTCCCTCTATTTTCCAGAAGTTTATTATTCACAATTTAGCGCAAACCTCAAGATCAATGTGCTTTGCACAACCAATAGAGGAAAATTGATAGAACTTTCAAGGAAACCTTAGTTTATGAAGGTCTACAATATGGTGGCAAGCAGAAATCTGTAGCTTTTCTGGTTTAGGATTTAGAAATTTGATGACGTCATAGCCTCAAATTTGATAAATGCTGCCATTTTGAAACTAATCAAGATATTAATGAATTTCCACGGCAGATTTACAGCAAAAAACCCTAAGTTCCTTTCAAGCCAATTGATTCAAAGAAAACTGTAATAGAATTTTACACCGACCTTTTTAAAGATTTGAGCATGGTTCCAAAATGATCGCACTCTGAAGAAAACTAAATAACCAAGAAAAAAAGAAATGTTTCAAACAACAATTTTTATTCAATGTCTTCAACTATTTTCAACCAAAATCAACAAGTTTAAAACGCCAGTATATAATCTATAACTGATGATAATTAATTACACTAAAAATTATACAACCTACGATGAAGCCATTCTGCAACACAACAACAATAGTTAATAGTCTTGTCTCAAATTAGATGTCACGCGAAAATGCACGCGAAGAACAAAAATTGAAATGTTTTCCATTAGTAATTCTGCGTTATTGCGAATCTCACATGATATGTAACTTGAGATAGATTTTAGTTTCCACTGAATATATCCTTAGAGAACAAGAATAGACAAGGACTTGACTTTCAAACGTTTCTGTAAATTTTTTAAAGACCCATATGCAACCAAGATCCTTTGCGTGTCGAACGAAAAACGACACGAGCAGAAGCTAGGCCAGAAACGACTATCAGATCATACAACAGTCAAATTTGCAGCATAAGGGTAGACTTATTGCATGAGTCTCAATTCTGCATTGAATTGGAGTATGTTTATCGATACAATAAAAACATCAGATTAAAAACGTTGAACGAATACAAGGAATCCCGTCGTGAGTCTAGCGCAAAGGCGCATAGGATCATTGTTGGCTACGGGGCATTGAAGAAAATTCAGTTGAAATATTTTAAAGAGCCATAGTCACCCAGGGTCCTTTGCGTGCATGCTGCAATTTTAGATTATCTGCAGATCACATTTGGCCTGAGGAGAAAACATGAATCCACACAATGATACAAAGGTCAACTAAGATCAAACTTTTCTATTAGTTCATAGTGGATCCATAGTTTTTTCTTTGGCCAAATTTGATGTGCAGACAATCTGAAATTGCCGGAAAATCACTGATAAATACAATAAAGCAGAGAAAATATGCTTATTTTGGACACCTGATGAGAAGAGATGGGCTTCAAAGGATTCTCCTAGTAGAAGGCAAGTTCAACGGGAAAAGAGGGAGAGGCAGACCAAGAGCAATGTGGTTTGATAACATTAAAGATTGGACTGGAATGAATTATGAAGAGGCTACGAAAAAGGCACAGCATAGGGTGGACTGGGCATCCAAAACAGCCGACCTGCGGAGAGTAGAAGGTACCTGACGACGACGAAATTGCCGCCTGCCCGCAAAGGACCCTGAGCAAGAATGGCTTTTTAGAGATCCTTTTTGTGTATTCTTGTTTCAAGGTAATAATAAATTATAAACATACTGATAAATTGTTTATAATATTTACATTTGAATATATATTAAGTTTATAAGTCTCTCCAGATCAAAAGCAACACATTTTACAATTCAGAATCACACTGAGAACACCACAAAACCAAATCCACTACCATAAAGACAAGAAAAGACAAGACACATATCTGAGAAACTTCTGAGAAAGAAAACGTTAGGCCAAGGGCGCATACCTTGCAGGAACTGTGTTTATTCTCTAAGTATTGTTTTCGTGATATAGTACACAGAGTAATTGCTGTCCTGTCTAGGTCAAGATGACGTAAGAATAATTTTGTCGTTTCAAATTCCGGTGTTGATGTAATACGAGATCAACTGCTATACGAGATGACCACAGGGAACCAGACAGCGTGATTTTTGATTGGTCAACGCTAACAGACGCTAGAACACAGCAATTACTGTGTGCATAGGGTCACGAAAACAGTGCTGGGAATAAACACAGTTCCTACAAGGTAGGCGCCCTTGGTTAGGCGAATCTCTTGAATTTGATTCCAATAGACGTGTGATTAATTATTATGAAGGACATATTGATAACCAATTCAAAACAATCCTTCGGAGGGGTAAAATTTTGCGATGCCAACTCAGTTAAACTTTATTCACTCAATTTTATGAACCAAATAAGGCCTTCTCTTTATTAGTGGCGTGACCTGCATGCTCCTTAAACACGGGGGACATTAAATCATTGTACCAGCCGAGGAGCGTTGGAAAATTTTTCGAAAATCAGCCCCAGGCCCTAAGTCGGGCAAAAATGTTGGCAAACAATGGACTTTTGTCGGGCAGCCCGCCTGTATTTTTTCTTCCCATACGCTTGTGGTCACGTTTGTGTTATATTTAGACCAGCTCGCTTTATATTTTCCTTTAATTGACTTTGAATATCAAACTAAAGAGTCAGAGATTCGACAGAAATCTTGAAAATATGCGAGGTCTACAAAATGACTTTTTGATACTTTTTCATGGATCTCTTATGTTCCCGTTCGAACCAATAGAAACTCTTGTTTACAACTTTCCAGCTTCTTGCTTGGGTATCAAACAGCGGTTGGAGGAAGTTTAGCGAGCAAATCATTTTGCCAAACATTTGAAATTTGCTAACCAAGTACTGTTTTTCGTTGTCCAAGTCACAAACATTGCGTGAAGATCATAATTTGTTGCGCAATGTTGTTGAAACGTTCAAAGCAGTTTCTGCTTGTCAGGAGCCATTAAAGGCTCTTGGGTAACCGGCATGCACTGCAGCCCTATTTGTAAAGGTGGCTTAATTTCATGCTGCATGAAAAAATTTTGTGATATCGCTCAAGTCAAAAGCACGTTGCTGCAACTCCATATACGACCATATTTCTCCTTGCATGTGTTAACGGTGACCTGCAGTGAAACTTTTTATTCATGCAAATGAACAGCACTGTCGAATGTGAAGGTGAAGGTGAAGTTGCGGTTTTTAGCGCCAAGCGCTGGGATCACAGAAGTAGCTAAGCGCTAATCGAGTCCGCGACCCCTTGTCATGACGCTCAAGTGGTGGGGCCCTACCGGGTATCGAACCCTGTCCGCCTGACTGTTCTGGCTGCAAAGTCAGAGGATTACACCACTGCGCCACAACACCTTCGAATGATAAATAATCCTGTTTAAATTTCTTTGATATCTCACTTCGTTTTCAAGCTATCCACTGATTTTAAGTGCCAGCTGATGACGCCATTTTGTTTGCAAATCACTACCATAATATATGGAAATGTAGCTGTATCTGATCTTTCAAAGATTACAGTTGTAGGAGACATTTAAGGTAAGCTGAATTAATGTAATAGAAATTTTCTCATGAATTGATATGATGTTTAGAAAGGCATCTCAGCTGAAGTTCTTTGAGTCGATTTCCATTTGGAAAAATATTCAACCTCGCATACTGTCTTTACTTTTAGCAAACAAAATGACGTCATCGGCCAATCATACAAAATAGTGGATAATTTGAAAATGAAGCAAGGTATCAAAAATTCTTTATCATTCAACAATCATATTCTCGCTTCAGATCACCTTCAAGAATCGAATAAAATCCACGGGGCCTAACAAATTGAAAAATAATCAAGATAACGGGATTCCGTCTTAAAATTTCCTTTTTTGTTTTTAAATAGGCTGTGGTAGGATCGAACATATGAAAACTTGATAAACGTAAATGAGTTCACCATCCTCCAAAACAAAAACTCCAGTAGCTACGAGTACCTTCCAGAGAGATAAAACAACTGAACGGGTATAGCGTTTAAAATTTCCTTGGCAGCACTTTGTTAACATTTTTCGCACCATCAGTAAATGTACTGTTGGACAGTTAACATGGAGCTTACTTCTTTTTCCTGCGTAGATCAGTAACCAAGTCATCTGTGTTCGCTGCAGAGAGGGCAATGAAGCATTGCGCGGCATAATACGTCACCATAACAATGACTCGAGAACCAGGAACTGTGAAGCAGAATTTGTTCAAGCCAATTGTGAAATCAGAGACAAGGAACAAAACTGCACCAACACAAGCACATAGCTTGGTCCAAGACCAAACATTCTCCATTATATCCACTTGCGAGAACGCTTTCCATACCATGATATTTATGAGTGAAATATAGATTATAACACCAGGTACGAGAATTCCCGTCAGGCCTGGATACAAGATGTAACTACCAATGAAGGTGAATGCAGCGAATGGCAGCGGTTTGTACCAGCAATCTTGCGTGTCAAGGCCAAATGCAACGATGTATGCAAGATGTGCCAACCCAAATACAGCCATTGCCGGTACGAAATGTGTCTCATGCCAAATGAGTAATGCATCACCAATGCCGGAGAGAATCAGTCCACCGACAATATATCTATGATGAAATTGGAAAGTATGACGAAATGCAAGGTGTGTTTTTATTTTACGACATGATTCCTGACCTTGTGTTCGCTCAATATGTTCAATCAAATTTCTGATTTCCTCATTTTCACACATTTTTAAGAAACTGCTAATAAGAAACTTCCACTCTCAGAGCGCTAAAAATTCAAGAAACTCCTACTATGGGGTGCACCAAAAACCACCCACCTTTCACAGGTCACGATAAATCGTACACTGCACCAGTCAGCGGCCCCTGCCAGTTTTGAAGATTAATACAGGGTTTCCCAAAATAATTCAACCTTTCTCTAACATTGAATCAAGGGTAAATTTTGGCAACGGTTACAAGAGTTAATTTACTTTTGAAGTTCTATTTGGTTTGCTCAGATATCAACGAGAGGTAAAACATTGGACAGTCTTCTTTTACCTCGATTTTGGGACGTCTTTTTGAAAAAAAAGTCAGTTAGGGGCGTCTGGTTTCAGCTTTCGCACAAAGTTGAACTTCAAAAGCTTGTTACTCCGTGAATTCTTAGCAGATTTGCAAGATTTTGGCGTCAAAAATTAATTCAAAATCTTAGGAACAGGGTTATCTAACCAGGAGCCTGTATATTTTATCATTACTTTTTAATATTTAATCAAAAGTCGAACCATTTTTCTGGGACACACTGTATGTTAGATTAACCTTTTTGTTAAAATCAAGAATCAGATTCTAGGGTTCTTTGAGACTTTTACTGTAGGTTTTCTGTTTCTTGAACTATAAGCGAATTTCTTAAAATTCAAGTTCTCAAAAACACTGAAAATGATTAAAATGTCTATCAAATTTTCTAAAGACTCAACATGAATGGACAACCATTGCATCAACCGGATCACAGTTGAGCCCAACCTCGTTCCCAAGGGTATCTGTTGTTTTCAATAGGAGGCTAGACCTCAACAGATACCCTTGGGAACAGTTGCCAAATTTTGTCAATTTTGATCGGAATAATTAGCATAATTTGGCAGACAGCAGGTCCTTTCGAATCCCATATTCAACATTTTTGAAACGAATATTCGATGGTTCGAACACCACTCATTGTATCCAGAGCCATTCGAATGTTCTTCATTTTGACTGAATGCCAGGGCTTCAAAGGTGAGAAACTTCTTTTGTTTCGAAAAGAGCCAATCAAATAGCAGAATAGCCTAACAGGCTCCAGGGTTGATGTAGGCGTTGAAGTTTACGGAAAACCTTCATTGTCACTGGGTACGAGGTTGATTTGAGCCCAAAAGGGACCACGCAGCAATTTAAAAGTGGAGGGGCGTAGTTGTGAGGGAAGCGTGAAAAATGGGGGTGCAGCGCATAGCCCAATGGCTGCATGGTCCCTGGGGCCCAATGTCGTAACATGGCAATATGGAACTTGAAAACAAGGAAAACAGTTTTGAACAAAAGGTTCCATCACAAAAGAATTCCTTACCTTCTATACCTGTGTTGCTGTTTGAGATTCATTCCTTGGAAAAGGACAAATGCAATCAAACACAGAACAGGCAGACATTTGATGAGAGCTGCAAAAAATGTTGGGTTTTCTTTTGGTAGCCATGCCACAAAATACACAATCGTTGTTTTGAAGAAAGGAACCAACTTTGGGCCAACACTTTTCAACTAAAAAAGAAAAAAGAGCAAGGAATTAAAAAAGGTGGCAAACATACACTGAGTGTCAGTAAATATATGTATACTGTCAGTCCGTCCAACATATGTATACTGGATTGATTTAACTGGCAATACAAATTCTGACTTGCATGTTTTTATAAAGATTTATAATGTTATCCCTTGGGCCAATATTTCTCAGCTTTGAATGAAAATTTCATGTTTTAATTTTCATTTAATATTTCTTAATTTGTCCTGTTATTTTTTGGGTTGCAAGAATTACAACATGGTTTTCATATGGCCATAGATACAGTATGTTTCTTTGTGAAGAAGTCTTTTTGATCAAACCACAGAATTGTACTTTTAAAAATCAATAAAGAAACAACAGGGGGCAATAAGGTTTCAAGGCCATATTAGATTTGAATATACAGTAGGCTTGTCTATAAATAGAACAAATATAATAATCAGACACCACATTGTTTCTTTGGCAGTCTATTGTTCAATGATAAACTTTAATGGGCAACTTTGATTTGAATGGGATAGTTTTAGATTTGTTTGGCTCTTTGCAACTAAAGGCAATATCTTTTTGGACAAATCCTTCAATTTTCATGACCTGTTAAAATGTGAGATGGCTTTATCACTGGCTGTGCAGTATAAGTATTGAGATTTTAAGAGGATAAGCTGCATGAATTCAAAGTTTGATTATAAAAGCTGTGAGATATATTTTGATCATCTATCAGATGGATCAGACTTATGGCTTAAACCATTCTCCTATCAATGGTACTTACAACCTGTTTTAATTAGAATGCCACTTAATTTGAGTGAAGACTCTCATGTTCTATGGAGATGCTGCTAAGCTGCAGGTAACTTATTCAATGTGAATAAAGAATCACTTTTCATTCAGCTGACCTTTGGTTGGAACTGTCAACACGAAAAGTAATCATTAAAACTGTTTGACTGATTTGGTTTCCATGTGGCTACCAGTAGACCCTCAAGGATTTTGAGGTTGAATGTAATAAATAAATTGAGAAATCTGCATTTCAATAGCACCAAATCTCGGACAGAAAAGATCAAAGAAAGCTAAATCAAAAGCTAGTAAATACACTTCTCAAAATGCAATCATTTTGAAACTAACAAAAACATTTAGCTCCAAATGGAGCGGCTTAGTAAAGGGCTTTGGAGCTTTCTTGAAAATTCTTGTTTCTGGTTGTTTCCATATTCCAAAACAACTCAGGTCTAAAATAAAAACCTAAAACCCCATATTTGAACAACAACATTTAAAGACAAATGACGGAGATATAAGACTTAAATCAGGGGCCTGGGCAATCTAAATATAACCTATTGAATTCCATTGTATTTGATGATATCGAGAGATTAGCAAATCAATTGGACAAATGAAAGCACTAAGCCACCTTTTGTTCTATTTTTAAACTAGGCTATATATCCCTCATTTGTCTTTAAGAACTATTTAGGGCCGCTAGCTAATATTTTGGGGGAAGTTTTCCGAAATTTTTGAACATCGTATCAAAAGCTGGGAAGATAAAGAAAATGTTACCAAAACAGCTAAATTCTCAAAGAAAGCATGTTATGCATACTTATGGATTTTTGCATGGTAATAGTGCATAAAACCCCCTTAATTGTACTATTGAATTCTAAACTCCCAAACGGGACCTTTACCATGAAATGACAGTCTCATATAATGCAGCAGTTCTGTTCGCCCGCCGTTTTCTCTCACTGTAAATCGTTATGATAATCCTGTGTTGTGTCGCAACAAAAATTTATCACCAGTGCCTTCAGGAACCTTTCAATAAATGGCACACAAAACAGAATCTCTTTAGTTCATCGAAGATTTAGAAACACTGATAACATAATAGATCATTGAACTATTGAATAAACACCTAATTTAACTGATCTCTTTCAATTTCGATCTCTTTATTTACGGGCTCGATTCGAATACAGCTTCTTTCTTTTGGGAAAAATTTCTTGGCCTTCGCTTCGGCGATGGCTGTGCAAAATTAAAACCAGCCTTCAGCTGGCAATCAAAGAGTTTAAACAGGCATGTACTTACCACAACCAACGGTGAAAGGGTGATGGGTTTATTCTGTATCTCTTGCATCATATCTGCGATGATTTACTCGATCTTTAGTATCATAAACAGACAGGTTACTTTGCAGGCATCGTATCTTTGTGGCCACCAGCCGGCTTGTGTTAGATTACTTTTCACATGATCGATGACGTCATATGTTTACAGCGCTAGATTCACATCACACATCACTACATTCGACGTAGTTTTGCTCCTCTACTGAAGTGAAACCAGTGAAACTGAAGCGAATTTGACCTGGAAGCAAATATTTCGTCAAGTGCGCAAGAAGATGAAAAAGAAGAAAACCTAGTCTCTGGCAAGGTACCCTGGGTATCAGAGCTTCAAAATTAGAAGGAAATTTTATTTTATTATTTTTGGCTCTGGTACCCAGGGTACCCAGGGGGTATTGGCAAGGAAGAAATAAAGGAAAGGAAAGCGAAAATTTGATTCTTTTTTCTCATATTTTGCTCCCGTTCTGTTCCCTAAAAGATCAGGTCCAAGTTTTTTATACGAATTTCGAACAATAAACTCAAGGGGGAGCAGTCCATATCTAGGGCGGTATGAGGAGAAACTTGCATCATTCGACAGTACTGACATCTTATTGTACACGTTATACAGGAGTGCCTTTATTTGTTCCGTTTTACGTGCAAGGATTTTTATTTGAATTTCTCGGGAGTTTCTACCAGCATTTCTATTGGCATAAAGCGATTTTTGACAAGAAAATGAGCTACACTGCGGTAGAAATACAGAATTCTAGTGAATAACCCCCCATCAGTGCAATAACGACAAGGGCAGATTTTGTAATACAATAGCATGAGTTGCTTTTGTTGACACCTCAATTCAAAGCGATTAGCGATCACAGACAAAGGAAATTCTCTCAAAAGTAAGTCAAAACAAACAAAGCCGCAAAACTTTCTCTGAAACCAAGGTAGCTAGCGCGCTCGTTGTGCATTCCAGAAATTGTTTTTAAGAGCAAACATGAGCATAAATCGAAAGAAGAAGGATATATCTACACATCTGCCGCGGGCATTTTATTTTTTGGTCCAAAAGCTGAGCAGTTGCAATAACAGCTTTTGAACCAAACAAATAAATTTGGCCCTTCTTCTTTCGACTGTGTTATGTTTTTTTCTGTTCGGATATCAGTGATTTGTCATGATTTGTACAGCTTTAAATTTGAGGAGATTGTCGATTGTTTCTTGATCCTCAAATAAGAACATGAAAACTGAGGTAGTCAATGGGTAGTTAGTCTAATAAAACAGCCTCTTTCTCGGTAACCCGTGTTGCATTGTGGGAAAGTTTTGATCTCCCGTGATCCTTTGCATTGTTCTTTGCCAGCAAGAAGATAGCATGGCGGCTGGTATACGTTGAACAAATGCGGAAAATGGCCTTGTTTTAGATGATATTACAAACATTTACATACAAGAATCGACAAAGAGCAATTCAAAGATTCATTTAAAAGGGAAGCCTTCATCCAGCAGTCATGACGCAGTTTTTGCCACCAAATTTGTTGGCGCTTTTTCAAGCGAGAACTCCCATGCCTTTTATGCCTCCTCCCAGCAAGAAACGTATCAATGAACAACCGTACACGGGAGTTTCAGCGTATCTCAATCTGTTTGAGGTAAATTATTTGTTGCTGGACGAGTTGCTATGAAGAATCAACAACTTGGCTGGATGTAGTAAATAGTTTCAGGAGCTGGGGGATACTTAGGGTTGGGGGGAAAAAAGGAGAAAGGGCCGCACTCAAATCGTCAAAATACCCCCACCCCCTCCCCCAAAAACGTCCCATTGAAATCGATGCAATTTTCCGATCACAAGAATATTTCATACCGTTGTTTTGATGCCTTGCAAATGGGCCTAAGCGATCATGAAGTCATCAAAGACGATGTTTTCCGTGCCCAGACACAACAAAAATGGACAAGTTTCTTTCATAAAAAATACGTTGAATTAGGCCATTGGCCTGTGCGACGGTCTCATACTGATCGTATTCCGGACTGGAAAGTTAGTAATTTGCGCATTTAATTTAAAGGCCCAATAAGATCAGGAAAATCTCACAGTTACTCCTTCTCATGGAAGATATTCATGCGCTATACAACTTTCCAGTCTGGATCCATTCAAAATTCAAAAAATATAAACTCCGGGGGCTTCCACAAGTGTCGCAGGCTGATGCCGTCAAGATATAAGAGCAAGATTGAAATATGCAATCAAAATTCATGGCAATCAAAATTCTTTCGCACTAAAAAATTTGGATCAGGCGAAAGCTGTAGAATGCAGTTTCTTACAAAAACTTCTCAGAAGAAATTTTGATAAAACAAATATATTGGACCCTTTACCCCCTTTTGCGTGAAAGAATCGATTTGTGTGCAGCCTCTTATGGTTATGTGTCTGTATGTCTGTCATCAGTCTGTGTGGCCTTGATTCGAATAAAGACAGGAATCAAAAGTTGTCATTGGCTTCTTTCAATATAATTCAAGGGGCAAAAACCAAATTTATACCTGAAACCCAGGCTGGAAAACATGCATGATTTGGCCTATCATTTGTGTAGAACACATATTTTGTTCATTTAAGAAACCGCAGAAACTCGGACACTCAGATCGCCAAACAAAAGGCGCGCAATCAGGATGGCACTGATCTGATTGTTTTAAGAAACTTTCAGTACTGGCCCAGATTCTTAATTTCCTATTGAAAAAATATCTGTAGTGAAGTAAGCTGGAAGTAGAGTTGAAAAAGCTGCAAGAGTCGCAACAGAAATGATAGACCCTTGTTCTCACATGCGAGAACATTTTATTCCAGCTGCATGCAGCAAGAAGTTGTGTTGTTGGTTGCAAATGAATGCAAATTTCCAACCAGGCCTGAATCCTGAAACAAGTTATTAAATACCTTGTTTAATCCAGGTTGGAAAGTTTGATTTGCACAGGTGCCAGATTGGAAAGTTTGCTAACCATGTGTGCCAAAAGTAAAGAGACCGATAAATCGTTTTGTACTCAAATTAGGTATTGAGATCATAGATAAGTTTATTTATGACAAGATCATTTTCAAAGTGTTTTTATTCATTTAGAGAAAGACATTTTGCAGAACCTCGTTGATTTTGCACACCTTGCACCAATCGATCTATCTAACTAATTAATTAGTAAAGCTCATTATTGGCATCACACTGACGAGGTTCAGACCAGTAAACATGCACACAAGTTTAACATGAAACTGAGACTGAAAAATAACAGGAGCTGCCCAAAGTTCTTTCAAATACCAGTGATTTGACTGCCCACAGTTCCTCAGTGTGCAGTATATAGATTTCAACCTGCCACAGGTGTGAAGATTTCTGCAGTTACAATTTACTATTTCACCAAGATGTGGAATTTTAGGATAAAGACAGTACTGACCAAAATGCTTTCAAGAAAAAGAATACGTTGAAGACAGGAAAATAGGCAGGCATTTTATGTAGCTTTGGCGTACATTTATCAATAGTTCTACTGTAGTCTTGGGCTGTCCATGAATTTAATCTATCATCTAAAATCCTGACTTCATTTCAAATTGACTTTGGAAAACTCAAACAGTCTGTGTCCCTAAAAAATGGTTGATTAGTCAGAAAATGAAATTATTAAGATGTGCAAATTTATAATTTTACTTAATTACATCTTCTTCAGGACCCAAAAGACACACCACCTCCAACAAGAGGGGAAACCAGGGATGAGAAGCAAGAAAGAAAGGTAAGAATATTGGAAATATACCGGGTGAACTCAAAAAAATGTCCCCCTGTTTGAAAAATCATTGCAGTAAATCTGCTTGCTCTGTCATCATCAAAATTAATTTTTCTAGTAACTACACGATTGAAGTATTTTATATATTTTTTGGTAATTTTCAAGGCAGTGGTACTGTGGAAAATTCAAAAGATTCAAGAAATTGGTCTTGCATTTGCATTACGTCCAGAAAAGGACCCAGAAACACATGATTTAAAATAAAAGAAATTTAACCTGTCAGTTTTACTATTTTCAATAATCCTTTTTTCAGAGCAATAAATGAGATATCAATTTCAGTTTCTGACTCTGTTTGATTTCTTCCGCAGAAGTAGTAATATGATAATTTTTAGAGGAGAATTGAATGCTTAATAATTATGATTTCTTGATTTTGAATATATTATATAAATTGCATTTGAAATGACACATAACGTCAGCGCAGAACAACAGTAGTTTTGTATGAATATTACAGATTTACCTTTGTTTTTAGCGACGAGAGAAACTGGCTCTTGTAGAAAAACAGCTTGAAGAGAAGATGGCTGAATGTAAGTTTCATTAATTATGTATTCAGTATATTTTAGTCAGAGGTGGAAAAAGTCATAATTTTCAAAATTGTTATTATAGAATTTTTTTCTTTCAAACCCTAATTGATGTTATGGAGTAATTATAATTTGGAGAAAATGGACAAAGTTGAAAGCATATGAAATTGAAATTGGTGATACTACTATAAGTGCTTAGTAGTAATTTTTGTGAATTGGGGTAGATCGCTGCATATTACTTAAAGTCTAGGTTGTTATTGGAGAACTTTGGTTATCTCGTTAATTTTTTTGCTAATATTTTTGCATTATTTTCATTACAGGGGATCCACATTCTGATGCAAATGCTGATGGAGATCCATTCAAGACACTGTTTGTGGCTAGAATTGTGAGTATTACAAACATAGGGCTCAAATCTTTATAAAGGTCCATGTAAAATTCTATTGCAGTTTTCTTTGAAGTAAATGGCTTGAAAGGAACTTGGGGTTTTTCACCATAAATCTACCATGGAAATTTGTTGATATCTTGATTTGTTTTAAAATGGCAGTATTTATTAAATTTGAGGCTATGATGTCATCAAATTTCTAAATCCTAAACCAGGAGAGCTACAGATTTCTGCTTGCCACCATATTGTAGACCTTCATAAACTTTGGTTTTCTGGAAGGTTATACCGCTTTTCCTACATTGGTTTATAGGATTTGCGATGATAAAAATGTTTTCTAAATTTTCCATAAATTTTTTCAAAAATAATCAAATTGCCCTCATTTTGAAAAAAAATCAAGGTATCAGAAAAATTCCACGGCAGATTTAAAGCAAAGTTCCATAAGTTCTTTCAAACCATCCAATTCAGAGAAAAATATCATAGAATTTTATACCCACCTTTTTAAAGATTTGAAAGATTTGAGCCCTATGCTGAGTACTACATGTCTTTGGTTATCACTTGAGATTTACAGATGATGCAGAGCTGTGTAGCTTTTTTGGTAGCAGGGCAATTGAAAGTTTCCTACGTTGAAAACATATGAGAATTCCCCAATCTGGTCAATTTACTCAATATGCTGTTATTTTTGTTGGTCATCTCATCTCAAGATCATATTTTTTGTAAAATTTATGATATATTTACAGATGTATCTATGTATCTACAAGTCATTTTATTAGCTATTTTAGCTTGCCAGACATTGAGGCATTTCTGTTTGATTTTACACAATCTTCATAGCTTCCATTTAAAAAATCAATGTTGCCAAAACATTGATATGTTAATGTAGTATCACTCTAATGATTTTGATCTTCTTTCTAGAACTATGAAACATCAGAGTCCAAATTGAGGAGAGAACTTGAAGCATTTGGACCTATTGTCAAGGTATAGTATTTACAGAGATGACAAAATATTGTGAATAAAATAGCAACTAGTGATTATTCACAAATTGAAAACAGAATTATGGATTTGAAAGTTTATTATTTATTTACTGAGAAAGGAAAAAAAACTAAGTTTGGTTGGTATCCTTGTTTTCAAAGAGGCTGTAGTTAATTAATCTAAGAAAACATTATGTTCAAGATTTTGTAACCAATGCTACGCACTTGCTTTGACCAATGTAATTTTTGTTATCCGATATGATACCAACTGATCAGAGGAAGATGAAGAGGAAGATGACATATATGTCTGCTATTAAGACTCATCACCATCTCTCCTGATCATGGTAGGTCTTATAGACCATGTTTTATACCGAAGACAACTACAGTTTTGTATTTTTTTCTCATTTTTTCCGTTGTACCAGCACCCCTAAGGGGACCATTATGGAATTAAGGTCATCTTGACCTTTTAATGCTATCCCTGCCACTGTAATTAGGGATGTTTTCCTTTACATTTTTAACCTTATATTGTATTGTATTTATTTTTATGTTATAAAACTTATAAATATTTGTAATTGTGGCAAATAACTATACATTTGGCCTAAATCATCTGATACATTTACCATTGAAAATTGTACTGATGAATGTTTCTTTATTGTTACCTATAAGTGCAGATCAACATGATATATGACACCAAGAAAGGAAAAACACGCGGTTATGCATTTGTTGAATATGAACATGAAAGAGATATGCATTGTAAGTTTCTTTTCATTATGCATTCGTTGAATTGAACATGAAAGAGATATGCATTGTAAGTTTCTTTTCATAATGTTATCTTTTTTATTTTTATTATTCATGGTTTGATTGAGATTGGTGTGATAGACTATTTCCATGAATAATCTTATGTGCCTCAATAGTTAAAAACTAGCCCTCCTGTTGACAGTATGATTCTTTGCAAATGAACATGTAAACAGTTTATGTTGTTCTTAAGAAAAGAAGTTGGAATTTGCAAAGCAAAAGGCTCACTATGATTTTTCAGATGGTCAATGAAAAAGGCACAAGATTTTCGATGACTTTGGCACACACAATTCTATTACAGTCCGTCACGCTTCGTTATAATTCGTGATTTATTGTAAAAAATATAGTTTATTATTCCAGCTGATAATTAAAAGACCTGTGCATTCTCTTTTCTATGAGAATGCTATGAATTTTGTCCTGCCTTAATATTCTCAAGAAATTTTCGTTTTGAGCCTGAATATATTCTTAAAGTATTCTCATTTTTTCAAATCTGATATGGAAATAGCCACCCTCAAATAGAAACCACGCTTTTTGAAAAAACGAGATATGTCATTCATGCGATCTCTGTTATGAACATCACAATACAGGCAACGGCTGAAAAATGAGACACAAAAATATGTAAGCTGAGGCTGAGCAATATTCTTATACTATTCTATATTATTCTTAAAAATTTTATAATTCTGAGCTTGAATATCCTTATAAGCATTATTCTTATACAAAAAAGAGTGTAATGAAAATGCTTAGTCCTTTTCGTTGACCAGGAGAAATACTTATATTAATTGAGTTCTCTGATTGGCTAACTTCAAATTATGTCATGTTGAAAGGCAATTTAGTTCTTAATTCTTGAGGCACATGCAATTTATTCATGCAAATTGCAGCATTGTCCTATGCAGCAATATTCATTTTTTCTTGCTATTTTCATGTGTATTTAAATCAAGGAATTTCCCCAGATTTCTGCTTATCAAAAATGAATGTGTGTATACACACCCAAATATGAGATTTACAAACGTTTTACCTCTTTGTGGCACACCCAGCATAGCATCCTAAAAACATAATAACATTGAGAATAGGATTATCCATTTCTCAGCCATTAGATGGCCAACATTTTAGGAGCTTGCGGTTCATCCAAAGCATACAATAGGCGGATAGGCTGGGTTAAACTTGCTATCGCAAATAAGACATCCAACTAGCATCCTAAAATTTTACTCAAGTTTCAGTAATTTTACAAGTCCTTTTATTCTTTGGGGGTTTGCAAATCACAAGAGAACATAGAACAGTGGTAAGAATGTTAATTTATGATGATTTATTGGCAACGAAACCATTTTAAAATCTAAATAATCATCTGTTTACTGCTTGCAGTGAACCTCATTTATGAATGATGGTCGAACCCATTCAGAGGATGACGTCATTTCAACTAGGGTTAAGTATATGGTAATAGGTAAAATGGTGGGTATTTCACTACCGAGGTCATAGTAATTACTCCAGTTTCAATTTCGAACAAAACTACTTGATAGAGTCCTTGTAAGTGGACTTTTGGTTGTTTGCCAGATTCAGTCACGAATTTTATCAATGAAAATTTCTCTATTATTTTTCAAACCTAGACCTTGAAGAAATTTATCACAAATTCTTGTTCAGTTGTAATTTATCTTCCAAAATCAGACTTTTTCAAAAGTATTTGAAAAGATAAAGATCGTAAACAAATAACTTGAGATTGAATTTTCGTAACTTCAAAACAAAGTGGGCTATTAAATAGAATTTTGGCCTTATATATATATGGCAAACAAACTTTTTAAGGTGGATCTCATAACAAGAACAGCCAAATTTTAACTGCAAAATCAATCAAGAAACCTTTTCAAGAATGTCTTTCAACTTTTGGTACAAAAAACTTGAGTTTGACTTTTGTTGCAATATTTATGGATAACTTAAAGTTTTATACTAGCCTTTGTGGCCTTTGATTTATAATGTGATCGCAAAGAGAGAGAACGGTTTAAATGGTAAGATCAGTTGGGTTAATCGGGGACGGAATGGTTTGAGGCAAGTATGATGTCATCTTCTTGAGGGCAAGTTTTTAATTCCATGTACTACCAAGTCCTGTTTGTGAAATTTATCGAGTCTAAAATGACGATATCGGATACTGAATGGATGTTACTGGGAGACTTTAGATTGGAAGTTTTTAATGCTGTCGCATTTGACAAAGCCCCTTTGCTAGGTGTTCTCGATATTTTTCAAGTAACAGGAGAGATCATTTCTGCAAATTTATCTCTTCAGGATATGTTAGAGTTTAAGATCGTTGGGTAAGGATGGCTCCCTAAGCTCTTTTTTAATAACTTTGGGGAAAATACTTCCATAGTTGACGAACTGAAATCTTTGAAAGTTTATGAATTGGGCTAAAGGTTGGGTCTTGGTTGGGACAGGGGTGGCACAGGATATTGAGTAACTCTAGAGGCAGGTGGACAGTTTTCCTTTATCAAGGTAAGTATTGCTGTTAACTGACGCATTTCCTCTCGGTGCTTCCGAATGTTATGGTAATATATGGCTATACTTGCACACGCTACCTTTATGGTATCTGCTAACAAGCTATTTGGTTGGCGAAATTTCATGATGGCGTATACCAGCATGCATTTCGGTGAGCCATTTTCATTGATTTTTAATATTCATTTTCATCGTGAATGAGAACCATTATGATTTTAGCAGAATTCCTTGGTACAATCCGCAGCTAAATTGGATTGATTCTCTTTCACTGTTTAACCACTGTGGAGTGTCACCTTAGTTATACCAAAGCTTATCAGAGAGAAATTTATATTCTACATAAAACGTTGCTTTGCAAAGTCTTCTTTCCTTTATTGACCAACTTTTCCCCGACAATGGTAAATCGATGGATTGTTCCTCCATGAAACTGTCTCGAGCAACAATCAAACCCGTTGTGAAAGCAAATATGAACTTTGATGCTGAATCGAAGGAACCAAAGCAGTTCAATAACTTCTCCTTAGTACTGTCTGAATGTGGCTACAAAACAGCTCGGAATTATGTTACACCATAAACGTAATAACTCATTTGATGTGAAGCTTCACCTGACCAAATAACAGAACAATAGAGTTTCCAAAGTGACACTATCGTGAGTTAAAAGACAAGTTATGATCGAAAAACCGTCAAAAGAATCGTGAAATTAGGAAGAGTTATGCACATTTTTCAGCTGCTTATAAGAACGCTGATGGGAAGAAAATCGATGGCAGAAGAATATTGGTTGATGTGGAACGAGGAAGAACAGTCAAGAGTTGGAGGCCGAGAAGACTAGGTTTGTTGTCCTTCATTTCCATTGTTATTTTGTTTGTCTATTTACAACGTAGGGCTCAAATCTTTCAAAAGGTCGGTGTAAAATTCTATTACAGTTTCTTTGAACTAAATGCCTTGGAAGGAACTTAGCGTCTTTTACTGTGAATATGCCGTGGAAATTTATTGATATCTTGATTAGTTTCAAAATGGCGGCATTTATTAAATTTGAGTCTATGACGTCATCAAATTTCTAAATCCTAACCCAGAAAAGCTACAGATTTCTGCTTGCCACCATATTATAGACATTCATAAAGTATGGCTTTCTTAAAGGTTATATCACTTTCCTCTGTTGGTGTAGGATTTGCGATTATTTTAATTTTTTCAAAATTTTCCATGCATTTTTTTCAAAAAATAATTAAGTTTCCGCCAGTTTGAAAAGAATCAAGATATCAAAAATTTCTACGGCAGATTTACAGCAAAGTACCATAAGTTCCTTTCAAACTTATAAATTCAAAGAAAAATGTCATATAATTTTACATCCACCTTTTTAAAGATTTGAAAGATTGGAGCCCTATGTACATTTTTAACGCCTTATTTGCAATAAATATTAAGCCATTTTCTGCTTACGTACGTGATCGACGTGAACCTCAGTATTCAAGCCATGTGGAATAATTTCCGAGACGCGGTGTTTGAAGACTTCGCGTTCATGATTACGTTCTTTATAGAAAAAGCTATTGGTTGAGACCAAAATGAATCCCTTTATTTGACGAGGAAACTCGTAACGTCCACCTTCAAGTGGTAATTATTTCACTTGTAATTTTGAAAAATCCGTCAATGCTCGGTAGTTGATATCTCTATCCCTGAAAAAAGTGCCCCAACGCAATCTGTTACAGAAAAAAGGAAGTGGCCGATTGAAATGTTTCAAACGTTGTTCCGTCGCTAAAAGACTAGCCAACGTTATGAGTATTTTTCACAATTTTTTTGCGCACGGTAAATTTCCTGAATTAAGGACTTCGAGAAAATGAGCATGCCTGAGGGGATTGCTTTACAGACATTTCAGATCTTCAGAATAATGAGGACCGTGTTTCATTTCAGCCTGGGAATAGTTACCTAAAGATATTCTGAGGCTTAATTGAAACACGCTCCTCGTTGTTTTGAAGATCTGAAATGGCTTTAAATCGATCCTCTGTCTTTGACGACTTTTTGAGAATTTCAGGCATGCCTTTTTCCTAGAAATCCTTAATTCTGGAAATTTACTCTTCCCAACAATTTATTTATTTTGCGCAGAATCCCTTTGCTTCTTCCTCCCCTTCTTTTTTGTTTAAATATCTAAAAGATCAATGAAGTTTAATCTCTTCCCAATGGAAGATTGCAGCATTATGAAGAATGGCCATCCTTGAATTTTTACCAACAAGATTTTGAAACAGATCTTTAAATCTGACTTAACGTTAGGAAGCTTAAACAATCATGTATCACTTGTGTTTTAATATAAGATTTATTTTTTAGTCTATCATTCATTACTTTGCCGTCAAATAGGGATCATTTTTGTCCCAATATTCATGGGGTTGATATCTCTTGTAGGTGGAGGACTGGGAGGCACGAGGCGAGGAGGCCATGACGTCAACATCAGGAATTCAGGAAGAGTCCACGATTATGAAAGGTATGCTTTAGTTTATTTGTTTATTATGAAGAAATTTATTCCAATCACACATCTTTTTCCGACCGCGATACTTTTTAAAGTTTGATACAGGGTAGACGAACGTCCATGCCAACTTTTTGCCTCATAAAATAGACTACTTGACTTTTTCAAAGTTTTTTCGTTCTCTGAAAGTTGAACAATCAGTTGAACGCGAATGCTTTGCTTAAGAGCTGTTCTATTCCAATTCATCTTAGTTTCCACTGCTTATCCTCCTTAAAAACGTTACAGTAGACATCTTACAAGTTTATCTACAAAGCTGCGTCGCGCCAATTTTTATCCAGCTTAACCTATTTAGATTCCCTATTAGCTTCTTATTGATAAGACTTTCTGATGAGGCAAGTTACACGTATTGTTTTATAAGAAACTAAGGTCTGGGGCTTGTAGGCAGTTCCTTAAATTGTTGGGCCATCTTGCTACCAATAGATTGTTACTCGCTTCTTATATTTTACTGCCAGAAGTTTAGAGTTAATTTTGTTTTGTCTAAAGGGCTCGCAAGCTACCTAGTAAGATCTCAAAACAAGTAAATAACATAATTCGGACTCAAAATAATGTCCAAACAGTTGCTATAACTGCACAGTGTCAAACACATTTTTGAGTGCGATAGGAAAATTAAAACTGCAAATTACAAAAGTTTCTTAGCTTTTTGAACTCAGGTAGGGTTGTTTCTTAACTTTCGAAAAATTGAGCCTACCGTTTCTTATAAGTGGTTTCTAATGACAAAATACGTGTATCTTTGTTTTCAAAATTCTCAAACGACATTTTAGAGGTCTTGAAATGAAACACTCAAGCGTGATTTATCTATTTTCGACAGAGATGACGGAGACCGGGAGAGAGATAGGGGCATGGACAGAGATCGAGACAGGGATGTAGACAGAGATCGTGATAGAAGACGAAGGAGCAGGTCACCACGTGATAAAGATCGTGATAGAGAACGAAGGTAAGACGGGAACGAGGCTTGCCGTAAAAGCTCTATTGACACTCCAGAGTGGGGGGGGGGGGGGCTTAAAAGAGAGGGACTTATTAGAGAGGGGGCTTATTCACAAAATCAAATGACAAGGATATATATATGATAGCTTTTTAGTTCCTTTGCACCATATTTGCGGATGCAGCATACAATTTTACGAGTCAAATACATAACTTTTATCACAGTTTTGTCTCAAGCCATATAAATGTTAAAGGGAATCTGTTAACTTGTAGGTAGGTGCAGCTAATAACTTGTACCGATTTTTACTCTACAGATGTTGTTTGTGTTGTACTTTATGCAGTATAAATTTTATCACATCTTTCTTTCGGAAAATTGCAAAAGTTCTCAGTCCAGAGGGTCACTTTTTCCGACTCTGTAACCGTATTTTATTCTTTTTGGTGATAACTAACAGACTGACACTTTTCTCAGGGAGCGCCGTCGAGACAGAGGCGATCGTGACAAGGGCGATAGGGACCGTGATCGGGACAGAGATCGTGGTGATCGGGACAGAGAACGTGAACGCGAAGAGAGAAGAAGTCGTCGAGATCGTGGTGATCGTGGTGATCGTGGGGATCGTGGGGATCGTGAAAGAAGTGATCGTCGTGATCGGAGTGATCGTGATCGTGATAGAAGTGATCGTGACAGAGACCGTGATAGAGATAGAGGAAGAGACCGTGAAGTTGATCGTGATCAAGGTGATGATCGTGATATGGATGATGAGCGTGGCCGTGATCGTGATCATGAAAATAGTCGTGGACGTGACGACAGTCGTGGACGTGACAACAGTCGTGGACGTGACAACAGTCGTGGACGTGACGACAGTCGGGGACGTGATATGAGTCGGGGACGTGAGAATGGAAAAGATCGTGATTATGAGGAATACGGCGGCAAAGGTAAGATGGAAACAAATGATGATGATGAGAAGCAGCGCACAGAAGAGGTATATTGATTTTGTTAACAATATGCAAAAGACGTTCGTAAACACAATTGGAACCAAATCCTGATTGGCTCGAAGTTGATATGTGACTGAGAAATAAACCAATCACAATGTATTAAACTTAAAAACGCAAATTAAGGCCAAGTTTTCCCTTGTAAGCCAAGTCTTATTTATATTTCCCTTCAAGTACAATATTTCCCTGCCGCAAAAAATCTCCTTGCGAAGGATTGTAAACACTGGAAAAATTGGGGCTTGTTGTAAAAACGGGATCCTAAGACCCTAGGACCCATGAGACCCCTAGGACCTTTAAGTACTAAAAATTAAAAGGACCCTTAACACCAGAAGGACATCACCACAGAAAAACAATAGATCAATGTGATCAAGCTGTCAAACAAGAGGCTGCGTGTTGTATGAACTTCCCATGTTTCATCCTACGAACTTTCGTCCGTTCAAACCAACGTCAGGATGCCTTTATTCATGCAGAAAGTCTTTAAAATAACACTGTAGGAGATATTCAAAATAGTACTTCTTCATGGTATAAACTCTCTGCATCATTCCTGGCATTGGTTTGAAAGATTGGAAGTTCATGGGATGGAAGAGGGGAAGTCAATGATACACAACTTCCTCATTCTGACACTCTGGTGTTAAAGGTCCTTTTCATTTCTAGTACTTAAAGGTCCTAGGGGTCTCAGGGGTCCCAGGGTCTTAGGGTCCGGTTTTTACAACATGCCAAAATTGGTTAGAATCTGCGTCACTTATAGTTTAACACATCTTGATTGGCTTATTTCGCGGATTTGTGTCAATTTGTAACCCAATCAAGATTTCATAGATATGGCAGATTTGGCAAACATTCCCTGAAGAGAGGTCACTGCAAAATGGATGAAACGATAAACTGAAAGACTTTAACGATATTTTAAAGATAGGTACTGTACAATTATCATATCAGTTTCCGTTATTTCATTTTCAACAAGAAACATAGAGGCTGGGTAAGTTTTGTATTTTGATCGTTTCTCCTTTGTTAATGTAATTGACTTAATTAAGGATACGAAAGAGCGGAATGCTGTTAATTTCTGTCGTTGACCTAAGCTTGCAGAACCGTCTCTTGAATGACCCAAAAAGAGTCTCGCAGAATTTTAATTTCTTTCCATGTCATATTTAGATAAGGAACTGTGTTTCGATGCATTTGGTCTTTTACTTAGTTTCATAAAAATATTTTTAAAGACTCATTACCAACCATGATCCTTTGCGGCCCCAAAGTTTACTTTACGAAATGAAAGTCATTCCTGGCCTGGGTAAACAAGGACATATTTTGTAAGACAATATCATGAGTTGCTTTTGATTGACACCGCAATTCAAAGCGTTTAGCGACTGCAGACAAAGGAAATTCTCTCAACCAATAATTCAAAATAAACAAAGCCGCAAAAGTTTCTCTGAAACCCAGGTAGCTAGCTTTCTCGTTGTGAATTCCAGAAATTTTTTTTAAGAGCAAACATGAGCATTCATGGAAAGAAGGATATATCCACACATCTACCTCGGGCATTTAATTTGTTTGATTCAAAAGCTGATTGGGAAGCGATTCAATTATCTTTTTTGGGGTGTAATTAAAACACTTACTGCTCGGCTTCTGAACCAAAGAATTAACAGGCCTGAGGTAGATGCGTAGATATATCCGTCTATTTGAACGTTTCAATTGAAAATATAAAAACACGTTTTCTTTCCTTTTCTATCCACTGTGGTATAGAGTATAGCTTACATTTTTCTCACAGTTGAAATTTTTGATGTTTAGGTTTTCATCAACAGCGCGCTGACTAGTGTTTCATTAGAATTTGAATATAATAAAAACACAGATATTCAGGTGATATATTCATGTGAAATAAATTACTAAGATAGTTCGGACCTTCATCTGTTTGTCAGATAAAATTATGTAAAGTAAATTTTGCAAAGATATATTTTGAAACATAGAAATTCTATAGGTCGCATTTTTCAATGAGAATCAGGTGTCGTAGCGCCGTGTTTTGATCCTCTGACTTTGCAACCAGAGCAGTCGGGAGGACGGGGTTCTAAACCCACCAACATAGGGCTCAAATCTTTAAAAAGGTCGGTGTAAAATTCTATTACGGTTTTCTTTGAATTAAATGGCTTGGAAGGAACTTAGCGTCTTTTACTGTGGATCTGCCGTAGAAATTTATTGATATCTTGGTTAGTTTCAAAATGGCTGCATTTATTAAATTTGAGGCAATGACGTCATCAAATTTCTAAAGATACTGATTTCTGCTTTTCACCATATTGTATGCCTTTATAAACTATGGTTTTCTTGAAAGTTGTATGATTTTTCCTGCTTTGGTTTAGGAGTTACGATGATTTAAATGTTTTCAAAATTTTCCATCGATTTTTTCAAAAATCATTAAATTGTGGCCATTTTGAAAAAAATCGAGATATCAAAAAATGTCCACGGCAGATTTACAGCAAAGTACTATGAGTTCCTTTCAAGCCATTCAATTCAAAGAAAAATGGAATAGAATTTTACACCTACCTTTTTAAAGATTGGAAAGATTTGAGCCCGTATGCTAACCCCACCATCACCTTTTGAGCGTCGTGACAAGAAGTCCTGGACCGATTAACGCTCAGCTACTTTTTGTGATCCCATTGTTAGTCGCTAAAACTGCAACTTCACCTACAACAGTCGTTCAAATATTTTATTGAAAAAGGTCTGAGACAAATAATGAACGAATTGAAATATTTACAATTTATTGAATGCAGTTACAAAAGTAGCTAAGTTCAAAATTACTAAAAAATCATCTGTTGATGTTTTACGGTTATTCTAATGGTCTTTTTAAACAGCATCTTAATGATATCGACACAAAAAATGTTAGGCAAATCTTCAATTCCATTTTAGTGTGTCTTCTTGTGTTTAAAATGTTGCAAACCCATTCTTTTCCCAATGTTCCGATGTTTTCTCTCATTTCTTTTGGCCATTATTGTTTTGCCTCGTTTCAGTATTCCTGTTCTCTTTGATCCTGTGACAGTGGCTGCTCTTAGCGTTTTAAATCTGTTTGCTTGTACTTTTTGTTGACCAATCATGTTCTTTGTTCTTCCGATTATTTCGTCCCTGGAAGAGAGGCAACTCAGAATTATGAGAGATGGAAGGGTGTGCATGAAGAGAAGGACTGTGCCAAGGAAGATATCGTGCCGTAAAGTCAAGAGAAGATAACCTCGAACCCAGGGTGAGAATGGGCGGCCACTGATGGGAGGCTGAAGACACTGGAACAGAGCACTCGGAATTATTAGAGATGGAAGGGTGTGCACGACCCGAAGAGTAAGACTGTCATATTACAAGCCAAAGAAGATCTCGGTGCCATAAGTCAAGAAAAGACAACCTCGAACCCAGGATGGCAATGGGCGGCAAATTGTATCATGTGCGCGGAAGGGAGGCTGAAGACACTGGTAGCCCTGGAATCGAGGTTGAAGAGAAGAATCCAAGGTTTCGATTTGAGTTAACGGAGGAAGACAAGGAACACTCACGAAGAGGAACATCCTGTCACAGCGAACATTTTATGCGTTGACATTCCCTTGACATCATTGATCATTGGTACTGTTTATCTGAGACAGGATTCAGCGTCCTCTCAGAAGCCCACGTTTACGCACATGTGAGTGTGCAAGAGTGTGCAGTGTGAGTGTGCAAGAGATGATGAACTAAAGGTTCAGGATTGATTATTTCCTAACAGAACTGGAGCCATGCTGATGTTTCACTGTTGAACTCACTGATTACAACAACAAGGTATGATTTTCTCTCCTTAAAGAGCCATTGTCACCCAGAGTCCTTTGCGGGCACGCTGAAATTGCAGACTGTCTGAAAATCAAATTTGGCACAGACGGAGACCATGGATCAACACAGCAGTGTTCAGGCCGTATTTGATGTTCAGACAGTCTGAAATTAGCATAGGTTCCAAATTTTAAAAAGGCTGGTGTAAAATTCAGTTACTTATTTCTTTGAACTGAATGACTTCAAAGAAACTTTAGCTACTCCTCTATAATTCTACCGTTGGACTTTTCTGAAATCTTCAATATTTTCAGAATTAGAGTGTTTTCTAATTTTTCAAGAATTCAAAAAAAATTTTCAAAAAAACTTATAACTATCGTGCTTTCTAAACTGTTTGAAGCAACATGAAATAATTTCGAAGAAAACCATAGTTTATGAAGGTCTACAATATGGTATCAAGCAAAAGTCTGTCACTTTTCTGGTATATGATTTAGAAATTTGATGACGTCACACCCTCAAATGAGTTGAAATGTAACATACGCTGAAATCTCGAAAAATATTGAAAACTTCTGAAAAGTCCAACGGTAGGATTATAGATAAGTAACTGCAGTTTGTTTCAAGCCACTTAGTCAGAAGAAATAGATCACAGAATTTTACACCCACAATTTTACGCTGAGTTAAAGATTTGGAAGCTATGCCTCTGAAATTCCGTTCTTTCCGACTCTGAGAATCTCATATCCCTTCTTTAACTTTGCTTTATAAACCTAGAATTAAATTTATCTATTCAGTATCGATTTTGCCGTTCTAAAAGTTATTGGAATTTCGTTTTGTAACCTTCTTTCGGGAAATGCTCGAACATAGGGCTATCAGTGTCGATTGACTTTTAAATCAAATGTACGATTAAAGGGAATTGGTGGTAGAAACTGGTAACCAGTTACTGGATTGGTGACCAGTTACTGGATTGGTAACCAGTTACTGGTTACCGCCAAACGTAGTTACATCTCAGCAAACTTTCAACGTTTTTTACTCAACAATGCGCATAAGATTTTGATTTTGATGACATACCTTAAAGCTCCTCTGACTGCTTCATCATATCCTTTATAATATTGGGGCAGATTAAACTGAGTACTATCTCCTTGCATTTGTGCAGACAGCAACCCTGGTACCGTAACATCCCCTAATAATTGTTCAACAGTATGCGCCAAGGTGTCTGTGTAGGAAGTTCGTTTATCTGCATTTTTCGTTTCAGGCTCAGTTACCTGAGGCTGTAGCTTTAATTCTTTGTTATCTGTTTCGACTGGGGGATCATACATCTTATGCTTATCACCAAGTTTTGAAACTAACCCAGCATAGCCCTCCACTACTACAGGCTTATCTCCGGTTAGTTTGGAGACACCTTGGTTCTCGTTATTATTGTTGTTATAATTCCCAACGTCGTTGCCAGTGCCCTGATTAGTCCCGTCTGCATTTATCATTGCTTGTCCATTTTGCTTGAAAGATGATGTCATATTGTTGTTGCTGCTGTCATTAGGTTCTTTGGTCGTTGCCAAGACACCAGAGGACCTCGTATTCGCTATAACATCCTCATTTCCACCCAATCCTAGTGCCATATTATATTGAGTTGTATCAGGGATTACGTTACTGATTAGGCCTGTGTTTATGCTAGCTGCTAATTCTCCGTTCATTGCTGTGGAGTTGTTTTTAGCGAGAAATGTCTGGTCTTTCACGAATGGTTCTGCTTGGCGCTGCAAGTCTTGTTGTTCCTTACTCGTATGATATTCGTTCGTCAGTTTATTCTGTTTTCCTTCAAACAAGCTTCCATTTTCATTCAGATCACTGTTTCGTGTGTTGTCTTTCTTTGTTCCTTCAGCAGAGCTCATCGCTTCAAAAGATGGCGTAATCCGTGCCGAATTCTCCGCCACATCAGCTTCATCTGGAGCCAACTTCAATTTCTCTAGCTTTCCCTTCTCCGTCACTTTCCTCTCTTTGCTTTCCTTCTCTTTCAAAAATCCTTTAAAATTCTCGATCTCATTGCTTAACGAATACAAACTTTTAAGCATTCTTTGTCTCTGCTGGCCTTCTTCGTCACTCAAACTCTTTGTGGGGTTATTCTCCCCAGTACGAGACTGAACAATAATGTCTTTATTCGACGCGCTTTCCAAATCATTAGCTTTACTGGGTTGTGAACTGCTTGGGCCTAATTTAGCCGACTCGCTATTGCCTCCAACTACATTCTCCTTGAGGACTTTAAGTAAATTCGACACGATTTGGTCGTAGAGATGAAGCCTGCCACTGCCTTGCCCTTCTTTCAACCCTCTTGTGAAGCCATCATTAAAATAAAGCCCTGACTCCCCAGAATCTTTTGGCGAATTATTTCCATCGATATCATGCGCTTTATTATCCTTGTCATTACTCATCTTCTTTGAATGTCCATCATTCTCAGAAGTTGTTGTTAGATTTTTGCGTTTCTTAAACCCTCCTTCGATCAACTTCTTCTTAATTATCCGGACAAGATTTCGTATCACACTCTCTGACAAATTCCCATGATGTCCGATTTCTTGTTTTGCATAATTCGTCAACTGCATATCATCCTCGTCTTCATCGATTTCAGGATGAAAATGATATTTTGTTGATGATTTGACACTTTCTATTTGATTTCCTAGCTGAGAGACCTTATGATATTGATGCTCGACCATTAGATTGGCATTTTGATCGCTCTGATGCAAGTGATCAACGACCTGATTGCTTTGATGCACGTGATCATCCATGTGATCAACATTTGGTGAGTGGTTATTGATTTCTTGACTTTGATCGCCTATCAGACTATTGTGATGACCAACATGATCGCTTTGATGTAAGTGATTATCTACATGATTGCTTTGATCGCTAACTTGACTAACATGATGCAGATGGCTTTCAACTTGTTTGATTTGATGCAAGTTGTTATCAGCTTGATTAGCGTGATGCAACTGATTCCCAATTTGATTAGTTTGATGCAAGTGATCACCGACTTGATTGCTTTGATGCATCTGATCGTCAAACTGTCTATTTTGATGGGTATCGCTTTCTACATGATTGCTTTCAGGCGTATGATCTTGTGTTATTTGATCTGCCTGTTCGACTTGATTTCCTATGTGATTGCTTTGATGCGAGTGATTTTGTATTGTTTGATCGGGTTGAGAAAGAGGATTCCCAATGTGTTTACTTTGATGCGAGTGAGTTTTCATAGTTTGATCAGTCTGATCCTGTTGATTCGCTACTTGATTGCTTTGATCAGAATGATCATTAACTAAAGCCTTAGGATTATCTTCTGTAAGTGTTGTTGTAGCTCCGTCATCGTTATTGAGGACGTTTTGATTCGATTGATCACTTACAGTGGCAAATTGATTTGGTTGATCGCCCGCTGACGCCACTCCTGTCGTTCCTTGTGTCGCATCCTTCGACTCCCATAAAGTCGTTGCGGGAGTTTTAGCCTCATTTGCAATTGTTTCATCGTTCATGACAGTTGCAGTACTCTTTGCTTCCATATTTGCACCAGTTGGTTTCTGTGGGTTCACATTTTCAACGATTGCAAGAACAGTTTCTCCTGTCTCGCTATTATCTTTGTCAACAATCCCATTTTTCTCAACATGACTCTCTCCTTTCTCTTTTCCGGCTGTTCCAAGTTTCCCAACATGAATTCTTCCTTTCTCTTCTTCATTTATTCCTGTTTTCTCAGAACGAGCGTTTTCTCTCGTTTTACTTTGCTTGCCAGCTAAAATCCTCCCTTCGTGTTGCTGCCCTTTATTTTGCTGTTTGTCCTCTGTTTGCGTTTCCGTCATTTGTTGTTTCTCATCCATTTGCGTTTGCTTCATCTCTTGTTCTTCCTCTTTGGCTTGTATCCTTTCTTCGTTATCTTTCAATTTCTTTGCTTGCGTCTTCTGTTGGTGCTCTTCATTATTTATTTTCTGTACTTTCTTATTTTCATCAGACTGCTCCACTTTATCTTCAACTTGATTTCCTTCCTTCAAATTACTAGTTTTTTCCTTATTCTTAACTCTTTTTATCGACTCCAGATCTGCACTCGGTTTATCTTCCTCTAACTGGTTGGTACTTTCCACCTCTCCCACCGCTGGCGTACTTACCAATGTTTCCGATCCAGCCACAGAATTCTGCGCGGTATCATCTTGGATTAGCCTCTGTTCAGGCCTAGGTTTAACTTTAGCTACGTCAGTTAATTCCTTGATATATTCATTGATTTCGCGTAGCTTTTTAAACATTTTATCTCTTTGTTTTCGTAAATCTTTTCCATTGCCTCTGACAATTTCTTCTTTTCGCTTCAAGTCACCTTGAAATCAAAGTAAAGATCTTTTTAATATAGAATAATCTCACTTATAGAGCATAGCTTTTACCATGTGACTTTGCATGATTTTGATTGATTTCCTATTTGTGTGATTTGTTGATTAACTGATTGATTGATTGATTGATTGATTGATTGGTTGATTGATTGATTGATTGATTGATTGATTGTTTGGTTGGTGGACAGACTGGCTGATAGATTGATTGTTTTATCAACCTTATTATAAACCAAGCCCTGCAGTACGTGTTTTCATTACACCCAAAAAACTAAGGGAATTTAATCGCCTCCCAATCGGCTTTTGCAGCAAGCAAATTAATGCCCGAGGCAGATGTTTAGATATATCCTTCTTCTTTCGATTTATGCTCATGTTTGCTAATAAAAACAATTTCTGGAATGCACAACGAGTAAGCTAGCAACCTGGGTTTCAGAGAAACTGTTGCGGCTTTGCTTGTTTTGAATTACTGGTTGAGAGAATTTCCTTTGCGATCGCTAATCGCATTGAATTGCAGTGTCAATCAAAACCAACCCATACTTTTGTCTTACCAAATCTGTCCTTGTTAGCCTGAGCGTGAAGAGTGACATTACTTCATTATTCCATTGTTTAAAATATCTCTTACCTGTGTCATTTGTTCGAAGATATTTCTTTGAAATTGGGAAGACTTTTTTGTCACTTGGGAGTACAACACCAACAGATAAATGACCAAGCCCACCATTTTGTTTTTCAACTCCTTCGATGTAATACAGTTTGCTCCTTTCGAGGTAGATTGTGTGCGAGACTTGATCGGGATATCTACAAAATATTGATCATTGATGTCTGTAACAAACTTCGTATCGGGTGAAGACATGTTTTTCAACAAATGGTAAAGATACCATACTTTATGTATAGCCACTCAAATGGGTCGTTTCGTACCTATCTTTAGATGAAGATCAAAGTTAAAATTAAATTCGCAGAAGGCACTCCTCTTAACCAAGGAAGTAAGTTCCAGTTTCTACAGGGCAGCTCTGCAATCAAGTTAAGAGTAGTTAAGCTTTTTATTTAGTTGGAAATATCTTGCCAAATATAATCGTCTTGAAACTTCAAATTCTTCCTGTGACAATTAACCAAGAGGTCTGCTTCAACATGAAACATAACAGTTTTCAAAAACTAAATTTTCAGCCCAGAAGCTGCTTGTTTTATCGATTGTGCTGGGAATAATTTGAAGAATCAAGATCCGTGTACATGATGGTTTATAGACCCTAACAGGCCTAAGCGACTCTACCCCCCAAAATTATATACTATGGAGGAGACGGACGCAAAGAAACAGACAAATTTTTGGCACACTGAGGCCTTTCGACCCTACGTTCTCATTAGAGTGTGACTTCTATGATTTAAAGTTAGAGTACAAAGGTCTTTACTCAAATACATTAAATACGAAGGTCTTCACTCGAATACATTCTGATATTCGTTAAGTTTGTAAGCAGAAACACCACAACACGACGAAGAAACAACAGCAGATGTGTGTGAATTTATATATATATTTACATACATTATATACATTATACACATTTACCTTACCTGTTAAATTCATTATGCAATGACTCTTCTTTCTGTGAGATTATCTTTCTAGGCTTCAATGATTTTTCTTGTCCAATGAATATTTCACAAGGCCCACTACAACTGCTGTAGAATTTATATTCTCCTGTTTCTGGAGCTTTGAAGAAACCTCGAACTTTTTGAACGTATCCTTCCCTCTGCTTCGCAACAGCATCAAAGTTGTTTATTTCATTTACAGCTAAAGCATTGTTACTTGGTTGTAAAGAGCGAATGGATGGAGTGACATCGGTCAACTTTTCTTGTGGGGGCAGAATTTCTTGAATAACACCTGAATAATGATGAAAGAGTGAAAAGAACTTTTGCCACTTATTTACAGTAAGAACCCGCAAAATAGAAGCCAATTTTTTCAAAACAGCCTGTTTAGTTTCTTATCAAAATTGTATTTATCTGGAAGCAGGCTGAAAGGTTCCTTATCACATAGCCTGCGTGCAGACTCAATTATCCTAAAGTGTAGGATTGTTGAGTCTGCACGCAGGCTACTTATCACATGGTTAAGAAACCTTCAGTGATTTCAACTTAAATCTTTAAAGATGTAATAGTGATGTAATAGAGCTAGATTGTTCTTGAGAAACATTGGTTCTTATTGCTTAAAGCTATCAAAAATCGTCATTGAATAGTTGTACTTAACTGTGTAAAAAAAATGCATCTGAGAGTCAAGCCTTAAAATCACTGTACGTACCATTTTTACCGTGTGATAATTGCACCAAACAGAATAAAATAATTACAGGAACTCCCATCTTTATTTCCTTTGCTGTTGCTCACATTTTGCAGTCTTCTATGATATCACAAAATCCATTTTTAAAACACTTGTTTTCTTTTTCAGCTCAGATTTAGCAGCTCGAAGTTTAAGTTTGCAAAGATCTCAAATTCTTCAGCTGTTCTGGTATTTGTAAGCAAGTCACAAACAAACAGGTATGATGAATTCTTCTGGTCAAAGGTTCAGCATTTATCGCTAATCTTGTTCCTGGATTCACGCTTACTTGCTAACTTTCATTAATTCCCTTTTATCACATCTTAACACAAAACCTTATCAGCTATGCCGGGTGAACCAGAAAAGAGTTCCCACTTATGAGAATTCATAGCACCAAGAGTACTGAATGGATTGGAATGAATCAATATTTGCTTGACAGCCAACAGATCGAAGTATTTTTGTGATTTTCTCGTCTTCTTACGAGCACTGGAAATATTGGTAAATTAAAGTTTACAAAAACTTGATGGTTGCAAAATGACTGAAAAAGGCCTAAAATGCTTGATCAAATCATAAAGGACTCCTCACTCAGAACAGCAGAGAAAAAGCAATTTCTCATGGGTGAGAGATATCGTCTGCACATCTATTGCCATGACATTGAAAATCTTTAGTATCTGTTTGAAAACCTATGTCTTATAACTCTTGAGAGAGGTGAAACGCCTGTGTGTATTGTTCTGTGTGAGGAGAGTTCTAACGATTTGATCAAGTGTTTTAGGCCCTTTCGGTCATTTTGCAACCATGAAATTTTTGTAAAGTTGAATTTACCTATATTTGCAATGCTCGTAAGGAGACAAGAAAAATGACAGAAATACTTCGATCTTTTGGCTTTTAACTAGAATTTGAATCATTCAAATCCATGAAGTACTTGTGGTGCTATGAATTTTCGAAAGTGGGGTGAGGCATGCCATGGAAATTTGTTCGTATCTTGATTTTTTCAAAATGGTCGCAACTTAATTATTTTTGAAAAGATTCATGGAAAATTAAAAAAAATTTAAATATTGTAAATCCTAAACCAACAGAGGAAAATGATATAACCTTCAAGAAAACCATAGTTTATGAAGGTCTACAATTTGGTGGCAAGTAGAAATCTGTAGCTCTTCTGGTCTAGGATTTAAAAATTTGATGACGTTATAACTTCAAATTTAATAAATGCCACCATTTTGAAACCAATCAAGATATCAATAAATTTCCACGGCAGATTTACAGCAAAAACACCTAAGTTCCTTTCAAGCCATTTAATTCAAAGAAAACTGCAATAGAATTTTACACCGACCTTTTTAAAGATTTAAGCCCTATGTTGCTAAAGACTGAAATTTTCGCCAAATTTTTAGACTATACATTGAGTTTGACTTGATTTATCAGTCTAGACTTTGAGGTCCAAGTTTAAATCCTACAGAAAGTTGTTATTGAAAGACCTTTTATTAGTGTTTGGTGAAAATTTTCCCCATCTCACTCCTCGTTTTTCCTTTATAATTTCAAATTACCGGGTGAGCCAGAAAAATGTTTCCACTTTTGAAACTTCGTAGGACCACAAGTACTTCATGGATTTGAAAGATTCAAAATCTAGTTAAAAGCGAAAAGATCGAAGTATTTTTGTGATTTCTCTTGTCTTCTTGCGAGCACTGCAAATGTCGGTAAATTCAACTTTAAAAAGATTTCATGATTGCATTGCAAAATGACGGAAAAAAGCCTAAAACACTTGATCAAATCATTAGGACTCTCCTAAGACAGAACAATATGCACAGGCGTTACACCTCTCTCAAGAGTTGTAGGACATAGATTCTCAATCCGACACTAAAGATTTTAAATCCCATGGCAATAAGTGTGCAGACGATATCTCTCACCCATGGGAAATTGCATTTTCTCTGTTTTTCTGAGTGAGGAGTCCTTTATGATTTGATCAAGTATTTTAGGCCTTTTTCAGTCATTTTCCTACCACAAAGTTTTTGCAAACTTGAATTTACCAATTTTTCAAGTGCTCATAAGAAGGTGAAACAAATCATAAAAATACTTCGATCTTTTGGCTGTCAACCAAATATTGATTCATTCCAATCCATCCAGTAGTCTTGATGCTCTGAATTTTCAAAAGTGGGAACTTTTTCTGGCTCATCCGGTAGTCCTCCCACTTCTAAAGTTGCTTTATTGCAATCCCTGCTCGTACATTTACAGACTTGCCTCTCGAGCCCCATTGAGATGGGGTGACGAACGCAAAACCCTACCCAATCAGATCTTGCCTCTGCAGAAACAATTTCAAACATAGCCAATAATTTCTTTCTGTTTTTGAATATTTCAAATGATATTTACACTTAAGTACAATTTCTACTCTCAAAAATAAAACTGTCCATTAAACAAATGCAGTTAACTAAAGTCGGAAAACTTTATTTTGTTATCTAAGATCGTTTTACTGTGCTAATTATGAACGGAGAGGTAGCTCTAATGCCCAAATAGTTTCGTTAACTGCCTCAGCAAGCTACAGCAATCTCATCATTAAATGGCCCACGATGCTGTGAGACTAATTGCTTGTTGTTGTATCACTTCTACAGGTCGAGTTAATAAAAATGTGCGGCATTTGAAAAAATGCTGCTCCCTGAATAACCAAACAATAACATTGAAAACTGTCTTGTTTTATTCCCGATATGTCCAGTTAGGTTCAGTAATTTACTCGAGTTTCTGCAGAAAGCCTATTTCAAAAACCTGCAAAAGCGAATGAAAATGACCAGCAAAATTTCTAAGTGTTTCCTTCCTAGCCATTATGACACTTACATGTATTCATGTATTTTGTCCTCTTGGGGGAATGGAGTCACCCTGAATATGTTATTCATAATAGAAGGAAGACTTTTTCATTCCCCCAAGAGGTGATACATACAATACATGCAATACATGGTGTTTTATAACTTCTAGTTATGGTTTTTAGTACATAGTATGCTCGTATATGGTTAAAATCATGCATATTGTGGCATCCTGAACCTCGCCATCCTGGTTGAAACTATTAGAGCAATCCCTATCTGCCACTATTATCTGGTAATTCTTCGTTCAATGCTTGGATCCTTCACTTTTGTCTTTCATGTTTTTGTTTGATTCTAGGAAATGTAGAATTCAGTGTACTTTACGATCAGCAAAATCCGCTCAGACTGCAAGGGCCATGCGGAGGACACAAACATTGCATTAAGGTATGTGAGTCATTTCAAATTTTGGATAAGATGAATAACATAACTTTGTATACAAAGCAGATTCTTACGTATTCATAACCGTTTCTCGGACACCTCCCTAGAAGCAACGCAATAGTACTGAACCTAAAGGCAATGTGTCCATGTAAGTACAGCCGCGTATACGCTTTTGTCAAAATATGCTGACACGATGCTGACGAAGAGCCTTGAAGAGCGTGCAATGATTGGCAGAATTTAACTGATCACATGCAAAAAAAATTTCAGCTAAGGAAGCGTAACCGCAAGTAAGTCATCAGTCTGCTTAGATCACTCCTTGCCACGTAGTGGGCTTAATTACCAAAGTGATCACATGAAATATCACGTGAAATTGGCATCCCCCTGCAAGTCCGCTGTACGTACATGGACACATTACCTTTAATGATCGTTGCATAGTTGTACAGTTACTATTGCCCACTTGATGTTGCTCGAAGTAAGTTACGGTTGTTACGATTGTGTTGCTACGATAGTACCGCAGGGATGCGACAAGAGAAATTAACCTAAACACTCCATAATGCACTTATGTATGGAAGTGCGCCGCTAATGTCCTCTTGAAGTTGCTTGACTTGATGGTACGGATGTTATGACTGTGTTATGTTCTGACAGTTCTGACTGACAATATTCACTATAATTGTTGCAACAGTCTGATCTCATCATCTAACTTCCAGTCTTTGAAATATGGTCGATAGCCGTCCTGGTGCCTTGCAATTTGACTTTTTGGAACTCTTTGTAATTCGCTTCTTTGGCTCTTTCTTCCTTTTCTTGGTGCTCTTGCTTTTGCCAGAAAACCTCGTTTCGAGTTTACAAGTGCTGAAAGAATAAAACAGTTATCTAAGCATGAAGGCAAAGTATTTGAAATTGAAATCGAAATCTCTCTCAAATTAGATGTCATGTGAAAATGAACGCGATTAGAAACAATTGAAGTGTTCTGCACGAGTGCTTTTGCGTTATCGCGAATTTCACCTGACATTTAATGTGTGACTGTATTTAGTGATTTTAGAGAAGTCGTCGATTTCATTTAATTATTTCATTTAATATTGGTGGTAAAAAATCTTCATATCAGACTCTCAAAGACAAAGGCACAATTGGAAAGATTTTGAATTATTCCAGCAGAAAGTATTTTTCAGTAGATACTTTGCTATGAATTTGCTTCAGACATTACCTGGAGAGGATATTTATCAATAGCTTCCTTTAATGGATATATCGTTACGTGTGTCGTCAGTGCTTGTCCGTTCGGTTTATGTTACGAGGAATGTCCGGTGTTCGTCATATTAAGAATGGGAAATTTATTCTTTTATAGTCAAGTGATGCACTTATTCATTCCCTATTTTATGTAAAAAATCTTATTATCTTCCTGGATATCTACTCAGGGACAATCTAAAATTGCTAAAGTCCGTCTCATATTAGATGTCACCTGAGATTTGCGATAACGCAAAATTCCTTTGCAAAACACTTCTGTTGTTGTTATTCGCGAGCATTTGCAAGTGACATCTAATTTGAGACATACTATAGTTTTTTTTTGCAATGATTGATTGATTGGTTGGTTGGTTGATTGATTGATTGATTGATTGATTGATGAAGTGAATTTTTTTATTAATTCGTTGATTGATCAGCTATTGGAAGACTTCAATCTATGATTGATAAATGATTGCCTTGATGAATCATTATTTGAAAAAATGGATTGATTAATTGAATCATTGATTGATTAATAGGTTGATTGACTGATTGATTAATTTACATATTTATACCTCCTAACATTGTTCCTTCTCCTCTAGATCCAGGCTCCCAAACATCTTGCTGAAATCGTTCTGCATCAGGAGACTGGTAAGTAGGCGAAGCTTTGTCAAGTAAATCATCATCTGTCACTTTTCCTTTGACATATTGTATTTCATAATTGCTTCCCACCCTGTTCGTCATTATTGATTTTCCAGCCGCTTTGTTTCCTTCCCAAATATCAAATGAGGTTTTCTTGGAATGGTGTAATTGTTTTAAGATGTCTTTCAGTTCCATTGCGATGTTTCGTAAACGTCCTTTGTCAATGTCGTGTCTGTGTCTCACTATGTCAGTCATCGAGTCTAAGGTAAATTGAAAATATTACGCCTCTTCTTACACCTTAAAGGGGCTGGGTCACGTAAAGTAAACAAACTTCTGTCGAAAAGACGATTTTGCAGGTTTTTGAAGGCTATATCACACAGATATTCCACTGTTTTTGCTCAAAATGAAGGCGTTATTTTGAAGGTGGACTTTTGAATTTCGTCTTTGCTCCTCGTGATGTCGTCCTTGCAGTGTTGTTGAGTTATTCATTGGAAGTGTATCAAGTAATTTGCTCTGTAAAAGGTTTCAATTGAATAAATAGATGAAAAAATGCTGAAATACGAAGCATAATATCTCACCTTTTGTATCTGCAGCAACTTGTGAATTTTCTGTAGCTGCTTCAACACTGCCCTTAGCTTCTGGACTAGCATCAGTTACCACCTTAGCTACTTCAAGACTTGGTTTAGCATCTTCAGTAGCTTCAGTTGTCACCTTAGCTACTTCAGGACTTGGTTTAGCATCTTCATTGGCTTCTGTCGTGATCTTAGCAAGCTGCTCTGACACTGTTTTTACTGGTGCTTCTTTCGCAACGGTCTCTGCATTCAAAATGATATCCTCTTCATTCTCCTCGTCTGATTTTGCCTTAGGCCTATGTGCTGGGACAATGCTAACGAGATCTCTTCTATGTTTTCCGTCTCTCAGTTTTCGTCTGTGATATGTTGATTTCTTTGCTCTTATTGCTGATTTGACTTGTCGTCTTCCAATTGCTGCTTTCTTTCGTTTAGACAATTTTTTATGCCACCGTGCAATATTTGATCTTGTTGCACCTATAAAAAGACAACGATCTCAATTCACTTTGAGTTGCTTATTTTCCGAGTGAGTAAGAAAAATATTCAGACATTTCAAAGCCTTCAAAGTATTCATCACAGTGGCCGACAAAATATTTCCTTCCTGGGAACGGAAAAAATTTCGTCCAAACTTCCTTCAAAATTTTTTGGATTTTACATTGATCTAATGGATTGAACAACGTAGTTCGTGCAACTTGCAGGTACTGTAGAATATAGTTCAAAAGCTACTTTGTGAAATTGCACACGTTCATAAACCAAAAACTTGAGGTTTAAACTCAACATAACATAAGACAAATGCTTAAATATTGCATACCAGTTTAAGAAAGATTGGTTGATAGGTAGCTCAAATATAGGCTTGGTAACTGTAGGTGAGCAACTGAAATGCACACAACTTTCGTCATGAAGACGAGCAACCAAAATGCACATACCAATTTGGTTGCCACTTCCTTGAAACGAAAAGCACTACCAAGGCACGAAAAGAAACTGAACAGCTCAATGATAGGGTTGACATGGACGAAATCTACTACTTGCAACAACCAATCTGCAAGCCACTTGGCAAAGATTCTGCTTAAGTTAAAGTTGTTTTCTAGATTACGATTATGAGGGTTCAGGCTCGTCGTATTTTGTGTTTAGTTTAGCTTGTTTACTTTAGCTTTATTGCTGTGTGTTTAGTTCAGAATTTAAAGCTAAAAAATTGCTTTTTCTATTTCAGTTCTTCCATAATGAAGGCTGTAGGTTTGGCTTTCATCAAATACATAGAATAGCAACCTTCGCGTCGAAGTAATGAAAACGGTAAGTTATCTACATTTCTACAATTGTATATTTATAATCTAAATAGACTCTATTTCTGGTTAGTTCAAGTAAAATTCCTTGTGGCTGATACTTGCATATTCAAACAATTTATAGTTTTAGTTTAGGATGTTTATTTAAAGTTGGGGAAGTCTTCGCTAAATTTACTTTCTTTTTCCACTTGTGAGTAAACTTTCAAGATCTTTTTACATTGGATGTTTCTCAAACTATCAAAAATCATTTTCTATAAAAATTATTATGCTTACCTTTAAATCTTGCCTTCGTAACGCCTCTCAATGGAAACGAGACTTTAAGTTGATGTTCCTTATTCGGGTGAACTTCTGATCTTCCTTGCGCATGCGCCTCAGCTTGTGCCTCCTCTTGCCTGTCGAAAGCTGACAATGTCTTGCCTTGTAAGCTGCCTCGTAATGACTCGATATCCGCAATGTCTTCCGGGAACAGCGAATCCGTATACATATCACTTATTGCGTTACCATGGGGATTATTACCATGGAAACTTTCGACTGAGGGTCGTTGCTTGTATCCTTGATCTTCAAATTTTTGTTGTCTTGGAGCGAAATTATTCATTCTATCAGGACCAATAAGGCCTCCTCGAATTGACTCCATGTTTGGCCTAAGTTGTTGTTGTGATGGGCGTTTGCTAAGTGTATGCCTGGCTAGGCCATTTTCTGGCATAGCGACGCTCGGGTTAGGACTCAACTCATGTGGGTCAATTCTGTTCAAGAAACTATCAACATTATTTCGAATATATTCTTGTCTATTATCTTGCATCGGGTTATGTGGAAACGATGGTTCATTCAAAGCGGCAATTTGTCCCATTGGTGTATTATATTGGCCCATTTCTGGGGGAGCTTGTCCCTGTTGTGGTGGATTGAAGTGTCCCATTGGCATTTCTGGAAGAGTACGTCCCTGCTGTCCTGCACCCATCATGTTGCTTCTTGATTCCCCTTGTATTGCGTGGGGATCAAATTCTTGGAACATGTGAACCGGAGGTGGCTTCTCTTTGCTCATTTGATTTATTTGTGCCAGATTAGGTCCATTTTCAGATTGTTCACCCCTGAAAGAATTCTGTTCTTGGTTGTACGTATTTGGCTCGTAATTTTCCTCATGATTTTCATAATGATTTTCAGGACGATTGAAATAACTTCCTTGTTCCCCTTTCATCTCATCCTCCATACCAGTCTCTCTCACCATAGCCCCCATATTTGACCCCATTTCAGGTCCATTATTACCCCTCATATATTCTTTATTAGGGCCTATAGCTAATAAAGCTGCGATCTCTCCACTAGAAGGCTGACTATTAAACCTTTGTGGCTTCATATTCATCATTTGTGGCTTATTGTCCATCGGTAAGTTCGGGACATTGTTCATCATAGGAGCGTTATTCATAGGTGGTACGTTTGCATTTGGGGGTTCAGCCCCTTTAAACATCAACCCATTTAGTTTTACCGCTGCTGGAGAGTTTACTATGCCCCCTTGGTCAGAAGCTGTGTTATCCCTTGTGTGTACTTTTCCGAGAACCCCTTGAAGTTTCTTTATGGATGACGTCATATCTTGACTTCCACTGACGTAATTGTTCATCAAGTCAAGTGCATCTGCTGTTGAAAATGCTCCTTTGTTTAGATCAGTCATGAATTCACTGGCAACAGAGCTCAACACTGGACCGTGATAGATGTTATCTGGAGGCCCAATCAGCACGTTATCTTGACCTGTGAAGGAACATGAATTTTGATAAGCTTCTATGTCTTCTACCCATCAACTTTACACTAGACTCCGCATAATTATAACTGCGCCAAAGAGAGAACTTGTTCGTGGTGATTTGGGATTTAGAAATCGATTAGTTGTAATTTGCTGTACGAGAATTCGTACTAAATCCTCAGATCACCCTGAAAACGTTTTCTCTTTGTCCATTCATGTCGAGTCTTTTAAAACTTGATCGACGTTTTTTGATCGTTTTCAATGTTTTCGAAAACGAATATTTTAAGAAACTCGCTTCTAGCTCTAATTAAAGGGGCCCATTAGCCATGTACGAAGAACGCTGGTACAAGAACAAAGTTTAAAGTAGCTTAGGGTAAATGCTTCCAAATAACCACTGCAGACAGGAAACAGCACATGGTGACCTTCAGATGGGGGCAAAGAGCTTCTTCGAAGCTGCGGCAATTCCGATACTTTTCTTGTTTCATATTTCTATTTTCTACTGGAGGGGGCAGTCCTTCAGCACACAAGAACTAGTTTTTAAGGGGTCCTCGCATCCCTTGTTCGACCTAAAAGGAAAACATGTTCCCGTGGATTGATGCTTGCACAGCGGCACAGAGTCAACTCGAGTCAACTGTAACATTTGCCCCAAGAAAGTAAAATTTCAAACCAGACGTTCATTTACCCCATCAAGTTATTGATTGAGGCCTGACGTCAACAGTCCCGTGTCAGGTTTCAAAAGCAGTTACAGCATCTGCGATCTACAATAGACCTTTTTGCTATTCTAGAAAAATCTGAATCTACAATATTTTTATAGATTTTCTAGAATTTTGGAATGTGTACGATAGTGAAGCTCTAACCCAACTCAGAGCCTGCGTGCAGACTTGAGTCTGCACGCAGGCTAGGCGACCTCTGCGGTGGCACATAAAAGCAATGTAGCCATTGTGGGATTTGGCTTCGAAGTAGAAGTCCGGGTACCAATGAAGATAATTACTTCCAGTATCCAAAATTGTTGAATTGAAAATCTGCCAAAACTTTTGTAAAGAGAGCAACATGCAATATGGTTAATGGGCTCATTTGTGGTCGAATTGGACATGAATCGACTGCGTCACAACGTTCCTTCTAGAACTTTCGTTGATCACATGACATCGAAAATAATTAGTGCAAATGGTTTGTTTTCCTGGTGCTCTGCCAAAAAAGTCTCAGCAAATGCAGTGATCTGATGGTGCGGAGGCGCAGCAACAATACAGCAGTTGGCAACTGATTGCATTCTTGGCATTCTTAGCTGGTTCGCGGAATGCGTTCTTGGTTCGTGAGTTACGGGGTTAGTTAGTGCGTTACACCACCTCACTCCTATATGTACTCGTTTTACTTCGTACATAAAAACTGAAAATGGAACAATTTTGCAAAAAGTCCTAGAATCTAATTCAGGCTTTCTACTAAAGATTATGTCATAAATCTTCAAAATCGGTCGAGTGTACAATTTACTGTGCCCTGCCAAACGTGCATAGTTTATTTTGGCGCACCCGGTATATAATTTTATCTCTGAAAAAGTTGCTTAATCGAATGTCAAGTCATGGCTTACCTGGTGTTTGGGCTTGTGGCATCTGATCTGGAGATTGTTGTTGTTGTGGTCCCACTGCTGCAATATTGGATTGTGGTAATCCTTGAATCTGGTTATTTTGATTGCCAGATGGTGAAGCGATGCCAGGGGCAGATGCTGAGACGACTGAGGGGTCTGAACCAGGGTCTGTTGATAACAAATATGATGTTTTCATTCATTTGTTTGTTTGTTTGTTTGTCATCTTATTTTAATTCAATTTCATTCTAGCTTCTAAATAGAAACTAATCTAAATCGAATATCTAAATATACTATTGGCAATGATTGATCATACATATTTAGGTCATTAGCAACAAATACTACACAAGTTGCAAGTTGGCCCATCCCATTGTTTTATTGGTCTCTTAAATGTTTGAATGTTTTCGGCTAATTTGATATTTTTGGGCAAAGCATTCCATATTTGTGGTCCTAACGATAAGAGACTGTTTGAACCAAAAGTAACTTGATTGGGTCTATGATGGATTAATTCGTTTTGGTTCCTTGCTGTCCTTGTTGGTTGTTTTAGTTTGAAAATATCCTACATAAAAGGAGGATTTAGTTTTGAGACAGTTTTATAGATTTCAATACAAAGAGTTCTGAGACGGCTGATTCTCATCGTGCAGTGGTATGGTATTTAATGACGAGGACAGATTTTGTAACACAATAGCATGAGTGGCATTCGATTGACACCGACAAGGACAGATTTGGTAAGATAATAGAATGGGTTGCTTTTGTTGACACCTGAATTCAAAGCGATTAGCGATCGTAGACAAAGGAAATTCCCTCAACCAGTAATTCAAAACAAACAAAGCCGCAAAAGTTTCTCTGAAACCCAGGTAGCTATCGCACTCGTTGTGCATTCCAGAAATTGTTTTTAAGAGCAAACATGAGCATATATTGAAAGAAGAAGGATGCATCTAAACATCCACCTCGGGGGTATTTTATTTCTTATTGTTTACGTTTTGCAACATACTGCTCGCCGATTGTTTCTGAAGAGGGAAAAATTCTAGTGCCGGATGGAAAGATATTTCTTGGAGTGCAATTCCCCTTACTAATTAAAATGAAGTTCCTCCCCCTGGGGGAAATTAGTTAGTTAAGTCTTTTGTTTGCAAATTATGAGTCAGTTTTGGCGAAGACGGGGGCAATGCTAGGTAGAAGCAGTGATAACCAGAATACAAATCATTAAGTGTAATATTTCATCTCAGCATCACGACCATCCTGATAATTACAACTCATTTTACGAGAATATTATTGCAGGAATTTACTATAAATTGATATAGGTAGCAATTTACTTACTCAGATTTGACATATCTGGGAAGATAAATTCTCCCGTCGCTCCGCCGCCGCCGCCACCACCGCCGCCTCCAAATGTGGTAGAAGGCGCATCGTCCATTGTTACTGGAAATGTTTTTTCAACTGCGGGTTTCTTTTCTTGTTGTTGTGGTTGTTGTTGTGCTGGCTGTCGTTGTGTTGGCTGCACAGGCGCACTCTTATCAGCAGTTGCCTTGGCAACTTGTTGCTTCTGAAGTGCTTCGGGTAAGATGACTATGGTTTGTTGTTGGCCTTTTTTATTTGTGCCTGTAGCAACTCCACTTGCGAAGGTTCGACTGTCGGCTGAGATTGTGAAATTTGCTCCTAAAATCAAAATTTGCAAGATGAATGAATTTAAACATATAATTATATTTGGTAAGAAGGTATACTAAAAATTTGTAAGAGAGTGGAGGCAAAAAACACGACTTATATTTCAGCACACTTAGGCCTTTCGAACTTATGTTCTCTTCAGAGTGTGACTAATATTCTCTATATAATACGTGTTTGTCGATAGGTATTAGTGATTCTTTATAAAATTCTCACATCTATATAATATATTTGGCAGGTGAAATATTAAAAATTGGTAAGAAGATGGAAGCAAAGAAACGAGTTTGTCTTGGAAAAAGGATTCCACGCTCGATTCTGGTCCGTGATTTACTTGGCATTGAAATATGAGTTAAATGCAGCAGACGTTTTAGCTATTCTTCAAAAGAGCCCGGATCGAGCGTTATTTTTATACATTTTTATACTCGATCTTCGATGGAGTGGCGTTAGAGCTTCTAGCACTATTGTGCACATCTGAACATTCTGCAAACTGTAGCAAATTGTCGTTCGATTTTGATTCTTTTCAAAATAACTGAAAGGTCTAGTGTCTATTTCAGAAATCAAATTTGAATGTTAATTGCAATTAATTCATGGACCAGAGTCGTTCGTGGAATTCTTTTCCATCATCCAAATTTTCATCGTCATTTTCCTGGCTCAAAGATTAAAAATCCCACAGCTTTAGGAAATTATCCTTACTGACTTACCGTGACCTCCTGCAAGCTCTTGGGCCTCTTTCTGGCTTGAAACAAGTTTAACTTCAAAGGGAACTGGTTTGCCTGTTACGTTGTTCATTACTGATCCGGTGATTGTCTGAAATGAAAAATGGGACATGTTATCGAGGCTAAAACTAATGCATCGCATCCACTATAATAGAGATCAGCTGCCTGATGTATTCCTAAACTATTTTATAACAAATGAAGGGTTACACAAATGTGCTACAAGGCAAGCGATAGATTATAGAATACGTAAATCGCGTAAAACTTCGGGAGATAAGACTTTTAGAAACACGGGTGCACGATTATGGAAATAGCTGCCAAAATCAATGAAAAGCATATCCAAACTAAAAAGGTATAAACAAGCCGTAAAGCGTTCAAAATAGGGAAATATTAACAATCATAAACCTTAAATCAGAAATATTATTTTATGAGCTATTGATCTTTTATTAAAGGCAGTCTGTCACGCATATTTTGGGCTGCAATAAAGTCAGAGCTCAACACAAGAGCTGTCTTTGTGAATCTGTGCATTTGAAACAAAGGAGGGCTGATTGTTAGCACTTTCTACGGCAGTAGGATTAGCAGACATTTAGTTCTCCTATTCTTTGTATTGTCCTTATCACCCAATCAGATGCATGACAGACTGCCTTTAATATATATCTATTTTGACAATGCTGTAATTTTCGATATATACTGATATTTTTCTATTTTGCATTTGCATTTAACGGCCAAAGCTAGATAAGCTATGCTTTACTTTGGTCGTATAGGGAACAGATCGTTTTATATTTACCTGTAAATGCATTTAATCCTGTATTCTATGAAAAAAATTCAATTCAATTCAATAGACTTACTGGAAACGGCGAAGCAGTGTCCTCTTTCGTCAAAGGCATCGTTTTAACAATATTCATTTTCGTCTCATTTTTCTCCGCAGCAAGATCTTGTACCAAAACTCTCGTAACTGCTCCTTGTCTCTCCGCAGGTACCACAGTGACGTCCCCTGGCACACCTTTTGTGACAAGAGGAGCTGCAAACATCTTGGCATCTGCCTGTGGTGCTGTCGCTACAACTTTACCCGTAACTATCGATTTTCCTTCGTCGTTACTACTTTTAACTATTGCTGCTTTATCAGCCTGCGTTTCAGTCTTAGTCCGCGCCTCAGGCTTCATTGTTTCGATGGCAGCGCTCACTTCAGGTTTCGTCGTTTCGGCTTTAACGCTTGCTTCGGGTTTCGACGTTTCTGTTTTCGCGCTCGCTTTTTCGTCATCATTGTCATCTTTGCATTCAGATGGTGTTGTTGATGATTTCTTAGAAGCAGTTTTTCCATGGTTGCATTTCTTAGAAATTTTCGATGCTGCTGTATCCACAGATATTCCTTCCGGTAAGAATTCGACTTTGATTACTTCCGGATCGAGATTTTGTGGCTTAGGGGCCGGGTGTACAGGTACCGTCGAATTGACCTCGATGTGCATGTTGTCGCCATGAGGTTCCATTGGAGCATGCTCTTGCATCACAGGGTGTTCTAATGGCATGTGATGCTCCTCCGGATGGTACATTAATGACGCTACGGAGGAATCGAGAATTGGATGCGGATGTTCGATCAGAGGCATTACTATACCCGGGGTGCCCATCGCCGGACTGGCCATCGCCGGATGAGCTAACGCCGGACTGCCCATTATTGGGCTGTTGATTGCATGTTCCGGGCTATGATGATCCATAGCTGTTTGTACCACTCCCGGTACTTCCATTGGATTATGATAATCATCCTTTTTATTAACATGGACATCAACCGCGTTTCCGTGTTGTACTGCCGTTACAGAATCCTCGTTCGATGCTTTAGGATTCGCGGATGCTTCTGGTTTCAGCGTTGCGGCCTCATTCGATTTGGCGCTAGTTGCGTTTGCTGTCGTATCCTTCTGTGTTGCTGCTTCCTTGTGCTCTTCAGCCTCAGGAACGACAGTCACTGATGGCTTATTTCCGGGGGTACCGCTTATTTGATATGTCTTCCCCCCTGGAATAACCACTTTGAAGTTGGTCACATTTACCAGATTCATAGCAACTTGACCAGCCTCGCTTGCAATTTTATTCATCTCTAAGACCGTATCATTACCCTTCGATACAGGGGTACCCTCCTTTTCAGCTACCTCGTTATGATGCTCCTTTGATGCTTCAGCACTATGGCCTTCAACGTGTTCACTATCCGCGCTCTTATCGTCGCCAGCGAACGCGACCTCGTTCGCATGTACATCATTGTTGTCATTTCTTTGCCGCAACGCTTCCTCGACAGCTTTCTCGATCCCAGCTTCGTTGAGCAGTCCACTATTACTGACATCAGAAGTCACCTCGAGTTTTGGGCTCAGCTCGAACTCCTCCATACTCCCATGAGCCGCGCTTTTATCAGGGAACATTTCCTGTGTTCCTTTGCCGTTCGTTGCTTGTCCATCATCAATTTCAGCTCCTTCGACTTCGAGAACTGCATGAGCTTGTGCCGAAGGCTGATTTGATTCTGTGTATCCGCCATTTTCTTCTGGGTAATCTTCAGATTTCATGGATTTCTTTTCGCCATTTGCTGAAACTAGAAGTTTACCCATTGATCCTTCTATCATTTCGCTTGATTCCTTTTCAAAATGTTGCTTTTTCTTTGTCTTTGAACTTGCTTTCAAGCCACGAGACTTTGATTTTAAGCCTGCAATACAGAATTAGTAATAGACCATTTTGACATTTAGAAAAAGAATCTGGGGAGAGAATATTTTTCTGGTAAATGGCTGCCACAGGGCTTTTCACCAACGATAAATTGAACTGTGGCAGCCATTTACCAGAAAAATGTTGCTCTCCCCAGCCCCTTTTCTAAATGTCAAAATGGTTTATTGTTTGCATTATTCTATGAACGCGATTAGCTTCCTCAATGCATTACGTAAATAGCATATTCTTGCAGAGAATTGTAGCCTCACTGAGAAGCATGTAGATATCTACCTACTAACTTACTACACTCTGTAATCTAACCCCCCCCCCCCCCCCGTTCGTATTTATGTTTATTTGCTTTCCGAAGTACATCTTCCTTCAAGCGACAATGTACTGAGAAAGTTATAAATAACAACGTTTCGAGCTTTGCTTTTCTTTTAATTTAGTTATTGTATGTATTTGCACGGCCCGCTGTAAATCAGTCCTTTGACTGACGTGGCCACCGTGCCTAAAGAAATTAGGATTGAATCAAATCAAATCAAATCAAATCAAATGCTCTTCATCAGGTCATTTGTTCTTCATCTTCATCTTCATCAGGTTTGCTCTTCACTAGCTTTGCTGTACATCTTCCTTCCCCCACTATTGCCTCTCTCCTTGTGGACTTCAAACTATGAGAATTTATTCAAGTAATTTATCAACCAACAATATATCTACGCTACTTTTGGAAAGCCTCCACAGCTCCTTGCAACTTGAATCTCCTGTTTTTCGGCAAACTCAAGTAGCCATCTTTGTACTAATCATTAGTAGCTACCACAAAAGCATGATAGCTAAAGTATGGGCAATCGAATACACGAAAGAAACTCCCATAGTCAGGGAAGGAAACAAGGCTACAAAAGTTAAGTCATCGAAAACACGTAAAAAGACTTACCTTTCTTACTAGATCTCTTGTTGTATTTTGATAAATATTTATTTGGAATGGGAAAGAATCGTTTTCCATCAGGTAATTCAACTCCAAGCGATAAATTCTCCCTTCCAGTTGATTGTCTTCCAATCTCTTCGAGGTAGTACGATTTTCCTTTTTCTAAGAATATTGTGTGGGAAACTTGATCAGGGAACCTGCAATGGACAGTGTTTTGATTAGATCGTTAATACACAAGCATAGCAAGGTGTAGAATGGAAAGGAGCTACCGAGTTATGGCGCACAAAAGCTACACATTACTACTGGTCACTGTGCTTGTTAGTTGCAGACAATAAGAACCTCACCAGATTCTCAACAAAGATAGTTCTCTCATTTTGGATTATTGGGAATATTCCCTATTCAGTCTTCTTGCGCATAAGAGATCCTCGATTGAGGCTGTATGTCCCTGGAACTTTAGGCGGATCCTCCTAGGAGTGGAGGCTTTAGACTTATGACTTTTCGTCCCTTATTTCCCCGCGTTCTTTGATTTGCTGATATCACTTGGTAATAGGGACTCATACCATTACTCTTCTAAAGTGGACTGATATCTAAGTTGACATGCTAGCTAAACATTGAGTACCAGTTTCAAAGGAGCTTGTGGATAAACTACAAGCAAGCTAAGTACATACATGCAAGGAAGAATCAGTTGATTAATACTAACAAACTTAGCGAATAGTTAGAGGCTCCGTCTTCAAATTTTTGGTTGAAACGGTGATTTAAAAGTTTTTTGACAGGCAATATCACAGACGTTTACCTGTTTTTTCGAAAATGAAAGCATCATTTTGAAGATAAATCTTTGTCCTTTACAGAGGAAAAAACCAAACATTCATATCTTTTACGATTGCTTGGATGTAAGTGGATTTTTAACGAGCACTTTTTGGTGGCCTGGGTGAGCCCACGAAACAAAACGCAGAGAGCAATGGAGAACAATGAACACGTGCGATGTTTGCAGATTTGTTTAAAGTTTGTCGATATACCCTTTGAGTATCAGTTTCAAAGAAGCTTGTGAATAGTTAGAAAATTATAAGATCACAAACATTAAAACTTTTTTCTAACTCAGTGACTAGAATTACAAACAAAATGTAATTAAAGTCCGTTTCAAATTAGATGTCAACTGAGATTTGCGGAAACGCAAAATTCCTTTGCAGAACACATCTATTGTTGTTATTCGCGGTGGCATCTAATTTGAGACAGACTACAAAACATACCTATCAAATTCATTATGCATTGAAGACTTCCTCTGACTAATAATTCGATTGTTTTCTCCTTCTTTTCCATCTAAGCCAAGAAATATTTCACACTCATCATCGCAGCTGCTATAAAATTTATATTCTCCAGTTTTCGGTGCAATAAAGTATCCCTTAAGTCGCTGTGCAAAATGTGCTCCATCATTTACTGGTGCATCAAATGTTGATAATAATGTCACTTTTGAAGGTTTATGTGGGAATCGTACATCAGCTAATAGATTTTGTATTGAATCACCGCGAACTTGACTCCATATTTCACGAACCACAGCTGCTGAAAAAGATAACTGTTTAGAATAGGCTTACATCATATAGCAGTTATGATACACCCCCCAGTAACGATCCCGCCGGACATTAAGAATACAGCGGGGAAATTATTAAATTAAACGTTTTCAACGGGGATTAGAAATATCATGGCGGGGAAAGGAAATTTCCGGCTATTATCTATGATAAAACTTGTACAATTTTTGACGGGAAACAACAGAAATACGGCGGGGAAAGCGTTTCAACTCAAACTTAGCGGGGAAACAAATTTTCTTGGCGGGACATTCTTCTACCTTGGCGGGGCAATGTTTCAGCAGGGTCGTTACTGGGGGGTGTTATAATAGACCTATTCGGCTAGGCCATTTCAAGTCATATGACCTTACTCTGCAGTTTTGGTATTATTCTACTGTTTGCATGTGTTCCACAGTATTCACGGACAGTGTCTCAGTACTTCGTCTTTGTGTAATTTTAATTACAATTAAAGGGGTCCTTTGGATAACGATTGTCCTTATCAGCGACAATCATTTGTGTCTGAAGAAGAATTTGTCAGGGAAACTCCTTCAGAAGGTGGAGGGTGATCCAGAACGCTAAATTGATATATATTCAAATCTTAGATGGGTCGCACAAGTGGCCCTTTTTAAGACATTTTTTCTGTTACCTAGTCAGCTCAGAATCTCTACGGTACCTCTTGAAAGAAGCCTTTCCCGATGACGCCTAACTTACCCATCCAAAACACTCAAACTGTTTTGATTGCGGACCTTTTCTCGTGACTTTAGTAGTAGTTTTTATCCCTATATGTAATGCCCTCGTGGTATACACAGCCTTTTGCTCCTCGGGGTATCATCTCCAGTAATATTGTATAGTAATTTTGTAAGTAATATAGCTCGTATTATGTATTGTAACTTTTTAATGGAGCATGGAAAAACTAGCCTGTGTTCCAGACCACTTGGAAAGGAAAGTGGTCTGTGTAGCCAAGCACTAATCCGTGTTCAGACGATGAATTGAATTGCGAAATAATTAAGGGCATTCTTTCACGGATCTGATTGGCTGCAATGAAGTCAGTGATCAACACAACGGATGTCTTTGTGAACTTGTGTGTTTGAAACAAATCAGGGCTGATCGTTATGACTTTGCACGGGCGTAAAACTCAGTAGGATTAGCAGGCATTCAAATCTCCTATTCTTTCATCGTAAAAAGTCAATAGGATTAGCAGACATTGAAAATTTCTATTCTTTGTATTGTAATGTGAGTTCTTCACATGAGACAGGCTTTTCCTTCTGATAACAAAACAAATAGTGATTATGCGAATTATTAGTTGCATATATTAATTTTTCTTCAGATTCCGAAGAAAATTTGTGAACACGGATTAGTGCTTGGTTACACAGACCACTTTTCTTCTCAAGTGGTCTGGAACACAGGCTAGGAAAAACAAGTCTTCACGACCAGAAGTATGTTGAAGATATCAAGAAAGGATTGATCACTTGACTCTGATTTGGTGTAAACAAGGCTTAGCCAATTAGGTCTATGTTTACTAACTGTAAGAATCCTCGTAACAATATAACGCATTGATTCATTTCTCTGAAAATGAAATGTGCCATTCAATCAAAGTATCTTTCAAGAGCTGCTCAGCGGGGGTAAGGGATTTGCGAACTAAAAACTATTCTTCAAATACTAACGTTTGATGTTGCATATTCGAGATTAGTCAAGCTTTAGGACTAAAATCTCAGGGGAAACTTATCCGATATTTGCATAAAAGGCCTTTCATTTTTATCCAATTTCTGTATGACACCACTTTCTTTTCTGCTATCTAATTTACTGTCGCTTTTAGATTCATATCTTTCCTCAAACTTCCACAATTATAAGAGCTTCTCGATGTCATATCTCAGAATTCAACGTGGATATTAGAGAATAGATTACGGGATATGCCATATTTTCCAGCACATTTTTGGTGTAAGACAGTCGACTCTCAGACTTCAATGATGGACTTTTGTAAAAGTCAGACTTTGTTAGACTGCTTTCTTTCAAAGGCCTTGGCAATAAAGCAGAACTTCTTCTGTAAACTGTGATATATTCTATCAATTCCTTTGCTGTCTACCAAATATCCTTTCTTATCAAATGTTTTTCAGCATTTGAAACTTCAATAGCTACTAGCAATTTTTCAGCGTTTCCACAACCGACATCGTGGAACGAGAATTTTACTCTGTTTTGCAGATTATTTCAAGATCAAAATAAATGCAATTCTGATCGACAAAATCGCTTGGTTTTAAGAGGAAATGAAGATCATAATACCTTGGTTATTTTCTTCTTTACTTGCAACTACCAGTATAAAATTCACAACCACAAACAACGATATTAATAAACTTTCCTTCATCCTGAATAATTTCGAATTCTCCTTCAAGTGATATCTACCATCTCATTTCTTCAAGAAACTCATCGGGGAATCTTCTTTTTCAATGTTTATTATATCTTTATCAATTAAATATCTAGAGTAGTTTTATTGTTTAGATAATATTGTTTTTATTCGAGATAAAGACCTAGGCCAATCTCTGGAAACATTCTTCCTAGCTTTATTACATCATGCATAGCAAATGAAGGTGTTTTAGCAATTGACCAGCGATGCGTTCGAGCATCCGCGTATATTCGGTCAAAATCTGGTCACAAGTGAATCAACAGCAGGTTCGACTCAACACATTCTACATTTCTTTTACTCATTAACTGTTACTATGTTTATCTAATTTCTGTTCTCGATGTTTGATGAATAGTTTCAATCGAAGTCAACCGAAGTTAGTTAGGCCAACGTACACGGCTTTAGGCCACTGGCTGTCTTTGCATTGTCAGGGTTTATACTTGTTGGTTGTACATTTCATTAAATGTTACTATGTTTATCTAATTTCTGTTCTCGCTGTTTGATGGATGGTTGCAATCGAAGTCAACCAAAGTTAGTTAGGCCAACGTACACGGCTTTAGGCCGCTGGCTGTCTTTGCATTGTCAGGGTTTATGCTTGTTATTGTTGTAAATTTCATTAACTGTTACTATGTTTATCTAATTTCTGTTCTCGCTGTTTGATGGATGGTTGCAATCGAAGTCAACCGAGGCTAGTCAGGCCCACGTACAGCTTTAGGCGACTGGCTATCTTGCGTTATGATGGTTGTCACTTGTTCGCTCTACCTTTCTTCCACTTATTAGCTGTTATTGTCCGTTCTTGGTGTTTGATTAATTGTTGCAGCCGCAGCTCTGCAGAGTACGGAAAACATTGTGGAACCATTACTGAAGACAGTGTCTACGAGGTAAAGAACAAAAGCGTGCTGTGGTCGCCCAATTAATAATGTTGATCCTCTATCAAATGTGTGAAAATGTCTCATTATCGGCAACGTAAATCAAGTTTCAGAAACCTGGAAACCACATTAGTAAACGTTTACTCTTTGCTTTGTGGACCCTTTCTTCTTCGAGATAACGGGCCTACTCATGATCTATTTGTAGACTACTACTGCAGTAACTGCACAGAAAGAACGGTCAAGCATCATGAATGCAAAGAGTTGATTTCTTCCCAAGGTTTTTTTCCATGCGTCTCTCTCGTGTAGTCACAGCACAGTCGTTTTCGTGCTGTTAGGCCCAGGCATAGCTGAGGGTCCTGAATGCGGTAAAGCATGTTTCTCCGTGGCTTCAATTTGATCAGCCTTTCCTTGTTCTTTTTGCAGACGTTGGCAAAGGTGTATGTCGTGTATTGTTGCTAAAAATTGGATTGAGCAGCCTTTGGGTATCTATCAATCAATCTATCTACCATTCCTTTAGCATTTTGGTGGCTGTCGCTAGGCATCTTTTGAAGATTTTTTCCTTACTATGCTCGCTTTTTGTTATGTGAGAAAGAGAGACGTTACCATCTATTGCACAAGTATCCTTGGCACTGGATGGAAGTAGAGTAAAGTTAGCAGAGAGAGGAAAGGCTTAGTTGATTGATAAACTTTACACATTGTAAATTCACTGTTTCTGTTACCCCAAATAATGAAAAATTCGAAAAGTTACATTGAAACGAACCTTACCCGATTCTTTCCTTCGCAGTAATGTAGGCATGAAAAGTCATAGAATGAACTTGTATGTCATATAAACGATGCTCAATATTCATTTAACAATATTCTTTGTTATTTAACTAAGTGGAATAAACACAATCTCTATTCTCGGAATCTACATTTGAATTTATAGATCAAAAATATAAAAAACGAGCGAAATTTAAGACAAATTGTAATCAATCTACATAGTTATTAAATTCTGTTTCAAATCAGATGTTACATGAGATTTGCGACAACGCAAAGTTCCTCGTGCTCAACTCTTCAATTGCTTTTATTCGCGGGCTTTTTCACGTGAGCCAGACTTTAGTAATACTCTGCCTGGACATATCTGACATCTAAATTCAAATTGATTTGAAGTTAATGGTTTTAACCTTCATACTATCCCGTACAAAAATACAAGGCTAAACTTGGCCTGTACAGGCCAAGTTTTAACCTTGTAGCGGGGATTGTGACCTTGTTATGACCTTGTACTACGTAACATTTGAAGAAAATTACAAGGCTATTAGAAAGATTCCAAGTTACAACCAGTCTAACACAAGGTTTTAGCAAGGCTAATTAACATTTTTCGAGCCATTTAAAAGGTTACAGCAAGGCTTTTCTAGGCTAGAATAAGGTTACAATGCCATAACTACAAGGCTTGTACAGGACTATTACCTGTATTTTCGTACAGTGAGGTAGTTATCAGGATTTTTTTTAAACTCTGTAGAACCTTGATTGACCAAGTCACAGAGACATAATGTTTTCTTTGTTCGTTTGTGGGAAATGCGTTTTTATCTAACTTCACGTAGGAAATACTAAATCAACTAATCTTTCAGATTTTCAAATGTCTCCCTATGTTGATACCTTATGTTTTTTAGACAATTTACTTGTAAGCTTTTTCCACTTTTTACTTCTCTTATGACTAAGTTCGTGTCTTTTTGATGACGATGTTGTCACTGGTCTTGTCGTCTTTGTGCCATCTTTGGTTTTAAATCCTTCTTGTCCCGCAGCGTTCTGTGAATCAGATGCACCAGATTTGGTTCCAATATCATCTGGAAGGAAGGCGACCCCTGTCACTTGTGGCACAATTTTCACCGGTTTTGGTGGTGGCACTTCCGGTATTGGCTGCTCTACAGTTATGTGAAGGTCGTCATTATGTGGAATAGGGTGTTCTTCTGCGTGCTCGTGTTCGTGCCCGTGTTCGAGGCCATGTTCGAGCCCATGTTCGTGTTCAACACCGTGTCCTTCATGTGAGAGCTCATGGCCATGTTCTGCTCCACCTGACAGATATCCCGACGACAGATGATGGTTATCTCCATGATGGCCTAATGCTGATAAATCATAGCCATGATGATGGGCTTGGAGTCCGGCTGCATGGCCCCCTATGATATTCCCATATCCTGTTGGATGCACTTGGTGGTGCCCTCCGTCTGCGTGGCCACCATAGCCCCCTTCAGTAGAGCCATGACCGCCATGGTGTCCTGCACCAAATCCCAAATCAACCGTGCCATACCCAGGATTTTCTGAACCGTGTCCGTTATTTTGTGCTCCAAAACCATGATGGCCTTCGTGACCCCCTTCAAATCCATGATGACCTTCTCCATAGCCTTGATGCCCTGTTCCCAAATGGCCACCATGGTAACCTTCATGACCTCCGTGTCCGGTCCCATGATGCTCTCCACCATGACCACCGTAACCACCATGATGAGCTCCTCCATAGCCCCCATGATAAGCTCCTCCGTAGCCCCCATCGTGAAGCGCTCCAGAGTGTCCGAAATTATGACTACCATGGTCGAACCCTTCTGTCCCAAAAGCATGCACCCCATAGCCAAGGTTCACGTCAGCGTGATGGCCGTTGCCATGACCACCATAACCAAGGTGCTCGCTACCATGACCACCGTAACCATGACCTCCGTAACCATGGGATCCATAACCATGCTGACCGTGGCCATGGTTTCCATAACCTTCAGCTCCGTAGCCGTGCCAATCATGATGACCAGTTCCATGGTGGTCGTCAGTCCACACGTCATGTGACAGATCGCCGCCTGAATGATGCCCAATTCCACTATCTCCATGTCCACCCCATCCACCCTCTCCATGTCCACCATAACCACCGCCAGCATGCCCACCCCATCCTCCGTCTCCATGAGAGCCAAATCCAGCACCCCCATGACCACCCCAGCCTCCATCCCCATGAGAGCCGAATCCGTCTCCCCCATGGCCACCGTCAGCATGCCCACCCCATCCTCCGTCTCCATGAGAGCCGAATCCGTCTCCCCCATGGCCACCCCATCCTTCACCCCCGTGATGTGCCCATCCATAGTCTTCATTGTGATGGCCACCTTCATGTGGTGCTCCTCCGTGGTCTGCACCTCCATGGTATGCTCCTCCATCGTGGTGTGGTCCTCCGTGTAATCCTTCATGGCCATAGTGCGCATGCGGATCATATTCAAATTCATCATGGTGCATTCCATGTTTGTATTCATCCGGTCTTAGGCCATCCGGGTGAATTGCTGTGCCGAATTGCTCCCGTCGCAGTGGTCGTTCTTCACCTATGAGCAACAATAGATAAGGGATTATGATCATTATTATCCATAAGATGAGTTTAGGTGTTTTGTTGGAAAATGATAGCAACACAGTTAATTGTAGATAATGGGTCTACGCGTAGGGTCTTTGGGATAATGGGTCTACGCGTAGGCTAAGTTAATTGATGATAGGGAGCATACCGGGTGTCCCAAGAAAATTGTGACCCATTTGTGTCGCTGCTTTGGAGGAGTGCTACCTTCAATGGTCCCATTTTTACAAAGTTACATGGGATAGGCTTCAACTTAGAGTTTTTGTTTTTATTTTTGTTTTGTTTTTTTTGGCTTTCGTTTTTGCTTTTTGTTTTTGTTTTGTTTTTGTTCCTTTTTGTTTTACAATAATTCACCTAAACTAAGCTGGCGTATGCTAGCGTCTGCCAAAATGGAATGGTGCCATGGTACACAAAGTGCTTAATAAGATTGCTGTTAAAGAAATTGTCAAGTGCCGTTCATAGCCAGAACCAGATGACGTCATGTCTTTTTCTGCTATGGACGGCACAGAATATTGTATTTGTATGTTATTACCTGACTGACGCTTCAAAAACGAGGCAATACAAGAATCCCGCCAATCCCATTGGCTAATCGCACATTTCCTGCGGTTTTCCCGTAGCCTTGTATAATACGATACAAGGACGCGTTTTTGTCACCACAGCAACTGATTTAGGCCTGTGAGATTTACAATGAACTCAAACGACATAACAGTAACAAAATGAGTTTGACTAAATGATATAAGTCAAAATTAGAAGCTATCAGGTAATAAAACTCATACTAACCGGTTTTGTGTTGTACAGGAAAATATAAAGCCCTCGGTCTTATTGCACAGACCTCGCAAGCTCGGTCTGTACTTTTAAGACCTCGGGCTTTATATTTTCCTGTACAACACAAAACCGGTTAGTATGCGCATATTATTGAGTTTTAACTGTGATGAAAAAAAGTTAGAGTTTGAGACGCTGTTTGGGTCAATCTGGCAAATGGTTGCTGATTTATGGCAGAGGAAAGGCAAAATAAATGGTTGCTTCAAAATCAAATGCAAATCAAAATAATATGCTTTCTATCACAATCATAGAGCTCGTGTTTGAGTAGTTGATCGAGAGCACATGATTTTTCTGATAAGAAACTTTACCCTGATTTAAAATTTACCTCATTTTATAAGAAAAACCATGGGCAATAATGCACCGTTGATGTGGCCTATATTATGATTGTATTTTTACTCACTGTATTGTTTCTCTTCCACGGGATTGCGAGTAAAGCTTGATAATGTTGCTATTCCTTCATTCTTCTCTCGCCACAGCAAGGAATCAAATGCTGCCATTATTCAAATCCAATCGAAACGGTTGGAGCTCCTACGCAGCGATACGTCTCATTTTAAACTTCCCTTTAAATAGTGACTAGTTAAAGTCACTATTTAAAGGGAAGTTTGAAATGAGACGTACGCTGCGTAGGAGCTCCAACCGTTTCGATTGAATTTGAATAACGGCAGCATTTGATTCCTTGCTGTGGCGAGAGAAGAATGAAGGAAGAGAAACAACACAGTGAGCAAAATACAATTTGATCATAATGTAGGCCACATCAGCGGTGCATTATTGCCCATGGAAAAACGTCAGACCTGAAATTGAAGAAGTTGTTTCTTATATGCGAGACACTACTTTAGTCCAAAATGCTTCCCACGGACCCCTTTTCGTTTAGACCTCATATAGAATTCACTCTCATTACTCTCAATTTCAATTTCAGGACTCACAAATTTGTTGTATGATGACAACAACACAAAGAACTACTGTGGAAAGTCAAAACATCCAAAAATCAAAGTTGCAAGTATATTCATGAGATGCGAATGCCACTGTTCTACGGCCACGTGATATGTACCCTGATCTCAATGCCTATCAAGTGGCACGTGTTTGATCTGTTCTTTATAGCTTTGTTTGAACAATAATACATAAAGCTGCGGCAACCAAACGGATGAACTAATGAAAAAGGAAATAAAAGATAGGTGTGAGCTATTTACCATCCTTCCACCGCTCCAAGGTAGGCGAAGCAAGTTCTTGTGATGTTGCATTTGCGCTGCGAACGAACTGTGGCTAGCGTGTTTTGGAATTTGGACAACTAAAATGTATGATTTTAATTTTTGACCCATCCTTTCTTGTCCAAGATTTTTCACAAAAAGTGCGTCTATTATCGTTGTTTATAAGATACAGTATTGCCCCGCATTTAAGAAACCACCTAAAAGAAACTTTTAGGCTACTGAAAAATAATTAGCCCCCCTACTTATAAGAAACTCATACATACCCAAAATGAAGTTTCTTGTATTTGATCGAGACTTAGTCCTGGTCTGACGGTCGGGGGAGTATTCCACTGCATGCAGAGCTCATGAGAAATTGCTAGAAAGATATCTTTTCTTGACAATTGAAGCCTTTTCGGCGTTTTGACATTACACAAGTACGTTCCGAATAATTTGATACGGGAAACAATTGAAAGTGAAAAATAGTATGCCAAGAATCTCTTCTTATCAGCGTAAATAGTTTCTTAGGTTATATTTTGCTGGATTTTCTTAATTTTTGGCGATCTGATGATTGAGTTTCTTATAAGCAGTTTCTTTTAAGAAAAATACATGTACCGTGCTTAGAAAAAATACCTGGAATAATTACCTTCTATGATATCCGTGCTGACGGCCAACAATAACACCAAGGCAAAAAGCATCTTTATTTCGATAAATACTGCATGAAATAATCAAAGTATCTTGAAAAGTATCATATCTCCTGTTGTTATTATTATTATTGCAATATTATATCGCTCATCAGCGTTATTATATCATTACCTTTATTTACTAAGTGCAATCGAGCGTAACGACGCACAATTCAAAAACCCGCAAACAAACTCTCACATCAAAGAGAGGTTAACCCTGTTTTGACACTATGTATTATGAGAACCTGCCATTTAAAAACAACTGTTTAACTACTTTCCAGTTTTTTAATGATTATGAAAAAAATGCAAACATTGACTGGAGAAAAGTAATTCAACAAACTGTGTCTCAACGCACAGCTTTTGACGTATGAGTTCCTTTTAGCTAACATAAGTGAAATGCTGGAATTTGCTTCCATTTTTCTCAATACTGTAAGGCCCCGCATTTAAGGAACCACCTAAAAGATACTTTTAGGCTACTGAAATATAATAAGCCCCCTACTCATAAGAAACCCTCCAGGATCATACCTAAAGTGAAGTTTCTTATATTTTGGACAACACTAAGTCCTGGCCTGATGGTCTGGGGAGTATTCCACTTCATGCAGGGCTCATAAGAAATTGCTACAAAGATGTCTAAGATTTAACAGATTTTACCTATATTTGAATTGATGTTCTTGACAATCATTGATAGCATACACATATGGCTAATCTATCTATAAATAACCCTTTTCTATTGTAACCTATTTTTGAGAACTTCCAGAAAAGAAATTAGAAAGCTAAGAAACTTTCAACCATTTTAAAGATGAAAAGTATCATAGGTATAAGAAACCTTTTAGGCTAAAGTGTGAAAAAGTGGTTTCTTATATGCAGGGCCTTGCTGTATTTGGTTGATTGTTACTTGATGTAGTGAGGTTGGACGACAAAAAATACTATAAGCTATGTTTTAACACACTGAGGCCTTTCGGACTTGTGTCCTCGTCAGAGTATGATTTCGAATGGTTTCAACCATACTCTGATGAGGACACAAACCATTCAAAATCATACTCTGATGAGGACACAAGTCCGAAAGGCCTCAGTGTGTTAAAACATAGCTTATAGTATTTTTTGTCGTCCAACCTCTCTACATCAAGTTTCTAGTTATATATTTTACCAAGTTTTTGGTTGATTGTTAGATGGTTATTTTTGACCAAAAAGTAAGGCTTTAGATTTGGCATTTTTGCAAGAATCAGCTTCTGTTAAACACGCTTATTTTTCATGCAATTGTAAGACTATACGCTTCAATTTTTGCCAATCCCTTCCAAGAGAATAATTTCGGACCCATACAATAGGCTTTTAAACTGCTTTTGAATGCTAATTTTGACCCAAAAACAAAGCTATGACCTTCTCTTCTTCAAAAATGCCCATTTTCCCAAGGGTATAGTCTTGCTTTTTTACAAAAATACAGATGGTCCACAAATGCCCAAAGCCTTACCTTTAGAGGGTCGACCAATGACGAATATTGCAATTGTAAAGCCTTGCTTTATAGCTAAAAATCAAGGGGTTGAAAGATGTCCAATTTTTACAGTTTAAAACTTACTTTTTAGCCAAAGATGATGGGTCCCAAAATCCTAATTTTCAAAAGGAAATGTCCGAAATTTTCAATGCCAATGCCCCCAATGTCCCAATATCCCAAGTTTTGGAAAATTCTCAATTTTTGGCCCAGATTTTTGGCCAAAAATCGATGGGTCAAATATTCTCAACTTTTAAACCCCTTGCTTTTTTGCAACAAAAGGCTGTTTTCGAAAATACCGATTTTGGAGCAAACAGTTAGGCTAACCCCTTTGCTTTTTTGCAAAAATAGGCCCTTTTTGGAAATGCCGATTTTTGGGCAAAAAGTAAGGCTGTAGCCTTTGCTTTTTTGCAAAAATAGGCCCATTTTCGAATTACTGATTTTTGGGCAAAAAGTAAGGCTGTAGCCTTTGCTTTTTTGCAAAAATAGGCCCATTTTTGAATTACTGATTTTTGGGCAAAAAGTAAGGCTATAGCCTTTGCTTTTTTGCAAAAATAGGCCCATTTTGAAATTACTGATTTTTTGGCAAAAAGTAAGGCTATAGCCTTTGCTTTTTTGCAAAAATAGGCCCATTTTGAAATTACTGATTTTTGGGCAAAAAGTAAGGCTATAGCCTTTGCTTTTTTTGCAAAAATAGGCCCATTTTGAAATTACTGATTTTTGGGCAAAAAGTAAGGCTATAGCCTTTGCTTTTTTGCAAAAATAGGCCCTATTTGAAAATACCGATTTTTGGGCAAGAAGTAAGGCTATAGCCTTTGCTTTTTTGCAAAAATAGGCCCATTTTGAAATTACTGATTTTTGGGCAAAAAGTAAGGCTATAGCCTTTGCTTTTTTGCAAAAATAGGCCCAATTTGAAATTAATGATTTTTGGGCAAAAAGTAAGGCTATAGCCTTTGTTTTTTGCAAAAATAGGCCCATTTTGAAATTACTGATTTTTGGGCAAAAAGTAAGGCTATAGCCTTTGCTTTTTTGCAAAAATAGGCCCATTTTAAAATTTACTGATTTTTGGGCAAAAAGTAAGGCTATAGCCTTTGCTTTTTTGCAAAAATAGGCCCATTTTTGAAATGCCGATTTTTGGGCAAAAAGTAGGGCTGTAGCCTTTGCTTTTTTGCAAAAATAGGCCCATTTTGAAATTACTGATTTTTGGGCAAAAAGTAAGGCTATAGCCTTTGCTTTTTTGCAAAAATAGGCCCATTTTGAAATTACTGATTTTTGGGCAAAAAGTAAGGCTATAGCCTTTGCTTTTTTGCAAAAATAGGCCCATTTTGAAATTACTGATTTTTGGGCAAAAAGTAAGGCTATAGCCTTTGCTTTTTTGCAAAAATAGGCCCATTTTGAAATTACTGATTTTTGGGCAAAAAGTAAGGCTATAGCCTTTGCTTTTTTTGCAAAAATAGGCCCATTTTGAAATTACTGATTTTTGGGCAAAAAGTAAGGCTATAGCCTTTGCTTTTTTGCAAAAATAGGCCCATTTTGAAATTACTGATTTTTGGGCAAAAAGTAAGGCTATAGCCTTTGCTTTTTTGCAAAAATAGGCCCATTTTGAAATTACTGATTTTTGGGCAAAAAGTAAGGCTATAGCCTTTGCTTTTTTGCAAAAATAGGCCCATTTTGAAATTACTGATTTTTGGGCAAAAAGTAAGGCTATAGCCTTTGCTTTTTTGCAAAAATAGGCCCATTTTGAAATTACTGATTTTTGGGCAAAAAGTAAGGCTATAGCCTTTGCTTTTTTGCAAAAATAGGCCCATTTTGAAATTACTGATTTTTGGGCAAAAAGTAAGGCTATAGCCTTTGCTTTTTTGCAAAAATAGGCCCATTTTGAAATTACTGATTTTTGGGCAAAAAGTAAGGCTATAGCCTTTGCTTTTTTGCAAAAATAGGCCCATTTTGAAATTACTGATTTTTGGGCAAAAAGTAAGGCTATAGCCTTTGCTTTTTTGCAAAAATAGGCCCATTTTGAAATTACTGATTTTTGGGCAAAAAGTAAGGCTATAGCCTTTGCTTTTTTGCAAAAATAGGCCCATTTTGAAATTACTGATTTTTGGGCAAAAAGTAAGGCTATAGCCTTTGCTTTTTTGCAAAAATAGGCCCATTTTGAAATTACTGATTTTTGGGCAAAAAGTAAGGCTATAGCCTTTGCTTTTTTGCAAAAATAGGCCCATTTTGAAATTACTGATTTTTGGGCAAAAAGTAAGGCTATAGCCTTTGCTTTTTTGCAAAAATAGGCCCATTTTGAAGTTACTGATTTTTGGGCAAAAAGTAAGGCTATAGCCTTTGCTTTTTTGCAAAAATAGGCCCATTTTGAAATTACTGATTTTTGGGCAAAAAGTAAGGCTATAGCCTTTGCTTTTTTGCAAAAATAGGCCCATTTTGAAATTACTGATTTTTTGGCAAAAAGTAAGGCTATAGCCTTTGCTTTTTTGCAAAAATAGGCCCATTTTGAAATTACTGATTTTTGGGCAAAAAGTAAGGCTATAACCTTCGCTTTTTTGCAAAAATAGGCCCATTTTAAAATTTACTGATTTTTGGGCAAAAAGTAAGGCTATAGCCTTTGCTTTTTTGCAAAAATAGGCCCATTTTGAAATTACTGATTTTTGGGCAAAAACTAAGGCTATAGCCTTTGCTTTTTTGCAAAAATAGGCCCATTTTGAAGTTACTGATTTTTGGGCAAAAAGTAAGGCTATAGCCTTTGCTTTTTTGCAAAAATAGGCCCATTTTGAAATTACTGATTTTTGTTGGCAAAAAGTAAGGCTATAGCCTTTGCTTTTTAGCAAAAATAGGCCCATTTTGAAATTACTGATTTTTGGGCAAAAAGTAAGGCTATAGCCTTTGCTTCTTTGCAAAAATAGGCCCATTTTGAAATTACTGATTTTTGGGCAAAAAGTAAGGCTATAACCTTCGCTTTTTTGCAAAAATAGGCCCATTTTGAAATTTACTGATTTTTGGTCAAAAAGTAAGGCTATAGCCTTTGCTTTTTTGCAAAAATAGGCCCATTTTGAAATTACTGATTTTTGGGCAAAAAGTAAGGCTATAGCCTTTGCTTTTTTGCAAAAATAGGCCCATTTTGAAGTTACTGATTTTTGGGCAAAAAGTAAGGCTATAGCCTTTGCTTTTTTGCAAAAATAGGCCCATTTTGAAATTACTGATTTTCGGGCAAAAAGTAAGGCTATAGCCTTTGCTTTTTTGCAAAAATAGGCCCATTTTGAAATTACTGATTTTTGGGCAAAAAGTAAGGCTATAGCCTTTGCTTTTTTTGCAAAAATAGGCCCATTTTGAAATTACTGATTTTTGGGCAAAAAGTAAGGCTATAGCCTTTGCTTTTTTGCAAAAATAGGCCCATTTTGAAATTACTGATTTTTTGGCAAAAAGTAAGGCTATAGCCTTTGCTTTTTTGCAAAAATAGGCCCATTTTGAAATTACTGATTTTTGGGCAAAAAGTAAGGCTATAGCCTTTGCTTTTTTGCAAAAATAGGCCCATTTTGAAATTACTGATTTTTGGGCAAAAAGTAAGGCTATAGCCTTTGCTTTTTTGCAAAAATAGGCCCATTTTGAAGTTACTGATTTTTGGGCAAAAAGTAAGGCTATAGCCTTTGCTTTTTTGCAAAAATAGGCCCATTTTGAAATTACTGATTTTTGGGCAAAAAGTAAGGCTATAGCCTTTGCTTTTTTGCAAAAATAGGCCCATTTTGAAATTACTGATTTTTGGGCAAAAAGTAAGGCTATAGCCTTTGCTTTTTTGCAAAAATAGGCCCATTTTGAAATTACTGATTTTTGGGCAAAAAGTAAGGCTATAGCCTTTGCTTTTTTGCAAAAATAGGCCCATTTTGAAATTACTGATTTTTGGGCAAAAAGTAAGGCTATAGCCTTTGCTTTTTTGCAAAAATAGGCCCATTTTGAAATTACTGATTTTTGGGCAAAAAGTAAGGCTATAGCCTTTGCTTTTTTGCAAAAATAGGCCCATTTTGAAATTACTGATTTTTGGGCAAAAAGTAAGGCTATAGCCTTTGCTTCTTTGCAAAAATAGGCCCATTTTGAAATTACTGATTTTTGGGCAAAAAGTAAGGCTATAGCCTTTGCTTTTTTGCAAAAATAGGCCCATTTTGAAATTACTGATTTTTGGGCAAAAAGTAAGGCTATAGCCTTTGCTTTTTTTGCAAAAATAGGCCCATTTTGAAATTACTGATTTTTGGGCAAAAAGTAAGGCTATAGCCTTTGCTTTTTTGCAAAAATAGGCCCATTTTGAAATTACTGATTTTTGGGCAAAAAGTAAGGCTATAGCCTTTGCTTTTTTGCAAAAATAGGCCCATTTTGAAATTACTGATTTTTGGGCAAAAAGTAAGGCTATAGCCTTTGCTTTTTTGCAAAAATAGGCCCATTTTGAAATTACTGATTTTTGGGCAAAAAGTAAGGCTATAGCCTTTGCTTTTTTGCAAAAATAGGCCCATTTTGAAATTACTGATTTTTGGGCAAAAAGTAAGGCTATAGCCTTTGCTTTTTTGCAAAAATAGGCCCATTTTGAAATTACTGATTTTTGGCAAAAAGTAAGGCTATAGCCTTTGCTTTTTTGCAAAAATAGGCCCATTTTGAAATTACTGATTTTTGGGCAAAAAGTAAGGCTATAGCCTTTGCTTTTTTGCAAAAATAGGCCCATTTTGAAATTACTGATTTTTGGGCAAAAAGTAAGGCTATAGCCTTTGCTTTTTTGCAAAAATAGGCCCATTTTGAAATTACTGATTTTTGGGCAAAAAGTAAGGCTATAGCCTTTGCTTTTTTGCAAAAATAGGCCCATTTTGAAATTACTGATTTTTGGGCAAAAAGTAAGGCTATAGCCTTTGCTTTTTTGCAAAAATAGGCCCATTTTGAAATTACTGATTTTTGGGCAAAAAGTAAGGCTATAGCCTTTGCTTTTTTGCAAAAATAGGCCCATTTTGAAATTACTGATTTTTGGCCAAAAAGTAAGGCTATAGCCTTTGCTTTTTTGCAAAAATAGGCCCATTTTGAAATTACTGATTTTTGGGCAAAAAGTAAGGCTATAGCCTTTGCTTTTTTGCAAAAATAGGCCCATTTTGAAATTACTGATTTTTGGGCAAAAAGTAAGGCTATAGCCTTTGCTTTTTTGCAAAAATAGGCCCATTTTGAAACTACTGATTTTTGGGCAAAAAGTAAGGCTATAGCCTTTGCTTTTTTGCAAAAATAGGCCCATTTTGAAATTACTGATTTTTGGGCAAAAAGTAAGGCTATAGCCTTTGCTTTTTTGCAAAAATAGGCCTTTTTTTGAAAGTTAACATTTACGCCCAAAGGAGTAAATGTATTTTAACGACAAGGCAATCAGGTCACCATATTTGTTGTCATTGCCTTATAAGGCGCGGTATCGTCTCAGTCCCCTCAATCAAGGCGCGGCTAAACTTCTTCCTGCCTTGTGCAAATTCGATCTCTCAGTTTCAGTCGTCTAAAAATTTCAGGATTTTGGCGAACTTCTGCCGTTTATTTGGTGTCATTTATCAAGTGTGAGCCGTCTGTTCGAAGGCTCAAGGAGTTAAGATTGGCTTTCTTGTCGAAGTGTCGGATTTTGTGGAAGAGGGACACTCAAACTCAATCAAGACACTCAGACGCCTAGATAGGCCCACCCTCTGTTGTCTGTCACCGCCGGAAGAACTCAGGGACCTTGGAGTGGCCTTCGCTGTAAACGCATCTACACAAAAGGTACGACGATAAAGGTAGCCCCATGCACAAGCTCTGTCGTATGTACATGGACCTGTACTGGTTCGTTGAGAGATCTTCCTATCCAAACACGCCATCAATTTACGACTTCACAAGTCAGAATCACCTGCGAGTTGAACCACTCGACGCTGTTCAGAGGACCGTTTGCTCATTTTGCAGCAAACTATTTTGCCAATGGGTCTCTCCTCTTGCGCCTGCTTAACAATTGGAAAAAAGCACGAAAGCCACCTCGACAAGTTGACATCATGTTCACTCTCTGGCTAAAGATACCTAGGAAACGACGACGTATCAACTTGATCAATACAATAACTACCAAACTGCTGGTTTGTCCGTCTCTCGTCATACAACAAGTTTGTCAGGACAGTTTCTTTCTGGCAAGATCTTGGTCATACAGCCACTCAGCAAACGCAGATGTGCCCCTCCCATCAGCACAGCAAAGCAATATTGATGAACAAGCGGTATGTAGAAATATTTTTAGCAGGGTAATATATTCTTCAAGGTCAAAACCAAAACAACACAAAAAACAAGGAAGTAGAAACGAGGTGTGTACAGGTACCACAAATTACTTGTTTAGGTAAGGCGAGAAAAGGATAATGCCCCCCCCCCCCCTGACCCCTTTTTCTTTATTTTCCAAGCATAATCATATTTCACTCTCGCTTGTCACCTGGTTCAACAAGGTGTTGCTCCTTTAATGCTTACATTTTAGGTGTCCCTTAGCATCCACTAACATCCCTACAACTATTCTACTAGCTCGTAGGCCATTGAGTTAGCCTATTACCTGGGCATAGCAAGAAGGATTACCTACTGTTTGGGCACCAAATCCATAATTGTGCTTTTCCAGGTTCAGAAGTTTAGCTCCTGCAATGCAACCCAAGACAAGCGACAAACAAGCTTACCAAGCCCCAACCTGGACCCATGTATAAGAAACAAACCAAAGAAACAACACAACAAAATTAGCACAACTTAATCTTTTGCAGAACATGTCTATAATACCTGTAAAATGTAGTTTCATCATTAGTTGCTGTTGCTGTGCAGTGGGTTTACTGGCAAAACTGTTGTCAAAGGTTTTTGTGGTTGAATTAGTATCATATCATGCAGTAATTGCTTGGCATAAGTGTCAGTGACCGTGGTTAGTAATGAAATTTTAGAATCCAATACGTTGCATGTAGTATGGGTAACAAACGCGCCTTCCCACACCCTCAATGAGCCAATTGGCCTTGCATCTTTAGATATTTCCCTGCCCAACGATAAGATGGTCAGTTGTTACCTTTTGCAAACTTTCCTAGCGTGAGCTAGATGTATTTGCTGACCGCAGTAACATCAATTGAAACCCCCTCTGCCTGGAAAAATCGGGGTAAATCCTTAAACAGCAAGAATCTGCTGCAACGGAGCATAAATTTATAGCAGCTGTGCAGGAATATAGCTCCATGGTTTTACTCACAGTTTGATCATACGCTTCCAAGGCCCGGAACTTTCAAGCACTACCAACAACCTGTCATAAGGAGAGTCTCACTGGGACCAATTAACTTATAACATTCTTGTTAAAGTAGTTGTAGCTCGTCCACTGGTCCATTTACATCTCCGCCATTCAACAAACTTTCAGCTCCACAATCTGGGTAAAATAACTGGCATAATTACAACAACAACTACTACAACAAATTAGAGGAATATCAGTAGTTGATATTCCCAGTAAGAATGCCGTTTAGGTTTGTACAGGCCAAGCATCTGCTCATCAGCCTCTTGGGATATGGTCCAACACTTATGTTTATTTGACTTGACTTCACTACCGGCTATTAGACCCTGGGTGGTTGGTGGTCTTTTGGCAAGAGAATTCAAGGTAACACACCACCACCCTTTACTTAATTGATCATATTCTATTACAGGTTCAAGTAAAACACCAGTCCGTCCGTGTACAATGACAGCAACGGAAATAGCAGGAAGTAAAAAATAAATAAATAAATAAAATTACATGGCAGCCAGGATCTGGCAACCCCCCCCCCCCCACCTTCTGTTTCTGTTTTCTCTTTTATTACAGGTATTTCTTCAGGCAAATGAAGACAATCACTTTCTCCATCTAGTTGGTGAATATACTGTATATTTACAATTTATAACAAAAATTTGCAAATTCACACCGAAACCTCAAAATCGATATTTTGTTGACATACATCCACACAACTTACAGCTTGAGTTCTACGCATGATTTAGCTACTCACTTACATATCACCATTACTATCGTGATAAGCAACTATCTTTGCTACCAAACGGGTCTTATTTATAGAAAGGTAGAAGATACCATGTATCTTGCAGACATGGTGTCTTATATGAATACTACCTGGGTTTGTAAGCTGATTATGGTAATCTTTCCTGGCTAGGAATGAATGTCAAGTTACTACAGCACTTGCACTGATACCACCTCTGCTAGCTGCATTCCCTAGTCTCAGGAAGTTACAACTTATTACTCCCCAGGTAGGGAAATTCTCTATGGGTAGGTCAGAGTTACCACCTCTACCGTTACTTCAAACTGAGTCAACAACAACTGACTCGTAGGTTTTTACTGGGCTGAGCAACATAGGTAACCCCCTGGACTTACAGATGTGTGCACTAGTAATGTCACAAAAGCATATGTTCACACAAACATGATGAATCACACAAACAAGCGTCATAATTCTTTCTAAGACTAAGCAATCATTCAGTTAACATATTTTGCCTTTCCGCTAGTCAATCACTGAAAGTTGCAAACAGCTTGTGCCAGTCAACCAGCACACAATTCCTTGCTTGTATCAGACTTCTAATGAAGTAGGCCTGTCAATTGCTGACCCCCCCCCCCCCTCCCCACTCCTTTAGTCTTTGCAGTGCAGTCCATCACAAATTTGCGGTCAGTGTGCAGCATATCCCTGGAACAATTGATAGGCTTGCGGCTTTCTTTCTTTTTTTCCTTGTTTCAGGTACCAAACCCCCGCCAACTGGTCCCAATAGATGTCAACTAACACATGCAACACTTCAAGCTTGGAATCTTGACTAATTACAATACTCCTGCAGCACATATCGAATCAGCACAATCACCAGGCAAAAAACTCTCAGTAACAAAATGTCAGTGCAGCCATACCAATGAAATATCAATTGAGAAACAACTTCCCAGCATATCAGTCCGACAAGGCCTACAAGTCAAAGCTCTCACATTAGTGCAGATACAACAGCAGTTGCTACTGAAGTTCCAGTTTAGCTCATGAACAACTTTTCGCTGGTTGAGCAGCTGTTATGGACAGAATAATTGTACCCCTGATGGCATCATCAGAAGTATCCCTAATGTTATTATTGGTACTTTAGTTTGTAGCGCGGAACCCTGGCAACCATTACAGGCTTTGGCAATATTGGGGTTGTATTTTGGCAGTAATTTTGGCGGCTGGACCACCCTTATGGTGGTCAATGTTTCGTTCAAACCTCATAATATACATTTTGGCTCAATTACCACTATCCCTGCGGGTGGTCTGTCCAACCTCACTACTGGTCGTCATTTCCCGAGTAGGGAAGTGAGTCTGGTGGTGAGAGAATTACTACTACTACTACTACTTCCCGGGTAGGGAAGAAGGGAATTTCTCTCCGGGTAGGAGAGAGTTACTACTACTACTACTACTACTACTACTTCCCGGGTAGGGAGGGAAGAAGGGAATTTCTCTCCGGGTAGGAGAGAGTTACTCCCGGGTAGGGAGGGAAGAAGGGAATTTTCTCTCCGGGTAGGAGAGAGTTACTACTACTACTACTACTACTACTTCCCGGGTAGGGAAGAAGGGAATACTACTACTACTACTTCCCGGGTAGGGAAGAAGGGAATACTACTACTACTACTATTACTTCCCGGGTAGGGAAGAAGGGAATGTCTCTCCGGGCTGGAGAGAGTTACTACTATTACTACGTGAGTTGTTGTATTTTTAGAGTACTACTTTATTGAATGCGACCCCAAGTAACTGCCAAAGCTTGTCTACTTTCTCTGTGTTTACCTGGCCGCAGGAGTTAAGTTAACATTTACGCCCAAAGGAGTAAATGTATTTTAACGACAAGGCAATCAGGTCACCATATTTGTTGTCATTGCCTTATAAGGCGCGGTATCGTCTCAGTCCCCTCAATCAAGGCGCGGCTAAACTTCTTCCTGCCTTGTGCAAATTCGATCTCTCAGTTTCAGTCGTCTAAAAATTTCCCCTCCCTCCACCCCTGTCATCTCCCCGAATTGGAGTCAATGGTTTTTTCTTCCTGGTGCTTCATCCAGCCGGGTCGCACTCAACACAGTGTTATTTATGGTTAGCCATTAGTCTATTTTTAATTTGTTTACTCGTAGGCTGGACCACCCTTATGGTGGTCAATGTTTCGTTCAAACCTCATAATATACATTTTGGCTCAATTACCACTATCCCTGCGGGTGGTCTGTCCAACCTCACTACTGGTCGTCATTTCCCGAGTAGGGAAGTGAGTCTGGTGGTGAGAGAATTACTACTACTACTACTACTTCCCGGGTAGGGAAGAAGGGAATTTCTCTCCGGGTAGGAGAGAGTTACTACTACTACTACTACTACTACTACTTCCCGGGTAGGGAGGGAAGAAGGGAATTTCTCTCCGGGTAGGAGAGAGTTACTCCCGGGTAGGGAGGGAAGAAGGGAATTTTCTCTCCGGGTAGGAGAGAGTTACTACTACTACTACTACTACTACTTCCCGGGTAGGGAAGAAGGGAATACTACTACTACTACTTCCCGGGTAGGGAAGAAGGGAATACTACTACTACTACTATTACTTCCCGGGTAGGGAAGAAGGGAATGTCTCTCCGGGCTGGAGAGAGTTACTACTATTACTACGTGAGTTGTTGTATTTTTAGAGTACTACTTTATTGAATGCGACCCCAAGTAACTGCCAAAGCTTGTCTACTTTCTCTGTGTTTACCTGGCCGCAGGAGTTAATACTGATTTTTGGTCAAAAAGTAAGGCTATAGCCTTTGCTTTTTTGCAAAAATAGGCCCATTTTGAAATTACTGATTTTTGGGCAAAAAGTAAGGCTATAGCCTTTGCCTTTTTGCAAAAATAGGCCCATTTTGAAATTACTGATTTTTGGGCAAAAAGTAAGGCTATAGCCTTTGCTTTTTTGCAAAAATAGGCCCATTTTGAAATTACTGATTTTCGGGCAAAAAGTAAGGCTATAGCCTTTGCTTTTTTGCAAAAATAGGCCCATTTTGAAATTACTGATTTTTGGGCAAAAAGTAAGGCTATAGCCTTTGTTTTTTACAAAAATAGGCCCATTTTGAAATTACTGATTTTTGGGCAAAAAGTAAGGCTATAGCCTTTGCTTTTTTGCAAAAATAGGCCCATTTTGAAATTACTGATTTTTGGGCAAAAAGTAAGGCTATAGCCTTTGCTTTTTTGCAAAAATAGGACCATTTTGAAGTTACTGATTTTTGGGCAAAAAGTAAGGCTGTAGCCTTTGCTTTTTTGCAAAAATAGGCCCATTTTGAAATTACTGATTTTTGGGCAAAAAGTAAGGCTATAGCCTTTGCTTTTTTGCAAAAATAGGCCCATTTTGAAATTACTGATTTTTGGGCAAAAAGTAAGGCTATAGCCTTTGCTTTTTTGCAAAAATAGGCCCATTTTGAAATTACTGATTTTTGGGCAAAAAGTAAGGCTATAGCCTTTGCTTTTTTGCAAAAATAGGACCATTTTGAAGTTACTGATTTTTGGGCAAAAAGTAAGGCTGTAGCCTTTGCTTTTTTGCAAAAATAGGCCCATTTTGAAATTACTGATTTTTGGTCAAAAAGTAAGGCTATAGCCTTTGCTTTTTTGCAAAAATAGGCCCATTTTGAAATTACTGATTTTTGGGCAAAAAGTAAGGCTATAGCCTTTGCTTTTTTGCAAAAATAGGCCCATTTTGAAATTACTGATTTTTGGGCAAAAAGTAAGGCTATAGCCTTTGCTTTTTTGCAAAAATAGGCCCATTTTGAAATTACTGATTTTTGGGCAAAAAGTAAGGCTATAGCCTTTGCTTTTTTGCAAAAATAGGCCCATTTTGAAGTTACTGATTTTTGGGCAAAAAGTAAGGCTATAGCCTTTGCTTTTTTGCAAAAATAGGCCCATTTTGAAATTACTGATTTTTGGGCAAAAAGTAAGGCTATAGCCTTTGCTTTTTTGCAAAAATAGGCCCATTTTGAAATTACTGATTTTTTGGCAAAAAGTAAGGCTATAGCCTTTGCTTTTTTGCAAAAATAGGCCCATTTTGAAATTACTGATTTTTGGGCAAAAAGTAAGGCTATAGCCTTTGCTTTTTTGCAAAAATAGGCCCATTTTGAAATTACTGATTTTTGGGCAAAAAGTAAGGCTACAGCCTTTGCTTTTTTGCAAAAATAGGCCCATTTTGAAATTACTGATTTTTGGGCAAAAAGTAAGGCTATAGCCTTTGCTTTTTTGCAAAAATAGGCCCATTTTGAAGTTACTGATTTTTGGGCAAAAAGTAAGGCTATAGCCTTTGCTTTTTTGCAAAAATAGGCCCATTTTGAAATTACTGATTTTTGGGCAAAAAGTAAGGCTATAGCCTTTGCTTTTTTGCAAAAATAGGCCCATTTTGAAATTACTGATTTTTTGGCAAAAAGTAAGGCTATAGCCTTTGCTTTTTTGCAAAAATAGGCCCATTTTGAAATTACTGATTTTTGGGCAAAAAGTAAGGCTATAACCTTCGCTTTTTTGCAAAAATAGGCCCATTTTAAAATTTACTGATTTTTGGGCAAAAAGTAAGGCTATAGCCTTTGCTTTTTTGCAAAAATAGGCCCATTTTGAAATTACTGATTTTTGGGCAAAAAGTAAGGCTATAGCCTTTGCTTTTTTGCAAAAATAGGCCCATTTTGAAGTTACTGATTTTTGGGCAAAAAGTAAGGCTATAGCCTTTGCTTTTTTGCAAAAATAGGCCCATTTTGAAATTACTGATTTGTTGGCAAAAAGTAAGGCTATAGCCTTTGCTTTTTAGCAAAAATAGGCCCATTTTGAAATTACTGATTTTTGGGCAAAAAGTAAGGCTATAGCCTTTGCTTTTTTTGCAAAAATAGGCCCATTTTGAAATTACTGATTTTTGGGCAAAAAGTAAGGCTATAGCCTTTGCTTTTTTGCAAAAATAGGCCCATTTTGAAATTACTGATTTTTGGGCAAAAAGTAAGGCTATAGCCTTTGCTTTTTTGCAAAAATAGGCCCATTTTGAAGTTACTGATTTTTGGGCAAAAAGTAAGGCTGTAGCCTTTGCTTTTTTGCAAAAATAGGCCCATTTTGAAATTACTGATTTTTGGGCAAAAAGTAAGGCTATAGCCTTTGCTTTTTTGCAAAAATAGGCCCATTTTGAAATTACTGATTTTTGGGCAAAAAGTAAGGCTATAGCCTTTGCTTTTTTGCAAAAATAGGCCCATTTTGAAATTACTGATTTTTGGGCAAAACGTAAGGCTATAGCCTTTGCTTTTTTGCAAAAATAGGCCCATTTTGAAATTACTGATTTTTGGGCAAAAAGTAAGGCTATAGCCTTTGCTTTTTTGCAAAAATAGGCCCATTTTGAAGTTACTGATTTTTGGGCAAAAAGTAAGGCTATAGCCTTTGCTTTTTTGCAAAAATAGGCCCATTTTGAAATTACTGATTTTTGGGCAAAAAGTAAGGCTATAGCCTTTGCTTTTTTGCAAAAATAGGCCCATTTTGAAATTACTGATTTTTTGGCAAAAAGTAAGGCTATAGCCTTTGCTTTTTTGCAAAAATAGGCCCATTTTCAAATTACTGATTTTTGGGCAAAAAGTAAGGCTATAGCCTTTGCTTTTTTTGAAAAAATAGGCCCATTTTGAAATTACTGATTTTTGGGCAAAAAGTAAGGCTATAGCCTTTGCTTTTTTGCAAAAATAGGCCCATTTTGAAATTACTGATTTTTGGGCAAAAAGTAAGGCTATAGCCTTTGCTTTTTTGCAAAAATAGGCCCATTTTGAAATTACTGATTTTTGGGCAAAAAGTAAGGCTATAGCCTTTGCTTTTTTGCAAAAATAGGACCATTTTGAAGTTACTGATTTTTGGGCAAAAAGTAAGGCTGTAGCCTTTGCTTTTTTGCAAAAATAGGCCCATTTTGAAATTACTGATTTTTGGTCAAAAAGTAAGGCTATAGCCTTTGCTTTTTTGCAAAAATAGGCCCATTTTGAAATTACTGATTTTTGGGCAAAAAGTAAGGCTATAGCCTTTGCTTTTTTGCAAAAATAGGCCCATTTTGAAATTACTGATTTTTGGGCAAAAAGTAAGGCTATAGCCTTTGCTTTTTTGCAAAAATAGGCCCATTTTGAAATTACTGATTTTTGGGCAAAAAGTAAGGCTATAGCCTTTGCTTTTTTGCAAAAATAGGCCCATTTTGAAGTTACTGATTTTTGGGCAAAAAGTAAGGCTATAGCCTTTGCTTTTTTGCAAAAATAGGCCCATTTTGAAATTACTGATTTTTGGGCAAAAAGTAAGGCTATAGCCTTTGCTTTTTTGCAAAAATAGGCCCATTTTGAAATTACTGATTTTTTGGCAAAAAGTAAGGCTATAGCCTTTGCTTTTTTGCAAAAATAGGCCCATTTTGAAATTACTGATTTTTGGGCAAAAAGTAAGGCTATAGCCTTTGCTTTTTTGCAAAAATAGGCCCATTTTGAAATTACTGATTTTTGGGCAAAAAGTAAGGCTATAGCCTTTGCTTTTTTGCAAAAATAGGCCCATTTTGAAATTACTGATTTTTGGGCAAAAAGTAAGGCTATAGCCTTTGCTTTTTTGCAAAAATAGGCCCATTTTGAAGTTACTGATTTTTGGGCAAAAAGTAAGGCTATAGCCTTTGCTTTTTTGCAAAAATAGGTCCATTTTGAAATTACTGATTTTTGGGCAAAAAGTAAGGCTATAGCTTTTGCTTTTTTGGAAAAATAGGCCCATTTTGAAATTACTGATTTTTTGGCAAAAAGTAAGGCTATAGCCTTTGCTTTTTTGCAAAAATAGGCCCATTTTGAAATTACTGATTTTTTGGCAAAAAGTAAGGCTATAACCTTCGCTTTTTTGCAAAAATAGGCCCATTTTAAAATTTACTGATTTTTGGGCAAAAAGTAAGGCTATAGCCTTTGCTTTTTTGCAAAAATAGGCCCATTTTGAAATTACTGATTTTTGGGCAAAAAGTAAGGCTATAGCCTTTGCTTTTTTGCAAAAATAGGCCCATTTTGAAGTTACTGATTTTTGGGCAAAAAGTAAGGCTATAGCCTTTGCTTTTTTGCAAAAATAGGCCCATTTTGAAATTACTGATTTTTGGGCAAAAAGTAAGGCTATAGCCTTTGCTTTTTTTGCAAAAATAGGCCCATTTTGAAATTACTGATTTTTGGGCAAAAAGTAAGGCTATAGCCTTTGCTTTTTTGCAAAAATAGGCCCATTTTGAAATTACTGATTTTTGGGCAAAAAGTAAGGCTATAGCCTTTGCTTTTTTGCAAAAATAGGCCCATTTTGAAGTTACTGATTTTTGGGCAAAAAGTAAGGCTGTAGCCTTTGCTTTTTTGCAAAAATAGGCCCATTTTGAAATTACTGATTTTTGGGCAAAAAGTAAGGCTATAGCCTTTGCTTTTTTGCAAAAATAGGCCCATTTTGAAGTTACTGATTTTTGGGCAAAAAGTAAGGCTATAGCCTTTGCTTTTTTGCAAAAATAGGCCCATTTTGAAATTACTGATTTGTTGGCAAAAAGTAAGGCTATAGCCTTTGCTTTTTAGCAAAAATAGGCCCATTTTGAAATTACTGATTTTTGGGCAAAAAGTAAGGCTATAGCCTTTGCTTCTTTGCAAAAATAGGCCCATTTTGAAATTACTGATTTTTGGGCAAAAAGTAAGGCTATAGCCTTTGCTTTTTTGCAAAAATAGGCCCATTTTGAAATTACTGATTTTTGGGCAAAAAGTAAGGCTATAGCCTTTGCTTTTTTGCAAAAATTGGCCCATTTTGAAATTACTGATTTTTGGGCAAAAAGTAAGGCTATAGCCTTTGCTTTTTTGCAAAAATAGGCCCATTTTGAAATTACTGATTTTTGGGCAAAAAGTAAGGCTATAGCCTTTGCTTTTTTGCAAAAATAGGCCCATTTTGAAATTACTGATTTTTGGGCAAAAAGTAAGGCTATAGCCTTTGCTTTTTTGCAAAAATAGGCCCATTTTGAAATTACTGATTTTTGGGCAAAAAGTAAGGCTATAGCCTTTGCTTTTTTGCAAAAATAGGCCCATTTTGAAATTACTGATTTTCGGGCAAAAAGTAAGGCTATAGCCTTTGCTTTTTTGCAAAAATAGGCCCATTTTGAAATTACTGATTTTTGGGCAAAAAGTAAGGCTATAGCCTTTGCTTTTTTTGCAAAAATAGGCCCATTTTGAAATTACTGATTTTTGGGCAAAAAGTAAGGCTATAGCCTTTGCTTTTTTGCAAAAATAGGCCCATTTTGAAATTACTGATTTTCGGGCAAAAAGTAAGGCTATAGCCTTTGCTTTTTTGCAAAAATAGGCCCATTTTGAAATTACTGATTTTTGGGCAAAAAGTAAGGCTATAGCCTTTGCTTTTTTTGCAAAAATAGGCCCATTTTGAAATTACTGATTTTTGGGCAAAAAGTAAGGCTATAGCCTTTGCTTTTTTGCAAGAATAGGCCCATTTTGAAATTACTGATTTTTGGGCAAAAAGTAAGGCTATAGCCTTTGCTTTTTTGCAAAAATAGGCCCATTTTGAAGTTACTGATTTTTGGGCAAAAAGTAAGGCTGTAGCCTTTGCTTTTTTGCAAAAATAGGCCCATTTTGAAATTACTGATTTTTGGGCAAAAAGTAAGGCTATAGCCTTTGCTTTTTTGCAAAAATAGGCCCATTTTGAAATTACTGATTTTTGGGCAAAAAGTAAGGCTATAGCCTTTGCTTTTTTGCAAAAATAGGCCCATTTTGAAATTACTGATTTTTGGGCAAAACGTAAGGCTATAGCCTTTGCTTTTTTGCAAAAATAGGCCCATTTTGAAATTACTGATTTTTGGGCAAAAAGTAAGGCTATAGCCTTTGCTTTTTTGCAAAAATAGGCCCATTTTGAAGTTACTGATTTTTGGGCAAAAAGTAAGGCTATAGCCTTTGCTTTTTTGCAAAAATAGGCCCATTTTGAAATTACTGATTTTTGGGCAAAAAGTAAGGCTATAGCCTTTGCTTTTTTGCAAAAATAGGCCCATTTTGAAATTACTGATTTTTTGGCAAAAAGTAAGGCTATAGCCTTTGCTTTTTTGCAAAAATAGGCCCATTTTCAAATTACTGATTTTTGGGCAAAAAGTAAGGCTATAGCCTTTGCTTTTTTTGAAAAAATAGGCCCATTTTGAAATTACTGATTTTTGGGCAAAAAGTAAGGCTATAGCCTTTGCTTTTTTTGCAAAAATAGGCCCATTTTGAAATTACTGATTTTTGGGCAAAAAGTAAGGCTATAGCCTTTGCTTTTTTGCAAAAATAGGCCCATTTTGAAATTACTGATTTTTGGGCAAAAAGTAAGGCTATAGCCTTTGCTTTTTTGCAAAAATAGGACCATTTTGAAGTTACTGATTTTTGGGCAAAAAGTAAGGCTGTAGCCTTTGCTTTTTTGCAAAAATAGGCCCATTTTGAAATTACTGATTTTTGGTCAAAAAGTAAGGCTATAGCCTTTGCTTTTTTGCAAAAATAGGCCCATTTTGAAATTACTGATTTTTGGGCAAAAAGTAAGGCTATAGCCTTTGCTTTTTTGCAAAAATAGGCCCATTTTGAAATTACTGATTTTTGGGCAAAAAGTAAGGCTATAGCCTTTGCTTTTTTGCAAAAATAGGCCCATTTTGAAATTACTGATTTTTGGGCAAAAAGTAAGGCTATAGCCTTTGCTTTTTTGCAAAAATAGGCCCATTTTGAAGTTACTGATTTTTGGGCAAAAAGTAAGGCTATAGCCTTTGCTTTTTTGCAAAAATAGGCCCATTTTGAAATTACTGATTTTTGGGCAAAAAGTAAGGCTATAGCCTTTGCTTTTTTGCAAAAATAGGCCCATTTTGAAATTACTGATTTTTTGGCAAAAAGTAAGGCTATAGCCTTTGCTTTTTTGCAAAAATAGGCCCATTTTGAAATTACTGATTTTTGGGCAAAAAGTAAGGCTATAGCCTTTGCTTTTTTGCAAAAATAGGCCCATTTTGAAATTACTGATTTTTGGGCAAAAAGTAAGGCTATAGCCTTTGCTTTTTTGCAAAAATAGGCCCATTTTGAAATTACTGATTTTTGGGCAAAAAGTAAGGCTATAGCCTTTGCTTTTTTGCAAAAATAGGCCCATTTTGAAGTTACTGATTTTTGGGCAAAAAGTAAGGCTATAGCCTTTGCTTTTTTGCAAAAATAGGCCCATTTTGAAATTACTGATTTTTGGGCAAAAAGTAAGGCTATAGCCTTTGCTTTTTTGCAAAAATAGGCCCATTTTGAAATTACTGATTTTTTGGCAAAAAGTAAGGCTATAGCCTTTGCTTTTTTGCAAAAATAGGCCCATTTTGAAATTACTGATTTTTGGGCAAAAAGTAAGGCTATAGCCTTTGCTTTTTTGCAAAAATAGGCCCATTTTAAAATTTACTGATTTTTGGGCAAAAAGTAAGGCTATAGCCTTTGCTTTTTTGCAAAAATAGGCCCATTTTGAAATTACTGATTTTTGGGCAAAAAGTAAGGCTATAGCCTTTGCTTTTTTGCAAAAATAGGCCCATTTTGAAGTTACTGATTTTTGGGCAAAAAGTAAGGCTATAGCCTTTGCTTTTTTGCAAAAATAGGCCCATTTTGAAATTACTGATTTTTGGGCAAAAAGTAAGGCTATAGCCTTTGCTTTTTTTGCAAAAATAGGCCCATTTTGAAATTACTGATTTTTGGGCAAAAAGTAAGGCTATAGCCTTTGCTTTTTTGCAAAAATAGGCCCATTTTGAAATTACTGATTTTTGGGCAAAAAGTAAGGCTATAGCCTTTGCTTTTTTGCAAAAATAGGCCCATTTTGAAGTTACTGATTTTTGGGCAAAAAGTAAGGCTGTAGCCTTTGCTTTTTTGCAAAAATAGGCCCATTTTGAAATTACTGATTTTTGGGCAAAAAGTAAGGCTATAGCCTTTGCTTTTTTGCAAAAATAGGCCCATTTTGAAGTTACTGATTTTTGGGCAAAAAGTAAGGCTATAGCCTTTGCTTTTTTGCAAAAATAGGCCCATTTTGAAATTACTGATTTGTTGGCAAAAAGTAAGGCTATAGCCTTTGCTTTTTAGCAAAAATAGGCCCATTTTGAAATTACTGATTTTTGGGCAAAAAGTAAGGCTATAGCCTTTGCTTCTTTGCAAAAATAGGCCCATTTTGAAATTACTGATTTTTGGGCAAAAAGTAAGGCTATAGCCTTTGCTTTTTTGCAAAAATAGGCCCATTTTGAAATTACTGATTTTTGGGCAAAAAGTAAGGCTATAGCCTTTGCTTTTTTGCAAAAATTGGCCCATTTTGAAATTACTGATTTTTGGGCAAAAAGTAAGGCTATAGCCTTTGCTTTTTTGCAAAAATAGGCCCATTTTGAAATTACTGATTTTTGGGCAAAAAGTAAGGCTATAGCCTTTGCTTTTTTGCAAAAATAGGCCCATTTTGAAATTACTGATTTTTGGGCAAAAAGTAAGGCTATAGCCTTTGCTTTTTTGCAAAAATAGGCCCATTTTGAAATTACTGATTTTTGGGCAAAAAGTAAGGCTATAGCCTTTGCTTTTTTGCAAAAATAGGCCCATTTTGAAATTACTGATTTTCGGGCAAAAAGTAAGGCTATAGCCTTTGCTTTTTTGCAAAAATAGGCCCATTTTGAAATTACTGATTTTTGGGCAAAAAGTAAGGCTATAGCCTTTGCTTTTTTTGCAAAAATAGGCCCATTTTGAAATTACTGATTTTTGGGCAAAAAGTAAGGCTATAGCCTTTGCTTTTTTGCAAAAATAGGCCCATTTTGAAATTACTGATTTTTGGGCAAAAAGTAAGGCTATAGCCTTTGCTTTTTTGCAAAAATAGGCCCATTTTGAAGTTACTGATTTTTGGGCAAAAAGTAAGGCTGTAGCCTTTGCTTTTTTGCAAAAATAGGCCCATTTTGAAATTACTGATTTTTGGGCAAAAAGTAAGGCTATAGCCTTTGCTTTTTTGCAAAAATAGGCCCATTTTGAAATTACTGATTTTTGGGCAAAAAGTAAGGCTATAGCCTTTGCTTTTTTGCAAAAATAGGCCCATTTTGAAATTACTGATTTTTGGGCAAAACGTAAGGCTATAGCCTTTGCTTTTTTGCAAAAATAGGCCCATTTTGAAATTACTGATTTTTGGGCAAAAAGTAAGGCTATAGCCTTTGCTTTTTTGCAAAAATAGGCCCATTTTGAAGTTACTGATTTTTGGGCAAAAAGTAAGGCTATAGCCTTTGCTTTTTTGCAAAAATAGGCCCATTTTGAAATTACTGATTTTTGGGCAAAAAGTAAGGCTATAGCCTTTGCTTTTTTGCAAAAATAGGCCCATTTTGAAGTTACTGATTTTTGGGCAAAAAGTAAGGCTATAGCCTTTGCTTTTTTGCAAAAATAGGCCCATTTTGAAATTACTGATTTTTGGGCAAAAAGTAAGGCTATAGCCTTTGCTTTTTTTGCAAAAATAGGCCCATTTTGAAATTACTGATTTTTGGGCAAAAAGTAAGGCTATAGCCTTTGCTTTTTTGCAAAAATAGGCCCATTTTGAAATTACTGATTTTTGGGCAAAAAGTAAGGCTATAGCCTTTGCTTTTTTGCAAAAATAGGCCCATTTTGAAGTTACTGATTTTTGGGCAAAAAGTAAGGCTGTAGCCTTTGCTTTTTTGCAAAAATAGGCCCATTTTGAAATTACTGATTTTTGGGCAAAAAGTAAGGCTATAGCCTTTGCTTTTTTGCAAAAATAGGCCTATTTTGAAGTTACTGATTTTTGGGCAAAAAGTAAGGCTATAGCCTTTGCTTTTTTGCAAAAATAGGCCCATTTTGAAATTACTGATTTGTTGGCAAAAAGTAAGGCTATAGCCTTTGCTTTTTAGCAAAAATAGGCCCATTTTGAAATTACTGATTTTTGGGCAAAAAGTAAGGCTATAGCCTTTGCTTCTTTGCAAAAATAGGCCCATTTTGAAATTACTGATTTTTGGGCAAAAAGTAAGGCTATAGCCTTTGCTTTTTTGCAAAAATAGGCCCATTTTGAAATTACTGATTTTTGGGCAAAAAGTAAGGCTATAGCCTTTGCTTTTTTGCAAAAATTGGCCCATTTTGAAATTACTGATTTTTGGGCAAAAAGTAAGGCTATAGCCTTTGCTTTTTTGCAAAAATAGGCCCATTTTGAAATTACTGATTTTTGGGCAAAAAGTAAGGCTATAGCCTTTGCTTTTTTGCAAAAATAGGCCCATTTTGAAATTACTGATTTTTGGGCAAAAAGTAAGGCTATAGCCTTTGCTTTTTTGCAAAAATAGGCCCATTTTGAAATTACTGATTTTTGGGCAAAAAGTAAGGCTATAGCCTTTGCTTTTTTGCAAAAATAGGCCCATTTTGAAATTACTGATTTTCGGGCAAAAAGTAAGGCTATAGCCTTTGCTTTTTTGCAAAAATAGGCCCATTTTGAAATTACTGATTTTTGGGCAAAAAGTAAGGCTATAGCCTTTGCTTTTTTTGCAAAAATAGGCCCATTTTGAAATTACTGATTTTTGGGCAAAAAGTAAGGCTATAGCCTTTGCTTTTTTGCAAAAATAGGCCCATTTTGAAATTACTGATTTTCGGGCAAAAAGTAAGGCTATAGCCTTTGCTTTTTTGCAAAAATAGGCCCATTTTGAAATTACTGATTTTTGGGCAAAAAGTAAGGCTATAGCCTTTGCTTTTTTTGCAAAAATAGGCCCATTTTGAAATTACTGATTTTTGGGCAAAAAGTAAGGCTATAGCCTTTGCTTTTTTGCAAGAATAGGCCCATTTTGAAATTACTGATTTTTGGGCAAAAAGTAAGGCTATAGCCTTTGCTTTTTTGCAAAAATAGGCCCATTTTGAAGTTACTGATTTTTGGGCAAAAAGTAAGGCTGTAGCCTTTGCTTTTTTGCAAAAATAGGCCCATTTTGAAATTACTGATTTTTGGGCAAAAAGTAAGGCTATAGCCTTTGCTTTTTTGCAAAAATAGGCCCATTTTGAAATTACTGATTTTTGGGCAAAAAGTAAGGCTATAGCCTTTGCTTTTTTGCAAAAATAGGCCCATTTTGAAATTACTGATTTTTGGGCAAAACGTAAGGCTATAGCCTTTGCTTTTTTGCAAAAATAGGCCCATTTTGAAATTACTGATTTTTGGGCAAAAAGTAAGGCTATAGCCTTTGCTTTTTTGCAAAAATAGGCCCATTTTGAAGTTACTGATTTTTGGGCAAAAAGTAAGGCTATAGCCTTTGCTTTTTTGCAAAAATAGGCCCATTTTGAAATTACTGATTTTTGGGCAAAAAGTAAGGCTATAGCCTTTGCTTTTTTGCAAAAATAGGCCCATTTTGAAATTACTGATTTTTTGGCAAAAAGTAAGGCTATAGCCTTTGCTTTTTTGCAAAAATAGGCCCATTTTCAAATTACTGATTTTTGGGCAAAAAGTAAGGCTATAGCCTTTGCTTTTTTTGAAAAAATAGGCCCATTTTGAAATTACTGATTTTTGGGCAAAAAGTAAGGCTATAGCCTTTGCTTTTTTTGCAAAAATAGGCCCATTTTGAAATTACTGATTTTTGGGCAAAAAGTAAGGCTATAGCCTTTGCTTTTTTGCAAAAATAGGCCCATTTTGAAATTACTGATTTTTGGGCAAAAAGTAAGGCTATAGCCTTTGCTTTTTTGCAAAAATAGGACCATTTTGAAGTTACTGATTTTTGGGCAAAAAGTAAGGCTGTAGCCTTTGCTTTTTTGCAAAAATAGGCCCATTTTGAAATTACTGATTTTTGGTCAAAAAGTAAGGCTATAGCCTTTGCTTTTTTGCAAAAATAGGCCCATTTTGAAATTACTGATTTTTGGGCAAAAAGTAAGGCTATAGCCTTTGCTTTTTTGCAAAAATAGGCCCATTTTGAAATTACTGATTTTTGGGCAAAAAGTAAGGCTATAGCCTTTGCTTTTTTGCAAAAATAGGCCCATTTTGAAATTACTGATTTTTGGGCAAAAAGTAAGGCTATAGCCTTTGCTTTTTTGCAAAAATAGGCCCATTTTGAAGTTACTGATTTTTGGGCAAAAAGTAAGGCTATAGCCTTTGCTTTTTTGCAAAAATAGGCCCATTTTGAAATTACTGATTTTTGGGCAAAAAGTAAGGCTATAGCCTTTGCTTTTTTGCAAAAATAGGCCCATTTTGAAATTACTGATTTTTTGGCAAAAAGTAAGGCTATAGCCTTTGCTTTTTTGCAAAAATAGGCCCATTTTGAAATTACTGATTTTTGGGCAAAAAGTAAGGCTATAGCCTTTGCTTTTTTGCAAAAATAGGCCCATTTTGAAATTACTGATTTTTGGGCAAAAAGTAAGGCTATAGCCTTTGCTTTTTTGCAAAAATAGGCCCATTTTGAAATTACTGATTTTTGGGCAAAAAGTAAGGCTATAGCCTTTGCTTTTTTGCAAAAATAGGCCCATTTTGAAGTTACTGATTTTTGGGCAAAAAGTAAGGCTATAGCCTTTGCTTTTTTGCAAAAATAGGCCCATTTTGAAATTACTGATTTTTGGGCAAAAAGTAAGGCTATAGCCTTTGCTTTTTTGCAAAAATAGGCCCATTTTGAAATTACTGATTTTTTGGCAAAAAGTAAGGCTATAGCCTTTGCTTTTTTGCAAAAATAGGCCCATTTTGAAATTACTGATTTTTGGGCAAAAAGTAAGGCTATAGCCTTTGCTTTTTTGCAAAAATAGGCCCATTTTAAAATTTACTGATTTTTGGGCAAAAAGTAAGGCTATAGCCTTTGCTTTTTTGCAAAAATAGGCCCATTTTGAAATTACTGATTTTTGGGCAAAAAGTAAGGCTATAGCCTTTGCTTTTTTGCAAAAATAGGCCCATTTTGAAGTTACTGATTTTTGGGCAAAAAGTAAGGCTATAGCCTTTGCTTTTTTGCAAAAATAGGCCCATTTTGAAATTACTGATTTTTGGGCAAAAAGTAAGGCTATAGCCTTTGCTTTTTTTGCAAAAATAGGCCCATTTTGAAATTACTGATTTTTGGGCAAAAAGTAAGGCTATAGCCTTTGCTTTTTTGCAAAAATAGGCCCATTTTGAAATTACTGATTTTTGGGCAAAAAGTAAGGCTATAGCCTTTGCTTTTTTGCAAAAATAGGCCCATTTTGAAGTTACTGATTTTTGGGCAAAAAGTAAGGCTGTAGCCTTTGCTTTTTTGCAAAAATAGGCCCATTTTGAAATTACTGATTTTTGGGCAAAAAGTAAGGCTATAGCCTTTGCTTTTTTGCAAAAATAGGCCCATTTTGAAGTTACTGATTTTTGGGCAAAAAGTAAGGCTATAGCCTTTGCTTTTTTGCAAAAATAGGCCCATTTTGAAATTACTGATTTGTTGGCAAAAAGTAAGGCTATAGCCTTTGCTTTTTAGCAAAAATAGGCCCATTTTGAAATTACTGATTTTTGGGCAAAAAGTAAGGCTATAGCCTTTGCTTCTTTGCAAAAATAGGCCCATTTTGAAATTACTGATTTTTGGGCAAAAAGTAAGGCTATAGCCTTTGCTTTTTTGCAAAAATAGGCCCATTTTGAAATTACTGATTTTTGGGCAAAAAGTAAGGCTATAGCCTTTGCTTTTTTGCAAAAATTGGCCCATTTTGAAATTACTGATTTTTGGGCAAAAAGTAAGGCTATAGCCTTTGCTTTTTTGCAAAAATAGGCCCATTTTGAAATTACTGATTTTTGGGCAAAAAGTAAGGCTATAGCCTTTGCTTTTTTGCAAAAATAGGCCCATTTTGAAATTACTGATTTTTGGGCAAAAAGTAAGGCTATAGCCTTTGCTTTTTTGCAAAAATAGGCCCATTTTGAAATTACTGATTTTTGGGCAAAAAGTAAGGCTATAGCCTTTGCTTTTTTGCAAAAATAGGCCCATTTTGAAATTACTGATTTTCGGGCAAAAAGTAAGGCTATAGCCTTTGCTTTTTTGCAAAAATAGGCCCATTTTGAAATTACTGATTTTTGGGCAAAAAGTAAGGCTATAGCCTTTGCTTTTTTTGCAAAAATAGGCCCATTTTGAAATTACTGATTTTTGGGCAAAAAGTAAGGCTATAGCCTTTGCTTTTTTGCAAAAATAGGCCCATTTTGAAATTACTGATTTTTGGGCAAAAAGTAAGGCTATAGCCTTTGCTTTTTTGCAAAAATAGGCCCATTTTGAAGTTACTGATTTTTGGGCAAAAAGTAAGGCTGTAGCCTTTGCTTTTTTGCAAAAATAGGCCCATTTTGAAATTACTGATTTAAGGGCAAAAAGTAAGGCTATAGCCTTTGCTTTTTTGCAAAAATAGGCCCATTTTGAAATTACTGATTTATGGGCAAAAAGTAAGGCTATAGCCTTTGCTTTTTTGCAAAAATAGGCCCATTTTGAAATTACTGATTTTTGGGCAAAACGTAAGGCTATAGCCTTTGCTTTTTTGCAAAAATAGGCCCATTTTGAAATTACTGATTTTTGGGCAAAAAGTAAGGCTATAGCCTTTGCTTTTTTGCAAAAATAGGCCCATTTTGAAGTTACTGATTTTTGGGCAAAAAGTAAGGCTATAGCCTTTGCTTTTTTGCAAAAATAGGCCCATTTTGAAATTACTGATTTTTGGGCAAAAAGTAAGGCTATAGCCTTTGCTTTTTTGCAAAAATAGGCCCATTTTGAAATTACTGATTTTTTGGCAAAAAGTAAGGCTATAGCCTTTGCTTTTTTGCAAAAATAGGCCCATTTTCAAATTACTGATTTTTGGGCAAAAAGTAAGGCTATAGCCTTTGCTTTTTTTGAAAAAATAGGCCCATTTTGAAATTACTGATTTTTGGGCAAAAAGTAAGGCTATAGCCTTTGCTTTTTTGCAAAAATAGGCCCATTTTGAAATTACTGATTTTTGGGCAAAAAGTAAGGCTATAGCCTTTGCTTTTTTGCAAAAATAGGCCCATTTTGAAATTACTGATTTTTGGGCAAAAAGTAAGGCTATAGCCTTTGCTTTTTTGCAAAAATAGGACCATTTTGAAGTTACTGATTTTTGGGCAAAAAGTAAGGCTGTAGCCTTTGCTTTTTTGCAAAAATAGGCCCATTTTGAAATTACTGATTTTTGGTCAAAAAGTAAGGCTATAGCCTTTGCTTTTTTGCAAAAATAGGCCCATTTTGAAATTACTGATTTTTGGGCAAAAAGTAAGGCTATAGCCTTTGCTTTTTTGCAAAAATAGGCCCATTTTGAAATTACTGATTTTTGGGCAAAAAGTAAGGCTATAGCCTTTGCTTTTTTGCAAAAATAGGCCCATTTTGAAATTACTGATTTTTGGGCAAAAAGTAAGGCTATAGCCTTTGCTTTTTTGCAAAAATAGGCCCATTTTGAAGTTACTGATTTTTGGGCAAAAAGTAAGGCTATAGCCTTTGCTTTTTTGCAAAAATAGGCCCATTTTGAAATTACTGATTTTTGGGCAAAAAGTAAGGCTATAGCCTTTGCTTTTTTGCAAAAATAGGCCCATTTTGAAATTACTGATTTTTTGGCAAAAAGTAAGGCTATAGCCTTTGCTTTTTTGCAAAAATAGGCCCATTTTGAAATTACTGATTTTTGGGCAAAAAGTAAGGCTATAGCCTTTGCTTTTTTGCAAAAATAGGCCCATTTTGAAATTACTGATTTTTGGGCAAAAAGTAAGGCTATAGCCTTTGCTTTTTTGCAAAAATAGGCCCATTTTGAAATTACTGATTTTTGGGCAAAAAGTAAGGCTATAGCCTTTGCTTTTTTGCAAAAATAGGCCCATTTTGAAGTTACTGATTTTTGGGCAAAAAGTAAGGCTATAGCCTTTGCTTTTTTGCAAAAATAGGCCCATTTTGAAATTACTGATTTTTGGGCAAAAAGTAAGGCTATAGCCTTTGCTTTTTTGCAAAAATAGGCCCATTTTGAAATTACTGATTTTTTGGCAAAAAGTAAGGCTATAGCCTTTGCTTTTTTGCAAAAATAGGCCCATTTTGAAATTACTGATTTTTGGGCAAAAAGTAAGGCTATAACCTTCGCTTTTTTGCAAAAATAGGCCCATTTTAAAATTTACTGATTTTTGGGCAAAAAGTAAGGCTATAGCCTTTGCTTTTTTGCAAAAATAGGCCCATTTTGAAATTACTGATTTTTGGGCAAAAAGTAAGGCTATAGCCTTTGCTTTTTTGCAAAAATAGGCCCATTTTGAAGTTACTGATTTTTGGGCAAAAAGTAAGGCTATAGCCTTTGCTTTTTTGCAAAAATAGGCCCATTTTGAAATTACTGATTTGTTGGCAAAAAGTAAGGCTATAGCCTTTGCTTTTTAGCAAAAATAGGCCCATTTTGAAATTACTGATTTTTGGGCAAAAAGTAAGGCTATAGCCTTTGCTTCTTTGCAAAAATAGGCCCATTTTGAAATTACTGATTTTTGGGCAAAAAGTAAGGCTATAGCCTTTGCTTTTTTGCAAAAATAGGCCCATTTTGAAATTACTGATTTTTGGGCAAAAAGTAAGGCTATAGCCTTTGCTTTTTTGCAAAAATAGGCCCATTTTGAAATTACTGATTTTTGGGCAAAAAGTAAGGCTATAGCCTTTGCTTTTTTGCAAAAATTGGCCCATTTTGAAATTACTGATTTTTGGGCAAAAAGTAAGGCTATAGCCTTTGCTTTTTTGCAAAAATAGGCCCATTTTGAAATTACTGATTTTTGGGCAAAAAGTAAGGCTATAGCCTTTGCTTTTTTGCAAAAATAGGCCCATTTTGAAATTACTGATTTTTGGGCAAAAAGTAAGGCTATAGCCTTTGCTTTTTTGCAAAAATAGGCCCATTTTGAAATTACTGATTTTTGGGCAAAAAGTAAGGCTATAGCCTTTGCTTTTTTGCAAAAATAGGCCCATTTTGAAATTACTGATTTTCGGGCAAAAAGTAAGGCTATAGCCTTTGCTTTTTTGCAAAAATAGGCCCATTTTGAAATTACTGATTTTTGGGCAAAAAGTAAGGCTATAGCCTTTGCTTTTTTTGCAAAAATAGGCCCATTTTGAAATTACTGATTTTTGGGCAAAAAGTAAGGCTATAGCCTTTGCTTTTTTGCAAAAATAGGCCCATTTTGAAATTACTGATTTTTGGGCAAAAAGTAAGGCTATAGCCTTTGCTTTTTTGCAAAAATAGGCCCATTTTGAAGTTACTGATTTTTGGGCAAAAAGTAAGGCTGTAGCCTTTGCTTTTTTGCAAAAATAGGCCCATTTTGAAATTACTGATTTTTGGGCAAAAAGTAAGGCTATAGCCTTTGCTTTTTTGCAAAAATAGGCCCATTTTGAAATTACTGATTTTTGGGCAAAAAGTAAGGCTATAGCCTTTGCTTTTTTGCAAAAATAGGCCCATTTTGAAATTACTGATTTTTGGGCAAAACGTAAGGCTATAGCCTTTGCTTTTTTGCAAAAATAGGCCCATTTTGAAATTACTGATTTTTGGGCAAAAAGTAAGGCTATAGCCTTTGCTTTTTTGCAAAAATAGGCCCATTTTGAAGTTACTGATTTTTGGGCAAAAAGTAAGGCTATAGCCTTTGCTTTTTTGCAAAAATAGGCCCATTTTGAAATTACTGATTTTTGGGCAAAAAGTAAGGCTATAGCCTTTGCTTTTTTGCAAAAATAGGCCCATTTTGAAATTACTGATTTTTTGGCAAAAAGTAAGGCTATAGCCTTTGCTTTTTTGCAAAAATAGGCCCATTTTCAAATTACTGATTTTTGGGCAAAAAGTAAGGCTATAGCCTTTGCTTTTTTTGAAAAAATAGGCCCATTTTGAAATTACTGATTTTTGGGCAAAAAGTAAGGCTATAGCCTTTGCTTTTTTGCAAAAATAGGCCCATTTTGAAATTACTGATTTGTTGGCAAAAAGTAAGGCTATAGCCTTTGCTTTTTAGCAAAAATAGGCCCATTTTGAAATTACTGATTTTTGGGCAAAAAGTAAGGCTATAGCCTTTGCTTCTTTGCAAAAATAGGCCCATTTTGAAATTACTGATTTTTGGGCAAAAAGTAAGGCTATAGCCTTTGCTTTTTTGCAAAAATAGGCCCATTTTGAAATTACTGATTTTTGGGCAAAAAGTAAGGCTATAGCCTTTGCTTTTTTGCAAAAATAGGCCCATTTTGAAATTACTGATTTTTGGGCAAAAAGTAAGGCTATAGCCTTTGCTTTTTTGCAAAAATTGGCCCATTTTGAAATTACTGATTTTTGGGCAAAAAGTAAGGCTATAGCCTTTGCTTTTTTGCAAAAATAGGCCCATTTTGAAATTACTGATTTTTGGGCAAAAAGTAAGGCTATAGCCTTTGCTTTTTTGCAAAAATAGGCCCATTTTGAAATTACTGATTTTTGGGCAAAAAGTAAGGCTATAGCCTTTGCTTTTTTGCAAAAATAGGCCCATTTTGAAATTACTGATTTTTGGGCAAAAAGTAAGGCTATAGCCTTTGCTTTTTTGCAAAAATAGGCCCATTTTGAAATTACTGATTTTCGGGCAAAAAGTAAGGCTATAGCCTTTGCTTTTTTGCAAAAATAGGCCCATTTTGAAATTACTGATTTTTGGGCAAAAAGTAAGGCTATAGCCTTTGCTTTTTTTGCAAAAATAGGCCCATTTTGAAATTACTGATTTTTGGGCAAAAAGTAAGGCTATAGCCTTTGCTTTTTTGCAAAAATAGGCCCATTTTGAAATTACTGATTTTTGGGCAAAAAGTAAGGCTATAGCCTTTGCTTTTTTGCAAAAATAGGCCCATTTTGAAGTTACTGATTTTTGGGCAAAAAGTAAGGCTGTAGCCTTTGCTTTTTTGCAAAAATAGGCCCATTTTGAAATTACTGATTTTTGGGCAAAAAGTAAGGCTATAGCCTTTGCTTTTTTGCAAAAATAGGCCCATTTTGAAATTACTGATTTTTGGGCAAAAAGTAAGGCTATAGCCTTTGCTTTTTTGCAAAAATAGGCCCATTTTGAAATTACTGATTTTTGGGCAAAACGTAAGGCTATAGCCTTTGCTTTTTTGCAAAAATAGGCCCATTTTGAAATTACTGATTTTTGGGCAAAAAGTAAGGCTATAGCCTTTGCTTTTTTGCAAAAATAGGCCCATTTTGAAGTTACTGATTTTTGGGCAAAAAGTAAGGCTATAGCCTTTGCTTTTTTGCAAAAATAGGCCCATTTTGAAATTACTGATTTTTGGGCAAAAAGTAAGGCTATAGCCTTTGCTTTTTTGCAAAAATAGGCCCATTTTGAAATTACTGATTTTTTGGCAAAAAGTAAGGCTATAGCCTTTGCTTTTTTGCAAAAATAGGCCCATTTTGAAATTACTGATTTTTGGGCAAAAAGTAAGGCTATAGCCTTTGCTTTTTTGCAAAAATAGGCCCATTTTGAAGTTACTGATTTTTGGGCAAAAAGTAAGGCTATAGCCTTTGCTTTTTTGCAAAAATAGGCCCATTTTGAAATTACTGATTTTTGGGCAAAAAGTAAGGCTATAGCCTTTGCTTTTTTGCAAAAATAGGCCCATTTTGAAATTACTGATTTTTGGGCAAAAAGTAAGGCTATAGCCTTTGCTTTTTTGCAAAAATAGGACCATTTTGAAGTTACTGATTTTTGGGCAAAAAGTAAGGCTGTAGCCTTTGCTTTTTTGCAAAAATAGGCCCATTTTGAAATTACTGATTTTTGGTCAAAAAGTAAGGCTATAGCCTTTGCTTTTTTGCAAAAATAGGCCCATTTTGAAATTACTGATTTTTGGGCAAAAAGTAAGGCTATAGCCTTTGCTTTTTTGCAAAAATAGGCCCATTTTGAAATTACTGATTTTTGGGCAAAAAGTAAGGCTATAGCCTTTGCTTTTTTGCAAAAATAGGCCCATTTTGAAATTACTGATTTTTGGGCAAAAAGTAAGGCTATAGCCTTTGCTTTTTTGCAAAAATAGGCCCATTTTGAAGTTACTGATTTTTGGGCAAAAAGTAAGGCTATAGCCTTTGCTTTTTTGCAAAAATAGGCCCATTTTGAAATTACTGATTTTTGGGCAAAAAGTAAGGCTATAGCCTTTGCTTTTTTGCAAAAATAGGCCCATTTTGAAATTACTGATTTTTTGGCAAAAAGTAAGGCTATAGCCTTTGCTTTTTTGCAAAAATAGGCCCATTTTGAAATTACTGATTTTTGGTCAAAAAGTAAGGCTATAGCCTTTGCTTTTTTGCAAAAATAGGCCCATTTTGAAATTACTGATTTTTGGGCAAAAAGTAAGGCTATAGCCTTTGCTTTTTTGCAAAAATAGGCCCATTTTGAAATTACTGATTTTTGGGCAAAAAGTAAGGCTATAGCCTTTGCTTTTTTGCAAAAATAGGCCCATTTTGAAGTTACTGATTTTTGGGCAAAAAGTAAGGCTATAGCCTTTGCTTTTTTGCAAAAATAGGCCCATTTTGAAATTACTGATTTTTGGGCAAAAAGTAAGGCTATAGCCTTTGCTTTTTTGCAAAAATAGGCCCATTTTGAAATTACTGATTTTTTGGCAAAAAGTAAGGCTATAGCCTTTGCTTTTTTGCAAAAATAGGCCCATTTTGAAATTACTGATTTTTGGGCAAAAAGTAAGGCTATAACCTTCGCTTTTTTGCAAAAATAGGCCCATTTTAAAATTTACTGATTTTTGGGCAAAAAGTAAGGCTATAGCCTTTGCTTTTTTGCAAAAATAGGCCCATTTTGAAATTACTGATTTTTGGGCAAAAAGTAAGGCTATAGCCTTTGCTTTTTTGCAAAAATAGGCCCATTTTGAAGTTACTGATTTTTGGGCAAAAAGTAAGGCTATAGCCTTTGCTTTTTTGCAAAAATAGGCCCATTTTGAAATTACTGATTTGTTGGCAAAAAGTAAGGCTATAGCCTTTGCTTTTTAGCAAAAATAGGCCCATTTTGAAATTACTGATTTTTGGGCAAAAAGTAAGGCTATAGCCTTTGCTTCTTTGCAAAAATAGGCCCATTTTGAAATTACTGATTTTTGGGCAAAAAGTAAGGCTATAGCCTTTGCTTTTTTGCAAAAATAGGCCCATTTTGAAATTACTGATTTTTGGGCAAAAAGTAAGGCTATAGCCTTTGCTTTTTTGCAAAAATAGGCCCATTTTGAAATTACTGATTTTTGGGCAAAAAGTAAGGCTATAGCCTTTGCTTTTTTGCAAAAATTGGCCCATTTTGAAATTACTGATTTTTGGGCAAAAAGTAAGGCTATAGCCTTTGCTTTTTTGCAAAAATAGGCCCATTTTGAAATTACTGATTTTTGGGCAAAAAGTAAGGCTATAGCCTTTGCTTTTTTGCAAAAATAGGCCCATTTTGAAATTACTGATTTTTGGGCAAAAAGTAAGGCTATAGCCTTTGCTTTTTTGCAAAAATAGGCCCATTTTGAAATTACTGATTTTTGGGCAAAAAGTAAGGCTATAGCCTTTGCTTTTTTGCAAAAATAGGCCCATTTTGAAATTACTGATTTTCGGGCAAAAAGTAAGGCTATAGCCTTTGCTTTTTTGCAAAAATAGGCCCATTTTGAAATTACTGATTTTTGGGCAAAAAGTAAGGCTATAGCCTTTGCTTTTTTTGCAAAAATAGGCCCATTTTGAAATTACTGATTTTTGGGCAAAAAGTAAGGCTATAGCCTTTGCTTTTTTGCAAAAATAGGCCCATTTTGAAATTACTGATTTTTGGGCAAAAAGTAAGGCTATAGCCTTTGCTTTTTTGCAAAAATAGGCCCATTTTGAAGTTACTGATTTTTGGGCAAAAAGTAAGGCTGTAGCCTTTGCTTTTTTGCAAAAATAGGCCCATTTTGAAATTACTGATTTTTGGGCAAAAAGTAAGGCTATAGCCTTTGCTTTTTTGCAAAAATAGGCCCATTTTGAAATTACTGATTTTTGGGCAAAAAGTAAGGCTATAGCCTTTGCTTTTTTGCAAAAATAGGCCCATTTTGAAATTACTGATTTTTGGGCAAAACGTAAGGCTATAGCCTTTGCTTTTTTGCAAAAATAGGCCCATTTTGAAATTACTGATTTTTGGGCAAAAAGTAAGGCTATAGCCTTTGCTTTTTTGCAAAAATAGGCCCATTTTGAAGTTACTGATTTTTGGGCAAAAAGTAAGGCTATAGCCTTTGCTTTTTTGCAAAAATAGGCCCATTTTGAAATTACTGATTTTTGGGCAAAAAGTAAGGCTATAGCCTTTGCTTTTTTGCAAAAATAGGCCCATTTTGAAATTACTGATTTTTTGGCAAAAAGTAAGGCTATAGCCTTTGCTTTTTTGCAAAAATAGGCCCATTTTCAAATTACTGATTTTTGGGCAAAAAGTAAGGCTATAGCCTTTGCTTTTTTTGAAAAAATAGGCCCATTTTGAAATTACTGATTTTTGGGCAAAAAGTAAGGCTATAGCCTTTGCTTTTTTGCAAAAATAGGCCCATTTTGAAATTACTGATTTTTGGGCAAAAAGTAAGGCTATAGCCTTTGCTTTTTTGCAAAAATAGGCCCATTTTGAAATTACTGATTTTTTGGCAAAAAGTAAGGCTATAGCCTTTGTTTTTTTGCAAAAATAGGCCCATTTTGAAATTACTGATTTTTGGGCAAAAAGTAAGGCTATAACCTTCGCTTTTTTGCAAAAATAGGCCCATTTTAAAATTTACTGATTTTTGGGCAAAAAGTAAGGCTATAGCCTTTGCTTTTTTGCAAAAATAGGCCCATTTTGAAGTTACTGATTTTTGGGCAAAAAGTAAGGCTATAGCCTTTGCTTTTTTGCAAAAATAGGCCCATTTTGAAATTACTGATTTTTGGGCAAAAAGTAAGGCTACAGCCTTTGCTTTTTTGCAAAAATAGGCCCATTTTGAAATTACTGATTTTTCGGCAAAAAGTAAGGCTATAGCCTTTGCGTTTTTGCAAAAATAGGCCCATTTTGAAATTACCGATTTTTGGGCAAAAAGTAAGGCTATAGCCTTTGCCTTTTTGCAAAAATAGGCCCATTTTGAAATTACTGATTTTCGGGCAAAAAGTAAGGCTATAGCGTTTGCTTGTTTGCAAAAATAGGCCCATTTTGAAGTTACTGATTTTTGGGCAAAAAGTAAGGCTATAGCCTTTGCTTTTTTGCAAAAATAGGCCCATTTTGAAATTACTGATTTTGGGCAAAAAGTAAGGCTATAGCCTTTGCTTTTTTGCAAAAATAGGCCCATTTTGAAATAACTGATTTTTGGGCAAAAAGTAAGGCAATAGCCTTTGCTTTTCTGCAAAATTAGGCCCATTTTGAAATTACTGATTTTGGGCAAAAAGTAAGGCTATAGCCTTTGCGTTTTTGCAAAAATAGGCCCATTTTGAAATTACCGATTTTTGGGCAAAAGGTAAGGCTAACCCCTTTGCTTTTTTGAAAAAATAGGCCCTTTTTTAAAATACCGATTTTTGGGCAAAAAGTAAGGCTAACCCCTTTGCTTCTTTGCAAAAATAGGTCCTTTACGAAAATACCGACTTTTTTGGCAAAAATGCAAACATTTACGCCTCGGAGTAAATGTGGTTTAACTACAAGGGTTAGCACAGTTTTTTCCTCCCCCCCTCTTTGTCAGTCCCATCTCCCCCTGTCACGCATCTCATACTTCCCAGCATGCATCATGCTCCGAGTCCTCCTCGTGCATCGAGACTTGATCAAGAACAAATTTCCCCTCCCTCCCTCCCCTTAGCTACTCTTAAATCCATTGAACATAAAGGGGCTCTTTCATTTTCAGGTTCCCCATCCCCATTTCACTGAAACTTCAGCAAAGGGTTGCCAAACTCAGCCACTCTTATGTTGTCATCGAATGCATTTTTTGTAGCACGGTAAGGGCCACCCCATTTTGGGTGGCGTTAGGGTTGATATTATCTTAAGCTTGAGGAAGGGCCTTGCCTACTCTCCAAGGGGGACGGCAGCAGTGCATTGTGCTGACCTACTCCCTCCTTGCAGGATGGCAGAACAAAGTAACACGAATTACAAGGATTGGTCCATTACCCAATTGGGGATGGGAGCATTGCCTTTGCTGACCTACTTCTTTCTTGCAGGATGACAGAATTAAGTGACACAAATGACAAGAATAAAGAAAACAAAAACAAAAAATTCCAAAGGGGGACGGCAGCATTGGTTGCTGGCCTACTCTCTCTTTGCACCATGGCAGAACAAACCGCAATCCATTGAACATTTATGGGTCGTATCATTATAAGGGGCTGCTAAACTCAAACATTTTTATGTTGTCATTCAATATATGTATCGTAGCCGGTAAGGGCCACCCCATTCTGGGTGGCCTTGGGGTTTGACATTATCTTAAGTCTCAGGGACTGACCTACTCCCCAAGGGGGGACGGCAGCATTGCATATTGTTGGCCTACTCCCTCCTTCAGGACGGCACTACAAACCGCAGTTACCAAATTGTATAATCGCTTGTTTAGTTAAATGATACGACCCCACAGATCGCCAACCCAGTGTGTTTTTTCTCTCCAAGCTCTGAGTGTCCCGCAGGAGTTAAGTAAGGCTAACCCCTTCGATTTTTTTGCAAAAATAGGCCCTCTTCGAAAATACCGATTTTTGGGCAAAAAGTAAGGGTAACCCCTTTTTTTGCAAAAATATGTTGAAAATACCGATTTTAGTGCAAAAAATGTTTAATTTTCGAAGTGTACAACCTGGCTTCTTGGCCAAAAATCATGGATCGTTGAAATTTAATCATTTACATAAATCTACCACTGTTAAACATCCATATTGAATTGACATAAGCATTATTGAATATTACTCAAATATAACTTGACCTGGCTGATGTTTCATTCACTTTATCGCAGAACCACTTCGACACGAAGATTGGCGATTCAGTTGAGGGGTTAAACAAGTAGGACTGGGCCGTCTCTTGGACTTGTCCAGGTCTCATTTTTTCATCAGTCGATTGAGCCATACAAATGCTAAAGGTAAAGCGCACTGCGGGGGATGGAGAAAGAAAAGGCGGAGGAAAAGGAGATCCGCATATTCTTTCTCCATCCCCCCGCAGCGCCCTTTACCTTTGGCATTTTTATGGCTCAATCGACTGATGAAAAAAAGTGAGACTTGGACAAGTCCAGCCGTCTCTACGCTCTACACGGCAGGTAAACCTTTCAGCTATGCTAAAAAAATTTCTGAATCGAACGATATTTTGATAAATTTTGAAGAATTTTCGAATATGCACAATTGCTAGAAATTCTGACGCCACTCAATCGAACATCTCGTTATAAAATATATAAAAATATCGCTCGACCCACACTCTTTTGTGGAATAGCTGAATGTCTATTTGAAGATTGCATTGAATAACGGTCGACTTATAATAATCATCCCAGATTCTGCTATTTCTACCTTAACGATCACCCTTTCATCGCTCAAACTTAGACTCATAATTTTGCATACACCAAACTGGACTAATTTTCCTAGCAGCTGTCTAATATAGACTCATTACATAAGTCCCTTTGATCTTCTATCACGAGATTCACTGCACAGTACTTAACGAGTTACAGTGACATTTTTCCATTTTATTGCTAATATAAACAGTAATCTTTGTCTCAAAGATTGTTTCTCCGTCATAGAGCATTGTAATAAATTCTGAAAGAGCCATGTTTACCCAGGGTCCTTTTGCAGGAACGCTGAAAATTGAGACTGTATGAAAATCAAAATAGACCTTTTTGTTTTGCTGAAAAGAATAAGAATCGAACGATATTTTGCTACATTTTGTAGAATTTTCGAATGTGCACAATAGTAATAGAAGCTCTAACGCCACTCGATCGAATCTCGCGTATATACCTTAATTATCAGTTTAATTACTGCACTGTGGATCTGCAGTTTCCGTTCAGGTCAATTTTGATTTTCGGACAGTCTGAAATCCTAGCGTGCTCGCAAAGAATTTCTCTTTAACAGTTGTGGTTTTACTAATAACATCCGCCAATACGTTCTAAGTGACCGTGCCAAAGACGCAATTCTAGTCCAATTTCTGTGTATTAGGTATATCTCCATGATTATGAGTCATACTTGGACATTCAGCGGGCCTAAAAATAGCGATAAAGGAACAATTCGCTAAAATATTTCCGTGTGACACTGGTCACAATAAATCGTCAGATAAACTCCAAGCGAGAAGAAACGACAATACATTCTTGATTGAAATTGGGCGCTCTGATTGGCTATCATCAAATGAGCAGTGTAAATTTTATCGGATGTTCTCTTTCCGATATCATCTGATGACTTACTGTAAAAACTGTCAGGGAAAAGTATATGGCGATATGTCTTACCTTTTTATGCAAGGGGTGAGGTAGAGTACATGAATACTAGACTCGTTAAATAAGTCCCTCTAACTTTGCTTGTTGTTGCTGATGTTATCACTACAAATTTGGAGGGGGAGCGAAACAAGAGACTTCTTTCGAACGAGTCTACGTAAATATACACTGACATCTAACAATTCCTAAGTTACGCGGTCAGCTATTCGATCGAATGAGTCTTTCACGAATCGGAGAATTTCCACGTTCGAACTTATCTTGCAGTTCCTAATTCAACACCAGCTCTCATTTACAGGATTCTCATCAGCAAACCTCTAATGCCGGCCCTTTTTCCGCCGAAGTACAAAAACAGCAACGCCAATAAGGTCTGGCAAAATACGTGCAAACATGGTATTCAAATGTAATACTACACTTGTGGCAGCATGGCTAGAGGTTTTCGCCAGGCTAAAGCCTCCGTAGAAAAAGCCTCCTTTGCTTTATTAAACAGTGGTAGCCCTTCCCTACCGAATAGTTTTTATGCTCCAAGTGTGTGCGTAAGGATGTTCTGTTTAACCCTTTCGCCACCCTAAACCTCCTTGGAAAAGTTTCTTTGCTTTACCCCAATAAGTAGCCCTTACCTACCAAACAGTCTCGGAAGCAGCAGGTTGGCACGTGAAGACGTTCTGTCTTACCTTTTGATACCTTGTACGACCAGCAGAATACCTGACTTCTTTAAAACTATTTCACACGATTTGGTTCATGGGGGAGATATCCCCATCGAGGGGGGGGGAACTGGTTCCCTACTTACGCGATCCTTCTTACCGATTTTGGTTCATGTGCTACAAAACTGACAAATCAACTTATTAAAGTTAGCAAGCATTCATTAAATACTTCTAAACATACTCCAACAAACAAGCTTTTGACAATGATAATATTCTTGTAGTTACACAAGCTTACTTTTACTCTTATTCCGGTTTGTCCTCTGCGCAAATAACAATTTTCGCACCATTTGAAATATACTACGTTATCTTCTCTTGGACAGCGATTACTCTTTCGTCCAACAGCAATTACTCTTTCGTCCAACACACTTCTCTTGATTCCGTTGAGTAGCATCTGTTACAATTGATTTTCTGCGAGGTGGTTAAGAGATTCAGGGGCTACGAAGTATTACCCCCAAATGAGAATGACGTGGGCATTTCTGCTAATGTGAATTTGTAACCGCCTTGCTCTTCGATCTTTCTTGATTCTGGAAAGGAAAATAGTATGTTGAAAACATGAAAAAGGGTCACTCTTTCAAGAAGGAAGTTATCAGCAAATGTTATACCGGGTGAACCAGAAAAAAGTTCCCACTTTTGAAAATTCATAGCATCAAGAGTACTGGGTGGATTGGAATGAATCAATATTTGCTTGACAGCCAAAAAATCGAAGTATTTTTGTGATTTTTCTCGCCTTCTTACGAGCACTGGCAAAATTGGAAAATTCAAATTTAGAAAAACTTGGTGGTTGCAAAATGACTGAGAAAGGCCTAAAATACTTGATCAAATCATAAAGGACTCCTCGCTCTGAACAACAGAGAAAATACAGTTTCTCATGGGCGAGAGATATCGTCTGCACATTTATTCACGCCCGACAACACCAAGCCTGAATTCTGACGTCACTTCCGGCCTCTCTTGCAAGAAAGCTGTGGCGCGAAAGTAAAATTTTGTGATAAATGGCGTCAGCAGGCGTCCCAAGTGTCCCAAAGCAAAATATCGAGATATAACGCAATAGCTGTATCTTCGCTCTTTCAAGTTCTTTTAGCATTTTGGACTCAGAGCTCCTTGGTTTTTCATATATTTCAAAGGCCGTGGACAACTCTGTTTACAAACTCGGGATTCAGCACAGCGGGTAAGCAGACTTTATCATAAATTTAACGTTTGTCCTTTGTTTCATGGAAAGTTTGTTGAAAGTTTTGGATTCCTCGATGTCGTTTTGTCCTATTTTGCCACCTTTTGCCAATTGTTGACGAAATAAACTTGTCTTTTTCTCGTCTTGAACTTCGGCTTGCAGTTTCAAGAAAATGAACTTTTGTTGGCCTAAATTTAACCGAAATTTTTTCAAACTCCAATATTTTCTAAACTAAGACAGGAATTCTCATTTTGGAGATATAACGCAATAGCTGTAAGCATCTAGTTTCTAGGAATGTTGCCTGTTTTGCTCTAGACTTTGCCGGCTTCCCACAATTTTCAAAGGCAATTTTTCCTCGAGAGCCATGACTATTTAATCTGCGTTAACTTTACGTGCTTCCTTTTACAAACTTATCTGCTTTTTAGTCAGAAAACAAACGTTAACCTTGGTTGAATGTATCACTTTCGAACTTAATCTGATGTTTTCAGAAATGAAAGTATTTTAGAGTACTTGCTAGCTGTTTTGGCCACCAGAGCAATGAGAATAATAACAAAACTTTGACTTCGCTCTCAGAGAACTTTTCGTCGGGTTTGGCCTAACTGTAAACAAACATAAAGCTGCATTGTTGCTTATTTTCATCAAGACTCTCTGGAAGCTCTGACCTAGAAATAGGAGATTTGCTTACTAAAACAATGTTATCAAGGCTACCTTGTACAAAAAATTATCAGCTTTGACTTTTTTGCCTATAAATGCGATAAATTAATGCAATTATTTGCCCTTAAATCTGTTTTCTTTTTCTTGAGCAGGGTATTGCTGCTCTGATTTAAGTTTGCAAAGACATCTCTTATTTTGGTTTGCTGCTCTTTTTTGTACATGCAATTCTCTATGAGACAAAGTGAAATTTGCTATGCAGCAAACAGTTTTAGTAGGAGCAAATAATATTGTCTCTGTTTTATTTTAGGACCCAAACAGAACAAGATTATCCTTTACCAATCAAGCCCAACCTTGAAGCAGCATTTGACAACAACCACAAAAGACTGCAATTCTTGCTTTTCCAATGCCTGAAGACTGATGCAAAACTAATGGACAAAGCATTCAATGAAAAACAATATTATGATATATCAAAAAAATTTGAGCAATCCAATAATTGATACTCTGATGATTTTACTCTGATAATAGGAAGATGGTAAGATAATAGCAATTGAATCATCACAAAATTGAAATTTTAATGCTTCCAATTCTGAAACAGTCTGAACCTTATTCTGAATTCGATCTGCAAAGACAATTGTTTGCAAAGACAAAGACAAAGCTCGCCTGTTTCACTCTGTAGCCCCTACTGCCAAACTTATTCATGAGTTTCTGAAAATTACCAAAAAGCAGTTATTGCCGTTGTCCATTCAGAAATAGTCATTGCAATTTCGATAGACAGCATCCTTCCCTATCTTCCTTGTCTGTGAGTTTTTAGAGCCAACAAGAGAAGATTTCCAGACTGCATTGAGTTGCTCCATCATTGACAGGAACTTGCCCAGTACAAATAACATATTTTCTATAATTTGCTATCCATTTGTCCATCAAAGACATCTGCCATCATAAACAAAACGATTTTAGTCCTTGATCCATAAATATCCGAGTTCTTTCGTTGGAAGCTGCTTCTTCTTGTCTCTTTCTTTCTGGCGGGCTGGAGACTTATTTGAAAACATGAAAGCATCTCTTGTCCTTCACTGGCAGTAAAAGGGTCGCTTGTGCTCTGCATATTGGTTTATTGCTTCGTTTCGTTCAGAATTAAAAGTTTTCTTGAAAGCAAGCAGCAAGCAGACCACGCCGCTTCAAAACAAATTCTACGATCTACGGCATTTTCTAAATGTCATGGTTTTCAAGGCGCTGCTTACGTCACCAAAAACAATGAATTCGAAAAATTTGCCCAAATACGGATGAAAATCTCTTAAAATAAGACCATCACTCCTGTCAAATTGCGTGGAGTTTACCAGGAAGTTTAAATCAAAACGATTTTAGTTTTAAACATTTCTTAGATAAATTCACTACCTTTTAAGATTAAATTAACGCGGAAAAATTTCACCGCATCACTGCAAGAAGATTTCAAAGTCGATGAAAATATTCACTTCCGGTCATTTTCCTATACATTTGTATAGGGGCATCAAAGCGAGGCTGAACTCCTCGAGAAAGGTGTTGTCGGGCGTGTTTATTGCCATGGGATTGAAAATCTTTAGTATCTGTTTGTCTTATTACTCTTGAGAGAGATGAAACGCCCGTGAGTATTGTTCTACGTGAGGAGAGTCCTAACGATTTGATCAAGTGTTTTAGGCCCTTTTCGGTCATTTTGCAACCATGAAATTTTTGTAAAAGTTGAATTTACCTATATTTGCAGTGCTTGTAAGAAGACGAGAAAAATCGCAAAAATACTTCGATCTTTTGGCTTTTAACTAGAATTGGAATCATTCAAATCCACGAAGTAATTGTGGTGCTACGAACTTTTGAAAGTGGGAACCTTTTTCTGGCTCACCCGGCATTTGATTCTATTCTATTTTGATTTTTGATTCTATCAAGGAGGTTTGCCCTTCAGCCAGAGCTGTTTTACAAGGGGCCCTCCAACTAAAAACATTACTTACAATGTTTTAAGTGGAGGGCCCCTCATTTTTAAGTGGAGGGCCCCTCATAAAACAGCTTCGCCACATACACAAGTACAGCATACGTTCTAAATCTTTAAGAGAAGTTGATGTAAAATTTCTATCGGCTATTTCTTTTACTTGAATGGCTTGAAAGAAATTTTGCTACTTTGCGATAATTCTTCCACCAAACCACCTAAATTTTCCAAAATGCTGGACTTTCGTCGTCCTTGTACCGTCCAGTTGCGATTTGATGGTACAAACCAGCATAGGTTCCAAATCTTTAAAAAGGCTGGTGTAAAATTGACTGACTTATTTCTTTGAACTGAATGACTTCAAAGAAACTTTAGCTAATTCTATATAATTCTACCGTTGGAGTTTTTTGAAATCTTCAATATTTTCAGAATTAGAGTGTTTTTCTACTTTTTCAAGAATTCAAGAAAAACTTTCAAGAAAACTTAAAACCATCGTCATTTCTAAACTGTTTGACGCAACATCAAATAATTTCGAAGAAAGCCATAGTTTATGAATGCCTACAATGTGGTATCAAGCAAAAGTCTATCACTCTTCTGGCTTATGACTTAAAAATTTAATGACGTCACATCCTCAAATGAGTTGAAACGTAAGATACGCTGTAATTTCGCAAAATATTCAAAATTTCTGTAAAGTCCAACGGTAGAATTATAGACAAGTATCTAAAGTTTCTTTCGAGCCATTCAATCAGAAGAAATAGGTCATTGAATTTTACACCCACCTTTTTACGACGAGATAAAGATTTGGAACATATGCTGGTACAAACGTGATGGAAGTCTATGATATATGAGGGTTAGACCCATTGCATGGTTTGGTGTGGAACTGCCCTTAGTTTGCCATACTAGTTTCAGGGAAACTTTTGCGGATTTGTTTGTTTTGAATTACTGGTTGAGAGAATTTCTGCAGTCGCTAAAAATCGCTTTGAATTGAGGTGTCAATCAAACGCAATTGCTATTGTATTACAAAATCTGCCTTCGTTATCACAACAAATTCATGAAATTTTACCGGTCAATCAATTCTTTAAACAAAAATGTTATTATACATACCGTTCGCCCGTTGTTTTCGATTCGCTTCATTTATGATCTCTTGTATTTCTTTTCCATTGTCAGGATTTAACGCACTAATCATTGCTTCGTAAAACTGTGGGTCACTTGTTTGTACAGCTGAAAGGAAACAAGCAATATAACTAAATTGATCTTTTGCAATCAAATCCAGTGTTACTATTAGCTGATGATGATAAGGATGATCCTATCGAAACACTCTAATAATAATAATAATGATTTTTACTCCAAAAAAGTTCAAACTTTAGCATCATTTCTATCCCCATTTGGGTCTTATTTCAATAATAGTCACGCTTACTTAGGATGGATTTTAAAGTTTTTGGCTTTCAAGTTTAATCTAGGTTGTTTACCGTAGGATATAAAATGCTCGGTTGCTTTGTAAAGTTTAGCTGAAGAAGATTTTTAAATCGAAACGTACGAAATTTTTAACAGTGTTGTTTTTATAATAATAATAATAATAATAATAATAATAATAATAATAATAATAATAATAATAATAATAATAATAATAAGGCCTTGTCCTACCAGGTGAGTTGAAAAAAATTTACATGTTTTACTGGCTGTGAAATAAAAAGTATGTGACCGATATTCAAAACTAAAATTTTAATCTATCAATAAAAGGTTAACTTAGATAAAAAAAATTTGCTTCGCAAAATCATTCATCTTTCAGACCCAAAATCAGAAAAACGCCTGCGAGGGGTTTGTATGGGAATGGAGAATTCCATATTCCATGCTGGCCCATGATTTCTATGGCTTCCAAATTCAAATTCAATTCATGGTCTTAAGAATGTTTATTTCAATAGCACGTAAATCATGGACCAGAATGGAAGGTGGAATTTTCGATTCCCATACAAACGCCTTACAGCCATTTTTCTAATTTTTGGGTCTTAAAGATGAGTGATTTTACCAAGCAAATTTTCTTATCTAACTTAACCTTTGCCTGATAGATTAACATCTTAGTTTTGAATCTTGGTCACATATATTTTATTCCACAGCCCATCAAACGTGTAAACTTCTTTCTGACTCACCCGGTATTTAATCAATTTAATCAATCATTTGAAAGCAACACATATCAAATATCTAAACACTTTTCTAAACTTACCCAGGTAGTAAATACAAGCATAGCGAGCTCACCTTGCAATGTATCTTTGAATGTGATGTACTCATCAATATATGGGTTATCATCAATTGGTGTTGTGAAAATATCCAGATCATCTACATCAAACATCCTTAAACCAGCTAAGTTCTTCTCAGTCTGCAAAATTCAAGCAAGAACCCATGAATTTAAGCAGGGGCGGCTGGGAGCGAAATTTTTTTGGTATTAGTTTTCTGAAAGTTTGAAATGCTCAAGAGCGAAAGTTAACAATTTCTTCGCGAAGCGAAGAAATTGTTAACCAGTCCAGCTGGGGGTATGGGGGGCGCTGTAAGCCCCCCATTGGGGTCCAGGGGCGAAGCCCCGGGGAAAATTAGCATTTTTGATGAATCACAGCTTTAGATTTTCTCTAAATTTAAAGTTAAATGCAGTCAAGTTTCTCCTTCTGCAAAGAGGAAATAGTAGCGGCCTTAGGCCACGGCCAATTTGAATTTGGAAAAATCATGTTACTGAAAAGATATACGCCTTTTAGCCCTCTGTTTTTAGCCACATCACCTTCAAGGCAAGGTATTAGGATCATGACCCTCATACCATGGCCAATGAACGTGGCTAAAGGGCTTTCAGCCATGAGAAAAAATTTGGCCACAGGCACATAGCCCTTCCTGTATTGCCACCTCAAGGGCACAGTATGAGGATTGTGATTCTCATACCATGGCCAGTGAACGCGGTAAAGAGCTCGGAGCCACGGCTATAATTATGGCTGATGGTTACAAGCCCTCTCATAATGGCCAACAAATCGAAAAAGCAGACCCCGGAAAAAAATCGGTGACTACACTATCAACAACCCGCTCTGAAGAAATTGTTTTGTTTTGTATTGAAAAATCTTGTACGCTTTTTCGAATGAGTGAAATTCCGCACAGCATATTCCAATAGGATAAATATACTAAGTATCCTCCCTCCGGGCCAATTTGGTGTTCGGGAAACTCAATCTGGTGAAAAAACTCACCTTCGATAAATCACCCATAACGAGACATGGCCAACAAAAGTAGGTGTTCTTTTCTACGTCTCCACAAATCCACGGAAATTTCTCGTATGCAGTGTTAATTGCTACGTATTTTTTACGGTAACTTTTGGGCATGGTCTCCCATCTCTTTTTAGTCGTTGTTCGTGAGTTAATCGTCTTTGAGTTGACAAAATAGAGAAAATATTTGAAACACCCCAACGGTACTCGCTTCCTAAAACCCGATCCATGTTATAAAGTATAGACACGGCACGGCTCGAAGACGAAAGTAAGCGAGATCAGCGTAGTGTTGAGATGAAAGGTTAGATTGGCCACGGTATGAGAAATCGAAAACTCATACCATGGAAGACAGGTCGCTTTGTTTCAAGTTAGGTTTACAATACGCCATGACGTAACAGAGGGCCACCAAGACAAAAGTTTAGTGACATCATGGTATGAGAAATGAGAAACTCATACCGTGGCCATAACTGCCCTCGTGATTCAATAGCTATCAATAGTACCATAGATTATGATTCATGACGGATTAGCAGATAATTACATATCTTTTGTCGGAACAAGCCAGACACAAAGTTACGTTGGCGTTGACATTTGAATCACCATTTGATCACGTAATGCGCCTCCGCTACTGAGTCAAGCAGAACAGAAGGCTGACACAAAATTCGCCCAATGAATTCTAAGGTTTTTTAGGGAAGCTTTGAAAAAAAAGTGGTATGAGGCTCATACAGTTTATACCATTGAGCGCCGCCCCTGTGTCATTCATGGTGGGGACCAGATGACCTAGTGTCTTTCCCCGCCATGAATGGCACATCTAAATAGTATTTCATTTCATTTAGAAAATAGGTTTTGTTTTCATAAAAAAAAATATTTATTAAGTTACAAAGTGGTTTCTAATAAAAAATACTGAGTGTAAGAACAGATGCATCTTCTGACAACTAAAGCTAAAGCTTATGAAGTTTGAGCCAGAAAGGTACAGTAAAAAAACAGTTTCATATAAGATATCATGTTACAAATAGCTAGAAAAATCGACAACAGAAGATAGCACTGTCTGAATTGTAACTTTGAGCACAAATTTATCTTACCTGTTTTTGTAACATTTCCTGATATTCTGTCCCTTCCTCATCATATTCATCATCGCTGCTTTCGAGTTCATTCTCATCTGTAGAATAGAAGAAAAGATAGTTACAGCTATGAGACAAGATTTAATAACGCATCTCTTCGTCTGCCACTACTGAGAACTGAAGCTGCAAGAAAATCGTTTTGGTTTCAAGGACCTCGCTGTTACAACGAACTTCCCTTGGAGATTCGTTCCTTGAACTCTATTGTTTTTATTTAGATTAAGACTGAAGGAGTACTATGATTAAAACTGATTCCCTGTAAATAAGATATTCTTGTTAAAGCGATTTCTTGTAAATATTCTTGAAATTACCTTGACCAGTTTTACATTGTATTAGGATTACTACCATCATTTTGTCATTACATTTTAATTTTAACAGGGCCCTTGTTGATAACAATACTTTCTAGTACTGATAAGGTACTGAAATACTATAGCTGTACAAACATGTATATTATTATTATATTATCATTAGATATTGCAAACAGGGATGAATAATCTTTCATTCGAGTTGGAAAACCCAGGGTGAGGATCAAATTTTAGGTAAACAAATAGACCAAGTAGAGAAAAGGAAAGGACGATGAGAATAGAAGGGTAATAAGAGGATTTGGAATCACATGAATGCAACCGAGAGTGGATATAAATGAGGACTAAACAGGCACCACAATAAAAATACTTGATAGATAAGGTGATTAAAGAAAAAAAGACCTTGCTAAATGTTTGCTATAGCACGCAGAGAGCATGACATGTTTTGTCCACAGGTTGCTTATCATCTTTTGTTCTTTACGACTCTTCACCAAGCAAAAGAAAATTAGTGATACCCTATAGCAATTGTGCTTTTATGCGGGTTTAATACACATTTCTATCTTTGCCTTGTGAGGGCCAATTTTAGATCTCCCAAGTAAACATTCATAAAACCTGGAAGAAAATTTACCCCTGATTGCAAATCAATCTGAGCTAAACCAAAACCTACGGAGACCGACTCCCTATTTCCCAGGAGCGAAAGTAGCTGCATTCTCTATTTGGAAATTCAATAGCGAAATCAAAGAGAGGCAATTTACCTTCGGCTTCATCTTCACCCTCATCAGCAGCTGTAATTTCTGAAAGAGATGAGAATGAATAATTTACATCTTCGGCGATCAGTAACAAGCGAGCCAGCTACCAAGTGAGCCATAAAAAAACATTTGACGGCCACTGTTCCCTATATATCAGAACCATAAATAATATTGCCAAAAAATGTCTTATCAAGAGCAAACATGTTCATTAGGTTCTAAAATTTAGCAGGCTTAAATCGGTCATTCCGTGCTGGCAGTATGTGAAATTTTCTGAAATAGGCCCCTTAAAAACCAATGATCATGTACCAGTGAAGACATAATTTTGTTTTCATCTATTAACCTAAAAAGAACGTTTGAAGATTGATAATGTGATCTAATTGTGATTAATTTTCAAATGTATCTACATTTATTTTTGGATACCTAGTACAACGAAGGTCCGCCTTTAAAATAATTTACAACGTACAAACTCAGACCCTGAATTTTTGTTAGAACAATAGGACAACAACAGGCTAAATATGAACGGAGAACAACAGGATAAAAGTAAAATAGTTGGCTCCTTAAAGGTGGGCTTTACTGTAGTTAAAGGCAATCTATCTCCTATTGTCCTGAGCTTAATTATTGAGTCCAGACAAACATGAGCAGATTGAATATAGAACATTTCAGCAACATTTCAGCAAGTTCAGTTGAACAAGAAAAATAAGACGCAAAAACATACCATCATAAGTTTCTTGTAATCCTTTGAAAATTAGGATAAGTGACGGCAAGAATTGTTGTGCTAACATATTCACATTTGCAGGTCTGTCTTTACTTGGAATCATTAGTAATGAGCACATGCCAAGAACATACGCCTTTCGATCGTGCATTCTGCAACAGGATAAACAAACAGGTTAGGCCTATCTCATGTGACTTAATATTATATATACGTTAAAAAATAAAAATTCAGTCTATGAGGGCTGAAATGTTTGCTGCGAGCAAAGAAGCCAGGCTTCTGAGAAAGTGCGAGGTTATATTTTCTGTCAAAAAAAATCACTAAATCATAATTACTGCAATGGTTAACGAAAACTGTAAATCGAGAGATTGGATACAAATGACACTCATTTGAAGATTTTGAAATGCTGTATTATTTTTGGAAGAGTCTGTACAAATATTTCCATAAGGGCCATACACTTATGATGTCCGCAAAAACTACCAATTTTCAGAGCCCCCAACCACTGTCCGCAAAAAACGATATATCTACAGTCATAACTACAATTACCATAGATCGCTGCACAATCCCCCCTTTGTGCGGAAAAAATCCTGAATGTATGGTTCCATTACCGGTAAAAATCAACGAAAATTGAGCAGCTCAAACCATCCTAGATAGAATTTTAAGAACTTAACATAACGTCTGCAAATCTAAAAACCCCTGAAACATTGAAGAGGTAAATGAAAGAAAGAGAGAAAACGGAGCAAATGAAAGAACTAACCCTAAAAAGCAATCGGTGTCCTTTAACCATTGCGTAATAAACTGAACAGTGATTGGCTCGTTGGATGTTGGAAACTGCGTCTTTTCCAGCACACTCAATGCAAGTGGCGCATTTGTATATAAACCAGCGATAACCTGTGATGGAAGAATAAAATTGCATTACAGTAAAAACCCGCCTATAAGAACCTACAATTTTGCAAGTCAGCCTAACTAGGTTCTTTAACATACATGCCACCACCTTTCCCCGTTTAGTAGTAATTTACTAGTAGATTTTATGTAGTTGTTCTTTTTGTTCATGTCATTTATTTTCTTGTCTTATATTTTGACTAGTTTCTTCTTTTTCTTATATTATATATCTATATGTTAATGGCCTCAGGGTAGACATTGCTTTTTTGCTCCTTGGGGTATCGTTGTAGTAGTATTGTAGGGTAATTATGTAAGTAGTGTAGGGTAGCTCATATTGTAGAGTAGTTCTGTAAGTAGTGTAGTGTAGCTCGTAAATATATTGTAACTTTTTATTGGAATATATAAAAAAAAAAAAAAAAAAACTAGGTTCTCATGTTTTGGGTATTTAGTGGGAGATGAGGCTGTTCAGGTTCTTAAATTGGTTCTTATTTTATTCAGGGCTTTCAGGAATTTCTTTTCTTCAGATTCAAACTTCAGGCCTACTATTTACTGTCAGTTCACATCACTTGAGTTTATGAGGTATTATTCACAACAGATATTCAGAAATGTTTATATAATCCAGAGAAAAGCTTTCAAAAGATTCTTTCAAAAGATCCGCAAACTTCCGTTGTGAATAAGACCCCTGATCTCTACAAATAAGCAAATAAGAACCTATTTCAAATTTCAGGCTGACCGGGTTCTTATACAATGGGGGTCTAATTGCAAAATTTCAGCCTGCAGGTTCTTAATCCCACTAGTTTCTTATACACGGGTTTTACTGTAGGATAGAAGAGGATACGAGAGCACAAGCAAGTTCGTACGCGATTTAAGTTTGAAGTCTGGTTCTTCCGCGATTCTTTTAAATTCAAAAGCGTTTATAAATCCTTCATGTTATTTGTTACCGCTGCAAATAAACCAACGACAATGAACCGTGATTTCAACATTAATAATAAACTGAAAAAACCAAAGGTCATCATCTGAACTATTATGATTCACTATCAGTTCATAGTACTTTCCAGACTTTCCTCGAATATGGATGTAAGGCATCGATGAAGATTACAATGCTTGTGGTTGCATGGTTAATTTAGGATTTTCTGGTAAACCAGAGCTTTGTCAGATGTTTTTTTACTTACATTTTACTTACATAAATTTTACCATATATCAGGAAACTTTTATGGGGCATATTTACACTCACCACTTGAAGGAGAAGGACTCGAAATTCGCTCGTTTTAACTTCTTTTGTTAATCGTTCAAGGGCAAGCATCATGAAGGCTGGTAACCACTGAAACAAAATTAGTAATGAAATGAATTCCACTGAATTTATTTTCAAGTAAATAACAAATATCTGCAAGGTAAATAAACTTGTATAAGGAGATTAATAAGGAAACACACTTGCATTATGTTTATGTATAAGGAAATAAACTTGTATTATAAAATTAAATTCTTTAATTTTTGCAGCAGAAAACCAAATAATCACAAATTTTCAGAACTATGAAATTCTTCATTCTCAACTTCAAGCAATTTTTTACTTTGACATGCTATAATTTTTCTTCGAGCAAAGAGCGAGGTGACTATTTATATGGATATGTTTTGTATGAATACATAAATATTTTCTTTTCAGCTCTTCGATAACTGTTAAAAGCTTGAGCTTCTGGGTATTATTGTTTATTAAAGGCACACTGTCATGGCTGTGATTGGCTGGTTGTAATGTTGAAATCACTAACAAGAGACCTGGCCTCTGAATAATAACCAAGCCTTTATGCTCTTGGGTCATACTTTGTTTTGAGAATAACAGGAGTCAGATGAATTTCAGTATACAGCGTAATTACTGAAGCCTGCCTAATTCCATTCTTTTACATTGTCTTAATTCATCCAATCAGCGCCACGACAGTGTGCCTTTAATACAAGTATACAAAGAACTAAAATTGCAATTAGAATATTGATCTTTACCTGGTCGATTGCATTTCTGTGTTGTAAAATTATAACTTCGATTAGCTTTGCCGCTTGTTCTCCAGGATCTTCTCCTAACGTAGATCCTAAGACCTGAAAGAGACATTTCGTAAAGTCAACTACGAAGGTACGTTCGCCAGTTGTAGAAATTTCACAAAATTTTATTCATGTTGTAAAATGTTCACAGCGCGCTTGCACCTGTCAGATGAAGCCAAACATTGATTGGGTTAAAAATCTTATTATAGAGGTCAGAGAACGTCTTGGCGCATGAGACCGTTTTCCCCTTCTGAATTACAAAAATGACAATGTACTACTTTTACTCCATCTCCAAAATACCCCATCTACAAGGGACTCCATCTCCAAAATTTTACCGAAACGGTAATTTTGGAGTTGTTCAGAGTTAATATCACAACAGACATTTGGTGGATTGGGTGAAGCCACCAAACAAACTGCAGAAAACAATAGACACATGCTTGAAACAATAGTGTTTACAGATTAGTTTACAAATTTGGACATATAGCATCTTTAGCACTCTGTGAAATGGTTACATTGTTTGGTCACAACGATGAACCCTTACTCTTCTTATTTACCAAAAAGAGTCCCTGGCTTGACGAAGCACAGATCACAAAACTGCTCAAATCAACATAGGGCTCAAATCTTAAAAAAATCGGTGTAAAGTTCTATTACAGTTTTCTTTTGATCAAATGGTTTGGAAGGAACTTAAGGTTTTTTGCTGTAAATCTGCTGTGAAAATTTATTGATATCTCGATTAGTTTCAAATTGGCGGCATTTATTAGATTTGAGGCCATGAGGTCATCAAATTTCTAAATCCTAAACCAGAAAAGCTACGGATTCCTGCTTGCCACCATATAGTAGACCTTCACGAACTATGGTTTTTATGAAGGTCATACCTGTTATCCTCTATTGGTTTAGGATTTACGATGATTTAAATTTTTTCAAAATTTTCCGTGAATTTTTTTCAAAAGTAATTAAATTGCCGCCATTCTGAAAAAAAATCACGATATCAAAAGATTTCCACGGCGGATTTACAGCAAAGTACCATTAGTTTCTTTCAAGCCATTCAATTCAAAGAAAAATGTCATACAATATTACACCCACCTTTTAAAAGATTTTAATGCTGCTCAAATCTACAGATTTTGGTATTAACATACGGTACATTCAACTCTTTAAAGGGGCTGTACGAGATTTTAGTAAACAAACGACACATGCCGTCGAATTTCTTAATCCCGCAGCAGTGGGCTTTCGTGTGTTTAGGCTGAACTCATCTGAATCCAGCTGTATCTCCATAATCGTTGATGGTACGACAAATCTGATTGCACTGGCTCATTCTACGTAGTTCAAACCCATATAAAATATCTTTATTTGCAATGTATCTGCTGCTATTTGCCTGCATAAGGGAAAGAAAGTCATGGTTTTTGGAAGTTGTACAGCCCCTTTCATTCATATGTTAAATCAGAACCTTACCTTTTTGGTCATTTCATACATGATTTCAATGTTTCTTTGATTTGCAAGAAAGCCTTCTGGATCAACCGTGACGTAATTATGAAGACATGGCATCATTTCTGTCAAAAAATAAACAAACAAACAAATAACCTCGAATACTGCATATAAAAATAAAACAAAAACAAACATAACAAAGACCTAAAATTCCTAGCCAAATTTCTGAAGTAGATATTCACGTACGGAGCTTGAAAATCATATTTAGTATTGGAATAACATAAATACCCAAAGAAACCAGAGAGATGTCCATCAGATAGTAAAGAAAATCCTAAGTCGTCTATTCAAATAGACGACATGTCACATGACATCAATTCGCGCCAAAAATCACACTTGGGCAAATGAAGCCATTAGAAAACTTAGCGTCGCACTGGGATTTTGAAAGTGTCTCGTCTATTCATGGATCGTTAATTTGTGGCACTGTTCGTGAAAAACTATCTGAAAAACTAAAAAACTGAAACTGAAAAACTATCGTCACAAAGGCAAGTTTCTCACGGATTTCTTTGAAAAGATTTGTGGTTTACTTTAAAGAAAAGCTGATTCGTACAATGGTTTCATTGATAAAGGTCTGACTTGACAATTGCTACCTATTCTTTCGGTACTCACTATCATTTCACTTCATTTTTAATTATCTAAACACGGCAGCCCAAAAGTTCATCAGTACTGCTTTACAGCGGGCCATGGCAAAAGTAACCTAAAAATTTAATCAAAACGATGCTATATAATAGGGTGCCTGTTTGAGATCAAGTTCGAGTTGATTCCAAAGCTTAGGTCCACGAAAAGATATTACCTTTTGCCTGTCGTTAGTTTTTCGAAGTGTTAGCGAAAGATCAGTTTCAGTATTTCTCAGTTCTCGGTTGTGCTGTATTTCTCAGTTTCTCAGTTCTCTAGCACGAAGGAGACTATCAGGGCAGAATGAAACATTTCCTGCTACGTAGACTAGTTTTAACATAGATCGTTTCCAGACTTTGACAGTCTCGTTTCATGTTTTCTGCAAAATTGTCTCCACCATGATGACTCTCAAAATGTTAACTCGATAACCTTTGAGATCCAGCCATCTCAATATCGTTTTCAATGATCAGCGCACAAAATAAACTTTCAAAAAAGTAATAGAAAGACGTAGACAAAAAAACATGTAAGGACACAAACCTGTAAAATAATCAATGGTGTCCCTTTGAAACGTTTCATAAACTAATTGCAATAGCTGCCACATCCTTGGTGATATTTTTATTGATGTGCATTCACTCAGAATTGAAAAAGTGTCTTCATAAAATTCTGCAAAATAAACAAACAAATATTGAGTTAACGGACTTAAAGGGGTTAACGGACAGTGAAAACAGGCTTGTCTATAAATATAACAAAGAAACACTTAGACACGGCATTGTTTCTTTGGATATCCATTGTTCATGGCGCGTGTGCATCTTTGATTTGAATGGAGTATCTTTAGATATGTTTGCTCTTTGCAAACGCAAGCTTTCAACCTTGCACCAGCCCAATTCATATTTCAAGGATTAAGTTGCAGTTGGTCACATTTGTAGTGATACATAAGGGCACGAATCTAACTGCAAAAGCTCTATTAAGCCCCCGGGGGTTTATCTAATTGTGGACACTTTTTAGTTCTTATACACCATATTTTATGGTTTAAACATACAATTTTACAAATTTACCAGTTAAATACATGAATTCGTAACAATATCATCTCAAACCAAATAAAAATTAACATGCAAACTTATTTAGCTCAATAAATGGAAAATCTTTGGTAACCTCTGGAATTTGATATAAGTGGGGGGGGAGCTTAATAGAGAGGGGAGCTTAATAGAGCTTTTACTGTATATATACAAGTATGCAAGTAAACGCAAAAAGAATCTTCGAATTAGTGTGACAAAGCTTCATAACAGACCTTTTAGCTGTTAAAAAAAGAGCTTGAATTGAACGATATTTTGATAGAATTTGTAGAATTTCGAATGTGCACAATAGTGATAGAAGCTCTAACGCCACTACTCAGTCGAACCTTTCGTATAAAAATGTACAAAAATATCGATCAATGCAGACGTTTTTAGAATAGTTAAAAGTGTATTCCAGATCGAAAATAAGGTGAACAAATCTGTGAGCCAGTCACTCACCCATATATTCCTTTTCCAAAACAGTGACAATGAGTTGAGAAACCAGCTCTTCTAACTGTGCCATAATCTGGAAAAAAGATAATTTAGAAATTAGAGCAACTCAGGAAGTTGATCAACCTTATGCTGAAGACAAATAGTGATCGTGGAAGTTGTGGCTCCCTTCAAGACTGCAAGATTGGTCGAAATGAAACACGAACATGAACAGAGACCCAAAGACCATTAAAAAGTAAACTACAAGGACTTGAAAGTTGGCTTTGAATTGAGAATATTTTCAAATATCTGATAAAAATTTGATGAATTTTCGAATGTGAACAACAATAAAAATCACTCAATAGACCTTTAGCTATTCAGAAAAGAATCAGAATCGAACGAACAACATTTGCTACACTATGTAGAATTTTCGAATGTGCACAATAGTGATCGAAGCTCTAACGCCACTCGACCGACCGTCGCGTATAAAAATGCATAAAAATAACGTTCGATCCAGGCTCTTTTTTAGAATAGCTAAAAGGTCTATTGGATATCACGTGAGATTAGCGATAACGTAAAATTGCTCATGCACAACTCTTCCATTGCTTTATTCGCAGCAATTTCACGTGATATCTTAACTTGAGGTCTATTGCAGGCTCTTTTGTGGAATCGCTGAAAGGTCTATTAGATATAACGTGAGATTAGCGATAACGCAAAATTGCTCAAGAACAACTCTTCCACTGATTTATTCGCAGCAATTTCACTTGACATCTTAACTTGAGAAAAGACTATAGATTCCTTGAGCCTGGACCTCCGAAGGACCTCTGGGTTGTTCATGTTGCTCGTCAAATCTTAAAGCGCCAATCACAATAGTGAATTGTGTGCTCTTGGGCTGTCCCTCTCTTACGACTATTATTGGAAAAATTTAAATTCAATTGTAAGTGCCATACATAGTGGGAACTCGCTGACTATAAGTCCTTTCACACTATGGATGGCACGTAGTTAATTAGCCGTGTTGTTTTTGTAAATAGTTGTTTTTTTAAATGAATAAAGAAAAATAATATTTCAAAAGGACTCACGTCTTCTTGTTGGTCTAATTCACCAACTATACATCCTATTGTTTCCAGTACCCCAACAGCAGTCACTGACTTGCTATCATAATCTTCTTCGCTTTCCACTAGTTCCAAAAATGTTTTACACTACAACAGAAAAGTTTCACGTATCAAATATGCTGCATAAAACCGGTGCATTATTAGGCTAGACCAGGCCAGGATAAGCCCAGGATAGAGGAACGTGGAGACAATTCATAGCAGGCTACCTGCAACGAGTAGACGGCACATGAGAAGAAGATTAGGCTAGACACAACATAGCTGATGGTGATTTAGCACAGAGAATAGTAATCCAAAGTATCTGCGACAATCTTGGTGATCGACGTTTTAGTGGAGGATTTGTTCTATTTTTCTAACTCCGAATATTTGAACGTTTTAATGGATATCAAAAGTTCCATCACATTTCATAGACATAGACAAGAAAACACTGCAATGAAACTTACGTCGAAGCTGCGATGAAACTGGGCACCAATAAAAACCCAAGGCTTTAGTCACGTGCGCGGGTTATCCCGTATTTTCCGATTGTTTACAAAAATCTTGTACAGCCCCTTTAAGACAAATTACCAAATATCTCTACAAAATGTGCTTACCAATGTACTAGTTAGCTCAAACGCTATTGACGACATTTCATCACCAAAATTTTCAACCATTTTAGAAATAGTTCCAGCTAATTCATCTGTGTGCGTCTCTCGAAGTAAAATCAGCAGCTCTGTACGAAAGAAAACAGACCAATGATCTTCTATGTTAAATATGATGAAGGCTCTCGCCTCTAACTGAAAACGGAAAAATTTGTAAAAAGTCCTAGAATCTAATTCTGGCTTTCTGCTAAAGATTAAGTCATAAATCTTCAAAATCGGTCCAGTGTACGATTTATTGTGGCCTGTCAAACATGCATAGTTTATTTTGGCGCACCCGGAAGTTATCTTAAAATCGTTAACAACACCTCTAAAACAACGTCTCTCAAACTGTCGGCCTGTTGTTTTCAGAAAAGGATGAAGGTTTCTTGAGATATCCAGCATAGGGCTCAAATCTTTCAAATTTTTAAAAAGATGGGTGTAAAATTCTATGACATTTTCTTTGAATTGAAGTGCTTGGAAGGAACTAGGAACTAAGGGGTTTTTGCTGTAAATCTGCTGTGGAAATTTATTGATATCTTGATTAGTTTCAAAATGACGGCAATTTAATTATTTTTGAAAAAATTCATGGAAAATTTTGAAAAACTTTTGATTAAATCCTAAACTGATAGAGGAAAAATGACATAACCTTCAAGAAAACCATAGTTTATGAAGGTCTACAATAGGGTGGTAAGCAGAAATCTGTAGCTTTTCTAGTTTAGGATTTAGAAATTTGATGACGTAATAGCCTCAAATTTAATAAATGCCGCCATTTTGAAACTAATCAAGACATCAATAAATTTCCACGGCAGATTTACAGCAAAAAATCCTAAGATCCTTCTACGCCATTTAATTCAAAGAAAACTGTCCTAGAATTTTACACCGACCATTTTAAAGATTTGAGCCCTATGTTGAGATATCCTTCATCGTGTCTTGGCCACAAATAAATAAAGATATCACGACAGAACCTGGTGCAGCTGAACTTTAGATAATATTAATCAAGACATAAAGAATGTAATTTCACTTACTTTCAACAATGTTTCTGACATGAGGTTTTATAGCTGCCATCACTGAAAAAGGAATAATAAATTATATATTTCATTCTCACAAAAACTTACATGTATTAAAACCTATTATCGCAACTTCATTTTACCTGTAAAATGAGACATCAATGTTTCTAGCTTCTGAAACTTCAAGTAAAACTGTGTAAAAAATGACGCAATACGCTTGAAAAATTGAGCTTAAATGCTTTACTCAGAAGATAAGAATGAGACAAAAAATGAGATAACAATATTTGCATACCTCCATCTTCGTCTCTATTTAGAATATGACTGATTGCAATCCCAGCATCCACTTGTACCGGAAGATCTTTATCATTACAAAGACAATTCATCACGTGATTAACAGTTTGCGCAAGAATCTCTGGGTCATTGAAAGGGCATACGGTGAATTGTTGTACCACCCAGTTAGCCTGAAAAGAGAAACGTCGGTTTGAATCAAAACAAAGATATACAGAGCACAGGTTCCAAATCTTTAAATGGCATAAAAAGGTGGGTGTAAAATTCTATGACCTACAGGCGTGCATAAACATGGGAACGTGGGAACAAAGTTCCCAGGCAGCTTTTTCCAAAGCAATATTTTGCAGGCAGTTTTTCTAAATGACCTATTTTTCATTTTAATTGAATGGCTTGAAAGAAACTTTAGCTGCTTATCTTTAATTCTCCCGTTGGACTTATAAAAAATCATGACTATTTTTCTAAAGTACAGCGTAGTTTATATTTCAACACATTTGAGGACGTGATGTCATCAAATTTCCAAACCATAAACCAGAAGAGTCACAATAATGATTTACAATATACAAATGGAAAATAAATTAAAGATTCTCATAAATATAGTACTAAGAATGACATACTAACCCTTGCTCGCAAGAATCCGAACTCACTTTGAAATTCAGGAAATACATGTCGGACAAGTACAATCTCCATATTATTCTTATATTCTTTTCTCTGTGAAATAAATTCAAGAAAGACTAAGAGTTGGCAAACTACCGGGTGAGTCAATAAAAAGAATCCCCATTTGGAAGGTCACGGCTCCCTGGATATCAAGACGATGATATCGGCAAATATATAGATTAATGGTAGGCATGTTCAAATCTATTTTAAAATTTACCTGACTGAAATCGGTCGCTCCCTTCTAAAATTATAAAGGATTTTCTCGAGAAAGCCTCTTCAACAAACCTTCAAAACGCGCCCAACATTTCTGCCTTACACGGGCCTAACAGCAATAACTTCTGCACGCTTTAGCACGTGCTATGGAGGTAAAGGCAGGACTTTACTGTAACTCACTGACCTTTGAGAGTTTCTTCGCTAAAGAACCAAGCATATGCAAAGCTCCATCAACTTTCATAGGATCGGCTGGAGTTGTATTTAAAACTTCCATGATGAATTGAATTGTAGGTTCTAGGACACCTCTTCGTTTTGTGTTCAAGTCTATAAGGACTTTCTTTGCTGCTGCGACAGGTGAAATGTACAGGAAATCCTCAAATAAATCTGGAAGAAAAATTAATTGATTAATCAATTAGCTCCTTATCTATAATTTTACCGTTGGACTTTACGGAAACTTTGAATTTTTTTCAGATTACAGCGTATTTTATAATTTCAGCTCATTTGAGGATGTGACGTCATCAAATTTTTAAATCATAAACCACAGAAGTGATAGACTTTTGCTTGATACCATACTGTAGGCATTCATAAACGAGGCCTTTTTTGGAAATTATTTCATGTTACATCAAACAGTTTAGAAATTACGATGTTTTAAAATGTTTGAAAATTTTTCTTGAATTCACGAAAAAGAAAAAATACACTCACATTCTGAAAGTATTGAAGATTTCAGAAAAGTCCAACGGCAGAATCATAGCAAAATAGCAAAAGTTTCTTTGAAGCCACTCGGTTCAAAGAAATAGGTCATTGAATTTTACACCAACCTTTTTAAATATTTGGAACCTATGCTTTGCCAAGAGCGGCTAAAATCTAAATGGTGAAATCTGAGATTCATGGTGGTACAGTTTGATCCAAAAGTAGTTTCCTGCTTTCCCCTGTTTTCCCACCTTCAAAGAGCCCTGGAGACATATCGAGAGACTGTTTCCAAACAAAATACCGGGTGCACCAAAATAAACTATGCACATTTGGAAGGCCACAATAAATCGTACATTGGACCGACTTTGAGGATTTATGACTTCATTGTTAGCAGAAGACCTGAATTAGATTCTTGGACTTTTTGCAAATTTTTCCGTTTTCAGATTTTAGAGCTAGAAGCGAGTTTCTTAAAATGTTCATTTTCCAAAACATTGAATGCGATTAAAAAGCGTCGATCAAATTTTATAAGATTCAACATGAATGAACAAAGAGAAAACGTTTACAGGGGGATTTGGGGGTTTAATACGAACTCTCGTACAACAGATTACAACTGGTCGATTTCTAAATTGCAAATCACCATGAACAAGTTCTCTCTTTGTTCATTCATGTCGATTCTTTAAAAAACTTCATTGATGTTTTTTTGTCGTTTTCAATGTTTTCGAAAACTAAAATTTTAGGAAACTCGCTTTTAGCTCTAAAAACTGAAAATGAAAAAATTTGCAAAATATCCCAGTATCTAATGCAGGCTTTCTGCTGAAGATCAAGTCATAAATCTTCAAAATCGGTCCAGTGTACGATTTATTGTGGCCTGCCAAACGTGCATAGTTTATTTTGGCGCACCCGGTATTCTGCATCGAATTTTCAGTAGAATTTCAAAATACTCCCAATTCCACAACGAAGGGAGGAATATGGATTCCTTATCCATCCCCTTTAATGTGCAGGAATAGCCTTACCGTTTTTGACTTTAATATATTCATGTGGATCTTCGTTCCACAATTCTTCGTCTGATTTGCTATAACACATCAATGGGAATACGATATCTCGAATTATTGCCTGAAAAGCAAAGAAAACAAATAAATTCAACAGCAAAATGCTATAGTCTGTCTCAAATTAGATGTCACCTGCAGATGCCCGCGAATAACAACAATAGAAGTGTTTTGCAAAGGAATTTTGCGTTATCGCAAATCTCAGTTGACATCTAATTTGAGACGGACTTTAAATGTCACCTGCAAATGCCCGCGAATAACAAGAATAGAAATGTTTTGCAAATGAATTTTGCGTTATCGCAAATCTCAGTTGACATCAATTTGAGACGGACTTTAAAAGTCACCTGCAAATACCCGCGAATAACAACAATAGAAATATTTTGCAAAGGAATTTTGCGTTATCGCAAATCTCAGTTGACATCTAATTTGAGACGGATTTTAATTTTCCTGCAAATTTTCGGTGATTCTGTGACCGGATTTAAGCAAATCACATGGAAATATATACAAAGGAATCTTTTAAGTGCCCTAGTCACTACTTTGGAATGATTCTGAAAAGTCCCTGTGAAGGAACTTTGTAAATATCAAAATAAAATTACAAAGACCACAGTCAATTCCAGACCAGATTACTTTCAAACGGGATGATACTTTCATCTATGATTCGATACGGTTGGGTGAGCGTCGTTAAATTCGTCACATTTCTGAAAGATGTATGAAAATGTCCATTGATTCAAACATAACACATAACACGAACGTAATCGCTCTTTGGTGGGCTTATTCACAAAATCAAATGACAAGGATATAAATGCTAGCTTTTTGTTCTTTACCCCAAATTTTTGCAGAGTCTATACACAATTTTTCAAGTCAAATAAACAATTTGACACACTTTTATGGCAAACCATATCGAAATCAACATGCAAACATGGGCAGCTAAATAAATGGAAAATCTTTGGTAACTCTGGCATGTGATGCAAGTGGGAGCTTATAAGAGAAGGGGCTTATTAAACATTTTGGCTTATAAGGGAGGGGCTTATTAAAGAGGGGGCTGAATAATAATAATAACGATAATAATAATAATAATAATAACAATAAGGGTAATAATCTTTCATATTTATACAGGTTAATTTGTTCAGTAAATAAGATTACTGTTATCAATCAAAGACCTGTATTTTATAAAATAATAGTTTATATTTACAAGAATAAAGTTAAAAATTTACAAGAATAAAAGTTCAATATTACAAGAATAAAATTACAACTGATAAATGGCTCAAAGTCTAGGTTTGCGCCCTATATAACAGAGAGGGGGCTAAATGAAGAGAGGGCTGAATAGAGAGGATGCTAAATAAAGGGGGCTTATTAGAGAGGGGGCTTATTAGAGAGGGGGCTTATTAAAAACATTGGCTTATGATGGAGGGGCCTATTAGAGAGGAGGCTAAATATAGAGGGGGCTAAATAGTGAGGGAGCTTAATAGGGGGGGGCTAAAAAGAGCTTTTGCGTTATATAACAATATAAACCCACCTGAACATGTGGTCGCATGATTTTCCATGATCTCGCATTTGCAACACTGAATTGAAAATAAAGAAATCATAAGAAGATAAGCCAAGTATTGAGTCGCTTTAAGTTGCTATTTCCCGCAGAAAAACAGAAATAGCTAGAAAGTAATAACAACACTTTAAATTTCTTTACAATGGAATTATTAAATTTAAACCAAAAATATCCACCTGGAATTCGGTAATTTTTAACATGCATTTGGTAAAATTGTAAGACATCCTATCTTAGCCAACCTAAACCTAAGCCAATTTTAGCCAACCTTAGCTAACCTAAAACTAAGCCAATCTTTGCCAACCTAAGTTAACTTAAACCTAAGCCAATCCTAGCCAACCTAAACCTAAGCCAATCTTAGCCAACCTAAGTTAACTTAAAACTAAGCCAATCTAAGCTTCGTTGTTCAAAGGAACGCAAAAATATCACTAACCCTTGATCGAGATAGTTAAACACTTGTTGAAGGACCCTGGGCGAAACATATTCTTTTCTTCGATGTTCATCAAGAATTTTCAGCATACTCTGCATCACACTCTCTGAACAAGAAGGAAATTACGAATCGTTACTCAGTTATACACCAATTTAAAAGAACAACTTGTTTTATAAGTAATAGTTGGATGCATGGCTTATAAATAGCAAGAAAGCAAACAAAAATATGAGCTTTTTGGCTTTTTGTTGCTCTTTGGGTGCAAAAAATCTATTTCTTTACCTTTTCCTTCTTTCTGGGATTTTTCTGAGAATTTCCTTTGTTTTATTGTTTAGATGGGGGGGGGGGGCTAAACTCGATTAGTTAACCTATTAGAGAGCTCCTCCTTAAAGGGGCTCCGTCGCCAAACTATAAACAAATCTGTAAACACCGCACGTGTCCGTTGTTCTCCATTGTTATCTGCAGTTTGTTTGGTGGCTTGACCTAAGCCACCAAAAAATGCTCGTCAAAAATCCACTTATATCCAAGCAATCGTAAAAGATATGAATGTTTCGTTTTTTCATCTGTGAAGTACAAAGATTTATCTTCAAAATAATGCTGTCATTTTCGAAAAAACAGGTAAACGTCTGTGTGAAATTGCCCATCATAAAACTTCAAAATCACAGTTTCAACCGAAATTTGGAGACGGAGTCACTTTAAGCAAAATTTAGCATTGTTGTTTGTTGTAATATTGATTAATGTATCTATTTGGTACTTAAAGCTTGTTTCGCATTTAGCTGCAATCAAATTACGTAGAATTGTACTTAGGTTGATGAATAAAACACTGAAATGGAAGCTCAAGGTTAACACATGAAAATGTACATTTTCACTATCGTATTGTTCAGCAATAAATTCTTATAGTATTCTAAAAAACAATACAGAATGATATTCTTGCTACAAACCTGCAAAATGCTTGTCGTAAAAATCTGCAAAAGCATTATATTCTTCACTTGCTGAACCAGGGCAGCCATATCTATGAAAAATAACAAATAACGTTTCAGATCAGGGATATGGATTTGATTGGGAACCCTACCCTACTTTATGTAATAAACAATCTTCTTGTTATGTGCGTGTTGCACGATGTTTCATCAAACAGTTCACCTATTCAGAGAGCTCCTCCTTTAAGTAATTCTCTCCGTGCAATTTACTCTTTTCTCTGTATTTGTATATTGTATTAATTTTCCGTACCAACGTATTGATCTCTGTAATATTAGTTAGCTGTTAGTATAGTAACTTGTAAATTGTATGAAGTGAATTTAAAATATATAAACTGAAACTGAAACACAAACAAATGACAGTATAAATAATTGTGCTTTGAACCTTTATGTAGGCTGGCGTGGCATCTATTTAAATTCACAAACTCAAATTCAAAACCGACGGAATAGGTCTTAGATCAGTTCTTTCAGGAGTCAGTTCTACAGATCTATAACTAGCATCATCAGAACGAGCATTCGGTACAATAGGATATCTTTCGTATTCTAAAGTTTAGGGTTCAAACCACGTTTGCATCTTCGAGCACCCAGTATAACTGTAAAGCAAAGAAAATAAGTTCAGCTGAACACCAAAACAACTAATTAGCAAAAGGTAATGAAAACTTGCTTACCTATCAAATATCCTGAAGAGAACTGTTACACCCCATTTCTTGCACTTCCACCATGGTGAAGGTTGCTCATCTTCATCCCAACTTTTAGCATGCTTATTTTTAGAAGAGAAAAAGTAATAAATCTGTCACGCCATTGTAAGTAAAACAGGGCATTTCAAATTTATAAGACAAACATTTCTACCAAAATAAAAGTTAATCCAAAAAAGACCAGGTACTAGAAATAAATGCAAATTTTGATGTTATTTTTTGAAATTCTGGCTGCACTTTGAACTTAAACTTCCATAAAATGCTCAAAGCATAATACAAGTAAAAGCGATTTACCTCAGGAATGGGTCTGTCTATTATTGTCTTGAACACTCCCATCCATTGTGGAAAGTTATTCTGGTTGATCAATTCCAATGGGAGATGAAGCTGTAATCAAAACAATTGCAATATTAACAGAATTCCTCTAAGGGTTTGTTACTTATTTATAATTGTCATGGCCTTGTCAAATACCAACTGTTTAAGCATTAAATCAATCGTTTACATATGAAATCTCTGGACTTATCAAGTGTCTATCAACTGGAATACATCTTAATGAATATGAAACTGAATTGTTATCTTTTGTCAACATATGCAGCATATGTTCACATATTCTTACGCATTTGCCAATCCATAATTGACTGACCAGTTTTTCAAGTGTTTGTTGTAGAGTAGCCTACCAAATTGTAGAATTTTATTGCAGAGAAACTGGCCAAGATTTGACTTCAAATTTGGCATGTGGGTCCGTGAACATATAGTGTGAGTGATGAAAAATCTTGATCAAAATCTTTAGATTAGCGGCGTGGAAAATGCACTTCTTCTGAAACAAGGAAAACTTTTTGAAATTAGCCTTCTCCAAAGCTGTGAAAACAAACAATCTTTCGATTGCCAAGAATATGAGTAATACCACAGTTTTCCAGAATTTTGATAGACCGATTGGTTCCAGAGCAATTAACAAGTTTCTGGAGGGGCAGAGTTTTGAAAACTGGCTTTCCGGGCTCGTTAAAATGGAAAGCAGAGTCACCTTAAGTGGTTGAAAAAAGAGAACAGACAAAGTCTTTATGATCTGACAGGATTCTTATCTTTAAAATGTAAAATTTTAAGGATTTCAGATTTTCAGGGAGATATCCTTTAACTGGAGTTTACAACATTGCATGAGCGGTTTAAATTGGTTACAATGCTAGAAGCTATCTCTTACCTGAATCAGTGATTTGAAAATTTTGAGAATCTTTGACTGCATAACACAAGATTCAGCAGAGTCATCTTTCATCAAAGATACACATCTATTGTGTAATATTGATAGGAAATGTTCCATGACTTTGATTACTGGACCTCTGTCACTTTTGTTTTTGTATCTGAACAAAAATACGAAAATCTGAATTACATTATTGCTACAAATTACAATGGAGGAATGACAAGGCTATTCAATTTGATTAAAAATATTCAAATCTGTCCATGGATAAAAGCATGTGTTCTTGTCAGAAATAATCAAAAGATAAAATTCAATATGTAGAAATGTTGTATGCACCTCAAACTGAAGTTGGCAAGGCTCTTTCAGTTCTCACCTTTGAACAACGCAAAGATCATGTCAGTATTATATAACCTTTGCACAGTCTATGCATGATTCAATGGTCGTATATTTCTTTGAGGATAAATCATTTTCAAGCTACCAAGATTTTGATTGCTTTCAACCAACTTCCGTTGCTTAAACCAAATAAATTACTTATTTATTTATTACATTTCCACGTCTTGCATTCTAAGCTCCCTGCAAAGATTTGCCTGACAGTCAATAATGGGCATTCTAAGACTTTGTAGTGCCTCTGAAAATGCCCCTTTTTCTGTGACAACTTTTGAACAATTTGCTGCAATACTGCTGCAATAGGAAGGCAAAATGCAATACTATACTTCTTGTTTTGTTTTGTCCCTTGCATTGCTGTATTTTTTATATATCTTGAAGTTGTATTTGCAAATTGTAAGTACCGTTCTTGGTGTAGGCCAGATGACATTGTGTCTTCTTACACCAAGAGCAGTACAGTAGTAATATATTTAGGTTGATTAGTTTTAATTTATTATGAACAGAAAAAAATACTTACTCATATTTCTTTGTAACTTGATGCAGAACGGTCAAACCTCCAAGCCAAGTTGCTTGATTATCTGAAGTGATGTAAGATTGTATTTTTGGAATCAAGCTTGGCCAGTTGTTTGGGAAATCAACAGACAGAATTTCTGCAATACACACAGTTAGCTGCACTCTAAAATAAGAAGACATCAACATTAACATGGTTGCAAAGTTTGGCAACTAGGAACTCTGGATTTTCTCCATAGTACTGTAGATACACAAAGAGCATTTAGATATAATTTTGCAAAGCAAATGGTGTCTTCTTAAAAGATACATACAGTCAGTGGCGTAACGGAGACACTCGGGGCCCATAGGAATTAAGTAAGATGGGGCTCTTATGTAGAGACCGCGCAGTGAAGTAAGCTCTACGGGGGAAAGGGGTGCAGTGAAAGTTTTTGAAACCATACGCTTTAGAACCTCGAAAAATGAAAATGCACGTTATGTGGAAAAGAAAACTTTACATAGGAAAAAAACCAGCAGTAAATTTAACACGTTTATATGAATTGTGTTTCGAAAAGTTAACGTAAAGTACTAGTTTACGGCATAAAAACTGTTATCCTTCGGTATGGAATTATATGATATCTGTCTGATAAACAACAACTTTTAAGATCGGACCGTATTTCGTACTGTTTAAATGAACACACACAAATTTTACCGAAAAATACCCTCCATGGCAGGTTCTTTGGCTTAAAAACTACGTTGAAAGTTCATCTGATTCCAATTCCGACCCCTGTTTTTTGAAACTCTAGCGATCCACCCCAAAAAAGCACACAATAGGAAATATTTGTTGGGGGCCCCTTTTGGTCGGGGGCCCTTAGTTCTTGAACTAAGGTGGCCTAAACTGCGTTACGCCACTGCATACAGTAATTCCCACAGTTTCAAAAAGGGGCCATGCTATGATGTAGATACAAAATATAATTTTTATGACAAAAACAACATTGGGAAGGTTATGCGGAGCAAATATCTGAAACCAAACAAGGCTAAGGCATATTCTTAGATTACTTTTGCAAATTGTTTGTTTGTTTGTTTGTCTGAGGGAGAAGACAAAGTGTAGAATGCAAGCTAGAAGGATAAAAATGGGTCCTTTTTATCAAGGAATTTCCTACAACTACAGTTACAGATAAAAAAATGACTCTGAATTTACACAAATACATATAATCACCTTATAATAACTTTACTGAGCCCAGCTTCACAAGATGTCTAGTACAATTAATTATGTGAGAGGTTTTCAATTTTGCTTACCTGATAAGTTCTTCAGCTTGTATGGTTGCTTCAACAATATTTTCTTTGATTGCAACTTTGTCCTCATCAGGAATGACATATGGAAGATGGCCTGCTGGGTATAAGTCTTCATGTCTTTTCACCCAATGATGACTGATCATGTTCTTCAGGTAGATGACAGCTAAAAGAAACCAATTTGTTTTGAAATGATCTGTTTACGATTGCTTGATTAAAGTACAGCCTAAAATTGGGAATTTTTAGTCAATGGAAGGTGGTTCAGGGGAGCCACCAATTATCATTTGAAAGGGTCTGTACAAGATTTTTGTAAACAAAGATAAAGATCAGCTGGCCAATATAATCAAATTCAATGAGAAATTCCTCTCTACTTGGCGTGTGGCTTACAATTTCTTTTGCCTGCCTGTTGCCTTTCGTATGTGTAGGCTAAACATGTCTGAAACTCATCCGTCAGAATCCAGCTGTATCTTTATAATCGTTGGTGGCATAAAAATCTGACAGCATTGGTGAATTCTACGGGGTTTAAACATGTAGAAAACCTCTTCATTTGCAATGTATCTGCTGCTACTTGCCTGCATTAGGGAGAGAAAGTTTAGGATTTTTGGAAAGGAACTTTCGCACTTTTGTGGTTTGAGGCAGATCTGCAAAAGCTATTCCACATAATACCTTTGTACATATATATTATCATATTTCAAAACTGATTCTTTTAAGGATGGTTGCTCTTCAGCCAAAGCTGTTTTTCAAGGGGACCTCAAAAGTCTGTACAGGGTGTCCCTGAAAAATTGTGCCTCATTTGTGTGGCTGTTGTGGAAAAGCTGCTGCTTCAATTGTCTCTGTTTTTACACAGTTGCATAGGTCAGGCTGAAACTTAGAGTTTGAGACCTCATTTGGGTCAATCTGGCAACTGGTTACTGACTTATCGCAGAGGAAAGGCAAAATAAGTGGTTGCTTTAAAACAGCACTTCTATGCAGCAATATTAAATCAAGTAATGTTTGAACGGGCTCTAACATCTTATTCAAATTTTCCCTTCATTTGTAAAATTGCCTTATTGATAAACAGCACTATTAACTATCAAAAGATTTAGAGAAAATTTAAATACAATGTCAGAGCCTTTCCTTTGAAAATTTACTCAAAAATGCTGGCATTGCTGGAGACCAATAGAAGTGCTAAATCTGAAGCAACCACTTATTTTGCCTTTCCTTTGCCATAAATCAGCAACCATTTGTCAGATTGACTCAGACAAGGTCTCAAACTCTTAGCTGACCTAACAAAAGCCTGACCTATGCAACTGAGCAAAAACTGAGACAATCAAATCTACACCTCCTCCACAGGAGCCACACAAACAGGACACAATTTTTTTGGGACACCCTGCATACATTTTATGTTGCATGAAGTTCTATAATCATCCTCAAGCAGGTTTTTACGTAACCCATAACAGTTTTCATGAAATGAATAATTAATATTTTAGTCCTAAATAGGCTTTTTATTTCCTTGCTTTGTCTTCAACAAATTCTACTTTCAAAGGAATTTATGTCAACTTGATAATGAGAAACTTATCAAAAGCAGACCAGACAATCATCTAAAACACAAGCTAAGCTCTTGACTTTTGTGAAGGCTAAGATGAAAACATGATTAAATATTTTCATTTTGTCAGCTGCATTGCAACATTACAATTGTGGCCAATAACTTAAGACCACATTTTTGTCAATAACATTTCTTGGTGTAAAGAGAGTGAACCCTACCACTCTGTCTATTTTCCTCTGTAGGAATTGGTCTAGGTCAACTTTCCATGTAGATTCTGAATTTTGATGTTGTTTTTTGAATTTTTGCACCACTTTGCTATGACATCATGAATAAAATCTATAGAAATTTTCTGAAATTATAGTGGTTCTGCTGACAAGGGGTGTAACCCAAAAAATGTGTTACTCTGCTGGATTTTACATCAATCTATGCACAATTCATTTCTATGATTTGTCTGAGAAATATAGAAACGCCACAAAAATATTGCTTCAAGGAAAAAGTAGTGGAGGGCTTTCAGACCACAGCTGTGGCCATAAGTTTAAAGCAACCCTTGGAAAAGTGTGAAAAAATGCTGTGCTTATAATGTAAGAGCCTCTGATACTTGATAATTCGAATAATAAAACAGTCCTTGAAATAAATTTGAATAAATATGCGATTTGTTTCTTCAAACTAAAAACCAAGGGCTGGTCTTAAACTTATGGCCACAGCTATGGACTGAAGGCCCTCCACTACTTTTTTCCTGAAGGAATATTTTTTGTGGAGCTTCTATATTTTGCAAACGTATCATAGAAATGAATTGTGCAAAGTCGGCAGAACCACTATTATAATTTCCAAGAATTTCTATAGATTTCATTGTAACGTCATAACAAAATGGTATAAAAATCAAAATAACCATGCATCAAAATATGGAATCTACATAGAAAGTTAACATAAACAAACTCTAAAGAGTAAAATAGGCAGTGTCGTAGGGTATGATCCTGTTACACCAAGAAACAAGAACAAATTACGTCATCTTGTTTGCCTTATTGTGTTTGTTACGTGTGCCAAGTTTCAAGTCCCCAAAGTTTCAAAAAGCCTAATCTGCATAGGGTTAAGAAATCTAAATTCCATTTCTGTAGCTGTGACAATTGTATTGAATTTAAATTTCAATAGCAAGTAAATCATGGACCAGAATGGAGTGTGGAATTCTTGTTCCCAAACGAACCTCTTACCGGCATTTTCCTAATTTCTCAGTCTGAAAGATAAGTGATTTTACCAAATAAACCTTTCACATCTAAGTTGTTAAGAATCAATTTTTGAATATCAGCCATATACTTTTTATTCCACAGCCCACCAAAAACGTTAATTTTTCTCTCTTTAACTCATCCAGTATGTATCAGTGAAATACTTTCTGGCAATGTAAAAAACAGTGAAGGGATACTCAAAAATTTTTATGAATAATTACCAGCTTGTCTGATTCCTTTTTGGATCTCTTGGGCCATAACCATTTGCAAAAGGACCATGGCAAAACCAGGAAAGTGGGAAACCTGAGAAAGGAAACAGGCTGTTAAACTTTGTTCCAATGAAGTCTAGACTTGAAAGGTACATTCCGTGCACGTAGACCTGAACATATGGAAACAAAAGATTATTTGAACAAAAGATTATTTGAACAAATGATTGCATTCTTTTATTGTTTTTGACTGCATTTCAACTCCTGAATCTACAAATTTTAGCACAAATACCATACACTGGACACCCAAAAGGTTTCCATTCCTGGGTCAGATTGAAGGCCTTTCTCCACTTCATTCAAAATTTGCAAATTGCATGTGATCCTTTGTTTGAAATTTGCATGCGAATTGCATGCGAGCATTCGCAACGCGATTTTGACCCATTCGCAATATTTGATTTCTTGTGAATGTTTGCATGTGGAAAATTTTCCCAGATTGAAGGCAGCCAATTAGAAAACAACTTTACGAAACAAAGGCTATCGAAAGGAGACAGACTTCATTGGCTGATTGTGAAACAATTGAAATCTATGCAAATAATTTTGAAGCGTGTATTGAATTTGCATGCATTTAGGATTCGGTATTCGCAAATTGCATTCCTTTTGCGAATGGTGATTTAAGTAGAAATGGGCGTTGATAGAAAATTCATCAAGCTGTTTACTAAAGTTTGCATGTATTCTTGTTTCCTTATTGCAGTTGCACAAAAAATTCTTTCTTCCTCTTGTTTCTTTTATTTTTAATCTTTCCAAAATTAGGCAGATTCAACTGTTAAATCAACTAATCAAATTCAAAATTACCACATCTTCATTCAACACGCTACGATCTGATTTGGAAAAGACCCATCAAAATGTTCTCAAAAATATATTGGCTTTTCTTTATTTATCATCGTTTCTCTTTCTCTTCAAAATTATCGGAGTTCTCCACAGGGCGTCCATTTCTTTATAATTATAACGACATAGTTATTAATCGTTTTTTGAGAAAAAGTGCAAAATATCCCCGCATTGTAATTCTGTCGAAAATGCAAGTGTCACATACAGCAAATCGAAATGGCCTAAAAAATAGGCCTATGACTGTATGATGGCCTAGATATTCGGCAGGGCTGGGCCTAAACAAGCATGTCACATCTGAGCGCAAATTCTCCGCATCTAGTATCATATCAAAATACAGCACTTACCTCTTCGAGTTTCTTTTCTGAATCGGCCCTTAAATTAGGGTCGAGTGTGCTCTGAAAGAGAACGACAAGTTGTTGAACGTCCATCTTTGCAGCTCTTTTTGGTGATGGATGAATGTGCGAGAGGACATCTGAGTAATCATGTTCCAACACGAGGCAAAGAATTCTAAAAGTCATGGTCTACAAGAATCACTTCAAAATGGCCGCCAGGAAACAAGGAAAATAAATTTTGCATTTTGCATTTTGCATGGCGCATGCACATGTTTTATTTCAGAAAACCCTTGGTAAGAAACTCAAATATAATATTGCTAAAAAATTAAGAAACTCCATTTCTAGTGAAATTATCTAATCAATCGTTTATTCTAGTGAGGGGCGGCGCCAGCCCAGCCCTGAAAAAAGTGGGATGGATAAGGGATAGAATTGATTGCCAGAAGGTATACCTAAAGTTTTTTACATCGTTCTTGCTAGATACGACCAGAGAAAAGTGGGGTGGATATGTCTACCCCAGTCCATCCCCTGGCACCATCCTTGATTCTAGTCAAGGAAATCCAAAGCAAATTCTCAATTTGCAATTTACGTACATTTGTTCTTTGCACAACCATATGGCACAACGACAAAACACGGCAAAGCTTTCACAATATACTTGAGTTTAATACTTCAAAAGTTTCTTGCCACTTCTCAAAAACTGTGCAAGAAGTGAACGTACAACAAACTGGTAAACAAAGTTTCCATTTAGCACGGGGGGTGCTATTTGACTTTCAATTGTGCGGGGTTGTGCACTCCAAGAAAACTTTTTCACCCGGCTTTAGAACTTTTCCCTAGAAATGATAGTCCGCTTTAGAAAAAAAGTCGAAAACTATATTCCAAAACGTAAAAATTCGACGAAAAACAATGAAATAACACTTTTCCCAACCGGCTTTAGGAAAATTTCATCCTTTTGATACCCAGCATCAGAAAAAAGAGCCTAAAACGATACCAGGAAAGAAGTGCACATCCCGACAGCAAAATGTAATAAGTACCCCCCCCCCTTGGGCTATTTTAGTCAATTGAAAAATGGTTTCCATTCCGTCATCGACTCTTGAGCCATGACTCAAAATGTCCACTTCTTGGGAGCGACTCCCGCCAGCAATAATACGCATGCGTTGATGAATTTTCCTAATCATGACGTCATTAAACTTCTGTTGCAGGGAACTGAAGCCTCGCTTCGACTGCGAAACTTGGCGGAACAGCGGAACAGTAGAACACTCGAATGACAAGCTCCAAGACTATATAAAACTTAACAACTAAAAGCTAATTTCAAGTCAGTGGAATTTTCAGAGCGGGCGGAATTTTACACTACAAGCCTTTAAAGTCGACAATCAGTTGAAAATCCACGGAAAGTAAAAGTCATGACTCAAAAAGTATTGAAACCTCACAATAATAAAAGTTCTAAGACTATTTCAACCTTGAAATAGACAATTTTAATTTTGAGTTTGGCTTATAAAAGGTTTCTATATCCCTAGCTCACATACGTTCGCATAATAAAAGTTTAAAGATCTGTTCAAACTTGATCGTAGTTCAGTTAACAGCAAAATCGTTCTCCACAACCAATTCTCCCTGTTCATTTTCACTTGCACCTTTGTTTGCCTCCTTTTCAGGAACAGCACTTGCTCTAGTAGCAGATGTAACCTAAAACGAGGCAAAGTACTTGTATAAAACATATTTTGTACACAAAACAGCTTGTAAGAAAGTGTAGGCTCAATTTTTCAAAAGTTAAGAAACCGTGCTATCATGGATCGATAGAGACAACTTTAGTTTGAATGAAATATTGAAATATCTATTCCGGACTACCATATGGAGCAAATACTAACGGAGCAAAAGGCTACCTTTCCCCCGGGGGGAGGGGTACTCCCATTGTGGCCTGACAGGGGGGTCCAGTCGGGGTCAAAGAGGGGCAAAGCAAAAATTTTTGAAAAATACCCTCAAATGGTAGTATCTTTTCACAGAAACCCCCAAATGGTAGTTTGTGGAACCGAAATTGGGTCATTTGGTAGCATCTAGTAGCGAAAATTGTCCACAGTTTTTCAAAAATTTCAGTTGAAAACTGATTGAACAAAGCATGAAAACTTCAAAATTGATAATTATTGCTGTAACAACCATATCGCCATGCGGAGGAGCCTACTGAGTGTAAATATTATAACTTGCCAGGAATCTTGGAGTATGAGTTTGACATATAGGGCCATTTGGTAGCCATTTCGTGAGACCCTCAAACCGACTGGACCCCCCTGTTAGGCCATAATGGGAGTACCCCCCCCCCCCCCAAGACCTTTCCAGAGGAGCGAACCCCGATCGAACCCTCCTTATCTCTTTAATTCAAACGAACATGCATGAAAGAAGAGATTAACAATATGAATAACATTTGTTCGCACCTTCATTTCAACAAAATCTTTCTCTTCTACCTCATACTCTTTGTGCCATCTTTTTGGAATGATGTTTAACCATGCTGCTTTGAAGTCAAACAACAAGCATGGGTCAACGGACTCTTTCTCCTGCCTATGATCTGCAAGAAAACATAATTTATTTATTCCGGAAAAATTTCTGAAAAGCATGCACATAAATTTGGGAGAAGCTAGTGTCCGCAGAAGTCACCAGGGTCCAATAAAGCACCAACTTAATAACAATTCAATAATCACTTACTTGTGGCTACAGACACAAGCCAGCCAATGATAACAACTGCTGCTATTCCAACTGCACCAAGCCACAAATGGGACAAGCTGTACAATTTTGCCAATGGGAAGCTGAAAGATGGAATATACGCATTCTTTTTTACTGGGAAATTCCAAGGGATATTTTGCGGTAAATCCCAGTGATGATGCCAATGACAATTAGTTATCAAATCCTATCGGATGCGCCAAAATAAACTATGCACGTTTGGCAGGCCACAATAAATCGTACACTGGACCGATTTTGAAGATTCATGACTTAATCTTTAGTAAAAAGCCTGCATTAGATTCTAGGAGTTTTTGCAAATTTTTCCGTTTTCAGTTTTTAGAGCTAGAAGCGAGTTTCTTAAAATGTTCGTTTTCGAAAACATTGAAAACTATCAAAAAACGTCGATCAAATGTAAAGATAAAACTACACTTAACTGCTACAAAAAAAGAAAGAAACATTTACTTTAAAGGGGACATATAAAATATTATAATACAGTTTATATTTCATTACAGGAGGAGGAGTTGAGGCTGGACGCAGGCTACAAAACTATAGGTCTGGTAGGTTTGGAAGGCCTCCTAGCATTCTGCTCCAAAAGGAAGAGGGTTTGGCAGAACTTGGAGAAATTCTAGTTCTCGCTGGTTGTCGCCATGGTGAATCCAAAACCTGCAGTTTAAAGATTTCTGTTGGACTGGAAAACGCCCTTCTGTCTCTGCAACGTCTATTTTTCAGCATTGGGTAGGTTTGGAATTAACACAACCTATATTAGGTAAGTTTTCAAACAAGCAAAGGCCTTTTTGGTACACCAGGAAATGGCAAGATACTAACAGTTTCTAAAATCTTTCATTGAAAAAAATAAATTTCATTGAAAAGCGCCAAAACTTTATAAGTAAAACTTTATGGCGGCATCTGAATATCCCTTACCAAACCAAAGGGATTTATTTCATAAGTAAGCACTAAGGGTTCCAATTGGAATAGAAACGGCTTCTGTGTTTTGTTAGATAGTCGGTGTTTGTTTGTTTATCGTTGCTTGTTGGCTGCAGGAGAGATGTGCTTGATCACACCTCTTGTGGTATAGTTGTGTAAATCGTCTCGTATTATGTTGTAATCGTATTGTTAATGCAATTTGTGTTGTATCAGTTAGAAGTTTCTTGTAAATTTGGAAAAAATTGTATTAGCTTTACTTCGATGTTGTTAGCTTATCTTGTAGTTTTGTAAATTTTTCACTGATATATATAAAAAAAAATAAATAAATACTTACCCATATCCCCTGAAATCGTATGGCACAACTCCACTCACAGGAATACCCATTTCAGTGGTATTCAAATTCTGGCAAGCGCGAACAGAGATTGGCGAGGGCTGTTTGTCACCTGGATACAGTATGGAACCAGTTGCTATCCATCCAGTTATAATTACGCCAGTTAGGACACCAGCGAGAGCTCCCTGTCAAAATAACACAATGTGTTCGCAGATATTTTCGAAAGGCAAATAAGATCTTAAATGACAGAAATCTATTTCGGCTAGGAAATGGGGTGGCAAAGCAATTTAACATATTGATAAGCAAATTCTCAATGATATAAAGTCATAGCTAATGTTTTCGGCGATTTACTCAGCCTCTCGTAAATTTCATTTCTTATGAGGCAGCAGTAAATTAGAATGCGTCTCACAAGAGTGTCTTTATGTTGAAGCCCTGAATCAAAACGATTTCCGACGACTGGTTCTTTAAAGTTAGTCAATCGAGCTACATAGAGGCAAGATATAAATAGGACAAGGAAAACCCCTCACTAGGCTAACTTTAGACTTGCATATGCGGCTCTTGAGTTAGCTATTTATCGGTGTCAACTAACGGCAACAAAGTAACTTTTGAATAAAGGGCTCTACCAAAATACGAAAAATAATCGTATTTGAACTAAATTGCTGGGATCCTGATTTCAAATTACTACGATAATAAATTACTACTGGTGCTTGCCATGAGCACCAGGAGACAAAATGAGTAATTTAAATGGCCTAAGCTACGAATGGCATAGTAGGCAACCTTCGATCTTAAAGTTCATGGTGTACGCATTAAATAAAGTTTTAGTCCTGATGAGTCCGGATATGACTAAACAATCCAATTCTTCAACGGCAGCGCTTGTTACAGTGTTCGCAAATAAATGCATCATCGTTCGCATCCAAGTTTGTCAAGGGCTGCTTTCTTCTTTTCCTGCTCTCCTCTTTTCTCTGTATAAGGGCTTGTTCATATCTTCTTGCTCCCATGGTCACATTTTCTCTCCATGATGAACGTTGTGTTGCGCAAATCTCCCAGCTATCTACATTCACATCAAACGATTTCATGTCACTTTTGACTGCGTAGTTAACTCATTCTGCTGTTAAAATATAATGACAACCTACTTTCAAGATCTTCTTTGCCGTTTCATAATCTCGCAATTACTGCCTGAATCTATTTTCCAAACCAACACAATGAACATCACAGCTCGAGAGTCCTTCCTAACCGCCATTCTGCACCAACGGTTTCTGAATGAAGCTTCACTCCTCCGCAAGCAACCTTTCAAACACACGCACTAGCAGAGAAAGAGAGAACAGTTCCTTCCACAAGCGCGTTTTCGCCAGATTGCTTGCGGAGGAGCAAACATTCATTCAAGATGGCGGTCGGTTGTATAGGCTTGGAACATAACATTCAGACAGTAATTGCAAGATTAGAAAACGACAAAAAAGAACTCTAGTAAGTTCCCATTATATATCAATTGCAAATTTAAATCATTATGTCTCCTAACAAAACTCATCAAAGAAGTGGCGAATTTATTCCTTACCTTGGAGTTTGCTCTTGATGAAAACATTCCAAGCATAAAAAGACCAAAATTTGGAGCACCCGTCATTCCACCAATTACATACGAAAGCTGAAATAAATAGAACATTGTCTTTGGTTTTATATATGGAATCTCATCATTTTCAAGTTTTAAACCAATGACCCAGTCAAATCAAAATTTACAACATTTGTACAGGGTGTTTTCTTAAAAGTTCCCAGTTTTAAATTCAAATAACTCTCGACATGCTTATCTTAGCAACACAAATAAAACACTTTCTAAAGGCGTAGTAATGAAGTTATTAAATGAGCATTAGTTTGATCAAATTGAGCAACTCAAACACAAATTTTTCTTAAATTTAATGAATCTTAATATTATCTTCAATAATGTATTTTGAATAATAATGTATCTTAACTTTAATGTAATCTTAACATTTGTCAATATTTATCATCATTTATTAAGGTTTTGAAAAAGGGCCTAGCCATTATCTGTATCATGGACATTTTCCAAAGCACCTGTAAACTTTAATTTTCAGCTATTAACTCAAAAAGTCCCGATACTTTATCGTTTTGTTCCCTTGTTTCGTCAAAAGGGGGGTACTTTTTGAGACACACGGTAAACTTAATCCCACTCAATCAAGTCTGCTCTTCATTTCAGATATAAAATAGAATTCTCCGTCAATTTTCCCCATTTTTATTGGAAAGTTATTTTAACAGGCCTATCTGTTTGCTACTAATGTTTAAAATATAAAGACTTGCAACCATAGTTCAATTCGCATTAAAGTTCTTATATTTTACATTATTTACTCGTTTACAACCATAGTTACCTGCAGAACCATAGTTCTAAAAGAAGAGACGAGGAAAGTGAGTGAAATCACTGTGATGCCATATCCACACACTGAAACAGAGTAAAATACGGTTTGAAATGTATCTATATCATATACAGAATGAGAGATAGGCCTCATTTTGAAGGCCATTTCGCTTCCTTCAGCTCACGTCAAAGCACGCCACAGCGATGAAATTTTCCAACAACCGAAAAGAGACCATTAACCTCGTTTCAACGTGAATAGAAAAATCGGTGCCCCAATTGTTTATTTTCGTCCCATTTTTTGATGTGAAAGTCCATAAGTCCCAGTTTTGAGCAAAAATATGTTGATGTTGTTGTTGTTGCTGTTGTTGCCATTGCTGTTGTTGTTGTTTTTGCGATAGCTGGGACTATTTCGTGAGACTAGTGCACATGCGGAAGATAGAAATATTTACCTATCATTTTGGAAACAAAAGTGGCTCTACTTTCTCCCATATTTGGATATTTCCATTTGACAATATCTTCCAACGTCACTGCAGCCAATGAATTTAGGCCTGACGAAGCTGAGCTGCAAATAAAAAATAAATTGTAATTTTTCTGATTCCAGGAAGAGTCGTTAAATTCACAGTTGTTAAATGCTAGAAGCCAGAAACAGAAGCAAATCCACGACAGTATTCAAACCAAAATTTTCCCACCAGCTAGAGCAAAGACTACATCCATACGCAAACATTTTGAACGGTTGAGCAACTGTAAAAGTTAAATTTAGCTGATTTCTGTTCAGAAAACGCTCGTTCCATTTACAAGTTCAGTTCCTCCTAGCTTGTAGCAATGTCAACACCTGCCTAAAATTTGCCAATCACAACTAGCTTTTGGAAAACCTACATTTTCTCTCTCACTTAAGATCAACTTCATCTCAATGAAATAACTCCAGGCATACTTAATTGGGAAATCTTCTCAATGTATCACTGAAACAAGTGCCAAACAATAGACCTTTTAGCTATTCTATAAAAGAGCCTGGATCGAACGTTATTTTTATACATTTTATATGCTACGCTCGATCGAGTGGCGTTAGAGCTTCTTTCACCATTGTGCATATTCGAAAATTCTACAAAATGTAGCTAAACATCGTTCGATTCTGATTCTTTTCAGAATAGCTAAAAGGTCTATTGAGATATTTCAAAGTCTACTGTATTGCTGGTACCTATTATAACCAGCATATGATGTGATTCGTTTACACGAATGAAAAAATGAGAAAGGTTGAAAATACTATTCTGAGCATAATGAATAATTGCTTTCAAGTTAGATCCTCTAATTAATTCATCGCGAAATCCTAAGAACCTTACTCATTACAGACCAAACCAGGTTACTTTCGGTGCTCGCAGTCTCAAGTTCTTAGGACCGCAGATTTGGAATTGCTTACCAAATGAGCTAAAATCGGCTAAAAGCCTTAATATTTTCAAAAGGTTAATATTACAATGGGATGGCCCCACGTGCAAATGCAACGCCTGTCGTTTTACTGTAAATAATGTACAAACCGTTCAAAAAAATTTATTTATTTTAATTTCATTACTGTATCCATCGATTTTGATTAGTTTCCATGTACATATGTACATAGTAGACTATATGATTTTTTTTCAATCGATGTAAAATAAAGATACAACAACAACAACAACAACAACAACAGCAACAACAACAATTACCTTAAAGCACCGCTGAACAAACAAGCAATGTATATCCCAGGTATTCCTTTCAGATGAGATAGTTTATGAACAACAAAGTATGGGATGATCTAAAGAGAAAAGAAATATGTTTAACATCTCACAAAATGCATGCTCGCTATCTCAGTATTGGAACGGTTGCATGATAAGTTGTGGACTTGACTCTGTCCAAATCAAACTTTTCGTTTAAAAAAAAGTGAGGAATTTTTAAGAAGAGGATCCTAAAACTTAATCGAATTTCGCATTTTCTTTTCCGAAAAAGTTGTCATGGTCTTGGAAGATGGGATTATTAGCCATGAAAATTTACCGACAAATTGATGATCCCAGTGACTCACGATCTTAGTTCCCCAATTTGTCTGTTTTTGCTTGATATTCAAGGAGCAGTATTTTCAAATGCTATGATATTTTTATGACTCACCCAATAAAAATCAACAAAGACAGATTTTGAAAGACAATAGCACGAGTGGCATTTGATTGACACTGACAAGGACAGATTTTGTAAGACAAAAGCATGATTGGCATTTGATTGACACCGACAAGGACAGATTTGGTAAGACAATAGCATGAGTGGCATTTGATTGACACCGACAAGGACAGATTTGGTAAGACAATAGCATGAATTGCTTTTGTTGACACCTGAATTCAAAGCGATTTGTAATCGCAGACAAAGGAAATTTCCCCAACCGGTAATTCAAAACAAACCAAGCCGCAAAAGTTTCTCTGAAGCCCAGGTAGCTAGCGCGATCGTTGTGCATTCCAGAAATTATTTTAAAGAGCAGACATGAGCATATATTGACAGAGGAAGAATATATCTTCACATCTACCTCCGGCACATTATTTATTTGGTTCAGAAGGTGAGCAGTAACTATTTTAATAACACCCACAAGAATAAGAGAATTGAGTCGCCTCCCAATCAGCTTTTGAACCAAATAAAAAAAATGCCCGAGGTAGATATGTAGATATATCCTTCTTCTTTTGATCTATGCTCATATTTGCTCTTGTAAACAACTTCTGGAATGCACAACAAGCGAGCTAGCTACCTGGGTTTCAAACAAACTTTTGCAGCTTTGTTTGTTTTGAATTACTGGCGGAGGGAATTTCCTTTGTCTGCGATCACAAATCGCTTTAAACTCAAGTGTCAACAAAAGCAACTCATTCTATTGTCTAACAAAATCTGTCCTTGTCCCTCCCCCCCCCCCCGCATGCATATGTGCTGAGTGTTCCCCTTGGGGATTTTTTGGGAAGCAGCGTAGAAAAACAGTAAAAGTACCTGGTCATTGCTTTTGATTATTCCAGCCGTTTTTAAATCGCAGTCTTTATAAACTGCATACATAACCAGTCCAGCCAGTGAACAACAGCCAATAAACAAAGCCATGAAAAATATGTTTGCATATAATGCCCTGTGAAAAGAATACCGAGAAAACTTGAACAGCATAAGAGTATAACAAGGCTCTTGAATCTCAGAATAAGAGTTTATTTTGCTCCTCGAGGTATTGTAGAGTATTTCGCAGGTAGTGTAATAAGCATCGTGTATTGTAGAGTTTCAATTGATGATATAAAAAAAGAGTTTGTGGAGGTAAGGAGCAAAACAAATTGGGAAGATCTCTTTCTCCAAAGCTGTTGATATTCGATAGACGAAAATCTTTGAGCAAAAATCTTGAAGAAAATAGTTTCCTATGCATGCTTTCTTAAACAAGGGCCTTCCTTTTACACAGAACTTGATTCTATGACCTTGCAGTCAGTCTGTCATGCATTTGATTGGGTGATAAGGGCAATACAAAGAATAGGAGAATTGGATGGTTGCTGATCCTAATGACTTTCTACGACCGTAGAAAGTGATAACGATTAGCCTTCATTCTAAATGCACAGATTCACAAGGGCATCTGCTGTGTTGAGCTCTGACTTCGCTGCGGCCATTCAGATAGGTGACAGACTGCCTTTAACTTTAACTACCTTCAGGTACGTAGTGACGCGCCATAGGAACATTTTGAAGACTACCTGCTATGAAATTTGATCAAGAACGCTTTTGGTGGAAATAAAAATTGATTACCTTTTAACATTCTTGAGCGACGATGCAGACAAAAATCTTTGAACCACAACTTGTGAAGTTGACCATGGTTGACTCATAGCAAAGATCCCTCCAACTGCCAGAGTCCAAAATGTGTTCCGTGTAGTAGGGTCGGGATCAAAACTGTTAAAGAGAGAAACCAAAGAAGTCAGTGCACAAATTTTATGCCAATTTTTTCTTCCATTTGTTCTTTGCTTTCTTCCCATTCCTTTCAAATCGTTAAACATCTCATCGACTAATAATAAAACTTTTCTTTAGATATACAGTATACCAGAAATTGCATCTACAATCAAAACATTAGCGATCACAAACAAAGGAATTTTCTATGCGCATACTAACCGGTTTTGTGCTGTACAGGAAAATATAAAGCCCGAGGACTTAAAAGTACAGACCAAGCTCTAAACATCTGCCTAGGGTATTTTCTAATTCACAATTTTCTTGAGTGCTGTTGCGTGAATGTTTAACTTTACTCACTCAAACACTGTCAAACGCTTTCCCTCCTTCGCAATTTCGAGTACTTTTCCAAGACCACCAACCTCCGTTGCTCCAACGCCGATTACAACAATAAGTCCAGTCAGCATAATTGTGGCTTGGAACACATCAGTCCAAACAACAGCTCGCATACCACCCTGCAAAATGAACCATTATACTGCCTTGACAAATGTATCCCCTTGCTTAACATATGTAGCTTAGGCCGCTTTCGCTGCATCAAGCAAGTGCAACAAGGATAGATAGTTACAATAGGATCCGCTTCTTTTCATTGACACCTAGATACGAAGCGATTTGTGGCTGCAGACAAAGGGAATTCCATGCCCGGTTTGTCAAGTCATAAACGAAAACAAAGCAAGCCGTAAAGTTGCCGTGAAACCAAGGTAGCTAACTCGCTCGTTGTGCATTCCAAAATGATTTTAGAGAGCAGTGATAAATAGCTTCATGTGAGATAAGAAATAGTTTCTGTGAGGTGAGAAATAGTTGAAAACTCTCTGATGATTATCGTAATTTTCACGAGAGCTATGACATTGGAGGCTGCTGTTTCATTTCATCCATGGAGCTATTTATCGCTGCAAAATAGTAAGACAAAATGGCCGACCGCTGGTTTCAGTCATCAGGCAAATTTGGTCTCCTGAAGGTCATAGCTCCATCATTTTTAAACGGATTTTTACGGGGATGGTAGCAAACTTTAATTGAATATCTGAAGAGCAACATCATGCAAAATTTTGGCGAGAATCTCTTGCCATTTTGTTGTTATCTTCAGGCAAACGGGGCACAATTTATTTTGGACACCCTGTATGATTTATTGAAAATAATCGAAAGTTCACAGACAATGGTTTGTAATGGTTTGTATGGGCCTTAGCGGAATGGCTATAACAGTAAATAACAATTCAATTCAATGGAACAAACTTAGACGAATGTCATCAGTCTAGGCCTTAGCTACACTCTGTACTATCTCAACAAGTTATTGTTTTTAAATCATAGGGTAGCCAGAGGTAATTATACGAGCTTACTCACCAAGGTTGTATAGAATGTGCATACTACCCCTGTGGATATGATCGTGGCTGCCATAGGGACACCAGCAACTGAAACATAAAATCTTCGATAAAATAGACCTTTCGCTAGCCTGCGTGCAGACTTTACCTTTCTACTGCGAAGGAGAGCCGTTGAGGAACTTACAAGATCCTCATAAGCTCTTCTTCGCAGTGGAAAGTAAAGTCTGCACGCAGGCTAATCTTTCACGAGTTCCTTCTTGAAAACAAAACAAAGGTAGATAAATCGCAAATCGTTAAACTGAACAAATGAACCTCGATTTCATTTTCATAGTCGATGCAAAATCGTACATTTCAAAGACAGCCATGAGCGTTGAGAATAAACGATAACTGGGAGAGGGGTAAAGGTTTCACACGTTGTTTCATCCAATTGAAATGGAGACAAGGAAAATTCCATTCCATGCGTTTTAGTTCACAAAGATGTTCTCAAGCAAATAAACATGAAAATTTTTAGCTGTTCTTAAAGGATCTGTACTCAGTCCTTTTCTTGTCGCTTGCATTTACCGACAACGTTTAGCGTGTAAACAAGTACAAACAAGTACATTCTTATGACATACAATCATGGACCAGATTGATTAACCAGATTGATTGATTGATTGATTGACTGATTAATTGATTAACAAATTGATTAATTTATTCGGGATACTATCAGTGAAAGCCTTAAGGATCCTCTCCAGAAGAGCTAGACCCCCGTTTAAGATCTTTGGATTCTGCGAAGTAGCGATTTCAGGGTCATCGTCCTTCATTCATCCTTTGTAAATTCGTGCATGCCCCAAAGATCTTCGCCCATTCCATTAATCAGCGAGCCAATTAAAGTTAACGTCTTTTCCATTGTGATTTGCAAAAGGAGGGGTTCGCAGTATCCCGAACAATAATACCATCATGGCTCAAGCCGTTAGCGGTCAAATCCTGGCCAATCAGATGTCAATATTTCCTGTTTACGTACAGTAGTTTACGTACAGTAGATCAGTTACCCGTAGATGGCTTGGAACACGTTAAGGTCGGTTGTCTTTGCACGGTTATTTTTGTAACACGGTTAAATATGCTAAGAGTTGAACGTAAAATTATGGTTCTATCAAGATCGAATGACAAATAAAAAATGGAAACCAACAATTGTAGGTTAAAAATCAAGTAGGAACCTGCTTCCAGTGCCAAACTTGGGGCAAAAATAACGACAGACAGATACAGAATCTGCAAAAGAAAGAGCCAAATTTAAAACGAGTAATTTTTAGAAAAAACTTTGTGAGGAATGAGGAAATGCCATTATTTATTTTGATTTCCCTCCTCTCCACTCCTTTCAAGTTCTGAAACTCTATAAGCAATAATGCACAAAGTTCTAAATCAACCATTAAAGGGCACACCAATGCACAAACTGGTTTCTTCCGACGAGTAGACCCATTATCCTAAAGAATAAAGGGTCTACGAAATAAAGAGATAAAGCTTGCTACGGCTGCCCAATTAACTTTGTTATTCCACCCTTCAAATAATGTGTGAAACGAGTCTAAACAAAGGCTGCATAAATTAAGTTCTAGAAATCTGGAACTGTAGTAGCAAGCTTTTGCTCATTGATTCGTAGACCCTTTCTCTGTTGGGATAATGGGTCTACACGTAGGCTACACTTTAGGAGGAAGGGAAAGAAATAACCCGTCTTAGATAACTTGAAGGGCCATGAAGGGCCATGAAGGGTTACTTACATACTGCATAATGAATAGTATGCAACCAACCAATCTGACGGCTCGGTTATATCGCCTCTCTAGGTACTATAAAACAAGAACAAGTGTGTAAATAAACAAACATGACTAGATATAACCAGGGGTGGCGCCAGGGGAGGGCTAGGGGGGGCTACAGCCCCCCGTCGGAAGCATCTAGCCCCCCCGTTGGAGGAAATTTTGGGTTATTGTCGGAGGAAATTTGGCAAAATAACGTACGAAAACTGCATTTTCTAGCCATTTTAGCCCCCCTGTCGGAAGTTCCAGCCCCCCTGTCGGAAGATTTCTGGCGCCACCCCTGGATATAACATCAATCAGCGAGTGCCGCACTCGTTTCTCCTTCGCAGCGTCATTTTAGTACCTTACGCCCCCGCAGAAGTAATTATATTCTTTTAATGCTGATAGTCCACTGGTATGAATAGAATTTGGAGCAAGTCTATCCTTGCTTATGCATACACATTAAAATTGAATGAAATCCATAAAATCTACGAAAATAAACAAAAATGACCGCAAAGCATGCCGGTTGCCAAAGAACCTTTAATTCATTCTTGAAAAAAATGTGACAAGGATGCAAAAAACTGAATAGTTACCTCATTGGCACTTGTGACTTTTGTTTGATAAAAGATCGGCGCATAGATCTGAGCTGCAAGTAGCAAAATAATTACATAACCAAAGAAAGAAACAATGTATTCGATGCCATATGTGTAAACTTCAGAGGGTATTCCCATGAGTGCAATCGCTGAAATGAACGAAGCTATCAAGGATATTGATATCGGTATCCAGTGCATGCTACCACTTGCAATGAGATACTCCCTTGTCGTTGTCTGCTTGCCCTTGTAGCCGTAATAAATCCCGATTGAACTGGATAGAAGCAGCATCAAGCCAAAAACGAGATAGTCCCAGACTGAGAGAGATACAGCCGCCATAGTTAAAAAGACGATGGCAGTCGATGTAGGCCACGTTCTAGAACAGAATGTACAAGTAGTAATGCTTTAGTAGGCTTTGTGGGATATTGCGAAATATCAATTTTGGCACAGGCAACGTATAGACTGTCCTCCTTGTATGCAGCGTGTGGTGTGAATGAAAGTCAACAACGATCCGTTGATCTTAGCCCTTGCATGCCAGTACTAATGCTAGAGATCACACTTTATGAAATATCGCTAAAGGCAGACTTGGGCAGACTGTTTTGGCTTCCTGCTTGGATGCAGCTCAGATATGGTGTGAATAGATCGTCGATTTCAGCTCTCGTTACCGTAGCATGCCCGTAGTGATGCTATAAATTACCATACTGGCACAACAACCACAGCTACACAGTGTCGAAAATAACATGCACAAACTACCCTGACTGTGTCGATTTTAAATTGACTGCACCTCAGATGAAGTGCGGGTAGACCGTGTTTGTCATCTTTGTCTCATTCGTGGATTCTTGAGAGCTTTGTTGGAAAATGATACTAACCGTTTGTACCAGGTTTCTCTTTTCAAGCCTGAAACCATATAATCTTGTAATGAATAAGATTGCCCATAGCAAGGCTGACGGCCATGTCAACAAGACCTTGGCATTTCCCCTTGTATAGGTGTATAGGGGGCACTGAAACTTGGGGAAGGGGCACGACACTTTAAGGAAAAAATGCCGTAGTTTCAAAATCCATGTCAAAATTTATCCTCGAAAGTCAATAAATTCATGTTCTATGCATCATTTTCCCAGTAAAATCTTCTAAATGTGGGCCTGAAACAAACAAACAAAATCCGACAAGTGGAGTAAAATTTCCGAGAAATGGCCTTCTGGGGCGCGCTCCACCCCCCAGCCTCCCCCCACTGGCTTCGGCCCTGCTCAATCTTATGCCATCGGAAAGATTTATATTCTATTGAAACGGCTAGTTTGTTTGTTAAATCAAAACACAGTTCAAGGCGAGGTTCAAGGTAACTTAATAAAGCGACAAGAAACAGAGAACCATGGAATTTCGGGGGCAACTTTATATTGAATAATGTACGTTTATCAGTAAATGAAATACGATCCCGCTGCGTAGGAGTTTGAGTTTTGAGCACTCCTCATGAAATAAAATTCGGACCTGAGGCTCGAATGAGTCTTTGGAGATAAAAGGAAGACTCTACGCCATAGTTTACAGCTCGATTTAACATTTTCATTTTCAGACAAATTTTTGATTAAAATTGTGGAGAACAATATGGTTGCTACTGATTAAAGAAAACTACAAAAAATATTCGAGCAATTCCAAGCAAAGATAGCAAACCCCCAAAAATTGTGTACCCAGTGACCAACCCCTTGGTCGCGCCCCTGGTTGTGTCAATTTCCTCCCCGATCATGCCATTTGTCGCCTCCTTCGAACAATTTGTATCACGGGAAAACTGTTGGTCTCAAACCAAATTCAAACTCTGCGATGGCCAATAGACGATTACGGGATGGCGTCGGAGGCATTTGACCAAGATGCATTGCGTAGGTTCGCGCAACTGTGAACCAAATAAATAAAATGCGCGAGGTAAATGTGTAGATATATCCTTCTTCTTTTGATCTATGCTCACATTTGCTCTTAAAAACAACTTCTTGAATGCACAACAAGTGAGCTAGCTACCTGGGTTTCAGAAAAATTTTGCGGCTTTGTTTGTTTTGAATTAGAATTTCCTTTGTCTGCAATCGCAAATCGCTTTGAATTCAGGTGTCAACAAAAGCAACTCATGATATTTGAAAAAATCTGTTCTTGCTTATGCCGCCTTTGTCCCTTTGGGAGAACCAAAATGTCATTCCTCCCGGGAGCATAACATTATTCCATCATCCTCCTGAAACGATATGATGCTTTAGCACAAATTATCCCTCTGAGAGGACGGAAGTGCTATCCCTCTGGGAGCAGAAGAACATTCCGGGCAATTTCATCCTCCTGAGAGGCTAACACGTGCTAAAATGTATTGAAGTCGGATTAAGTCTCAGAATGACTTGAAAAAGTCCAGACCAAAAGGAGAAAAGACAAAGAGAGAGAGAATAAATTGATACAATCCCACGGAGAAAAAGGCCCTAACACATCAAGGTACGCGGTCCGCTTTATAGGCTAGCTAAACAATCATTGGAGAGCGTTGATTGACATGTGTCTAAATAAGACGTAGATATATTTGTTAATCACAGCAAAGTATTTACTATCATTAGCAGATCACTACGAAGCGTAGTTGGTAACAGGGAGAGTTTTCACACACTGCAAGAAGAGTCGAAATAAATAAACGAAAAAGACACGAAGACATGGCTGAAACTCTATCCGTTGCAGATTACTTGGTTTTCGCACTGATGCTTCTCCTCTCAAGCGCAATTGGCATTTATTATGGCTGGAAAGGCAAGCAAACGAGTACCAAAGAATACCTGACTGCTGGCGGAAGTATGCATTGGATGCCAATCTCCATTTCGTTGTTAGCATCTTTCGTGTCCGCTGTTGCATTGATGGGAATACCGTCCGAAATCTACACTTATGGCATTGAATATTTCATCACGTATCTTTCGTTTGTTGCTATGCTGATGCTGTCCGCTCAGGTCTATGCACCAATTTTTTACCAGACAAAAGTTACCAGCGCAAACGAGGTAAGATAAATTCACTTCTATGATGCTGTATCGTTCTTTTCGAAGCATTGCCCAGCTCTCTGGATTAAAACGTTTCATATAACTTCAATTGCTTCCCTTCTTCCCATTAAATTTCTTCCCTGCAATTTTCCACCTTAAATCAATATGCCTCAATGCTTCCTACACAATGAACTGCACGTATTTTTTTCACAAGATACGACCTACAAGAAAGCCACCTCTCAGATCACGAAAAATTAAGAAACTCTAATCCTGGGGAAGATGCCATAATATTTAATAAGAAATTATCAATTGTTTTTCATTTGTTTCCCGTAACTGTATCATATTATACTAGAACGGTACCAGACCAATGTCTAAATATTGGAAAGTCTTCAAAATTCTTCGTTGTTATTAAATGCCACGGAAGGTATCGTAATTTCAAACATTTTGTTCCAGGGCTTTCCAGGATAGAGTCTGAAATTTGTCTATGGCAGGCGCACCCCCAGTTTTTTTCTCAGGACGAACGAACAACGCCAATCGTCAATATAGTCAATATAACAATTCATAACGAGGAGAGCAAAAAATATCTCAATGTTTTTACCACAATATTCGTTAGCCTGTGGTGCTAACAAGCCAAATGTCATCAAACTATAAGTACCTTGGGAACTGAATCAAGGGGACCATTCTCTTCTGTCTGACTACAGTATCTCCTATCTGACTTCACGTACGTTACGTAGCATAGTCTATTCATTATAAGAAACTGCTTGAAAGAAATTCAACTCTCGGACCGCCAACCCTAGTACTGGAAAAATAGAACTTACAGTAAATCTTCATCTACATCTGACAAATACTGTCTCCTTCTAAAAAGAAGATTCTGACTGGGGATAAACGGAGATAAAATGCAGCGACGCATTGCCATAAGAAGTGAGAACGTTGGATTGAGTTAACTTTAGCGAGGTACTAGACTGCGTATACCCTTCAAGAATGTGTTGACTCCTTGGTTCTAGATGGCATCTGATTGGCTAACGTTCGTGTGAAATGAAACTGATCACATGAGAAGCATTGTGCAACAGCAAGTTCCTTTTAATTTGTTAGGAGTGATAATTGCTCTTTATCACATGGATCACATGATACACGGCAAAGTTAAAAATTCGATTCTAAAGAATAAGTACTGCACAATTTTTGTTAAATCGTGCCTGAAAGGTTGCTACCAAAAACTCTGCTCGATATCTAAAATTCCGGAAAAGTGAAGATCACAGGAAGTAGGAAAAAGGAAGCCAAATTCAAGTCATATGTCGCCATTGGGATAGGGAAGGAGGAAAGTAATTAGTAAATAGTAGAATATGTAATTAAGACAAGGTCAAGCAAGGGCGCCTACCTTGTAGGAAGTGTGTTTATTCCCGGTACTGTACGCGTAGTAATTGGTGTCCTATGACCCGGTATTTTCAAATTCTAACGTCTGTTAGAGTTGACCAATCAAAATTCACGCTGCCTGATTCGAGGGGCATTTCACTCATTCGAAAAAGCGTACGAGATTTTTTCAAAACAAAAAGATTTTTACGGATTTTTGATGGATTTTTCTTGACAACAAAAGGATTTTGACCGAAGGTGTACGAGATTTCTTAGGAGTGAAATGCCCCTGGGCCTGATTCCCTGTGGCCAGATCGTACAAATGATATCGAGTTACATAAACAACGGAATTTGAAACCACAAAGTTATTCATACGTCATCTTGACCTTGAGAGGACTGACGCTGTCTGTGTACTGCTTGGTCACGGTACGGTTCTAGGACACTCTCTGTATTGGGTCACAGGACACCAATTACTCTACAGTACTGGCAATAAACACACTTCCTACAAGGTAGGCGCCCTTGGGTCAAGGAGCAGCAAAGAGAAGAGCCGAAGAGCAAGATGTCCACCAAATTTGGATTGTTTAAACTGGATCTTATGTCTCTCAATAACATATTATTCGAGGGGCATTTCACTCCCAAAAAATCCCGGGCAAGGTCTCTCTGACTGCCGCCGCAGTTGCACTTCCTAACCACCACTTAAAATAATCTATCTCTACTTTTCAGATGACTGCAGAAATTTGATAGTTAGATTGTAGAAGTATTGTGACCAATTCTTACCCAGTTTTGATATTTATAAATCTGTTGATGTTGTGACAAACTCGATTTATTTGCTTCACCCAATGAATTGAATTCACCCAATTGAATTCTACCCATAGCCTTACGACACTCTGATGGCCCTAAAAGAGAGCAAAGTCACATACATATTTAAATCGAAAATTCAATTACTATTGACCTAACACGACGCCTGAAATAACGCAAGAATGCTTTGACTTGGAGATGGTTCGTCAATTATTTATCCATTCCATATCCATATCCATTCCAACTGAAAATGAACGCTTTGAGATGCTTTGAGCATGTAGCTCATTTCCTAAGATCCAACAATCTGGGGCACTTTCATGTGAAATTGGCCAATCGTTTGTTTTTGTTATCTCCTAACAAACATGTCGATAATTGTTAAAACATTATTATTTGCATTTTTAAGATCACCAGTATCTGCTAAGTCAAAAGTATGCTTTTTCAATGTCAAAATGCAAATATTATCGAGGAAGGTGAAAAGTAGATTCGGTACATTGACACAGAGATCAAGTGAAGGGCCTTGTCTTGCAGATTCAATTGTGTGCTTTGCATTTTGAAGTAAATAGTCTGGTTTAAAAATACAGCAAAACTGACTCAGAGAAGCTTGTGCTGAAATCAAACCTGAAATCTGAAATCAAACCTGAAATCTGAAATCACCCAGAGTCCCTTGCGGGCACGCTGAAATTACAGACAGTCTGAAAATCAAATTCGGCCTAAGCGGAAGCCATGGATCCTTCCTGCAATACCGTAAAAGCTCTATTAAGCCCCCTCTCTATTAAGCCCCCTCTCTAAAAAAGCCCCTCCCCTCTGAGCAAAAATTCTAAATAAGCCCCCTCTCTATTAAGCCCCCTCATTTAAATCAAATTCCAGAGGTTATCAAAAAGCTTTCCCATTTATTGAGCTAGATAAGTTTGCATGTTAATTTCGATATGATTTGGGATAAAACTGGATAAAACTGTGTCGAATTCATGTATTTGACTCGTAAAATTGTATGTTGAATCTGCAAGATATGGCGTAAAAGAACTAAAAAGCTATCATTTTTATTATTGTCATTTGATTTTGTGAATAACCCCCCTCTCTAATAAGCCCCCTCTCTTTTAACCCCCCCCCCTCTGGAGTGTCCGAAATCAAATAAGCTCCCCGAGGGCTTAATAGAGCTTTTTAGAGTAGAGAAATTTTACTTTAATTCCACTGTTCTGTAAAGTTTGGGGTATTCTAGAACCCTAAACTTTAACCTCGTCTACGATCGAATGAATGTACGTTACGTTTTCTAAATCTATTCGTCAAGATTTTACACGTCAATGTATCCGATTTTGTGACAAAAATCTTTGAAGTTTTCACGTCTTTTCTCTCTCCAAAGAGAATTACAAACGCTACCGGGTGACCCAGAAAAAAGTGACCCAACGCAATCTGTTACAGAAAATTAAGTAAATGGCCGATTGAAATGCTTCAAACGTTGTTCTTTCGCTAAAAGACTAGCCTACATTATGAGTATTTTTTGCAATTTTTTGGGCACGGTAAAGTTCCCAAAATAAGGATTTTGAAGAAAAGGGCAGGCTTGATATCCTCAAAAAATCGTCAAAAACAGGGGATCGATTTAAAGCCATTTCAGATCTTCAAAACAACGAGAAGCGTGTTTCATTTTACCTGAGAATATCTTTAAGTACCAAGGGACAATAAACTTGCTCTGAAGACTTCCAACTGGGTTGCCTATTCCCAGGTTGAAATGAAACACGCTCCTCGTTGTTTTGAAGATTTGAAACGGCTGTAAATCGATCCCCTGTTTTTGACGACTTTTTGAGGATTTTATGCATGCCCTTTTCCTCGAAATCCTTAATGTTGGAAATTTACCGTGCCAAAAAAATTGCGAAAAATACTCATAGCATAGGCTAGTCTTTTAGCGACAGAACAACGTTTGAAGCATTTCAATCGCCACTTAGTTAATTTTCTGTAACAGATTGCGCAGGGTCACTTTTTTCTGGGTCACCCGGTATAGAAAGAAACTTTTATTGTTCGAAAGCACAAACAGGTCCCAGATAGCGACATACATTTTCTTAATGCTCAGGTTCATGCCAATGGAAAAGTACCCCCAAAGTATTACAAACAGGTGTGTGCAACACGAGCATCAATTTTCAAAAGGCTGATGCGTCATTAAATGTCAGCTATATTTGGGCAACGTCAAGAAAAACGCTTCAACTATGAATTCAATTTGCGTCAAACGTGTGTGGTATTGCATCCTATTTCAGCATTTATTCAACATTTAACTCTGCGTCTTTATTTGGTTTTTGTTGGAATGTTGGGATGGCTTGACTTAGCTTGTAAGTGTCATATTCCTCATCCATAGCTTACTCCCCCTAATAGCACTGCCACAGGTTCTATAACGATGCAACGAGGACTACGTTTGATGACATTCTTGCTTCTTTTCACGTAGTATTTGGAAAAAAGATTCAGCCGAGGTGTGAGACTTGTGGGATGCATTCTCTTCATTCTCCAATATGTAAGCATTAATCTTGTGTAATTTCGACACTGTCGGGTGGGTTAAAAATACAATCGCTGTTTGAAAGGCCACTGCTCTCTGGGTATCAAGCTAATCATATTGGCAAGTATATGATTCGATAATGAACATGTTTAGATATATTTTAGAATTTATCTGACTGAAATCGGCCACTCCGTTTTGAAACTATGAGGGATCTTCTCAAGAAATCCGCTTCAAGAAACCTTCAAAACAGGTTAAAAATCACGACCAAATTTTCTGCCACATAAACAATGACTCTTACATGCTCTAGCATGTGTAATCCCTTTGGGAGGATGTCAATGTCATCCCTGGCAGCATACCAGCATAACAACAATGATTTCATCCCTCCAAGGGGACAGTGCGTGCTAGAAGTCATTGCAGCAAGGCAGTAATAACAGGAAAATTTGGTCGTGATTTTAGGCCTGTTGTGAAGGTTTTGTGAAGCGACTCTCTCAAGAAAATCCTTCATAATTTCAGAACGGAGTGGCCGATTTCAGTCAAATAAATCTTAAAAACAATCTAAACATGTTCACTATCGAATCATAGGCTTGCTAATATCAGTACCTTGATATCCAGGGAGCAGTCGCCTTTCAAACGGGGATTGCTTTTTTTACTCACTTTGCATATTCAGTGGAAAGAGCCGGAAATCATATCAAGCATTTGACTTCATTGTTCTGTGGATGATTCCAAATCGAAAACTTTCCCAGAAGAAAGTTCGACCATAGTTATGTTTTTCAACAAAACTTGTAAAAATCAATGATGACTTACTTCTGTACAATCTTTAAATGAATTTCAATTTGCCTTTCGCAGGTCTTGTATTTGGCTGTTGTTATCTTTGCTCCAAGTTTGGCACTGCAAGCAGGTAAAATACTATATCAGTAATAAAATACAGTAAATTCTCATCTTTATTAGTTCAAATCCTCAACTACATTCGTTGGGAAAAATTTTGAAATCTTGCAAAAAAAGACACAAGTCATTCCAAGTGTTAAAGGCAGTGTGTAAGTAGCATGCTTCGAGGGGGATATTTCGCAAACATGCGATATTTTGCTATGTATTCACGTGACTCATGTGATCAGCTTTCGTGAGAATATGAGATTGAGTATTGGATGACTTCTCAGGCAGTCTAAAGTCCAATGTTTTTCATGTGATCAGTTTGAAACAGCCTAAGTCTAAACCAATCAAATCATCCAAAAGCTGCATGCATGTCAGCATCTTGTCAGCAGTTTCAACGAGTGTGCATGCAACTGACCTTTACATGGACACACTGCCTTTAAAGTCAAAGGCGGTTTCAAGTATTACAGTTTCAAAGAGTGAAGACGACAATGCCAAATATTGGTATTTTAGCAACAATATCTTGCAAATAATCCCTCCTTGCAAGCTGATCGCCACAGCTTTATGCCTACGGAATCTTTTGAACCTCCTCCATAGAACGATAAATTTTCAACTGCGGTGTGTAATTACCCATGGTCTGAAAAGTCATACCTCCCCGCCCTCCTCTCCGTCGCCTGTTAGTGATAATTGAATTTTCTTTCAACAGTTGCTGGCGTTCCAATGGCTGCCTCTATCATATCAACTGGCGCCGTTTGCACATTCTACACAACTTTGGTGTGACTTAGCAATATTACTTTTATCTTCAAGATTTCTGTCAAAATTTACATGGTCATCACCAGCGATTACTGCCATATGGACAGTCTGGGGACTGCTAGTCATGGAGCCCATTTAACCCGTCAACTACAGATTGCAAACGCCTTTACTTCAAAGCATGTGAAAACTCCTAAATTCTAGCCTGCGTGCAGACTCAACTATCACGCAGGCTACTAAATTCTATCTCATGGCCGATGTCTCTTCAAACAATTTCGCTCGATCCAGACTCTTTTGTAGAATATCAAAAAAGTCTGTTGTATCGGACTATTCAGAGGATCGAGCGTTGTTGTCATTCTTTTTCAGTAATTTATTTAGAGTGAGCAGGAAGTACTTGCATGCCGCATCCAGGCATGGGAACCCTAATTTAACGTCCCTTCCGAAGGACGGGACTGTTGTCACCTCGTTGAGATGTAGATACTCGAACAATCGCAATCTTTCTTTCAGGGTGGAATGCGAGGTGTGGTCTGGACTGATGTATTTCAAGCTTGTATCATGATGTTGGGCCTCATTGTGGTTATTGTAGTAGGTTCTAATGAAGTTGGAGGCATAATCAATGTGTTGTATATTGCACAGAAAGGAAACAGGACCACTCTGTTTGAGTACGTATGGATTTCTAATTAACATCGAAACTTCCACCCTTTTTATGTTCATTTCAGCATCCGCTTTAGGGCAGCTAAGATATGCTTTCTCTTCTTTACGTTTTCATTTTCGTTTTCCATTTCCGCAAAACAAAGGCAGATCTGATAACAAAGGGCATCTGATGCTTTTGACTGACTCGCCTGTACAAAGTAGACTTGCTCCAAGTATATTCTGTGGTCTATCAGTGTTAAAAGAATGTATTGACCCCCTGGGGAGCGTAAGCAACTGAGATAACGCTGCGATGGAAAAACGAGGAGGAAACGAGATTTCATTTCATTCTCGTTTCTCCTTCGCAGCGTCATCTTAGTTGCTTACGCACCCGCAGGAGTAATTATTTTCTTTAATGCTGATAGTCCACTGAATAGACTTGGAGCAAGTCTAGCACAAAGAGACAATCAATCACAGACAAAGGCTTTCTACGGCCACTTTTGCAAGCTAAAGATGCAAATAAAGGAAGTAGCAAAAGGTGAAGTGAAGGTGAAGTTGCGTTTTTCAGCGCCAAGCACTGGGATCGCAGAAATAGAGCAGAGCTAATCGAGTCCGCGACCCCTTGTCATGACGCTCAAGTGGTGGGCTCCTACCGGGTATCGAACCCACTCCGCCTGACTGTTCTGGCTGCAAAGTCAGAGGATTACACCACTGCGCAAAAGACGGTTTAGAGCCTATTTACTCATGTTTTCTCATAATAACCCCTTTACGGATGTACAATCATATTGTACAGCACCTTCTTCGATGATTTTGATCCTATCCTGCCTACCTTTTGTCTCTTGCAGCTTCGATCCAGACCCAACAGTCCGAAACACATTCTGGACTCTCGTCGTTGGTGGCACATTCTCCTTGATTCCAAATTGGACGACGTCGCAAGTTGTTGTACAAAGATTCCTGTCTGCATCGTCACTGAAAAGCGTAAAAAAGTAATCAATACTTATTCCTGAAGCTCAGAATTTGGCAAATTTTTGAACATCCTATCCATTTTCGACTTTGAACATTCGATATTTTATGGACATAGAAGCAGCATTTTTCACAGTGCTAACCGGAGCTAAGATTTGTTTACAGTTTATGAAGCTGTGATTGGTTTATCAATGCTAATTATCACACGAGTTCCCAGTTCTTGTCAACCAATCAAGTTTTGAGTAATATGTTGGAAGGGCATCGACATAGACTGATTACATAGTCATAGTTATCGCTATTGATAGACTGATGAACGCTCAAACAATTCAATACAATTCCAAATATGCAAAAAAAGTGTAAGAAAGTGTTGTTGGTGTTTTTGTTGTTGTTATTGTTGCGATAACTGGGACTATGCAGTGAGTCTAGCATCGACCTTAAACGAAAAAGAAAACATTAATTTACATGCTAGCTAATTGCAATCAGATCGAAAATTTAATTCCAATTGCTTTTTCTACTTCATACCAAACGATTTTCCTTACCAGTGCCATACGGAGCAGCAGGCTTTGCTGTTATTATCGCTTGTTGTTGTTGTTGTTGTTGTTGTTGTTATTGCTTCTGTTGTAGCGACAAGTCAGTTTGGGGAACGAAACAAGCAGTGGTGGAAAAAATATTTGCCTTCCTGCGAAGGAACGTCAAACCAGAATCCTTCCTTCCATTGTTTTATTGATTTCCGGCAGTCCAAGATTTCAGAGTAGTCGATAATCCACCAGGAACTAAAGTTACTTTTAAAGCTTCCTTGGATCACAAAACTGTAAATGAAAAGAGCATATTCCAAACATTGATTTTCTCTTTAGTCCTTCCTGTCTCTTGTATGTCTTCAATTTTTGCTTTCTTTGTCATCCTATCTTCCATCCTTCTTTCTTCCTCCTATCCTTTTTCTTTCCATCCTTTTTTCCACCTCTGCTTTCATTTCTTCATTCCTCCATTCATCGTTTTCTTTCTTTTCTTCCTTCAATTCTGCGTACCCTCTTTCCTTTCCTTCCTTCATTCCAGACAAACAAGCTTCCTGCGAAGCTGCTTCGCGCACTTTTTCCACCTCTAGAAACAAGAGACTTTTGGAATGAGTCTACCCATGCACAAGGACCACATCAATGAGTAAAGCTTGGATCCATCTGTTTAGACTTTTCTTGACGGTAGATTTTCTCGATTGCCTTCCAGAGCTCTGTACTACAATGTTCTGTTCCTGTTCATCTTCGTTGGTTGTTGTTGCATGGCTGGGTTAGTTATGTATGCTGTGTATGCTGATTGCGATCTGAGAGCTATCAAGATCATAAAGAGTAATGATCAGGTATGTGTACCATCAATAGACTTTTAGTAGACTTAATACAATTCGTCCCAGTTTTCGCTCGCAGGTACAAAAACATTTTTAACTACTTATTTATTGAACTGAATTGCTTAACCTACTTATCTATTGAATTGAATTGCTCGCGCAAACGGGTAGATTGAGCGAAAAGGTTCACATCAAAAATACAAAAAACCAGCGAAATTTACGACGAATTGTAATTAGTCTAAACCTTTAGCTATTCTACAAAAGAGTCTGGATCGAGTGATTTTTTTATCAATTTTGTTTTCAAAAGTTTCAATTTAGTGACGTTACAGCTTCTATCTCTTTTGTGCACATTCGAAAATTCTACAAAATGTATAAAAATATAATTCGATGTTCGATACAAACTCATTTTTAGAATAACTAAAAGGTCTATTTCTGAAGTTTGCTACTCTCCTCCGCCGGGGCTGAAATTACGGACCACGGAACCATGGACCACGGAACTACGGAACTAACGAAGAAACAAATGAAAAAAAAAACGCGGAGGAGAGTAATAGTTTGCTCAATCAAGTTATCAGCAAAACTAAAAGCTTGGCTCATTAACTAAAGCGTTTATTATTTCTGCATGTTTCACATCGGAGAGGTTCCAGTAAACAACGTTCTTGTATTACCCTTTGCGAACGGTTTTCAGATTTAGCTTTGACTATCACACCACGTTAACATTCAGAGGCCCACAAGTCTGGGCTACTGCTCCACAATTTATCCAAGATTCTACATCTCTTGCTGAATTTAAAAGAAAAATCAAATCTTGGTCTGGAAAAACCTGCCACTGCCGATTATGTAAAACTTTTGTTCCAAACTTAGGCTTTATCTGATTTTAACATTTATGGTTTTAATACTGAAGGTATTTCAATTTTGTCTATTTATTATGTCTACTATTTTACTACTTTTAACCATGTATTTATGTATATTTATGTATATTGTAATTTTAGTTGGCCTAAATTAGCTTTAGTATAGCTACTGTATTTGTTAGCCAACTTTTAAAGAAATTGATAGTAATAATAATAATAATAATTAACATTGTATCGGTATGGTTGTGAGCCGTCACAATGTCGTGACGGTTCAAGAGCGTTTACAATGCTAGCGCTCCACCGCAAGACTTTCTATAGATAAGACGGAACAAAAGTGTCACATATTAGCAGGAACAGTGTACACGGAAGGCTTATCGGTTACATTTTTATACAGATCTGCAGTTGTGCCAGTAATGTGGAAACGGGGTCCGCGGCGCGGGGTCTAAATGTCGCCTGGTCAAAACATTTGGACGAAACCAATGCAAACTGCAATGGCGCAATGCAATTTACAGTTTAGCAAAAAATCTGTTAATAGCAAACTTTGCTCCTGGAAATACGAAGCATTATTGATAAGACCTAAATTTCTTTGCAGATTATTCCGTACTTTGTTATTCACAAGTTGGGACACTTGAAAGGCATACCTGGAATATATGTGGCTTGTCTTTTCAGTGGAGCATTGAGGTAACAACCTTCTCTAGTTTTCTTAAACGTCTAGTTTGTAGTATCGAATATGTGGCACAGCTAAAATCGGAGTCCCAATCTTGCTCGATAACCAGGCAACATTTCTTGGATCTGAACAAGTGACAATTCATGGCATATGATGCTCTTTTGAATATTTCTCCAAGCGATTGACGCTTTGAATTGTGTATTCTGATGACCCATACTCGGGTTTCGGTAGTCAGCTGCAAAATTGCTGCAATTAGCAAAATTTGAGTGACTCTTTTCCGTTGCAGTACTGCATCTTCTGGCCTAAATTCCCTCACTGCTGTGACATTAGAAGACATTGTAAAGTGGAGACACCCTGATATAAGCGACAGTAAAGCAACTCTTGTTTCAAAATTCATTGGTAAGTATAGGATCTTGGCAAATGCAATCCGCCATATGAACCATCTGGTTGACACAAATTTGGCGAGGATCAATACTTTGAAGAAACCGGTTTCTATCGCTGTATATTTCGGCTAACTTGAACATTTCTAAATCATCATTTATATCGCAGGACTAGTACTAGATACATTTATAACGTCGATTTAACTAAATTTTTCGAATACAGGGTGTCCCAAAAAAATTGTGCCCCGTTTGTCTGAAGATTGCGACAAAACGGCAAAAGATTCTCGCCAAAAGTTTGCATGGTGGTACTCTTCAGATGTTCAATTAAAGTTTGCCAGCATCCCCATGAAAATCTGTTGAAAAATGATGGAGCTATGACCTTCAGGAGACCAAATTAGCCCGATCACTGAAACCAGCGGTCGGCCATTTTGTCTTACTATTTTGCAGCGATAAATAGCTTCATGGATTGAAAATGAAACAGCAGCCTCCAATGTCATAACTCTCGTGAAAATTCCGATAATCCTCGGAGAGCTCCATTATTTCTGACCTCACAGAGATTATTTCTTACCCTACGTGAGATACTTATCATTGCAAAATAGTAAGACAAAATGGCCGACCGCTGGTTTCAGTCATCAGGCAAATTTGGTCTTCTGAAGGTCATAGCTCCATCATTTTTCAACGGATCTTTACGGGGATGGTGGCAAACTTTAATTAAACATCTGAAGAGCACCATCATGCAATAGTTTGGCGAGAATCTTTTGCCGTTTTATCGCAATCTTCAGACAAACGGGGCACAATTTTTTTGGGACACCCTGTAGGGTTCGTATGAATTTTCACTGTCAGAATTGATTCTCACCCATATCAATAACTCTATTACGCCTTCAATTGCAGCTTGTGGATATGGCATCACTGTGATTGCATTTGCATTCTTGGTATCTACTGTTGGCAGTATGGTATTACAGGTAAGCAATGTAGTGGAGACCGGGGACAATTGTAACAAGGGGCAATTGTAACACTGACTCTCATGCTATGCAAAAAAGGGTAAAATCTGATTTTTGCACAGAACATGCTCACTCTAAACCTCTACCTTCAAGAGCACAATTAATCATCATTTAGACGATATGGCTGAGCTTCCAAAAAGTGTTACAATTGACCCCGGTCTCCCTACCACGTGAGTAAAGAAAAAAGTTTAGACGTTTGACGGGTTGTGAAATAAAAAGTACGCGGCTGATATTCAAAACTGAAATGTTAATCTATCATTCAAAGGCTAATTTAGATGTGAAAATTTTGTTTGGTAAAATCACTCATCTTTTACACTGAGGAATAAGGAAAATTCCGATAAGAGATTTGTATGGGTACGAAAAAAGAAGATTCCGGAAAAGATGGCATCGGGGGGCATTTGACAAAGATGCATTGCGTTTAATGATCATATTTCTATAGAATCATTGTTGATTCCATTATGGAACTCATTGCATTTTGGTCAAACGCCCCCGACGCGATCTTTCTGGAATCATCTATTCCACGTTCCATTCTGATCCATGATTTACTTGCCATTTAAGAAAATTAAATTCTATTTCTGACAGTGACAATTGTATTGAACTAAAATGTCAATCGTAAGTAAATCACGGACCAGAATGGAACGTGGAATTCTCGTTCCCAAAAAACCTTTTACCACTATTTTCCTGGTAAGTTCCGAGTCTAAATGGTGAGTGACTTTACCAAACAAAATTTTCACAGCTAAGTCAGCCTTTAACTGATAGATAAAAAGTTCATTTTTGAATATCAGCCGCGTATTTTTTATTGTACAGCCCGCTAAACGTGTTAGCTTTTCAAACATCTAAGTTAGCTTTTAACTGATAGATCAACATTTCACTTTTCAATATTGGCCGCGTACTTTTTATTTCACAGCCCTCCAAACGTGTTAACTTTTTTTTACTCAACTGCTATAAGCATCATGTAATGGTATTATGATCCTGCAGAAATTTTCTCTAAATTCATAAAAGATTTATCAAAACAGGAATGCATGTGGTTTTATCAATGAATTTTTATATTTTTCAGCTAGCTTATTCTATCACTGGCATCATTGGAGCACCGAATTTTGGTCTGTTTACACTTGGCATGTTTTGTGCAAGGGCAAATTCCAAGGTTGGTAAACTATTTCCAACTAAAATCTGTCTCAAATTAAAGTCACGTGTGATCTGCGATAACGCAAAATTAATTCAGAAATACACTTCAAATTTCATTCGCGGGAATTTTCACGTGACACCTAATTTGAGACAGACAGACTTATGACAATTTTTTGTCATGTCTTTTCGGGACAGATTTGTGGACACTACGGACTGATAGGTACTTTTATTGCAACAAACATAGCTTTACTTAAAACTCACTTTAGGATGAAAAGCAGTGGTGATTAAAGATTCAAAGGCAGTGGAAGTTTGGCCCAAAATTTCCAATCGTAAAGGCAATCACACTTCAAAGTTGTTTTGAAATTTAAGCACGAATTTTCATGGTTTTTAGGAAAAGCAACAGCTCCAACAAAGTATTCGTAACAATACATAATTTAGATATGATCGACATTATCTTCAAAAGGAATTTAAAATTGATAGCAAACATAATGTTTCAAGTATTTGGTCACCTCGGGATTCTACGTACTGTTTGGGTCATAAGTTACATATTGGAGTGAGTTGCAACTTCCTATCAAAGTATGTTTACCTGGTCGATTGATTAATCAATTAATCGATTGGATAATCAATAGTCTATTTATGAAGCGAAGAACGTCACTTCACAAGGGGCTTTTACCCCTATAGTTTATTAATGGATTGATTGATTGATTGATTGATTGATTGATTTATATTCAAGGGAGCATATACCGGAGTTATTACAGGCCTGATCTTGACAACGTGGATAGCTCTCGGTGCCATTATGTATCCAGGTGACAAGCAGCCAGCTCCAATTTATGTACACAAAGAGCAATGCGTTAAAATGGGATTCTCAATCAATGCAATCTGCAAGGGAGTTAATCCTACCAATACTTCTATGGTGAATACAACAATGATTTCTAGTACCTTGGCTTCTACCACAAGCAGTGCAGCACTTTGCAACACCACCATCAACGGTCTGGTACCGTATAGCTACACACCCAAAGGGTAAGTCCTAGACTTATGACATTTCGTCCCTTATTTCCCTGCGTTCTTTGATTTGCTGATATCACTTGGTCAATAGGGACTCATACCATTACCCTTATACAAAGTTATTCAAATATAGCTCCCGTATAGCTGCACACCCAAAGGGTGAGTCCAAGACTTATGACATTTCGTCCCTCATTTCCCTGCGTTCTTTGATTTGCTGATATCACTTGGTCAATAGGGACTCATACCATTACCCTTATACAAAGTTATTCAAATATAGCTCCCGTATAGCTGCACACCCAAAGGGTGAGTCCAAGACTTATGACTTTTCGTCCCTTATTTCCCTGCGTTTTTTGATTTGCTGATATCACTTGGTCAATAGGGACTCATACCATTACTCTTATACAGAGAATAGTAATCCAAAGTATCTGCGACAATCTCTGCAATTGAAGCTTTGATGGAGGATTTGTTTAATTGGTTCAACGCCAAATATTTGAAAGTTTTAATGGATATCAAAAGTTCCATCACATTTCATAGACATAGACAAGGAAACACTGCGAAACTTACGTAGAAGCTGCGATGAAACTGGCCGACATTAAATCTGAAGGCTTTAGTCACATGCGCGGGTTGTCTCGTACTTTCCAATTTTTTACAAAAATCTTGTACAGCGCCTTTAATAAACGGTGTAATATTTAGTTTAACTGATGCTGATACATGCGCGTCGAAACCTGTCTTGCAAGATTCCCTAAAATTCATAATTTTGTCTTAGTTTTTATTTCATTCATTTTTAGTGTGCCACTGGCAAAACTGTACAGTCTCTCTCATCTATGGTATGGAGCAATTGGCGCCGCTGCTACAGTCCTCATTGGAATTATCGTATCTTATGCAACAAGTAAGATTTTCATGATTTCTATGATGAAAAGCATGGAGCTCAAATCTTTAGAAAGGTGGGTGTAAAATTATATTAGGTTTTTCTTTTAATCATATGGCTTGAAAGGAACTCAACGTACTTTCCTGTAAATTTGGCGTGGAATTCTTTTGATATCTTAATTAGTTTCAAAATGGCGGCATTTACCAAATTTGAAAGTTTGACGTCATCAAATTTTAAATCCTAAACCAGAAAAGCTACAGATTTCTGCTTGCCACCATATCGTAGACCTTCACAAACTACGGTTTTCTTCAAGGTTATATCATTTTTCTTCTATTGGTTTAGGATTTACGATGATTTAATTTTTCCAAAATTTTCCATAACTTTTTTCAAAAATAATTGAATTGCCGCCACTTTGAAAGAAATCAAGATATCAAAAAATTTCAACGGCAGATTTATTGCGAACTACCATAAGTTCCTTTCAAGTCATTCAATTCAAAGCAAAATGTCATCGAAGTTTACACCCACCTTTTTAAAGATTTGAAAGATTTGAGCCCTATACTATGATGAAACCGGTTATCACAGGGTGCAGCCAGTGCTAAGAAAAGCCACCCTTCTTAAACCCAAATATTTTTGAAAATACCAGCAATCACTATGAGGGAGGAAGGCTTACTTTTTTTAGGTGCTTAGTAAGTTACGTTTTACAAGAAGGTTCGAGTTGGAGAAAATGTGGCCAAGATGTAGACCCTTTATCATTAAAAAGGTCAACTGAAAAGCTATATTTTCAATCATTCGTAATAACTGTAAAATTGAAATTTTGCAAGATTTCACTTTAATTTAACATTTAGGAAGACGCTCATGATAAAAGTGCATTTTGCGCTGGCAGATCATCCTCGATAATAATTTAATTCATCAGCATTATCATTTATTAACCACATATGATTGAAAACTTTGCAGTCAAAACTTTTCCTAACACAGTGAATTTTTGACCCCCTTAGGTCGTGCAGGGGACGACGAGACTGATCCAAGTTTATTGTTCGATTACAAAGCAGCTTTTTGGCAAATGGTTCCAAAGAAATGGAGAAAAAAACAGTTCACGTATGACATTGAAATTGACGAATCTTGTTATGAACTGAAGGTAGGAAAATAATGACAGCAATTCTAGTAGATAAAAAATACCGGGCGGGTAAAAAAAGTATAGGCACTTGCCAGAATGCACAGTTACGAAAAAATTTCCCAATCGGTTACTTCTTAAGGAAAACAGAATAACACAAGATCTAATATCATTCAAATTCTATCAAGGCTATCGTTGATTTATACGCTGTGCCTTAAGAAATTGCTTAGGCCAAAAGGCTAAAGCTCTGGTTTGCAGGAACAGGCAAATTTGAGTTTTCAAGATTAACATGCCTGCTCTCAATTTACCAATATCAACAAACGAGGTATCTATGTTCAATTCAAGTTAACTATCGAGGAATATTTTTAGAGTGACTAGACATTGATTGAAGCTAAATTGACAGCGTTGGAGTCAACCAAATCCGTTTACATTTTTTTGGGACACCCGGATAATTAGATACTAAATAAATGAAGTTATTTTCGGTTGAATGAAATGAATTAGAAAATAACAAAATTAAAATTTTCTCTTTTTAGAGAGTAGCATCCTTAGCTGAAAAGCAAAATGCAGAAAAGGCCTTCGAACTCAAAGCAGATGATGACGTCAAGGAAAACAAAGGGGCATGTTAGTACACTATGAACCTGAAGTTTTAATTACCTCTAAGGGGATAGCAGCTGGTCTAAGCAGAGTAGAAAAGTGTGGTAGAAGAAACTTTATATAAACACAACGACACATAATTTTAATATGTTTGTTTAATAAATTTACATTTTAAGTATACATAATTTTACAGTTTAACTTGAAATAGTTGTAATACTGACAGTTGAGATGTATGATAAAAACAAATCTCAACTGATCTAATTTTAGGGATCGTCTGAATTGATCGAATTGTTCTTCAGCTGAATTTCACCAAAGTGAATTTCAGTTGCAATTTAAGTATCCAGATATTGTAATTTGGAAGTCAATTAATTATCAACGGAATTCAGCTGTTCAGCGAGGGACAGTCGAGTATTGGCTAAAAAGATCCAATTTTTCTGGATATCTAATTAAAACATACACTGATTAATTCGTAAAACATGGACGCTATCACTAGTTACGCTATAACAGTTTGAGCAACATTATATTTTGCTATTGTTGTTGTCATTGCTGCTGTTGTTGTTGTTGCTGCGATAACTGGGACTATTTTGTGCTAATCAAAGCATTCGGCACTTCAAATTTCGGGATAAGATTAGCAAAATATTTTATCGTTCAAGTGCCGGTATTTAAGAGGTTTTGTCAGATGTTTTTCCACAATTTGCGGACATTTAAAACATAGGTCTCAAATCTTTAAAAAAGTGGGTGTAAAATTCTATCACATTTTCCTTTTAATTAAAGTGCCCGAAAGGAAATTTAGGTAGTATTGTGTTGCAAATCTACCGTAGAAACTTTGGATATCTTGATTAGTTTCAAAATAGCGGCATTTATTTTTTTATAAGATGTGACGTCATCGAATTTATAAATCCGAAACCAGAAGACGTACAGATTTCTTGTTGGTCTCATATCGTAGATCTTTATAAGCTATAGTTTTCTAGAGGATTTCATCATTTTCCCTCTATTGTTTTAAGATTTACGATGATTTTCGTTTTTTCAAAATTTTCCACGAATTCTTTCCAAATTTTTAAGATGCCGCCATTTTGAAAAAAATCGAGATACAAACTGATTTCCACGGCTGATTTACAGCAAAGTACCCTAACTTCGTTTCAAGCCATTCATAGTTAAATATGATGCACTTTTACACCCACCTTTTTAAAGATTTGAAAGATTTGAGCCCTATGCTGCCATTAAAGAGATTTCATGTTTCAGAAAGATAAATGATCAACTTTGAAGCTCCCTTATATACCTTGTTGTTATTAGCTGATGAATCACTAGCTTTCAGACTACTTTATAAATATATGTTCTAATTACTTTAGTTTGTACCGACTTTGTTTATTGGTTATCATAAAAAAAGATAACGAATCTTTTTAATCTCTGGTTTAGTTCTCTGGTTTAGTTCTCTGGTTTAGTTCTCTGGTTTAGTTCTCTGGTTTAGTTCTCTGGTTTAGTTCTCTGGTTTAGGTTTAATTCTCTGGTTTGGTTCAAAGGGAAAGCTAGACTGATTACAATTCGTCGTAAATTTCGCTCGTTTGATCTGAACATTTTCGCTTTGTTTGAGCGAGCAACTCAATTCAATAAATAAATAGGTAAAGCCATTCAGTTCAATAGATAAGCAAGTAATACAGTTTTCGTAATTGCGAGCAAAAACTGGGACGAATTTTAATAAGTCTAAGGGAATGCCGCATGAATCCTTTGAGAATCCGCAGGAGTTTGCAACCATATCAACACGAGTTTTTGCAATAAATGCAAAACAAGAAAACAATGTATATAAACCTTCAAGTTAAGTGGTTGTCACTTAACTTCACAGATGTCCATGTTGTTGTTGCTGTTGTTTTGATTATAGGGTTTCTCCTATTGTGGTTGCTGTTGCTGTGAATGTTGTTGTTGCTGCTGGTTATGGTTGTGGCTACGATTCCCTCTACCTAAAATTGAAGAGAAACTACGAAATAGCTTCGCTTTCTTGAGCAACACCATATCGTAGGCCTTCATAAACTATGCTTTTCTTGAAGGTTATAACATTTTTTCTCTATTGGTTTAGAATCTACAATGATTTACATTTTTTCAAATATAATCAAATTGCCGCCACTTTGAAAAAAAATCAAGATATCAAGAAATGTCCATAGCAGATTTAAAACAAAGTACCATCAGTTTCTTACAAGCCATTCAATTCAAAGAAAAGTGAGCCCTATGCTTGTCCAAGCTTTAAATTTGGGACCTACATTAAACCACCGAATTACAGGTCCTCGCCCATCCCTATGCCTATGCCAGTGATGCCAATGGCCATTCTTACTAGAATCGATAGATGAGCCGTTGTTTTATTCCAGATTTAAATGACATACTTCGTAAGACTTGAAGGCGCAGTTTCACTGAAAGAGTTTCATGTGAAAAGCGATAACAATTTCTATTGAACTGAAATTTCTTCAACGAAAAACCTCATTCTCTGAAAGATGATTTTTTTCAATTTGAGTTCACGCACAAATTTTCTCTCAAGCGATAATCTACTTCAACAATATAAATTCAATTCAATTAGGAGAGCACTTCGGTGAACTGGTTTAGTAAGTCTATCTTCCTACCTTGTTGATTCTTCACGTGGTAATGATGCTCATGAGGTCGATGATAATGATGATTGAAAAGGTGACTGAAGTGAAATAATCCTCTTCTTTGCATTTCTGGAATTGCTGTTGAATAAAAAAAATATGGGCTTTGACCCGGGTTAGGATTATTGCAGAGTGTAACGTGCGTTGGAGCTGGGGGACGTGTGTTAGACAAGGGGGATATCTAGCATAGGGCTCAAATCTTTCAAATCTTTAAAAAGGTGGGTGTAAAATTAAATGATATTTTTCTTTGAATCGAATGGCTTGAAAAGGATTTATGGAGCTTTGCTTTAAATCTACCATGGAAATTTGCTGATATCTTGATTTTTTTCAAAATGATGGCAATTTAATTATTTGTCTAAAAATTCATGGAAAATTTTGAAAACACTTTAAATCATCGTAAATCCTAAACCAATAGAGGAAAAATGATATAACTTTCAAGAAAACCATAGTTGATGAAGGTCTACAATATGGTCGCATGCAGAAATCTGTAGCTTTTCTGGTTTAGGATTTAGAAATTTGATGACGTCAGAGCCTCAAATTCAATAGATGCCGTCATTTTGAAATTAATCAAGATATCAATAATTTCCAAAACAGATTTACAGCAAAAAACCCTAAGTTCCCTCCAAGCCATTCATTTCAAAGAAAACTGTAATAGAATTTTAAACCGACGTTTTTAAAGATCTGAGCCCTATGTTGGGATATCTATGAATACAAGGGTAGTGAATTACTGGAAATTAATGATATAAAAGAAAAGTGTGCATGAATTGCTGTTGAGTAAATCGAAACTGTGCTTTGATCCAACGTAGAGTTACCACACAAATGCTCCACGATTTGACGTCAAACGTTACACTGAAATTTGGAAGATGAACGGTTTGTAAAGCAATGAAAATGTTGGAAAATAATTCTTAAAAGCTGGTTCGCGGCAGAGGGAGACTTTTACAAGATATGGATTCTCGAACGCGACCCTCACTTAAGCAGTGGAAAGAAAAGCTTTCAGTCTGAATTCTTGAAACGCACAAAATCAAACTAGCATGAAGGAAGCACATTATCGTTCAAGGAAATGGCATAAGGAATCTGATATTAGTGAATCTTGTCTAGGCAGAGTCTCTTTTATCAAACAACGAAGGATGGCAGAATAGTGCCTATGCGAATAATTGACAATATTATTTGCAGTTTCCATGTAATTTGCCTTTTTGAACCTTGGTCAGTCAATATTTAATCGACAAACTTACACTTAACTCATAAAATTTTGAGAATAGATGCTAGTGTAAGGAACGACTGAAGTGAGATAAATCTGAAAGGAGGACAAACTGAGGCAGTCAAACGCTTAAATCTGTTTTATGGCGCATTAGTGTACAGTGCAGAAGTTTTGCCCATAACAGCATACCTAATAGATCTGTGCAAGGGTATAAGGGAGATAATGATAAAAGCAATCTTGAATTTGAGACTTCCACAAGGAAATAGGGAAGAAATCATGTTTGTTGGTTGATGGGATGAAATCAATAATCTGCAAAGACTAGAAACACAAAGTAAATATAGACGATAGCTATTTTTGCACACTACTAGTATGCATGAATAATTCGAAATAATTGATTTATTACAACATAAACACAAAAGCATTAAGATAACTTATTCAAGCATAAATTACATACTGTTCTTTGTGACATCACTTCTAGCATCCATCTCTTCATCGGTATCTTCATCAGCAAATTTTCCTTCGATGATTTGATGATTTTGATCTCGTAGTCTTAGGCCACCTAGTCCACGGAACATCATGCCATCTACACGAATGAAATAATTAATTGATGAATCAATTAATCAATAAATTGGTCGGCCATCTATCAGTCAGTCCATCAACTCATTCTCATCCAAGCATTTATGTATAGGTTAGTGAATGCTTCATAGGAAAAAACCCAAACATGAATATACACGTATTTTTTCATAAGAAACTAAGAATTTTGGGCCAGTACTGAAGGTTTCTTGAAATTATCAGATTTTGAGTACTCAGAATTTCTTACGAGTTTCTTAGAGGTTCCATAAAAACCTTCTTGCCCACTACCTATGCCCTCGTGAACATTTCAATTTTCAAAACAATGTTTTTAGCCTTTCCCACGCTGAGATATTACTCAATTACTTGACGAGTAATATAATACAGGAAACAAGTGAAAGTAAAGTAAAAATATGTCAAGGACTTCTTTTAACTTATATTTTCCCAGTACTGAAGTTTCTTAATTTTTTGGCGCTCTGAGAGTTGAGTTTCTTATAGGCAGTTTCTTATAAAAAAAAATACGTTTAAGACTGCCCACCAAAAATGACTTCCAGTAAATATGCAGAGAGCCAGAACATGCTTGGAATAAACTATTCAAAAAACTAGAAGACGACTCAAATAGAAACAGATAAATTTCTAGGCATACGCTGTGGCCTCTTGACTTTTGCATAACAGTGACTTATTTTGTAGTTAGCGCAAATGTTTTCAATCCATAGAGCATACTAATTAGCACAAAAATCCCATTCATTGAAATCATTAACTCAGGCTGACATGAGAGCAGAACTAAAATACTTAAAGGCACACTGTCATGGCTGTGATTGGCTAGTCGTGAAGCTGAAATCACTAACAAAAACCTGGCTCTCTAAATAATTACCAAACCTTTGTGTCCTTGGATCATACTTTGTTTCGAGAATAAAGGGAGTGAGATCGTTCTCGTCTTCATGAATTTTAGTGTACAGCGAAATTACTGAAGCTTGCCTAATTCCATTCTTTGTTATTGTCTTATTCATCCAATCAATGCCACGGCAGTGTGCCTTTAAGGAGAGGGTGGGGGTTTGGAAAATGTAACAAAAATCCTAAAGAGAATTGTAATGGCAATTTGCTTCACTTACTGTCGAGATCTTCTTCTTTGATTTTGTATCCAGCTGTGAATACGAAAAAATAACAATGTTTGTTTTGCGTGTAGTACATCGTAGGCATATGTAATCAAGTATTCTTAAAAAAACGACAATGTACTGAGAAAGTTATAAATAACAACTTTTCGAGCTTGCTCTTCATCAGGTATTGAATACGAAAGCAGCAACGGTAATTAAAATCATATTCAGAGGTTATTTAAACCATCTCTTTTTTATATATTCAGCAGATAAAGATATACAATACAATGCTAGCTCCTACTATACTTTCTAATTACAACTATAAGACACTACAGGGACGATACCAAGAGGAGTGAAATGACACGACTACCCCAAGGCCATAACAGGAAACAAAAAACGAGAACAATGCAAGAACAATATGTAAAGAAAGCAAAAAGGGAACAAAGAATAAAACGAACAGCATACACACATTAAATTAAGCTACAAGTTACGATAGCGTGCAATTGCAATTAAATGAAGAGTCTAAACTTTAGATCCAAATGTTGTGGCGGGCAAAATTTCTTACTTGGTTGCAAGCTAAGTATTGAATGGCATCGTAAGATACTCATAAAATTGCAGTTCAATTTAACAAATGTTTAACGTTCGCACATCGATTTTTTCTTCACTTTGAAAGTCATGAAAGGTCAATCAAATAAAATATGTTGTATACTATAAGATATATCAAAAGATGAAGTAACAAGGACAGATTTTGTAAAACAATAGCATGAGTTGCTTTTGATTGACACCGCAATTCAAAGCGATTAGCGATCGCAGACAAAGGAAATTCTCTCAACCATTAATTCAAAACATGCAAAGCCGCAAAAGTTTCTCTGAAACCCAAGTAGCTGGCTCGCTCATTGTGCATTCCAGTAATTGTTTTTAATAGCAAACATGGGCATAAATCAAAAGAAGAAGGATGTATCTACATATCTGCCTCGGGCATTCAATTTGTTTGGTTCAAGAAGAAGGGAGATATATCTACAGATCTGCGAGTTTTCAACCCCGGGCATGCCCGAGTTGAATTTGTTTGGTTCACTCCCGGGTAAAAAAGCTCGCCATGAATTGGGTCAGAATTCGATCCAATTCTTGCGATTAGGACATTCACGTATTGAAAACAATGGGGATTAATGGCTCAAAAAGTTTCACCTCGGCTAGGTCAAGGTGGGATGAGATTTCAGCCCCGGGTGTTATTTCATCCCCTGAGTTGAGATTTCACCATGTAATCGGAAATTGGAATCAATAAAGAATAAATGGAGAGGTGGGATGAAATTTCAACTCGGCCAGGTGGGTTGAAATTCAACCCCGAGGTTGAAAACTCCATGTAATCAGGTCCTTAGTCTTTTGGGTGTAATTAAAACACTTACTGCTCAGCTTCTGAACAAAAGAAATAAGATGTCAGAGGAAGACGTGTAGATATATCATCCTTCTTTCGATCTATGCTCAAGTTTGCTCTTAAAAACAATTTCTGGAATGCACAACCAGCGACCTAGCTACCTGGGTTTCAGAGCAACTTTTGCGGCTTTGCTTGTTTTGAATTACTGGTTGAAAGAATTCCCTTTGTTGGCAATCGCTAATCGCTTTCAATTCAGGTGTCAACAAAAGCAACTCATGCTCTTGTCTCACAAAATCTGTCCTTGTTAGTTGAAGTAAAATAAACTAAAGAATAAAAAGAATAACGAGAACTTACCCTCTAGTTTTGATCTCATTTGACCAGTCATCTCTTTTGGTTTCTCTACGAGAGGAAAATCAAAGCATTAGTCCATTAGCATTTCAAAGATGTCATTACTTGTGTTGTGAAAACATTAGATAAAGTTAGCATAGGGCTCAAATCTTTCAAATCTTTAAAAAGAAATGGTGTGAAATTCTGTTACATTTTTCTTCGAATTGAATGGGATGAAAGGAACTTGGGTACTTTGCTATAAATCTGCCGCCGTGGAAATTTTATGATATTTTGATTTTCTTCATATGATATGTTATTCAAAACATTACTCTCAAAACACCGAAAAGACAGAAAATAAGTTAATAGCTGCAAGAAAATCAAGAGAAACAACTAATTAATCTCAAACCCTGAAAAGAGAGAAAATAAGTTAATAGCTGCAATAAAATCAAGAGAAACAACTAATTAATCTCAAACCCTGAAAAGCGAGAAAATAAGTTAATAGCTGCAATAAAATCAAGAGAAACAACTAATTAATCTCAAACCCTGAAAAGAGAGAAAATAAGCTAATAGCTGCAATAAAATCAAGAGAAACAACTAATTAATCTCAAACCCTGAAAAGCGAGAAAATAAGTTAATAGCTGCAAGAAAATTAAGAGAAACAACTAATTAATCTCAAACCCTGAAAAGAGAGAAAATAAGTTAATAGCTGCAATAAAATCTAGTAATGATAATTCACCTTGAAATAGGTTATCATATGTCATTCCCCAGCTTTTTGATACTTCTGACTTTCGATCTGGTGTTTGTACATCTAGCTTAGCATAATCATAGGCATCTGCGAAATAAAACATTCTTATCAAAGAGAAGCAAGTTAAATTTTGGCAAATGTATCGATGAAGCATGCGTCGGTACATTTTATTGGTCAAATCATGGGTGGTTAGATGCTGCAGTCGTGCTGCTACGGAGGAGTTAGCGCAAGTTACCTCCTCCGCAGAACTATACAAATTATTCCTCTGCAGGTACATATTAGTTGCAGCGCTCCTCCATAGAAGAATACCAGCAGTGTCCAACTACCTATGGTCAAACGGTACCAAGAAGAGGGTCCGAAAACAATGAAGAAGGGGAATTCTTATAGCTTCAAAAAATTTCCAGTTATAAATTCATAAACTTTAAAGGGCCCTGTGCAAACGTCCTTGGTTCCTTGTGATCGATAATTTCTGATAATCAGAAATCAAGATGGCTACCTCGAGGCAGGAACGTCTCGCGAGATCGAAGCTTTTCCTCTCCTGAACCAATGTGTATGGCAAAGATAAAGTTGGAAGACCAAGTTGTGGCGAACCCCAACATGTCTTGTACCGTAGCAAGTCTACGTATGAACTTTGGACAAGACTGAAGTCAGAAGTTTCAGACAGTAGTGGCACGAAATCAATTTCAAACGACGACTTTGCTCTGTAGTTGTTGCAGATTTATCAGACGTGCTTCACAGATTACTGTACTCGCTGTATGATGGTGATGTGTACGCATGATATACTTGTTTTCCACCGTGCTTCCGCACGGCTTGCATGCTTTGTTTACTTCTTTCACGAAGCACTGTGCCCGCAAAGCACTAACGTTGCACAGGCCCTTTAAGCAGTAAGGAAGGAATATTACACTTGAAATTTAACAAATTTCAAAACACTTACCATCGAGTTTTAGTTTATTTGCTGAGTCTCTGTAATCTAGAAAAGATATAAATCTCGTGAGTGAATACCACGTTAAAGTAACACATTAATCTAGAAAAGATATAAATCTTGTGATAGTGGAAACATTTCTCAAATTAGTTAAACACCTTACAGCTTCAGCTAACAATATGAGCTTCAAATTGAGCATTCTGATCCATTAACAGTTCTCAAATTAGTTCAACAGCTTACAGCTTCAGCTAACAATATGAGTTTCAAATTGAGCATTCTGATCCATTAACAGTTCTCAAATTAGTTCAACAGCTTACAGCTTCAGCTAACAATATGAGTTTCAAATTGAGCATTCTGATCCATTAACAGTTCTCAAATTAGTTTAACAGCTTACAGCTTCAGCTAACAATATGAGTTTCAAATTGAGCATTCTGATCCATTAACAGTTCTCAAATTAGTTCAACAGCTTACAGCTTCAGCTAACAATATGAGTTTCAAATTGAGCATTCTGATCCATTAACAGTTCTCAACTTAGTTCAAAAGCTTACAGCTTCAGCTAACAATATGAGTTTCAAATTGAGCATTCTGATCCATTAACAGTGAGCGACAGCAGAAACAGGTAAAGAACGTCTACTGATTCGCCAGACAAAAGAATCTGTTCAAGGGCGATGTGAAGATAAAATGTTGGTGTACCTTAATTCTCGATAATACGAGCGCAGTTGAACACAGAGGAAGAACGAACATGGTGCTTTCAACATTTAATTGATGCTAAGCATGCTTTAGTCAACAAAGGACTGGAGGTATGTTGCGAAGGGTGTTGATTATCGGGAATTAGGCCATAACGGACAGAAATTAAAGCAGGCCAACATTTGATCTTCACGTCGCCCTTTTGGTCTGTTCAGTAACTGATCTATACTAAAAAATTTATGAAAATTATATAAAAATTATTTTCAGAAAAATTAACTGGTTTCTTACGATGTGGTACTCCACTCTTTTTGCCCTTTTTTCCAGTTACTGAAAAGAAAAGATGATTAAAATCTTTGGTGTTAGTGAGAAGTTTTTGAATAATGTATTGATGTTATAAAATATCTGTAAAGATGCAATATTTTATGCTTGGGCATATCAATTTAGACATTGATCAATTCAGGGTATTCATTGACAATAGCAAACGAGCTTTAAAAGCAATCTTAAGGAGCCACCAAGCTACTGACAGATAGAACAAAAACATTGATCAACGAACGATGAAGTTTACTAAATTGGTGGAAGGTAGAAAACATATAAAAATAGGTACAAAAATAGGTAAAACAAAACTTTTAACTCCTGTAGAAGAACAACAACCAAAATAAACCTGTAACTAGAGAGAAAACTGTTGAATCCTCTTTCTCTTGCAGGATTCAACAGTTTTCTCCCTAGTCACAGGTTTATTTGGGTTGTTGTTCTTTTACAGGAGTTAACAGTCTTCTTTCTACAGATTACGGTGTTATGTTGCGTTTATAGGTTTAGTACGATGAGTCCGTTATTTAAGGCTGTTTTCAGATTTTGTATCACAAATCATTTGTTTTGTTAGATCGTTAATTTCATTAGTAGGTATTAAGACCTACCTTTACTGACATGATAAAGAGGTAAGCCAACACCAAAAGGCATAGAGAAGTGAACTACAATAAATGAATGAAAATTACTTACCTTAATGTTTCTAGAATACACCACTTCAATAGACGATTGCGCTAAAGATGGCAGCGAGGAATTTCTTACTAAGATGCATTGCATTCTTTGATTGAATTCCTATAGAATCGCTAAAGATTCTTAATTCGAACGCAAGGAATCTTGGTAAAACGTTTCTCTCCGCCATCTTTAGCAAAAACATCTATTGACAGCCTCATTTTGGAAAATATTCAAAATTTTTTCAGATGAAATTTTAGAGGCCAAAGGATTTAGCACCCAAACTTTAGTCAAACTACGAGTTTTCATGTTGCTAGCGGTCGTAATTTTAATTTTATGGCGAATTAAAATTTGAAAACCTATAGGGATTTGACTGTGAAAAATTACTCTGGGTGTACAGTTTCACCCCGAACGATTTTTCACGGTCAAATTCCTTAACTTTACATTGTCATAAAATCAACATCATAGATCGCCGTATAGCGTGAAACTCTGAGTAACGGCAAAGAATGTAATCTTTCTTTTTTGTCTCAATCCTGTTATAATTCGCTCTGTCTTCATGGCATTGACCAGTAAAGACACATACAACTTTTTGTAAAATCAACATCATAATCGCCAGCAGTGTAAAGACACGTAACTAGACTAATGTTTGGGTGCTAAATCTGAATCCGGGCTCGAAACTTTGATATGAACAATAGGAAGAAATGTTGACAATTTTCCAAAACGAGATCGCGTAATTGAAGTGGTGCATGGTATATATCAATTTAATTTTCGAAAGTAGCCTAATTGTGACTCGTTGGACCCATGTTTGGCCTATATTTCACCTAAAGTGGCCTAATTCTGATTTAGCAACTTTAGATGAATCAATTTTTTACCCGGCAGCAAAACGGAGGTAGCTTTTGACAACTCCGGAAAGAGAAGAGCAAGGGGAAAGGGTATTTATGTCTAATTACATCTTGCTTCTTGGGGCAATAAAATGGAATCCAAACATCGAAGGATCGAAGCAAACTAGTGCATATATCTCAGTGAACAGAGAGGTAATATCGCTTAACTAAATAAAGAGATAAATTCGTGTCACTTACTTCTATTAATCAGATTTTTCTTATCTGTCTTTTGATCAGAGTCTTTCTCCTCTAAAAGAATACCAAACCAACGATCAGCAACATGGTTAGAGATCAAAGACTAAACTAGATTTGATTAGATTGAATTAGATTAGATTAGATTAAATTACATTGAATTCTGGTTTATGGGTAAAAGAAGCTAAAAGAAGCATGCGTTTAGCCATGAAAGATTTTTCAAGCAAAGACATGATTACTCACCGTCAACTGGTTCATCTAATGAAGTATCTGGAATAAAAAATGAAAATGAGAAACTTGGCGTAAAAAAAATAGAGCAGACGAGTCCGCGACCCCTTGTCATGACGCTCAAGTGGTGGGGTCCTACCGATCGATCCGCCTGACTGTTCTGGCTGCAAAGTCAGAGGATTACACCACGATATGAACAAACGAACGACAAAGATTTTTCAGAATCGATTTCGATGGAGAAGAGACTGAATCGGTAGAGGGAGATGCTACAAACAATGAAATTGAATAAAACGAAAAGCAAATGATAAAATGACAAAATTAGGTGAGGAATTCTCTTACCTCTCTTATGCTTCTTTTCATCATCATAACTTGAAGGCAATGGAATTTCTGTGCAATGGAAAGGAAAGTAGTCATTTTTGCGCTGATTGGCACTCAAATATCTACCAATATTTTTCTTTATGTCAAGTACTACAAGAAACTACAATGCAATAATCTGAGCCAATCATAGCAGGAAAAGACCAATGGTCATCTAGTCTCCATTATGAATGACTCTTACAATGAATATAAACAATAATCTAAAAATTTAACCACCAAAGAATACAACACTACACTACACCAAACGACGCCACACCAAAAGGCACTACAATATACTAGAGTACAACGAAAAACTACGCAGAGCAAAGCCGCTCCCAGCCATAGAACCCACTTCCCACTACCACAAGCCCACAGAACACCGCAAACCAGGCCCCATCTACCAAAATCGAGCCAGATTGATATGAAACACAAGAATCAGCAGACTAATATGACTTACCATCTCTATCTCTATATTCGCCATTTTTCCATATGGGTGTTCCTTGTTCATCTTCACTTAGCTCTAAAACTTCTGAAAGAGGGAGAAGATTGGTTATGATAAAAGTAAAAAGAACCAGAGTGTTGGGAAATAAACTTGTCTACATTCAAGGGCTTGAAAAAACCTCAATTTTAAGGGCAAAAGAAGAGTTAAAGCTGTCTAAATTAAGAATGAAAATCTGGGAATTTACTGCATGTCCTACACAGAGGAGCTCCTCTACAGGCTATAGCATACCTGGGTTACTGTCTCAAATTATCACAGGTTAGTTTCCACCTCCTCGAGAATTAAAAAAACGAACTGCTACATGGGGAAAACTAGCTTAAATCTAAATCCACTGCACAAGAATAAGATAAAGCCATTTATAAGAGGCCAGGAGAGGGTCAGTACCTTGCACACCCACAGAATCCGGTGTTCCCCATCAAGGCTTGGTACATACCTGCATGAATTGTATATAAAGATATGGAAATGAGAAATATCGTCAGTACAGAATGGGCCTTCATCTTTCAGCCTGGTAAAAGAAGAAAGAGACTTTCAGAAACATTCAATAAAACTGGTTGTAAATCCTTTGTTAAGTTTAATCATTGGTTTGGTTTATGAACTGTACAATAGACCTTTTAGCTATTCTACAAAAGAGCCTCGATCGAGCGACATTTTTATACATTTTTATACGAGAGGTTCGATTGAGTGGCGTTGGAGATTCTATCACTGTTGTGCAAATTCGAAAATTCTGCAAAATGTTATCAAAATATCGTTCGATTTCGATTCTGTTTTGGAATAGCTAAAAGGTCTATTATTGAATTGCAACTACAATATGCACAAGGGACCAAACGACTTTAAAATATGTCTTTTCTCACTCTTTATGGTACAAATGATAGTGCCTTTCTTTTCTAGACTAGCTTTTTATTTATGATATCAAAAACATTCTGTTCTCGTTTGGGCTTTGTCGATGACAGATATACAAAAAGGTTTCTCCAAACTCTATGGTCGATTTTTGGTAACTATACAAAACTGAAAGGCCGAATCTTCTTTTGTGACAAGGGTATCATGTGATGATCTCCCTACAACCTTATTTTGCAAAGCTCTTAGATATTCAAATTCAAACAAGTTTCGAGTTCCTTCCCATTCCAAGCTTCTCAATCTTACAAACTTTCTATCTCCTAGAAGCCCTGGAACCTTCTTTGCTTTGAAACAAGTAATGCTTATGCAAGGAGCCTTTGCAGCCTAAAAACAAGGTAGGTTTAGGCTCTTTGGAAGAAAATAGGTTTAGGCCCATTGATGCGACATTTACTGGATGCATAAAGACACTTTTTTCGTGTTAAAATCCAACGCCTTTTGTAGTTAGATGTAGCATTTAGCAACAGAATGCCTAGCTTTCTAAAACACTTAGCAATGCTGAGCACATGTCGCATTTCGAAGACATTAATGGCTGTGCCTAGCCGGTACTCTACTCTTGGACAAGTTCCTTCAGAAACACGAATGAAGTTTGCTAAATACACTCACTCTTAACTCCTTTCTCTTCTGGTATCTATCTGGTAACTGTAGTATCGTATCTTTCTTCCCTTGCAAGCAATCTGCAATAATAACAATGTTCTATTATATTCTGTATCAAATAATATTCTAATAATCTGCCATATTTACTGTAAAAATGTTGTTGTTACCATTTTAAATAACTTAGCCGCCATCTTGCTTGTGGCCGTATTTAGTTATAGCGTGACCTGTGATCCGATTCAGAGCTCTACGAGGCATGCATAAACATAAATGGAAATCAAAAATCATTTGCTGGAAATTGTCAGATAAAAGTCAGTAGAAAAATTAAATGATTAAACGAATCATTTGATCAATGGTGATGAAGAGAAAGATTTGCCCATGCCTTCTTTTCAAAGTCGACTGAGCGGTAAAAGCGTGTAAAGTGAAAGATGCTGCAGAGAACTAGAAGCAAAGACAGGGGGAGGAGGACAGGGGAGGGAATAGGAAGGTCTCAAAGAAAGAAACTATATCTTCTCCCCTTCTCCGCCTCCTCCTCTCTGTCTTCCTACTCCTCCGCAGCGCCATTGACCGTTCGAGTTTTTATCGTTCATTTGACTCGTATGAACATTCTACTTTACAAAATTTTTACATTGTCTTGGATAAATTTACTAAGAATGTACAATATAGATAATAGCAGAAGAGTGAGACTTGGGGAAGTCCAAGTCCATTCATGGATAGTCATCATCGACTGATGTATTACAACAAAGCTTTCTTATAAAAGATGTCCCTACAGAAGCTTGCACCATGCCGATAAATTGAAACGAGACTTCCTCCTGCTACGAACGAGAAGAAAGTGACAAGGATCGTATTAGTGCTTTCTAAAATCTACTTCAGCAAAATCTTGAGACCCGAGTCTAATTTCCAGTCAGTGGGGTTTTTCGCGCAGGTAGAGCTTCAGTCATCCCGCATAGAAATGAAAAACAGACAGAAGTTACTGACGCTCCCAATGTTCACCCTTCTAAAAAGTAGCTTCAAAGTTCTGAGGCAGCAAGGAATAATAATTTGATTCATTGAGAGAATTCGTGTGAGGAAAGACATCAAGCAAATTGCTAAAATATTAGACTGATCGTTTGATTGATTGGTTGATTGATTGGTTGATTGATAAGGGACGCACTTGATGTAGCTGCGAAGGATATCACCTCTATGTGAATTTGAAAGACCCTATCTATGAACAGCTTTCCTGCTTGACAAGTATGACATTCATCTTAGACAGATTTGTCATTATAAACAAGTGAAGCGTACGATCAAGAACTTTAAAGATCAAATCTTGATTTAAAATTCAACGTAAATATACTGGTGAAGGGTCAATGAATTTATAAGGAACTGTAATAAAACAAAGATTGTTAACAGCGTATAAAGTCTACGGCTTGCTTGCATTGAAACTATGTAAAAGTAAGTTATTATGAGAGACGATGTAGCTCTCCTGTATCAAATATGCAAATTTCATTGGAAATGTTTGAAGGATCTTCTAATACTATTGTGCACATTCAAAAGTCAACAAATTTCTTCCAAATGTAAGAAAGGTCGCTCTATCCAGACTCTTTTGCAGAATAGCTATAGCAAGGTAGCAGGATAGGGCTATAGACAAGTGGAGAAAGGGTGCCCTCCAGGGGCATTTCAACAAGATGCATTGCGCTTGGTGATCAAATTTGAAAAATAAACTGAAAATTCCATTGATGAACGCAGTTAAATATTATAAAATACAAAGCCTTTTCCGTAATTTTCTGTCAAGCAACAATCAATTGCATTTCTCAATTCAAGTTTCATGAATCAACATTTAAAGCCATAATTTTGATTGCAATTGTAGGTTGTGTAAGAGATATGTTGAAAAACTGGGGTTTTTATAATTGTAGATTGATATCCTTGTAAGCTAGATTTAATTACTATTAACATGTATCTCAGTTTTGGTTGGCATTAATTAGCATTAGCTAAAACGAAAAGCCAACCTAAAATAGAGAAATTATTATTATATTAACATATATTCTGTTCGGCAAGTAAAGCTTAGGGAAAATCTTAGTTTCGGTAGCAATCTAACGCTTCTGCTTTCCACATTATCAAATATTCAAGCTCAGCTTTCTGCAACTTTCGACGACGTAAAACGTTGGAGGCAGCGCTTTTTTATGATGCGCAACTGTAGACATTTCACAAGTTCCACGCTAAAGGAGATACTTATTGTTTGGGAAAAGTCTTATACTCTACGAACAAATTCGTAACACAAACTATGGTGTTAAAGATGGATTTCACTGGCGTGTGTAATGCAGCATTCACGCAAAAACCACGCGAGAAACCAGGGATAAATAGTACTATTTATCCCTGCGAGAAACATTCTGCAAGATGCGCTCAACAAACATGACCCACAAGCTCACATTTTCAACCATGATTATACAAATCTCGTTCTCAGAAAGAGGCACCACCAATGCAAATCAAGTATTACAATAATTTCCGAATAACCTGCCGTAAAAGCGGAGTAGCTTCGGCAAATTCGGCCCATTAGAAAAACCTTGACCAAAGATTAACAAAAACAAGGATATTTTTATAAAAGGTGTTTTACGTTGAGGATCAAAAAAATAAAAGTTTCGGTAAACAGTGTTGGTCTTTCCTTACTCCTTCACTCCATTCAATAATTGCAATGACTCTTGATTAACTTGGCTGACAAAAGGTCAAGAGAACACGAAGGGTCATGATTTTCAATCATAGCTTAATCAAACGAAATCGGTGGAAAATCGTTGTAATTTTTTACTGGTTTTAATTAAATCGGTTTGTCTTTGGTTTGTGGGTAGGATAGTGGGGTTGGGGTATTATAAGGGCATGAAAGGGGTATTTTGAAGTCCTAAGAAGGAATTTTGAGGATGTTCTGTGAAATTTAGGGGTGTTAGATCGAGCAGCGCCTATCAAATTAACTATCAACTTATCTTGTGGTCACATACGGCAAGATTTGATCTACCTGTACCCACCAAAATAAAACGGGTCGTAAACCAAAGAGCAGCTAATTAATTATGCAGGACTGCGCGCGCACCGCGTTCGTGAACAATGATCAAGCGACTGACGGTCGGAAAAATAGGAAATGATGCGAATTTAGTTTACGAAAGTTTGGCGTTATATTTTTATGGAGGATAGAATGTAGGATATTAAAGAACAATGCACAAGGAGGGATTGATGTTTAATTTGCAGATATTCGAAGAGGAAATTGAGCTGGAAGACTATCCAAATGATTCAATTGCAGGATTCTTGTAACTGTGGATATGAAAGGGAACGAAGCATCATTTGCCACGTTACTCATTATTATTATTATAAACTCGACTGCGGGTAAGTGAAATAAATTGATCATTAAAATAACAAATAAAAGTTACTACATACCGTCCTTTGTGACTAATCGTTAATCGCAAACTCCCTTCTCTAAATGCATAAAACATCATGAAGGATTTCCAAAACAAAGTCAACTGCACTTTTGCTTCATCGTTTATAAATTTCACAAAAATTTTAGGCCTACCTGCACCGATGAGACGAAAGCGAAACGTCATAAGCGTACGGGATGATAAAATTTGAAGGGCTACCCGATAATTAGTCCATTGTTTGCCAAAGTTTTTGCCCGACTTATGGTGGATTTTTGTCCGAGGAAGGCTGACATTTGTAACACCAAGTGCTAGGGTTTGCTTGGTTTTTGCCCCCCCCCCCTCTTCCCCAGCCCGCCCTGACTTGTACGGAACGTTGAAAATACTAACTACATATTTAAAATAAAGATACTGAATATATACACCATATAAGAGCATTATGACACTGAAAGAGTACGTTTTTCATCATGCTGTTCACATAAAAAACTTCTGGTCGGTAGATTACTTTGGTACTTCAGACCAGCAAGCGTATCGCATGGGCCACATATCTGAAACTGTTTCCTTGCAATATACCTAGTTGGCATAGGTTAATCACAAGTTCTTATCATTATATGAATACCATATAAAGTATAATTAAAAAAATACAGCCAACTTTGCTGTCGCTCCATTGGTAAGACAGCTCACAACGAGTTAAGAGTCTTCCTATACGAATGTAGCGAAAGAGAAACGATTTAAAACTTGTCTATGTTTTTCAAATCCTTCCTAAAAGACATTATGGGGAAAAAAGCTCATTCACATTCTCATAAGAAGAGTCGAGGCCTTAGTAAAACTTTTGGGTTTCAGACAAGTAAGCATACAGGTATAGTAATACCCCATACTTAAGAGACGGTGTTTCATCTTTGAGCTTCGTTTGTTTAGGTGAAGGAGAAGGTGAAGTTGCGGTTTTTAGCGCCAAGCGCTGGGATCGCAGAAGTAGCTAAGTGCTAATCGAGACTGCGACCCCTTGTCGTGACGCTCAAGTGGTGGGGCTCTACCAGGGATTGAACACTGTCCACCCGACTGTTCTGGCTGCAAAGTCAGAGGATTACACCACTGCGCCACAACACCTTCTTAACAAGGATAGTATCGCCTTCATTAACAGTAAATCAATGCCAAACTCCCAAACATAGAAATCAGGAATGAGAATAAAATAATGCACTTCTGCATATGTTTGATCTCAGTTTATTCATCAACATCGAGAGCAATGACATTCATATCAACAGAGTTACTGATGAAGCTTGCATCGAAATGTTTGCCAAGTAGGTCAATAAAATCTCTAGATCTCTCGTCAAAATCAACAAATTGTTAACGTTAGATTCCTATTCTGAGAAAAAGAAGCAAAGGGATTCTAGAGTTCAAATCTACATGAAGAAATTAACCAACTTGCCCTGAGATTGAAGCAAAAATACTGTGAGAGGTTACAAAATATCTAAACAAACACGCCAGGAACACATCAGCAAGAAAGCAAAGGAAATTCTGTGCAGACTCTAGTTTAGTCGAAAAGCGAACGTTTCAGTAATATTTTCAAGGTGCGTCTTATAACTTACCAAACATTTTTCTCACAGTAAACGAAGATGGCGTCCATGGAGCAGGTCTGACCTTTGATTTAATGAGGGCTGCACAAACTAATTAAACTCGCTTCGACAATAACAACTTCATTGAACTCTATTTATTGGCGTCGTGCTCATAAAAAGCCCCAAAAAAGCAAATCAGCTATTGCCATAAGTAGGTCTTTGTTCAACAACATGTGTACTGCTGATAAAAGCTGCATCGAGGAATCAAGAAAGAGATGATATTTTGTATAAAGAAAACCGTACATACTTTGAGACAAGTTTATCTAGACAGAAAGATAGGTCACAGACAATAGTCGGTAGTGATCGCAGTCAGATGTCCTCCTGCAGCAAAAGCATGGGAAATTCAGGATTGACATAAACATTGTAATTTTTGGAGACAACCTCAAAAATTGAACTGAAGTTCAGAAAGCTGATAATTACATAAATTAATTGATCCTTCCATAAAATATAGCAGATGACTATTTAAGAAAAAAATGTGACATAGAAATATAAATTTGGCTTGAAATCTAAGAAATAATAAAATATTTAGTCCAAGGGGAACCCCGGAGGGAACCCCCGAAATCTAAGAAATAATAAAATATTTAGTCCAAGGGGAACCCCGGAGGGAACCCTGATAATGAAGAATCAATGTAAACCAGACGCCAAAACATAGATATTCGATGAAGTGTACGCATAATTACAGTAGCTTTGAAGAGAAGAGATATTCCACTTCGCAGTTAGATAAGATCTGACATTTAAAAGAGCGAAAAGTGAAACTTTCTTAGAACAGCTTGATTTGTGTTGACATTGGAATTAAACCCTATCAACATGATCACAAAATCACATAATCAATCACAAAATCATGATTTGCTGTCAACTGTAAATAATGAGCACATTTCAACGTCAAGAGAGGTGTAGATGCAAGTGGAAGTTGATATTCCCATTCTTAATTGTAAAAATTGAAGAACATTCCCTTGGCGATATAGCTATCAGGAAAATATTTTGAATTCTCCAAACAAAATGGTAGCCAACAACCTGGCTCCTCAGGTGGGAGTTACCCTATGCAACAAACAAGTATTTTTTTGAGAATCCCAGGTTCCCAAGACGGGATCATCCGGATTTTAAAAAGATAGGAGAAAGCAAAACCCAGCTCTTTTAAATTTAAGGACAAACAGGGTGATATCATTTCGCATAATTTTATTCCAGAGTAGGAAAAGTATCTTGACGAAGTCCTGCATGGCAGGACGAAATATTGGTACAAATTAAATTCACACACATTTGCTGTTGTTTTTTCGTCGTGTTGCGATGTTTCTGCCTACAAATTTATTTCATTCATTCGTCACTGCACGCATCTTTGGATCCGACGATCAACGCTGGTATCATGGCCTCTCCTTTTTCGAAATATTTTAGGAAAAGTATCAAGCATGATGAAAATTCCGGAAAATTCAAAATTTAAAAATCAAACAGCTTACTAGTAAACCCAAGAGAGAATTTGCGAGAAGCAAGAATAAGTTTTCAGTAAAAGTCGACGCAGAAAAGATATGAGTTTTCAGAACAGTAAATTGGATAGAAGTAAGCAACCAACATTTCTGTGTCAGTGTCAAGATTTTGAGAATGTCAACGCTTCAGGAATTTCCTTGCTGAAAGCCAACAACTCAAATTTAAATTTGTGATCTCTGAAACAAACAATAGAAATTGTTTGTGTATTTTCTTGATCACAAAGGATTACTCGATAACAAGAGATTTCCTAACGTCGGATTTCATACATCTTCCGAAGTTTTGATTCAAACAGAATCTTTAACTCTTTGACTTTAGCAGTTGCAAACTGAAGAAATATAATCTTTTATGATAACAGTAAGTTAGTAGAAGAAGGTCTGTTAGTATAAGCATGAATTAACGAAATTTTTCTTGTTACAGGGAAATGGCCTACGGATCAACAATCAGCGACGTCTACCCGCTCGATCGAAGCGAACGTCAAAAGATCAATAGACGACAGCAAACGAGGCTTAACGAACAATCCACCCGAAGAATTCTCGGGCTCGGGAGAATCACCGAAAACCGACAAGGATGCCGAAGGCAGCGGTATGCATATGTTGAAAGACTTTATGCTATCCGAAGTAAAAGCAAAAGGACAGAAAGGGGACCCGGGGCGTAAACAAAGTACTTTGAAAGAGAATCATCATAGTAATATGCGAAAACATGGAAATATTAATAAACACGAATTTGATAAAAACCATGAAATTGCATCGAAAACTGGGCATACGTCTCATAAGCTCAAGGGTGATAATGGCGACGATTCATCGCGTAATGATAAGAAAAAATTACATTCATTTTTCGGAGATGATGTCGTTAATTCTCGGGATTCAACACCGAATAAGAGTCGGAAAATTTCAGAAAAATTGCCTGCGAATTCTGATGTGATAAAACATCTAAGCAGGGTTGACGAGGAACGCAGGAAGATTTTGACAAGCTTTGACAAGTCTCAAAAGGAAGGCTCCGGGGAATCTGGAGATCACTCGAGTGACGAAACAACGAAAAACGAATTTCATGCTGAAAATGATCAAAATCCCTCCGATAAAACAACGAAGGATTACGAGAAACATCGACAGTTATTTCAAGAGCTATCTCAATTCTTTCCAGGAGATAAAAATCGGCTAGCGGCGACGGAGCAAAATTTGCGACCGAAACGAAATCACTTAGAAGAGATGGATAGTTGGAATAATGACGACCCTCCTGAGGAATATGACGAAAATGAGGAGGAGGATTACGACGATAGCGATCACTACGAAACAGAAGGATTTGTGAAGGATATCAGCGATAATGAGATTTACGACGAATTCGATAGTATGCCAAGATATCGTCGTGACGTTGAATCAGCACAAGGTAATTCCCGGACTAGCAAAACAGGAACCAAAAGGAAACTTAATCCTTACCCCACTCCAAAATTTGACGAATATGGCAATTCAGAGTCAGCTGCGACACCATCTGAAGTTCCGTACGACCAACAAAAGTCGGGTTTGAATTATCACGAGCCAGCTGACAATTCTTTGCGGCAAATATCAAACAAAGACGACAAAGGCGAGAATATGGAACAGAAGGAAATTGAATACCAGCGCATGAAAGAGGAATATGAGCATCAGATCTTTGGTTTGAAATCCCAAGGGCCTGGTTCTGGGTCCGGAGAATATGCCAGTGATACTAGAACGTCACATGGGGATGAAATGCAGCAAGTGACGGAGTCCAGTGACGAAGATGGATCCGGTGTCCAGTTCAACCATGTAAAAGGCAATTCTGGTTCCGTGGATTCACACAACGGGAAACCGAAAGGCAATAGAAAGGTTGGTCCTACAAATATACTTTATCTGAAAGATGACAGTGGCTCGGGTACCCACAAGAGTACTTTGACTGAAGCTAGCCCAAAACTTACCGACCAAGATACAAATTCACAAACGGCTGCCCAACATTTGAACATGTTAGGGCCAAAAGTTGGAACAGATCAAGGAAAACCGAAGCCTGGAACGGAAGTCAAAACTTGGACTGAAGAGAAGCACCATAAGAACGGTAAACGTAAGAGGAAACACCACAAGAAAGTAAAGCATGAGTTGAATTTACAACGGCAAGCGCAACTGAATAAACAAACAGGAAGAGGCGCTTCAAACTTAAAGTACGCTGCACCAAACCAGCAAAAATTAGTTCCAAAGGAAGGATACGTTGCTACAAATAAAGTTGATCTTAGCAAGACCAAGCCACAGGAAGCTAAAGCTGAACTCAATCTAACAAAAGTTCATGTGCATTCAAAAACACCCACATTTTCAACACAATTAGGAAAGATTGGAGAGGCGAAGTCAAGGAGAAAGAGAATCAAGTTGGTGATGGAGAAACGAAAAAGAAAAGCGGCAAGGAGTCTTGGAACCGACAGCTTCAACTGGCATAAAGACATCAAGGTAAGATTATGATTGAATCGATTGTGAAGGTTTAGTCACAGGGGCTCCAGGAGTGGCAGTAAAGACTGTAGTTTTGGTTTCTTTGGTTCCCTGTGATCCGGATTATGAAAACAACAGCTGTGTAATTTGATACAGATTAAATCATCGTTGCAGTCGGCCTGCTATTGTTACAGCAGAAAAACTTTTGTTATGTGAGAGCTGTTATCTCATTGGCTGCGGTTTGAATTCGCGGTTTTTTCAAATCTTGCGCATCGTATTCTACTGTAACAATAGCACGCCAACCGCAACGATGATGTAAATTGTCTCAAATTACACAGCTCTTGTTTCAAAATAAGGGTGTCCGCCATGCTCCATGAAGAAACCAAAGAAACCAAAAGTACAGTCTTTCGTGACACTCCTGGATCCCCTGTGGTTTGCTCATCGTACTATATTCTACTGTAACAATAGCAGGCCGACCACAACGATGATGTAAACTGTCTCAAATTACACTGCTCTTGTTTCAAAATAAAGGTGTCCGACATGCTCGATGAAGAAGCCAAAGAAACCAAAAATACAGTCTTTCGTGACACTCCTGGATCCCCTGTGGTTTGCTCATCGTACTATATTCTACTGTAACAATAGCAGGCCGACCACAACGATGATGTAAATCATCTCAAATTACACAGCTCTTGTTTCAAAATAAGGGTGTCCGACATGCTCCATGAAGAAACCAAAGAAACCAAAAGTACAGTCTTTCGTGACACTCCTGGATCCCCTGTGGTTTGCTCATCGTACTATATTCTACTGTAACAATAGCAGGCCGACCACAACGATGATTTACTCAAATTACACAGCTGTTGTTTTCAAAATCCCAATCCGCACCAAAGAAACCAAAGAAACCAAAACTACACTCTTTACTGACACTCCTGCCTGGACCCCTTGTGGGTTAGGCAACATGACGCATGTTCTATGTGTAACTGCAGCGAATACTGTTTGACAGCAAATTTAGGAACGCTGGGCTTGTTAAAGAACAGACAAAGAATATCACTTTGATAGAATCGAATCAAAATGTTAACAGCTCAGTTTTCAACAAAATTTTGGAAGCATTTTGATAAAAAATTATTAACAACAGCCATTTTTATCAAAATATAAGATTCTGCCTCGTTCAACAAGAACAGACGGGCAAAAGGAGAAGCATGTAATAGTAAGCAAACATCCCTGGGTCCCAAAATTATTGAGCTTCTAATATGAATTTAAAATCTAGTTTCAATATGAGTTTATACAAAAAAATGGAAAGAAATTGACAAGTTAAACATCGGGGATTTTGGTTAATAAACTGATCTAAACAAATCATTTAAGACACTAACAGGAAGAAAAAGTTTATTTCTGAAATTTACGGATTAAATTCTTCTTTAGCTCCACAACACAAAACCACAAATAATTTATTTCTATATTTTGTAAGATCTAAAAGATCGCCATGCAAATTTTTAGAAATGTCACCAGAATCATTTATAATTCCATTTTCAGGCAAGCAAGAGATCTCGTATTGGCGAAGCCTTACTATCAGCTGCATTGAAAGAATCTGCAGGCAGTTTTGAGGATGAGAAAAGATCACACATAAATTTGAGGCCAAAATCAATGAGTCCACGTGAGATGGTACTGGACAGTGTTCGATTTCCAAAGCGTAAAGGGAAACGTGCCACTGATGAGGATGAAGAAAATTTGATGGATTTGCAAGAACATGAAACTGAACATGAAGCAGGTTTGTTCATTGTCTTAAGATCCTTAAAGTTTAAAATTTAACACGGAAAATTGTACAATTTAATGGGTACAGTAAATCCCCGCATATAAGAACCTATTTTTTGACAGCCAGGCTGAAATAGGTTCTTATTTTATAGGTACCAAGACTTAATTTCAAGGTATAAAGGTTCTTTTTTGAAGAGTGCATTGCGTAGGCCATTTTAGAATCTTTACCAAAGATCGTCAGCCCTTTTATTTGTTTTGGCGAAGTTATTATGCATCTAATAACCAATTCTAAGCTTACAACCAGCAGGGGAGGAGATTCAAACTTTAACAGCCAACTGGGACAAAAATAAACTTTCTAACGAGAATCCCAAATCAACTTTATCACCCCTGCAATAAGTACATATTTTTATCAAACTGAAACAGGCTTTAAATTACAAGTTGCAGAAGTTAGGAAAAACAGCCTCTAGGTTCTTACTTTTGTAAGTTCGTATATGCAGGGATTTACTGTATTCTTCAGAGCATAGGATGTTGCCCAACTTTCAATGAAAGGGACTTTCAAGTATGGAAATATTTCATAGTCATTTAGAAATAATGTGATCGTAACGTCGTTCTGGAACAGGAGCTCAAATCATTCATTAAAGTGTTAGTCCTACAGTGAACTGAAAAAGTATAACCATCAAAACTGAATATGCAAAATCTCGTACATTTCACCAAATTAGACCTAATACTCTCGAACAACAGACAAGATAAAAACTTAAATGTAGTTCTAGGGGAAGAACGAAAAGCAAGCTAAAATTCTTGAAGTGATGAAAATTTGAATTTGATTTGAGTTGAGATAAGTTGTGATTTGAGAACCAGTAAGATGTATAATAAGAATAAGCATAGTAAATATCAATGTGAAAAGCCTTCGGCCATAGCTAAGAAGAGTAGTCTTTAAAAATGAATACAAGCCATAGCCATTCTGGCTAAACTGCAAGCTATCTGACACCATAGTTACAAATTATTCTTTCGACAACGCATGAAGGGATTGTAAAAATACTTATTTTACATTACAGCACTCGTAAGTTTAAAATCGAACCCAGATAAACCAACTACCAAAACTCGTCGTGACATCCCGACAAGAAACGCCGTCAAAACGATCATTGACTACATCGACGATGACACTGGCTCGGGCGATAATGATTCAGAGGAGTCTGGGACCGAAGACGAAGAGGAAGCAAATAAGGCGAAAGAAACAGCTCAAATTCTCGCCGTATCGACGATAGGCCCAACGAGTAAAAATATCTTGGAAAACAAAAGAGCTGATATTCCAAAGGCTGATGGGAATATGAAATCGAGTGTTATTGACGATAAAGCATTGAATGAGCAAAGTAGCGACGGTGCTTCGGAAGATATCGTTGAACGTAGTGCCGGAGAGGAAAATACCAGTGATGATTCATCAGAAGATTCGAGTGAGATTTCACCTGAAAATTCTAGTGAGGTATCACCTGAAAATTCTAGTGAGATTTCACGGGAAAATTCTAAGAAGAATCCAGCGGAACAATCTAGCGAGGATTCAACCGTAAATTCTAGTGAGAATGCATCAGAAAATTCGAAAGCACCGATTGAAGAAGACGAAAGCGACACTGAAGAATTTCGTGATACGAGAACGAAAATAAACAACCCGAGTTTGAGCTTGTATAACGGCACTGACGAATACGATGATAATTCGGAGGCTCGAAATTCGAAGGACTCGCTTGGTTTAACAGATATTGATGACGTTGAAGAAGCTCATATCAATGGACCGTCCGCGTATTATACAATGGAGAAAGATTCCGGACCGGCACAAGCAGCATCGTACCGATCTGAAATCGAAGATCCTGACAGTGTACCGAGTCAAGGGCCAACGAATGAGGTCAACTCTATTTGGAATGAAGCTAAAATTGCTGATGAAAAATTAGCAAATATTCCATATCCAACCGGAGACAGTAATTCTCGGTCGAATGTCTTTATCAGTGAGAATGGAATACGAAAAGGAGAACCGGGGGCGCAACATTCCGAACTAAACAAAATTAATGGTGCCTTGACCAAGGAAAGTGATGTTGAAGAAATAAGTAGCAAAGAACATAAGGGATTGATATCAGATGTAATGAGCAATGTTAATAGCGATATAAAAATTGCACCGAAGTTATCCGGACGGACAATTAACCAGGAGCCGGATGTTAAAACAGATGAGGATATACCGGTCATAAAAACAATAAACACGAGGCGATTAAGCAAGCCAAAGGATGAAAGTAGCATTGATGAATTTGAAAAGGGTACTGAAAAGAGCATCAACAAAGCACCAGTAGTAAACGACGATAAAAATGAATTTGAGGTCGCAACTGAGTCAGAAGAAGCTGCAAGGAAAGGTTCTGTGGCCATTAAACAGAGCTCCAAGAAAAATACAAAGAATACTGAGAAATCTGTTAACAGTTCGAAGAAATCATCAGATAAGGAAGTAAAGCAAATAAACAAATTAGACGATGAAACCTTCAACAAGTTGAAGTCAGATGTTGAGAAAGAGAAACAATTGAAGATACGTAACAAAACATGGGAAGCGGAAGTAAATTCATTATTTCCAGGAAAAACGAATCAGAGTTTTGTTATGGATGATACGGAAGTAGAATCGTCTTTGCAAGAATTACCAGAGCACAAACAGGAAGCTGACGAAGGAAATAAAAAGGAACTAGTTGAGGCGGAAAGTTCTTCCAATCATTGGGCGAAAAATGGACCAAAACCTGAAGGAAAAGAGAATAGCGATGCTGAGGATGCCCAACAGGACATTGCTGAATGGCGAACAACACCTACTTCCATGAAGACTTTCCAAGAAAAACATCCAACTTCCAAAGAAACAATGACAGATGGACTTGAGAAATCGACAAAGAGGCAATGCGTCGGAATAAGTGTGGCTGATTGCATCGGTGCCGGCCCGGATGCCGTAACATTGAACGTCCCAGTCAATGGTCAGGAATTCGGCGTGCAAGTCAATGGTGCAAGAGTTCCGGGTATGATCTACCCGACTAGTGATGTCAATTTTCCGGCCGGATTTCAGCAACCAACTCCACCGGAGTTTCGACAGTTCCCAGGAGCAATTCCAGGCGGAATGACCAATATGCTACAGGATGGTAGTATCCAGCCCGCCTATGGTTTTAACAACAATGATGTACCGATTAACTCTCCCGGTGCATACCCGGATCATTATCCAAGCAATGTTCCGAACATGCCTCAATCAAAACCGGTATTTAATAAAAAGCCAGAAGTGGTTCCGACGATGAAACCGAGCGAGCATTCGATACATAAAGCCGGTGGTAAAGCAAAGAAAAAGAAGAAACCGAAGTCGAAGTCAACGACACCGAAACCGAAAAAGACAACAAAATGTCCGAACTGTGATAAATCAAAGAAGGTAAAGTCGTCCGGAGGAAAGAAGATTCCGTTTACGGACAAATTGTGGAAAGTTATCAAAAAGAAGCGAACAACTACTACAACTGCACAACCACCGACAACGATGACAGAAGCAACTACAACAACGTAAGATATATTTTTGTTTACATTTGTTTTATATTTTACACAATAATAGTGCTTTGTCTGCAGTAATAGCATCATCTTGTTGCACCTTTTTCTGAGAATGTTGCTATTTCAATAAACGATTACGCTAAAGATGGCAGCAAGGAACTTTTTGCGTTCTTTAATCGAATTCCTATAGAATCGTTGAGGATTCGTAATGAGAACGAAATTCATCTTGGTAAAAGTTCCTCGCCGCCATCTTTAGCGTAATTGTTTATTGTTTACTGCAGGATATAATATCCGATAAACGATGGATAAACGACATCCAACTTGAATTGACTACTAAAGTCTGCTTCAAGTTGTATGGGATAGGAGATATGCGATAACGCAGAACTGTTAATGCAAAACAGTTCAATTTTTTATTCGCGGGCATTTTCACGTGACACATAATCTGAGACAGACTTTAATTTCAATTCAATCACATTTTGCAAAACAGTTCAATTTTTTATTCGCGGGCATTTTCACGTGACACATAATCTGAGACAGACATTAATATCATTTCAATCACATTTTGTGAGCAAATGGATATTTCCTCAAAAATATTACTCTCATTAAACCTAAAGTCAAATTGTTGCAGAGGGTTAGATTTTTCCTTTAGTATAACGTAATAGTTTTCCTTAAGAGATTTCCTTCGTAATTTCTCCTCAAAAATGAAATCATTCCACATCATATACCTTTCTTACTCAGAAAACACATGCTCGAAATATCAAATACGTAAGATAAAAATCAAGATTCGTTATATCCAATCTTTTTACGCATTAAGATATTCTGTGGCCCTCGAATCTCAAGTTTTTAAAATAGATTCATTGGAAAGATATGCTGAAATAATAGCATACCAAATATGATTCTATTTGTCATCAAGCTTATCCTCCGATCTATCTCAAGTTTTACCTTGAAAACTTTGAACTAAATTACTCAGAATTGTTTATCAACGGTCCATTTTCTGTCAAGTGACATGACTGTGCACTTCATGGATCTTTGCTTAATCTCAAATGTCTTCTACAGGCAAGCAACAACAGAACGACAACCACCACCAGCTACATACAGCTTTGGAGGCGCAACTAACAGTCCGTATCCACCGAAAGTCGGTTTAAAACAACAGCAACAAGCCGGACACTTCCAGAGGCCACAATACCAGTCATCTAACTGGACGCATGCTAATTCAGCAGGAGGCAGGCCAGCTGGGCCTAAAATCACAGGGAATAAAATAGGAGGGTCTAGCGGTGCAGGAGGAGCACCAACCGGAGCGAAGATTACTGGGAATAGAGTTGCGGGTTCCAATGGTGCAGGAGGAGCACCAACTGAAGCGAAAATTACCGGGAATAGAGTTGGGGGTTCTACTGGCGCAGGAGGAACACCAACTGGAGCGAAAATTACCGGGAATAGAGTTGGGGACTCTACTGGTGCAGGAGGAGGGCCTGTACAAGTTCATACAACCCAAGCAACACAGGTTCAACAAACAACAACAACGTCTCCAGTCACTACAACACCTGCACAGCCATCAACGGCTCCTCCCCAGCCATCAACGACTCCTTCCCGCCAAACAACAACGACTCCTTCGTCAGAGAGTGGATCGGATACAGATTCGGGCAGTGGCTCAGCTACTGGTTCTAAAGCGACAAAAAAGCCAATTTCAGAGAATCCAACAACATTTGACCAGGGAGGCATAGCAACACAGTACACTAACACAGCTGCCGCATCGACGGTGAAGCATCGTGGAGGAAGAAAGAAGAAAAAGCATCGGAAATTAAAGACATCACAAACACAGACTGCTGCAGTGGTCACGACAAACCAAGTTATGACAACGAGTAGGCCATATAGTGGAGCGTCAGTATGGACAGGGCAACAACAACCACCCCAACCAAACAGTGCACAGGTAAGCAAAGGATATTTTGATTCATACCAAAATGAAAGTGTGTATTCTGCCCTGAAACACCGTGTGAGACTGCGAGCTGGAAAGATTGGTAGCAATTGTCTATCTTACACAGAAACGAATAAGGAAAGCTTAAACCACACTGAAACTCATTAAACAAAATCTCTTTCAATGTAATGAAGGAAAATTTACAAATTCAGCTATTTGAAGTTTCTCGTCGCTCATGCTTTTTTTTTCCGGATACTTAGCTATCAATCTTCAAAATCTATAAAATTAGATGTCCAGCGTCATGAAATGATATTTCAGTATGAAATGAATTAACTACTACATTTTTAATTGGTTCTTTTTCTCCAGATTCTATTTCATGTTGATACCAATCTTTGCTATTTTGTTGAAATTGTTGAAATTAAGTGATTTGTTAACAAGGCATAGATGACATAAACTTTGGAAGCACCAGCAAATCTTCCCTAAAGCCTCGAATATGTTAAAGCAAGACGTCTGAATAAACTAACTACTTCAGTCCAAGTTTCCGCTTCTTCTATTGAATCATCATGTCAAGGAGCGAAGTCTAACATCTGACATGATACAAGGCAGAATCTTGACTCTTTACGAGCATTCTAGTCCAGTCTCGAACTTCTTTTGAATCTTTTGTATTGCTTTCAGGTGAACACTGCTGAAATTACAACACCTGAGGTTTCAACACCGCCTGCCAACACAGCAACAACAACCAAACCGACTAGGAAGAAGAAACGAAAGAAAACAACAACAGCAGCAGCTGCTCCTACAACAACAACAACAGCTGCTCCTGTAACAACTCCTTCAACAGTTCAGACTACCATAGCAACAACACTAACACCAGGTACCATAGCAACTACACGAACGAATCCATACCCAACCCCAAGCACAATGGCAACAACACAACCATCGACAGCTGTGCAAACAACACCGTCAACGATGCAGGAAACAACCCAACCTGTAATGTCTACAACAAAATCTACCCCAAATATTCAAATGATATTCGTCAATTGCACGTTTGGAGGGCCTTGTCCTCCTAAAAAACACAAGAAAAAGAAACATCACAAAAAGAAGAAATGGAAGGCAACACAACCTCCCAAACCTCAAATTCCAGTCGGGACATCCCCACCAGTGCCTTATACTCAGCCTCCTGCACAGGTAACTCAAGCTACGCAACAACCTGGAGCGACATATTACACTCCAACGCAATTCTCCAGCCCGTCAGTGACTATTCCAGAAGTAGGGACACCATTCACACCACCACGTGTACATGAAGTAGAGGAAACTGAGGAGGAGACATATGGTGGCCAAGCAGCCCCTCAGCAGCCTAAACCACCAAAGGTTCACCACCAGGGTTCTTCGCCACAGTCATCAGGCCCCCAACCACAACAACCAGTCCCTCAGCCACAGCTGCCAGGGCCAAGTGAGAAACCTCCGAAACCACAGCCATTGCAGCCAAAGCCCCAACCACCACAGCCTCTACCTGAAACTGAGGGTGGCGAGCAACTACCACCACCACCAGGGACGCCTTTACCTTCTCCTCCACAAGGACCATCAGGAGCAGGTACAGCCAACAAGCCACCACAAGGTCGTCCAGGACCTGGTGGGCAGACGACAACTACAACAACGACATGCAATTCGTATAAAAGTTGTCAAGGAATTAGCTGCCAGTTGTGTCCATGCATAAGCTGTATCCCAGTCGTAGGTGTAAACTGCCAGGCTACTAGCTGTTCAGTTTGCCCGGGTGTTGGATGTATTCCTGCAGTACCAATGATTCCTGTTCTGCCAATGGTCCCACTCGTCCAAGTAAACGGTGCTAAGCCGCAAGTGACACAAACAACACAGGAAACGGTCGTGTCACAAGAGAAGCAGCCGCCTTATCCAGGACAGAAGCCTGTTGGTCCTCCAGCCGAACAGATGGAGACGTCTCACGAAGAGGGCGTGCAGCAACAAGAACAGCCATTCAATCAAGGGCCCACTCCAAAGGTGCAACCTACTGCAGAACAAGAGCAAGAGCCTACGTCACAAGTGGCACAAACAGAAGGCCAACAACAACAACAACGCCCTAGTCCTGGACAACATGAGCAACCAAATCAATCAAGCTTGCAGCCACAGCAACAAAAACGGCCGCAACAACAGCAACAAAATCAAGGACAAGAGCCCCAACAACAACAGCAACAAAGGCCTAGCAACCAGCAGTATCAGCAATCATCGCAACAAAAATATCAGCAAAATCCACAAGCATCTGGTCAACAACAACAACCAGATAACCAGACTCAGCAAGCGGTACCTACGCAGCAGTCTCTGAATGAGAAACAACCACAACAACAATCTGCGCAGCCAGTAGAGCCAATAGAGCCAGATGCTTCTAGCGGAGAACAACAGGAGGTTTCTAGCGGCATCCAACAACAGTCAGCAAATGTCACTACGCAGCAGCAGTCCTCCAATGTCACACAGCAGGAGACAGCTCAACAACAGCAACAACAACATGCCGGCCAAAACAACAGTCAAAACGCCAGTGCATCGATGAGACCAGCACCTGCGCAACAACAAGCTGCCCCTGTGCAGCAATATGCCTCACCTTACGGTGGGCGTAATCAGACTGAAGCTAATGGTACTTATGCTTCAGGGGAGAAAAGCAATTCGCAAATTTATGCAGCCTCGCAATCATTACCGCCTGGGCAGCCTTATAGCCAAAATTATACACAAGGCAGCCTGGTTTTGATGCATGGTAAGAAGAAGAAAAAGCATAAACATAAGATAAAATATCCTTTTATCCTGAAGCATAAAAAGAGGCCTAAGCTAAGTCATCACAAACTCCAGCAATGGGCTCATCAATCAACGACCATCAATCAACAGCAATCAGCCAATCAATCAGCTAATCAATCAACTAATCAGTCACTAGGCTCAAAAGTACAACAAAATCAAACAAATCAGCAAAATCAAAACGTGAATCAATACGCAGCAGCAACAACCGTTGCTCCGACGACAATACCCAGCCAATCTCCTCAGTCACAATATCAATACTCAAGACAACCTGTGACAACTTCAACACCGGAACAGAAGAGCGTTACGCCTAAAGGAGGCTACGTCAACAGCCATATCAAAGGCCCACTAACTAGGCCTGCGGTTGGCAAGCTCTTACGACCGTCCGGTCGTGTAAGTGGTGATGATTCACCCACTGAAAACGACAAACGTCCAGGGCCTACTAGAGCACCGCCTAAAAATCAAGGAAGCCTTGAAGAGATGCCTATGCTGAATGAAGTCGACAGAAAACCTGATCAAACATACAACGTAACATGGGAACCTAATAAGACAGCAATGAATGAATCGAAACCGACACAGGCACCTGCAGCTCCAACGTTTAAACCGACATTTACTCGTATTCCAGACTTCCCCAGTGTCCTGACGACACCAAAGCTACCTGTGTCCGGAAGTCAGGAGGAAGGCGAGAATGATTCAACAGAGCCTCCTTACGTAGAAGGTCTTTCAAGGCCTCAGTATCGCCCGACAACAGCACCAACAGAAACGACAACTCGTAACAGGAAGGTGCCTGCTTTGAGAACGAAACCAACTCAGAGTCCCACTAAAGCGGAGTCTTCGTTCACTGGGGCTGGTGCTGCGCAACAACCTGGTGCTGTGCAACAACCTGCTATAACTCAAGGTAAACAGTCAACAGGATCACGAATCACGCATCCTATCCAAGAAAAGTTCTCACATTCCTCACAAAAAACACAACCTGTTACAAAGAATGTTTCAAAGACTATCCCATACAACGCAGAGCGCCCAACAAGTCCAGTCGGCCAGCCTTCATATCCAACGGAATCTCAAGGTGTGCTGACAACGAGGCCTACAATAGCTATGACAACGAGCAGGCTTTACCAATCAACAGCTAAGCAAGGAAGCCCCAGACCGAGTGAAGATATACAAACGGAATCGACTTCAGAAACTCAATATGAGGGCACAGAAAAACCAACAAACAAGCTACCCAGCTCATATGCAACACGATTTAGAACTACTGCAAAGAACAACGGTCAAAATACTGTTCAGTCGTATCCAACTTATAAACAACCACCAACGTCAGCCCAGGCAGAGCAAAATAATACACAGTCATCCGAGGTTTTGAGCAGTCGTCCGACATCCAAGTATGGCACAGCTGCATATAACGTTGATCAGACTACGAATCAGACGTATCCAACTTATAAGCAACAACCACCGACATCCGCCCAGGCAGAGCAAAATAATACACAGTCATCTGAAGTTTTGAGCAGTCGCCCGACATTTAAGTATGGTACAGCTGTAAACAATGTCACCCAGATAAACGAACAGACGTATCCAACTTACAAACAACAACCGACATCAGCTCAGGCAGAACAAAATAACACACAGCCATCCGAAGTATTGAGCAGTCGTCCGACGTCGAAATATGGTACGGCTGTAAATAATGTCGCTCAAACTACCAATCAGACGTATCCGACTTTTAAACAACAACCGATATCGACTCAAAAAGAAAATAATTATACACAAGCGTCGAAGACTGGCGGAGCTCGACCAACATCGAGATATGGAACAACTGCGAAGACTGCAAAGGGAGAGTCGTACCCGGCAAACGAAGAAGAGGAAAGTGAAACTGACACATCAGATTTGGAAGAGACCGTACCGACATCAAAACAAGCACCTGAAACTGAATACAAGTATGGCACGACAAATCGCGTTACTTCTGGCAGCCAGAAGCCATCATATCCAACAGATCGGGAGCAACCATCGTCTCAAAAACAACCAAACTACACGATTTTCTCACCAAAATCAAGTGAAAAGCAAACGGCTCCGTCAGGTCCGACTCAGAAAATAACTTATGGTACCCAGAAGCAATCGTACCCGACAAATCGTAAGGCAAGTCCTTCAATGAAACGTCCAAACTCTTTGTTATATCCTGGAACTGAAAGAAAGAAGCCGACATCCAAATTGCAGAAGACAACGTCGTATAAGACAGCTAAGACAAATCGTAAACCTGCTACAACACAAACTCAAGCCAATTACAGTCAAGCATCGGAGATCACTTCTGGCAGGCCAACTTCAAAGCAAGGTAAGTGAAGATTTATTTATGATAAGAATGACTTTCGATATCTTTGCCACCGTTTTAACCACAGATTATTAGGTATTAACATGGTCTCTCAGAGTAAAGATGGTGTAGAGTTTAACTCTAAAGTACCAAATACTAGCAGGACACATAACGCTTTTATTCTGTTCAATGTATTTCCCTAGTTAACTAGAACCTAGTTTAGTAACCTAGTTTACAAACTTAGGTAACTAGAAGGAAAAATAAGGTTCTTACTCTTTCATTGTATTTCCTTCGATCAATCCACGATTCTCAGAATATTGAAAACTTTTGAGTTAAAAAAAAACAGACTAGGGAAATTCAAGCTCAGATGTTTCACTCAAATTGCAAACTTAAAGAAGTTTCAGCTTATGCCAGTGTGATAGAAATTTTGGTAAGTCATGAAAACGTTCGTCAAGCCAAAACGTTCCTTCTCTGGATATTTGGAGTACTTCATAACGGGAAATTAATTTCAAATAGCTTCAAAATTTTAAACACTTGAACAGCATATCTGATTTTATCATCGATGGCAAAGCACTAATAAAAATTTAGCTGCATTCATAGAAATTATAGTGGTCAAACTATATTGAACATTGAATCAAGTACAAACTGATCTAGATTGCTCACAACAAAAAACAAAACACTTCTGCCAGAGCCAAGAATAAATCCTTTGTTTCCCCTAGGATATCCCTCTTCAAGTCAGTATGACGTGACAGCTAAAGTCGGATCCACAGCTGCCAAACAGCAGTATCAGACAGGACAACAATCGTATGCGACAGGCCAACGACCTACGTATCCACAAACGACAAGTCAGCAAGAACCCAGTAACAATCAAACAGAGGGAGTGACAGAACCATTGCCTTCACAACCAGTACAAAAGCCAGCGTATGCGACAGGCCAACGACCTACATATCCACAAACGACAAGTCAGCAAGCACCCAATAACAATCAAACAGAGGGAGGGACAGAACCATCGCCTTCACAACCAGTACAAAAGCCATCGATGGCTGCTGAACAGTACCCATATCAAACAACAACAACACAGAAACCTTATGTAACAGCTGCTGGCACTCAAGAGCAAAAGGTGCCTGACAACGAGGGTAAGTAGGTCAGATTATAAAGCATAGGGCTCAAATCTTTCAAATCTCTCAAATCTTTCATTTTTCTTTGATTTGAATGGCTTGAAAGGAACTTCTTGTATTTTGCTGTAAATCTGCCGTGGACATTTTTTGATATCTTGATTTTTTTCAAAATAGCGGCAATTTAATCATTTTTGAAAAATTGATGGAAAATTGTGGAAAAGTTTGAATAATCGTAAATCCTAAACCAATAGAGGAAAAATGATATAACCTTCAAGAAAACCATAGTTTATGAAGATCTACAATCTGGTGGCAAGCAGAAATCTGTAGCTTTTCTGGTTTAGGATTTAGAAATTTGGTGACGTCATAGCCTCAAATTTAATAAATGTCGCCATTTTGAAAGAAATCAAGATATCAAAAAATGTACGCGGCAGATTTACAGCAAAACATCGTAAGTTCCTTCCAAGCCATGCATTTCAAAGAATCAAAAAATTTTTACACCGATTTTTAAAGATTTGAGCCCTATTAATCCAGTAAATAAGTGCAAAAATCGTGCACTTTTGGATACCAGCATGAAACTTGGCACAAACATAGAACTTGGTCAACTGATCAAATTTTGATATAGAAGCAACTTCAAAAATGGCCCGTTGTCATGGTATATGTTAGATTATAATGTGTTTGAAATCGATTACTGTCAAATGATTCAAGGGCCTTATTGGATGAAAGTTTCATGGGAAAGAGCTGCGAAATAAATATGAACATCAAAAAGTTCATTTTTGGGAAGCCTGAAATTATCATCCATAGCTTACTTTGAGCTTGAGCAGTTCGAAAGCTTTGAAAACAAGCTTTTTAAACACAAATCTGTTTCTGCCAAAATTAGGAGCTGCCAAAATTAGGCAAAATCATTGACTAAATGTCCCAATTTTTGTAGATGTTCAGCATATTTTCAACCTATTCAGTCGCATGGACAATTCAATGAAAACTTCACAATATATACCATGTAAAATAATGAACGAAATTCAAACAACAATCACTACGACCTTCTGGGATAAAATGCAATATAGCATTCCTAATTATCAAAGAAAAAGGCAAATCCATTGTCAGATGGATAACATCCAAGCATTCAATTTCTTAATTTTCTCTCAAACATTTCAGATAACGACGAAGAGAAACAAGTAAACCGTCCAACAAGCGTACCACGCTTCAACCCTGATATCACAACAGTACGGCCTAAGATGGATCAAGCTGCGCTTAACCCGCAGGTCAACGACTCACGACTACAGGATTTCCGCACACAGCAAAACAACACAACAACTCAGCAACAAACCACACAATCACCAACATCATCATCACCACTGCTCTCGACGGTCTTCCCTGCTTCCCCTGGCGGTGCTATGAACACAACTGCACCTACGCCATCCTCTATACGCACAGAGCCAAAAACCACCCAGAAACAGCCATCTACAACAAAAGAGAGAGGCACGCCATTGAAAAACTACCCTACGGTCTTCCCAGGTCTTGCATTCCCTACAACTGGAAAATCTGAAGGCAACGAAACTATATTAGCAACAGTTCAACCACAGTCTCAGAATCAAAACGCGGTCACAGCAAACTTGCCACCGAATAACGGTAACCAAACACAAAATGCATATTATGGACCAACAAACAGTGCGGTAAGGCCAACTGGCTACCCGACTGCTAACGCGTATTACCTTACGACTGTTAAACCAAGCCAAGGATCTAACATAAAATATGGAGCACCGACTGCTAGGCAAAGCAAAGAGCCAACAGTAAAATATGGGACACCGACTGCTAGACAAAGCAAAGAGCCAACAGTGAAATATGGAACACCGACTGCTAGACAAAGCAAAGAGCCAACAGTGAAATATGGAACACCGAATGAAACGACCGCCCAAGCTGAACAAAAGGATGATTTCGCAGCACAGACTAGTTACTCTCCACCTGATGCTCAACAAAGTAACGGTCTCCCACATCAAGTATTCAACCCTGAACATGAGATGCTACAAGCACAAGAAGATGAAGCGGAAAGAATCAGGTTGTTATCGGTTACCACTCCCGCTCCTGTCACCAATAATAAAGATAGCGATGAAGATATTAATGCTCCTGATAATGCAAACAAAGACCAAGATGATGATTGGCATGGATTACGATATGGACCACTAGCATTGCCACCTGCTTTCAAGGAACCCATATCAAGAAAAGGTTCGTAATTCAGTTTTTTTGTAATGAATGTGTCAGACACTAGGAGTACAGTAAATCACCGCATATAAGAACCTACAAAAATAAATAAGTGCAGTCTGTATTTACTGAATTATGCACCTTCTACTTAAGAACCTGTTTCAGTTTGATAAACCAATATGTTCTTATCACAAGGGCAATAAAGTTCATTTTTGATTGGCTGTTAAAATTTGGACCTCCTCCCTTGCTATTTGTAAGCCTAAGAGTAGATATAAGGTTGATAGTAACATTGCCAAAACAAATGAAATGCTTTAAAATCTCGTGGTGATGTCTCCTTTGATGATCTTTTGATAAAAATTTAAAGAATCGAGGCTTTAAATAAGAACCATTAAGAACCTTTATACCCTGAAATAAATCTAAATACCTTTTAAATAAGAACCTAATTCAGCCTGGCCCTCAAAAAAGTAGGTTCTTATATGCGGGGATTTACTGTACACTTAGGAGTATCAGATCATTCAAAAAATCATTTCTATAAAATTGACCTCGCTACATATGCTACTAAAAATGCCAAAAAGTACTCTTTATTTCCATATCGAGAACCGAACAGTTCAAGACACTTATAGAAGAAAGTTTGAAATACTTCACTTTGCTAATAGAACTAACAAGTAACAGCACTGCTTGTATAATATTTTGTGTGATACTTATAAAGGCCACACTTACCAGAGCAAACAGAAGCAAAATATTCTCTCTTGAAATTTTGCCAGATGAAAAATAACAGCCATCTTTGCTCTTTTTAAAGACATCACAAAAATTCCAACTCTTCTACCATTCTACATGATGATTGGCTTTTGACAAGCAGATAGAACTAAAGACATATCTGGTAGCACTTTACATTCTTTAAAAAAGAAAACAACACAATGCATACAAGCTTCTGTGCTTTCAGTTTTACTACAGCTAGTACAAAAATCAACTAGTAGCGAATGAGTCGTAAAGCTTTACGAGATTTAGAGGAGAAAAAAATATTTCTAATGAACTCCAGGACTTTCTCATGGAAACAAAAGCACTGTTGTAGTTGCTGTTGCCTCGTTATGATGTTTTTACATACGGGACTTCTGTGATGTTACTCGAGCTTAGCCATGGCCTAAATCAGTTGTGTACTTTCTGTGAGCTTCCTGCGATATCTTACTAATATTCGTAGGCATGATAGACCAAATAACATGGCGTCAGGTGTGGGATAAAAAATTCCGTAAAACATGTGCGAGACTTCTCGGGAAATATATACCTCTTGATAATAACTACAAGAGGACCATCCGCTCTGGAAAGGCTCCGCAACCTCTGCTCATTAACATCAAATAATCGTCATATACTTTTTCAATAGGTAACGAGCAAAAGGACTCGAAAGGCCTATCAGATGAGGGAGAACTGCAGGAATATGGCGCATATCAAACGACATCAAGAATCAACTCAAAAACAAAAGCAGTCAGTGCACTAAATATACCTGAAGAGCCAACAATAGCAAATCATCAGGATGAAACGCAATACAGTGAACAGGGAAACAAGGGAGATGAGCAACCAACGTTTGATATCAATCCTTTGTATGTCAATGATACTTCAATTCAAACAACAACGAAGAGGCCGACAACAGCTAAGGATGTTGTAATGAAAAAGGTAAGGAGCTAATGCTTTTGTCCAATTGTCATAGGACCTAACAATTTCTCAAAAATCGAGCAATCAATCCATATTGGATTAACAATATATCAATCATCTTGTATACATCCCATGGTTGCAGAATTATTACTTGTGCCAGCTACAAAATTCAGGGCCATGAAGGAAGCTTTCAAATATGGAGGCACTACACTTCAGGCATTCTTTCACTACGCTAAAGGGGCATTTCCTGAAACAAAAAGTGCCTTTTTTATTATGATTATTAAAAAGGTACGCGAGGCACGTGCCCCCAGTGCCCTATCAGTTCTTACGTTTCTGACACAATGGATAACGCTAATGGAAATTATATTAAACTTACCGAAGTAACAGGACAGTCTTTCTATCGTCAATTTGTCTGCATGGCATTCCAACTTTGTGCTAGCAACTGCAATAATTGTTTGACGGGCATGAAAGCAGCATCCCAAATCGACCTGAAATAGATAGCAACATACAGAATAGTTAATTTTGAAAGAAGCGTGTACTTGGAAAAACAAAGAGTTAGAATAAAATCAATCATTTGCTAATAAGGGTAAGGGTTATCTCAATGTAGAGATAGCTCAGTTGGTAGAGCATTTGCAGGAGGTCACGAGTTTCAAACTCGCTCTCGTTACACTTTTTCCATTTTTCCATTTGTCGAAAATTTACCAAAATAAATGATAATAAGGGATAGACCTTTTAGCTATTCTATTAAAAGGATTTTCATCCAACCATATCTTTATTTCATACACTTTTATACGAAAAGTTCGACAAAGTAGCGTTCTGCCTTCTATCACCGTTGGTTTGGTAAATTTTTCGACAAATGGAAAAATGGAAAGAGTGTGAAGAAAGCGAATTTCAAACTCGCAACCTCCTGCATTCCAGGCAGTTGCTCTACCGACTGAGCTTTCTATCTCCTGTGTTGCATACAATAAAAAATTCCTCTGATTTCTATAAAATGTACACAAATATCGTTCGATGCAGCCCTTTTTGTAAACAGCTGAAAATGTCCATTAACTAAATAATTTCTTTGTTAAAAGGTATCTTTAGGAGATCCAGTTATTTAACATTGAATCTAAGAATTCCTAATATGAGCAATCTCTGTTTATAGGCTACAACTTACTCATATGAACACCGAACAACTGCCAAACCCACAACAAAATCAGCTACTGTTACACGAGTCCCTACTGCTACACGTGCACCTTACACCACCAGAATACGCACTGGAAGCGCAAAGACTACAGCTCGACCAAGTAAACAAATGTCCAAGCTGACAACACTGATAAGAACAACGAAGAAACCCACGACAACAAAGGAAAAGGAAAGTGAGGAAACAACAACGAAGCCACAACAACAACAACAACACACAACAAAGATTCAAACTACTGCTGTTCCATCAAGAATGGTTACTGCGAAGTCACAAAATCAGAACGCTGAGGAGGCGAAGACAAGCAAAACTACTACTGAGTCTGAAGCAAGAGAAACATCTGCACCCGTTTATCAAACAACAACAACATCTGATGAAACCGAGACTAAAGCTGCAGTATTTAAAACGACAACTGAATCTGAATCCGAGACTGAAGCACCTTCGTATCAGTCAACAACAACTGAGGAGGAGAATGCACCACACACAGAAGAAGTCTCAACGTCTAATATTAAGATGACGACAGCAAATGGCAAGCAAACATCGACGCAAACAACAACAGAGAATGAACGAACGCAGTCAACAGGGCCTAAAACGACCACCGAATCACTCTCAACAGCAACAACAATATCAAACGAGGAGCCACCACCTGAGAATGCTACTCATGGGGTGATGGCCCCTCCAGAGAAGCCGTCTACTCTGCAAACAACAACAACACAGACTACAAAACGGCCTGAGACAAACGAGCCAATTAATGTTGATACATTCACTCCGGGTAATCTTGTAAACACTGGCGAAACAACGACCAAACCAACATATAGACCTGCAACCACCAAAGGGGCTAGCAATACAAGGAGGCCTGTAACGACCAATGCAAGACCAACCAATGCACAGACAACGCAGAAAGTTGCGACTACGAATAAAAAGTCAACCGGATCTCCAACTAAATCGACCGCAGAATCAACAACTGATGCTAAAACTGAATCTGCAACTACAAAAGCCAGTGAGGAGCAAACAACGGCGAACCCAGAGTCTCTTGTTGACAAAATTTACGATATCTTCCATCGCATAGTTGGCATCAATGCGCAACCAACCTATAAAACTAATCCAACTACACAGCCAAGCCAAACAACAACAGCATCTGTTACTAGGCAACCAAGTCGGCCGCAAGCAACTGCAACAACAAGTGAAGCTGCTAGTGAGATAGCGACAACAACAACGCAAGCTGAAACTACAAAGTCAACAGCGACAACAACAGAAAGTCCACAGGAAGTTCAAACGGTACCAAGAACTACTGAGGCGCCACAGGTGATCCAAACGACAACTGAAAGCAAAAATGAAGCTCAGACTACGACAGAAAAGGCTGAAATGCCACAGGTAATTCAAACCACAACAGAGAAGACCGAAATGCCACAGGAAATCCAAACCACAACAGAAAAGACTGAAATGCCACAAGCGGTCCAAACAACAACGGAAAAGCCTGAAATGCCACAGGCAGTCCAAACCACAACAGAAAAGACCGAAATGCCACAGGAAATCCAAACCACAACAGAAAAGACTGAAATGCCACAGGCAGTTCAAACGACAGCCATTCGAACAGGAACCACTGACTCAAGCAAAGATTTAGCAGAGATGCTTCTGAACAGTAAACCTACATCAGCACAAAAAGAAACAACTACAACGGATAGCAACCAGGTCACCACCACACCAGCAACTAAAACAACAACAGAGAGTTCTTGGAAAATTGAAAACACGAAAGCAAGTACAACGGAGAAACCGGAAGTGTACACAACGACAGAAAAACCAAATGTGGAAACAACTACAGAACAGACTGAAATGCCACAGGCGGTCCAAACAACAACGGAAAAGACCGAAATGCCACAGGCAGCTCAAACGACAGCCACTCGAACGGGAACCACTGAATCAAGCGAAGGTTTAGCAGAGATGCTTTTAAACAGTAAACCTACATCAGCACCAACCGAACAACGAACAACTACAACGGAAAGCAATCAGATCACCACCACACCAGCAACTAAAACAACAACAGAGAGTTCTTGGAAAATAGAAAACACAGAAGCAAGTACAACGGAGAAACCGGAAGTGTACACAACGACAGAAAAACCAAAAGTGGAAACAACTACAGAACAGACTGATTTTGGAAAAACTACAACTACAGCATCAAAAGATAGTAAACTAACTGAAGAAGCAAGTTGGTATTCAACGGAGAGCCCAGAAACTACTTCCACAAAGACAACCACGGAACGTTCTTGGAAAACTACAACTGACAGCCAAGAATCGACTTCCTGGAAAACAACTACTGAATCATCAAAGGCACAGGAAGATGAGAAGGATATAGATCGAATCATCGCGAACGTGATGGATATGACAACAACTAGTAGACCCGAAGAGACAACAACAACAACAACAGAGCCTACGTTTGACGTCACACGACCAATAACAACAGCAGCAACAGAGCCTTATCGGTATGTAACGCAACGACCAACAACGGAGAAAAAAGAAGAAGAGTACGTCACAGCTCATAGGCCTACTACATCTTCGAATAAAGAAGCAACTACCACTGAAAGTCAACCAGAATCGACTACAGAGTCCATGAAAACAACAACAACAACAGAAGGCACAAGAACGACCACAGAAGCATCTACTACGCAGCCAAAAACAGAAAGCACGACGGAGGAGGTTGAATGGAGAATCCAGGCTGTATTCACTACGTCAGAGCCCGCGTATGAAAAGACAACAACAACGGAAAGGCCATCAACAGAAGATAATGAAAAGGGGACTACAACAACAGAACGACCTTCAACCAAAGTAGATCGCATAACATGGGAAGTAGGAGGTAATGAAAAAGAGGCTACAACAACAGAACGGCCTTCAACCAAAGTAGATCGCATAACATGGGAAGTAGAAGATAATGAAAAAGAGGCTACAACAACAGAGCGACCGCAAACAACAACGAAAGCATACGACAATGAGTATAAAACGCAGAAAACAGAAACAACAGAAGCTCATGAGATTGAATACTCTACAGCTAATGTGAAAACAACCACAAGACGACCATCCACTCAGGTCGACAGAATAACATGGGAGGTAGAGGATAATAATCAGACCACGACTACTGAAACACCACAGACAACGACAAGCTCGAATGACATTGAAAACGTTGAGTATAAAACACAGAAAACAGAAACGACGGAACGACCTGAGACTGTCTACACTTCATCTAATGTAATGACAACAGATAAGAATGAAAAAGAAAACACGGAACAAGGAACAACGACTAGGAATGATGTTTATAACGGGGAATCTGCAGCTACATACACAGAGAGTGTTACAACAACAAAGAACCCACCATTGGCGAAGACTGATAATTCACGGACCAGGTTGCCAGTTTCGACATCAAATGCAGAACTGCCTGCTTCAAGAACAACACATGAATATCGAGTAACGTCGGCCAATGCCACGAAAACAGAAGCGGTCAAGACAGAGGCTAACTTACAACCAACTACTCGACCCATCTCTAAGCTAACTACGGAGAAAGAAACAGCAAGAACCAGTTATGAATCAATGATTTCGAAGACCCAAAACCACGAAGAAAGCTTGCAAGATTTCAGTGCTAGGCCATTTGGCTTCAATTTGCAAAATAACCAGCCAACGAACACTCAATCAACCACTAATCAATCGACAAACACTCAATCACAAGCAACGCAATCACAAATCACTCAGGGTCAAGCCGCACGAACAACAACAACAGGGAAACCTGAAGTGATTACGGTGATTGAAATGAAAACAGAGGAATCGAGACCAATCAGTCAATCAAACACTAATCAATCAATAAACACTCAATCACAAGCAACGCAATCACAAATCACCCAGGGTCAACCCGTACGAACGACAACAGGGAAACCTGAAGTGATTACGGTGATTGAAACGAAAACAGAGGAATCGAGACCAATCAGTCAATCAGAAACGAATCAATCGCGAATCACATTAGCTCAAATAATAAAAACAACTACAGAAAAACCTGAAGGTATAACAGGCCCAAAGACGAACCCATTTACGTATAAGTCAGAACCTATAACAGTTCAGAAGCCTACCGAAAGCAAGGTTTCAAATCAAGAAGTCTTAAGTGAAGAGAAACCGTACGTTGGAGGCGCAGTGCAGCCCTCTGCTTATGAAAAGGAGGCTAGCAATTTAAACAAAGCAACGACAGCCTCAACTACAACATCAAGACCCACAGAGAATATACGAAAGATTGATTATAATGAAATGAGTGAAAAGGAGCCTAACTACAACGCAGGAGACGTTAAGAATGTAAGTGTACCAACAGGCAAAGCAAGCTCAGGAGAACCAACAAGACCCGATGTAACAACTCAGAATCTTGGAGGAAGCATCTCACCAGGGAATAGCTACATGGGTAAATATTTGTTAGGCATACAGAAGTGGTATAACAAATACGTACGAAAAATCGAGCAAGAGAATCTTACATTCTACCCAGAGACAGCAATCGATTACAAGGACTTCGATGATTTGAGACAAGAAATGAAGGAAGAAAAACAAGCAGATAAAGATGATGGCTACGATCCGTGGAGAGCAATGAAAGAATACTACGATGCTTATATCTCAGAAATCGAAGAATGGGAGGTGAAATATGGGAGAAAGAAAGGGGCACAGGAAAGTGTAAATAAACCTAATGCCGAGCCGATTGTCCTGACAACACTCAAGCCCAAGGTAACATGGAACACACCAGCAGCAGTCGCGGTAGGAAAACAAAACGAGACTAATGTTGATATTCCTTCAATGTATGGTCGACCAGCCACTGAGCAGCCCTCCGCAGCGACGACGACTGCATCAGAAAGCAAGTACCCAACGAATACGTATCCTAAAGTAACACCGAAACCATCAACAGCTGATCTAGATCGTATTTTCGCCAACCTCGCAACATGGAAGCGTCCAACAGAACCACCTATGTCACAGATACCGCCGAATATTCCGTCAAAAGGTGACGATGGTGAGATAGTCTATACACCATTCCTGCCAGATGCACCGACGAGAATTCCGAAGACAAAGGCCCCAGTAACAGGTAAGGAAATATTTGATATATTTGCTAAAGAAGAAGATTTCGATAACGTTGCTACCGGTTGTTACGGTGTTACAGTTTATATTATTACTAAAGGTAAAGCACAATGTGGCGAAAAACACTCCCTATCTTAAGGTTTAGTCATTTTGGCATTCATTTATTGAACGTAGAATATTGCTTTCGTTAAAATTCAAATTTTTGCTTTACGTGGCAACTGAGTGACTATTTATAAATTAGACTCCTGAAATGGTAAGAGTCTATTATTTATCCCATTCACATGTAAAGCAGGATGCATATACTTATATTAAATCATGTGTTTACATCTCAGGTATTGTTCAATGAATCTACAACATTGCTCCTTCTATTTCAAAATTTTAGCTATCACAAAATACACCTTGGGGAAAAAGCATAAAAGGCGTGATGTCAATGATAAAAAATTCGTTGTCTGTCGTTTGGAGAAAGTTCATACTATGTTTGAAAATATAAGACGTACTGCTTCTTTATGCCTTGATACCCCTCATTATCGATTTCATTGTCAAGCAAAAAAAGTATGAAATAAGACTTAAGAAATATATCGACATATTGTATAGCCTCCGTGCAGCCTCGACTGGCCTCTTTTCAGGAGGGGACCAGTCTTCAGGATCTCTCTGAAAACACATCAGTCAAGTCTGTACGTAGGCTACATATTGTATTGATTGTAAACTCACGTAAATGAGTCTTCTATCTCTCAATTTCCTGAAGCTTTACATTATTGTTTGATTTCATTTCAAGGAGGTAAATCAACTGCAGATCTCGATGCAATTTTCGCAAAGATAGCAACATGGTTGAAACCAACAACAAAACCTACAACAAGCCAAACAACTGAATCGAAAAATAACAACAACGAAACCGTATTCATCACTCCAAAGTTACCCCCTGCTCCTAGTGTCAGCTCTACGAAAACGGAGCCAAATGAAGAAGACAGAAGACCATCAACACCGGGGGTAACAGGCCAAGCTGGTGATACCACAGTGAGCACAACGAAGCCAATAACTAATCAAGGAACGAATGGAAAAGTGACTTACTACCCAGAGGCAGAATCTAATACAACAACAACTACAACAGCAGGTATGCTTCCTGGAGTGATGTGTTCTTATATATACATACACGATACAACGTGGCAGAGCCACATAACGTTTTTTTCAGAGCTCCATATCATAGAGCAGCGAGGGTGGTGGCACCGCGAAATCCACTACCCGAATCCCGAACCGTGCAGTCCAAAAGAAAGCTAAGCCAACCGGGTGAAAAAAGACGACTGCGGCTGAGTCATTCTTATAGGGTTTTCAAGATGAATATCAAAGCTTCCATCTGTTCAAGACCTGTTTTAGACTTCAGCAAATAGATATGTTTCTTTTAAATAAACTGATACACGAAGCAACGCAATTACTATTTATAGATCAACAACAATTTTCTGTATTTTCCTTTTAGCACCACAAGTAACAACAACTCCTGCAACAACAACTACAGCAAATAAATTCAAGCAGCAAACCCAGCCAATCACATTACATACAACGGAGACCCCTGTGAAGGAAACTAGTCCGCCAGAGACAAATACTGCGCAGCCAATTGAAACAACAACAAGGCTACCTTCTACGAAGCCAACAGAATATGAGATTGTACCTCCGGTAAGTTTACAACAAAGTGCATCTATTTTCATGTGAAAACTACTCCTTTTAATTGCCAGAATTTACAGCCGGAAATTGGCTGTAAATATTCTTTTTATCATTAAAAAAACCTATCACATTAAGTGAAATCGCACTGATGTTTTTACGTCCCCTTTCTTCGATACAGAGTCTTTCAAATATTATTTCATTCAAAACTTTTAACAACTCCCAAACTGGAGTCAAATGGTAGCCACTTTAACAATTTTAAGAAATGTTGCATGATTGCTAAATACTACCTTTTTCTTCTACAGACGGAGACTCAAGGCAGCAACCAAGAGCAAAGTGTTAAACAACCACCTAAAAACCAGACCAGCACAGAGGCACCAGAGCAACCAATCACCGAGAAAGTTGACACAATACCAGCCAATCAGAATCAAGACACAACAACTAGTCAGCCGAGCGAAAATGCACAGACCACTACGCCTATCTCTTCAATAGAAACAACAACAACTGCCCCATCAACAACAACAACAACAACAGAGCCAGGGAAGGCTGGAGAGTCAAACGAAAATGACAAGCTAGAACAAGAGGGCCTGCCACAAAACCCTGTGACATCATATCAAGGACAAAAAACGTCGAACCCTGCTGCAGCAGTCACAACGAAGCCCGAAAATGACTATGGCACAAGTACAGCAGAGAAAGAAGCAGCAACAACAACCCCAGCTCCGCAAACTACAGCCACGGTATCTATGACAACAACAGCAGCACAAGCAACTTCAACTGCATCGAATCAAGATACAACAATAACAACAGCAGCGATTCAAGAAGCAACAACAACAGCAATTCCAGAAACCACAGCAACTGTATCTATGACAACAACAGCTGCAGCACAAGCAACTTCAACTGCATCGAATCAAGAAACAGCAACAACAACTGCATCCAGTCAAGAAACAACAACAACAACAGAACGTCCAGAAACAACACCTGCCTCCGTGACAACAACTGCTTCGAGTGACGAAAGCGTTGTCCCAACACGCCTGCCATCGACGACTGCTGCGGAGGAAATTGAATCGACTACAAAGCAGCAGAATTCAAATCAGAATCCTTCGACTGTATATCCTGGAACGGCGAAACAAGGCTCGCAAAACGTTACGACGTCAAGTAACACATATACCACAGCTAGTGACACACAATCGACAACATCAGGAACAACGGCAGGATCACAAACGAGCGAAACTGTATCGCAAACTACGAGTCAGAATGCCGAAACGACAACGGCGTATAAACCTACCCAATCAGTAACCGAAAAGGTTCCGAATACCGAATCATATAATGAGACCACAACAACGAGACCAGCTGAAGACACGACTACATCAGCCGAGACTTCGTCGCCTATAACCACTCAAATCTCGGAAACTGCTACGCCTTATCAAAACTACAAAACAGACAACGAAAGCTCTACAACAACAAGCAAAGCTGTAAATAATGCTGCACCGACCAGGCCCGTTGGAACAACATTAACATCCACCGAAAGTAATTCGGCAACGACGAGTCAAAATTCGGAAAGTACGACAAGCAACCAGACTTCTCAGGGAGCTTCCGAGAGTACTTCGAAAGCACCTACCAGACCCGTTGGAACAACGAAAGCATTAACGGACACCGAAACATCATCGAGTACGACCTCGGCATCAACAGAGGAACAAACGACAACTGACACATCAGCAGCAGGGCAACCGTCTGAAAATTCTGGAACAGGTACGACAACAAAGCCAACAAAAGCTACAGTTGTTGTTTTCACAAATGAAAGAAATGGCGGCGAAACGACAACATCGAACAACCAAGCAACGACAACTGCAAGTCCTTATCCTTCAGATCAAGAAACAACGACTGCCCCATACAAGCCAGGTCAATCTGGCGCCGACCAAACGTCCACGACCAACACCAGGTACCCAGGAGCAGGAAGTCAATACCAAGAAACAACAACAACAGCGACAGAGAAGCCTAAAGAAGGATCGACCTCTGAACCGGGTGTTTCAGTCGAGGAACCAAATCTGAACACGACAACGGCTCCAAATACATATCCACAACAGAAGCCAGCACAAGTAGCAGCAACTGCAGGACGATACCCAGGGACTGAGAACCCGTATCCTGCAACTGCGCCACAAATCACTGGCAACCAGCAACAAGTAGGCCAAACAACTTCAGAAGAACCTAAAACGACAACCGCTCCGGCAGGTGTTTCTGTAGAAGAACCAAGCACAGTAAAGCCTCAAACAGCGAGACAACAGCCACAGAGCAACAACACATTTACCCAGACGTTATACACTTCTCAACGGCTACGTTATTATACCTGGTATGAAGAAGTCGAGTCGAATGACACCGACAGCGATGTTACTCAAACAATGACACCCCAGCCTACTCAGCGAGTAAACAATGGGCAAGCTTCAAACCAATCGAATCTGATCACGTCAGCAGCACCTAGCAACCAGAATAATGTCGCATCAGCAGCTTCTAACGACCAGGATAATGCTCCTCCACAAGCTCCCAGCAATCAAGCACCAGCAGCTCCTAGTTACCAACCAAGCAATAACGGCTCGATTTATCTCGAAGGAAAAGAAGACGAGGAACTTGTCTATGAGCCTAATCCATACGCCGCAGCAACAACAACCCCTAGGCCAGAAATAACAACAACAGCATTACCAGAGGTTTACCAAGCCCTAGCTCAAACAACAACAACAACGAAATCACCTTATATCGTAGCAACTACCGCAAATGAACCCAGTATTGCACAGGCACAAGGACCTGCACAGCAAATTACGGCTGCACAAAATCGTCCATCTGTAAACACAAATGCTACAGCGATGCCAACAAAAGCATTGCCGGAAGCTTACAAGGCTCTGGCTGAAACAACAACAACGAAATCCCCTTACATTGTTGCAACAAATGCCCAAGTGGCGGGCAATGCTCAGCCTCAAGGACCTGGCCAGCAAGTCACAGCTGCTCAAAATAGCCCACTAGCACAGGCAAACACTACCGCAAGCAAAGCTCCAGTTGCCGAAACAACACAATCAAGTCTTGATTACTTAGAAGGAAAAGAAACTGATGAGACAATCATGGAAACATTCCCACCAACACTAAAGCAAGAACCAACAACATCAAGTACTCCTCCTCAGCCAAATCCTCCTGCGCAGCCACAAGGATATCCACAATACAACCAAGGCAACACGTATCAGTACAATGGCTACCAATATCCAACTGGAAATCCCAACAATAATGAGACAACAACAACAGCATCTCCTTTGGTAGAATTTGGAGTAGGAGGAAAACAGCAGGATGGTTATTTGGAAGGAAAAGATGACAACGAGGCTATGTTTGAGAACGAGTTAACAACTACTCCACAGAGGGAAAGCACAACATCAACTTCATATCCAACAAGATACGGAACAACTCAGTCTCCAACGTCTCAAGCAGGGTATGGCAGTGCAGGTTCTCAACAAGCAACCAATGTGACTGCTACTGCAGCACAAACAGGTACGTCTGGCCAGCAAGGTGGCTATCTTGAAGAAAAGGAGGACAATGAAGCTGTGTACGGTGTTCCAGCAACCCCACCTCGTCTAGGAGAGACAATGCAAACTCTGCCTGGTGAAACGACCACATCTACTCCGTCTGAAACGAAAACGAATTGGCCTAAATACCCAGCAAATAACGAAGCTACTGCAGCACAATCTGGTCCTACCAAACAGCAAGATGGGTATCTCGAAGAAAAAGAGGACAATAAAGCTGTTTATGGCATTGCAGCAACTCCATCTCGTATAGGAGAGACAACGCAAGCTCGACCTGGTGATACGACCACATCGACACAGGATGAGACCACGACGAATTGGCATAAATACCAAGCAAACAACGTAGCTACTGCAGCACAATCTGGTCCTACCACCCAGCAAGGTGGATATCTCGAAGAAAAAGAGGACAGTAAAGCGGTGTACGGCATTGCAGCAACACCGGCTCGCGTAGGGGAAACGACACCACAACGACCTAGTGAAACGACTACAGCTATGCAGACAGAAGCAACAACCAATGGGCCTAAATACCCAGCAAATAATGCAACATATGCAGCTCAGTTACCACCAGTGGAACCGACACCAGACACCAACGTGACAACTAACGTAGCACAAACACAAGCCGCTGCTAGCAATAACGCAGGCTACTTAGAAGGGAAAGAAGATGATGAGGTTATGTACGGAAACAATGAGAATCAAGGCACTGAATATATGGCGCAATCATCAAGGTACCCATCAGCGTATGACACTAGTAAAGCCCAGCCAGCTCCACAAAATGGCAGTCAAAGTTACTATGGCAGCGTAACACAAGGTGCTTACTACGGTAATGGTCAACAGTCAGGGATGGATAATGTGCAAGGGTATGAGACGACAACAACAACAGTAGCAACAACAACAGCCTTGCCACTGGTTACAACTACGATAGCAGCAGCAGCAAGGACGACTCAGTATCCATACAGATATGATAACAGCAACAACAACAGCAACAACAACACAACTAATGACAAACAAGATGGCGTAGGAAGCGACACGGAAGCTGAAACTGAATCGGAAAATGCAAATGAGGAGGAGAAAACAAATGGAGATCTAACTGAAGAGTCAAAGATTGAGCAATCGCAAGGCACCACTGAAGAGCGTCAAGACGCCTCCACAGGCAATCAACCAAGCTCCAGTGCCGGTCAGAGCGGTCCGCAATCTGGTCAATCAGAAACAAACCAGACCGGTTCAACCCAATCAATCAACGATCTAGAATCACAAGATACTAGCCAGAGTCAATCTGACAACGGACCACCAACACCACCACCTTATTACCCACAAGAAACCACACAGCCTACAACTCAACAGTACACTACCACACCGGCGTATGGAAATCAGTGGCCAAATTTCGTCGCAACAACAACAAAGGCACCACCAGTGTACCAAGGCAATGGTGTTGAATACATGGAGGGGAAAGATGGCGAAGAGATTCTCTATCGTACAACTACGCCACCACCGATCTATCAGCAAGGTTTGCAAGGTAAGACTTATGTTTTTTGAACAGACTATTTGCCTGTCTTTGCTTGCCAAAAGGATACTCACACTCAGTAATTTCAAGTTCTGGACCTCATATAATATTTGGCATGAGCTCTTGATTAATAGACAGCTTTACATGAAAACGATGCCAACTTCATAGGCAACTCTACGATAGATTCTGTGCTGATAATAAACCCACAGATTTTCCTAAAGTCTTTCAGAAGTATTTTTCAAACCGTTTCTTGTAGGTACTCTAATGCACTATCCGTTACTGCAGCTTCATTTAAGGCTTTGCGACCATGCTTCTAACCCCATTATGTCTCATAAAAGACATACATACCAGGTGGCCCAACAACAACTTCACTAGCTAGATTGCATATAATCTCCTGAAAGCAAATGTTATGAACAGAAACGAGATATCAGTATGTAGCTGAAAGGCTTAGCTATCTTTTGACATGTTGCTTGGTCAGTTTAAGGTACGCCTGCTGTTCGAAAAAACAGCTTGAAAAATATGGAAATTCATTCATTTCTTGGACTATTCCTTCGCTTATCAGTCGATGCTTTGGAAGATGTGAAAAAAGCTTAATTCACAATTTGCTTTGAAGCACGAAATTTGAATGAGGGACAGAGGTCAATCATTTTGCAAACAAAAAATTTCCCAAGACGACTTCAAATCCATCGCTACGTAAAGTTTTCATAAAATGTTGACTGGAAAAGGATGACAATTATTTCACTCTAAATAAGGAATTCGGGATTCGAAATTTTCTTTGAATCTGCTTTTCAGATGGTAATAATTGCTTAAAACGACCATGCAGCACCCCAAAAGGTAGCTAAGCCTTTCAACTAAACTGTGATACAAAGCATTTGACAATAGCATTTGATTTCAGGGAGCTAGCTCACGAAGTTATTTTTCGGTCACCCGGTGAATTGTTATTCAATCTAAATGAATTATTTCTTGTAGGAGAAGTGACTACAAAACCACCAATATATGGAGAACCATACAACCCAAAAGATACAAATCAAAATGAGGCATCCAATGAGAAACAATCTCAAGAACCTTACCAGAACGAGGCAGGAACAGCTTTCCCAACGACAAAGCCAACATCAGCATCTACTACGGCACATGCAGGTGTTTCTGTGGAGGAGCCAACCACTGATGGTGATATAGCTGTGGAGGGAAATGAGAGCATTTCGATGAATAAGGTAAGAACTAGATCAAAAAAGTAAAAAAGCATGCAGAACAAGTTTAACCAGCTTAGGCCCAGTATAAACATCGTTTTCTGCCGTGTCTAATTTAATAGAAGCTGTTAAAAACTTCTAAGTGTCAGTTAAATTCGACACAACAACGATTTTTAAATCACCCGCCGTTTTATATAGATAAAACAGCAGGAGTTCATCAGCTCTGTCGTATCAAACGGCAGAAAAACGACTTGATTTAAACATTGTATTTCTGCTGCGTTTAATTAATCAATTCTAGGCCATAGTCCGCGGTTTCTACGTTTGATCAGCCACTGCGCTGGTGCATTTTGAAAAAAAGCCATTTTAACCATTGTAATTTCAAGTTGACACGGCAAAAAAAACAACGTTTAAATCAAATACGACAGATTTTTCCGTTTAGAATATAGTTCGATTCGAGACGGCAAAGAAACGATGTTTAAACTAGGCCTTAACTAAAATCTAAGAGATGCTACAGTAATGTTCTTTTGAAAACAAAACGCATTTGAGTGAATTCAACTAGCACTGTCGGAAAATATCTTTGCTGGAAGCGAAATCTGGATTTTGTTCGGGATACTGCGAACTCCCCTTTTGTAAATCACAATGGAAAAGACGATAAGTCTGATTGGTTCGCTGATCAATGGCATGGGTGAAGCGTTTTGGGGCATGCACGAATTCACAAAGGAAAAATGAAGGATGCTGACCCTGTAATTACTAGTTAGTGCGCATATTCCAAAGCGCTTAAACGGGGGTCTAGCTCTTCTGGAGAAAGAGAAAATCCGTAAGACTTTCACTGATAGTATCCCGAACAAGATTTGACGTTCCTTCTTGAAGGTAATTTTGATTTCTTCACTATCTTTCTTAGGCCTACAATCCAAACCAATATAATGGTAACCCAACCTTTGCACAGCAGCAAGAAACAACAACAGCATCAAATGTGGTCCCACCATATCGCCCAACAACAAAATATTCCGGAAATCTAGTACAAACTACCACTTCCTCCGAATTTGTGTTGCCATGGATGGAGGGAAAGAATGACGAAGTCCCATATTCGCAATATTATGCTCGACCCACAACAAGGAACGCAGAGAAAAGGACAACAATAGCTATGCAGCCTTACGGAGCTCAACCGACCGGAAGTAGCAATCAACTCACCGGAAATGACGTAGCAAACAGTGTAAACAATACGCAAATGTCACAAAATCAAGATACTAGCCAAGAGACGGCAAGCAACGTTGAAGCTGTGAAGGCAAGTGAGACTGCAAGTAGCGCTGATAAAGGAGATACTTCAGATATGACAGCACAGAATAATGGCGGATCACCAACAGAACAACAATCATATTATGGACACCTGTATGCGAATGGATACCCTTACAATGATCAGAAATCATATCAACAATATCTTGATGAGTTTTATGCTTCGTTTAAGGATAAAGATCTTGTAGCAGATGCCAAACTACGAACAGGTAAGTGACTGAACATATCCTTGCAGCAGAAAAATCAACATCACATCACCGAAGCCATGAATCAAATCCAGAATAATCAAGCCCCCAATTTATTGAAAGTTTTTAAAAAAGAAACAATTCATTTTCCAAACTCCCCTTTATTCATTAACCCCTCAATGCTTTTAATTAATCTTACTTGTTAAAAATTGAAATGATAGTGAACATAATTTGTGAATAAATATGAAAAACATCTTTGATACATTTCGTGCCAAGCAAAGTTGTGCCATGAGAAAAAGTAGCTATTTTCAAGAGTTTTCAACCCCGATTAGATATATTATCTCTCTCAATTGTTAATCAAAAACTCTGATTGTAATACTATCAGTCTAAGAAATGCCGATACTGACTAGCTGGTACCATTCATGAAAACTAGTATTATACAGAAAGCGTTGGCATTTCATGGAGCGAAAATCTGGAATGAACTTAGCCGCAAGGCCAAGCAAGCTCCCCCTACATCTTCCTTTCAGAACATTTTGAAGAACTGTAAATAAATCATGATTATACTTAATTTCTTTTTAGACCAGTAGATCTCTATTTTGTAAGGTATTTTTGACACAACCCCTTGAAAATCAGTCTGCTGACTGACGGGGCTACCGTGGATAAACAATTCTGAATTAAAATAAAACAAATCTGAAAAATGAAAGAGATCTCATTACTTTTTCTTAGCTCGACGACAGCATTTAAAGATTAGTAAATCACGTATATTACACCATCTGACTGTGAGACATTGATGTACAAAACATGTTGAGAGATTTAGAGAAAGTAGATCGAGATTGGAAACGATTGTGACTTAAAACACGTGACTTTTGGCCTTTGACTTATGACAGATGACTGCCAACTAGTGTACAACTGCTAACTGCTATTACCAAAAACGAAACAATGAAGAACTGGGTATCCCAGAACTGACACTATTGACAACATGACATAATGGTAAGTTCGCTGACAATACAAACAGTTGACTTTTTTCTGACTGACTGACTACATGATTGTACAAATGATTGATTAGCTGAATGAGTGAGTGATCGCTTGCCTGGTTGATTAGTAAATTGAAACACTGATTGAAAAATTGATTGAATCAATAACTTGGATTTTTATCACCACAATTTGTAACAGTATCATTCCTTGTCATTCTTTTCATTTGACAATCCTTAAAAAAGATATCAAAGTATGAGAAATAATACAGTAACAGAAGATCGCTACAAAAAACATATCTTTCACTTAAATTTCATTCAATTTCTCAACAGCTTCGAGAGATGAGCTTGACAGCCGTCTGGAATCAGACCTGACTCAAAAACAGCCTACACCCTCGATGTATCAAGCATCAAAACAAAATACGACAGGCGATGATGACAGCAAACAGTCGCAATATGTAACACAAGCTGAGCAAAAATATGAACCAACTGAGTCGAGATTGCAAACAGACAAAAACGATGTAAATGTGAGCCAAAATGCAATCCAACATGAGGCACAAGCTGAGCAGAAATATGCACCAACTGAGGCAAGGCTGCAAACAGACAAAGAAAGCGCAAATTTGAGCCAAAATGAAGCGCCGGTTATGACAGAGGCAGTTGCAGATATAAAAGCACCCGATGAAGCTCTGGCCACTGGTAAACAGTATGCACCAACACAGGCAGTGTACCAAGGAGCGAAACTAGTCACTGCTAATGCAAATGTGAGGACGAACCCAGAGACAGCGAAATATGTGACCCAAGCAGCCGTGGATCTTGTCACATCTGCAAACAAGCAAGATAGGCCAACTGAGGCTATGTATGGAACAGAAAAGCAAGACAATGCAGCTGATACAATGGTGGATCAAAACACAATAAAGTCGATTGGCAGTAGTAACGAGGCTCAAAACGAAAATGAGGCCAAGTATAAGCCAACAACATCAGCTTATCAGGGAACTATCGGGGTGCCCGATGTTACTAAGGCAACAGGGGTGGACAAGCAGAGTAAACAAACCAGCGAGACAAGTGATAGACAGGGAATAGATTCCAGTGCTGTTCCAGAGGAAAATGCTCAACAAAGATACGGGCCTACCGAATCAATGAACAGCGTAACAGATGCAGCAACGCAAAAGGAAAACATTGCAACGACTATTCCACAGACCAACACGTATGAAGCACAGCCTAATGCAGCTATAACTGATGGAATGGGTGAGCAAAGGGCTGTTGCTGCGGCAGATAATGGTGGGCAAAATACTGAATCGTTTTACAAGGCACCTCAGCAAGCGTATTCAAGCAATACCGATGAAGTTAGTGCTCAACAGCGTCAACAATTTGTGACATCATTCAACGAGGCACTTTCGAATGACTTAGCACAAGGAAGAAATGAAATGAACACAGCGAATGAACCAACTACAAAGTACGGACCAACAGAAGCTAAAACACAAACCACCGCAGCACAGAATGGAGATCTACAATCAACATCCACGCAAACAAATCAAGGGAATGCGCAAGATGACACTGCATATGCACAACAACAACAGCGCAAGATTTTCAGCCCCACCCTTTCAAATGTAGGCCAAAGAAGAGGTGAAGCTGCGAAGCCGGAACCAACAACGAAACCTGCTAATGCGACCGAGAAAAAAGCAACATCATCAAATCTTATCCGTGTAATTTTGCTACCTACAACAAAGAGTACTGGAGAGAATGAAGTTGACAATGAAAACTCTACCGATATAATTAAAACCTCTGAAAACCCTGGTGAAAATTCGACAACCAGTCTACCATCTGAAGAGGTTGACATTGCTAATGAAAACACTGCCAATTTAGCTACAACTCCTGACGTTTTACAGCAAAATACGACCGCAAGTAGTCCATCATCAGCTGATTCATCAGATCAAGAATTCTACCTTTGGCAACCAACAACCTCTAAAACTCAGGAAACTGCTACAGATACAACAACCACAACCACCAAGGCAGCTTCCCCGTCTGTTGGTGTAACGGCTTCACAGCCTCCTAATGATGTAAACAACACACAGCCTGCAACAACCTCTAGCTTAAGCCCTCCAGATTCAGGGTCAGTTAGCCAAGACACCCTTCTCGTTTCAACTAGCAAGGTAGCGAGTGTAGCGATGCAAGAAACGACTGAAAAACTGGTTCAAACAACACAGAAACAGGCATCTTCAGCTCAACCAACAGATAAGAGCAGTGACTTGAATTCGATGATATCTTCAAAGCCAGAAATTATTGCACTTGGCAAAGCGATGGAACGTGAAGATTCTTCACCTACTTCAACCAGCGCCAGTAGTAGTGATCAGTCAAACAACACAACGACCGTAACAACAGCAATGAATCCTGATGAAAATCATGAAAATGAGGGGGTTCCAATAGGGGCGACAGATGAAAGTGTCAAGAATGTTGAAGTGCCGAATGCGGCGACTGATGTAAGTGTTAAGAATATTGAAGTGCCAAATGGGGCGAAGGACGAAAGTGTAAAGAATGAAGATGTGCCAATTGCGTCAACAGATGAAAGTGCTAAGAACGATGGAGTACCAAATGGGGTGACAACACCTAGGAATGAAGCGTCTAGTCCACCTACACAGCCTGTAAACAAAGCTGAAATAGAGCAAAATGGAGATAGTGAGTATATAACTAATATGGCTGTTCAGCAAGGTAAGGATACTGTACCAGATGAAGGATCAGGGAACGCAACGGCAAAAGAGGAAGCTGTCCCAACTGTTGGCACAAAGCCACGTACTCAGACGTCACCAACAGTAGCTCCTACGACTGTTCCCACAACCACCGCTATACCTGCACAAACAACTACACTCACACCAGTGACGACACTCAGTGCAAACACATCAGCGATGTCAGGAAATAATGGTTCTTCAGGGATAAATGTCATACGTCCTGTGACTGGGAGTGTTATCTTAACAGAGAGGGTCAGCTATAATGACTTGATTGATGATGATGACACTTTAAGAGTCGGCGATAATAATAATCAGCCATCGATTTCGTATACAGCAGTACCGAAAGGGCCTTCAGCTTATTACGGAACAGATGATTTAAACAAAAATAACGAGGCAGTTGCTCCGGCTGAAAAAACATCCGCGTCCGGGAGCTTAGAACCTTCCGGTGATTTAGGACAGACACAACCATTCACTAACGCCAGTTCTAGCTCTAATGCAGCCAACACCAGCAGTCCTGAAACACAGCCACCAACAGATAAAGTATCAAGCTCCCAAAGCATACCAACAGAGGCCAAAAGTCGAAGTTACGTAGACGGGTCGGCAGCAAATATCCAGAACTCGTATGATGAAGGTCAGCAGTCATATCAACAAGCAGCACTTCCAAGTCAAAGATCACAGGTCGAAAGCCAAACATCAAAGGTCGAAAGCCGAACATCAGTACAGGATCAAATAGTAGGCCATCCAACGAGCTCTGTGCGAGTTTCGACCAGCAGTTACGACAGTTTCGAGCGGCAATCTGACAGCGAGGAAAGATCGGGTATTCAAGCATCAAGCCCCACAAAGCGCGTCGAAGTGCCAACTCAGGTTATAGAGAATTCGATGAATGTACAAACAAGTGACTATGGAAACACAGAAGCTAACAAAGTAGGAGACATTGTGAATTCTTATATCGGTAATGCAGGGCAGGAACAAACGGCACAAGAGCCTTCGCAGTACCCTGATTTACAACCAGCCGCTAGAAATACTCTACCAAACGGAAACGAGTTCAAGACACAAGCTCCTGTGATTGCAACAACAACAACAGAAGGCTCCTTCACAGTCTCTAACCACGATAATGCGGATGCAAATATTGCGAAATCACGCGTTCCACGGACAATCCCTTCAACGCTCCTGCCACCTATAACATCACCATTAACAGACGAAGCCCCCGCTGTAGCACAAGCAGCCGTGAACCAACCAACAGTAAAAACGAGTGGCCCCACATACTATGTCAATCCAGTCACGGGGGATATAATGAAGCTAAATAATAAAAAGCTGGGCATTGAGCAAGTAGAGTCCGGTGATTATTTAGGAAGTCCGCCCGAGGAAGCAGAACTACATCAGTTTACTCCAAGTATTCCAGAAGAATTACCAAATAATGGAACCACAAACGGAACATTACATAATCTATTCAAAGAAATTGTAGGACCGGATAGTGATGAGGTTGTCGATGCTAGTCAAAATGATACCAAAGAAGGTGAAGAACTTACGAACAAGGGTGATAATCAGGTGATCACAGACACTGATAGTGAAGATGATCAAGATGATCGAGATGATCAAGATGATCAAGACACCTTTATTGCTGATAGAACAGATAGCAATTCGCAATCAGTCAATCAAAACACTGAATCAACGCATCAAGATTTATTGACAATTGATCAGCTGGTTAAACCAAACGATCAAGAATTGGAATCACCTGATCATAACAAATCACCAATCGTCGAAAACATAGAACCAACAACTGATAAATCACATCTTGAATCGTCTGATCAAGAATCACAGTCTGCGAGTGATTACGATCCACAAGCGATTACAAAAGATGCTAATCAATCAGATAAGGCAGCTGTGGATAATCAAATCAACCTAGCCGATGCATCAACGCAATCACAATCAGCCAGTGAATTTGATCCACAAGATATTGCAAAGGATGTTGATCAGTCAAATAATGCGACTGTGGCTAATCAAATCGATCACTCTGATGAATCAAAGCAATCAGTGACATCAAGTGATACAGTGACTGGATCGCAACGAGATGAAATCGAAGGTGATGATAACCGGGAACGAAATGACGATGAATTTACGACTGTGCGATCGGATTTAGATGATTCCGGAAACGAATTTGATGATCCCGGACTTGTAGATTTACTGTTACATCCGGACAATCTACCACCTCAAACTGTAGCGGAAGATATCGACGACACAACATCTGATTTTATTGAAGCAAATCCGATGGTTGTTCATGATGATTTAGATAGATAGAAAAAAATTTGTTAATAGGAGAGAGCAAGACGACCCTTTCCACTCCAGCGGAAATGTTTCTCAGAAATGATAAACGAAGACAGCCCTGTTAATTCTGAGAAGGAAGAGAGGAAACCGGAAGTAAATATGACGACGCTCATAAGTGAGTAGATTCGCAGAATACGACCAAAGACGACGGCCAAGGGACTTGCAAGAAGCAAATCACGAGGCTTGATGAAATACATAAAGCAGATGAAGGATGGCGAAAAGAATATATTTTGCGATAACATTGTTAGATGTAGTAGATATGTGTGTACAAAATGCAAGTATGCTAGGAAGATATCGAAATTCAAATAGTGAAAAAATTGAAATGCAGAAATATTCAACGTGAAGAAACTTACTTTGTTGAGCATCGATTTCATCACACATTCACACGTTCAACAGTGCTTTTCATGCTGTTGACTCCTGAAAGAAGATAAAAATGGAAAGTAAATTCTAAAAGTTGAATTTTTATGCAATAAGAGTAGTTGGTCAGCACTGAAGAAAATTGATACATTGGCATGGATGATATCAACTGAAAAGAGTTTCGTTAATTCCTATATATTGTCTGAGTTAGCTGACAGACTCTGGTGCAAATGAAATACGACTTTTATCGAAACTCTCATAGTCGACGATTATAAAAATAACATTCTATTAGCGCTATTTGGGCTTGAACTTTCAAACTGAGTTGAATGAAAGACTCTGTTGCAAACGAAATACGACTTTTATCGAAACTCTCATAGTCGACAATTATAAAAATAACATTTTATTAGCGCTATTTGGGCTTGAACTTTCAAACTTACAATTTAGTTATTGGAAATTTTAGCGCTTGAAAAAGAAGCCATTTTCCGTTTAATATTAGCTGTCCAACGAGTTCCAATTCTCATAAAAGTAACTCAAATTATGCTGCCGTGTCAATGACGCATTTCAGAGAATCTTTTAAAACAACGATAGACCTTCGGCTATTTTACAAAAGAGTCAGGATCGAGCGATATTATCATTTCTATTTGAAAGGTGTAATTGAGTGGGGTCGGAGCTACTATCTCTTTTGTACACATTCGAAAATTCGAAAAATAAATAAAATGTCGTTCGATTCAAATTCTTTATTCGAATAGCAAAAGGGATCTATTACTAGAAGCGATCTGTAAGTTTGAAAGGATTTTTGCTTAGAATAAGTAGTTACAATTTAGAAACAAGCAGACGATTACACATTTTAGTGAAAATATGATATCATAATTAGTATGATATTAAAGAAATATTTTGTTTACAACGTAAACTTGAATTAGAACACTTAGCCATTTATTTTATTGCTATCACATTATAATATTTGTAATATAAGATAGATGACGAAATAACAATTCTAGCATTTACAATAATGCCGTTATGAAATAACTTTTGTAATTAAGAAATTGAAGAAATGAAATATCGCCTCTTTCTTGTAATATTTCTTCGAGCAGAGATTTGCGTCATGCAAAGATTTGTAATTTGCTGCCGTGTGAGCCAGAAAAGAGTTGCCTCTTTCCAAAATTCATAGCACCAAGAGTGCTTGATAGAATTATTGAACCAGGGTCTTCGCAGGGTAGGCATTGGTGAAATAATCTCCTCAACCGCGTACAAGCAATTTTGCAATCACACGGTTTTCGATAAGCTTGTATGGTGATGTAACGTTAGCTTTTGAATTAAATGAAACAATCATTGAACTGAAGCCACACTAGAGTTGATTGAATCATCAAAGAGATTTTCTTAAATCATTTCAGTTAAATTTCCTCACCTCCTCCCACCCTTGTATCATTTCATTTCTCTTCGTAGCTTGCGTAATATTCTGGTTTGTTTATTATTTCCATGTAAATGCTTTATGTCAATTGTTAAAGCCACGGGGTTGCAATGTATTCTCATTCTCCTTGTGGTATCGTCTCGTTGTTCTGTTATTGTAAAAATTTAGATTGACATTTAAAATAAATAAAGAATTACGCAAGTGACGTTCCCAAAAAGCCAAGAAAGAACACAAGAAAATTGAACATAAATTTGGACTAGACTCAAAGATTTCACAGCGTGTTGTTGTATTTTTATAAATAGACCTCGAAAGCTTTACAGCAACATATGCAAACACGCGCAATAGGAAACGTATAGTGTACTCACCGACCGAGAATGTGTGTTTTTTGTGTCAATTCTCCTGTGTTCTGTTTTTTCGCCATTTTGTTTGTGTACATTCTTCTCAGCTGCGCGCGCATGGTGCCTCGCAGTCGTGCTCGCAGTGGACTGTCAGGAGAATTGACACAAAAAACACACATTCTCGGTCGGTGAGTACACTATACGCTTCCTATTGCGCGTGATGCAAAGTCAACTGATAGACCGTTTAGCTTTTTTCTACAAAAGAGCCTGGATCAAGCGATATTGTTATGCATTGTTATGCAACGAAAGGTTCGACTGAGTGGCGTCAGAGCTTCTAATACTGTTGTGCACATTCGAAAATTCTTCAAAATACATGAAAACATCGTTCGATTCAGATTCTTGTTTAGAATAGCTCAAAGGTCTATTGCAGCTGCATTTAGCCTCGCTACATAAGGACCCTCAACTTACGCTCATCTAATTGAAGTGAATTAATGTTGTTGTTGTCGCTCCAGTCAAGGGCCTTATGGACTAACTCTTCTCAAAACGGCAAAAAAATTCTCGCCAGGAACAAATTTGTTCCTGGACCAATCAGGGTGCAAAACTTGAAATAACTTGATGGGATTGGCTGATTCTTCTTCAATTCAAACTTCCCGCCAAAGGCAAACAAACGAATTCGAACAACGCGTTCGACTGAACTGCTCCAACGATCAAAATCTCAAAGTAGCGAACGAATTTACGAGATCTTTTGCGTCCCCAAACAACGAAAATGGCACTTATAGGTAGGATTTTTTTGCTTTAATAGCTTGAAGAAACATTCATCTAAGTACTGATAGCTTGTTTTGCAGTGTAGCACTTCAGGAAAACCACTTTTTGCGGCGATTTAGGGTCGGTGGTTTCAAGAAAAAATAGCAGATGATTTAGGCCATGTCCGTTTCTGGAAGCGTAAGTCCATGAGTCGTAGTTATAGCGTCCATCAGCCTATCAATAGCGATAACCTACGAACATATCATCAGTCTAAGCTGCATTATAAAATAAACAACAACAACGCTGCTCTCAGAAACGATAGCCAAGGAAATTTGCTTTGCCACCAGTATTCAATCGCGTCTAGCAGATTTAACATCGAAAATAGAAGGTGCTAGAATCATTTTTGAGAGGTAAGGCAGTTGTAAAAGCCAACTTTTGTTTGACCAACTACTTGGCTAACGCATCATCGATACGAAGAAGCATTCAATGAAAAAGCTTGAAATTTGAAACAAAAAAGAGAACATTTTAAAGATTCAATGATACTCAGAAAAAAGCAATAATTTACAAACAATTTGCAGATTTTGACTTTTGAGTATCTGATTTGAGCAAAAGGAACGAATCCTATTTGAAGTAGTCGAAGCAATTTTTCGCCATAAATTTTATGGAATTGCCAAGGAGCACTTGCAGAAAAAGATATTGGCCTTGCTAACTTTCAAATCATTTTGAGTTCATTCCAAAGAAATCACTAGGAGAAATCACTCTAAATATCTAGCTATTTTTCTATCAATTAAAAAAAAACAATTATCTATAAATGGTTTATTCCAGCACTATTCATATTTCATCATTTTCATGCCATGATTCACTACAATCAATAAACTCAACAAAATATCTAAAACTGACAAGATGTCAAAGTATTTCATTCCAGCCCTATCTTATGGGTACTGCACAAGCCGTCCTCAAATTTTGCAAAGATAATGACAAATTTTGCGAGATAGCATATGCTGGAGAGTATCCAAAAACAGCAGAGCATGCACGATACAATACAGGGAGGCTTTACACGCATGAAAGCACATTCCAGCTCAAATTTATATCTCTGTTTGGCAGAAAGGCGCAAGATAAATCCAAATATTCACTTGTGTAAAGAAAAATTGAAGAAACATCTGATCTTTGAACGAAAAATCACATGCAGCTAATGTTTTGAAGATGTCACCGTCTGGCCTATGATCAAAGAAATTACCCCCGAAAGAGCAGGGCACATAACCTCAAAACAAATGATTTCCAATGGTTCAATAAATATCTCCACGAGAAATTGATATTGAATAGATTCTGAAGCTATTACTCGAAAGAAAACATTTCAGCTTTGCTTACTTACAAATTATCTGATTTATTTAGCTCCAGAGAAATTGCTGGAAATTACAGACTTGTGTAAATAGATACTTATTTTTTAATAAGAGAGTTTTTCACAGTAATTATGAATTTAGAACATTATAGTTAGCTAAGCATTACGGCAGCCCTAACCTTGCCCACATTTCAATGAAATTATACCCCTAGAGCATATGTCACGGACCTTAGCCTGCAAACAATAGAGTGCATATTTTGCTAGGCCATCCAAGGCAATTAAAAACAGTGGCAAATTTAAATTGAAGAATCAATATTGAATTCCCCTGAGTGAGTTTGGCAGATTCCCTTACAATCAGATCACGAATTTATGAAGCAATTTTCAACAAAATTAACATAACATCATGGAATTATGAAATAAATTTCGCGATTAAATTTATAGATACATATAAGATCACTACATCAGAATATGAAACGTACAAGTCGCTTTTTTGTCATGTTTATGAATATATGCAGAAATGAAACGACAAGGCTGCCTGTAAACAAGACCCGGTTTGCACGCTAGTTAGGCCGCGCGTTGGTAAACAATGCTGACCCGGTGATCCTGTCAATCAGCTCCATGGTAACATCAATCAAGCCACCTGCAACCGCTGAATCTGGGCAGTGTTTCGGAGACAGACCGTGTATTAAATCATAGGTTTGGTAATGTGAGATCCGACAATTAAGGCCTTGAATTTTGGACGAGTTCAAATATAAAATTAAACCAAACCAATGAAATTTGGAGGCATTTCGAAGCCTGTTTGCAGGATATTGAAGCAACAGTAATCTGTCTCTTGCATTGCAGAGGAATTTTCATACTTCGGTAAGTCCATGTATAATTTGTGCAGGATCTATACAAGCGTTTGTAATCAAAGTTATTGGGTAGCCAGGTTGTAAAACGGTCTAGTGATAGCTGTGAAGATGTGCACAGGGATTGATATGTGATAGCGATTGCTCGTAAGCAAATTGCAAATGCATGTAGCGTTTCTGAAGTTGCTCCATATAGACGCAAATAACCAGCCTTTAGCTCTAATCTATGCGCATCAACTGATAAGCGAGCCAATGAAAAAGTCAATGAGCACCTTAAACAGCCAAATTGCACATGAATTGTTTTGCATTGCTTTGTAATAACTGCTGCTCATAATAAAACCTTTCAGCTATTCTAAAAAAGATTCTGTATCGAACGATATTCAAATCTTTCGAATTTTTAAAAAGGTGGGTATGAAATTCTATGACATTCTTATTTAAATTGAATGGCTTGAAAGGAACTTATGGTACTTTTCTGTAAATCTGCAGTGGAAATTATTTGATATCTTGATCCTCTTCAAAGTGGCGGCAATTTAGTTATGTTTAAAAAAATTCATCAAAAATTTTGAAAAAATTTAAATCATCGAAAATCTTGAATCAGTAGAGGAAAATTGATACAATCTTCAAGAAAACCATAGTGTATGACGGTCCATACTATGGTGGCAAGCAGAAATCTGTAGCTCTTCTAGTTTAGGATTTAGAAATTTGATGACGTCAAAGCTTCAAAGTTAATGAATGCCGCCATTTTGAATTAATCAAGATATCAATAAATTTCCACGGCAGATTTACAGCAAAAACACTAAGTTCCTTCAGAGCCATTTAATTAAAAGAAAATTGTAATAGAATTTTACACCCACATTTTTAAAGATATGAGCCCTATGCTTTTGGATCGAACGATATTCAACTGAAGTAGTTGAACTGATAAAAAAGTCGACTAATTCAAATTTTTCTATCAGTTTAAGCACCTTATAATCCTCAACTAGTCAGATGACATTAGAGTCGTCATAGATTTTGCAATCTTCTCATCAAATCTTCTCAAACTTCAAAATTAAATGTGTGAAATGCTATTGCGTAATTCTGTCAACTGAATAAATAGATCGAAGGGAACTTTACGTCGTTTGCCATATTACCAGAAAGAGCATTTCTGACATCATAATCATTTTTGGAACTACAGCTTTTTAAGCTTTAAAGGGGCTCCGTCGTCAAACAGTAAACAAATCCGTAAACTCGCACGTGTCGGGGATTATCCATTGTTCATCCATTGTCTTCTGAAGTTTGTTTGGTGGCTTCACCCAAGCCACAAAAAAGTGACCGTTAAAAATCCAAATATATCCGAGCAATCGTAGAAGATATGAATGTTTGGTCTGTTTCTTAGTGAAGTACAAGGATTAATGCCCAAACAGCAACTTTCATTTTGAAAAAAAATACGAAAATCCTGTGTGATATCACCTTTCAAAAAACTGCAAAAATCATCGTTTTGTTTACATTTTGACGACAGAGCCCCTTTAAGAAAGGATGTCTGAGAGGAGGCATCTGAAGCACAGGCTGATAGCTTTATTGAAATCGTTCCCCAAAGCAACACCAAATAGCCCTAAACTCTTAGCTTAACTCTCTAGATTTTGAGAAAGTAAGCGCCTCGCAATCGAGCAACTTATGAGCAACCTATGAACAGAAATCTTTGTGGAATATGCATATCAAGCAGCTAAACTATTCGCAATAGACCTTTTAGCAATTCTAACAAGAATCTGACTTAAACGATATCTTTAAAGACATTTCAAATGTGCACAAAAGTGATAGAAGCTCTAACGCTCAATCGAACCTCTCGTATAAAAATTGCATAACAACATGGCTCAATCCAGGCTTTTTTGTAGAATAGGCATATCATCTGGGCAAGATATTGCTTAAAAATGAGTCTGTACTGGTCGATTCACCTGATCGCTTCAAGTGATTCGTAAATAACTCTCAAATATAATACCCAATGGCAAGCATATCAAAGTAATCAACCGATACACGTTTGGTAGCAAAGTTGCAAACTGAATAGTATTCAATAAACTGCAAGGAATTCTGTTGAGCATGGATAGGCCCTAATGGGTTGAGAATATGATGTTTTAAATCTACAGTGCTGTTTTGTCGGCATTTCTGAAAAACATCGAAGAAAATTCATAACTGGTTTGCGAGCTGAAAACACTAAAAATACAACATCTAGATGGCTACGTTATGAACTTTGAGGTTTGTGGATTAATAGACCTTATACGCTTCCACTTTCAATCAGACAGTCAATCAGCCTGACTGAGTTTAATATAAGACCAAAATCAAAGCCTGGAAAGGAAATGAGTGCCAATGCCAGCGTAGACTTTGCCAAAATTTTGTACCGTATTTAGGTTTTAAATAGTATTTTTATTAATTCAGTTTTTTGTCATTTGGACCAGTTGGCTTTTATTAGCTGTGTTTGTAAATATATTCTTTACATACATAGTGTACGGTTAGAAGAGGGCCTAACTACTCAAAGAAACAGGCATCTGTGTGGTCTTTCACGCTTTTTCTTTTCCAGTTCTGACTAGACTTAATCAGTTGCTCTGAAGATGCCCTAGTGGGCGAAACTAGTTAGCAGATAGCTGAATAAATGAAAAAAAGCGCAAAGATCAACTCGATGCCTGCTCTCTGAGGATGTTGTCCCTCTTCTTCATCGTTCACAATATATTCTTTACATACATGTATAGGTATTCGTATACTTTTTCATGCCAACATTGTAAATAAAGTGATAATAATAATAGTAATAATAATAACTTACAAAAGAATCTAAATCGAACGATATTTATTTTCATTTTGTAGAAAATCGTCGAATTTTCGAATGTGCGCAACAGCGATCGAAAATCTAACATCACTCAATCCAACCTTTGGCGAAAAATGCGTAAAAATATCGCTCCAACGAGGCCGTTTTGCAGAATTTTGCAGTATCGTACATATAAAATGGATGCTTGCATGCTAAATCTAGACTACTGTAGACGAGACGTGCAACGCGATTCCTTGTAATTTTGCTCAATATTTTTAATCTGAAGTTTGTTCTATCCAATTCAATGAGCCAAACCGAGACTTATGTAATGAATCTAGACTTAATGCACCATGTTTGAGGCAAATCAATAAAACTGGAGACTGAATGAAACCTGCGAAACAAGTTCAAGTCATATCTCCTTTTATAGTTTGTTCATTCAACTAAATTTTCACACTTCATGGTCCGTCACCCACGCAAGTAGCATTGAGATAAGGCGTTAGGAAACATTTCTTTCTGTCAAAACAAAGAAAAGTCGCTCATTTTAAACCTTGTGACAAGCCACACAACCAAGTACGCTCGTTTTCTTTGCAAAATTATTATTATTTTTGTTGTCTTTTGTTTTTTTTGTTTTGTTTTTTTTTCTTCCTTAAGTCTTTTTTTCTGTTCTTTTTTGCTTTGTTCCTAGTTAAGTCTAATTTATACAAATGTACTTTTTCAATTTTTTTTAAGGCCTCGGGGTTGACATTTTATTTGCTCCTCTTGGTATCGTACTCGTAGTGTTGTAAAGTAGGTTAAGTAATGTAGGTAGTAATTTGTTATGTAAATTTTTAGATGGTATATAAAAAAAACAAAACAAAAAACAAAGAAATCAACGTCCTTAAAGGAGTTCTGAAGACAGAGTACCTTTAAGTAGGCCAAGTAGCTAATTTTTAGATCGCTCAACTTTCTCCCTGCTTGCACATGCGGAGTTATCGTTGGACATAAAGTCACCGAGGAAAAAGTTTTGCCTCAGAATAAGTCGAATCGTTCGAATTTTTCTGCCTAGTGGAGATTTACCTTTAGACGAGTTTTGCGCATAGCGTTAATGCGGGTTAATGTGAGTTTTACAGAACGTGAAAATGAGTGGCAAATTATATGGATACTGCAGAGAAATTGAAAATTCACAAATGGTTTAGCGCATCTGCAGCCTTTGTGTTCCCTTAGCCTCCTTACTAAATAGCCTTCTAGCAAAGATTGAATTGCCGCATCAAATATTGTAATAGAAACGCAGGTGTACACAAGGCTACATCAATATATGAGGATAATTGTTCACTAATCACAAGACCAGGCTTACCAAGTGGCACTTGCGGTGCCGCCCTGGCCCGCCATCATTTTGATTCATCTTCAGAAAAGCACTTTTGATTTGATGGCATATGGCGTCAGTCTGTCCGTTCACCCATTGTCTTCTCGAAGTATATAAGGACGAGTCCAAAAACGTTGTCAGATTTCGGTAAAAAAATTACTACGATACTGTTTTGCAAATTTCTAGTCTGAAAGGAGACGTTTGTTCTACTTTCAAAAAGAGGTTGAATGTCTGTTCATAATCATTTCACAGACCACAGTGGGGTGAGTGGCCGAGCGGCTTATACAGTTTCCGTCAGGTGACTGAAGTTAAGCTCGGTCGAGTGAGGTCAAACTCCGGATGGGTGACCTCGGAGGCTTGACCTGCAACTCACCTCGCCGTCGTTCGGAAGGGACGTTAAACTAGGGGTCCCATGCCTGGATGCGGTATGCATCAGGGCCGTAGGAAGCAGCTTCGGATTGGGGGGGGGGCAAGTGTTCTCAAAACAATAGAGAACAATACATTTAGTTAATGCGTGTGACGTAGCACCATTGTTTTAAGAAATTATTGGGGGGCTTGAGCCCCTCCTGCCCCCCCCGCTTCCTACAGGCCTGGCATGCATAGTGGGCTTAAATTAGCTTTAAATAGCTAGAAATGCTTCCTGCCCACTCAAAATAAATTAATGAAAAAAAATGAAAAATAAATAGTGAATCAACAATACAGAAGAATATATTGTTACCTTGGTTTCATTTTGTGATTGATTCCTTGCAACATTGACCATTATTTCAACAATCGTCAGTTCTTCTTACGCTGTTTGTATCTTCGTTCTTTCTGATCATTACAGGCAGCCAAGATGAACCTAAAGACAGGATGTTGCATTTTAATATATGTCATAATTGTCGTGGTTGAATCGAAATCACTGGCAGGAAAACACAATAAAGATAAGGAAGGTAAGTCAAGTACTAGACAGATGACATTCGCCTTAGTTTTGCTCCATTGAATTGAATTGTTATTTATTGTTATGGATATTGTTGGGGTATCGTTGGGGGGAATGGAGCAAAAACCAGGACTCGTGTGATAAGTCTAGTCAAGTACATTCTTTTCCTCGTATTTTTTTGTTTAGGTACAACGAACAATAGGAGACATAATGATTTTAATTTGTAATTAATATACCGAGTGTCCCAAAAAAGTACACCTGTTTAAAAATCAACAAAAATTGATTATCAAACCTTTGATAAAATTTTCTTTTTGAGTTGCTTTATCAAAAACCCAAAAATATTCATAGATGGCAAAATGTTTGCTTTTAATGATACAAGGTAAAGAAATTACACGTTAAAAAACCTTACTTTGAGCTATACTTTTTAAGCAAAATAATTAATCTTGCCAAAGAGTCAAAATTTAAGACTTTTTGTCATCCTAGAGGTCTCCAATTACAGTGCACGTTATTTCTGTCATTTATCACCAAACCAGAAGCTTAACATGCACAAAGAAATTGATCTTGCAATCGTCAGTGCTTTTTACATTATGATTCCAACCAGGCAGCCCTGAAAAGAGCCAAATTTGCTAATCATTAAACCAATTGCAAGATCAGCTATGTGAGGGAAAATAATTTTGTCTTTGATCTGCTTGACAAAAAAGGAAATTTGAAGATCAGCCGTGAAATCAAATTTTGGTGATTTTTCAAACGGGAGTACTTTTTTGGGACACCCGGTAGAACCTAGACTGATGATATGGTCGTAGTTATCGCTATTGAAATACTGCCGGACGCTCCTAACTACGACTCATAATCAAACGCCATTATTTTGAAATGACTATACCTGCCTCGTTTCGATAAGGGCCTAGGCAGAAAAGCATAAACATTTGTAGTTTTCAAATGAAACACATTGATTTGAAAACTTCACAATAAATCAGTTAATGCTTAGCGAAAGCAGCAAAATAGTACCTACATACAAAATTTGATATTGTCGCCAACTGTTTTCATGGTATTCTTGTTCATAAGACTTTGTTCTGCCCGGCCAAGCTCCTTGAAACTCTGCTTTGAGCTTCGAGTTTCCCTTGGTCAACATCAATCAATCGAATTTGCAGAGATTCTAATGGCGTTGTATTTGGTTGTATACTTTGTACATGACTGTGTATAGCAGCCTCATTCCCAAGGGCGTTCAAAAGTGAAAAAAGTCAGTCCAAAAATATTGCCGTAATATTATGAGTCCCAGTAAGAGCGGTCTCGGTCTGGCGTAATAGTCTCGTTTTGGATAGCGATTACTGGGACTCATCGTAATCAGTCTAGGTAGAACCGTTCGATTGCTTTTTTCACTGACGTACAACTGCGTCAAAATGCAATATTTTGTGCAAAGTTCTTGCTAATTTACTCATTGTAGCACCCTTCTTCTTTTGACAGCAGTGAAAATAACAAAAGAACCAAAGAAGAGAATATCAACACAGCAGAAGATAGGATCAGGCCATGCCAAAGGACCAATGGCTACCAATGTACAGAGTTCTGTACCACTACCTGTTGTCATGCCATTTCCCATGATCCCATTCGATGATAGATACCCTATCATATTCACTCCCAACGGAAAACCAAATAAGGGGAAGGGGAAAAAGAAGGACCCAAAGGGGGAAACAGAAGATGAAACTGACAAGGACATTGATGATGAAAATGATACGGGGGATAAGGAATATAAAGGGGCAGGGAATGTTAAACATGGACCTTATAGTAAACAAAGACCAGAAATGATCCAAAGCGCCCGCGTAGTGGAGGAAGCTGAGAGGGAGGCCAGTGAGGATGATGATGATAAAAACGAGGCTGCTGCTGAAAACGAGACTGAAAAAGGTAGTAGTGGCGATAATGAAAACGAGGCTGATGAAAGTTCAGAGGAGGATAATCAAGAGACTGCACAGAAGCAAATTGCATTGTTCCCTATTAATATTCAAAAAGCTAATGAAGATGAAAACGAGACTGAAGAAAATGATAAGGAAGCTGATGAAAATGAAAATGAGGTTCAGGAAGAGGAAAGTGATGCTAAAGAAAAAGAGAAGGATTCTACTGAAAAGAAACAAAAATCACTTGCAGAATCTTTGCTGAACAGTGTTTCCAAACCAAAAAAGTCAAAATCAAAATCTAAGAAACCACGTGACCGACGTGAAACATATGAACCAATCGTAGGCAACCCTGAGGATATAATGCCTTATTTGTTTTTTGGAACTGAGGAGGAGCCCGTTGTCGAAGGTGACAAAGCACATATCATAACAACAAGAAGCGCTGAGGAGGAGGAATACGATGGTATGTACGAAAGAACTGATGATTATGATGCACCTCATGGTATGTGGAGGAGAGATGTTGATGAAGAGGAAGAGGATGAAGACGAGGCACGCGACATGAGACCGAGATCCGTGCCTGATGGTAGGTCATATGAAACAGTGACGTATCATAAGGGGGTAGATGCTGTCAGGAATGTCCAAAGATTTGTTCAATAGGACATGAATAGGTTTTTTAAATTTTCAATAGAATCTGGGTTGTTGCATGCGCGAAATTTTCCATCTTTGAAAAGTCCAGCTTTAAACAGTACGGCTGTGATTAGCCAATGCAAATGGACAGTAAAAAACAAGGCTGAAACTATTAGTTTTGATCAAACTAAACAAAACATCAATCAAAGGTTCAATGGATAAATATAACATTTTCAATCATTCTGGGAACATTTATGTGAATCTTGGTAAATTTAAAGCCTAAGAAGACGCGATAGGACTTTTCACAAATTACGACATTTCTTTTGAAATACAGCCTTTGCTTCGATGTGATGTGGAACTATATCCAAAACGCGTGCATTGCTCTCAGCAATGCATGGAATGGCTTTGTACGCGAATTTGCGTCAAAATAGGCACGGTGTCGATTCCTTGCTGAGCTGGGATTTGCAAACGTTTGCCTCGAATCGAAAATAATTTGTGAAAAGGTCTGTCCTCGATTACCCTGGGTACCAGACTCTCTAAAATAAAATAGACTCTGGTCTGGCACGCAGGGTGGTCGTCGATGCGCTAATATGCATGATATCAGGTTACTAAGTGACATTTTTAAAATAGCGTCTGTTTATGTCAGAAAATAGTTTTGTAGGTTTTTGTTTAATATTTTTGTTGCTGTGCGCAAAAAAGCGCTGAATTAAGCTTAATTCTAAGGTATCAAAAGTTTTACAATGCAGTGGCACTGGCTGCCAAGGGTTGCGAGGCATAGCGAAGCATTGAGGGAAAATAATGCCAGTGCAAGAAAATATCACAATACTGCTGGCAGATCAAATCATGAGAAAGAAAGATGCTGAAACAGCCTCACTGGTCTCTTTTGGACGAATGCATTCATTTATTCCTATTTGTTTTTCAGTAGTTTTATGCTTTTAAGTAGTTTGAATTAGGATTGCAAATGAGATTATTGTGTGTCTCAAAGAGGAGGCTTGTTTGAAGGAATATTCTGAAACCTAAGTAGAACCAATTTGGGCTCAATTTCACAGTCGATATATTGGAAGTGAGAGATTTATGAAATTTTGGAGAGGCTTGCATGACTCTTTGTGCAAAATTGGCTGAAAATTAACAGAAACACTTTAAACAAACAACAAACAAACAAATTAAACAAAAACAAACAAAAACAAGAAAGAAGCAAACAAATAAACAAAACACATTAAAAACAAAAACAAGCAAAAACAAAAACAGATTAAACAAAACAACAAGTTAACAGAAAATTTTTTCGAAATACTTCGGAACGAGGATATCAATGTCGTACGTAAAAGACACTCAGAAGAGAGTCCCAACTGAGGGGTATATGAAACATTTGATGTTTATCGTTTCAAATTCTTCTCATTTAGATTTCATCGGGCACCAAAAATTTGACTAAAAAAGAAGATTTGCGATTTGCGAAAAGCCAAGAAAGTTTTGAAAAATGATTGAAAACAGTTAAAAGAATATTTTACGTTAATCAAGAGTCCTCCGAATTGCGAAACGTTCAGGATTAAAAAGATAATTTCATTGAGAAAATAAGCATAGGTTAGGCCAAGAAGCTACTAAAGAAGAGCAAGGAACCGAAGAGAAGAAAACATAGGAAGAAAGGGGAAATACGACGAAATGAAGGGAGCAAAAGATGAAGATTCAAGACATATTCTGCAACCATCTTCGAATCAACCAAAAAGCTTAAAGAACTGCCTTCAAATCAACAAACACGATTAAAGAAAGGGTCACAAATGAGAAGCAATTTGGATGGAGGGAAGTAGTTACAAAGTGCAATGCATGGCTTAAATAAGAAAGCAATTCAGTTCAACGTTGCTTAGTTTGTTGGTGACTTGAGGTGGTATCTTTTTATTACACATTTGGCGTAGTCAATAGATAAATTGAAGGATAAAAGAGTTTGGTCTAATTGATGAGAGAAAGTAGCAAAATTTATTTACCTAAACTCTCTCCCCAATTGAATGTCAAGCAAGATTTGCGATAAAGCAAAATTCCTTTGCAAAACACTTTAATTGTTGTTTTTCGCGAGCATTTTCATGTGACATCTAATTTGAGACAGACTACAGATAAATTTCAAACGTTAGAGTTTACCAACACTTGGCCAGATTTTGTAACACAATAGCATCAGTTGTTTTTGATTGACACCTCAATTCAAAGCGATAAGCGACTGCAGACAAAAGAAATTCTCTAAACCAGTAATTCGAAGCAAACAGAACTGCAACAATTGCCTCGAAGCCAGCAGGGCAAACTTTCTCCTTGTGCACGCGAAAGGTAGTTTTTAAGAGAAGTTATGTGCTTATAACGAAAGAAGAAGGGTAAATCTAAAGTTCTGTCGGGCGTATTCTATTTATTTGATTCAGGAGCTGTTTTGTAATCGTTTCATTTCAGCCCTAAATACGCGAGAATAAAAATGCCTTCTGCTGGGCGTCTGAATCAAATAAACAAAATCCACCAGACAGGACTTTAGACTTACCCTTCTTCTTTCGTTATAAGCATCTAACTTCTCTAAAAAAAACTACCTTTCGCTTGCAAAAGGCGAGAGTTTGCCCTACTAGTTTCGGAGAAACTTCTGCAGCTCTGTTTGTTTTGAATTACTGGTTGACAAAATTTCCTTTGTCTGCAGTCGCTGATCGCTTTGAATTGAGGTGTCAATCAAATGCAACTGTTGCTATTGTATTACAAAATCTGCCCTTGTTCCTTGCAGCAAAAATTGACAACTTTCATGAAAATGATGATCGAGATTGCATCTTCTTATTTCATCAATTGGATCAAGCTCTCTGTTTTCCTATGTTTTGAGTTGAAGTTTTTGTAAACAAAGATTTTTGAATTGTATTAGCCGTATTTTGTCAATAGTTTCAATCACAAATTCTAGATTTGTAAGATGATGTTTCGATGTGAGATCAAAACAGTAAATCGATCCTTCTTTCTGGTTTTCAAATGATGGGGAAAATTTCAGACCAATAAAACCTAATTCTATTGTTTTACCATAATTGATTAACAGTTAGCTGGCGATATTCATTTTGGATCATTTTCTGGTTTCATCACAAAACGTATCTATTTTGCTTCAACCAAGGGCCCTAGGACGATATTAAAAGATCTTACCTACCCAACGTTGTCCTTGGCTGTTTCTTCTTTGATTATGATCTTGGCTTTGCCTTTCAAACGATATATATCCCATGTTTTCTCAAGTAGAAATGAACTGTCTGATCGTTTCACTTTCGTATATTGGCAGCCATTGGCAACTTTCGTTTATGTAAATTGCAAATGGCTGCCAAGAGACGAAAGTGAAGCGATCAGACAGTTCCTTCCTACTTGTGAAAACATGGGATATATATCGTTTGAAAAGCAAAACCAAGATCATAATCAATAAAGAAACAACCAAGGACAACGTTGGGTAGGTAAGATCTTTTAATATCGTCCTAGGGTCCTTGTTTCAACTAACAAGATATCAACCTCTTTAGATTAGATGTCAGGAAATTAAACTTATTGGCAGCTTTTCGTGCTCACGTGTCAAAAATCTGGCAAAGAGAAATGTTCTCCATTACTTACATTTTAATATGGAATTGGCTAAACTTAGCAAGAAAAAAAGAATCTTGATTTTGGCGATAAAAATTCTCAAGCTTTGATATTTCATTATCTGATAACAAATCGAAATTCTGCTAAGAAATATAATGATTAACACAAAAGGGAAGCAAATATAAGAACACATGATATCATTTTTGGAATCAACAGAAAAACTGGAAGAGAATTTTAAAATGGTGCCAGGCACTTACCTTTGAAAGAAAGTATTCTTTTGAAACAAAATGTTGTCATGATTATTTTTACAAGTAATTCACCAAACAGATCTGAAATAAGAGAATAACATGGTTTAAAAAACAGCCAGGAAACATGAAAATATAAAACGTTGTTTTCGTGTAATTTCAAAGATATTAAATCTACAAGAAATACTTTTTCTGTTTACTAGTAATATTAGAAACAGATCTGTAATAAAAGAACCAACGTCTGCCAGGAAACACGAAAATATAAACTCTGTTTTCGTCTAATTTCAAAATTATTTAATTTGCAAGAAATACTTTAGATTCGCAGTGGTTGAAAGAACCTTGCAAAATTGAAAAATGATGACATCAGCAAGAAATGAAGAAAATATTTTGCAAAATGAAATTGTAAATTACTAATATAACCAACCAATAAAACAGTGCAATACCAAACTGCAAAATTCAAAAGTCTTTGTTTATAAAAAATTTAACAACATTGTCATTAATAAAGAGTTTTCTACCCCCAAAGAGTTCTCCAAGAAACTTAAAAAGAATTTGCAGAGAATTAAAACATAGATTCTCTGAAATATGAAACATTCACTAAAAGAGAAACTAGAATCTTGTGATTGAAAGATTAAAAGATATCAAATTGATTTGTAAAATAGTTGGTAACCTGTCTGAATGAATGTTTGTCCGTGTTTAGTTGTGTTTGTTCTGTGGAATTCTTCTGTTGGAGAACTCTTTGGGTTAGCATAGGTTTCAAATTTTTAAAAGGTGGGTGCAAAATTCTATGACCTATTTCATTTAACTGAATGACATAAATAAACTTTAGCTATTTTTCTATAACTCTACCGCTGAGATTCGCTGATATCTTCAACACCTTCAGAATTAGAGTGTTTTTCTTGTTTTCTAAGAATTAGGGAAAACATTTGAAAAAAACTTGAAACCATTGTAATTTCTAAACTTTTTGACGGAACATGAAACAATTTTCAAGAAAAAAGTTGTTTGTGAATGTGTACAGTATAGAATCCAGCAAAAATATGTCACTCTTCTGGTTTACGATTTAGAAATTTGATGACATCACATCCTCAAGTGAGTTGAAATATAAAATACACTGTAATTTCAAAAGAATGGAAGATTTCTGAAAAGTCCAACGGCAGAATTGTAGATAAGTAGCTAAAGTTTCTTTCAAGCCATTCAATGAAAAGAAATAGGTCACAGAATTTTACACCCACCTTTTTATGCCGATTTAAAGATTTGGAACCTATGCTCGTTGGGTTGCATTTTATCTCACGAGGAGTGGATAAACTATTTTAATTCTCCTAGTTGCTGCCAATTGATTTCCATAAGCTCAAAACCATTCGGGTGTCTAAAAAGTTGAAATATTTGAAAAATTACCACAATTCTTTTTATGCCTATCGTTAAAACTTTTTCGTCCTATTCTTGTCATTGATAAACTGTTTTTAAGAGCAAAATATATTTTGATCTCGATCTAAAAGTCCCGGGGGGGGGGGGGTACTTGACTAGGGAAGTGACGGGGGTGTGCGGAAAACCTCTCCACACCCTGCACCCTGTCGCATAAGAAATAGGCCAAAAGTATACCCTGTCGCATAAAAATTTTGCCTCTCAAATACAGTGTAGAACGCAATTTTTGCTTGTGATACCCTGTCGCATAATTTTTTACCTATTATAATACCCTGTCGCATAATTTTCGTTAGAAAAGGACACCCTGTCGCATAATTTTTACCGCAAAAGGACACCCTGTTGAGCGGCACATCCCGTCAGGTCAAGTATGGGAGAACCCCCCCCCCCCATCCGGGCTAAAAGTATGAAATGACATCTTGAAAACCTTACTCTGACGCATACCCTTTGAAGGACATTGTGAAATGTAACAAACAGCCCCAAAATCTTATATTTTATCATCATGTAAGTGTTGCATGGCAGCGTCCATTGCTTGCTAACATGAAAGATCACACAAGATTCATTATAAAGACAAAGAAATCAATTGGAAACCACGGCAGCTCTCGAAACAGCCATATTTGCCAATTCAAACCTACCAAACAGATAAACTATGCTATTCTGGTTTTGACAGTATTACCACACTAAAAATTTGGAAGATTAGCCACAAAAATCGATTTTTAAAGATCTTTCAAAAAAATGCAAATTTCATCTGACTTGAATTCCTGTTCAAAGGGAATTTGGCTTTCGGTTCATCAGCATCTGCAGTATCAAACTTTTTTTTAAAGTTTGTTAAGTTATATAGAAGTAGAGTGTTAAAGGGCCTGCCTTAGCCATAATGCCTTGTACATGCAATGTCTTGGTTGGCCTTTGTTGTCGCCATTTTCATGGGCCAAGTAAATGATAACAAGAATGCCAACCAAGAGATGGCACAGTCAAGGCAGGCTGGTTGAAAAACAGACCTTTAAACGTCTTCTGTTATTTTTCAACAGAGCCATCAGACATACCAACCGCTGAAAAGAAATACAAAGACACACAATCTGCAGCAACCATGCTGACACAAATACAAAAGGAACTTGGCGCAAACCCAGAAAACGCAGTCGAAGAAACACACTCATTAGAGGACGTGTTACGAAAAGATATGGAAACTTACGACGAAGAGATCGCAAAAGACGTTATCGCGACACAAAACGCGCAAACGCGAAACAAAGTCATCGTCAGTGAAGATGGGAAAGAGAATGCTGAGCTGCAAGACGCGAAACGAAAATTAGAAAACGATAGAGCGAAAGAAAATGAGATTCGCCGTGAATTAAAAGAAATAAAGGATATCGAATTAATGACGACGACACTGGAGTTAGCAAAATACCTAGCAACCGAAAACGCACGTCAACAATTACAGGTTGCTAAGTCACATATACAAGCACCACAACCAGTCATTCAAGTCCCTTATCAACCTCAAGCCTCTTTCCAAGCGCCAGCCTCGTATAGTTACTCTTATGCACCAGCAGTGCAAGAAGTACAAGTTCCTAGGCAACCAGTTGCTATGGCAGCACCATGGCAACATGTTTATCCACAGGCAATGAACTACGCGTATAGCCCAGGGCATGTTGAAAACAATCCGGCTAGGCATGAGATGGAGACTTTCAGCCAGGCAAGACCATCTTCGTCCCTGCACCATGAAACCCAGTCGGCTCCTGTTTATGCCCAACATATCGAAGCATTGAAAATGCCTCAAGCATCGTTCTTTGACGAACCGAGGTATCAAGCGCCAGTGGAATTACCTAGACCTGGTATGGCAGTGCACACAGAGGCCCAATCACGACACGTTACCAAGCCAGGGGTCGCGAAACCGAGACCATATATCAAACCGAGACCTGCAGCAAAAGCAAGGCCTTCTTTTCAACCAAGGCCATATGCTCAAAATAGGCTGTCAAATAACAGACCAGAACAAACAACGGCTGGCTTGATTGGCAGAAAGCCAACGATCACATTCCCTGGACCAACATATTCCCCACCACCATTCACAACAAGAAATGGCAGGCCGAAACACAAGTACACTCAAAATGGTTATCATGCTTACAATAACAGATATGGACAGCCTAGTGTTAAAGCTCCATCAGGCAGCCCAGCACTGATGACTTTCTTCAGTGACCAACGACAAGTTAATCCTATGGCCAACCTGTATCAAAGCGCCGGTTTATTTGCACAACAGCATACACCTTGGTATTCACATAGCGCCTACAGGGCGCCCGTAGCAAGTCACGAGCCGTATCATATGGGAGGATATCATAATATAGAGAAAGAGCATGGACACTATGACATACATGTACCATATATCGGTGCATTGAGCCATCCCGCGGCTATCCTGCATGAAACCGCACAGCACGTCGCACAACCAAGTACTAAGCAACCTGAAATATCTGCTTCTAAAACGCAAGTTCCTGCGTCACACATGCAGAACCAACCAACGGATTACATTGGAACGCAGCAAGGTGTTCCAGCACAATATGCTTTGCCACGTCCAGAAGGACCTTCCCTCGGGGCACCTGCGCCAGTAATGTATCAAAACCCAGCCTCATATTCAGAGTTAATGCCATCTTCAAAACAAGGCATTCCGTCGTATCTCAGTCCTTACGTAGTCACTCAACCAGTGGCGCGGGTACAAGAACAGTCTGCACCATTCTATCCACAACAGAGTTCGCGACCGTTTGAAACAATGAATACGGATTCGTCAAACTTCCATGGTGCGAATGGACCACCACAACAAAGCTTACAGGGACCAGGAGGGAAGGTACAGAATCCTGATCAGGTTCCTCTTGGTTATGGATTGTATCCCTTGCCGGAGAATGCAGAAAACAAGATGGAAGAAGATACTGAAGGTAAGCTATTTTTCATTATGCAGTCAATTTCTGTGACACAATCCATCACCATGTTCCTACACTTTTTTTATTGTCTCTTCAGTAGTTTATTTTAAGTGGGCTGAAAGGATTTCTAACTATTTATAGCTAATTTAGGCCCACTATGCATGCCACATCCAGCTATGGGACCCCTAGTTTAACTTCCCTTCCGAAGAACGGCAGGTCAGGCCTCCGAGAGCTCCCCCATCCGGAGTTTGACCTCACTCGACCGAGCTTAACTTCAGTCACCTGACGGAAACCGTTTAAGTCGCTCGGCCAATCACCCCACACTCTGTGGAAATTCTCACCAAACTTTTATATAATGTTGCTCTTCAGATGTTCAAATAAAGTTTGCTGCCATCCCCGTAAAAATTCGTTTAAAAATGATGGAGCTATGACCTTGAGAAGACCAAATTTGCCTGTTGACTGAAACCAGCAGTCGGCCATTTTGTCTTACTATTTTGAAGTGATAAATAGCTTCATGTGAGGTAAGAAATAGTTTCTGTGAGGTCAGAATAGTTGAACTCTCCGATGGTTATCGGAATTTTCACAAAAGCTATGACATTGGAGGCTGCTGTTTCATTTCATCCATGCAGCTATTTATCACTTCAAAATAGTAAGACAAAATGGTTGAGTTACTGCTTGGAACCCGTTGAGCTGTGCAATCAAAACTGCCAGCTGCTTTCAAACTGAGGCTAAAAGCGTTTTTGAAGGTCACAAAATTAAACGAGACTTACCAGTGGACGATAAATGCCCTGTGGGCAAACACGGGCAGTGCCCGACCTGTAAGTTCCCCTCAGTGAGAGCTTGCAAGAAGGTCGTTATTGGGGCCATATTTGTGTTAAGATCCGAAAGAATTTTCTTAATTTCGGCGTTTGAATGAGCACTAGAATCGGCGTTAGATTCTAAATCACTTTTCGGTTGTCGCACATCTTTTTCCTTAGCAGACTCCATTGGTACTCTGCGGAAATAGTATAAAACCTAATGAATGTGCGTTAAATACGTCCATTTAAACAAGATGAAATTTGACTCATTCAAATAACAAGTCTATTTAAGTTATAAACTCACCAAAACTTTGTCTTTTCTCTTAAAACGGCGGAGCGTTCTTTTTCGCGTCTGACTTTGCTCTACACCAAACTCGAAATGACTTGCTGCTCGCTTCTCATGTGATCCCAGAGTGACGTAGCTGATGAAAGAGTAGAATCTGAATCAAGGTTGAGCACATACGTTTAACTTCCGAGCCCCTTTCTTTTTATAGATTTTTATTTTCTTTTATATAGGATCTTCCAGTTGATTTGTAATTCATATCTAAGTAATGAGGTTGGTTATGTTCTTAAGCAGCGCACATCGAAAATCAATTTATTTAAAGGCAATGTGTCCATGTAAGTATAGCCGCGTATACATTCTGTCAAAATATGCTGACACGATGCTGACGAAGGGCCTCGAAGAGCGCGCTGTGATCGGCAGAATTTAACTGATCACATGCAAAGCAAAATGTCAGCTCTGAAAGTGCAACCGCAAGTAAGTCATCAGTCTGCTTAGATTACTCCTTGCCACGTAGTGAGCTCCTCTACCAAAGTGATCACATGGGATATCACGTGAATTTGACATGCCCCCTCCCCGCATAGCTGCTGTACTTACATGGGCACATTACCTTTAAATGTATTTACCTATCATCAGGCAATTAGGGTGGCAAACGGTCAACGATCTCATCGAAACAGAAACCTTGAAAATGGTCTATAGGTCTATAAACCATGAAGCGCCTGATCATCTTACAGGACTGCTCCAAAGGTTATCAGAAACCAGCACTAGACAGCTTCGTAATACCAGCACAGACCTTTATGTACCATTGCTAAAAACCGCATGTGGCCAAAATGCTTCTCATATAGAGGGGCCAAACTTTGAAACAAACTAAAAAGGGAAAATAAGATGGCCAGTACTTTCACACATTTCAAATTGTCATTGAAAAATGCTAGATCATGTACATAATCATACTTTTCCTTTTGACTTTTAATACTTATATATTAGTTTTTATCTTGATATTGTAAGTTGCTTTTTTCCTTCTTTTAACAGGGCAGTTTGTAAATCAATTTTTGTATCATACGTTGAATACTTACCCTGTATAAATACCGGGTGCGCCAAAATAAACTATGCACGTTTGGCAGGCCACAATAAATCGTACACTGGACCGATTTTGAAGATTTATCACTTATTCGTTAGCAGAAAGCCTGAATTAGATACTGGGATTTTTTGCAAATTATTCCATTTTCAGTTTTAGAGCTAGAAGCGAGTTTCCTAAAATTTTAGTTTTCGAAAAACACTGAAAACGATCATAAATCATCGATCAAGTTTTCTAAAGAATCGACATGAATGGACTAAGAGAGAACTTATTCGTGGTGATTTGCGATTTAGAAATCGACCAATTATAATCTGCTGTACGAGAGTTCGTACTAAACCCCCAAATCCCCTTGAAAACGTTTTCTCTTTATTCATTCATGTTGACTCTTTTAAAATTTGATCGACGTTTTTTGATCGTTTTCAATGTTCTCGAAAACGAAAATTTTAAGATACTTGCTTTTGGCTCTAAAAACTGGAAACGGAAAAATTTGCAAAAAATCCCAGAATCTAATTCAGGCTTTCTACTAAAAATTAAGTCATGAATCTTCAAAATCGGTCCAGTGTACGATTTATTGTGGCCTGCCAAACGTGCATAGTTTATTTTGGCGCACCCGGTATTATAAATGAAATTAAAATTTAACCCTGTTGAAATAAATTAAAAATCAAAATAACGGAAGTCTAATAAATCTTCACTGTCTTTTCCAGAAAAATCTCTATTTACATCGATCAAAGACGACACAGAAAGATTACACGACACAAAGAAGGCTGCGGAGGCGGTAACAAAAATAGAAAACAATGTCGGATTTGACCCAGGATCCATTGCGAAACTTGTAGATTTTGTGAAACAGGCAGCAGAAAAGGATGTTGATTTGTCCGAGCGAGCAATGAAGCGTGACCAGACAATAATAAAAAGAATGGAAATCGAGCACGTTAAGAAATCGGAAATAAGCGGCAAGAAATCGGAGGCAGGCGAAAAGAAATCGGAAACAGGCGACAAGAAATCGGGAATAGATAACAAGAAATCGGAGATAGCCAATAAGAAATCGGATATAAGCGATAATCCTGATGCAGCGATGAATGAAGCCAAACAGAAACTTAAAATAGATGGAGAATTACTGAAAGAATCTCAAGAGCGATTGCAAAAGATTAAAAGAATGGAATTAATCGTAACGGGAATCGAGGCAGCAAAGTATTCAGCCATGATTAGAAAACAAGAAAAATTGAACAATGATGTAGACAAGATGAACCAATACAAAGGAGCCAAGAAAACTGTAGTAGGCAGAAAAGGTTTTGGGAAGAGGAGTGACCCTATGGTTGTTAATGATATGAAAAAGTAAATTAATTATATCTAGGAATAAAGATGTTTAAAGACTGTTAGACAAGGGCTGGACTACAGTTTAAAATGGGAATTTTAGGGGGCAGAGGAGCAAAAAAGCTGTGGTAGACAGAAAGGGTTTTGGGAAGAGGAGTGACCCTACGGTTGTTAATGATATGAAAAAGTAAATTAATTACATCTAGGAATAAAGATGTTTAAAGACTGTTAGACAAGGGCTGGACTACAGTTTAAAATGGGAATTTTAGGGGGCAGAGGAGCAAAGAAAGCTGTGGTAGGCAGACAGGCTTACAGGCTTTTGGGAAGAGGAATGACCCTCCAGTTGTTAATGATATGAAAAAGTAAATTAATATTAATTACATCTAGGAATAAAGACGTTTAAAGACTGTTAGACAAGGGCTGGACTACAGTTTAAAATGGGAATTTTAGGGGGCAGAGGAGCAAAGAAAACTGTGGTAGACAGACAGGCTTTTGGGAAGAGGAGTGACCCTGAGGTTATTAATGATATGAAAGAGTAAATTAATTGTATCTAGGTGTAAGAAAGATTGTTAGAAAGGGGCTGCATTGCAGTTAAAAGTGGGGTCTTTAGGAGGCAGAAGAGCAAAGAAAATTGTAGTAGGCAGAAAGGGTTTGGAAGAGGAGTGACCCTACGGTTGTTAATGATATGAACAGTAAATTAATTATATGTAAGAATAAAGATGTCAACATAAGAAAGATTGTTAGAAAAGGGCTGAATTGCAGTTAAAATTGGATATTTTAGGGGCAGAGGAACAAGAAAACTGTCATACAAAGAAAGGGTTTGGGAAGAGGAGTTGTTTGTTGGTGGAGTTGGTTGTTTATGATATGAAACGCTGAAATAATTACATTAGCAATAAGGATGTTAATATGTTATATGACGTTATAAGCTATTAATTACAAGAAAGGGGATTGAGAACCAGTTGTTCATTCAGGCAAATCACGAACATAACAAAAATGAAGAATAAAATAATGAAACAATATTTCACGAACAATGAAAAATAATTCCGAAAGAATACTTTGAGATGGAATGCTGTGACTTACGAAATAAAGAGATACATGGCAAAACGAACAAAGATGTAACGTAAAACGAGAATAAACAAATCCATATAGAGACATACCCATATTAAGTGAAGATCCCAAAGTATGCTCCAAGTTGACCAAGTCCCCTGCAAAAATGCAAAACATGAAAGGGTATTGGTTTTAGCTATGATACGTGATACAGAGTAAGCTAGGACTGCAATATGTAATGCACGATAGAGCTATTTCTTAGAAGATCTAGAAAAACATTCAAGCATACTTGTAAATTCATAGAGAATAGACATTTAGAATTTCTCAAAATGTAGTCACAAAGGTAGAATAGATATATTTATTTAATGTAGACGATAGAAGATGGAAGGAAGTTTGTAATAAAAGTAAGTATAATGAATTCAATTAACAGATGCGTATGCGACCAGCGAGCTCAGGTGAATGAAACGTTCTCTAAAAATTCCTCTCCATTTTTCAAATTTAAAGAAGATTGCAGAACGATCAGTTAAAGGGAGTACAAGACCAGCATGCTTTTCACGATGTCAGCGACTTGCTCTGCACAGCTTCCAGAATAGCTGAGTGTATGAAATTTACAAAACAAAGACAAACGATGGCAAAGGCTGCTGGTTATTGTACTCCTTTTAAATATAAATAAATATGATAAATAATATTAGATAAATAAATAAATAAATAAATAATTAAATAAAAGGTTAGATAAATAAAAATTGCTGGAAGGTGAGGAGCGAAGCATATTTAGAGAACTATTTATAAGCTTCATGGAAGGTGTCCAAAAAGTTATACCCTGTTTGTGAGGCTGCTGTGGCAGAGATGTAACTACAATAGTCCCGTTGTTTACACAGTTGTATACGATAGGCTTCAACTTAGAATTTGATACCTTGTTTGAGTCAATCCGACAAGTGATTGTGCTGATTTATGCCACAAGAAGTTAAAATAAGTCGTTGCTTCAAAAACAGCACTTTATTTGTTCTCCAGCAGCGTTAAAATCAAGCTATTTTCGATTCATTGTGACATAAATCAGCATCACATCGACTAAAACAAGGCCTCAACTGTATGAATACAAAACAATTGAAGTTACAGCTCCTCCATAGCCTGTGTTCCAGACCACTTGGAACTTTCCTTCTCAAGTGGTCTGGAACACAGGCTACTCCTCCACAGTAGCCAAACAAACGGGGCACAATTTTGGGAAGCACTGAAAGCTAATTTAGTCAAAGATTCTTTTAAACATTGCAATCAAATTTAGACTCACACTGGTCGTTGGTCGCATTGCTACAAATTATACATAAATTTTGCTACTTATAAATTTTCATCTATTTTTATACGACTGTACAGCAAAATGGCTTTGCCATCAAATGTTATATAACACTGATTTGTAAATAATGCAAATAAAATTTTGATTTATGTTTAAAAAAGTTGTTTCTCGTGTCTTTTTTTCTGCGGAAAGTTTATAAATGTTTACCGTAAAAGCTCTAGTAAGCCCCCAGGTGGCTTATTTAATTTTGGACACTTTTTAGTCCATTTTGCACCACATTTTGCGGTTTAAACATACAATTTCACGAGGTAAATACATGAATTCGACAAAATTCTATCTCAAAACACATCAAAATTAACTTGCAAAGTTATTTAGCTCAATAAAAGGAGAATCTTTGGTAACCTCTCGAATTTGATATAAGTGGGGGGGGTTAATAGAGAGGGGGGGGGGCTTAATAGAGCTTTTACATCTCTAAAAGACCTATCAAGAGAGATATCACTAGCAACATTGATGGTTTAGATGAACGTGTTCGAAGAAGAAAAGAACTGTAGACATGTGACCATAGGTTAGTTTATGGGTGGTAAGACACCACAGTTTATGCTTCAGTTTGTACGCTTCTGCGAAGGAGAATTTGTATCGTTCTACAAAGGAGGTATTCTTTTGATCTCATTTGCTACCTCCTCCGTTGCAGTTTATGAACTTTTGCTCCGCAGAAACATAAAAAACTGCGGCAATTTAGTACAACTGTGGCGCCTAACCAAATGAAAATGAAATTCAAATTCAAGGCCTAACGAAACCAGTTATGGCGCTTTGTAAATCGCTGCTTTCAGTGAGCTGGACAGTTTCGATTATTTGAGGGCAGATAAACACAACACAGAACACGGAAGAGTTGTGCACTGAGTTAGTGCTCTGAGGGTTGAAGCATTATTCTTGAAAGTCCAAATTTGCCTCCAACTCAGCACAGGGCTCAAATCTTTCAAATCTTTAAAAAGGTCGGTGTAAAATTCTATTCTATTTTTCTTTGAAATGAATGGCTTGAAAGGAACTTATGGTACTTTGCTGTAAATCTGCCGTATAAATTTTTTGATATCTTGATTTTTTTCAAATTGGCGGCAACTTAATGATTTTTGAAAAATTGATGGAAAATTTTGAAAAAAAATTAAATCATCGTAAATCCTAAACTAATAGAGGAAACATTATATAACCTTCAAGAAAACCATAGTTTATGAAGATCTACAATATGGTGGCAAGCAGGAATCTGTAGCTTTTCTAGTTTAGGATTTAGAAATTTTATGACGTCATAACCTCAAATTTAATAAATGCCGCCATATTGAGACTAATGAAGATATTAATAAATCGCCACGGCAGATTTACAGCAAAGACCTAAGTTCCTTCCAAGCCATTTATTTCAAAGAAAACTGCAATAGAATTTTACACCGACCTTTCCAAAGATTTGAGCCCTATGTTCTCCAACTCCAAAAAATAGCTTTTGGATTTCAGCCTAAGCTGTCAACGCGCAGTGATAAGCAAGGAACCTCGTGCTTAAGAACATTCTTTAATAGAAATCTGAAACAGGGCGGATCCTTGTTCAAAAAAGTCTATCACTGATTCCCCTGACCAGCACGTTTTGCAGTTTAGGCCAAAACCCAAAAGCTCTGGTTTGGAGGTGAACACAAATTTGGACTTTTAAGATTAATATTCCAACTCTCGATGAACCAATATCAACAAACTAGGTATTAATCTTCAAGTTAACTATCAAAGAGTACTTCAAAACTTATTAGAGATCGATTCGACTTAAATTCTTATCCTTAGCCCAGACCAAACCAGTTACCGTTTTTTGCACCCCCGGTAGTTATGATCCAGCTTGTGAACTTTCTATTTGGAGTCACCTGGTATATTTAAATACAGTAGAAACCCGCATATAGGAACCTAGTTTTATAAGAAGTTTTATTATAATAATGAGGCTGAAATTCCATGATTACAATTCATCAAACAAGAACCCACAAGAGGCAGAAATCTCTAAAGGTTCTTATATAATAGATTAATACACGGTGCTGTTTTTGAAAACTGCAAAATCTTTCATGATGTGAACTTTATCGAAAAGAAATGCATTGAAAAACTACTCAATTCATAGAAGGAATGCACTGGCATGTATCAAAACACATTTGCACTGTACCAAGCCTACCAACTATAAGCAACTTTTGCAGGCTTGATTATGGCATCAGTTAATCAAGAGCCTCATTCAGGCTGCCTCAAGAAAACCAAGGTTCTTTTATGCAGGTTCCTCTGAGCATAGGTTCCAAATCTTTAAAAAGGCTGGTGTAAAATTCAGTTACTTATTTCTTTGAACTGAATGACTTCAAAGAAACTTTAGCTACTTCTCTATAATTCTACCGTTGGACATTTCTGAAATCTTCAATATTTTCAGAATTAGAGTGTTTTCTAATTTTTCAAGAATTCAAGAAAAACTTTCAAAAAAACTCAAAACTATCGTAATTTCTAAACTGTTTGAAGCAACATGAAATAATTTCGAAGAAAATCATAGTTTATGGATGTCTACAATATGGTATCAAGCAAAAGTCTGTCACTTTTCTGGTTTATGATTTAGAAATTTGATAATGTCACACCCTCAAATGAGTTGAAATGTAACATACGCTGAAATTTCGAAAAATATTGAAAACTTCTGAAAAGTCCAACGGTAGGATTAAAGATAAGTAACTGAAGTTTGTTTCAAGCCACTCAGTCAGAAGACATAGATCACAGAATTTTACACCCACCTTTTTACGCCGAGTTAAAGATTTGGAAGCTATGCTGTTCCTAGCCTCACTACACAAGGACCCTCAACTTACGCTCATCTAATTGAAGTGAATTAATGTTGTTGTTGTCGCTCCAGTTGAGGGCCTTATGGACTAACTCTTCTCAAAACGGCAAAAAAATTCTCGCCAGGAACAAATTTGTTCCTGGACCAATCAGGATGCAAGACTTGAAATAACTTGATGGGATTGGCTGATTCTTCTTCAATTCAAGCTTCCCGCCAAAGGCAAACAAAAGCGTTCGAACAACGCGTTCGACTGAACTGCTGCAACGATCAAAATCTCAAAGTAACGAGCGAATTTACGAGATTTTTTGCGCCCCCAAATAACCAAAATAGCACTTATAGGTAAGACTTTTTTGCCTTAATAGCTTGAAGAAACATTCATCTAAGCACTGATAGTTTGTTTTGCAGTGTGGCACTCCAGGATAACCACTTTTTGCGGCATTTTAGGGTCGGTGGTTTTGAGGAAAAAATAGCAGGTAATTTAGGCCATGTCCGTTTCTGGAAGCGTAAGTCCATGAGTCGTAGTTATAGCGTCCATCAGCCTATCAATAGCGATAACCTACGAACATATAATCAGTCTATGCTGTTCCTCTGTACTCATAAAAACACGCGAAAAATCACAAAATGTCTTAGATTTTGCGGCTATCAAGCGGAATTGATTCAATTCCAATCATAATCCAGTGAACATAAGGCTCAAATCTTTAAAAAGGTCGGTGTAAAATTCTATTACAGTTTTCTTTGAAATAAATGGCCTGGAAGGAATTCAGGGTTGTTGCTGTAAATCTGCCGTTGAGATTGATTAATATCTTGATTCGTTTCAGAATGGCGGCATTCATCAAATTTGAGGCTACGACGTCATCAAATTTCTAAATCCTAAACTAGACATGCTACAGATTTTTGCTTGCCACCAGATTGTAGACCTTCATAAACTTTGGTTTTCTTGAAGGTTATATCATTTTTCCTCAATTGGTTTAGAATTTACGATGATTTGAATTTTTTCAACATTTTCCATGAATTTTTCAAAAATAATTAAATTGCCGCCATTTTAACAAAATTCAAGATATCAGAAAAAATGTCCACGGCAAATTTACAGAAATGTACCGTAATTTCCGTTCAAGCGATTCAATTCAAAGACTAATGTCACTGAACTTTACACCCACCTTTTTAAGATTTGAAAGATTTGAGCCCTATGCTCATCCAGTGCGCGTGGTACAAAGAGTATTGAAACTTTTTTGACGCATTTGGCATCAACGAAAAAAGAAGCAGCTTCGGAAATTTTGTTGTAGCATCTCACATATCTATTACCTAATCAAGCTATCCAAATCTATTTTATTTACAGCAACATCTTCACAAAAGCAAAAACAAAGAGTAAAACTGTCGATAACACCCAACTGGTGTTGCATGTTTCCATTGTTCCAAAGAACAATCAATTCCAAATCATTGTGATTTTGTTCACTCGGGATTCGATGCTTGGCTGGTCGCTATCAATCAAATCGAACCTAACTCAATGGACATGTCTAAAAAAAGATCGTCTGGCAATTGAGGAGTGTTCGATCGACCATTTTGCAAATGAAGTTAAAATGAAGTCTATCGCATTAATTGGAATAATCTTCGTTATTCTATTGGCAGCTGATTTCTCAGGTGAGTGGTCAATTTCTTGAGCTTTTCACGGAAAGAATAAAGCGAAAAATTGAAGATTTTCAAAATTAAAAAAAACCTGCATACTGTAATAAGTCTATAAATAGATGGCTGCTTAAGCCCAGACATATGTGTTTTGAAACTGCCGCTTTAAGAAGCTGTAGCTAGCTTTTAACAGTGTACATAAAATTACAGTTCCTGAAAAGGCAGGTTGAAATATATCTTATATCGTAAAATTTCAGTTTACTAAAATGGTGGAGTTAGTCTGTGAATACATCTCTGCAATCAAGTTAGAAATACGATCTGGTTTATTTTGTGGACAAAATTTTACATGAAACGTTTAGGAACTCCTTAATAAATGCTTTGTCTGTTTTCAAAATTTGGTACAGCCTCTAGAAAATGTTTGAACGTCTTAGCACTATAAAAATGTGAGGTGAGATTATGATATCTTCATTGCTTTTATTTGAAATTATGATTTTCAACATGGAATACCGTAAAAGCTCTATTAAGCCCCCCTCTCAATAAGCCCCTCCCCTCTGACACAAAATTTTAAATAAGCCCCCCTCTCTATTAAGCCCTCCCCCCACTTATATCAAACTCCGAGAGGCTACCAAAGACTTTCCATTTATTGAGCTAAATATTTGCATGTTAATTTTGATATGGTTTGAGATAAAACTGTGTCGAATCTATGGATTTGTATGCATGTGTTGCAAAGAATCCGAACTGCCAGGCCTACCTTTGTGTACTTTTCCTGCCTCAATATTCTCCGTTGTCCTGTCCATTTTACACTTTCAGTCCGCTGCCAGTCACTAAACTCCACATTTCAAACCGCCATGTTTTTTAAAGTTGTAGTATGTTGTCCTATAAATGTGGAGTTGAGCGACTGGCAGCGGACTAAAAATGCAAAATGGACAGGACAACAGAGAATATCGAGATAGAAAAAGTACACAAAGGTAGGTCTGACAGTTCTGATTCTTTACAACGATATATACTCCCTTGACACATTCCACGCTTCCCAATACCCTTGGTACTTCTTGTGTACAGTTCGGGGAAATACAAATTTGACTGTTACAATTTATTCATCAAATATGTATGCAGTTAAGCCCAAAATTATTCATACCTATGCCAAATTCTGAGTATTTTGCATCGTTCTATTTGAGGACCAATTTTACTGTGGTTGAAGTTTCGTAAGAATGTCATGAAAGGCTGAAACAAGTGCTACAAGAGATATTTCAAGGAATGAAATATCTTGTGAATTGGTTAGCAAATATAACGATTGAAAATACTCCAAATTTGGCATAGGTATGAATAATTTCGGGCTTAACTGTACATGTCACATATTCTTCCCGGGGGGGGGGGGGTACCTAGTATATTTGTCCGACGGGGATGTGCCGTTTTTAAGGGTATCGTTTTCACCAATTGTTTCTAGCACAGGGTATCAAAATGAGGCAATTTTTCTAGAGCAGGTTGTCAAAACATGTCAAAGGGGAATATTCTACTAGATCGGGTCGTTTTTCGGTCAAATTTCATGTTTTTGAGTATGCTTTTCACCAATTTTTTCTAGAACAGGTTATCATTTTGAGCGAAAAATTCTAGAGCAGGGTAAAAAAAAAATTTTTCGTGGGCACACCCCCCGTACAAATTTAAGTCAAGTACCCCCCCCCCCGTACAAATTTAAGTCAAGTACCCCCCCCCCCCCCGGGGCTATTCTTGAAACTTATGAAATCTATTATACCAACATTTCAGCATCTCGAAAGAAAAATGGACTGAACAAGCTGATCAAAAAGGTAAGACGTATGCCATTAACACAAACATTACTAAATGCGGTAAGATCAATCACTAATCAACAAGGGCAGATTTCGTAATACCGGGTGAGTCAGAAAAAAGGATCCCCGCTTGGAAGGCCACTGCTCCATGAATATCAAAACAATAATATTGAAAACTGTCTTGTTTTATTGCCAATATGTTCAATTAGGTTCAGTAATTTACCCGGCCTTAATTGGCCATTCCTTCCCGTGGATATGGGTGATTTTCTGCAGAAAGCCCCTTGAAAAAACCTGCAAAAACGAATGAAAACAATGAGCACATTTTCATTCCTAAAATTGATGACACACATATAAATTCATGTATTTTGTCCTCTTGGGAGAATGGAATCCCCCATAAATAGGTTATTGATACCAGGGGGAGGACTTGTACATCCTCCCAAGAGGATAGCACGTGCTAAAGCGTTCACAAGGCATTGTAAGGCAGAAATGTTAGGGAAATCTGTTCATGATTTTGGGCACGTTTTGAAGGTTTTTTGAAGAGGCTTTCTGAAGAAAATCCCTCATAATTTCAGAATAGAGTGGCCGATTTCAGTCAGGTAAATTTTGTAGTAGATTTGAACATTTCTACCATTAAACTATATATTTGCCGATATCATTGTCTTGATATCCAGGGAGCTGTGACCTTTCAAACGGGGATTCTTTTTTCTGACTCACCTTGTACAATAGCATCAGTTGCTTTTGATTGACACCTCGATTCAAAGCGATTAGCGACTGCAGACAAAGGAAATTCTCTCAGCCAGTAATTCAAAACAAACAAAGCCGCAAAATTTGCCCTGAAACCAGTAGGGCAAACTCTCGCTTCACGCACGTGAAAGGCGGTTTTTAAGAGAAGTTATGAGCTTATAACGAAAGAAGAAGAGTAAATCTAAAGTTCTACCTGGTAGATTTTGTTTATTTGATTGAGACGAAAAGCAAAAGAAGCTAAGATAGTGAACCAGAATATTAAATATCCATTTTTCTAACCAGTCCTTTTCTTCAAAGGCACAACAGCCAGCAGCTGCCCCACAACTTCAGCCAAATATACCACAAACACAGGAAACACAGGAAAACGACGAAGATGGTGAGATTTCTTACTCTGTCTCTAACTTATTAAATGGGAATTTCGGTAATGAAAGTTCAGCTGATGAATGATATAAAACTATAAACTAAACATGGAGCATTATATATGTAATGGGTTTAAACCACAAACACTTGCTAATGGGTTTAAGCCCGAAACGTCGTACTACTCGTACACAATAAAACACTATAATAAAAAAAGTCATCGCTGTAAGACCCCTGTCAGGAAGAAATGTTAGGGAAAAAACTTGTTCGTGACTTTGGCCACGCTTTGAAGGTTTCTTGAAGAAGCTTTCTTGAGAAAATCCTTCATGATTTCAGAAGGGAGTGGCCGATTTTAGTCAGGTGAATTTTTAAAATGGATTTGAACATGTCTACCATTAAACTATATATTTCCCGATACCATGGTCTTGATATCCAGGGAGCCTTGACCTTTAAAACGGGGATTCTTTTTATTGACCCATCAATAAATAAACTTACCCGATTGGATCTTCTTTACATATGTGTTTGGGATTTCAGGGGTGAATCCACCATCGGCAAAATACATTTTTGGATAAAGGCTGGGCAGTGTTCTCTGCTTGGCTGGTAATCCTTGTTTGCTTTGAGGGCACTGATTGAATCGAAATCAGGGGCTTGGGTGGTAATGGCGGCTGTTCCACTCTACTTGCTTCCCTGAAGTTGTTCACGACATTTGTGGCTGCTGCGTTAGCTGCTTTCCTGGCTACTTCTTCCATGCTCGCATTTACCGCATTACTGATAAGTGTCTGCATTGGCGGCTGTTCCACTCTATTTGCTTCCCTGAAGTGAATAAAATGAGCAATATGGCACAGTTTTCTAAATAGGACCATGAGCAATAATGCACCGCTGAGGTGGCCTATATTATGATCAAAATTGTATTTTTACTCACTGTATTGTTTCTCTTCCCCGGGATTGCGAGTAAAGCTTGATAATGTTGCTATTCCTTCATTCTTCTCTCGCCACAACAAGGAGGATCGAAAGCCGCCATTATTCAAATATAGTTGAAACCATTCGAGCTCCTACGCAGTGATAAGTCTCATTTCAAACAAAGGGAAATAGGATCTCGAACGGTTTCAACCGTATTTGAATGATGACGACATTCGCGAGAGAAGAACGAAGGAATAGCAACATTATCAAGGTTTACTCGCGATTCCGCGGAAGGGAAAAAACACACAGTGAGTGAGAATACAATTTTGATCATATTATAGGCCACATTAACAGTGCATTATTGCCCATGAAAGGACAAAGAAAAACCTAAACATGCCATTGCTTCTTCTAGCGGTTGCTTTCCTTTTTGGCATGCTTCCAGTTCCCAAAAACAATAGGCTATCTTAAACGACATTTAGCCTCATATTCGATGGTACTGGACTTTCCCAACATCGCCACGTTTAACAGCAGCGGCTGACTTTCTCAAAGAAAAAACCTCATACATACAGAACCTAATCTTGCAATTCTAGCTAGCGACACTGATGCATCCCAAGAGACAGAGAAACAGGAAGAAAATGGCGAAGGATCGAAGGTAGAAGAACAGCCAAAAAAAATTCCAGTTGCACCCGCAAGTAGCGCAGAAGAGGCACCACCTAGCTTACCAACGAACAAAAAAGACCCAAATGTTGATAAAGAGGCTGGTGATAATGAAAAGGAGGGTGACGAGGAGCTTATGAATGAGAACGCAGAAGAAGGTAATTGATGAAAATAAAGTTGGTGAAAATATATGAAGCTAAAACTTCAAAATTTAAAGGCACATTGTCATGGCACTGATTGGATGAATAAGACAATAGCAAAGAATGGAATTAAGCAAGCTTCAGTAATTTCGCATGAAGGTGATAACGATCTGACTCCCTTTATTCTCGAAATAAAGTATGATCCAAGGACAGAAAGGTTTGGTAAAAATTTAGAGGCCAGGTCTTTGTTTAGTGATTTCAACATCACGAATAACCAATCACAGCCACGACAATGTGCCTTTGCTTTTGCTACGGAAAAACATCATTGCTATGAAAAATTAAACATCCAATGTTGGAGCTGACGCTCTCAAATATTTGAGCTTTGAAATTGTTTTGGCATCGTGAAAAGATGTTGCACATTGTCGTCAACGCAGCAATAGAGCCTTCAGCTATTCTGAAAAGAATCAGAATCGAACGATTTTTCGCTACATTTCGTAGAATTTTCGAATGTGCACAATAGTGATAGAAGCTCTAACGCCACTCGATCGAACCTCGAGTATAAAAATGTAAAAAAAAAATGCTCGATCCAGGCTCTTTTGTAGAATAGCTAAAAGGTCTATCATTGAAAACCTTGGTTACAGCATAACCCCCGAAAAAGAACCTAGTGGATTAAGAACCTATCGTCTGAAATAGCGAATCAAACCCTCATTTTATAAGAACCAATACATTGCATTCATTGTACAAGAACACAAAGCTGACTTGCAAAGTTGTACGTTCTTATTCAAGGTTCTTTATTGTACCGGGTGACCCAGAAAAAAGTGACCCAACGCAATCTGTTATAGAAGAAAAAGTAGTTGGCTGATTGAAATATTTCAAACGTTGTTCCGTCGCTAAAAGATTAGCCTACACTATGAGCATTTTTTGCAATTTTTTGGGCACGGTAAAGTTCCCGAATTAAGGATTTTGAAGAAAAGGGCAGACTTGATACCCTCAAAAAGTTGTCAAAAACAGAGGATCGATTTAAAGCCATTTCAAATCTTCAAAACAAGGAGAAGCGTGTTTCATTTTACCTAAAAATATCTTTAAGTACCTAGGGACAATAAACTGGTCGAAGGTCCCACTGGGAACTGGTCCCAGGTCGAAATGAAACACGCTCCTCGTTGTTTTGAAGATTTGAAATGACTGTAAATCCATCCCCTGTTTTTGTCGAATTTTTGAGGATTTCAGCTATGACTTTTTCCTCGAAATCTTTAGTCTTGGAAATTTACCTTGCCAAAAAAATTGCTAAAAATACTCATAGCATAGGCTAGTCTTTTAGCGACAGAACAACGTTTGAAGCATTTCAATCGGCCACTTATCTAATCTTCTGTAACAGATTGCGTAGGGTCATAGCCTGCGCACAGACTTTACTATTTTGCGGAGGAGGAAAGGAACGGGTTCTTCCTTTCCTCCTTCGCAAAATAGTAAAGTCTGTGCGCAGGCTAGTGGGGTCACTTTTTTCTGGGTCACCCGGTATTCCAAATATTTGAGCATTTGGCTCTCGATCCTTCCAAAGCACACAAGTCTTTGAAAGTTAAAAAAAATAGTCAAATAACCGACATACAAAACTAAGGACTTTTTCTTTTGCGGATGAAATTAAGCATACAACTGAACAGGTTTCACACAATATGAAAGCATGACATACCAATTGCTGAAGTAGACTTGTGACGATGACTCCCTTTTATCTCTGTTGACTGAGGCGCCATCATCAAGTCAAAGAGCACGAGAGTCCAAGACTTCAGAGACAAGAGACTCGAGGTCATAAGTCTACCGCCAAAGTACATAATTGAACTGCATTTCTGACTGTTTTAGAAATACCGAACGTGCTAGGTTCGATGTAGCCTGCGTGTAGACTCTACTGATTTCTTTGTAGAGAGGTTTCCCCTATCCACTTTGAAAATAAATCAGTGGAGTCTGCACGCAGGCTAGGTTCGATGATTCTAACACAGTTACTTAAATCGTTTGGTATCTGGAGCCTGCTTATAGTCTTCATACCCTTTGCTAGTATGGAACAACATGATTGATGAATTAAACTGTACGGGGGTTTCTTATATCAGACATAATTATAAAGGTTTATGTATAACGTAAAAGCGCAATTAACCTCCCCTCTCTATTAAGCCACCCTCTCTAATAAGCCCTTTCCCTCTGAGCCAAAAGTTTGAGTAAGCCCCCTCTCTGTTAAACCCCCCCCCCCCCCCTCATATCAAACTCCATGAGTTACCAAAGATGTTCCATTCATTTAGCTAAACAAGTTTGCACGTTAAGTTCAATATGGTTTAGGATAAAACTGTGTTAAATTTATGTATTTGACTAATAAAATTGTTTGTTGAATTCACAAATATGGGGTTGGTTTGACTTTATGAGTAAGCCCCCCTCTCTAATAAGCCCCCTCTCCTTTAAGCTCCCCCATCTGGAGTTCCCGAAATTAAATAAGCCCCCCTGGGGGCTAGATAGAGCTTTTGCAGTATATCAACGGCCATTAAAAATAAAATACAAAAACGGTATTCTCTTTTGACTCAGAAAAAGCGAATGAAGGAAAAGAAGAAACGGAAGAAAAGGCCGAGGAACAGAAAGAAAAACCAAAAGAAGAAGAAACAAAAGCGGAAAAACCACGCCAAGGAAGCCCACTTTTGCCAATTATTCTTCCGCCGATTGTTATCGGTAAAATACCCCTGCCACCAGGGTTGAAACAGGCAAAAGAAAAGCAAGAAAGCAAGGAAGAAGAAGAAGAAGAAACTGAAGAAGGGGAACTCGAAACTGGCCATACGAAACCGAAACCGGGATCTGAAAGCAAACCAAATGAGGATAAAAAACCAGTGCCCGTAGGACAACCTGTTGAAGAGAAACCGGAAGATCAAAATAAGGAGAATACTGGAGAGGAAGAAGAGGAAGAGGAAACTGAACAAACCGAATCTGAAACTGAGGAATCGAAACCAACTGCTCCTCCCACAAACAAGCCTACATCGCAGCAAGTAGCAGTCGGGCTTCCAGCAGGACAGGAAAAAGAAGGTGAGAGATTCTAATAAAATATATGGTCAGGTCAGTCATATCTCGCTTATCCAGATTCAATCAAGGGCGTCGTCAGGGCGTGGACTGGGGTGGACGTATTCAACTCAATTTTTCTGTGGGTAGCACAAGGTGTCCCAAAATAATTGTGCCCCGTACTGGTGATTGTGAAGGAGCTGTAACATCAGTTGTCTCCGTTTTTACACAGTCGCATCTAGGCCAGGCTCTTCTCGACAATATAATTATACCTTTTAGCTACTCTGAAATGAAAAAAAATCGAACGATATTTTGCTACATTTTGTAGAATTTTGACTGTGCACAATAGTGATAGAAGCTCTAACGCCACACACTCGAACCTCGTGTATAAAAATGCATAAAAATAACGCTCGATCCAGGCTCTTTTGTGAATAGCTAAAAGGTCTATTAGGTAAGTCAAGTAGGAGATTTGTTCGTTACCTAATTGCAAAACACTCGCACATAAAAAACCTGAATGCTGTCGGGTGGGTAAAAAAATTGCACCTTTGGAAAATCGCCCAAAATTTTGATTAGGTTATTGATTTTTTCAAATTTTCTTAGAATTGCACTTAGGGTGGGTAAAAAAAATGCACCTTTGGAAAATCGCCTAAAATTTTGATTAGGTTATTGATCTTTTTTTTTAAATTTTCTTAGAATTGCACTTCGGGTGGGTAAAAAAATTGCACCTTTGGAAATTTTGATTAGGCTATTGATCTTCTCAAATTTACTTAGAATTGCACTTCGGGTGGGTAAAAAAATTGCACCTTTGGAAAATCGCCTAAAATTTTGATTAGGTTATTGATCTTTTCAAATGTTCTTATACTGCACTTCTGTCAGATGATTCTCGTTTTGTTGTTGAAGGAGGGAGACGATGAAATTCGCACGAAAAAGCTTAGTTTGAGAAACAGTATGTAACAAGACATGGCACTTTTAGCCAGAAATCCATGATTTAGGAATTCAAATGAAAGGTCGTTAAAATTTTCCTGATGAATACCTAGAAATATTTTTGGGTCCTTGACAAACCAAGTGAAAAAGAAAGTTTTATCAAACGTTTGATAATTGATTTTTGGTGATTTTTAAACCGGAGTACTTTTTTGGGACACCCGGGTACCTTATCAAATTTTGATGATATCATCAGTAGGTGCAAGTTCTCTTTCGAAAAAATTGGCCAAATCTATGGCCAGACCAAAGACATCATGTTCAAGTCTTTGATCACCTTCGGAAGCGACGTTAAACAAGGGGTCCCATACCTGGATGCGGCATGCATAGCGGTTCTAGATTAGCTTTAAATAGCTAGAAATCCTTTCAGCTCACTTAACAAATATTTCTGAAAAATCAATTTTTTTCAGTAATTTAGTTTGAGTGGGCAGGAAGCATTTCTAGCTACTTAGAGTAAATTTAAGCCCACTATGCATGCCGCATCCAGGCATGGGAAACCTAGTTTAACGTCCCTTCCGAAAGACGGCGAGGTGAGCTGCAAGGTCAAGCCTCCGAGGTCACCCATCCGGAGTTTGACCTCACTCGACCGAGCTTAACTTCAGTCACCTGACGGAAACTGTATAAGCCGCTCGGTTACTCGCCTCACATGATATTGATTTAATTCTAACATCGATCTTAATTTCTTTGTGAAGAGAAACAAGAAGAAGAGAAAGAGGAAAATGAAGAATCCGAGAAGGAAGATGAAAACAAAGAACCTGAACCAACAACAGGAGAGGAGACGGCCCCACCAAACGTCCCTACGGAGGCGCCACAAAAAGGAGCGGAACAAGCACAAGAAAAACCAACAACCAGTTCCGGTCAACCAACAGAAGCTAAGAAACCGAGTGAGGACAAAAAACCGGTATTCGTTCCGATTGACCCGGCATCACCTGCAAAAAAACCGGAAGCTGAAAAACAAGAAGAGAAACCACAATCTTCTGAGAATGAAACTGAGGAGGCAGAAGAAGAGGAATCGAAACCGAATGAGGACAAAAAACCGGTAGCCGTTCCGATTGACCCGGCATCACCTGCAAAAAAACCGGAAGCTGAAAAACAAGAAGAGAAACCACAATCTTCTGAGAATGAAGCTGAGGAGGCAGAAGAAGAGGAATCGAAACCGAATGAGGACAAGAAACCGGCAGTCGTTGAGATTGAACCGGCAGCGCCAGCGAATAAGCCAGAAGAAGAGAAACCGGAAACTTCTGAAAATGAAGAAACCACTCAAGAGACCGAAGAAGAGGAATCGGAACCAAGCCAAGAGGAATCAAAACCCAATGAAGAGAAGAAACCAGTAGCTGTTCCGGTTGAACCAGCATCACCAGGACAGAAACCGGAAGAAGACAAACCGCAAACTTCCGAAAATGAAGAAACCACTCAGGAGACCGAAGAAGAGGAATCGAAACCAAGCCAAGAGGAATCAAAACCGAATGAAGAGAAGAAACCAGTAGCTGTTCCGGTTGAACCAGCATCACCAGGACAGAAACCGGAAGAAGAACAACCAGAAGAAAAGCCTGAATCTTCTGAAAATGAAGACAACACTGAGGAAACCGAAGACGAAGAATCGAAACCAACCGTCGCCCCACCACCGGAACCAACTGCGGCACCACAACAGCCAACAAAACAGCCAGAAAGGAAGCCAGTAGCAGTTCCTGTTCAATCGAAAGAGAAACCGGATGTGCAACAACAGAAGCCACCCCCACCAAACGTAAAACCAGAGGACGAGAAAGATGAATCAAATCCACTCAAAGGACCGCCAGAGGAGGACCAAGAAGGATTGAAACCGGATATAGCCGAAGAGAAACCAGCTGAGGAGCAGGAGGAAGAGACAACTCAAGCTGAGGAGCAAGAAGAAGCGGAAGAGCAAGAAGAAACGAAACCGGAAGAGAAACCTACAACTAAGATGCCATCTGCCGCAGTGAAACCAACAAGTGAACTCCCGAAGGCACCAGCTGCAGTACCAACCGATCCGAAACCGCCAAAACATCCACAGTCCGAAGGTGAAGAGGAGGAAGAGCCAGATAAAGAACCGGACCAACCGGAACCTGCTGAAGAAAAACCGGATGAACACAAACCAACGGAAAAACCACAGAAAGAAAAAGAAGATGACAAGACACCTACTGCTGTTCCGATGCCTACAAAACCGCAGCCTGCAACAACAACGAAAGCACCAAGCGCTGGAGGCCGGCCAGATGTCAAACCGAATGAAGTTGAACCAGAACAGCCGGTCATATTGCCCACTAAAGCTGTAAGTGTAGACAAAACAACAACTCAAAAGGCAACTGCAGAGGAGCAAACAACTCCAAAGGCAACTGCAGAGGAGCAAACAACTCCGAAGGCATCTGCGCAGGAGAAAATAACACCAACAGCAGTTGAATCAATGAAACCTCCAGAGGTACCGACGGAGCCGCCGATGGCTAAACCTACAAAACCGAAGAAGGCAAAACATCACAAAAAGAAGGGAAAGAAAGGGAAGGGAAAGAAAAAGAAGGGAAAGAAAGCAAAGAAACCATGGGAGGGTAGAATTCCCGTTGGCTTCCCTAAGAAAAAGAAGCACAGGAAATTCGCTAAAAAACATACTCATAAACGACACAATAATCATCATAAGCATCATAAATCAAAATCATGGCACAAGAAAGCATCCGCCAGAGGCACTGTTATCACAAAAAACATTAACAGGATATCACAGAGTGCAAATGCGCCATATATTCAACATGGAGTTTCGCATACATCATCGAAAGCTAATGTGAAAACTGGTGGAAATCAGGGCAAATAACTAACGAAACTAAACCATCTCTATTCATGTTAAGAGAAGACACAACAAGCTAAAAGAACCTTTTTTTCAAATATTCGTTTTCTTTGCACTAAATAACTCGTCTGCTCTTTATATTACGAAGAAAACTATTCACAGAGCTACATGCCCTTCTTGTTAGGGAGATGAGATACACTTCGCCCGAGGAAACCCATGCTTCCCCCGTGCAGTAGGTTAAAGCTCATGCGCAGTAGCGTTTTGGGGTTGAAGCTCTGACGGGCGCATGCGCTTTAACCCACTGCACGGGGGGAAACATAAGTTTCCTCGGACAAAGCTATCTCGTCTCCCCAACAACTTCTAAACTCCTACTCAAAGATTAACGCACTTCACAAAAGCAGGTATATTCATATATGCAAAGAAACGTAAAAAGTTAGAACACTGATAGAACATCACCGTCCCAATTAACCTTACATCAGCAAAAAGTTTTTCGCGTACCTCGTCGAAAGTAAATATTAAGACTGGTGGAAATCTCATAAAGGAATTCTCGAAACTGATATCTAATAAAAAATTAAACAAATGAATTATATTTATATTGAAAGAAATATTGTCAGTTGCATACCTCTAATAACGGCTCTTGGAAGTTACAAGGAATGTTGAATTTTCCATTTTTCCTGCATAAAAAAGGAGCATAAGGGACAGCACAGAAATTACTGCAACTTTTATCCACGGGCGACGAGAAGATCAAATGTTGGCCTACCTTAGTTTTTTTTTTTTTTTTTTTACATTCTGCTAAAAATGTACAATACATATTTACTTAATAACTATACTTACAAACTACTCTACTCTACTACAAGGACAAGACCACGGGGAGCAATAACTATGTCTACCCACCTTAGTTTTTGTCCGTTATGGCCTGATGCATAATAATCAACAACCTTCGCATTATACAGGGTGTCCCAAAAAATTGTGCCCCGTTTGCCTGAAGATTACGACAAAACGGCAAAAGATTCTCACCAAACTTTTATATGATGTTGCTCTTCGGATGTTCAAATAAAGTTTGCTGCCATCCCCGTAAAAATCCGTTTAAAAATGATGGAGCTATGACCTTCAGAAGACCAAATTTGCCTAATGACTGAAACCAGCGGTCGGCCATTTTGTCTTACTATTTTCAGTGATAAATAGCTTCATGTGCTGTAAGAAATAGTTTTTGTGAGGTAAGAAATGGTTGAACTATCTGATGATGATCGGAATTCTCACGAGAGCTATGAAATTGGAGGCTGCTGTTTCATTTCATCCATGAAGCTATTGTCATCACTGCAAAATAGTAAGACAGAATGGCCGACAGCTAGTTTCAGTCATCCGGCAAATTTGGTCTCCTAAAGGTCATAGCTCCATCATTTTTCAACGGATTTTTACAGGAATTGTAGCAAACTTTAATTGAATATCTGAAGAGCACCATCAAGCAAAATTTGACGAGAATCTTTTGCCGTTTTTTCGCAATCTTCAGGCAAACGGGGCACAATTTGTTGGGACACCCTGTACGTCCAGTCCTTTGCTGACTAAAGCATGCTTGGTAGGTAGGCCAATATTTGATCTTCACTTCACCCGTGGTTTATAAAGGATTTAGGCCTGGTTTGCAAGATTCGGAAAAAAATATTCGTAACTTTCATATATAAGATGAGCGTAACTTGAGGTCTTTATAGAGTGAGGCTAAGGCCCCATCCACACGTATACGTTTGTAAACACATAGAATGTTTTCCGTCCACACTGAGGCCCCGTCCACACGTATACGTTTACGTTTGTAAACGCATAGAATGTTTTCCGTCCACACTGAAACGCCAAAGCAATTGAAAACGATTGATGAACAAGGTGGATGTGACGTAACCGTTTACAAAAGTATTCGTTTACGACCGTCCACAGGCCTCCACATGTAAACGCGAAAACAGCGTTTTCAAAAGTATCCACTTTGGAAAGCGTTTTCGGATGTATGCGTTTAGGGTAACCTGAAACGCCGTTTACGTGTGGACGCAAGGTGTAAACATATAACAATGTATGTGCTTACGAACGTAAACGTATACGTGTGGACGGGGCCTAAGTAAATCACTGTTTTATCTTACTGACTGTTTACTACCACTGTTTGCAACTTTTTTCATTTCATTCAAGTCCCTATATGAGTCAAAGAATAAAACCTTCCTACTGTTCGTGGTGACCGTCGTTTATTGATCTGAACTGTTTACACAAGAAAACCAACAACATCACTTTTCTAAATCAGCTCTATTCATTGCTCTATGTATTTCTCTATTCATCTCTTTCCTTTATAGTTTTTACAAACATTTTTCATCGCTGAACTGCGCAGTGCAGTGGCCGATGTTTTAATAAAGATCAAGTCCTTTCTTCGTTTTAATCCTGTTTTATACATTATACTGATGCTACTTTTGTGGATTTTCTCCATAGCAACCTCTCAGCGAAACTGATTTCTTGTAACCAAGAGTCAATAGAACAATCTATTGACTCTGCTGTAACAAACTTGGCTGTGAGCTTTTTGGTGGCGTTTCATAATTTTGGGCACAATTCTTACAGTAAAAGCTTCTAGTGGAGTTTCTTAATAAAGCTTCTTCATTAAACTGAACTTTATAATCTATCAAAATTCACCGAGGACGACCGCTTTTTGAGCCAAAATTTACGAGAACGCATGAAATAACAAACAAACAAATGTAGGGGAGAGCGGAACTAATTTTCACAGGAATAAGTTTTCACATTCACAAACCAGATGCAAACAAAATGTATCAAGACATCGCTCGAATCGGATCATTTTTTAGAATGGCTAAAAGATCCACAAGGCCTAAATCACCAGCTACTTTTTCCTCACGAGCACCGGGTGTAAAATGCAACAAAAAGTAGTTTTCCAGAACTGTTGCACCACAAAACTGGCTACCAGTACTTAGATGAACGTTTATTCAAGCCATAGATGTAAAAATCGCCTTCCTCTAGGCCATATTCTGATTGCAGCATGATTACGATGAAAAACTATCGCAAATTGTCATTTTTGTCCGGCTTTACAGCTCTCTGGGGAAGTAATAAGGCCCTCAGTGGAGAGACAACAACCTCGACAACAACATCGACAACAACATCATCAATCCGACTCAATGAGATGAGCGTAACTTGAGAGTCCTTATGGTGTGAGGCTAATTTTGTGTATTTGCACCAAGGACCAGATAGTTTCAATATATGATTGTTATCTCATTCGATTGGGGGACAGATGACGACATAAAGGCATGAAATAAACATGTTTGAGCAATAGCATTTTTAGACTAACTACTTCAGTCCCAATTTCCGCATTTTTCATATAATTGGATAACGGCACAAAGCTTCAATGGTTATTTATAGTAGTTATAGCGTCCATCAGTCTATCAATAGCGATAACTACCAACGTGTAATCAGTCTATAGCATTTTACCAAATATTGGATTTTTAGCCAAGAAGCTATTCCGTGCGATTTCTTATGAACTTTCGAGTTTTTGCATGATAAAATAGCGAAAGAGCTTTGCCAAGGACGTACGCAACAAATTCAGAATTCAAGTTGAAATAGTTTCCTGCTATTTCTGAGTATGGTTCAAAACGAAGTGACTTCTGATGGCATACATTCACTCAAATTCAAAGCAAGACTTTGCAATCTGTCTGAAGTGGATTTTATCATCATTGACACGAATGCACGGAAGGAAATTGCCAAGATCTGTTTTGTAATCAAATTTTGATGATCTTTCTGATAAAAGTTTCACTGTTTTGTCACCCGGTCTTGTCTTCTAGCTGAGTTTCTCAATTGGAAAAGTCTACTTCAGGTCCTCACTAGCGGTTTTTCATAAACAAATTAGTTATAAAATAAGTTAATAAGTTTCGCGCGAAAAGGTCGAAACTATTATAGTTCTATGGTCATAACTGGGCTTACCACATGACGGTCACTCAGGAATATCAGTACTGACACTAGCGTGCGTGTAGACAATATGACACGTAAACCAGGTATTATCCCTGGGGGGGGGGTACTTGACTTAAATTTGTACGGGGGTGTGCCCACGAAAAAATTTTTTTTTACCCTGCTCCAGAATTTTTCGCTCAAAATCATAACCTGTTCTAGAATAAATTGGTGAAAAGTATACTCAAAAACATGAAATTTGACCGAAAAACGACCCGATCTAGTAGAATATTCCCCTTTGACATGTTTTGACAACCTGCTCTAGAAAAATCGCCTCATTTTGACACCCTGTGCTACAAAAAATTGGTGAAAACGATACCCTTAAAAACGGCACATCCCCGTCGGACAAATATACTAAGTACCCCCCCCCCGGGCTTACTACATGACGGTCACTCAGGAATATCAGTACTGACACTAGCTTGCGTGCAGATAATATGACACGTAACCCAGGTATCATGCACATTGGTTTGGTTTGATCAGGTTTGATAGCGTGAAGCATAAATCAACAATAGTCAGCAAGGACACAAGCCACTACCACTCAGATCAGTGCTACCACTATACTGCCAACAACAGTACAATAACGGCAGTGACGAAATACTGGAACTATCAAAAGAACCGAATACAAAAGGACAAGACCCTGGAACAACGCCGTTCTTTGGTGGGAAACAAAGTCTTTAGTTCGAGCATGAAAATCTTTTTGATGAAATACAAGAGATAAGAGGCATTATCATTTCTCAAAACGGTTCGCTGTTTTGAGAATTTACGTCGGCTCGGCTCTCCTTACAGCAAGAAAGTCGACTGGTGAAGTTAATAACGAATCGTGGTAATATTTGTTATTTTGTGGCTGCATTGACGGGAAGGCAGACAGAAAGGCTTTGGTTTGGGCCTTCGCCAGAGAGAACTTTGGAAAATAAACTGTAAGTATATTGATTAAGGAAATTTATGTTTTGTTTTCATTTGGTGTGGTCGTAGTGGTACGAGGGCCACCACTTCGTCTCCACAATAATTTGACTGTTTGGTATTGATCATTTTGTAAATTTATCATTTGATTTCAAGACATGGAAATACGACAGAAGAGCTTCGATACTGCAACATTTTTGCCAATCAACCTCTTTTGTGAACTCCAAAACATCTCTTACAGAACTGTGATAGGCAGGGCATGCAGGGGTAAACTGCGTATGATTGGGTTGAAATTTATAGGATCAAGAGTGCAAATAAGTTTGGCTAAGATTTATATTAGATTCACATATTTTCCTATATTAAGAACCTACACCCTGATTACTAGATGTGCCTCATTGCATAAGAACCTAAACAGGCTGAGTTAACAATCTTAGGTTCTTATGTGCGGGTTTTGACTGTACTACAATCTCTTAGGTGATAAAAGTCTCTGTAACGCAGCGAGTATTTGGAGATAACGGAGTATTTTAAATGCTTTCAACAGAGCTAACTGTTTATAGTTTCTGAGGTATCCATGGAAAAATATACAGCAAACAGGTTTGTGAAAACAGAACGTCTTTGATACATTGAAAACATCGGTAGGAAGCAGACCGATTTTGACTGGGAACCGAAAGAATAAAGATAGAAAGATCAGACTTGGTACTGTCAATATATAGAATCTGTTTGAACGTGGAGGAAGAGGAATCTATGTTGTGTCTCAATTTTAATTTGGGAAGAAATAAGAGCAGGATTCTTTTGATTTTGACTGGGAGAGGAAACGTAAAGAGCTACACGTTTTTTTTTATAAGAAACTGGTTTATAAGAAACCAGTACTACGATGACCAAAAATTTAAGAAACTCTAGTACTACGCTCCAGAACGGTCAAGAAACTCTAAAATTATATTTCTGCATGTCTCTCTTATTTCATGTCTCTCTAACAAAGGTACATTCATCTTTTTTTAACTTTTAACTGCAAAAATTGGTAAATTTCTTGCTTTAATGTGCATGGCTTATTGGTTGTGACAATGTCAATGCAAAATGGAACCCCTTTGTCGATAAGAAGGCTCAACTTCGAACAATACCACAACTATAGGCCCAAAAAAATAAGAAACTAATTAAGAAACTTTTACTACTAAAACATCGAAATTTTCATGATAAATTAAGAAACTTTTAGTACTAAGTGCTGATCCAAGTTTCTTATAAAAAAAACGTGTAATAGATGGAGGAAAATGAATCGATTTTATCTTCCTAAAACCAGGGCCGACTGTTTTTATTTTTACTGGGAATAGAAATAATAAAAGGTATAAAGATCAAGGAGAACACAAACAGTTGCTAATTTGAGACTTTAACTTGATTAGGGATGGGTCATCAAATTATTGCTGAAGTACTTCCAAAACGAAGCTAACATTTTTGCTAAACTGCCATTCTACTTTACTGCCAAAAACATTGTTGGTGAACCTAAATTTTTCAAAATACATCATCTTTTTGGGAATACTTAGGTCAGGAGAGCAGACGACTGGATTCGTCTGATATACCGCGATCAAAAATGTGTGTCCGTTGTGTCCCTAAGTGAATTAGGTTGGAGTCGATGACAAACCAAATGCCTGTAATGAGAACGTCATGATGGTTAACCAACCAGCCAACAAAAAGGATGACTAATCATTGTCTTGTCTTTTCATGATGAACATTTTTGCTATTTATCTCAGAAGACTGCAATAATTTTTACTAGAGGGGTATCGCCCTTTTGGAGCGCTTTTGTAAGGAGAGCAGGTTTTCACAATATAAAACGAAATTTTTGAATAAAACTTACCATGAGTATGATCATATACTCTTCCTCTCCCTTTTCTGTGAATCTTGTGACTAATTGTGATTTCAAATTGCCATAATATCAGTTTTAATGCCGAGAGGTCTGAGCTGCCTAATTTCAAAATGTCGCCCTTTTGGACCTAGGAAAATTGTTAAAAGAACCATAGCGACGCATCGTGATGGTTTGAAATTTCCTGACGAAAACGAGGCTCAGGCATGTGACATAGCACGAGCTCATACAGAACACAGGTGCACCATTAGGGCGATTTAGGCCCGAGAGAATGTTCTGATAATCGAGGCATGCGGTTGCAAGATCGCTTGCGTGATTTCAAGGATTCCTGTTGATTCGTCATCTCAAAGGTTGAAGCTCAACGTTAGGCCATCCAATTTAGATCAGGGTTGCAATATTTGAACTCAAGCAGCGACAGGAGAAATGACCATGAAAAAACAGATTGTAAAAGAACATACCTTCGATTCTCCTTCAGGTTAGTTCAATTTAATTTTCATTTCGTGAAGGAACAAAATGATATAACACAGCGAGGACAAGTCACGATGTTCGAGGTGGCATCAGCAAACTGTTTTCGCGCGCTTTTTGTGAAAAACTAGGCCGAGACTCTTTTATTCAGCGACTTTTGCAGTGCAATCAAATTTGTCAAAATTTGAGGGCGCTCCAAAAGGGCGATACCCCTCTATTTATCTCAATTTTTTTTCAATTTCAATTTAAATCTCAAATAGCCTACCATAACACTACGGTTATATAGTTCAACAGCTAGACGAGATAATAACTAAACATAACAGACCTAAACAATTGCAATAAACATAGTTACAAACAAAAGTAGTTGAGCTTCAAGCTGGATCGGTATGTGTCTTATTTATATGATCATAGCTGGCGAGCAAGATCGATAAACTTATATATTTGAGTACTTAATTCTGATCTGTTTTGTATCAAATAGACAAACTTGTCTTTAGAGTGCATAAACATGAAGCTGGGTTTTGATTTTATGATCTCGTCAAAAAGGACATCGCGGCTTGTCCCATTGATCTGACATGTTACAAGACAATGAATTTCATCTTGGGTTACTTTGCACACTGGGCAGATACGGTCTTTTGGATCAACTTTAGGTCTTATGTATCTTCCAGTTTCTATTGCTAGTCGGTGATCAGAGAGTCTAAACTTACTTACAGCGACCCTCGTCTTTATGTTTCTTATGTTAAGTAGACTGAAGACTGACTGCAATAATTTTTACTATTTATCTCAGAAGACTGCAATGAAATGAAATCATTGGTTATATGATGTAATTGTTGGCAACCACCGCACAAGCTTTTCCATCAAATCTACCACAATCCTTTCCACCATATGTGAGGGAGTTTCTGGACGCCTCAAATACGGGGGAACTGATTTCATCTCAAAAGGGAAGGGTGTATTGAGATGATGAATGAATCATCCAAATTGAAAGCTGGTCTGCACGCAGGCTGAGTACTCTCATAGGCAAAAGTTGCTTTATAGTTAAATCGTTAAAACACGGAATATATAATGATGGAATGGAATGATGGAATACCTGTTACATATTTGGAATTCCTCTTAAAAACTTCAATAGGATGTCAAATTTGCTTTCAACTAATATTGTGCGGGGAAAATAAAGAAAATCGAGTAAATCATTCGTTTACCAGCACCATTCCATGTTTTCTCAATTTCTCAATTCATTCCGTGTTGAATTTTAAGAGATAAATTCCAAATATTTAACAGGTATTCCATCATTTCATCAATCCATTCCATCATTCCATATTCCATGTTTTAAAGATAGCCTAGGAACCTAAAGTCAAACCCCGAACATGTCCTGTTGAGCATGTGTGGGGAGGGGATATAGAATTACCTGCAATTAGAAACAAAAATTTCTAATCCAAACTCAATTACGCCTCATCCCAAATAGATCACCAAAAACAAACGAATAAGCCTAACGCGACGTGAGGTAATGCAAACCTCCATCGTTAACAGTACTCCTAACACATGGAACATGGAAGGGAGGAATGGTGGAATAGAATAGTTGAGGACAGGAAAGTTAGCATTATTATTATGAAGGTAATCATTTAGGTTATTTCGATGCACCAGCGGCAGATTTAGGGGAGGGCAAATGGAGGCAGCTGCACCCCCCCCCCCACAAGGAAAACTCAGCTTGGTGCCCCACCTTTGGCGAGAAGAGCACCCCTCATCATGATCGAGCCTAGCCCGCTCCTTTTCAGCTGTTTTATTACCCTGTTTTATTTGAATGTGGGGGGGGGGAATACGTACAAATAAAGGCGAGATTTAGAAGAAAAACCTAAACGTTTTCTTCAGTAGGAGTCCAAAAATTTTTGCAAGCTTATTTCCTATCGTATTTTAGTTGCCCTCTCTGCAGACTGCCCTCTCCCCTTCAACTTTAGGTGGATCCACCCCTGTAGCACCAGTGTGATCATCTGACTTGGAAGACAGAATAGTTTAGATTCAAGCCAAACCGAACTCTTCAGATCGCAGATAAAATTTCGATCATAGTGTCCCTTCCAGCGTGAAGTTCCATGAGCTGAAGTTCTATGTTTTAACATTAGCTTAGGATGTAAGGACAATTTTTCTGAGTTGTAGTGGAGCTGCGTGAGCGGGTGCCGGGCTCTGAAGGCATCAAGCAAGCCTTGGCGGGCTTTCAATCAGGTTGAAGACGGTGGGGGCGTGGTATTATGTGCCACCGTAGTAACAGAATTACCTCCGTGGGCAGTTACAATGATGCAAAGTAGTTGTTTGTTGATATCATAGTAATGTGTTCATCCTTCCTTTGTGATTTTTCTATAGCGCAATATGCTTTCAAAAGACACGAGTGAACAACATGAGCACGAGCGCATCTTTGACGCAAATCCAGAAAATTGTTCGAAAATCACTGTTTCTCAGCATCCTTTGCAGGCACACGCACCTGGGTAGTAAGACACTGTTGGTTTGCTTCTACACAAGAGCGGGCTGAACTTTCAGCCCGGCTGCTAAAGTTACAAACGGGCTGAAAACTCTCATATAATCAACCCTTATGGCCAAATTTGATTTTCAAACAGTCTGAATTAGCAGCGTGCGCGCAAAGGACCTTGCGTGACAATGGCTCGGCATGTAAAAAGTCCGTATCATTTGTGAAACATCTCCCAAAACACCGCTGGTAAAAGAATTTCCGTGTGTTTCTCATGTGAGCTGTACAAGTGAGAAAGTAGCGATCAAAATACGGAGATAAAATGCTTCGTTAATAACGCCAATTGATCAAAGAGATAAAAGCTCTGTGAGAGAATGAGATGTTTCTTTTTATTTGAAATTGCTTGGATTAAATCTTGTGGTTTAACTGATAACAGTAACAACATTCCCAACTGAGGTTTCCCGTTTTGTTGAAAGCAAAGCATAGGTTTCAAATCTTTATAAAGGCTGGTGTAGAATTTAATGACCTATTTCTTTGAAGTCAGATTTAGATCGTTGTTCTTCTTTTTCAAGAATTCAAGAAAAATTCTCAAAAATTCTTAAAACCATCTTATTTTCTAAACTTTTTGACACAACATGTAATAATTTCAAAGAAAACCATAGTTTATAGATGTCTAAATTATGGTATCAAGCAAAAGTCTATCACTCTTCTGGTTTATGATTTAGAAATTTGACGACATCATATCCTCAAATGAGTTGAAATATAAATACACTGTAATTTGGAAAAATATTCAAGATTTATGAAAAGTCCAACGGTAAAATTTTAGGTAAATAGCCAAAGTTTCTTTCAAGCCATTCAACAAGAAGACATAGGTTAAAGAATTTTACACCCACCTTTTTATGCCGATTCATCGAAAGTTTTCTATTTGGAACCTGTGCTTTACGAAAGCAACTGTTTCAAACAGCATAGCTTTTGGTCAAATCTTTAAAAAGATGGTGTAGTTGACTGTTTTTAAGAAACTTGCTTCTAGCTCTAAAAACTGAAAACGGAAAATTTGTAAAAAGTCCAAAAATCTAATTCAGGTTTTCTGCTAAAGATTAAGTCATAAATCTTCAAAATCGGCCCAGTCTACGATTTATTGTGGCCTGTCAAACGCGCATAGTTTATTTTGGCGCACCCGGTAGCCAAAGTTTCTTTCAAGCCATTCAACTAGAAGATATAGGTTATAGAATTTTACACCCACCTTTTATGCCGATTCAAAATTTGGAACCTGTGCTTGAAAGCAACTGTTTCAAACAGCATAGCTTTCAAATCTTTAAAAAGATGGTGTAGTTGACTGTTGCATATTTCTTTCCGTTCCCTTTTCGGTAGTTCCTTGATCCGCCATTTCCTGGATCCGCCATTCCCACATTCCGTCAAGTGTTGGAATGGCGGATCCAGGGAATGGCGGATCCAGGAACTACCGAAAAGGGAACGGTAAGACAGACTGAAGAGATCGTTGACTTTAAGGGTGTTGTTTGATTAGTAATTCCATTCCAAACGATGACCATGTCCAAACCTACCAAATTCTGAAAACAGCAGACTTTGCAGATTCGGAAAAATATTTCCCAGTTAAACACAAATTTCATTAAACAGCAAGTTTAGAATTCATCGTGATGGCAAAAATGACAAATCGCCAATGAAAACTAAAATCTCCCCGAAGCCTGCCAAACCTTCCAATTTTTGAAACGGAAGGTTCAGCAGGCCTACCAAACCTACCAAATCTACCGTTTGAGAATTTCGGAGTCAATCAACCCTGTGATGTAATAAATAAACTTCATGAAAAATGTACCGGGTGTCCCCAAAAAAAATGTATACGGATTTGGTTGACTCCAGCGATGTGAATTTAGCTTCAATCAATGTCTTATCACTCTAAAAATGTTCATCAATAGTTAACTTGAACATAGGTACCTCATTTGTTGGTATTGGTGCTTCGAGATCAGACTCGTTAATCTTGAAAGCTTAATTTTGCCTAAGCAAATTCTTAAGGCACTGCGTAATAATCAACGATAGCCTTGATCAAATTGGAACAATATTAAATCTTATGTTATTCTGTTTTCCAGAAGTCACCCATTGGGCAGTTTCTTAATTTTTCATTGATATCAGTTCTTAATTTTGATGTGCTTCAGGACCTTGCTTAGGCCAAAAGGCCAAAACTCTGGTTTGCAGGTTGATGCAAATTTGAGCTTTCAATATTGATATTTCTGCTCTCAAAGCACCAATACCAACCAACGTGGTATCTATGTATCGAAGAACATTTTGAAAGTGATTAACCATTGAAACGAAAGAAAATGAGCAGGAGATTGTTATAAGATTCTTTTTCCGTTTCAGATGACGCATTGGGCCTAACCTTTGCCATTAACTCAAACTTGACTTGAGAAGCCTTGGAAATGTCACATGACTCAAATTTCACTGAGGAGGAGGAGATTCTCCTCGCAGTCTCTATTGCACTCGGAGCGTTATTCTTAGCAACCCTCGTCACCTTGATAATCGCACGATATTTCAAGCAACTAAAAGCATGCTGGGAGCGATATATGAATTGTTACCAAGCAACAGAAGATACAACGGAAAACGAACGTCAAATTAAGAGAAGGCACAAGGATAGCAAAGTTCCATTTATGCTACTGGGATCGGATGAAAAGCCCTTTGTTATTCCCGGACTAATTGTCAGTGAAAAAGTGCAACCAGAACTAACAACAACAGCAACAGCAATAACAACAACAACAACGGAAAATGAGGCCAAACCTGAGAGCGATCCTGTCAAATTAAGACGCCATAACAGATCTCTTGCAGTGAGACATTCACTGGCAGGGTTATCGGAAATCGAACATAGACGTCGGCAGCGCAAGCAACAACGTCACATCGCAAGAAAATCTGCCTACAGCCTGAAAGATATTAACCCATTTTTACAAAGACGAAACGCCTTATCAAAGTCGGAGCAAAGCCTCTCGACAACCGAGCCAGTTCCAACTATGAAAGGACAGATTGCTCCTGAATTATATTCATCGTTAGACGCGGAGGACTTCCTCGCAGATGAGGAAGATTCGCCAGCATCCGACAATTTCCTGCCATCCAGAGGAAGCCTCTCATCTCAAGGAGACTCGCCGATGTCATCTGATGATGACCCTTTTGTGTTCAATTCTTTTACAATGTCGCTATTAGATGTGCGTCCTGAGCTGTATGACAAATCAAGAAAACAATCTGTCGGTAGTGGGACTCTTGGCAAAATTAAAATTGCTCTGCAATATTTAGATCACGACCGTACACAGCTAGAACTGTTTCTGCAATACATGGATTCCTTGCAGAAACGCTCAGGGGCATTAGGGATTTATGTTTGTATCATGTTACTGCCAGAGAGAGACAATATGTATCGATCTAAGATGCACCAAATGACGAAAAATCCCGTCTTCGAGCAATCGTTTGTCTTCAAACGGACTCTGCAGACAGGCTGCTTTGAATCGAAGACCATTCGATTCCTTATTTATTGTAGGCATTCGAATGAAAGAAGATCCTTATATGGCGAGTGTAGCATGGCGCTGGCGGGGAGAGAAATTTATGGGAAAATTAAAACGGATATTGTGCAATATATTAATCCTCCTTCAACGGCGGTGAGTACTTGTTGTTCAGTGTTTGTTTTTTTTTGTCATGGAATGTACCTATGTATGTGGTCATTCTGGACTGAAAGTGTATCTGGCTATCCCCCGGTTACATACTTATATCATCTCCCATCCTGCTTTGCGACAAAATCAAAGGAAGTGAATCTGATTGGATCAAGACCATAAAAGAAATAATATCACGAATTATGATTGGTCAAGCAAGGAAGGACAGGACCCTTATTGATAACAGTGCCTTTGGCACTGAAAAGGTTTTAACCTGTGTTAATATTTCTATCATTATTATTGTTATTATTATTACAGGGGCACCTTACAAATAGGAAAAGAGAGGTTCTGACAAGCCCCTCATCAATTAAACGCGAAACTTGCTTTCAAACAATTTGTTATTCTTTGTGCTAAATTTGACGTCAAGAAAAGTCATAGAAAAGGATGAGAAGAACGCTTAATGGCCTTCGCTGTGCAAACTTGCAACTGCTCAAAGAGCAACAGGCCATTAGCGAGGACTAGACTGCTTTAGTAATAAAATAAGAAGTGGGAATGTTTCAAGGGCTATGAAACTTAGGAAAATTGTTCAAATCGATGCACGCAGTAATTACCTGTGACGTTCTTCGAGTAAATGCTGTTTTGGACTGTTCTAATTCTACTCTGCACGTATCTTCAAAATTAGAGTGGTTTCATACCAGGTGTCCCAAAACCCAAGTACCCCCGTTTGAAAAATCACCAAACTTTGATTACACAGCCGATCTTCGATTTTCTTTTTTTGTCAAGTTGATCAAGGACCAAATTATTATCCAATATACAGTTTTTCTTGTAATTGTTTTCAAAATTAGTGAATTTAGCTCTATTTAGGTCTACCTGGTTTTGAATCATACTGCAAAAAAGCATTGATGATTGCCAAATCGATTTCTTTGTGCATGTAAAGCTTCCAGTTGGGTCATAAATTACACACCAAAAATGCGAACTATCATTGGAGACATCAATAATGATGAAAAATCTGAAAATTTTGACTCTTACGCAAGATTGAGTATTTTACTTCTAAAGTAAGGTTTTTCAACGTAAAATTTCTCTACCTTCCTGTGTCAAAAGCAAACATTTTATCATGTATGAATATTTTTGTGTCTTTGACAAAACAACTAAAAAAAAACTTTATATCAAAGGTTTGATAATAAATTGTTGGTGATTTTTCAAACAGGAGTACTTTTTTATGGGACACCCGATAGTTCTTCAAGATCGAGGAACGGGAGGATTGAGGGACGGGAAGTTATTGCCAGTGGATGGAACCTAACTTTTTGTGCAATCTAGCAAGCTAATCATTGTTATGATTTTTTCATTTTTCAGACCGAAATTGGTGACATGTTAATTGAAATATTCTATTCGGAACAAAATTTATTGCACGTGCTTGTAAGAACGTTGAAGCTGGCTCCAACGACATCTATCGATCAATCTAGTGGTAAGTTTATTCACAATCCTTGCCAAAACTTCTAAAGCTGCTTGAGAAATTAAACTAGACTACGTGCCTATTCCTAGCCTTTGATTGGCTGATTAGATCAGAGCTCCACTCCTTGAAGCGAAGAGGAGTTCGATTCTTTATTCGACTTTCGAATGATAAAAGACATTCGTTCAATGTTTCTTCAGATGGTTCATAGGATTTTAGTCCATGGCAATCTCGTCCCCAGAGTGAGTTCGTTGCTCTTATGACGTCAGAACACCCTGGGAACGAGGTTGAGTCCATGGTGTCCATGGTTAAAATCTGTTTGGTTGTGAGGTTGTGAGTCCTTGTATGAGAGAAAATGAAAAATCAGATTAAACCATTGAACTAATACAAGGAATCACGTCGTCAGTCTTGTTTACTATCTTGGTTCTGAATACCCTGCTCAACAGCTGATTGAAAATGTCCAGTACAATTTTTCCGGGCTCGGGTTATACTTACCGTAACTACAGTCTGGTCTACAAATAGACCTTTTAGCTATTCTAAGAAAGAATTTGAATCGAACGATGTTTGGATGCATATTGAGGAATTTTCGAATGTGCACATTATATCTAGTGGTAGAAGCTCTAACGCCACTCGATCAAACCTCGCGTATAAAAATGTTTAAGAATAACGCTCGATCCAAGCTCTTTTGTAGAATAGCTAAAAGGTCTATTGGCGCAGTGTAATCCCCTATACATTATTATTACTCCAAAAACGTACAATCTGACATACCATCTTTACTATCACAGCAATCCACGTCAAATTGAGCATCAAGAAGAAACGACGAAAAGTAGGCCGTTCAGCAACAACAGTTTGTCCAGTACCTTCTGACGATGAGGCTTACATCACAGTGAACACTGAAATAGAAGAAACGATACCTAGAAGTTATTTTATGGAGCATTCATTGCACGTCGTAGTTTCAGGAAAACATCGAATTTTGGGGAAGAAAAATAATCTTGGGAAAGTTATTCTTGGAGATGATGCTATAAACCAAACTGATAATTTACATTGGCAGAAGGTGATGACGTCACAAGGAGAGCAATTGAATCTTTGGCACGTGGTATATGGATGCTGATTTGTGAAGGACAGCTTATTCATAAGCTTAGGTTCCAAATCTTTAAAACCTTTGGTGTAAAATTTCATGGCCTAATTCTTTGAACCAAATGGCTTCAAAAATCTTTAGCTGTTTCGCCGCGATTCTACCGTTGGATTTTTCTGAAAACTTCAATATTTCAGAAGAAGACTGTTTTCCTTCTTTCTTAAGAATTCAAGAGAAATTTTTAAAAATCTTAAAACCATCGTACCTCCTAAACTTTTTGAGGGAATCACAGGAAAATTTCAAAGAACGCAAACTTGCCACGGATGATCAATTCAATTGTTCATTCGAAGACGTCTAACTTGAGATAGACTTTTAGTTCTATGTAATGGCTGCGGAGCTGTCATAGAATTTTGCTCTCCAAAGCATCGTTTTTGTAATATCGTAAAGTAGTTTTGTACGTAGCGTTAAATAGTATCTTGTATTGTAAAATTTTTGATTGAATGTACAAAAAAAAATTCAAAAAAGATTTTAGAAACTACGACGGTCTTTTTCAAAAGTGTCTTTGAATCCTTGAAAAAAGAGCAAAACCCTTTAATTCTTAAAACATTGAAGATCTCTGAAAATCCCAACGGTAAAATCAAAGCAAAGTAGCTAGCGTTCCTTTCAAGGCATTCGATCGAAGAAGAGCATAGGGCTCAATTCTTTCAAATCTTTAGAAAGGTGGGTGTAAAATTCTATGATATTTTTCTTTGCATTGATTGGCTTGAAAGGAGCTTATGGTACTTTGCTGTAAATCTGCCGTGGAAATTTTTTCATATCTTGATTTTTTTCAAAATGGCGGTAATTCAATTATTTTTGAAAAAATTGGAAAATTTTGAAAAAATTAAATCATCGTAAATCCTAAACCAATAGAGGAAAAATGATATAACCTTCAAGAAAACCATTGTTTGTGAAGGTCTACAGTTTGGTGGAAAGCAGAAATCTGTAACTTTTCTGGTTTAGGATTTAGAAATTTGATGGCATCACAGACTCAAATTTAATAAATGCCGCTGTTTTGAAACTAGTCAAGATATCAATAAATTTCCACGGTAGATTTACAGCAAAAAACCCCCAAGTTCCTTCCAAGCCATTTATTCCAAAGAAAACTGCAATAGAATTTTACACCGACTATGTTTGAAAGCAGCAGGTCATAGAATTTTCACCAAGCTTTTTTATAGACTTAGAACCGATGCTTCAAGGCACTAATTCTGTGGAAAGGGTACTCTTCTTGTTTAAGATTAAGACGACGACTCGATCAAAAACCGACCATATTTTCGAGTTTAATTCTAATCAAATTTTGGGTCTGATTTTTATTTGGAATTTTGTAGAATTGACATTTAATTAATGATGTGGCTTTTTACCTGGACTTTGATATCTGACTTGCATCCTTTCCAAGTAGGAATCGGATATCTTTATATTTGATTCAAATAACAGTGAAGCGTGTGGCGATGTATAAATAACTGATTACTCATCAAAAATAATAAATCTAACGCCATAGAAAAATGAAAATAAACGTATCGGGCCGTGCCCTTCGTCAGTAGTAAAGGAACTTAGCAGAAGCGAAGAACTACTGACGAAGGGCACGGCCCGATACGTTTATTTTCATTTTTCTATGGCGTTAGAAGTATTATTTTTGATGAGTAATCAGTTATTTTTGCATCTTTATTTTTGGCTTGTGAGATTACTCTTTAATAATTTCAAAATTCACTTGTAAACAAATACCAAACATTTGAAATTTGCTTGCCAAACAAAACGCTTATCCGATGAGCAAAGTCGCAAAACATTGCTTAATAAACATGGTTTACTTGCGACAACAAATTTTTGGAACACCCTGTGTATATACGGGTGCGCCAGAATAAACTATGCACGTTTGGCAGGCCACAATAAATCGTACACTGGACCGATTTTGAAGATTCATGGCTTAATCTTTAGCAAAAAGCCTGAATTAGATTCTAGGATAATTTGTAAATTTTTTTGTTTTCAGTTTTAGAGCTAGACGTGAGTTTCTTAAAATTTTCGTTCTCAAAAACACTGAAAACGATCAAAAAACGTTGATCAAATTTTTTAGAAATTCTACATGAATGGATAAAGAGAAAACTTTTTCGTGGTGATTTGGGATTTAGGAATCGATGTAATTAATCGATACAATTAATCGATTTATGAATCCCAAATCACCACGAACAAGTTTTCTCTTTGTCCATCCATGTTGATTCTTCAGAAAATTTGATCGTTTTCAGTGTTTTCGAGAACAAAAATTTTAAGAAACTCGCATCTGGCTCTAAAAACTGAAAACAAAAAAATGTGCAAAAAATCCTAGAATCTAATTCAGGCTTTTTGCTGAAGATTAAACCATGAATCTTCAAAATCAGTCCAGTGTACGATTTATTGTGGCCTGCCAAACATGCATAGTTTATTTTGGCGCACCCGGTATGAAATCTACGAAGTAGACGGTCTAACGAATTAATGATGTGGAAGTGTAGACTTATGTCGACGACGCCAGACAGGTACGTAAACATGATAAAACAACCAACCTGTCAGAAATTTACTGAAGTATTCAAGGATCGGCGAACACGTATTATCCATCACAAACTTGCTGGTTATGTTTGAGTCTTTCTACCTGAAATTAATGAACAAAACTTATAAACAATTTAATCACAAGTTTCAGGAATATTGGAAACCTTATCCATCGCAAACTTGCTGGTTATGTTTGGGTTTTTCTACCTGAAATTAATGAACGAAGGTTGGAAAACAATTATAAACGATCTCGAAAATTTGACGCTTTGGATCAACCTCGTCCTCAGGGCCTTTTGTCATATTGGGACATATTGGGACGTAGACGAAAAAGCCCTGGATCAGCTGGTCACATCACCATCAAAACAATGCCTCTCCGCAGGTGTCATAAATTATAGAAATCATAATATATGTAGCCTGTGTTCCAGACCACTTGAGAAGGAAAGTGGTCTGTGTAACCAAGCACTAATCCGTGTTCACAAATTTTCTTCGGAATCTGAAGAAAAATCAGTATATGCAACTAATAATTCGCATAATCACTATTTGTTTTGTTATCAAAAGGAAAAGCCTGTCTCATGTGAAGAACTCACATTACAATACAAAGAATAGAAAATTTCAATGTCTGCTAATCCTATTGACTTTTTACGATGAAAGAATAGGAGATTTGAATGCCTGCTAATCCTACTGAGTTTTTACGCCCGTGCAAAGTGATAACGATCAGCCCTGGTTTGTTTCAAACACACATATGTTCACAAAGATATCCGTTGTGTTGATCAATATATGCAGCAGTTTTACGTTGGCCATAGCTGCGGTATGTTTCGCAGTGGAGACAGTTAGCTACAAACAGCTCGGGTTTCTGTCAATTTTTCAAAGATTTGCAACTGGTTTTCGTTGCATGATCAAAGTTGTTCTCTAAAGCGAAAGCAGGTGCAGTGTATTGAACTGGTTTTCCAAGTCTGATCAATGGCTCAGATAGTGATCGCTGCTGTCTTGCAAACCGGTTACTGGAAAGTCCCTCCTGTACCAGTTGCTGCCTGATATTCCCCCATAGCTACAAGCAGCATTGTGCTGGTCGTAATAGAAATTCTGCAAGTTGTCGTTGCATTTGCTCCTAAAACTTTTCTCTTGCAATTTGACGAAATACATTTTTCATTCGCTTTGCTTTAGTCACATTTCCACACGGTCTACAAATTGCATTTATTTTAAAAGTATACCACTTGTAAACTTTGGTAGGACTGACTTTACATTCACGGACTGTATGAATTGAACCCAAGGAACGTACCAATTTGAACTAGCTACAAATTTTCGAGTGTTAAAATCAACTAAATGTAGAAAGAAATGCTTCTGGCATTGAATTCGAATTTTAGTTACATGTGTAAAAAGGTTAACAGTGCTGTTTATTTTGAGGAAAATCGTTACATGGCTGAAAATTCTGGCAAATTAGGCCCAGTCTAAGCCAATCAAATCATCCAAAAGCTGTATGCATGTCAGCATTTCATCAGCAATTTCAACGAGTGTGCACGTGCCTAATATTAGTTTGGATATGCTGCCTTTAAAGCGATGTACTCTTCTACAAGTAAATTAGATGTCTGCAACACGCAGAGCAACAGATAATCCGTAAGGCGGAAATTTCGACCGGAAGTATCGCTATTTGCCTTCTTGTTGGCTGACTCTCGAATGTCTTGGGAGGCAGCCACCCCCTCTCCCCCCCCTTCCTACAACCTTCACTTTTCATTAGAGTTTCGATACCAGTAACGAAATTATTTCCTCTCCCTTACGTCATGCCCCTATTTCAAGAGTTGTCGCTTTCAAAATTCGGCAAAAAAACTATAAACAGAATTCACATCAAGGAGTTAATACCCCTTTCCGGCCCCCCTTTCTGTCCCCCCTCTTCCCATAAAACCGGCGACGGTGATTAAATTGTTGATACTATTATCGAAATCATCTTCTCTCCCTTATGTCATGGCCCTATTTCAAGAGATATCGCTTTCAAAATACGGCAAGCACAAACATAAACAGAATATCACATAAACTAAAAAACATCTAGGAATCACACGCTACAGTTAGCATTAATACAATTGTTTTGACACAATTTGGAATGCAAATTGCTATACATAATCAAAAGGGCGACTGGTATACAAGCACTGCGATCTTTTGGCCTAAGAGCGTGAGTATTCACTGAATCTGAAAGAGTAACCCGTCCAACACAGGGCGACCTGCCTATGAATAATTTATAGGTTCGCCCCTTTGGTCATCAAAGAGTCGATCAAATTACGTAGTGAGGAACGAACAGATTTTCAAATCGCTGCTGAATTTTAAGAGTGTAGAGACAAAAACGACCGCGGTTTGGCGGATAGTTATTTCAAAATGAGGATTTTAACGTATTTGTTAATAGCATGCCTAATTGCTGGTCTTGTCACAGGTGAGTTATTCTTACTTTTTACTTACTTCACACTTTGGTAAGTTCTGTGATAAACAAAAGATTTAGCGCAAGTGATTAGGCCGAAAGGCAAGGTGCCTAAAGCCGCGCGATTACCGCCAGAGCTAGGCAGTCTATCACGTAGCTGATTGGCCGCAACAAATTCAGAGCTCAACACAAAAGATTTCTTTGTGAATCTGTGAATTTAAAACAAAGGAGGGCTGATCGTTCTCATTTTCTACGGCCGCAGAAAGTCAGTAGGATAAGCAGCCATTCAAAATTCACGTTCTTTGTATTGTCTTTATCACCCAATCAAATGTGTGACAGACTGCCTTGAAACAAAGGAGAGCTGATCGTTCTCACTTTCTATGGCCACAGAAAGTCAGTTCGATTAGCAGCCATTCAAATTTCCTATTCTTTGTATTGTTATTATCACCCAATCAAATTCGTGACGAACTGCCTTTAACTTAGTGCATTTGACATCGCAGCTTCTAAAGTCATCTTATAAGCTTTGATTAATAACAATAAGATGTATGCTTTAAACGCTCATTTTTCGCTTCAATAAAGTAGCTTTGTATTCGATATTTCGGTAGCCTACGCGTAGACCCATTATCCCAAAGGAGGAAAGGGTCTACGAAACAAAGAGCAAAGGCTTGCTACGGCCGCCCAATTAATAATTCTAATCCCCTTTTCAAATGATTTGTGAAACGAGTTGAAACCATAGAAATAGAAATATTTCTATGGTTGAAACAAAGGCTGCATAAATTAAGTTTCCAGAAATCTAGAAACCTCAGTAGCAAGCCTTTGCTCTTTGTTTCGTAGACCCTTTCCTCCTTTGGGATAATGGGTCTACGCGTAGGCTAATATTTCGGGAGTTTTGGAGCGAATAACACTTAAGAATAAAACTGGTGAAGTAAAGATACCGAAGTTATCCGTTTAGGCAAGCAAGACGAAGTCATCGTTTCTGGATTTACGTAAAATATTGCGATCACGTTGTTCGAAATTCGATCGAATCAGAGGTCTATTCGAAAGTTACCCGAGGAGATAGAAGGAACATTGTCAGCGATAATGAAGAAGTTATATTCACATGGTTGTAGAGTATATGACAACATTTTGATCGAGAATATCGGGAAATATGCTCGTATCAAATGAATTACTAAATGAATTGCTAGATGAATTTTAGAATAGATGACAAAATTTTTATCAAGAATATCGGGAAAATTTATATTCACATGGTTCTAGAATATAGGATAAAATTTTTATCGAGAATATCGGGAAATATGTTCGTATCAAAAGATATCAAATGAATTACTAGATGAATTCTAGAATATATGACACAATTTTTATTGAGAATATCGGGAAATACGCTCGTATCAAATGATATCAAATGAATTACTACTCTCAAGTACCGAATAAACGGGGGGGGGTGAGAATAATCGGGGGGGTTGGAAATGGTTCGATATATTAATAATTGGGGGGGGTTGGAACAATCGGGGGGGTTGGAAAAATCGAGAATAGTCGTTTTTCGTTTTCTTAGTAAAACACGTATCTAACATGGGTACCACGTATGTAAAACACGTATGTAACACGGGTCAGACAAACAAAGGAGAATAAAGTTAATAAATACAGTAAGTACATTTGCTTAGCAGGAATTAGTAAAAAAATTTGTTCACTATTACTTCTATTTTTCAAGAATTAATAAAAGGGGGGGTTGGAATAAAAGTGGGGGGGTTGGAAAATTTTTCAAAAATTAATAAGCGGGGGGGGGGGGGACGATTATTCGGTACTTGAGAGTACATGAATTTGTTACATAATGTGTATAATAATTCGGAATGTGAAAATGTTTACATCAATCAATTTCACTTTCAACCGTAAACATTTCAACTTAACAATAATGAGCTATGATAAACAACACAGATCGATCGGTAGAAGATCTGATTTTCTTGCATTTAAAATTGATGCAAATATCAAAAGATCTTTACGGTTAAGATCTCGGCTCTATGCATAATTCATAAGCTGTGCTTTTTCTAGGATCATTTGATCAGTGGAATGTATGCAGTCACTAAAGGCTGGTTACCACTGTGCCGATGATCTATAATCGCCTTCCTCATCATAAACTTTTTAATTGGGATGAAAGTTTTTTTCTTCTTTTTCTATTCCATTAAGAATTTACAAACATATTACTAATTACAATGGCTGCGGTCACACTAGACGTTTTTACCTCGTTGTATACCTTCAAAACAACGCGTTAACTACGCTATGGTATGTGACCGCATTTCGCTTTCAAATGCAACGCTGTTACAGCGCTTTGATCCTGGCAGTTGATTTCATAGGAAAACTATCAGATTCAAAACAACGGGCAAAACAAGGTCCCGACCAACATTTTCGCGTTGTTTTAGAGAATAAACCAATCGCAGCTTTGCGTAGCTGTCACATGATACATCACATCGCTGTGTGACCGGGTGTCATTGTACCGTTACATTGTCCTACTTTCTGGCGTCAAAAATAAATTGCAAGAAAATGACGCAATTCATATCATAACGGGAAAATACAGTAGTGTGGCCGCAGCCAATACCTACAAGCTACGCTACAATACTACAGAGACGATGCCACAGGGAGCGAAATACTATGTCTACCCTGCAGCCATTCTAAACATAATTAAAAGCTACAAAAAACTACACGTAACTGCTATTACAAATAAAAGGGAATGTTTAAATACAAACGAAAAACGAAGGTACAAGCGAAGGGATATCTATTTGTATCAAAGTGTTTTCGAAATAAAAAAGATGACACACACACAAAGTTAGAACCAAACATGGTAAATTTGCAAATTCGATTTTTGGTTGCAAACTGCCTTAAGACATTACATAATTACAAACGAAGAGAACTACTAAAAAGACACACACACACACAAGATGAAAGTTCATGTTTTACTGGGAACAACATTTTACTGTAAAGCCTGATTAGAACTGGTCGTAAAAATCAGGCTTTAAGGTGTAATATCGTCCCTAGTGCAAGACGAACGTTCGTCGAATCATCGGTGAAATTTGAAAAATTGGTGATGGGTAGGCACTGATAATTCATCGTACAGTGGGAACAAGCCGTTAGTATGCCTTTCTAACTTCTAGGGGAAACTCGATCTCCAGTCAGTCAGCAATCCACAGGGAAATGATAAACAACTTGCCAGCCAATTTAAAAGTTTATTTCCATTCCCAACAGCAAAGAAGCACAAGAAGTCGAGTAAAAAATCACGACCACAACACAAAGTTTCAAAAGAACAAGATGTACAGCAACCAGCTGGAGTAAGTATGAGTTCTATCACTTCGATACATGGCCTATTCCTACCGGGTGAGTCAATAAAAGAATCCCCGTTTGAAAGGTCATGGCTCCCTGGATATCAAGACAATAATATCGGTAAATATATAGTTTAATAAATGGTAGACATGTTTAAATCCATTTTGAAATTTACCTTACTAAAATCGGCCACTCCGTTCTGAAATTATGAGGGATTTTCTCGAGGAAGCCTTCAACAAACCTTCAAAGCGTGCCCACTATCACAAACAAATTTCCCTAATATTTCTGCCTTACATGGGCCTTACAGCAATGACTTCTGCATGCTTTAGCACGTGCTATTTTCTTGAGAGGATGAACAAGTCTTCCCTCTGGTATCAATAACCTATTCCGGGGGATTCCATTTTCTCAAGAAAGATAACAAAATGTATGTGTCATCGTTATTCGGAAGGAAAATCAAGGAAAATTTGCTTATTGTTTTCGTTCGTTTTTGCAGTTTTTGGAAGGGATTTTCTGCAGAAAATCCCTCATATCCACGGGAAGGAATGACCGATTAAAGCCGGGTAAATTACTGAACTTAACTTAACATATTGGCAATATCACTCACAAGACAGTTTAATATTATTGCTTTGATATTCAGGGAGCAGTGGTCTTTCAAACGACGATTCTTTTTTTCACTCACCCGGTACAAAGTTATCAATAACATATGAATATGTGAACCTCTGTCTCAAATTAGATGTCATATAAGATTTGCGATAACGCAATATCGAGCATATAAAAAACTTCAATTTTCACGCGAAATCTAATTGGCGGGTAGACTTAAGTGTTTTTCATAGATTCATTGTATCGTAGACCTGCTCTGTCGTGTATCATGTGATCCACAAGATAAGAATAAAGTATCGCTCCTACCACACAAAAAGAACTGTACATTTGGGTATATGTAGACTATATAAAATAAAGCATCGTAGACCTGCTTTGTCGTGTATCATGTGACCCACAAGATAAGAATAAAGTATCACTCCTACCAAACAAAAAGAATTGTATATTTGGGTATATGTAGACTATAAAAAACAAAGTATCGTAGACCTGCTCTGTCGTGTATCGTGTGACCCACAAGATAAGAATGAAGTCCTACCAAACAAAAAGAACTGTACATTTGGGTATATGTAGACTGTATAAAATGACTCGATGCCTTTAACATCATTCTCACATCAATTGATCAATTTCCAGGGTGAAGACGACAAGGAGGATCAAGAAGCACCCGCAGGAGGAGATGCTCCTGCCCCAGCTGGCGGAGATGGTGCGGCTCCTGCCCCTGCCCCTGATGCCCCTGCTCCAGCACCGGCACCAGCTCCTGATGCACAACCTCCACCACCAGCAGCACCGGCTCCAGGGCTTAGAACAAGTCCTTTATGAAGTTTGAGCTTATAAATCTACCCGGTTTTGGAGCATCATTTTGACCTTAACTTATTTCTGAGCCTACACGTGAGACTGCTAGTTCGTCTACAATTATAGACCACATTGCGACGAGTGATCCTCGCAACGTTGTCGAATCAGGTGTACTGCAGACTTGCATTAGTGACCACTATGTGGTATACGTAGTTCGTAAATATTTTGGTTCGCTAAAACCACAGCATAAAATGATAACAACACGACAGATGAAAAATTTTGATGAAGATCTTTTCATCAGTGATCTTGCCTCTGTAGACTGGCATGCTATTGTGAGTGACCGGGATGCTTGGAGGGAGCTGTTAATCGATGGTCTGATACGCTGTCTCAGATCATCGAAAAACATGCGCCCCTCCGGGACATGTAAGATCCAAAGCTAATAAATTAAACCGCTCGCTGAAAACCCAATATTTCACAAATAAGATTCGTTCCTGCGAAGGCAACATCAAAGAAACTTGGAAAACTATGAACCAAGTAATCAATAAGAGATCCAAAACTACTAATATTAAAGCTCTCAAAGAAGGTGACGAGACCATTACCGACACTAAATCCATTGCCGATACTATGAACAGTCCCCCCGAAGAGACTTTGATCAGGGTTTGCAGCGGTATTAAAACTTCCAATGGGTCGGGTGTTGACTGTATATCCAGTTACTGGCACCTTCTCTCGTGCAGCTGTTTAATTTATCTCTTTCGCTCGGGCGATTCCCGGACAGTTGGAAAATTGCGAGGGTAGCACCTATCTTTAAAGATGGAGCCACCGATAACAAATCAAACTACAGGCCTATTTCTGTGCTCCCTGTAATTTCCCACTACACACTGCTGCCGTCTTTATCGATCTTAAAAAAGCTGTGGACCATGATATCCTTTTGGACAAACTGAACTACTATGGCGTCAAGGGTAAAGAATTGAGCTGGTTTCGGTCTTATCTTTTCAATAGGAAGCAATTCTGTAGAGTGAATGGTCATTCATCTTCAACTGAAGGGGTGGATTGTGGAGTTCCCCAGGGCTCCTGCCTAGGACCCCTACTCTTTCTAGTTTATGTGAATGACCTCCCCTACTGTTTAAAGACTTCTGACGTGGCAATGTATGCTGACGACACCACTTCCAGTTGATGGAAAATATGATGATGGTAAAATGGATATGGCTGCATCAGGATCAGGAGCATATCCAATGCCACCACCAGGTAAACTGCTTCAACTACGTCTTAAACAAATTTCAATTGAAACCAAGTCTTACTCAAAATGAGAACTCGCTTAGAACAAGTCCTTTATGAAGTTTGAGCTTATAAATCTACCCGGTTTTGGAGCATCATTTTGACTGATAAAAAGTTAATGAATCATTTACCCTACTCTCCTCCCGCGGGTTTCTTCGCAAAATTACGGACCACGGAACCACCGACTGCCGAACTACAGAACCAAGAACGATGGACTACGGAACTAGAAACCGACGGAGGAGAGTACATTTACCCTGTTATCGATCATAATCAGACTGCCCACAACACGAATGTTCTTGAAAGTAGCCTCCGCCAAACAGAGCATTTTGATAATGATTTAAATGAAAGAATCAAATACCTTTATCACTGATTCAGTAACGCTCCATGCGAATCAATAACAGTTAAATCTCGATAAGTCGGACTCCAAAGGCAAATCAGGGCATGTTGGAAAATCATCCCTCCTTCCAGGCTATCAGCTGTCAGGTGGAATGAAATCTGAGTGTGTTTATATGTAAAATCTCATCTCACCTTCCCGCATTTTCATACCACCTCCCAGCCCATGATTTCAGACAATACCGATCGTAATTGTAATCGTAACATTTGATCCAGTTAACAATTCGTTCGCAAGATCTGTAGTTCTACTCGTACGCAAGCAAAGTAACGGCAAATAACAAATTATTCATTCAATCAAGATATTGAGTGTTTTGAGAAAACAGTGTTCGAGCTATCGAGGTTCAACTGTCTTAAAACATTAGATTTGATAACATTGATCATACGCTGTCAAACTAAAATGTGTACATAGCAGAACAAAAATTTCGCAAGTAAAGCCATCTTATGATCAATCATATTCGTGAATGATTGCGATCAACTTAACAATCACTAATCGCTTTTGTAAATCAATTTCGAACAGCGTACCAAGTAGCCCTTCGTATGATTAACCAGATCACATAATCAAAACAACTTTGATAATCACTTATCGGTGAAATCAACTTTATATAATCACTAATCAATGATTTTATTGATTCCAAACAGCTTATCCAGCAGCACCTTTGATGGTTCCTCCAGTATACCCTCCTCCACCACGTAAGCTAACACACTAACAATCAATTCTTTATTTACTTACCTTACTTACTCACTTACCTTATTTAATTTATTTATAATCAATATTCTAATCATTCCATAACTATTCTGAAACTTAACTATTTCATAACTTTGTTAGAATTGGGATAATGTATTTTGTAAACTCATTCTAAGAGCATTTCATTGATTTATGGAATTAAAACTCCAGATGTGTTAAAACTTCTGCAAAAAAATTGAAATTCGGGCAAATATTATTTCCTCCCTTTTGTTTCACATGCATTCCTGACAGGTTTTTACTCAAGTTTCAACCAAGCCTCATTCATCAAAGTAAAAATTATGACTGACCTTGATTTTCTAGACTTATAAAAAGAATTTTTTCTAAAATAGCCTTAAATAACGGACTCATCTCATCAAACCCATAAACGCAACGAAACACCGTAATCTGTAGAAAGAAGACTGTTAACTTCTGTAAAAGAACAACAACCAAAATAAGCCTGTGACAAGAGAAAAACTGTTAAATCCTGCAAGAGAAAAACGAGTTAATCTTAAAACCTGCAAGGAAATAAATAAATTAGTAACTCGTCCAGTAACTGCAATAAAGAATATACTTAAGAATATAGTTTGGTTTTGGAGAACATTGTTCTTTGTTGCAGTTACTGGTGAGTTACTAACTTTTCTCTTCCTTTCAGGTTTCAAGATTAACTCGTTTTTCTCTTGCAAGATTCAACAGTTTTCTCTCTAGTTACAGGTTTACTTTGGTTGTTGTTCTTTTACAGGAGTTAACAGTCTTCTTTCTACAGAATACTGGGTCTTTGTTGCGTTTATGGATTTAATACGATGAGTTAGTTATTTAAGGCTATTTTCAAATTTTGTATCACAAAGAAATATTTATTAGAATGTCATTTCCTACAAGGGTACACATTTCCGTTCAAAAATGTCAGTGTATCAGATATTTTTATTCACATTTCAGCTGCACCAGTTCCACCACCAGTTGGACCCCCACCACCCGCACCACCAGCACCAGTGCCACCACCACCTGCCCCAGCACCAGATGCACCCCCACCACCCCCTGCACCAGCCCCAGCCCCACCAGCTGACGGTGGTGCTCCCCCACCAGCCCCCGCACCAGCCCCTGCGGAGGAAAATGCCGAGGAGGAAGATGATGACGAAAAGGAAGAGGAGGAACAACCAGAACAACCAGAGCAACAACAACAACAACAAGCTGCTGCACCACAACAACAGCAACAAAAGGCTCAGCAACAAGCACAAAAGCAACAACAACAAAAACAACAATATGAGGTGCGACTAATTACCATTGTAACAGTTCTTGGCTCCAGAAATCTGAAGAATTTTCGAATGTGTACAACAGAGCGTCAGAAAAGTCTTAATTTCCTGCGGACCAATATTCTTTGACAAAAAAATTCCTGCTAGTTTTCTACAGCAAGGGTGCACCAATGAAACAAAAAAACAATTAAACATTAAGAATCCACCCTGTTATGAAGATTCTTTGACTTCCGAAAATAAGGGAAACTGTACGAACTTCATAATTGAACTGGAATTTTCTAGATGCTCCATGTCAGGAAAGCAAAGATATATTTTAGTGATGGGAGCGGAGGCAGTAGACTATGGAATAAATAAGAGTTAGTACAAAGACCCAATTCTGTGCGCATGCTAAATTTATTGCCGTACAAAGGAAAGAAAGGTTATTCCAGATGTAAGCTTCTTTTTAGCTTTCATCCTCCCTAAAACTCAACAAATTCCTTGAAGTTGTCTCCTAAATCACAAATCAAGGATTTCCTGTGATTAAAATTTCCTGCGGAGAATGTCCGAGCGTCCGCAGGCATTCTGACGCTCTGGTGTACAACGCTGAAACGGTACACCAGTGATCAGTATAAAAACATATAGATACAACTGTCGCTCAATCTAGACTCCTCTTCATTCATTGATTTTCATTTATCTAGGCACGGTAGTCCCGTCAGTCTATGAGAACTGCTTTTCAGGGGTTCCTTGGCAAAACATATACTAATTAAAAGATAAATACTACATTATAGTTAACAAAATAAGAATCCTTTTTCGTAGAACAGCTAAGAGGTGTATTCGGCTAAGCACTTTTCTAATTTTCTTTTTATCTGGTATCAGGAGAATGAAGATGATAAGGAGATAGAAGAAGCAAGATATGATGGTGATGATGACGAAGATGACGGTAACATGAAAGTTGCACCACCAAGAAAACAAAAGAAGAAGGCTAAAAAATCCAAGAAAGTTCAAAAGAAATCCAAATCAAACAAGAAAGACGGTAATTTATCATTTTACTACCCCCTTTAGACAAAATGTGTTTGAATTAGCGAAAAATCCATCCCAAAAAAACCAAAGAGAACTAAAGTCATTAAAGGCTTTCAGTACCCGGCATGCATTGCAATCGCTTATCTGGTTTTTGTGGAGTTCAAGTATTTCATTCAATTCAATTCCAACACGTAAGGAGAAATACCGCTGCATCTAGAGCTGAAGCGAGGTGCTGCTGACTTGAGAGGCATCACCAAATTGTTTTCAATCAGCATGAAATTAGGCCACGTTAACAAACAGAGGTGGAATGCATGCCGGTTGCCCATGAGCCTTTAAAGACACAGAGGTAACCATGAACCTTTGTGCATCAATGTCTACATCTAGAGCTGAGACGACGTGCTGCTGACTTGAGAGGCATCACCAAGTTGTTTTCAATCAGCATGAAATTAGGTCACGTTAACAAAGAGAGCTGCAATGCATGCCGGTTGCCCAAGAACCTTGAATTCACTACGTAACTTCAGTAACGACAAGCCATATGCAATATTAGTGGTGTTACTTGTCCAATCAACTTTTAGTCCATTTGGGCACCTCATCAGTCACTGATCAACAAAGTTACTCGAGTTTCTGACATGGTTCACGATATATAACATTTCTGCTTGAAAGGATTCCATTTGTGACGTGGCCACAGTAATAACTATAAAGGATCTAGGGAAGTTTAAAAGAAGTCGCGATCAAGCAAGACAGACAGTGTTCACCTTAACATCAACCAAGGATGCAAACAGAATTAAGCACTCTCGATAAATTACTGACTACTATACAATGACAGGCATATGCCTCTTACGATGGTGGGATTTGCAAAATAACGTTCTTTAACACGAGGTACGATAAACCATCAAAAGCTCACCACAATATGACCTTATATATCTTACGGAAACTAACATATTCAACTTTTAGTATATGACATAACATCTTTACTAACATAACGTAAATAGCTCTAACATAATGAATTAACAATATACTGACATAATGATAATGACTGACAACCCGACTGTCTTTCTAACCCTAGGTCAGACGCGAGGTACAGTTGTAAGCCATTCAACAAACAAAATCTCACAAACCCCTAACGCACCACACCTCCAGCATGCTCTCTCTCACACTTCTTCTCACTCTCATATCAAATCAGGCAAGCGTCGACGACGAAGCCTCGCTGAACTTCTTCTCAGAACTGACGAGGAAGAGAGCAACCAGGCTGAAGAAGAACAACAGGAAGAAGCTGCTGCACGGGATGAGGTAGCAGCCCCTGAGGAAAAGGAAGAGGAAGCAGCTGAAGAGACGCCGGCAAGCGGTGACCGCAAGGATGGCGGAGAAGCTGAAACTGAGGAGGATGAAGATGATGAGGAAGATGATGATGATGATGACAAGAAGAAGAAGAAGGAAACTAAGGTGATTTGAATGATTTATTGATTAATTGACACATTGATTAATTGGCTGATTTACAGATTAACTAATCAATTTCCAGGTTAATTGACTGATTGGCCTTTGATACATTGATCAATTGATCCCTTTATTGATTCAACGATAGATTGATTAATGGACTGACTGAATCACTGACTGATAGATAGAACAGAATAAAATGACTGATGGATAGAATACGTGATTAATTAATGATGATCTGCCTGATTTACAGATCAACTAAGCAATCATCAGGTCCATTGATTGGCAGATTGATCCATGCATTACTTCAATGATGTATTGATTAATTGACTGACAGAATCATTGATTGATTGATTGATTGAGTGATCAATCAATGCTTGACTCACAGTCAGTTTGAAAGAACAAGAATTACATAAACTGATTGCATTTTATGAATACAGATTGATTATAAACATGTGGGGCCCCAAAGATATGGTGGCCATTACTCTGCACCAGCTGCTACACAACTGAACAGAAATTTAATCGCAACCAACAAAATAATAAACAAATACGTATATCACTGTATGTCTATTTTGCCATGCACTTGATTGTTATCATAACTGACATACAGTCGTAATTTTGCTTATTTCATCTTAGATTATCAAGATTATCAAGCAAGTTCCAGTCCCAGCACCAGCACCACCACCATACCCATACCCACCACCCCCAGAGGTACCACCACCACCACCACCACCTCCACCACCATATGATCCATATGCACCACCACCTCCCCCTCCACCCCCACCACCACCTCCCCCACCACCTCCTCCACCACCACCACCCCCTCCCCCACCACCACCACCACCATACAAGAAGAAGAAGGCTAGCAAGAAATTCAATGAACCAAAGAAGGGAAAAAGCAAGTTGCACAAATTGACCCGTCATGGAAAGAAACTCAGGAACTAGGTCTGAGAAGCAGAGAACGTATCGACAAAAAAACTGGACAAAACATGGGACTTTATATGTGACTGTATTGAAGAACAAATGACTGATGGATGTTGAAAATATGGTGTATTGAAAATATATTTCAAGGGAAGGGTAAACCACTTCCCCTAAGCGGTTATGCTCCACGAAATGAAACAAATGTTGTGTTTTAACAATGGCAAGATGTCATAAGTGACAGTATTTGTGAATTTCAGATTTTTTTCAAATGTAACTACATTCTTAAGATTCTTCAAATTTTTTATTTTGAAGTAAACTTTGAATTAAAATGTTCTGTTTCAAACGCATCAAATGCATTGGATAAAAACATATTTACTTGAAAAACCATGACATCTTACCAAGGTAGGAGAATGACATCAGTAGAAAATAGATAGAATTTAGCTAGGTGCTCCATGACATATAAGCTCCTGTGGAAAATCTTGATGTTGCACTGTTTCAGTGTAGCTTAATCTAAATTCCTTGGGTGTCTTATTATTCTAAAGGAACTAAACACAAACTTATCAAACTGAAGTAAAATGCAGCTATCGGGGTGTTTGGTAATGAAGCCAATCTTCAAGATGTTCTGAAAAATTGGCTTCATAGAACAAGCCCCCTGGTTCAGCTTATTTGATTATGAAACGTTTTCAAATTGTTGTATATCTGCTCCTTTGCTCAGATTTGATGTGTTTTCGTTATAGTGTAGCAACTAGCTAAAATTCCTGTTAAATACTTGTGACATTGTATAAACAGTGTGTAATATATTTAAATTATACTAGTAAGAAACAGTTAAGAGATAGCTTTGGGTAAACTATTATCTAGAATGAAAAGTTTGATTTCTTGCAAAGTTGTCTCATTTCATTTGTCTCGTTCCTTTGAAGGTATACTCTTGTGTCAAATCAAATTAATAAAGAACTGTAGATGCCCTGAAGATTTTATCTAAGATTTAAAGGAACAGATGTATCCAAGAATATTTGCGATTTTTGCTCAGAATGATTCCTCTGACCCCTTACTTGCCAGTGCTAAAATTCCTCTGACCCCTTACTTTACTTGCCACTTTTAGGAATATTTTTATAAACACCATCCTTTACTTGGCTTGCTGTGACAATTAGCGACACCCGGCCACGACGAAAGCGATTTTCAAACTCTAAGTTTTCGTCTCTGGCCCTATATGCATAAATCGAAAAGTCGGAGATGTCAAAAATATTTTGAAACATCTGTAAATTGCCCTGTTAAAGCATGTATTTTGGTTTACTTTGCTGGTTGCATTTTCGCTATATGGAACAGTCGGAGATTGTCGGAGATTAAAGTAAAGTTGAGCACTTGAAAATGGGATGACAAATAGGAAGAAGCAGCATTACGAGAATAAAACAACAAGATTTTCATATTCTGTAATGAGGACAGCACAAAAGGCACAATTAAAGGACATGTATCACACATAAAATTGATTGATACAATGCAAAACAGAGGCAAACAAAAGAAGCAAAACTTTCTATTTGTCATGCTACTTTCAAGTGCTCAACTTTGCTTTAATCTACAACTAGAACTGTATAACATAGTGAAATGCAACTAGCAAAGTGAAATACACACTTTAACAGGGCAATTTACAGATTTTTCAAAATATTTTCGATATCTCCAATTTTTCAACTTATGCATATATAAAGGCCAAGACGAAAACTTGGAGTTAGAAAATCTTGAAGATGTTTCTCCAAGATCTCTGAGTTTTCGTCCTGGCCAGCAACACTCTGCAATCAATGGAAACACCAGTCCAAAGTTAAGTGACCAATAGACAATTACGCTAAAGATGGCGGCAAGGAACTTTTTACCAAGATGCATTTCGTTCTTTAATTGAATTCCTATAGAATCGTTAAAGATTCGTTATTCAAATGCAATGAATCTTGGTAAAAAGTTCCTCACCGCCATCTTTAGAGTGTAATCGTCTATTTTCCTAAATCCCTGCACATTGCCATTCAAATCATGCCAAAATTATTCTGCAACAATCTGCAACCATTGAATGGAAACTTTCTGTTACAGAGAGGATGACTTTTTAATGATGAACGAAATTTTTTTTGGCTGGAGGAGAAAAGTTTCAAAACACTCAAATCCAAAAAAAGCACAATTTTCAAATAAATTTCTGAAGAATTGTTTTTTTGTCAAGCTACTTCGAGGACGGTCCAGGAAAACTGAACTGAACCAGGAGGGATGTGACGTCAAAAGAATGGTGGGCCTAAAGAAAAGTAAAGTTTGGCATAAAAATGGGCCTAAGAAGTAAAACACTCAGGCATGCATTGTTGCAACTATACTATGGGCCTAAGTAGTCCGAGCGTTTCTCGCTCGTGTCATAGGCCTATTCCCTATTCGTTTCCAGAGAAACATTCAAATAAATTAAGTACAATGAAGGTAAATCAACGCTTTGGTACCTGTATTTTGCTGGTAAATTCATCTTGAAAGGAATGCTGATGATCTGATCGCTTGATCTCTGCGGATCTCTATGCTCTTTTGGAAGGGTCATTGGTCTTTGACCTCTCTCTTTCCCGCCACATGCAAACTGCAGCAACAACAACAATATGCTGTCTTGGGTTTCGAACCACTTGGGATCAAAGAGGTGGGAACTGGGGACTGGACACTGACTTTCGCGATAAGGACAATCGTTTAGCAAGTTCTCGCGTTTATCGGCATTTATCGCACACAGTGAAATCTAGACTGATTACAATTGCAGTTGTTGTTTTCGTTGTTGCTGTGTGTGATAACTGGGACTATTTCGTGATTCTCGAAAGTCTGTCTCAAATTAGATGTCGGAGATTTGCCATAACGCAAAATTGCTCTTGAAAACTCAGCCCCCTTTCTTCTCCTCTCCATTCATCTTTTTGTTAAGCTGTATTTGCAATTTATACATATTACAAAATTTGAGCCCAGACTGAAAGGCCCTGAAAGCCCATGATAGAATTTCTGATTGGGCTGATGATGATATTTATTCACAAATCAGCTAAAACTAAATACTTACTGATTTGTACGCCCTAGGAAAAGCAATCCTTATCCAGTCTAGGGCTCTTACAAAAGCAATAGATGGTTATAGATGGAATTCCTGTGCCGTCCCTCCCTTGGTATTGGAGCGGGCATATTTTGCTTTTTAGCTCTAAGTGAGAATTTTGGCTCAAAATCCATCGAAGAATCCTTCCAAAATGATAGGCCTTTGACAAACTAAAGCAAAGTCCGTACCTTTCTGACATCTTTCTTCGGAGGCCCATATGAGTTTTAGTCATTTCCTTACAAGATGTGTTATATATAATACGAGATTGACCATTCATTTTCGTTCTATCAAAACAGTTTCATGTGAAAGTCCAGCACTGATGGCTAGATGGAATAAAGAATGTCTCCTTTCCCAAAATTTGTTTTACACTAAAGTTTCGATTAGGGTTCATAGAAGGATTGAGCTTGCCCCAAGGCCCCAAGGACGTTCTCAGGGGGAGCCCTGGAAGCCATTGCTTCCCCTTTTCATAGATTTTTTGAAAAAAATCCTAGTCTTTATCATCAGACACCAGACCTTACCTAAATCACAACCTACATTCTAACTATTGGTTGCCCCCCCCTCGAATTACTTGGTGCGTCGCTGTTCCCTATCAAAGAACAGGTAGAAAACAGACATCATTCAATTCAATTCATATCATATATAATGTATGTTACAATGTATGTTCCATGTTACAATACAATAAAAAATGCTATTTACATTAACTCTTTTACTAGACGTTCTATAAAGGATAGAAGATACATGCACTCACTTCACAGAAGAAACCTGCTTCAATAAGGTATCTGATATACAATCCTCGCCAAAACCTCTTGTCACAAACTAAATTTTTCAGCATTTTTCAACAAAAATCAAAGTGCCTACCACTTCAGCGGAAATATCTCGTAAACCCCCCCCCCCCAAGTCAATGTTGCTTGTCTTCACTCAGGACACTTTCTGCATGATATTTTCCAAGTTAGAGAATTCAGCAACATTTACTTGGGGGGTAAAGGGGGGTATTTGCTCTTCAGATCTACCTTTTTCCATTTTGTGACAAGGGTTTTGGCGAGGATTGTAGTTGGCAATGACATAACTCAACAGCCTGACGACCATTTATTTATGTTATCTACTTCTTTGTGGAAGTAATAACGAGAAAGTAAACGAAATGATACTGAAATGCACTGTTGAATTCGTCAAGCAAACTAAACGATTTCAATGAGTTTTGGTCCTTGTCTCCAATATCTAGTAGATGTCAGCGACGGTATATCTACGTTTGAATTGTTTGAAAATTTAATAAAGGGCCAGATGAATGAAACATTGCTACGGTCTGCATAGACCTCTGCGAAGTTGCACCTCTGTGAAGTTGTGAAAATTGTTGTTGCAATTCAAGGTGCTTTTCATGAGAAAATGAAAAATGTTTTAAATCGTTGGTCCTGCCGAAGAGTTATTTCGAGTCAGTTCTGAACAAGAACCAAACTTCTTCCCTTGGAAAAGGAACAGAAATGAAAAATCTACTGTCTGTGCATGAAATTGATCGTTCAGTAGGGAAGCTAACTTCTGAACGAAGAGTTTGACCTTTTATCTTGATCCTCCGCAATAAATACCACATTTCCCCAATTTTCTGTCAGATAAATTTCACAATGTCGGCCACGGGCCTTTGCAGACTATCTTACTTTAGGCCTGGATTTTATAGCTTTAACTTCGCTGTCTGTCTCAGTTGACAGCTTTCTGCCACCATCAAAAATATGATATCTATGCTGCCCTAGTCTCGCGCCCGGGGAGGGGGGGGGTACTCCCATTATGGCCTAACAGTGGGATCCAGTCGGCTTGAGGGTCTTACCAAATGGCTACCAAATGGCCCTATTTATCAAACTCCTACTACCAACTGGGGGTATATAAGATTTCAACTCAGTAGGCTCCTCTGCATGGTAATATGGTCGTTGCAGCAATATTTATCATTGAATTTTGAAGTTTTCTTGCTTTGTTCAATCAGTTTTTACAACAGAAAATTTTGAAAAACTGCAGAAAATTTTCACTACCAGATGCTACCGTATGGCCCAATTTGAAGTCCACCAACTACCATTTGGGGGTTTCTGTAACAAGATACTACCATTTGACGGTATTTTTCAAAAGGTTTACTTTGGCCCTCTTTAACTCTGACTGGATCCCCTTGTCAGGCCACAATGGGAGTACCCCCCCCCCCCGTCCGGGGTCTCGCAACTCCAGGTGGAAACCTTCTCTTGAAGCTGTCAGCCTCGTTCTCTAGTACATCTGCAACAATTCACCATTTCCATATTCTACTTCCTTCCATAAAATCAGCTGAGTGCCTTCTTTAAACCTTCGAATATAATAATAGCCATTCTCTCATATCCTCTCGGTTTCAAATGCAATCCACCTTCAAAAAATTGTGCAACCATATCTTTCCCGACATTCGATCTTTGCAGCATATCAGCGAGATCAACCAATATGACTTTATCAGAGTTCTGCAGAGCATAATTCCGAATATTATAATTAACCCTTTCTCGTAATTGTTTAGCATCTTGACAAGTGTCTTGAGTTTCACAATAAACTTCAGGGATGGTTACTGCAACTGATTTCGATTTATGTTGCTGTGCAATTTCATGCATTGCTATTATATCATGAGTTATTTCTTCCTCAGTGACTGGTTTTTTCTTCTTTTTATTATAAATGTCATTTGTACCACCGAGGATTACTGCCCAATCGTATTTTCGTTCATCTAGAAAAGATCAGAAAATTTACAATCAATCATTTTGCAGAGTAAACTCGACAATCTTCATGTGTCATGTGTCGTGTGCCATGTACCATTGGCCATGTGTCAAGTGTCAAGAGTCGAAGGCCATGTCACATTTCATACGTCATGTCATATCATGTCTTGCTAGTAAAAGAAGGTGTTTCTACCAACTAACGGTAAAATGTTGCAAACATTTATTCCCTATACCGGGTGTTCCAAAAAATGTATACGGATTTGGTTGACTCCAGCGCTGTGAATTTAGCTTCAATCAATGTCTAATCATTCTGAAGATGTTCCTTGATAGTTAACTTGAACATGGATACCTCGTTTGTTGATATTGGTACTTTGAGAGCAGAAATATCAATCTTGAAAGCTCAAATATTCCTCTTCCTGCGAACCAGAGCCATAGCCTTTTGGCCTAAGCAATTTCTTAAGGCACAGCGTATAAATCAATGATAGCCTTGATAAAATTTGAATGATATTAGATCTTGTGTTATTCTGTTTTCCAGAAGTCACCCCCCAGTCACCCATTGGGAAGTTTCTTAATTTTTCATTAATTTCAGTTATAAACTTCGATGTGCTTAGGCCAAAGCTCTGGTTTGCGAGTGCACGAAAATTTGAGCTTTCGAGATTGATATTTCTGCTCTCAAAGCACCAATACCAACAAACGAGGTATCTATGTTCAAGTTAACTATCCAGGAACATTTTGAGAGGGATTAACCATTGATTGAAACTAAATTTACATCACTGGAGTCAACCAAATCTGTATACATTTTTTGGGACACCCAGTACATCAATGTCACTACTCTATCAGTGATTAATGCTATAATTCCTACCTTCTTTGAACAATGTTTCCAATCTCTTTGGCATTTCTTCATACGCCATTTCTCCATCTTTTCCCTCGTTTTCAATAATGTAACATTTCTTTGTATCAAGTTTGTTCAGCAATAATTGCAATTTATTTGTATAAGGATGATGACTTTTGCCTTTATTGTAATATCCTCGTGTGAGACTGTCACCAAAACACAGAACGTGGACGACTTCGTTTGTACCTAAAAAAGAGGGCAAAATCTTGATACTGTGAATGCAAATAATTGCTTTACCGAACCGATGTATGTATGTATGCATCAATTTGCCACAAGAATAACTAAAAAGTCTGCAATGTTTTAAAAGCTAAAAAAAGATACAACACAATTTTGATACAAATTAAATAGATACCTATAAAAACACCCCTAATTGTACTGGCAGGGATATCATTAAAAGGTCGGTCCAATTGACCATATTTTCATAATGGTACCCTCAAAGGTGGTTCATTAAACGGAAAATGTGAGATTGTCAGAATGAAAACTAAATGGGTTTAAAATTCTACAACATTTTTCTATGAATTGAAAGGCTTCAAAGGAACTTGTAGTACTTGGCTGTAAATCTGCTGTGGACACATTTTGATTTCTTGATTATTTTCAAAATGGCGGCAGTTTAATCATTATTGAAAAAATTAATCGAAAATTTTGAGACCGTTAAAATCATCGTAAATCTTAAATCAATTGGGGAAATTTGATACGATCTTCAAGAAAAGCACAGTTTGTGAAGGCCTACAATATGATGGCAAGCAGAAATCTGTAGCTCTTCTGGATAAGGATTTAGAAATTTGATGGCGTCACAGCCTAAAAAATAATAAATGCCGCCATTTTGAACCAAATCAAGATATCAATAATTTTCCACGGCAGCTTTACAGCAAAGTGCCCTAAGTTCCTTTCAACTAATTTCATTCAAAGAAAAATGCAATAGAATTTTACACCCACCTTTATAAATATTTGAGCCCTATGTTCTATCAAGGTGTGCAAGTAAAAGTGACCTTACTTACCTTTTTCTTGTTTGCAAATATTTTCCTTTTCTTCCGTTGAATCTAGGATACAGAGGGGTCAAAAATTTTTTATTGCAGCAAGATTTGATTACAGACTTAGAAAAGTCTGCAAAATGATATCGTTCATTCCAAAAAGTCTTCCCCAGCAACGATCGAAGCTGCATTCTCCAGAACTCGAATAGACCTTTTTACTTGTTGGAAAAGAGGCTTGGATCGAACGTTCAAATCTGGTAAATTTTGTGAAGGAAACAAAAGCATGACCTAGTATTTATCAGCAATGAATTGCATGTGCAGCTTCTTGTAGTTGTTTTACTTAATTTTTATCAATTTGCATGTCTTTATGTTAATGGCCATGGGCGTAGTCATTGTCTTTTGCTGCCTGTGGTATCGTACCTGAAGTGTTGTATTGTACTATAGCAATTAGAAAGTATAGTAGGTAACATGTAACATTTTATGAATATAAAGAAAGCATGACGCCGCTCTCAGTAAAAACGTTGCTAGCTGTGGCAAGAAGTTGCTTCGGATCTAAAGGTTATACCTTATAAACTTATAAACCTTTAAACCTTAAACCTTAAACCTTATAAACCTTTTTAAACTTTAAACCTTATAAGCAATGATAATTTAAGATTTGCAAAAATAGTATGAAAAGAGAGGTAATCAATATTATTCTCTGCCTTTAGTTCTCGTGCCCGTCATCGTCGGATTTCATGACTACTTTTCTGCTGGTTTTTTGCCAATAAAGGATCTATTGTCGTTTCAATAGAGGAGAAATTAGCCTGCGTGCAGACCCATTGTCCAAAGGAGGTAAGGTAAGGTAAGGTAAGGTTTGGACAATGGATTTGCACGGAGGCCAAGGAAAAATATGAAAAGTAAAATATCTTTTAAAACCAGAAGTTTTCATTGCACCCTTTAACATTCATTGATTCATGAACTTTCAATGAAATGATTAGTTTGAATGGAAAATAAGGTATGAAATATTTGTTTGGCAACGACCATTCCTTTTTACGCTCAAAACAAGGAAAACTTACCGGGTGTCCCAAAAAAGTACTCCTGTTTAACAAATCACCAAAAATCGATTATGAAACCTTTGATAAAATTTCCTTTTTGACTGGTTTTGTCAATGACCCACCCAAAAACATTTATAGATGACAAAAATTTTGCTTTTGATGCTACAAGGTAAATAAATCATACGTCAAAAAACCTTATTTTGAGCTATACTTTTTGAGCAAAAGAATCCATCTTGGCTAAGAATCAAAATTGTCAGACTTTTTATCATCCTTGAGGTCTCCGATGATAGTGCGCGTTTCTTTCTGTCATTCATGACCAAACCAGAAGCTTAACATACACAAAGGAATTGATGTGGCAATCATCAGTGCTTTTTCCCTTCCGGTATGATTCAAAACCAGGCAGCCCTAAAAGGAGCTACATTTGCAAATTTTAAAATCAATTACAAGACCAGCAATATCTTGGAAAATAATTTGGTCCATGATCTAGGTGACAAAAAAGAAATTTGAAGATCGGCCGTGTAATCAAATTTTGGTGATTTTTCAAACGAGAGTACTTTTTTGGGACACCGGGTTGTTTTCACAAACTAGAATACCTTGAATAAACTTACCCGTCCAGTACATATCTTCCATATTTAGTTGATCTCCAAACTTTGATAAATACGAATCAGATAATATATCTGCTGGTTTTGCTGATGTCACCTGATCCTGTGGGCCTTTATTTCCACTCCATGAACTTGTGAGTCCATAACCAAAACTTGGTACATTCGCACTTGTTCCATATTGGTTTAACGCATTATTGGCACTAGCATAAGTTGGTACATTAGTATATCCCATATTCGGGTAAACAAATGCATGAGTCTTTTCCCCGTACGTCAATGTATTCTGATTTGAAGCTTGAACCCCCTGGGCTTGTCCGGTGATTTTCGGTGTTGTTCTCATCGTTACTGTATCAGTTTGATATTTGCCTTCACTAAGTGCGACACTGTTGTTTGTTTGCTGATAAACCGGGGGTTGCGCTTCACTCTTTGGAATTGAATCTACTGCAGTGCTTGCTTGCGGAGCCTGCACGATAGGTTGTGACTGACCAAGGCGCGACTCTGTATTAGAGGCAAATGCCTTTGCCCAATCCGTTGTCTTATAGCCGATAACTCCTGGCGTGGTACTCTCTGAAATAGTCTGTGTTGGTCCGTAAATTATACCTGCATTTTGGGTTTGTTGTTTTGCAGGATAGTAATTCTGATACGCAACGCTTTGATTATTTCCAACAGAATTTGATTCACCTTTTCCATTTTTTGGTGTTTCCCTATTTTCTTGCAACCCGGTCCCCTGAGAATTTGCCTTCGCAGTAGTCAGTGGCCTGAACTGCACCGGGAGAAACAATGGCTTAGGTGTCGGATGATGCATGAAGCTGTCATAGCCTGGCGTTGTTTGTGTTGTTGCTATTGTGCTTGTGCTCGCTGTGGTCGTTGGCTGTATGGTTGTAAATGGCCTATTTTCTGGCTTCGTCTCCGGTTGGATAGGCATATGTACCTTGTAATTAACGGGAGGCCTTATGTTTATATTCTGGCTGTTGTTCCCATTCCCTTGCCTAATCATGAAAGGACTGGTCTGCTCCCTCGGAGTGGATTCTTTTGGACCTTGTGATGGTGAGGCGTATGCTGGTCTATCTGCGGAGAAAAGGAGTTGTTTTGAATAAACTTTTGCTCTGCTGCCGCCTTTGAGGATGGTGACAGGTAAGATATACCACAGGAATGTGCAAACTTAAAATGCAATGAGTTGACAAACTGGACTGAAATGTTATCAGCTTACTTGGAGAATGGGTTTTTTAAAGACACGCAGGCCTGTATGAGAGCTTCTGGGGGCCTAATGCACAAACTGAGGCCTTTAAAACCATACCGGTTGAGCCAGAAAAAGTTCCCACTCTCGAAAGAGTACTTTGAATGATTTGAATCCATGACAAGTAAAATGGTGACACGTAATGGTGACACGTAAAATGTACCACAATACCACAGGGGCAGTACCAGGCAACAAAATGCCCGGTACCCAGTACCATTACGGTCAGTACCGGGGACCATCTGAGCAGGAAAACAGTACCACTTTAAATAGAAAGTTATGGAAAAATACTGGGAAAAAGTTCGAATGAAAAAATGGACAATTTCCGTGTTCCAGATCCTCGAAAAATGTCGTCAGTATCACAGTAATTCCTACCAGTACCCAGTGCCAAAGGTATCGTACAAGCAAACATTTTGACAAAAACATTAACGCTCTCTTCTGATCCATTTTTTTAGCATTTTCAACAACATTTCAAATATTTCAAGCTGTAGCCCATTGGGGAAAATCACGGTAAAATGCTTGTGCCTGGATAACAGACCAAACATTGTTCATAAAAGTAAGCTGCTGGAAAGATTCAGATTTTACAGATTTTTTCATCAAGTTTACTGTTTGTTGACTTCGAATTTTTGATGTTACATGTATAAAGACAACTGTACGAATGGCGCTACTCAGACATATCTAGAGACATAGTGGAACCTATTGATTGAAACAAAATGTGTGATCTTACCATGGGCAATAATGCACCGTTGATGTGGCCTTATTGTTTCTCTTCCACGGGAATGCAAGTAAAGCTTGATAATGCTACTATTCCTGCGTTATTCTCTCGTCACACGCAATTATTCAAAGACAGTTGAAACCGTCCGAGCTCCTACGCAGCGATAAATGAGACGTATCGCTGTGAAGGAGCTCGAACGCTGCGTAGGAGCTCGAACAGTTTCAACTATCTTTGAATAATGGCAGCATTCGATCCTTGTTGTGATGAGAGAAGAACGAAGGAATAGCAACATTATCAAGCTTTGCTCGTCGCAATCCCGTGGAAGAAAAACAGCACACAGTGAGTAAAAATACAATTTTGATCATAATATAGGCCACATCAACAGTGCATTATTGCCCATGATCTTACCATGAACATGTACTGTGTATCCAGTTTCTGTCGCGTTATCCTTTTTGGTCACTTGTTGTCGTTGCGCAGCCCTCTGCGATGCACTTGTCTGATGTCGTATCTTATTGACTGATTCAGCTTGACGATTAATCGGAGTGTCATCGACACGTGCTCGGGCCTCTGCATTTTCTGTTTCTTCTTTTTGCAGGAGATTGCTTTCGAACGCAAATGATGCACGGGAATTTGATTCTTCTGCATCTGTTGGGGTAAAATATAAATTATAAACAAGGAGAGCTTTAAAGGGGCTCCGTCGTCAAACTACAAACAAATCCATAAACTCGTACGTGTCGCCGAGTATCCATTGTTAATCCATTGTTCTCTGTAGTTTGTTTGGTGACTTCACCCAAGCCACCAAAAAGTGCCCGTTAAAATCTACTTATATCCGAGCAATCGTAGAAGATATGAATGTTTGGTTTGTTTCTTAGTGAAGTACAATGATTAATGCCCAAACAGCAACTTTCATTTTGAAAAAGATAGGAAAATCTTATGTGATATCACCTTTCAAAAACTGCAAAAATCATCGTTTTGTTTTCCTTGTATTAATTCAATATTGCAAAATTCTTTTTATACCGGGTGTCTCAAAATAATATATTATCGTTTGATTGCTTATATGTCCATAACCGATGAATTGATTTTCAAAAACTTTATTTTATCCGATTGCCGAAAGACTAAATTGTATCCGACGATGTTGGTTGTGGTTTAGGCCGATGTCTTCATGTTGAAAAAGAAGATCGATAAACCTGTTCAAACTCAATCCTTGTACGGCATGAAAAAGAAACGACCTACTTTCCCAGTCAATATTTTTTTTAGAGGTGATGCAAAAGGCTGAACTTATATGTCGTTCAAAGAATATATGTCGTTTAGAGAATACGAATTCAGTTAATACTAAGTTCAGAGAATACGTAAAGGAGTTCAGCCTGTTGTAACACATCTAAAATTTTGACTGGAAAAATAGGCCGCTTCTTTCTCGTGCCATCTAAGGCTTGAATTTGAGCAGGTTTATCAATCTTCTTTTCGACATGAAAACGCCATGGTAAAACCACAACCAACATCTGAAAATACAGTTTAGCCTTTAGGCAATCAAATAAAACAAAGTTTTGAAAATCGGTTCATTGATTATGAACATGTAAGCAATCAAACAATAATACATCATTTTGGAAAACCCGGTAGTCTCTCTCGTACAAGGTTATCCTCCAAACAGGCTAAAGATAAAAAGAAATAAAAACAAAGAAAAGGCCATCATCTGCCATTCACTAGCCTACGAGTAGACCCATTATCCTAAAGAATAAAGGGTCTACGTAATAAAGAGATAAAGCTTGCTACATCTGCCCAATTAGTTATGTTAACCCTCTATTCAAATAATGTGTGAAACCCATCTAAACAAAGGCTGCATAAATAAGTTCTAGAAATCTTGATCTGTGGTAGCAAGCTTTCGCTCATTAATTCGTTGACCTTTTCTCCTGTTGGATGATGGGTCTACACGTAGGCTAGCCATTCACAGGCTGAACTTCTAATTTCTATATGGTATTAAATGAAATAGAACCAAATGAAATGGAACAAAATGAAATGGAACAAACTTCTTACCTGTTCCAATATATCGTGTAATATTGTCCGTTTTATCATCCAGCAACTTATTTGTACTCCCTTCCATTATTACTTGATTCTGTTTTGAATCATCATTTGATTCTCTACTGATATCCATTCCTTTACTACGGAAATTACCAGTGTCTGAACGACCCTCGGCCTTCCCCAAACCATACTTATTCATTTGCTCATCATAACTGTCCGTGCGAAGAGGATAAATTGACTTTCTATCCGACTGGGCTCTGTTGTTTGGCAAAAATGGTGGCCTAACTCCGGGCAAGAAACTCTGCACGCTCTTTGTTGTTGGTTCACTCAAAATAGGAAGTTCCTTCGGTGCTTCTGTCCATGAAGTGATATTTGCCTGAGGAAGCCTCTCTTGGCTCAATCCGTTACCCTGAGCTATCGGTTTTATGCTACCGTGTACCAAGTTTCCTTGCTCTTTAGCAGAAACTATAGCTACGTTAGCCTGCTCATTAGCTGGAAAAATGCCTACATCTCCTTGCTCCTTCCCTGGAACTACCTCCATCTCAGTAAGCCTCCACGAAGTTGTGTTCTTATGCGTCATAGACTCTACGAGGACGCTATCATCTTTTGTATTAGCGTTCGACTTCCCTTCTCCTCCCTTCTCGACAATCTCTGCTTCTTTATTCGGCGTTGTTGACTCTTTGGTGCTGTCTCCCGCTTTGCCTCTTTCGGCTTCCTTGGTGCTCTCTCCCTTAGTGTCTTCTTTGTCCGTAGCGCTGTTACTTGCATCCTTGGCAACATCTCCCGTATTATTATCAGCAATCTTCTTAGGTTCTTCAGCCGTACCTTCAACAGGTTTTGCAGCTTTCTCCTCAGTCGGATTCTCCTTCAATTTTTCTTCAGCATTATCGGCAGAATTCTTGCCTTGTTTCTCGCCATTTTGTCCCGCAGTTGGCTTTGCTGTTTCCTCTTCTTGACTTACTCCATTATTCTCCTTAGGTGGGCTTGCCCCAACCGACATATTTCCACTATTCACAGGCTCAACTTTAGGTGCAGTTGCTTCAACAACCGTTGGTTTGGTTATCAATAAACTTGGATATTTCGTTGTAACAACCAATGGTTGATACGTTGGTCCTGTTACTCTGCCATGGAACTGCAGTCTAGCATCTTGGTATCTGCCGCCAGCCGGTCTACGGTTATTCCATTGCCATGGATACCGTAAACCGAACGGGGCAAGAGTAGTTGCTGGTGGTTGCTGCACAGGCGCTTGTTGCTGTTGCTGTTGCTGTTGCTGTTGTTGCTGGGTTATTTGTAGTTGATGTTGTGCTTGCATGTGCTGAGTCTGTCCAGGCAAATCATCATCATCATCGTCATCATTATCATTGGGAAACCCTTGCATTGGTATACCAGTGGGGGCAGGCATAGTGGGGAGTGTTGGCATTGTTACACCTCCTACGAATCGAATTGGGGGCAAAGTAGCAGGGGCATTGGGGTTATAATTAGGGTTAACATTAATCTTGTTATTGAAGATAAAATTGCTTCCATTTTTGTTCGTCCAAGCGGAACGAATTTGTTCCCAATTCGACGCATTATTTTGGTCCAAGTAATAGTCACGAATGCGCCAGCCAGGAATTAGTTGATTTGCTGGCGGAGGCGTATGCGACTCTACTTGTTTGTGTGGCGGTTCAACGACTGGCGGGGGCGGCTCAATTATTGGCGGCTGGGCGCCCGCTGTGTCGTTTGTTTTGAACCAATCAAAAACATCAATTTCCTTTTCTTTGCTCTCTTCTTTGGGAGGTTCTGTGGCTGAAATAAAAAAGAGAATTCTGAGTGCGTTACCCTCCTCTGATTTACCTAAAAAATTACTTAGGTCTAGTTTTCACATCGTTTTTTGCCGTGTCGAATCGAATTGTATTAAAAACAGCAGAATCTGCCGTGTCTCAAAATCTGATTTAAACATGGTTTTTTGCCGTGTTGGATTAAAATTACAATGGTTAAAATGGCCATTTTTCAAAATGCACAAGCGCAGTGGCTGATCACACGTAGAAACCGCAGACCATGGCCTATAATTGGTTAATTAAACCCGGCAGAAAGACGATGTTTAAATCAAGTCCTATTTCTGCCGTTTGATACGACAGAGCTGGTGAACTCCTGCCGTTTTATCTATTCAAAACGGCAAGTGATTTAAACATCGTTTTTACATCGAATTTAATTGACACTTAGCAGTTTTTACCAGCATCTATTAAATTTGACACGGCAAAAGAACGATGTTTAAACTGGGCCTAAGTACTTGGCTGACTCTGAAGATTTGCAAGTTTTGTTTTTTGTATTTCTACCTGGTATCCGAAGGTAGTTTTAGAACACCGAGAAGTTTTCTGGTCCTTCCTCTCGATGTGACCACATCTCGTGATTCTTTGAGCCAAAAATTACAGAGAATTGGCGACTCTCCTCACTCTACGTAGCAAGTTCGGTAGGATGGGGACTCGAACAACCAATTAATAGCACCCACAAGCGTGCACTGAGAACTTTATATAGAGACTATCAATCCACATTTGAGGAACTTCTAGATAGGGTTGAGACAAAGACAATACATAAAAAGAACTTACAAAACCTCATGGTTGAAATTTACAAATCAATGAACCATCTCAATCCAGAGTACATGTGGAATTTCTTTGTTAAAAAAGATGTTCCCTACAACCTGCGGACAAAGGAACTATGCAAGCTCCCCTCAGTGAGTTCTCAGCGCTACGGAATAAATTCCTTATCCTTTAGAGGGAGTCTATTGTGGAACAATCTTAGTGATGACCTAAAATTGAAAACTTCTCTCATGAAATTCAAGAAAGAAATACGTTGCTGGGATGGCAATAACTGTACGTGCTACATTTGCACATAATTTAGGATAATTCATTAGGGTTTTTTATCTTTTTGTTATATTGTATATTGTATATTATAGATAGTTGGTGTCAATTAGTTGTTGTTAACTAGATCAAAACCACCCTCAGATTGGTAGTCATCTGCTAGTTGTGGTATTCATCTTGACATTTAAGAATTATATAGAATCAATGCACCTGCAGCCCTATCGAAGACAGCCCTATGCAAGATTTTCATTGGCTGATTCTTACAAATCAGCGACGGTCCGAATACCTGTCAAGATTTTATATGGCCTAATAAATGCCAGTACAGCTATTTTCATTGTCTGAAGATGAATATCAATCATTTGAAGATATGTTCTTCTGTGTCTAAAATCTTTCGATAATAAAGCTTCCGCATGAGCTAGGAATGTTGAAGCGCGAGCGAGACGAGCGCTTTTACTTTTTAGTTACACATAGAGGAACATCGAGATTTTTCATAGTTTGTCGATGCTTCGAGCATTTCAAACCTGACTTGCAATGCAAAGATGCTTTCTTGATAACCAAATGATCTATATCATGACTAAAATAAAGTAGGATTGCAATCCTAAAAATGAGATAGAATAAACATTGTTTCCTCTGAAACCGTTTTCGAAATATGTCTTTTTTCTACATGAACATTTTTTCAACTATCTTTTTCAAACTTTCAAATGTCGATCCGTCAAAAAAATACAAATTTCATGGCAGGGTACGGAAAGCATACATCAATGAAAAATACATTAAAATATATTTACCACTAGAATCTGCTTCCGGCTTCTTCTCTGCTGCTGCGGGATTCTCTGCTGCTGCGGGTTTCTCCGTTTCTGCTGCAGGCTCTTTAGCCTCTTCGCTCTTTGCAGGCTCTGTCACTTTTGGGTCCTCCTTCGGTGCAGGCTCTTCCTTCGCAACTTTGTCAGACTCCTTTTCAGTCTCTTTACCTCCGGCCTCCTTATCAGAAGCATCTTTCTCCTTTGCATCTTTTTCATCTGGTTTCTTCTCATCAGCCTCTTTTTCAGTGTCCTCTTTTTCAGTTGCCTCTTTTTCAGTCTTGTCATCATCTTTCTTATCACCAGGCATAGTCACGTGTCCAGAGGTTTTTGGCTCATTAGAAAACCAATCATATGGATTCTGCTGCAAACCAGTCGGCATTGCATTCTCATTAATGGTGTATTTACTTGCACCTGATTGGCTGTTGGACAAAGGTATTGTTTCAAAACCATTGTGCCTTTCACTATTAACAAAAGCATTTTCTCTCGACTCAACAACAGTCGATCCGTCTCCATTTTCATTTGCAGTTTCTTTGATAACATGAGGCCAATGATTGTCACCATAGCTTGCAGTGGTCACAGTGGCACCGTGACTTTCTGTTTCATCATGCTTTTTAGGAAGCTTCTTGATCTTAGCAGCACGAATGTCTTTCTCAGTATCATCAGCATTTGCTGGTTTCAAAGATTCGAGCAACAGTTTATCATTCCTGGGATTGAAGCTCTCTACAATCACTCGTTGACCGCTTTTATTGATTTTGAATTTGTCTGATTGATTTCTGGCTTTTGTCCTCTGCCGTGAACTTTGCACTGCAACCTCTGGCCCACGTCCTTTGGCACTTGTTTCCTTGGCTAATTTCAAATTCCTATTAGCGTGCACTCCAAGTTTGTTTTTAGCTCTTAAAGCCTTTAATTTCTTCTCAAATTTGGGTTGCTTGCTGAGAAAATCTTGTAATTTATTTTTATCTTGCAGCGTTAAATTTTCATCTTTGAATTGGCTCGCATTTGTAGTTGCTGTCTCGGGTTGACTTTTGTGGGAAACCTTACTAATCCTAGGCTGGCCAAATACTTCACTGGTATCACCTATTGCAAAAGTGTTTTGTGCTTTGCTGTTATCCATCTTTGATCCCCCAGTCTTTGATTTCATTTTTTCCGCATCCTTTTTCCTCTTTTGTTTGTCGATTACTTTCTCAACCATTGTCAGCAATTTCTCCTCGTTATCCATGATATCCGACGCGTCTGCCTCGGGATCCGTTGATTTCGTCGTGGGTGCTTCCGTGAATTCCTGCGTGAAATCTCGCGCATTACCCTCGTTCTTATCTTTCTCAAAATACAATTCCCCAGGAGTATCAGTTGGCGTGTATACCTCGAGATCACTCGGTGATCCCGCGAAGTTGGACAACTCGCTACCGACATCTTCTGTAAGTGCGTTTGTTTCGTGGTTTGTCGATAAAAGCGAATCGAATAAATTCGCCTCGCTCTGGTCAAGATTCTGCACAGCCGAAACGATAGGTGCATATGCTGTCCTCTTGTGGCTTTTCTCTTTAAATAACGACTCTTTTTTGGCACCACGAACTAGACCAGGCGTAAAGATTGGTTTCGGAATTACGTCTCTTCGTCTTTCGTCATAATATCGATCGTAATCATCGTCATAATACGGTCTGGCGTAATTTGGTCTATCGTAATATGGCCTAGCGTAATAAATTCGATCTCGTAAATATCTTGGAGCATTGAAGACTCGTAATGGATATGGTGCATAGATGCCTGCAATCGGGGCTCTAACAAGATGGTAGCCGTGTAATGGAATTGTTTGTCTCTGTGAAATTAATTTGTCTTCTTCTTCGTCTAGTCCTTCTCGTTTGTCAAGTTCTTCACGAGGCTCTTTTCCCGAATCATGGATAATTTTCAGTCTTTTTGCTTTAATTTCTCCCCTTCTATGCTCAAAAGTTTTCCGCTTTTTAACAAAATAAGGTCTGTTTAAACGCTTCGTAGTTTTTACTAAGTGTTTAGGCTTCGATGACTCCTTCGCTTGGCCAGCAGTTGCCGCCCTCTTTCTATGCTTTATCTTTCTACGGCTTTCTGAATGAAAACCTTTCTTATGTTTTGAGTTATGTTTCGATGACTTTATTTTGTGTGCTATTTTGTCAAAAATGTTCTTCTTCGTAACAGAATGTGTAGCAGTACTCATTGAATTCGATTTGACAATCTGTTTTGAAGTTTTATTCATCGATAGTTTATCAATTTTCTTTGCTGATTTGGTAGATGAAGTTTTGTTTAATTTGCTACTATCTTTACTTTTAATGTTTCTTTTTTCAACTTGCTTTGCTTCGAGATGATTTAAGAGATCTGGCATTAGTAATGATCTACTGTTTTGAAACTTTTCATCTGAGACACCTCTGTCTCTGCCTGTTGAAGAGAAGAAATTTAAAGGAACTGCTCATACATACATAAATACATCTATGATTTGTTAACGCAGGTCATAATGAAGGCAGCTTAAAAAGCGGATGTGGACCTGCAAATTAAAGATAAAAGAAACTGAAAACTTCTGGAAGGAAAATTGGGGGTAAAAAACATTTTCAAAATGTTTTGAAGGGGTGTGAAATGTTCAAGGTAAATTCTTGAGAACATATATTCAATGAGATGCAAAGGACTTTTGACTACCATATCTTCGCACAAAGGAAAGGCTACAGTCAAAACCCGCACATAAGAACCTAACATTTTGAACTCAGCCTGTTTAGGTTCTTATGCAATGAGGCACATCCAGTAATCAGGGTGTAGGTTCTTAACGTAGGGGACTATTTGAATCTAAATCTTAGCCAACCTTATTCACACTCTTGGCCCTATCCATTTCAACCCAAGATTACCCAGTTTGCCCCTGCAAGCCCTGCCTATCACAGTTCTGTAAGTAATGTTTTGGAGTTCACGAAAGAGGTTGATTGGCCAACAGATTACATTTATTTCCCAATGAATGAATGAAACGCTTTATTAAGAACCTGTTAAGACATCAACCTGAAATGGTTCTTATTTATTGGGTACAAAATATATCATTTCAGGCTGTAGGTTCTTAATAGATGAAGGTTCTGATGTGCTGGTTTTTTTTACTGTAGATGGTCTATTAATGACAGCCTTCAATTCTTCCAATATATTGGTATGGAATTTCAGCTCATTTTGCTGTACATGGCAGAAAGAAATGTTTAATAAGATTGTTCAACAAAAATGATTAAAATAGAACGACACAAAGGTAAAATGAACTCTTGAGGTAAAATGAAACTGCAGAATTGAACATGAGTTAATTCAAGCAAAAACAAACAAAGGAGAGGGTAAAAGATCACGACTTTCCATAAAAAAATTTCGCCGGGAAGAGCGAAGATTTTCCTCGATTAATCTCTCTTCTGTTATACATTTAAAGAATATTTTGATAAGAATCAAATGTATCGTAAATGAGAAGTAGAAGAAACTATTTCTCTGAGAAACAGGAAAGTTAGCGAGTTGAAACAGCTAAATGATAACGGCCTAAGATGAAGAGACCATGACTTTCACGACAAGATCACCTAAAACAGGTACCTCAAAGAATAGAAGCCCTTTCAAAGTAATAAAGTTTACGAAATCTTATGACCTTCATAACATAAAATGGTCCCTGGATGGGTCCATGAGATGACAAATAATTAATTGAGAAGACTCACGTAATTCTTGATTCAGCACGGCTGTGTGAAAACAACACGCCACCAAGCAATATGCAAAATACATTCCAAAGTTGAAGGACTTCGCCATCATGAAAGTCTCTGGTTAAATCATCTTTGATTCCAATCCATTTCTATGCAGCGGCGATCAAAAAAGTGCAAATTAGGGCAGTTTTTATCCAACTTCGCGTAGATTTTAGGCCATAATGAAAGTAATTCCGACAAACAGTAAATTAGATTCAGCTTTAAAACTATCAGCTACGGATTTACATCAAGTCGAAATCGATTGGTTTGCGACTTATCGTTGACCACGCTCGGTTGAATTGCCCCTTGCTAACCAATGGTTCGGTTTATGATACCAGCAAGTGCTCAACCTAGCTGTGTAAGTTTTGGGTAGGTACGCTTGCAAATGCATAAAAGCGTTCATGGTTTACTTGAGTATTTATGGGTTTGGGGTAACGCGCGTTTCGTTGTAATGTAGTCTGTGATGTACAACTTTTTAGGCCCGAAAAGGGCGTTCGCTAAAACCGTTCTTGTATTCATGAAGGCGTTAAACATAGTTCTCATAAGCTACTTTCAAACTAATTGATCTAAGTTGTCTAACCTACACCTAACTGAAAATATTGCTTCTCTCTCAGCGTTCTATTTTCTCATAAGTTCTACAAGTAATGGTTGCAACGATGTTATCGAGGAAAAGCTTCGGAAAGACCGCTCAAGACTGGGACCATTACCGTTGAAAGCAGTTTAATATTTACAATAAAATTGATTTCTTAAGTAGGGGAGTGAGTTGTCAAATTGATTTTAGATCAAGGCTCACAGCAATTGAAAGTTGATCATTGGCACCTTTTTAGTAGACTCATTAAATCGTAGTCTCAGCATCGCTAATTGAATTGGATGATTATCGCTCATACTGAGACTTATGACCAAACGCATCAAAAATAGGGACTAATTTCAGGATTACCGCGGCTTTTCCCGCGGACCCAATCATATCCTAGATAGGAATCACACGACAGAGCCCTCACAGAATCCAGCATTCTCATTGGAAATAAATGCTCTTTCTTAAGGTCTTTTTTGCATGTAAGCACCTTCTAATGTCCTAAACCTTAACGTTTGTATAGCAAAAGAAGAAAATCAGATGATACAATTTTCTGTAAAAATTGAAGTTCTTTGATGAAATTTAAAGCATTACGACATATATACAGTTTAGTAAGAGGTTTAGTAAATTAACTATTTGTTCAAGTTTCCGAAAAATTTTCGGCAACAAATATCTTTACTGGATTGCTTCACGGAACAATTACCAAAAATCTAAATTTACTCAATTTCATCGTATTCATGAAAAGTGTCATTTACGTGACAGCTGAAAAATTTTGGTTGTTGGGAAGAACATCTATTCCATTTCAAATTCTCAAGGTCAAAGGAACTATATATCTTTCTTGTTTGTTGGGTAAACATTTCTAGTTCTTGGAAAGGGTCCTTTTCACGCTGAGAAGGGGTATTTTACTGAGTGAAGAAGACAGTTTCAGTTATTTTAGAAACCTGGCAGCGGAAACTATTAATCTTATATTTTTCATGCCTTTAATAAAGTTTTGGTAGAAGGATATGACCTCCAGAAGGGATGAAGGCGTAGAAGGCCGGGGTTTGGGGGCTGACCCCAAATAAGGAGGCAAGTTTGTCGCATTTCAGGCTCCACTCGGGCAGTTTTAAGGCCGGTTTCCAGTCAGTGGAATTTTCCGAGCGGGCAGAAATTCTTTTGTTTACGAGAGAAAATGTCACTTTGTAATTGAATAGGAATTTAGGGTTGACTGTGTAAAATTCCGCCCGCTCGGCAAATTCCGCTGACTGGTAACTGGCCTTTATTCGATGAAGTCAGCATATTCATGCAACATCCACATTTAGCCTCCAAAACATTGGCTATCCCGTACCCTCGCGAGAAGCGATCAAAAACGGATCTTAGCATATTGCTCATTTTCGCAAAATCTTACTATGTCTGGAAGATATTCATTGTCTAGCAATTGTCACCACAGATAAAATCTGTGAAAGTATTTGTTATTTTATTCAATTCTCCTTTCTGCATTCTCTTTGGTGTTCTTGACTTCTTCTCGTTCTTTGCAAAGTTTTCTTTTTTCACATCGCCAACTTCTTCTCCTTTCAAATTCTCTTTCAAAACCACTCCCGATTTATCGGAATACGAAACAAGAGCAGAATCTACTTTTGAAACAAGATCTTTAAATTCCTGCAGACTCTCTTTCATGTCCTTATCATCCTTGGCCTTGGCCTCTTTATCATTCAAAGTCCTCGTTTGCAACTGGTTGCTAGGGTATTGATAATATTGCGGACTAACAGGAACCGGGATATTAGAACGCTGGATTGCTGTGTTCCAGTAATTATACGTATTTGGATTCCAACCGTTGTTTGGATAACCAATAGATGATCTAGCATTGTTATTGGTGCTCATAGGCCACTGGTAAAAGCCAGGCTGCTGTGGATTGTAGACTGAACGCTTTTTCTTTAGGAAAGGTTTGATAACTGCCATTCCGGATTGTACTGTTGAGGGTATTATGTACTTGAGTGCTTTTTCTCCGATCGATTCTGCCTCTTTGGCTGCGTCCTGGAGAACGTGTTGCAAATCTCTTCTCGTTTGCTTTGGAGAGCCTGAAGGAAGAATAGCATTACAAATTGTGCGAGATGAATCATATTAATTGTAGCAAAGTGAATCCATTGTAATTCTACGTGAAACGTACTTCAGATACAACTAACTTTGTACTAAATAGCGTTTCAAATTAGATGCATAATTTTCGTTTTTTCATTCAATATTATTTTATTTACACACGAATAAACCCTTCAGCAAATTAAAATATATAACATCAATTAACAATGATAAAACCTTAAGGATAAAAACCTACAGCCCTATAAACACTTAACTGTTGCTGTTCTTCCAGGGAGTTGTGTGTTTTTGAGTTCAGCTCTTCAGATGCGTTTCAAGTTGTTTTTTGAACGATCTGGTGTCGGTAGCTCATGAATTTCGAATGGCACGTGTGATTTGCGAATGCGCAAAGTTAATACTGGAAACACAACAATTGTTTTACTCGGGGACATTTTCACGTGACTTGAGGTATTTTTTAAGAAAACGGCAACTTTTAATTTCAGCAGAAGTGACACTAAACTGGGCATTATTTAAGAGAAAAGCCATCAAACGTTGAGTACTTTTATTGGACATGGGCACACTAAGTTTATCCATGTTTCAGTCTAAGAGATAATCAAGTTTTAGCTAGTTGCCTTTAATTAGCATTTATGCTTTCCTTAGCGAACTGAAGATAAAACTTTCTTATATTATGTTATAGTAATATATAGTGAACGATGAAGAAGAGGGACAACATCCACAGAGAGTAGGCATCGAGTTGATCTTTTGCGCTTTTTTATTTATTCAGTTATCTGCTAACTAGTTTCGCCACCTCGATGCCTGCTCTCTGTGGATGTTGTCCCTCTTCTTCATCGTTCACTATATATTACAGTAATAAATTTAATGGCTACAAAAGCATCTTTTCGCTTCGGGATTGAAGAATTACGTTTCAAAAATAGCTTCATAAAAATACACAATTCTGACAAGTATATCAAGCAAGATTCTGCTTGTGATAAGGATCAAGTAACGTATTGATTGAAGCATTGATATTTTGAAGGAAAAATTCTTTTAAAACGCACCAACAAATTGAGCCATATGTATGTAGAGAACGCAGCTGGGTAAGCGCAATGAAACATCGTAACGAAAGCGTAACGAAACAGCTGGGTAAGCGTAACGAAACATCTGTTATTTCAAACTCGTAAACAAATCAAAATTGCAAAAATCAAATACAAACCATTTTGAATAGGAACTGCAAGGCTATTTCCCACTATCAGCAGCAGTAACACCGCAAATCCACCTCGAAACGCCATCATCGTAACATCGAAAATCGCAACCGAAATTAGAAAGCTAAATAAAGCAAAGCGTGGGACTGTGTTGATGAACGCACCAGTGATTCTGTCAAACCATATACGGGTTGTTCCATTGTTTATGATTGATAGATCCTTTGTTTTGATGATTGACAGGTGACCCAAAGTGATTGATCATAATAGGAAATGAGCAAACGACCAAACAGAGCAGTCCAAAAAGAAAACATTTCCGAAACATGGTTAACAACAACCGATAAATTCGGAAGATCCCTGAACATTTCTCTGAATGAGACTGGATCAGGGACTTCAACTCATATTCCATATTGGCTAACGTGTTTTTAAGAATAGAATGCGCCTGCCCAGTTCCCTGACATAGTTATCACTGTGAAGTACTTTCTGCATTTGATAATAGACCTTTTAGCTATTCTGAAAAGAATCAGAATCGAGCGATATTTTGCTGCATTTTGTAGAATTTTCGAATGTGCACAATAGTGATAAAAGCTCTAACGCCACTCGATCGAACCTAGCGTATAAAAATGTATAAAAAGCTCGATCCAGGCTCTTTTGTAGAATAGCTAAAAGGTCTATTACGTTGCTAATAATAATGATAAGAAAGAAGACTGTTAACTCCTGTAAAAGAACTACAACCAAAACTTTCTTTTACAAGAGTTACCAGTTTTCTTTCTACAGATTACGGTGTTTTGTTGCGTTTATGGGTTTGGTAAGATGAGTCCATTGTTTAAGGATATTTTCAAATTTTGTACCACAAATCATTTATTTAAATAATAAGAATCAAAAATGATTTCTTACCATTTCCATTATTCAATCTCTTCTGGTCGAAATTCTCTCAAAATATGAACAGTCTTCAATTTATCTCCAGAATTGCAAACCAAGAATTGATTTTTCATTTGCTGAATAATTTGTCCTGGCATATAAACATCTCCCTTATATGGGCATGGGCGTGGCAATTTTACGTCACATTTTGTCTTCCTTTCATTGATTTCAAAGAAATGTTGCTCTCCCTTGATGCAGACAACTAGGGAACATCCTTCACGGAGTAGGACTAGGCCATCGTTTGCCTCTGTGCATTCATCAAGTTGTACACGCTGCCAAATTGTCATAACAGCGAAGAAGAAAGTTATCAGGAATAATGTTAATAAGTGTTTCCAGTAACTGCCAAATATCTGAAAGGGAGTATTAGGGGATATTAATGAAACTTATAATGGGTGAATGTGATGTGGCTCAAGGTATACACAGAGTGCTCAAGTTGTCACAAGAACAGCGAGCGTAATAGATATAATCAAATTTATAATTCTACTTTTGTAGATGCTGGTCCGTTTGATTTGATTTTGATGGAAATCTTTTTCGAAAACTGGAAATAGTTTATCTACATGTTCTGAATGACAGAGAGAGAACAGCTGAAATGCAATGCAAAGCTCTTTGCCTGGGTACCTTACCTGGTATTTTCACGGAATGGTCGGCTTGTCAAAATATTTGAGAAAGTTACAGACTAAGTTCTAGCACCAGAGCAAGACCGATTATGGCAGAGGAGCCTCTTAAGGGAATCTAAGCAAATATAATAAACCTTTGACAAAAAGAACCTTACAAAAACAATAGGCCGTGACACGTGCCACACCATATTTGGGTAACTGATCTACGTCAACAGGAAATTCTGATATCTGATAGGCTAGAATTGGACCGCATGTGGCTTCAGCCACTGTTATAAGCTTACATTCCCTTTAACAACTGAAATTAAGGATCCGAAATAAACTCGTTTTCGGAAGAAATGTGGCACATAATCACACATATCATGCTATATATTTTGAACCAAATGATCGATTCCACGAACAAATTTTGAAAGAATTCCATACTGAGTATCTAGCTCATCAAATACGTTAAGCAATAAACTGGCATTGAATGGGAAATCTCCAAAACAAGTAATAAACGACCAGCGCAAAACAAACAGCAAAATCGATAAAAACTTGTAAACAGCAGACAGGTATAAAAAACGTTTTCTTCGGTAGCGGTAAAGAGCTCCATTCAAGCATTGTAAAAACAGGCAAGCTCATGTTAAATTTGAACCTTAGTTGAAAATAAAACGAAAAGGACAACTCACATCTCGTTCCAGGCCCATGCTTATGTAGTTATCAAATCTTTAGGCCATCAGCAGCGCCATTAAATCTTTCGTGAATATATGATGTACAGGTGCCCTTCCTTCACAAGTCTGGTTGACCTGTCGATCTATACTCTCTTGTTAAATTTGATTCAGCTTTTCAGTGATAGGTAAAAGATCAATACTGAACTGTCAAATTTTATTGTGAAACAAAGATTTATGTTATTGCTTTTATCATTGCATTTCTAAAGCTACGCACAGGGGTGGAGGTATTTGAGGTATCATCTTTTTAGCCTTGCTTTATTGAGGTATCAAACATTTAGCAAAATATATGATAGGGTCTGAGTTTTTTGGAATACCGGGTGAGCCAGAAAAAAGTTCCCACTTTCGATAGGCCAGGATAAATCACACACTAGGCCAATTTTAGTTGTTTTTGATTTAAAGTTTTGTCAATATCCTATATCATTCTGGGGTATTTTTTGTAGATTTTGCGGATGCCAATTTATCGTTATATTAACGATTTCTTGAAATTTCTTGGCCTGCAGACTGCCCAAAAAGATAAAAAAACAGTGATCAAATTTTCTAAAGATTGAACTTGGCAGAACAAAGGGAGTGCTCTTCGAAATGACTAGGGACTTTGGAAATGGATAAGGTACAATCTGTCGCACGAGCGGTTGTTCAATGATTGCGCAAGTTGAATGTCATTTTTATCAATAAAACAGGAGTCTCCTTTTAAGGCTTTTTGCAACTTTTTTTTAGGTCAAGGGAACTCTCGGTTGTTTAATCATTTCTTTGAATTTCAATTTCTTTGAAGGATCAGGCATTGGACAAATAGAATCCTGTGATCTGTTGGCAGATACATAGATTCCTTAGCCAGTGAAAAAGAAGCAATTTAGAAACTAACATATGTAAATCTTATCAAAAATGATTAGCAAAATAAGTTATATTTACAAGTTTGAATGGTCTAGCAAACTGAAACAAATATAAATGGAATATCACAGTATTCTGCTATGAATCCTGAACTCCATATTTTTCATACACTGATGCATGGGGCTCAAATCTTTAAAAAGGTGGGTGTGACATTTTGCTTTGAATTGAATAGCTTGAAAGAAAGTTATGGTGGTTTGCCGTAGAGCTGCCATGGAAATTTTTTTGATATCTTGATTTTTCTCAAAATGGCCACAATTTAATTATGTTTGAAAAAATTCGATGAATTTTGATGATTTCGTAGCCTCAAATTTAATAAATGCGGCCATTTAGAAAATAAAGATATCAATAAATTTCCTTGGCAGATTTACAGCAAAAAAACACTAAGTTTTTCCAAACCATTTATTTCAAAGATAACTGTAATAGAATTTTACACTAACCAGTCTAAAGATATTTGAGCCCTATGTTACAGTATTAGTAATAGACGATTGCGTTAAAGATGGCGGTGAGGAATATAGAAACATTAAAGAATTTTTATTAGAATGCAATGCATTTTGGTAAAAAATTCCTCGCTGCCATCTTTTGCACAATCTTGCTATCTTCTATTGACAACAACAAATTGGCTGAAAAATATCATTTACCAATTAAATGGGGGTTCTTGTTTACAAAAGCTCCTTGTTGTTTATTTACACCAAATATTAAATGTTTTATCACATCGGATCAGGAAATAAGGCTGATTCTTCCAAATTTCAAACAACCTGTGAAAATCTCCATAATTATTTACACAATAATAATGAGGAAAATTTGCCTTGACTTGCAGGTGAACGCATAGCTCCAGCAAAGTAACAAATCCACTTTCAATTAATTCTCGCATCTGTAAAGCCATATAAGCATCCCTTGGCTTCAGCAAAAAGGTATCAGGGGTCATAAAAGGTGAAAATTATACTACACTCTGTTTGTTACAGAGCTGATGCTCAAAATAAAGCAGTCCTGGCAATGCTAAGTAACTGAGGTGCTTGTCATTATGAAGACCCAAACAGCTTTTTCAATACTTTTTCACAATTCACAATGCTCAAATAAAGATGAAACTCAAAACAAAGTTCATGGGAGTTGGGAATTAATTGTTAAAATATTAACTCTTTCGCAGTTCTTCTTTGCAAAGAAACTTCTATTGTCTCATAAGTTCTATCTTCTAATTATCCTCCCTTTTCTCTTTCATGAGAGTGTTATACAATAATTTGTAATTTTCTGCTTCACTTAGCGCTGTTTCCAAGTCTGTGCATTTCTGCTTCAGTGTATCAATTTCATCATACAGCTCTTCATTTTCCTGCAAAGTTTCTTCCAAGGCCAACCTTCTCTGCTCAGCAATTTCCTTGAAATATTGCTCTTGCGATGGTTCTGATCTCATCAATGCAAGGGCTTCTTCTGCAAGTTGATCTGGTTTGCGCGTGTCTTCAAGTGGCAGCCATTCTTCAAAATCTGTCTGTGTTTCAATAGTTGCAGTGGCAACCTTGCGCAATGCGACTAATTGTGTAGCTGAATGTGTGGCATCCCCCGACTTTGGTGGTGGTTGTCTTTCAACTTTTGGGCTTTCCTCTGTGAAAATTTCAATCTTCTTTTGCTTCAAACCTCCACCAAAAACAGCATCATTTCTCAATGCACCAACTACTGAGTTCTTACTCGAAGCAGACTGCTGTAACGTGGCAAGTCCTCGCCGTTTTGTCAGCTTCTTTATCGTCCTCCCAGAAGCAGGGGACTTTGTAGTCATATTAGTGGGCCTAAATGTGAGTCTACTAGATTTTTTAGAGTTATTATCGTTTTCTGGCTGACCTAATTCTAATGGCGGACGTACCTGATTGATGAACTGAGGTATGGTCTTCATTTTTGATGTCCGTTTTGCACTGCAATTTTCTCTATTCTCTGTATCTTGGTTGTCTTCGATTGCAAGTGAAATCCCTCGTTGTTCAACCTCCATTTTATTTTTTAAAATTGACACATTTTCACGTGCATTCGCGCCAAATTTGCCTTATTTGGAAAATGGCGCTCTGATCCAGACCCTTCTGCTCCTCCGCAAAATCCATCTATCTCCAGAAATACTGTACTTACAAGACCCATTTGGGGAGAGAATAGAAAAAACAAGGAGGAACAAAGAAGAGAAGAGTGGAAAAAGAAAGGAGGTTTTTTCTCTCCTCTCTCATTCCGTTAGTTTTTTCCTCCTTTCATCCCTTTCTTTTCTCTCCTTCAAGAAGATCAAAGGACAAAGAAAGATCAGCTTTGTAGGAAATCCAAAATTTGACAAAATTCAAGGGTAATTTGATTCTCGTGAACCTGCAGTTTGAATAGAATATTGCTTACTTGTTTTGTTTGTGCTACTATTTGAAACAACTGTTCTTGGAAATGAAGCAATATCATGATTTCAAAAAGAGTAAATACTTATCGAGGTACCCTCTGCATCCAGACAGCACATTTTCTGTACTTTGTAACAAAATTTTCCCATTATTCTGAACAAGAAGTTTTCAGAACTTGAAAAAATATACCTGTGTTAAGGAGAAAAGCATCACCAATGTCAACAATTCATCTCAAAATTTTCATTTGTGATCTGAGATTCTCGTTCGCTATCGCTACAGTAGAAGGATAACACAAAACAACGATGATTTTTTCATCTAACAGTCAGAGATCTATCAATCTAAAAATCAGAGATCTAATTTGAAGAAGCTTACCAGTTAATGTTTTGGGAACGAAATGAGAATTTATTATTATCCGCAATTCATAAATATCGTAGATAATGGAAAGTTACTGCAGCCCAGTGAATAAATTTCAAGAGTTTCTCTTCTCCTTTCACCTAGCAGTCAGTTTCTTTACGAAAACAATTTTCCCTCCCCCTCATAGTTACTTATTGATCAGATGATCACCTTGGCTTGAAAGAACTCAGACCTTCATGGGAAGAACGATTCAAAGCTCAAAAGTATTTCGTTATGGCACTAAGGAACAAAGAAATAAATACGAAGATGCGAATTTTCTTTAAAATATCAACAATTCAAAACACTGCAAGAATTTTAGTCGCTAAATCAACTTCGCTCATAACAATATTACAATCTTTCTGCATGCATTAAAAAGTATGTGATTCATAAAAATGGAAGAAGAAGATCGAAGACATCAAGGCTCCGTCGTCAAAATGTAAAAAAAACGATGATTTTTGCAGTTTTTTGAAAGGTGATATCACACAGGATTTTCGTATTTTTTTCAAAATGAGAGTTTCTGTTTAGGCATTAAATCATTGTACTTCACTTAGGAACAAACCAAACATTCATATCTTCTACGATTGCTTGGATATAAGTGGATTTTTAACGGTCACTTTTTGGTGGCTTGGGTGAAGCCACCAAACAAACTGCAGAGAACAATGGATGAACAATGGGTAATCGGCGACACGTGCGAGTTCACAGATTTGTTTACTGTTTGACGACGGAGCCCCTTTAAGGACATGGAAGAAGGAAATTTTATGACACGTCTAATTCTGAACAATCTTAGAGAAAATTTTCAAGCAATAAAGCCACCAGAAAATCCCAAGGGAACACGTTATGAGAAGCTTTTTTTTCAAAATTTGTGCAAACTTAGTGGATTAAAAGTTGGATCGCTAACACACAAAGAATAGATGTCAGCCACAAAGCATAATTTTTTTTAATGCTCACCAGAGTCCAAAGCATTTCCAAAAGCCAATGGTTAGAAATTGAAGGGTGAAAGAAAAGCTAACTCTGCTTCGAACAGGGGTTTCAAAGAGATCCAAATATTACAAGCACAGAGCTCAGACGAGATACATGATAGACCATGAGTAGTTAGACACTGCTGGTGTGCTCCTACGGAGGAGCGCTGGGTAATATGTATCTGCGGAGAAAATTGTTTATAGCACTGCGGAGGAGATCTTCAATATCTCCTCCGCAGTACTATAAAAGATTTCCTCCGCAGATACATATTATCCAGCTTTCCTCCATAGAAGCACACCAGCAGTGTCTAACTACCCATGGATAGACACTTTGGACCAACAGACACTTGAGTATACTCTTACCAAGTAGCAGAGACTAATAACAGTATGCAATAGGAAAATATATTAATATACTATTTCATCACATTGAAATAGTTAACATTACAATTCAGTCATTATATACAACACAATTTCCAGTATAAAAACTGATCTATCCGAAGTAGAAAACGAGTATTAATAAAAATCGATGATTTGAACACACAACAAACACAAGATTTCTTTAAACTTTTGCTGAAGATATCAAAGTTCCAATTCTAAATTGTAATAGCATATGAGACAGGCTTCTTCAGGTACGCACTGTTTATGATAGGTGTGGCCTAGAAGGAAATATATATATCATGATTACATCATTCTATTGAACCAAAGGTATTTAAAAATTGCACAACCCCGTTTAGAGTACTTATAGCATCCCATCCCGGGCCGTCCAGTTACTTACATTGATACCATATTATAGACATTCGTAAAGTAGAGTTTTCTTGGAAATTATTTCATGTTGCGTCAATTTAGATATTACGATGGTTATAAGTGTTTTGAAAATTTTTCTGAATTCCTAAAAAAGATGAAAAACACTCCAAATCTGGAAGTATCGAAGATTTTTGAAAAGTCCAACGATAGAATTGTAGCAAAACAGCTGACGTTTCTTTGAGACCATTCGGTGCAAAGAAATAGGTCATTAAATTTTACACCAACCTTTTTAAAGATTTGGAACCTTTGTTAATACTTACCACACTCAAATACGATTAAGCCAGCACTTGCAGACGCACCATGAATGCACAGCGGAAGTGTACAACAGGGACAGTTAAGACTAGAAAAATAATATAAATCACATGAGATTCAGGTATTATGTATTTGGCTCTGAAATAATCATATGTTTTATTTGACGAAACATACCGGGTGGGCTAGAAAAAACTTCCCACCAGGATAAATCATATATTGGACACAATTCAAATATATTTGATTCAATCTTTTATTAGGATCTTACATTATTCTTGGTTTTTTTAATCGATTTCTCAGATGCCTACTTTTTGATAAATTTACAATCTGTTGATGTCGCCTCAAACTAAAACAATTACTTATGGCAAAGATAGTTTATCTTTTCGTGGTAGCATATTGGGGAATTCCCTGCCTAACGATACAAACAATGCCACCTTCGTCTGTTCCTTCAAGTCATGTATAAAAAATGGAATGGAGAGAATTGCCGTTGCAAAATATGCAAATAGGGTAGCATAGGTTCCAAATCTTTAACTCGGCGTAAAAAGGTGGGTGTAAAATTCAATGACTTATTTCTTTTGATTGAATTGCTTAAAGGAAACTTTAGATACTTATCTATAATCCTATCGTTGGACTTTTCAGAAATCTTGAATATTTTTCAAAATTACAGTGTATTTTAAATTTCAGCTCATTTGAGGATGTAACGTCATCAAATTTCTAAATCATAAACCAGATGAGTGATATAATTTTGCTTGATACCATATTGTAGGCATTCATAAACTATGGTTTTCTTCGAAATTACTTCATATTGCGTCAAACGGTTTAGAAATTACGATGGTTTTAAGGTTTTTTGAAATTTTTTGTTGAATTCTTGAAAAAGAAGAAAAACATTATAACTCTGCAAATATTAAAGATTTCAGAAAAGTCCAACGGTAGAATTATAGAGAAATAGCTAAAGTTTCTTTGAAGTCATTCAGTTCAAAGAAATAGGTCACTCAATTCTACACCAGCCTTTTTAAAGATTTGGAACCTATGCTAAATAGGGTATTTTACGTTACTATTCATGAACTGTAATTTCTTTTAATCCTACAGATAGCTGGTCTTTATTAGTTCTTGTGTTAGAGCTATTTTCTTACAACCAACTTTAAAGAATTTTATAATAATAAAAATAACAATAATAAAATAGGTCACAGAAGTTTACATCCACCGTTCTACACCGATTTAAAGTTTTGGAACCTACGCCCACATTGAGTGGTGTTAGACATACCTTGACAAATTGAGATTAACACCCCATTGACTTGATGTTGACGATTCTAGGCTGTCATCAGTTGACGAATCATTATCATCTATTGTTGAAGCATCAAATGTCTCCATGCTGCCACTTAACTCCTTATTCTTTAATTGCTCAATCTACGAAACAAGAAAGCGAACTTTAGCACAACATATTGATATAAAAGTCCGTCTCAAATTAGATGTCACCTGAGATTTGCGATAATGCAAAATTCCTTTGCAAAACATTTCCGTTGTTGTTATTCGCAGGTATTTGCAGGCTTAGTATACACACTGGCAAGTTTTGTTGCTCTTCTTGCTTTGTCTCTCGTAATTTTCATTCATTTTTAGCTGACTTTTCTTTCGTTTGAAAAACAACGGTTGAAAACATCAAACTTCGATTTGTAATCTCGTAAAATGAAACCCTTGCATGCTCGCACTTTGTTTTGAAATGTTACACAACAAATTTAGCTAACGATGAAAGAAAATAACGAGAAACAAGGCCAAGAGGCGAATGAAGCTTGCCAGTGTATAAACTGAACCACTCGCTAGTCAATTTGAATAAAATTATAGTTGATTAACTCGCTGAAAAGTGTTCTGAGAACCGAAGGAACTTCTTGCTACAGGTAGCAATGTTTCCACTGACAATGGGACTCATGCTTTTGTTTTTCTTCATCAAATTTATCAGATTTGGACGCTCGATCCAAACCTGTTTTCTATCAAGTAAAAAGGTCTCTTAATGATTACCTGGAGACTGTGACTTACATTCTTTTCAAGCATCGATCGATTTTCACTAAATGCTTCATTGTTTAACTTCTCCATGATCTTCATTGCAGTCAGTCTGAAAAGGAACGTTATTGCTAATTATTATCAATCATCTCTTGTTACAAAAAAGGCATCATGCTTTGTGGGTCAACAAAAGGACTCATAGGCGTTGAATGTGAAGTAACACTACGCCTTCCTATATAAAATTAATTTATATAATTTTATATTAATTTATAGTAATTTTATATAGGAAGGCGTTGTGTTACTTCACATCAAACTCTCGTATTCGAACAATTACGCAGTACACAAGTCAACAAAGGAAACACAATGCAGCCGTAGAGAAGTGCAGCAAATAAGACACAAAGGTATTACAATTAACTATTTTGAAGTTTTACACTTATTATCGTCCAATCAACCGCCTGGGCTTCCTGTTGATCGCCCATGATAAAATTTGCAAAAATAAGGGAAATATCAACTCATACCGTTGTTCCATTTCTCTGTCTGAAATCTTCATACAATCATGATAAAATTCTGTCGGAAGCTGGAAGTCTTCTTCTTTGAAACTTCTCAGTACCTTCAGAGCTTCTTTGCAGCCTAATTCTCTTACCAGTAGCCTAGCTAGCGATTCGTTAGTAATGGTTGTGGTAAAACCTGGAATGGCTGGTCTGCATTCTCCGGACTCATCGATCGAGTGATAAATTAGGCTGCAAAGGTACCTGAGTTCGTCTTCCTGTATGCTGAATGACTCTGAAAGAATATAAATTTGTTTTCATACTTACATTTCATAATCATTTATCTATACACGTATTTTTTTTATAAGAAACTAAGGAATTGGCCCAGTACTGAAAGTTTCTTAAAATCATTAGATTTTCAGTACTCAGAGTTTCTTACGAGTTTCTTAAAGGCTCCATCACAATAACGATGCTCACTACCTGTGCCCTTGTGAACATTTCAAAACAAGGTTTTTGAAGCCTTTCCAATGTTTAGACATTACTGAAGTACCTTACGAGTAATATGATACATGAAACAAGTGAAAGTAAAGTAAAAACATGTCAAGGATTTCCTATATCAAAATAAGTAGTTTCTTAACTTATATTTTCCCAGTACTGGAGTTTCTTAATTTTTTGGCGATCTGAGAGTTGAGTTTCTTATGGGCAGTTTCTTATAAAAAAGTACGTGTATTTCATATTCATATTTAGAATAGTAGTATCATGGCAAAATGAACTAATTGATGAATGATTGCAGCAATGAATCACGTAATAAACTAATCGATGAAACAAAGACAGATTTTGTAATACAATAGCAACAGTTGCGTTTGATTGACACCTCAATTCAAAACAAACAAATGCCCCGAAACTAATGGGGAAAACTCTCACCTTGTGCAAGCGAAAGGTGGTTTTTAAGAGAAGCTATGTGCTTCTAACGAAAGAAGGAGGGTAAATCTAAAGATCTGTCTGGCAGATTTTGTTTATTTGATTCAAAAGCCGAGCAGAAGGCATTGTAATTCTCGCGTAATTAGGGCTTAAATGAAACGACTACAGCACAGCTCCTGAATCAAATAAACAAAATCTGCCACCCAGAACTTTACACTTCCCCTTCTTCTCTCGTTGCGGCTTTGTTTGCTTTGAATTACTTGATGAGAGAATTTCCTTTGTCTGCATTCGCTAATCGCTTTGAATTGAGGTGTCAATCAACTATTGTATTAAAAAATCTGCCCTTGTTAATCGATCAATCAATCAATTACTACACAAGTCAGTTGATATATCACATTCCTGTTTTCATGCTATTCCAGGGAAAAAAAAGTTAAAAAATAAATAAAACAAACTTTTTTTTTACATCATATAAAACCGGTTGAACTTTCATAAAGCAGTCATTTTGGCACTCATGATGAGTAAATAATTGACTTTTACTATTACAAACTAATTTTATTCTAGTCATATTATCTTTATCAAAAAAGTCGATTTGGGCACCATGTATCAAGGTAGATTTTATTACCAGCAGGAATTAAACGAATAAGTGACATAAGATTGTTCTCGTATCTTTTTTAACAAAAAAGTTGCTGGACTTCCCAAGAAAGTCAATTACTAAAATTTTTCACTGAATCAAGCTTTGCTTGTTCAGAGATTTCGATTAAGTCCTGACTGAAGATGATTGTATGTTTGATACTGATTAAATTTAAAGGGGCTCCGTCTCCAAACTTCGTTCGAAACGATGATTTTGCAGTTTTTGAAAGGTAATATCGCTCAAGCTTCTCCTCTTTTCTTCAAAATGAAAGCGTTATTTTGAAGAAAAATCCTTGTACTTCACAGATGAACAAAAATGTTCAGGTCTTTTATGATTGTTTCGATATAAATGGATTTTATACACGGCCACTTTTTGATGGCTTGGGTGAAGCCACCAATGGACATATGCGGAGTTTACAAATGGACACATGCGGAGTTAACAGATTTGTTTACAGTTTGGCAATGAAGCCCCTTTAAAATGCATTTGGTAAATCACAACAGGAAACCGTCAACGTTAATTCATACCTGTTTTAACGTATTCATTCAACAGTGAAAAATCTCCCAACTGGTTTAGAATTTCAAAGGATGATTTGTGATGTTTTCTGTGGCGGTAAATTGCTATGCAACCATTCCAATACCTTCAAATGAAGCAAAACATTACTTAAAATCACATGTCAATAAAACCTAAGCTACTAATTGGCTAAACTCAATCAACAGCCGCCAAAGATTAAAGCCTTTGGCACCAACTCAAAACAATTGCAACGTGAAAACACAAATATATTTACCCATATCTTCGGCACAAAGACAACGCTCTTTCCACCAAACCAGACATCGAATCCTGCTCTTTTAACATCAATGCAATAATTTCATCAATAAGATCTTGTCGTTCCCATGGCAACAAATGAGCACCTTTCCTTGCTGCGTTACACTCACAAAAATATTCTTTTATGTTGCTGCTGTTGCATCCATTCTTTAGTGAACAATACAAGGCTGTCATGGCAACTGTTACGTCATCAATAGGATTTGAAGCTGGTTTGATGCGTTTGATTGTTGAAATGTAACTCAGGAAATGGCCTACCGATCCACGATGCTTTGCATTTGACATGTAAATGAGGCTAACCTCCCATGGACTGATCTCTTTTTCAGTGCAAACATCAAAGATAAGGCTCGACGATGATGGTAACAGCCTTAAAGAAAGAAACATGTTGCCAGTCTTAATATCGAAGGGAAAAGAAGGAGGGGAAGCTAAGTTTCTCTCTCTCCCTTCCTTCCTTTCTTTCTCCTCCGCCAGGGTGGTACTGGGTGAGTAAAAACATAACATCAATTCCTGTTTCAAAGGCCACTACTCCTTGGATATGAACAGCATGATATTGACAAAAATCAATTATTAGATGGTGGAAATGTTCAAATCCTTTTTGAAGTCTACCTGACAGCCAGGTTAATTTTCCCAAATCAGCAATTTCTAATAGATATTGTTTAGCTGAAGGTACAGGTCTATTGCAGGATTTATTAAGGGGTATATCTGGGGTATAAAGGGTATATAGTGTACGGATAGAAGAGGGCCTAACTACTCAAAGAAACAGGCATCTGTGTGGTCTCTCGCGCTTTTTCTTTTCCAGTTCTGACTAGTTTCGCCCACTAGGGCATCTTCAGAGCAACTGAATAAATCTAACAAGTCAACCTGTATTTATAGCAGAAGAGTTTAATTAAAGTTAACTATTGTCCATATAAGGTCCTTCCGGTTGAAGTTTCATCCTTCCGATGCTGTTGTTTTGCTTGTTCTTCGTTTTCCTCCGATCTAACGAAGGGTATATATAGTTGTATAAAGGGAAGGATATAAAGGGTATATATAGTTGTGTTGAATCCAACAGTTGAGTATTTATTTAGTTGTTTAGTTGGCTGTGTATGATGACTTCACCAATTCACCAAAAAGTGACTCTCTATCTATTTTCCTTTCCACCACAAAGTGGTGCATTAGAAAATAACATATCCACTATTGATTTCCAATATCATTGCCTTGATATCCAGGGAACTGTGACCTTGCTAGCGGGAATTGTCTTTATTGACACACCACGTGGTTTAATCGGTCGAGGTCTTTACCTCACTTTCTGTCATTAGTACTTGTTGGGGAGATGAGATACGATTTGTCAGAGGAACGTCATGTGTCCCCCCGTGCAGTAGGTTAAAGCTCATGCCCCCGTCAGAGTTCCAACCCGAAACGCTACTGCGCATGAGCATTGACCCACTTCACGGGGGGGGGACACATACATTTCCTCGGAAAAACCGTATCTCGTCTCCCCAACAAGTACTGAGACTTGGAGCAAGTCAACATACGAAGGCACTTTCTCATTCAGCTTTAATCAGATAACGAAAATAATTGAAGAACCGCAATTTGATAAACAAAGACGTAATCACCTTTTCCACAGTATTTATCCTGATGCAATTAAAATAAGCACAAAACGTGAATATCGTTAAAAGATTGCAACAGCGGGAATCACGATAAAGACATTTACAGACAAATACAGCGACTAATAATCCAACTTGCATTGATACTGTAAAGCATAGGTTTCAAATCTTTAAAAAGGCTGGTGTAAAATTGAGTGACCTATTTCTTTGAACTGAATGACTTCAAAGAAACTTTAGCTATTTCTCTATAATTCTACCGTTGGACTTTTCTGAAATCTTTAATATTTTCAGAATTAGAGTGCTTTTCTTCTTTTTCAAGAATTCAAGAAAACTTTTCAAAAAAACTTAAAACCATCGTAATTTCTAAACCGTGTGACGCAACATGAAGTAATTTCGAAGAGAACTATGGTTTATGGATGCCTACAATATGATATCAAGCAAAAGTCTGTCACTCATCTGGTTTATGATTTAGAAATTTGATGACGTCACATCCTAAAATGAGCTGAAATGGAAAATACGCTGTAATTTTGAAAAATATTCAAAATTTCTGGAAGTCCAACGGTAGAATTACAGATAAATACCCAAAGTTTCTCTTAAGCCATTCAATCAGAAGAAATAGGTCATTGAATTTTACACCCACCTTTTTATGCAAAGTTAAAGATTTGGAACCTATGCTATACTGTAATGTTATCAGAAAATAGATTTGGACCACAGAATTGTCTAAATCTGTGGCCTGTTAAAAATTGTATGAAGTACCGGGTATCCCAAAATGATGTATTATCATTTGATTGCTTATTTTTCCATAAGTTATGGACCAATTTTCAAAAACTTTAATCTATCCGATTGCCGAAAGGCGAAATTGTATTTGAGGATGTTGACTGTGGTTTAGGCCGATGTCTTCATGTCGAAAAGAAGATCGATAAATTATCATTTGATTGCTTATTTTTCCATAAATTATGAACCAATTTTCAAAAACTTTACTTTATCCGATTGCCGAAAGGCTAAATTGTATTTGAGGATGTTGACTGTGGTTTAGGCCGATGTCTTCATGTCGAAAAGAAGATCGATAAACCTGCTCAAATTCAAGCCTTAGATGGTATGAAAAAGAAACAGCCTTCTTTCCCAGTCAACATTTTAGATGCAATGCAAAAGGCTGAACTTATATGTCGCTCAGAGAATATATGTCGTTCAGGGAATACTAATTCAGTTAATATTAAATTTAGAGAATATGAAGACGAGCATATATGGTACGAGTTCAGCCTTTTGTATCACATCTAAAATGTTGACTGGAAAAATAGGCCGTTTCTTTCTCATGCTATCTAAGGCTTGAATTTGAGTAGGTTTATCGATCTTCTATTCGACATGAAAACGCCGTGGTAAAACCAGAACCAACATCTTACAATGCAATTTAGCCTTTCGGCAATCGAACAAAACAAAATTTTAGAAAACAAAATATAAAAATAAATATGAAACAAAATATAAATATAAATAGAATATAAATAAAATAAACAAAATATCAATTGTACCTTCTGAGACATGAGTAGAACTGCTCGACACTGGATGAACTACGAAGAATCCTTGCTATCTTCCCATTGTCGTTATTTGAAATTGCATTTTTCTCTTCTTGACTGAAGCTTGTATCTATTTATGGAGAAAACGGTGACCGTTAGCAAAAACAAGATAATAAAAATCCATATAAAAATCGAACTTTGAGAAGAAACTAATCAAATTATCCCTGGCATACTGCTTTCTAGAAATTCTTTCCTCAGAAGCATAGGTTCCAAATCTTTTTCTCAGCGTAAAAAGGTGGGTGTAAATTCAATGAACTATTTCTTCTGTTTTAATGACTTGAAAGAAACTTTAGATACTCATCTATAATTCTACCGTTGGACTTTCCAGAAATTTTGAATATTTTTCGAAATTACAGCGTATCCTACATTTCAACTCATTTGAGCATGTGACGTCATCAAATTTCTAAATCATAAACCAGATGAGTGACAGACTTCTGCTTGATACCATATTGTAGATATTCATAAACTATGGTGTTATTCGAAATTACTTCATGTTACGTCAAACAGTTTAGAAATCACGATGGCTTTAAGTTTTTTTGAACATTTTTCTTGAATTCTTGAAGAAGAAGAAAATCACTCTAAATCGGAAAATATCTAAGATTTCCGAAAATTCCAACGGTAGAATGATAGAGAAATAGCTAAAGTTTCTTTGAAGTCATTCAGTTCAAAGAAATAGGTCACTCAATTTTACACCAGCCTTTTTAAAGATTTGGAAAGCTTTCCTCAGAGAGTTTTGAGTAATTCCTTATATAAATAAATATCTGCAGCAAAGGGCTCCTAAACGTTTAATGCAATAATTGTGACCATGATTCACGGGAATGACTATAACAGAAAATAACAAGTAAATTCAATGCAGCAAAACTTAGATGAATGTCATCAGTCTAGAGACGGCTTTGCTCTACGTGATTTTTCGTTGTACTCTAGTATAGTGTAGTGTCTTTTGGTGTGGTGTGGTGTTGTGTTCTTTTGCTAGTTAAATTAGATTATTGTTTATATTCATTGTAAGATTCATTCATTGTGGGGACTAGATGACCATGTGTCTTTTCCCGCTATGAATGGCTCAGATTATTGCATTGTAGTTTTTCTAGTACTTGATGAAAAAAACAAAACAAAAATGATCCACTGTGTATTTTTGAATCCAACAATTTGTTAGATTTGCGTGTCTCCTGCTTAGATCACTCTGCAAAGGTTTCCATGAAATTATAAACTGTACAGTAGTGCTACGCATATAAGAAATATAAATTTAAGAAACACAGACACTGATTTTCAAAATAATGCCTCATTTCATAAGAAACTTATTCAGGTCTAAAAAAAGCTTGTTTCTTATTTAAAAACTATGTATTGAAACCTTGGAAGTTTCTAAGCTTTCCAGTTGAATTTAACTGTACCTATTCAAATAAAAACAAGAATTTTGTATGCAGACTAAGCAAAAAGCACCTTTCTGGAATAATTGCAGCATTTCCTGAAAGTGAAAATTTACAAATACAATTCAAAATATAATCTTTTGTATCACAATCATAGAGCTAATGTCTGCGTAATTGATCGATAGTAGGTGATTTTTGTGCTAAGAAACTTTGCCCTGATTTGTAAGTTTATCTCATTTTATAAGGAACGCATCAGACATGAAATTAAAAAAGTTGTTTCTTATATGCGGGGCATTACTGTATATCGTTATAACCAAAGTTCATATACCTTCTATCCTATATGACTGCCTCATTTTGTTCCTTTCACACAAAACATTACAAACTGCAAACAAATTCACATTTTGATCACAAGTTTAGAGCTCCTGGTCTTTACAATATCTCTACGTTCTTGACAAATAGCTTGTGAACCACGTTCTGGCAAAGCTATACGAAGCACAAGCTCTAAAAATGGTGCACGAGCGAGTGTGCACCTCAGGGTTGTTGATGTTGCTCGCCAAACCCTAAAGTACCTAACACAATGACGAATTATTTGCTCCTGGGCTGTCCCTCTCTTACGACTGTCATTGGAACAGTTTGAATTAAATTGTAACTGCCATACATAGTGGGAGCTCGCTGACTATAAGTTCTTTTCCACTATGGATGTAGACTTGCCCCAAGTCTACCTCTTCAGTCTGTCTTACCGTTCCCTTTTCGGCTTGACGGAATATTGGAATGGTGGATCCAAGGAAATTGTCTGAAGACTGAACAGATAGACTTGGGGCAAGTCTACTATGGATGGCACGAAGTTAATCAGCCTTGTTGTTTGTAAATATCTTTTAAATCAATAAAGAAGAAAAGGCTCAAAAAACGAACGAGCACTAACCTTCTAAGTGAATAAGAAATGCAAGCCAGGTCCTCCATCGACATCCTTGTTTCCAAGTCAGCACAGTCCGGATTTTATGCAGGTCTAATAAATGGAAATAACGCAGTACAAAACAAGCACGACATAAATCTTCAGCGCAACTATGACAGTTTTTAGGATCATCAGATGAGCATAATATGGACTCTTCATTTTCTTGCAAAAACGTTCTTTTCTGTGGCGTCGGTATTTCAACGTATTCTCTGAGTGTCGAGCTTGTAAGACGCTTGATTTGTCCTCTAATGCCTCTTGTTTCATTCGCTTGATTTTCTGTCCTTGGGCTAATCTTTTTTGCCTGTAGAAATCGCGTTGCCTTTTCATTCAAAGTTTTACCATTGGGACTGTTCAGGACGCCATTTTCAATAATTTCATTTTTGATTGGCGTACTAGCACCGTCGTCTTTACAATTTATTGTTTGCTCATTTTCCATAGTTCTCACTCCGTCAGCTTCTTTATGTTGGCCTAAATTCATTTCCGAGTTATCAGCTTGCATATCTTGTCCTTGATTTTCTCCATCTTGTTTCACAGTTTTACTATCCGTAGACTGTTTTCCAATAACTATATCTTTAGATCCATTTGAATTACTATCAAGAACTTCAGTATCCTTCTTCAAATCTTCATTACAAATAAAAAACGATTTCCCAGTACTTTGACTACTGTCTTCACCATGACTAACAAGCAGTGGACTTGAACCTGATTCCTGCGGGACAGCATTTTCTTTATCTTCGACTTTAATATCTTTACTATCGTCTTTATTGAGTAATTCGTCTACTTTTTGCCTGATACTAGCATGCGTGTTTTCTCCATCAATTAACGACACTTCTAAATGACCTAAGTTCGAGCAAGACACTGGAAAAATACCAGCTTCGAAACACAACACAGCTAAATTTGAAATTTCACTGAACGCAGCTCCCAGATTTCTGAAAAACTCTTCTCGCGTTCTCATTATCAAAATGTCTGTTTCCTGTTGCGTGAAAATGTGTTTCCTGTTTTTCGTTTTTATGTTATTTGCCATTGTTAGAGCAAAGTCTTCTACTGTTTCATGAAGTTTTTCTGCCCAGTCTTGGAGGATCTTTCGCACAGTCTTTGAATTGAATAAGACACGAGAGTCTCGCAGCTTGTTCCTACAAAAAAATTTATCATGTTTCAACATTTGATTTACTGCCTGACTGACGTTTCAAATACGAAGATCCCACCAATTCCATTGGTTAATTGCAATTTTCCCGCGGATTTCCCGTTGCCTTGTATAATACGATACAAGGACGCATTTTTGTCACCGCAGCAACTGATTTAGGCCTATGAGTTTTACAATAAACTCAGGCGATATAACAGTAACAAAATGCGTTTGACTTAATGATGTAAGTTAAAATTAGAAGCTGTCAGGTAATAAAACTCATACTTCCAAGTTTTGTAGTTGTACAGGAAAATATGAGGCCCGGAGGTCTTAAAGCACACATGTCACATTAGCAATTGGCTAATACAACAAACAAGGTTGGAGTGGAATTCCATTGTTTCGCGACTTTTTATTTCTGTTTCATGAATTTTTATTGCAATCAAAATTCAGCCTCGATCCTGTGCTTTGTAATAAATAATAGAGAGAATTGTATTGCATGAACCAATCAGCTTCATGACATATTGCCTTTAAAACTACAGAATGAGGTTAGTTAGCATGGGTATGGTACATAAAATCCCCGCACATAAGAACCTACAAAATAAGAACTTAGAGGAACAAGGGCAGATTTTGTAATACAATAGCATCAGCTGTTTTAATTGATACCTCAATTCAATTAGCGACTGTGGACAAAGAAAATTCTCTCAACCAGTAATTCAAAACAAACAAGGCCGCAAAAGTTGCCCTGAAACCAGCCCTGAATTACAAAAGGTCACCTTTGAAATGAATAAAGGATTTTGGATGCACGTGCATTTTTATAAGAAACTGCTTGTAAGAAACTCGACTGTCAGGTCGCTAAAAGATTAAGAAACTCGAGTGCTAGGAAAAATATTCAAGAAGTTTTAAAAAGTTTACGAAGATAGATGCAGCAAACATAAAGGTTGTTGCTGAACTCGTAAGAAGCTCGTAAGAAACTTTGAGTACTCCAAATTTAATAAATTTAAGAAACTTTCGGAACTAGCTCAAATCCTTAGTTTCCTATAAAAAAACACGTGCACTCACCGACAAACAGCTGTTATGTCTACAAATTTAGGAATTGATCTCAATGCTTCTTCTGATACAAGCAAACAGGTACATTTATCTTGATTTGTCATAAAATTGCTTTCATTCGCCACTGCAAGCTCACCAGACTTTACATCAAGAGGTGCAGGAACTTCAGGGTGGATGACTTTACGAACAAGTTGTTTCGCCTTTTCGATAATCGTAGGGTGTTGCGATGATGCATCGATATTATCGACAGGTCCTTGTGTGTTTGATTGGCTGATGAACTGCGAATCTAGCTCATTTACTTTGTAAGGGGCTGAGGCCAATCGTTTTATCTGTGAAAGATAATTGTCAAAGATCATAACTCAAAATCAGGGTGAGCCAGAAGATTTTTTAGGCCAAGTTTAAAAACATGGTGCTTTCACCGTGTCGAGTTTAATAGCTGCTGCTAAGAACTTCCGAGTGTCAATTAAATTCGACATAAAAACGATTTTCAAATCACCTGCCGTTTAGAATAGATAAAACGTCAGGACTTCACGAGCTCTGTTGTATCAAACAGCAGAAAAAACGACTTGATTTAAACATCGTATTTCTGCCGCGTTTTTAATTAATCAATTCTAGGCCATGGTCTGCGGGTTCTACGTGTGATCAGCCACTGCATTTGTGCATTTTGAAAAATTGTCTTTCTAATTTCAATACGACATGGCAAAAAACGATGTTTAAAATCAGATTTTTAGACACGGCAGATTCTGCCGTTTTTAGCACAGTTCGATTCGACACGGCAAAGAAACGATGTTTAAACTGGGCCTTATACTGCGTCATTGAATCAATAACAAAGATTTCGTTGCAACTATTTTGTTTCATATGTCAAGAAGCATATTTAGCATGGAAACGATATCATAATTCTTGCACCCTAAAATTAAGAAACAAGTTCAGAAATGTTCTGTACCGAAAAAGGAAAACTTCCATGCGAAATGAAGAAACTTTTGTATTATTGGCTGAATCATCAAAGTTTTATAAAAGAAAGCATGTTATCATTATTGTGGATTCTTAATGATAAATGAATCCGATCGATAGAATGAGCAATGAGCCGAGATATGTCTGTCACCTCCGTGCTAGACCGTAGGTTGCATAAAGCAAAGCTTCGCTGTATATTCTATGCTACTGTAGGTTGCATAAAGAGATCCTAAGATTTTGGGGATTTCGGGGATTTTGGGGCATAGCAAATCTAGCAGAACTCCAAAACATGAGTTTTGCATTTTCAAACGTTTGCTCCAAGACAGGATAGACCGTAGGTTGCATAAAGCAAAGCTTCGCTGTATATTCTATGCTACTGTAGGTTGCATAAAGAGATCCTAAGATTTTGGGGATTTCGGGGATTTTGGGGCATAGCAAATCTAGAAGAGCTCCAAAACATGAGTTATGCATTTTCAAACGTTTGCTCTCAGACATGACAGATCTTGTACATTCTTTGAGACATCTACCGGTACGTTCAGTCAAGTTATTCCCTTTGGGATCTAACTGATACTGCAGTACAGTACTGCATGCCGAATTGAGACCATATTCGCTGCAAAACAGATTAATCTCATACGTAGCAAAAAACACTTATTGACTTACATCTACGATTGGTGAGTATGCACTCGCAGCATCATATGACAACAGCCTTCCACGATAACCCTCTGGAAATAAAACCAAAATGGAGATGCAAAGAGGAGTTTGAAAAGACTGGTGTCCAAAAAAAGTACTCCTGTTTAAAAAATCACCAAAAACTGATTATAAAACATTTGATAAAATTTTCTTTTTCAATTGCTTTGTCAAAGACCCAAAAATATTCACAGGTGACACAATATTTGCTTTTGATACAGCAAGGTAAAAAAATTTACATGTTGAAAAACCTTATCTTGAGCTATTGTTTTTAGCAAAATACTCAATCTTGCCTAAGAGTCAAATTTTCAATTTTTTTTTTATCATTGAAGCCTCCAATGATAGTGCGCAATTATTTCTGTCATTTATGACCAAACAAGATGCTTTACACGCACAAAGAAACTGATGTGGCAATCATCAGTGCTTCTTTTGCAGTATGATTCAAAACCAGGTGGCCCTAGAAAGGACTAAATTTTCTCATTTTTAAACCACTTACAAGATCAGCTATGTCTTGGAAAATAATTTGGTTTTTGATCTACTTGACAAAAGAAGAAAATTGAAGATCGGCCGTGTAATCAAATTTTGATGATTTTTCAAACGGGAGTACTTTTTTTTGGGACACCTGGTAGTTTCATTCGCACAAACAATCATCTTGTATGCGTGTTGCACAATGTTTAATTAAATACAAACAAATAACAGTATAATTGCGCTTTGAACAGAGTCCCGGGGGGTAACTTACATTTCCATGATACGGGTTTGTGTCATTCAAAGCGTAAAACTACCACCCATAAATCCGGAAAAATTTCTGAAAAGTAGACCCATAAATCCGGAAAAGTTTCTCAAAAGTAGACCCATAAATCCGGAAAAATTTCTCAAAAGTAAACCCATAAATCCGGAAAAATTTCTGAAAAGTAGCCCCACAAATCCGGAAAAGTTTCTCAAAAGTATACCCATAAATCCGGAAATTTTCTGAGAAGTATACCCATAAATCCGGAAAATTTTCTGAAAAGTATACCCATAAATCTGGAAAAGCCGAAAAATTTCACCCATAAATGAAGATTTACAAAATATCATACCCATAAATCTGGAAAATATAAAAAACCCCCGGAAACAGAGTTTTATTTTCTACGACGTTTCGGGCTGAAACCCATAATCATCGGCACCTGCACCCTGAAACAATTTTAGCAATGCGTCATGCAGGCGTGCATAATGTTCAAACCTGCCTGGGAGCGGTAGAAATTCTCTGAAAACCTGCCTGCATATCAATTTTGTACAGCTAGGGTAGAGAGGCCTACTAACAGAACCAGTAATAATGCAGGTATCAAACAGTAAGTTTTTACACATGGAGCAACAAAACGGTTAATCATATATTCAACAGCAGAACATGAGCAATTTGTACCATTTGTTTGCTATTATTTATCATCTTACTGCAAATACATTTCATCAAAAACTATTTTAGAAAAACTGCCTGCAAAATATTGCTTTGGAAAAAGCTGCCTGGGAACTTTGTTCCCACGATCCCATGTTTATGCACGCTTGGATCATGGTTATTCTTATTCTTGTTGAAAAAAATTCAAAACAGACACATACCATAATTTGGGGCTTTGTAGATGTCGTCCTTCTGCGGTGACTCAAAATCTAAAAGAGTAAACAATTGAGGTTAACGGTTAACAATGTAAAATAGAAAACCGCATGTAACATTTGTATATAAATGATATTAGATTTGGGCATAGTTAGTATGATTGTGTGCAAACCTCAAACCATTACAACGAGAAACTGAGTAGATCTGTGAAAATCTATGTAATACATCGGGTGTATACATAATCTGAAACACCAAAAAGCATGTATTTAATAGTCCATCCTATATCTTTTTCAGCGTATCAAACTGCCATCTCTACCAATTTTCATACTGGTATCACAATTTGCACGATTCGCCCATATTTTGGTGTTACCAGTCCTCACTAAGAGAGAGAAAGAACAATTTATTTACTATTCTCTTTTTCTCTTTACGTTCTTTTTTACGGAGGGAGCGTTGCATTTGGAGGTCAAGAAAATACGGGAAAGGGATCCGTCAGAAAGATGTCAGGAAACAGGCGTTGAGCCTATCTTTCTTAGGCCTGATATCGTTTCAATCTACAGTTAGATAATAAGACCAAGAAAGGCACATACCAACTGTTACTATCTTCGCTTTTCTTCTTCGTTTGGTGTTGAGAGAATTTTGCCTGAATGAATTAATGAATGAATAAATGAATCAATCAATAAATCAACCAATAAATTAATCAATCAATCAATAAATCAACCAATAAATCAATCAATCAATGGATAACATACCAACATGCACCAGCATACAGGTTTGATTGACTCCGAAATTCTCGAAAAACAGTAAATCTAGTACGTTCGGAAGGCCTTCTGAACTTTATGCTCCAATACACAGAAGGGCAAATCTTTATACCGCACCATCCATTAGGATGCTTGCTTATGAGACTGCAACCTCACTGAATGTTTTTAAAAAAGCAATAAAGGGTTAATTTGTTTTCTATTGTAAACATTGTATAATTGTAAATAGGCTTTTAAGATTATGGTTTTTTTCTAGTGATATATTATTTTCAACTGCATATTGTAATTAAGTTTTTATCGGAGGACTCCTTGAAAAACAGCTTCTACAGAAGGGACAAGCTCCTTAAAAGAATCAAATATGAAATATGCCTCCTGACAAGGCTCTCCTTTGTCATCATATTTAGCTTTGCGGTTAAAAATTAGATATCTTTCAAAATACTACTGCTCAAAATATGTTTATATTTATATTAGCCGGAGAATCAAAATATATCTCCGAAATTCTCCATGGCGCTATTTTGTCATCTATCTCCCAAAAGAATATAATAACTTTTATCTACTAAATCATGCGATCCTTGCCACAAACACACAAAACAAAAATATAAAGATAAGCAAGAGGATTGAATATGGTGACGTTTTGAAAATTAAGAACTCCAGTACTGGAAAAATATAAGTTAAGAAACTATTCAGTTTGATATAGGAAATCCGTGATACATTTTTACTTTACTTTCACTAGTGTCCTGTATCATACTACTCGTAAGGTACTTGAGTAATGCCTAAATACCGGAAAGGCTTAGATAACCTTGTTTTGAAATGTTCACGAGGGCACTGGTAGTGAAAATGTAGCCTGCGTGCAGACTCGACTATCCTAAAGTCTACACTTTAGGATAGTCGAGTCTGCACGCTAGTGAAACTGAAGATTGTTATGGAACCTCTAAGAAACTCGTAAGAAACTCTGAGTACTCAAAATCTGACAATTTTTAGAAACTTTCAGTACCGGCCCAACTTCTTAGTTTCTTACGATAAAAAATACTCGTAGCATACCGGGTGCAGGGCACGAAAACCCACCCGACCATGCGGCCAGGCGGTCGCAGGAAATTTTCAATCACAATGTCCTGCAGGAAATTTTCAAAATCAATCTTGCTTCATGTATCGAGCTCTGTTTTCTCATTTCTCGAAGAAAATAGCTTATAAAATCAAGCAAGTTGCCTAACGTGGATTGTATCTCGTGCACAGTTTTTATGAATATTGTATACGACAAATATAAGAGAGGTGCAGAACTTGATTTTTGCTCGTGCCTTTTAGAAATCATAGATGATTTTGTTCATGGTTTTCCAACCTAATCGGCTCCAAACTTCCTTGAATTTACTGTCCACCATGTTTCATTCGCATTTACAGAAAAACCAGTTATCCGTCTATTGCCTATCGTTGGAACGTGACCTCTCTTTAAGAAAGCTCAATATTTTCACTTTTGTGTTTTTGCAGGAAATTTAGGCATGATCTTTGTCTGGTCGCAGGAAGGGAAATGTTTTTTATGCACTGACCGGGTGTCCCAAAAATATGCAACAGATTTGAAAAATTCTAATGCAAACTGTTTCATATTCATTATGAATTTTTGTTAAAATCTACAATAATTGGGCATTAAACAGACACTTTCATAAAGATTTCTGTCTATGCACCTTGTGCTTATTTTAGTGACCAAGATGGTTCTTTACTTTTTCTAAAGAGCCCCCTCGAGACTGGATAGTTCATGAATCACAACGGATTCCTTTGTTACAGTTTCTTAATCAAGTGGTGTGCTTGTCCGTAATCCTGTTGAACAAATAAATAAATAAATAAATTTTGCCTTGCTTTTAACTTTGCAGATTACTTTGCATTAACGCTGGTGGCTCTGGTTTTGCCCTGACAGCAAATTTTAAGTTTTTTGATGTTTAACTCTGCAACCAAGTCACCAATAATTCTGAAAAAGATATCAAAATTTAAATTTAATCTAATCATTGCAAATTCAGATAAAAATTACTATTTGATTATTAATTTGAAACAGTATGCGTCATAGTTTTTTAAATCTGTTGCATTTTTTTGGGACACCCGGTAGCATAGCATAACATAACACAACATAACATACCATACCATACCATAACATAGTATACCTTTTCGGTAATGAAAAACCATCGGTTGGACCAGCAGCTCGTAACTCAACATTCCCCATATCTTTGTCAGAGGCTAAATTCTCCGCTTGCTTGCACTCCACTGAAGTCTGCAACTGTTTCAACGGGAATGGCGCTGCCTCTTTGTCCGATGAATCAAATGATCTCCTTAATAACAATGGTGACCTCGTGGCACGTGTGTTCCCAAAACGAGGCGAGTCTAGATCAGCTCCTGGTTGAGAGTCCACAGACTTCCTTGAGAGTAAAGGTGATCTTTTATCTCGTATGTTTCCAGCACGAGGGTTGTCTGAATCTAGTACATCGTGTAAGGCCTTTTTCATAAAACCTGAAGAATATAATATTAACACATTGTAAATAGGATTTTAGATTGTAATTAGGTTTTTATATTATAGTTTTTAGTATTAATTTTGTAAATCAAGTTTACTTCCCTTGAAAATCAGCAACTGCACATAAGGGCTACCCTCCCTGTAATTAAATATATGAAATGAAATGAAATAAGAACTACGTCAAAGAAGGACAATCTTCTCTTGAAGTCTAGACAAGCTTAAAGTATCTTTAAAAAATCGTTTAAAAATAGATAAGTGTGGTCAGGTGGTTACAATAAAGGAAAGGTCTGTTCAGGGTTCAGTGTACAAACTTTCACAAAAAAATTCTGTTTTATGGCAAATCACATAAAGTTCCCTTCGATCAATTCAGTTGAAAGAATGAGGCATTTTAGCCATTTAATTTCAAAGTTTTGCAAGTACAGTAACGATAAAATCTCGATTCTGGTTTTCCGCACTTAGTGAAATCAGATCAAGCAAAACCCAAGAATTTCAGAATATGCAGCAAGGATGAATTTTGTAAACAAATGAATCTGCCTCTAAAAGGCTGGAATTGCTCCAAGTCTCCAAGTCTCTCGCTCTTGATCAATAAATACGGGAGGGAAAAGGAGGAAAGAGGGGAGGACACGCGGAAAGGAAGAAAGAAAGAAAGGGAAAAAGGAAAGGGAAAAAAGAAAGGGAAGGAGAGCGATTTACCTTTCTGAAGAATATATTTCACACCTCTGAGGACACTCAGTCAAATCAAAATAACAGAGCCTGTTCAAGACAAAGCGATTTGACAGCCTCAATAATAGATTTCACACCTTCGACGCAGCCGACCATAATGTTTTGCTTCCTCTGTTTATTTTGATTTGAATGAATGCGCTCAGAGGTGTGAAATTTATTCTTCTGAAAGGCAAATCGCTTTGTTTTATCAGAAACCTGAATCTTTCGTTTTAAAGGGGCTGGGTCACGTAGCCGTAAACAAATCTGTTATCTTTATAATCAATATTGTTGCCCGCACGCGCCGGCACGCGCCCAATGTGTTCTGCACAGATTTTGGTGGATGGGGTGAATCCACAATAAAATTACTTCTAGAAATCTATCAATATCTTTGCAACCTTACAACATATGGCTGTTTCGTTTGTTTCTCTCTGAAGTTCAAGAGTTCATCTTCAAAATAGCGCTTTCATTTCGAGAAAAAAGTGTAAAATCTGTGTGATATGGCCAGTCAAAAAAACTGCAAATTCGTCGTTTCGAAAGAAGTTTGTTTACTTTACGTGACCCAGCTCCTTTAAAAGATTTGCCCTTACTAGAGCGAACATAGTTTTTTGCTTGGATGTGCTGAAGCTGTGGAATCTATTCTTCAGAACCGAAAATCGCGTTGCCTTGTCGGAGACCTGATTCATTTGTTTAACGAAATTCACCCCTCCTAGACTTTTCTGCGTTCTTCAGTTATTATCGATAAGTACGAAATCACTGCCTCTCTATGAACAACGGCTGGCTGGCAAAGTGGTAGGCCTCTGAGGCTCTCACGCACACAAACCCAGTGCAAGATCCTTTTAGGGCTGCTTATTCTTTTAGCCAATTCTTTCTTCAAGTCACAAGCTGCACTGCTAGTTTTAATGATAAGATTTAAGCTCGGTTTTTGAGAAATGAGAAACCATTTATATCACCGAAATTGGCAACTTTATAAATATTCAGATTGCACATGACAAAGCTGTAAACTATCTATTGTTTTGATTAAAAATGCATGAGCGTTCACGCTAAATTTTTAATATTTTTGATATCAATAATTAAGCAGGTTTGGAATCTGAATAATTTTATCACGAAAGTGATTTTAAGATTTCGAACAGATTTTGCTTTATACAGGGGGTCTCATAGAAAGCTTCCAAGTTTCAACAGGTAAATAAAGTAAACTATAAGCACTTTGATGCGAATGGAAATAAGCATGACGTTTCGAGCATAGCCCATATTCCAAGTTTTAAACTGGCCAAATCCTATTGATTTGCCTATATTTTCAATTCATCTTAACATCATTGACGGACTTGCTCCAAGTCTCCTCCTCTTACACTCCTCTTGGAGCAAGTCCACACCAATGACAACGCTGCAAATTAATCGCTCAAATCTTTCGGATCATTAAAAGGTGGTTGTAAAATTTCATGACATTTTTCTTTGAATCGAATAGCTTGAAAGGAACTGATGGTACTTTGCTGTAACTCTGCCGCGGAAATTTTTCGATATCTTCAAGTTTTTTTCAAAATGGCGACAATTGAATTATTTTTGCAAAAATTTATGGAAAAATTTTGAAAAACTGTAAATCATCGTAAACCCTAAACCAATAGAGGAAAAATTACACAACCTTCATTAAAACCATAGTTTATGAAGGAGTACAATATGGTGGCAAGCAGAAATCTGTAGCTTTTCTGGTTTATGATTTAGACATTTGATGACGTCATAGCCTCAAATTTAATAAATGCCGCCATTTTGAAACTAATCAAGATAACGATAAATTTCCACGACAGATTTATAGCAAAAAACTCTAAGTTTCTTCCAAGCCATTTATTAGAAAAAAAGTGCAATAGAATTTTACACCGACTATGCTTGAAAGAAGTTGGTCATAGAATTTTCACCAAGCTTTTTTATAGACTTAGAACCTATTAGAATTAGAAATGTAATAGAATTTTACACCGACCTTTTTAAAGATTTGAGCCCTATGTTAGGAAGGACAGGGTTATTGCAGCAAAAATGGTTTCAATCTACCTGTTGACATTGTAAAATGCTGCTTACAAATGCTGAAAAGTTTATTCATATTTGACGACCGTTGCCCAATTTAAACAAACCAGTGCTCATTTCGTAACTGCCGTACTATGCTTTAGAAAATGCTTTATCTGCTTTGCTATGACGAGAAGGTCAAGAAATATCTAAGTTTAAAACTGGGAAGCTTTCTGTGAGACACCCTGTACGTTTTCATTTATTGATCGACTGAAAGAAAAGCCTAAGACAGTGACCCAGAATGGCAAAATTCATTTTCTATGCTGGACCACTGTGCATAATCTAGCATGCTTAAAGGGGCTGGATAAGAAACTGTCGAGGAAATTTTTGATTTGGCTGTTTTCAGATAAGCTATCTTATTGCGACTATTCAACGAAAATTCAAAATAAATGTCTCCTCTTGTAGATTTGCCTTTGCATTTTCTTCTGATACAAATTATAGCTCCATATGTTTTGGGATTGCTGTGATATAAATGAATTCCCAACAAGTATTTTCGTTGATCTTTCACCCAAAGACCAGCCTGTGTCTAGATAAGGATCTTTCCTTTTGAATTTAGCTAATTACAAAGGAATTTCTCCTTTCAAAATACGATATTTGATGCACAAACCATGGGTTTGTTTACGTATTTCTTATCCAGCCCCTTTAAAAGATCAAGTTCAGAAAAATATCACCACAGATATTTTGGAAATAAACCAGGTGACCCAGAAATTTTTTCACACGGCAATTTCATCGTCTGTATAACAGAAGGTGTACAGTATCCATTTTAACATACAGTATTCATTTTCAAAATATAAGTATACATGCAAAATGAAAGTATAAAAGTTGAGAAACGTGACGAAATTCTGACATAACACACTTCATAAATTCACTCGTAAGTCGATAAAAATATGACCGATTATAATCTAAGTTAGCAAGTTAACCTACGGAATCTATTAGAAACTAGCAACCTACGGGCTTACAAATATTGCAACCCTTTAATTTTGAATCATCCGGCATGTGCAAAAAGATTCAAAAATATATAAATAAACAAACCTGTCGAAACAATTTTATTGACCACAGCACTTGTCGCCCTTCTCAGCACACTATCAACATCAATTTGAGGCAGCCTTGAGAAACTCAATCTACTGCTAGTTTCACTTATAACCTCGCTTTGATTCGATCTGACGTCATCATTGTCCTCGACTCCAGAATCATTGGGTGTCAAAGAATCATCTAGGCTGGGCATACGATTCAAACGTTCTTGTATTTCAGCTCGAATTTGATCATGTTTTGATTGGAGATTGGTGATCAGGTCTTGCAGAGATTCGCACAGTTCCTGAAATTAAACTGGAGAGCGTTAATTATTGAAGGTATCAAATGTTTTCATTAGAACCTGCTTGATGTGTTTCCATGAATAAATAAAGACAGGTGGACTTATTGCCTGATTCCTTTATTTCCCTGTGATAAATTCTGCTGAACTGACCGAAATAATATCATTCCAGTTAAAGAAAACAGGACAAAGGGACTCATGTTAGAAGTCTAACTTGCAGGTGGATTAGATTCTATACAAAGCGATACATATTACGCAAAGGCAAATGCTCATTCACAGTTATTTATAGTTGCCCTTTGGAATGGACTACTTATACTCAATCTGAGTAAATCTGAGTTCCTCAAACTCAGTTCCACGCCACAGTAGCTTCCCTTATTTTCACGCATCTCTGCAAGCACGCAGGACTTGATCTTTGATTATCTGCACGTATTATTTTTTATAAAACACTAAGAAATAAGCCCAATTATAAAGATTTCTCAACGTTATCAGATTTTGATTACACGATTTTTTTGTCAGAAACCGCTTATAAGAAACTCAATTCTGAGATCGTCAAAAAATTAACAAACTCCAGTATTGGGAAAAGATAACATAAGAAACTAATTGTTTTGAAAAAAATAAAAGACATCTTTATTTTCACTGGTTTCCTTTATCATATTACCCGGGAGGTACTCGAGTCATGTCTAAACACAGGAAAGGCTCCAAAAACGTTGTTTTCGCATGTTCATGCATATTCTGGTCGTTCTTGGACCTTTCAAGAAACTTACGTAAGAAACTCTTGAGTTCTCAAAATCACATATTCTTGAGAGACTTTGAGTAGTGCCTCAAATTCTTAGTTGAACGGTTTGCACAAACCGGTCAGATTTTCAGAGTAATGAATATTTTCATTTTGTCTCTAAACTTTTATCATCTGCGTGAAATTAGCCTGACTAGTAGACGAAACGAGAATACAAGTTCCTCCTTTGGTCCGAGTCAGGCTACGTGAAATGGGCATTATGCGAAGGCGCAGTATTGAATGTCAGTAGTACCCATAGACTTGCTCCAAGTCTCGTTCGTTATCGTATTCGGGCCCACTCGGTTGGTCAGCAAGTGGAGCGAGCGAAGCGAGCGGAACGGGCAGCGAACGAGACTTGTGAAAGGTGGGTGCTCATGAATAATTAATGAGATTCTTGATGTAACCAAGGCTGATTGAATTGCAAAGAGCGTCAGGGGGTTGCACTAGCCAACAATTGTTACGAGAGTTTTCTTATTGAAATCATGACATTCTGTTATTCAATGAAAATATGAATTACAATTGAACGAATGACGTAGTTTAGGTTAAATTCAAAGGGGATTACTTGCATGTTATAAAAGGCTATTGAATATTCAGTCTGTCAATTGTGGAAGGAAGCTTTTTTCAAACTATGTTTACAGTTTGCACGAACGAAGTTTAGTGATCATTTTATTTCAATGGATACAAGTCACCTAAAGACCATATAAAGAGTTTGCTTCATCAAAACGGACAGAAACATGAGTTTTACAAAATCCTTATAGAATACCTACGGGTTCAAATGAGAATAAACAACAATTTGAAGCCACAAAACAACCGGGTAAAAGTTTTAGCCTATTAAAAAGAGAAACAGCCCAAGAACATTATTTAGCGTAGTGAGACTGAGAAGTTGACAGTTCAGACGCTTGTCATTTTTCAAATTTGCATTGCTTAGGACAATTTAGATATCTAGGGTATTAAACGACAGACTTTCCTGAAGCAGCTGGTTGCAATGCAACACAACGTCCTTTCCTTGTAACAAGCCAAGCTGTTCGATGTTCATGACTTATTTCGCAACTTCTATGGACTTCTTGTGGATAGAAATTACAATGTTCTGAAGATTGGCCCAAGAATCCGCTTTGCTTCGCACGCAAAGTATCCCCCCCCCCTGTCCAAAATAGCTCTCTCTCCCACGATCGATTTCCTTTGTCTTGTGACATCTTTGATTGGCTAGATATAACTTCAAAAGCTGCCGCACCGGTCAAAATCTTGACCGCTACCAATTAAAAATCTCATTAATTATTCATGAGCACCCACCTTTCACAAGTCTCGTTCGCTGCCTGTTCCGCTCGCTTCGCTCGCTGCACTTTCGCCGCTCACTGCCAACCGAGTAGGCCCGAATACGATAACGAACGAGACTTGGAGCAAGTCTATAGTACCCATGGTAGTACCCACTTATCGATGATCAATGCAAGTTATCTTTTCAATGCAACGTAATGCTCGCTAATTGAGTGAGGAAAGCAGTCAGCAAGCCGGCGTTTGTTATTCAATACGAATATTGTCTTACTCATAAAGGAATTTAGTGTTGCGCAAGGGAAGGAAATTCTGACCCGGTCACCCATTCATTTCGAGCTTCTGACCCGGTCAGAACTCGGTCAAACCCGCTCAAAGTTGCGCAAGGCAGCTCCATAGGTTTTACAGTACTTGTAGTCAAACACCTTACAATATGCTTCAGTATTGTCAGTCAATAGACGTTCGAAGTTTGTCATTTGCGATCTCCAGATGGCTGCAAATCTGGAAATCTCGAGAAATTCGTGCTGTTTTTCGTGATAATGCTGTAGAAAGATTTACTATGATATATTCATGGATACAAAATTATAGTGCACTTATTGAGGGTAGTTTCAGGCATAAAAAATAAGAAACCTAAGTTGTTGCATGGCCGTAGAATTGCATTGCTACAGGATTTATTGAAAGTAGGCGTTTTATTTTCAAAAGGGCGTTGCCTAAGAAGAAAGGGCGTTTCCCAAGAAGCAAAAGGGCGTGGCTCAAAAATTTTTCCGGGGGCTTCGCCCCCGGACCCCCAATTTTGTTGCGCCTTCGGCGCAACAGGCCGGTCACCGAAATCGCTGGATCCGCGCCTGCTTTCTTAACAGGGTTAACAGTTTCTTACAGAGGGTTCCTCAAATTTTCGTTCTTTTCGTCGTTTGGGGCTTCCAGTGCGTTCGCAAGGGGTTAGCAAACATTTCAAGCTAATTCCAAGAAACCATGCTCCTGTCTAGATATTGATTAAGTAAAATTGAGTAGAAAAATACAAAAAACAAACGTATTTTTTTTATAAGAAACTAAGGTCCGCGACTGGCAGGAAGTTTCTTAAATTTTTTGGTCATTTTGCTACGAAAAGTTTCTTACGTGTTTCCTGTATCTTTAATGCCGGAAGTGTAGAATTAATTTAGCTTTGTCAGGAGGGCTCCCAAACTACGTAGTAAGATCTCAAAACAACTAAATAACATGATCCGCACTCAAAATAATGTCCAAACAGCTGCAATAACTGTACAGTGTCAAAACATTTCTGACTGCCATAGTGGGAAAATTAAAACTGTAAATTACAAAAGTTTCTTAGCTTTTTATATCCAGGTAGGGTTGTTTCTTAACTTTCGAAAAATTGAGCCTACCGTTTCTTATAAGCGGTTTCTTATTAAAAAAAATGAGTGTAATTTCCAAACAGTTGCTCTAACTGTACAGTGTCAAAACATTTCTGACTGCCATAGTGGGAAAATTAAAACTGTAAATTACAAAAGTTTCTTAGCTTTTTAAATCCAGGTAGGGTTGTTTCTTAACTTTCGAAAAATTGAGCCTACCGTTTCTTATAAGCGGTTTCTTATAAAAAAAAATGAGTGTAATGCCCAAACAGTTGCTCTAACTGTACAGTGTCAAAACATTTCTGACTGCCATAGTGGGAAAATTAAAACTGTAAATTACAAAAGTTTCTTAGCTTTTTAAATCCAGGTAGGGTTGTTTCTTAACTTTCGAAAAATTGAGCCTACCGTTTCTTATAAGCGGTTTCTTATTAAAAAAAATGAGTGTAATTTCCAAACAGTTGCTCTAACTGTACAGTGTCAAAACATTTCTGACTGCCATAGTGGGAAAATTAAAACTGTAAATTACAAAAGTTTCTTAGCTTTTTAAATCCAGGTAGGGTTGTTTCTTAACTTTCGAAAAATTGAGCCTACCGTTTCTTATAAGCGGTTTCTTATTAAAAAAAATGAGTGTAATTTCCAAACAGTTGCTCTAACTGTACAGTGTCAAAACATTTCTGACTGCCATAGTGGGAAAATTAAAACTGTAAATTACAAAAGTTTCTTAGCTTTTTAAATCCAGGTAGGGTTGTTTCTTAACTTTCGAAAAATTGAGCCTACCGTTTCTTATAAGCGGTTTCTTATAAAAAAAAATGAGTGTAATGCCCAAACAGTTGCTCTAACTGTACAGTGTCAAAACATTTCTGACTGCCATAGTGGGAAAATTAAAACTGTAAATTACAAAAGTTTCTTAGCTTTTTAAATCCAGGTAGGGTTGTTTCTTAACTTTCGAAAAATTGAGCCTACCGTTTCTTATAAGCGGTTTCTTATAAAAAAAAAATGAGTGTAATGCCCAAACAGTTGCTCTAACTGTACAGTGTCAAAACATTTCTGACTGCCATAGTGGGAAAATTAAAACTGTAAATTACAAAAGTTTCTTAGCTTTTTAAATCCAGGTAGGGTTGTTTCTTAACTTTCGAAAAATTGAGCCTACCGTTTCTTATAAGCGGTTTCTTATAAAAAAAAAATGAGTGTAATGCCCAAACAGTTGCTCTAACTGTACAGTGTCAAAACATTTCTGACTGCCATAGTGGGAAAATTAAAACTGTAAATTACAAAAGTTTCTTAGCTTTTTAAATCCAGGTAGGGTTGTTTCTTAACTTTCGAAAAATTGAGCCTACCGTTTCTTATAAGCGGTTTCTTATAAAAAAAAATGAGTGTAATGCCCAAACAGTTGCTCTAACTGTACAGTGTCAAAACATTTCTGACTGCCATAGTGGGAAAATTAAAACTGTAAATTACAAAAGTTTCTTAGCTTTTTAAATCCAGGTAGGGTTGTTTCTTAACTTTCGAAAAATTGAGCCTACCGTTTCTTATAAGCGGTTTCTTATAAAAAAAAAATGAGTGTAATGCCCAAACAGTTGCTCTAACTGTACAGTGTCAAAACATTTCTGACTGCCATAGTGGGAAAATTAAAACTGTAAATTACAAAAGTTTCTTAGCTTTTTAAATCCAGGTAGGGTTGTTTCTTAACTTTCGAAAAATTGAGCCTACCGTTTCTTATAAGCGGTTTCTTATAAAAAAAAAATGAGTGTAATGCCCAAACAGTTGCTCTAACTGTACAGTGTCAAAACATTTCTGACTGCCATAGTGGGAAAATTAAAACTGTAAATTACAAAAGTTTCTTAGCTTTTTAAATCCAGGTAGGGTTGTTTCTTAACTTTCGAAAAATTGAGCCTACCGTTTCTTATAAGCGGTTTCTTATAAAAAAAAATGAGTGTAATGCCCAAACAGTTGCTCTAACTGTACAGTGTCAAAACATTTCTGACTGCCATAGTGGGAAAATTAAAACTGTAAATTACAAAAGTTTCTTAGCTTTTTAAATCCAGGTAGGGTTGTTTCTTAACTTTCGAAAAATTGAGCCTACCGTTTCTTATAAGCGGTTTCTTATAAAAAAAAATGAGTGTAATGCCCAAACAGTTGCTCTAACTGTACAGTGTCAAAACATTTCTGACTGCCATAGTGGGAAAATTAAAACTGTAAATTACAAAAGTTTCTTAGCTTTTTAAATCCAGGTAGGGTTGTTTCTTAACTTTCGAAAAATTGAGCCTACCGTTTCTTATAAGCGGTTTCTTATAAAAAAAAAATGAGTGTAATGCCCAAACAGTTGCTCTAACTGTACAGTGTCAAAACATTTCTGACTGCCATAGTGGGAAAATTAAAACTGTAAATTACAAAAGTTTCTTAGCTTTTTAAATCCAGGTAGGGTTGTTTCTTAACTTTCGAAAAATTGAGCCTACCGTTTCTTATAAGCGGTTTCTTATAAAAAAAAATGAGTGTAATGCCCAAACAGTTGCTCTAACTGTACAGTGTCAAAACATTTCTGACTGCCATAGTGGGAAAATTAAAACTGTAAATTACAAAAGTTTCTTAGCTTTTTATATCCAGGTAGGGTTGTTTCTTAACTTTCGAAAAATTGAGCCTACCGTTTCTTATAAGCGGTTTCTTATTAAAAAAAATGAGTGTAATGCCCAAACAGTTGCTCTAACTGTACAGTGTCAAAACATTTCTGACTGCCATAGTGGGAAAATTAAAACTGTAAATTACAAAAGTTTCTTAGCTTTTTAAATCCAGGTAGGGTTGTTTCTTAACTTTCGAAAAATTGAGCCTACCGTTTCTTATAAGCGGTTTCTTATAAAAAAAAAATGAGTGTAATGCCCAAACAGTTGCTCTAACTGTACAGTGTCAAAACATTTTGGAGTGCACTGGGATAAATTAAAATTGCAAATCACAAAAGTTTCTTAGCTTTTTAAATTCAGGTAGGGTTGTTTCTTAACTTTCGAAAAATTGAGCCTACCGTTTCTTATAAGCGGTTTCTTATTAAAAAAAATGAGTGTAATGTCCAAACAGTTGCTCTAACTGTACAGTGTCAAAACATTTTGGAGTGCACTGGGATAAATTAAAATTGCAAATCACAAAAGTTTCTTAGCTTTTTAAATTCAGGTAGGGTTGTTTCTTAACTTTAGAAAAATTGAGCCTACCGTTTCTTATAAGCGGTTTCTTATAAAAACAAAAAAAGGGGAAAGAATACGAAAGATCATAAGAGGCTATAAGAAGCCATGAACACCAACCTTAACAGATTTGTCTTCAATATCTTTTAACTTTTCATGAATCGAATCGAAGTCAACTGTCAGGAAACTTTCCACGTGATTCAGTATCTCATCTTTAGCTTGTAATGCAACCTGAAATAGGATTAAATGTCTTGGTAAGTTTATATCAAATGTTTAAGTAGGACGGGGGTTTCCTTCAACAACCCGTGGCGACACTCTCGAGACTGTACTTGGAAATTCTGGAATATATTATTTAATCTTTAGCTTGTAATGTAGCCTGGATTGTTGAGGCTTGCACGCAGGCTACTTATAATGCAACCTGGAAATAGGATTAAATATCTTGGCATAAAAGCCTTTGATAAAAATAACCTCACCAAGACAATAGGCCGTAACACGTGCCACACCATGTTTGGATCAATGTCAACAGGAAATAGTGATCTCTGATATGTTAAAATTTGACCGCAAGTGGCTTGAGCCACTTTTATATGCTTTATATGTTTATATTCCTTCCAAGCCTTTAAGCTGGACGGGGCTTTCCTTATAACAACCCGTGGCGAGACTGTGGAGAGAATTCTGGAATACATACAATATTGAGTCTTTCTCTATTGAGCCTGTCTAGAGCCCCTCTAGAGTTACAGGATGTTTTTATTCAACTCTTTCTGTTTCAGTAAAGAGGGAAAGAAAGACTTCACGCAAATCAAAGGTAAATTTTGCAGCAGGGCATCTTTAAGAAATTTTACTGGTGGGGAATCTGTTGAAAGGGTACCAACATGGCTGCAAATGGCAGCATAGGGCTAGAATCTTTCAAATCTTTAAAAAGGTGGGTGTAAACTTCTATGACATTTTTGCTTTGAATTGAATGGCTTGAAAGGTACTTATATTACTTTGCTGTAAATCTGCCATGGAAATATGGCGGCAATTTAATTATTTTTGAAAAAATTCTTGGAAAATTTGGAAAAATCTAAATCACCTTGTAGCCTAAACCAAGGAGGGAAGAATGATATAACCTTCAAGAAAACCATAGTTTATGAAGGTCTACAATATGGTGGCAAGCAGAAATCTGTAGCTTTTCTGGTTTAGGATTTAGAAATTTTATGACGTCATAGCCTCATAAATGCCGCCATTTTGAAACTAATCAAGATATCAATAAATTTCCACGGCAAATTTACAGCAACAAACCCTGAGTTCCTCCCAAGCCATTTAATTCCAAGAAACTGATTTACACCGACCTTTTTAAAGATTTGAGCCCTATTATGCCGCAAAGGGCATTTTACAGAGCCAATAGAAACAGCTACTTACAGTAAGTCGGTACCATAGCATACAAGAGCAAAAGTGCCTCAGCTGTCCATCAGTTTAGAACTCACTCACGATGACGAATTCATTGAAATAAAGTTTTTCTATGAAACTGGGCACCATTCTGGTGGGGAACATGGGCATTTGTGGTCGGGACATTAAACGGGCTGGTGGGGAATTTCCCCAGCACTTTGTATGTTAAAAATGCCATCTTGGAAAGAAGGCAAGTGAACATACTAGCAATGACTTCTGGCTACTCTTGGCATGATAAAAAGATAGCCACTTAGCTAAGCAGCCTGGCCTACCCTGCATACAAAGAAAACCCATTACGATTTACAAGAGAGATGGTAAAATTGATAAAGAAGCCCCTACATACCAGGATGCAACGTTGATCTTGTTTATTCTGTCAGGATTTGAGTTGAAACTAGCGTATATTTTGGTCAGGATTCATCCTCCTTAGAACTTAGAATACCAAGATCCGAAAAGTTGTACAAACATTCCTCATTGCTGGGGCCTTTGTTAATTCTTATGACTTTCCTTTGAAACAAATCATCGTAAAACTAGACAGCCAATTTGATGATACAATAAAAATCAAGATATTTCTAATGGGTTGCATGAAATTCTATTTACTCGTTCTTATAGGCATATCAGCATTTAAAATAGCCTGCCCCTGCGCGCAGACTATACCCAAGGAAAAGTCTTTTCTGCACGCAGGCTACATTTAGAACTACCCCTGTGACTGTTACACACAGGCCTAGTAATCCGTTGCTGGCAAAACATCAAGAGCAGTTGACTTATAGCCGAGCACGAACTGTCACGTGACAACTGTATTCTTTACCAACATAAGTAGCAAAGCTTCCAAGTTTCTTGTCGCATTATCCACATAAACCCATATCGCCGCTCCTTCGTTCTTGACACTTCCAGACTAGGCACCAAGTCCAACCATCAACTTTCCCACATACGATCAGACTCCAAACAATAAAATGCTTTTTTAGAGATTTAAAGTTACTGTAACCGTTCAGGCGGTGATCAAGAAACTCTGTTTACCATGGCCGTTTGTCAGAATATACCAAACAAACTTATGCATCATTCGACGCAGAATTGAACGCAGAATATCATCAAAATTTCGTCAGTTGAATCAACAAAATCACGAATAATTTTTTCTAGATTTTAGGCAAAATCGACCATCCTTGCGAAAAAATCTTTGTGTACCCCATCACCCCATCGATAATTGTTGGACCACGATTATCTACCGTAATTACCAAAGACTTAAGGTCCTGGGCCCGGTTGTTCAAAACTGGTATTAGGCAAATACCAGATTAGGACCATGCAAATAACTACAGAATCATGCCTTTAATCCAAGATTAGCGCTAATCGTGGTTTGAACAACCCGGCCCTGAACTGCAAAACCGTGTCATGAATTTTTGATAAGACGAACTGTCTTGAAATAATATCATTCTAAATTAATGTAAGTGTAGACCTTTGTAAAAATCGGACCAGTGGATCTATCACAAATCGCTGACATGGTTTCGTAGTTATATGCTTTGTGACCATGTCACTGTGATTCGTCCTTCCTTGAGCCAGCAATCGATAAATATGTAACTCTCCAATCCAATCGAACATCAAACTAATTCAGTAGTGGCTGTATCTTGCTTCAAACTCGAAATACAATTTCAAACTTGCAATGTAATGTTTCCTTTACCTTCAAATCAAGACACCATCGCTTTGGGCAGTATAACTTACCTCTTTGTACCAAACGATATATTTCCAAATATATCTCTCTATAAGTCAGCAGCCCATAAATATATACTTCTTGACAGAAACAGTCTGCTTTTCTTGCTTCAAAATCAAAATACAATTTCCTGGACAACAATGGTCTTACTCTCAAAGGTTCGTCTTCCCAGAGTCATTACTTCTAATGACCTTGGTCTTACTCTCAAGGCTCTTTGTCGCTCAGGTCTCTCAAGGCTCTTCGTCTGAAAGAACTCTTTGTCTTTATATCAATTAACAATACTCCGTTCTTCTTTCGTATTTCCTTTTGGACAAGGCAAACGAGGAAGGAATTTCGACCATTATACCAAATGTACAATAGTTTTATCCAGGGGTTTATCGCCAAGCTAACGCATCTTCTTTGAAACCAAATACCCTGCGTGCAGGTCAAGCCGGGTCCAGCTGTTTCTTACTGAAAAACAGATCTTGTTCTGGAGAATATCGAAAAAACAGATAGATTTATCTCCTACTCGGACGAGCAGGAAATCAGCATGCGGGTTTGGAGAGTACAAATATGTGCACAGATAAATTGCTCACGCAACAATATCCTCATTCGAAAGCAATTCTTTTTCCAGCATGCTTGTTTCAGGTATACATTTAAAATATTTCAAAGCAACGGTTGGTTTCTATAATAGAACACGCTTTTAAAGTCTTAAAATCATCTTAAATCTGGATATAACCCCATGAAAAGAATAGCGCAATAGATTAAGTCGATGCCTGCTCTCTGAAGATGTTGTCTCTCTTCTTTCTCATCGTTCACTATAATATATTTTGAAATAACCCCAAATACGCACAAAAAGAAAATTCGATAACTAAAGATCCGAAGTTAAGCAAATTTTGACAACCGGTGGCATGAGTTGCGATCGTTTGTTTTGTATTTCGTGGATTCTATATTGACTGATTACATGTTGTTTGCCGTTTTAAGGAGAGCCCTCATCAAACACAATATTATTCACACATAGCACTGCTGCTTGCGTCATAAGATAACGACGGGTTCAGCAATTAACTGATTCATTACTACACCTAATCAATAATACAGAGCATCAAGTCACTTTTGAAGACAGCAAAAATCCCGTTTCTCTTGTATTTTCAATTTCGTATTTCGAACAAACAATTCCTTAATCGTCAAACCAGACTATTTGCCTTCATCAAAACACAATATTATTTACACATAGCACTGCTGCTTGCGTCATAAGATAACGACGGGCTCAGCAATTAACTGATTCATTACTACACCTAATCAATAATACACAGCATCAGGTCACTTTTGAATACTGCAAAAATCCCGTTTCTCTTGTATCTGAAATTTCGTCTTTTGAACAAACAATTCCTTATTCACCAAACCAGATTATTTGCCTTCATCAAAACACAATATTATTCACACATAGCACTACTGCTTGCGTGATAAGATCGACGGCGGGTTCGCCAATTAACTGATTCGTTACTACACCTAATCAATGATACAAAGCGTCAGGTCACTTTTGAATACTGCAAAAATCCCGTTTCTCTTGTACCTTAAATTTCGTCTTTCGAACAAACAATTCCTTATTCACCAAACCAGATTACTTGCCTTCTTCAAAACACAATATTATTCACACAAAGCACTGCTGCTTGCGTCATACGATAAACGACGGGTTCAGGAACTAACTGATTCATAACGTCACCTAATCAATGATACACGGCATCAGGTCACTTTTGAAGTAGCAAAAATCCCATTTCTCTTGTATTTTCAAATTCGAATTACTAAAGACAGGAATCACCTTAGCAAGCATGCTACAGGGAAGCAATGAAGACACTGTTTGTTCCTGTTCTCAAAATTCAAAAGCACAAAATTCAATTAAACAAAAAGTACCATGATGTCATATATGAGAAAAAATTAATTTATTTACAAAACATCTCTTTTTCGCACGAAATCAAAAGCAAAAGGAACAGAAAAATAATGGGAATAAAAGAAATGAGCAGGCTTCCAAAAATAATTCAATATGCCTTCCGAATCAACTCTTCTTGAGTTTCTTATGAAAAAGAGTTCTATAGCGTGATCAGACTCTGAAGTAACGAAGGCACTGTGAAAACAGGTGAGCTCTCTGGGAGTTTCTGTCTTGCAAGTTGATAACTGACATACTATTAAAAACAGATGTATGATTTATTGTGGCCTGACAAACGTGCATAGTTTATTTTGGTGCACCCGGTATACAAAACTTAACTGCGCAAAAGATCTTACCTTTGCAGCTTGACGAAATTCTGATGTTGAAATGAGTGTTTTGAGGCAATTCTTTACAGTCATAAACTCCAATTCCAAAACTTTCCCATCGTCGAACAGAAGGTACAGGGAATCTTTGAAGCATGTTATGTCTTTTATTCCTAAAGAGGAAATGAAATATAAAAGTAAAAATAACATGCAAAATATTTTGTTGAATTCAATTATCACGTGATGAAGGAGCACGCGACGAAGGAGCGACCTAATATTTTGGAAGACACAATAGACAATTCCACTGAAACCATGATACTTTGCATCTGAAAGAATTTTGATCGATATGATTGGTTGAATGATCATGAAACGCAAAGGATCATGGTAAACAATTCCCAGAAGCCATCATCAGCGCAATCGTCCTTTGTCCACTAGCTGCAAACCAATATACCTTCTTCAAAAGAAAGTTCTTAGAGCTATTACTTTTAAGACTTTTTCTTCTCCATCTACACCAATTTTCTCTGAACTAAAGATTCTTAAGTTATATGATTTATTTTATCTAAAGCTACTTGCCTTTGTGTATGAATGTGTTAATTTTATTTCTCCTACTTTCTTCCACAATTTTTTTGAAACTTTGTCATTTGTTCATCAGTATGATACCAGGCAGGCTCGCAAGGGTGATATTTTTATGACGCGTAAAAATACTTTGCAATATGGTTTAAGGTCTATTAGATATGCTGGCGCTAAATCCTGGAATGAAACTCCATCCAAAATCAAACAGTCTCTTTCTGTAGTGATTTTCCGTCGTGAACTGAAACAACATCTATTTTCCATCAAATACCAGTCATGAATACCTCTATCAAAAACTATATCTGAAATCAATCCTAATATCCTCATATCTATCCTTGAAATTTGAAGAATAAGTTTTTAGTTTAGGGGGTGCTCTCTCCTCGATTAGTTTACCTACTGAGAGAGCTCCTCCTTAAGAAATTCCTCCCCATACAAAAATCTTTGTGTATAATCCTATTAGTTATGTTTTATTTCCTGTTTAATTGATAATTTGTTAGTTGTATGTTGTTTTAAAGAGATTTTTGTATGTAGTGGAATTTTAAAATTAAACTGAACTGAACTGAACCGAGCTGCACACATCCTTGCATATTTTCTATTCATTTTGGTATCCAATCCAATGTCGTAAATAACAATGGGGTGTTGACAGCAGAATTATGTTATGACGCACAAACTCATTGTTGTCACTGACACCGCATCATTACCATAGAAATAGATCACTGCTCTCTGTCCTCCGTCGCTACTGTTTATTGAGATCTCGTTAGGCTGACAGCAAAGACAAACAATTTGTTCAGTTTTGCAGATCTTGCCGAGGGGTGTATGAGATTTTAGAACAATAGGATTTTCAGGGATTTTCCTTACAGCGGCAGCCAAAAAGACTTTTGCCAAGGTGCACGAGATTCTCATGAAGTGATATGCCCTGCAAAACATCCATCTCAATTCTCTCTGTCATTTGAGCCTCCTCTCTCCTCCTCTCTCCTCCTTCTCTATTCTTAGAACACTGTCTCCTGTTCTCTCCAATTTTCAGGAAAAAGTGAACTTTTCCAGCTCCTATTCATTGCAATATTTTCGTAGATATCTAGGTATACCTCTTGTCGCAGAAATTACCCCTTTTACAGATTTTATGATCGTGCCCTGGTTGTGTACACGTATTTTTTTATAAGAAACTGCCCATAAGAAACTCAACTCTCAGATCGCAAAAAATTAAGAAACTCCAGTACTGGGAATGTTTAAGTTAAGAAACTATTTATTTTGATAAAGGAAATCCTGGACCATATTTTACTGTACTTTCACTCGTTTCCTGTATCAAATTACTCGTAAGGTACTTGAGGAATGTCTAAACATTACAAACATTGGAAAGGCTTAAAAAACATTGTTTTGAAATGTTCACGAGGGCACAGGTAGTGAACACGAAGATTGTTATGGAACCTCTAAGAAACTCGTAAGAAACTCTGAGAACTCAAAATCTGATAATTTTAAGAAACTTTCAGTACTGGCCCAAATTCTTAGTTTCTTATAAAAAATATACATGTATTTCAAAATGTGGTAACCTTACCCTTATTATCAGTCAGACACTCTTCAAAATGCATGTAACAATTCATAACTTGTAGGTTAACGTAGGCTAACTAAAAGCACAAATATAAACGAATTTACAAGGCAAATTAAAAACGAATTCAATACCTTTTAATTCATCATACCATCCTGAAATCTTACCCAAGCTTGGATCCAAGATATACATTCCAAGGTTAGACCAAGTTATCAAGTATCGTTTGCTGAAGAAAGAAATGGTCGTCAAACAATGAGATCAGCTATGCTCTGTGGCAAAATTCTAATTAGATTTTCATTTACCCGAGGTATTTTCTTTATCCTTGTGCACAATGTCTAACAAAGCTCACAAGGAGGATGGGTTGTGAGGGAGTCAATTTAGGCAGTAGATTTATTATCTGAGTCCCTTGTTTTCCTATGCTCTTTCACTTGAGGTCGCTTCAGTCAACAGTTGGCCTTGCCCAAGTCGTCTTGTAAGAAAGAAGTTTAAGGCCGAACAGTATATGTGCTATGTAATAAGTCACGTCTTAGACTTCAGGCGAATTCTGCTTTAAAGTTGTTTTGGAAGTATACAAGAAGTGCATTCACTTTTTTTTACTCTAAGGGTTTGTGATAACTTTTTTCTTACAAGACGACGTGGGCAAGTTCAGTCAACAGTGGACTTGCTACAAGTGAGGATGGGATCTGTAGAAAATCCAATCCAAATAGACAAACAAAACTGCGCTGAAAAATTTGACATTACTTTTGCTTGCTCAATCAGGTCAGAAGACTCCACGAAATCCAATGTGAGTCAAGCTTCAGTAGACATTGTGAATTTGACATTACCGTATGAAGAATCATTGCAGTAAAAATAGTTGCGCTACAATCATCAAAAAAAGGACCAATAGTGAGATGGGATTATACAAAACTAGGACTCGACACGACATAGCGAAAATAAAGTAGTCACGAACATCGCAAAACAACAAAACAGCCGCCAATATGGAATGATCAATAATGATGGATATATAGATTGTAAATATTTTGTCCTCCCATGCAGGACTTCTCTGGCGCTGTGAAATTCTTTCAGGCTAATAAAAAAGGCTTTCTTATAGAGGGAAATAATAGGATAATAGACCTTTTAGCTATTCTACAAAAGAGCCTGGATTGAGCATTATTCTTATACATTTTTATACGCGAAGTTCGATCGAGTGGCGTTAGAGCTTCTATCACTATTGTGCACATTCCAAAATTCTACAAAATGTAACAAAATATCGTTCGATTCTGATTCTTTTCAGAATAGCTAAAAGATTTATTGGAGGCTTCTTCTTTTTCGTATGTGATCTGACAATTAAAACAAGTCAAGCAGAACAAAAATACTAGCAAGGTTAAAACATTCGTTTTAATTCAGAGTAATGTGAGAATTATGAAAGGTTACATACCACATCGGTAGCAGTTTTGGAAAAGCAAGTGCTTGCGGCTTGTCCCAAGTCTCATCAGTGTTGGAGAGAATTGACGGTCTATCAAGAGTAAAAAATAAAGTAAAAGTTATGCCAAAATGTAAATTAAATTATAAAGTAACGTAATAACAGTTTTTGCATGAAATCAATATCCACGTGCTACTGAAGTAGGTTTTATCGAAATTACTAGAAATTGTTGGTGTATTTTTGAAATTATCTGCCTTTGTATAATGAGGATCTTGAACTGTCAGCTTACAAATTGCAATGAACAGCTTACCTCACTCCAACGATAGTTTTCGGTGGCACAGCAAAAAGGTATTTAAATTGATGAGTGGCAAGAACTTGTCCATTGAAATCCACCTAAAACGTAAGATTCATTCAACTAATACAGTATTTTGTTTAATAGTGGGCATATTGAATTAGATTTTAAAATTCACTTGACCGAAACTGGCCACTCTGCTCCATAATTATGAGGCAATTTCTCGAGAGGACCCTTTCAAGAAAATTTCAATGATTTTTCTGCCTTACAGACTTGAGAGTGTGGTGTTGATTCGATAAATATAAGCGAGAAAGCCTTCAACAAAACGTTGCAAAATTTCCACAGTCAACAACTAATATAACAACTAAGGTGGACATATTTTAACGGACTTGAAGTCCATGAACTATAACAACAGCAGACCTAAGTGAGGTTTATATAGAAACGCGAAACAGTAAAACAGTAGGCCTAAGTTTAACCTATATATATATATATGTATATTACATACCTCCCACAATCTTGAACCTGGCCTTGCACAATATATACAAGGCAATTCACCATCAGCATATTTAAGGTAGCATGATCCAAATTTCCCATCTCTATAAAAGAATAGAAAAGCTATACGAAACCAGTAAAGAAAAGTCTAAAGACGATGAAACATCATGGTACTGTGACCGATGATAGAGATTCTCTGTTTATAAAGAGGGAGCCAAAAGAGTTTACACGTTTGATGGGCTGTGGAATAAAAAGTATACAGCCGATATACAAAACTAAGATGTTAATCTATCAGACAAAGGTTAACTTAGATGAGAAAATTGTGCTTGGTAAAATCACTCATCTTAAAGATCTAAAAATTAGAAAATGCCTGTAAGGGGTTTGTATGGGAATCGAGAATTCCACATTCCATTCTGGCCCATGATTTATTTGGCAGTCAGTTTCAGAAATAGAATTTTGATTTCAATAACACGTAAATCATGGACCAGAATGGAAGGTGGAATTCTTGATTCCCATATAAACCTCTTACAAACATTTCTCTAATTTTGTTCTTTTCAAAGATAAGTGATTCTACCAAAAAAATTTTCTCATCTAAGATAACCTTTGTCTGATAGATTAACATCTTAGTTTTGATTATCAGCCACATTCTTTTTATTCCACAGCCCGCCAAACGTGTACACTTTTTTGATTCACCAGGTACACATAAAGAGAATATGATGAGAACTTGAAATTTGGCAGTGACAAAGCTTGGCCAAAATTCAGCGTACTGAGTTATCATATCACTAACTTACCTGGGTTTTGAACCAACTTGCTGGAACTTTGACCTGCAATTAAAAAGCAAATAAATGAAAGATCTTCAGGGTTAGAAAAAAACATTTTAATTTTTGGGACCAAAAAAGTCTTAGAAAAAATTTCTGGAGAACAAGGTGCTCCAAAAAGTATCCAATTTTTGACAGGTCATGATCATAACATTAGACAGATTCTGAAGATTGATTATAAATCTTTAGTTGCAGATATAAATGATCCATCTTTCCTCGTCAGGATAAAGTCCTTGCATTGCTGAAATTGAAACTTGGGTTGCTGAAGAAAACATGAAAAAGTCGAACTAAAAGATACTTTGAGACTTACTTATCAGTCAAGCACAGCAATGTACGCGTAGTTGTGGAAACAAGCAACTTCAGTTTCGCATAATCCTAAAAGAATAATAAAGAATAGCGAATTAAATCAGCAACGTATTTTTTTGCAATTTAACACCGAAAATTTATTCAAGAAAATGTTCCTTCCAAAGACTTGCATAAACGGCTGCAAGCGTCATATCATTTGCGGTCGAAAGATATCTCGACCAGGTTTTAATCCGTTTTGGAAGTTTTCGAAAACAACTTTTCTTCATTAATCACTTATACTATGAAACAATATTCAATTTTTTTTCGGTGAATACATAAATCTAAGTTAGGGCAATGGCTATTTTTACTCAACCGCAACTTCTCTGTGTTTCACTAAGAAATAACATGACAAAGCTATGACACGATAGGGGCAAAAACACAACTGCTAAACTTCCTCCTCTGGGGCAATGAAAGGATTTATCAGGAAGCAGGATATATCAGACATTTTTAGCTTTCAACATCCAGTAACACCCCTCATAAATTTCGTTAATTCAAAAACAAACGTAAACTTTCAATCCAACAACAAACGCAAACTAAACTTTCATGACCATTGGTCTTTCGTTCTGCACCACGATCTTTTCGATCGCTTTAAACTCCTTTAAAAGGGCTCCGTCGTCAAAATGTAAACAAAACGATGATTTCTGCAGTGTTTTTAAAGGTGATATCACACAGGATTTTCGTATTTTTTTCAAAATGAAAGTTGCTGTTTGGACATAAATTATTGTACTTCACTAAGGAACAAACCAAATATTCATATCTACTACGATTGCTCGGCTGTAAGTGGATTTTAACGGTCGCTTTTTGGTGGCTTGGGTGTGCCACCAAACAAACTGCAAAGAACAATGGATGAACAATGGATAATCAGCGACACATGCGAGTTTACGGATTTGTTTACTGTTTGACGACTGAGCCCCTTTAAAGTATGATGTGACAAAGAGAAGACGGATGCAAATTGTCTTTGACCTGAGCCAAAACAATTTTGAGTATATTTCAATGAGGATGAGGCATAAAGCAATCAAAATGATACTAGTGCAGAATGGATTTAATATATTTAATATATTTTAGATACCCTGTAAATTGATTTCAACACTGATCATTATTTCTAACATTGTTTTTAATAGATTAATTAGACTTTGACATATTGTAAATAGGTTTTCTCTTTCCTTTGTATTATATTATTATTATTGTATTGTATCGTTAGATGGAGGGCCCCTTGAAAATCAGCACTTGCTGAAGGGCTACCCTCCCTAAATATGTGAAATCAAATCAAATCAAATCAATCAAATGGAAGAGCAATGGTCATAACAAGTTTTCGCCATGGAGCATAGGGCAGCATAGGGCTCAAAGCTTTCAGCAGCATAGCAGCATAGGGCTCAAATCTTTCAAATCTTTTAAAAGGTGGGTGTAAAATTCTATGACATTTTGCTTTGAATTAAATGGCTTGAAAGGAGCTTATGGTACTTTGCTATAAATCTGCCGTGGAAATTTTTTGATTTTTTTCAAAATGGCGGCAATTTAATAATTTTTGAAAATATTCATAGAAATTGTTGAAAAATTCAAAATTATCGTAAATCCTAAACCAATACAGGAAAGATGATATAACCTTCAAGAAAACCATAGTTTATTAAGGTCTACAATATGGTAGCAAGCAGAAATCTGTAGCTTTTCTGGTTTAGGATTTAGAAATTTGATGACGTCATAGCCTCAAATTTAATTAATGCCGTTATTTTGAAACTAATCAAGATATCAATAAAGTTCCAACGCAGATTTACAGTAAATAACCTTAAGTTCCTTCAAAGCCATGTATTTCAAAGAAAACTGTACTAGAATTTTACACCCACCTTCTTAAAGATTTGAGCCCAATTTTCATGAAAGCTTCACCTAAGTTAGTGCTTGTTTTTAAATGCATGAGAGGTATTGCTAGACTAATGACTTTTCGTCCCTTGTTTCCCTGTGTTCTTTGATTTGCTGATATCACTTGGTAATAGGGACTCATACCATTACTCTTATAGAGTGGGCCCCCTTCAGGCCCATATGAAGTGGTTCCGTATTGACTAATCAAATTGCTAAAATTTAGTTTTCAACCAATAAGGAGGCGCTATTTAGACAGTTGTTATTGTTGCATACAAAAAACGGTTGATACGGCCTAGAGTTCTAGTAGCTGCGATGGATCTATTTCGTTTCTACAAAGGAAGATTACTGCTTGAAAGGTATGTATTTTGCGATGAGTAGGTCATGAAAGCATTATTCTTTGTACTAAAAGTTTGCTTTTCAATGTTTAACCTCTTTAAAACCAGACTTTGAAGGGATTTTGTCGAGAACTCCCGCTAGTTTAGGCCATTTTGAAAGAGGGGGCCCACTTTATAAGAGTTATGGTATGAGTCCCCATTGAGCAAGTGATATCAGCAAATCAAAGAACACAGGGAAACAAGGGACAAAAAGTCATAAGTCTAGGGTATTACTAGGTATCGAAAGCTAAAACTGTCTGACATACCCTGCTGGCTGATAAATCCTGTCAGTACCCTATAAGGTTTACTTTTTGGAGATAATGCAAATGATTGATAATATTCTTCCAAGCGTAAGAAGTAAATACAAACCAGCTGAACAACTGGAGATTCTCCTTTCATCACTATTTCGACAGAACTCTTTGAGAGAAGCATTCCAGCTGGCTATAACGAGAAACAAAAGTAACCAAAGTCCGTCACTAATTAGATGTCACCTGAGATTTGCGATAACGCAAAAATTCCTTTGCAAAACACTTCTATCGTTGTTATTCGCGGGTATTTGCAGGTGACTTTTAAAGTCCGTCACTAATTAGATGTCAACTGAAATTTGCGATAACGCAAAATTCCTTTGCAAAACACTTCCGTTGTTGTTATTCGCGGGCATTTGCAGGTGACTTTTAAAGTCCGTCACTAATTAGATGTCAACTGAGATTTGCGATAACGCAAAATTCCTTTGCAAAACACTTCTATTGTTGTTATTCGCGGGCATTTGCAGGTGACTTTTAAAGTCCATCACTAATTAGATGTCACCTGAGATTTGCGATAACGCAAAAATTCCTTTGCAAAACACTTCTATTGTTGTTATTCGTGGGCATTTGCAGGTGACATCTAATTTGCAACGGACTATAATCATCCTATCAACGAAGGACAGAGCGGAAACGATGCGCGCCTGCGCACTAATGTTGCCTAAATCGAAGGATGGAAGGCAAAAACTCACGCCGTCGAAATTCTGATCGAGCAATGAACATTACATGCTTTCGATCGTAAAATGCTTCGTTGCGGCAGTTTATAGAGGGAAGATATTGATTAAATGGTACACATCTTGTTCTGTTTTCTTTCGTCTTTCTGTTAAAGGTAAAAACATTTATGTAAGCGAAATATTTCTCTGTCAAAATAGCTCAATGAAATTGCAAGTGACAGCTAGGACTGGCAATTTCTAATGTGTCGCCCCTATGAAAGTCCCAAACATAAGGCCGTTTCTTAACACATAAGGGATTTTATGCTTTTAGTCTAAGAGTTGGGAACGCCTCCATCATATATCAAGAGTTCTCTTGAATCCAAGGTTGTTCTTGCTCGCAACACTGAAAGAAGGTCGAGGTTTGATTAATTTCGAAAATTTTCAACGTCCTCGAAATTTCACAACAGTGTTGATTCACGGCATGGACCTTATTTGGTGGAAATTGCTTGAAATCACTTACCAATGAATGAATTCTTGTTAAAACCAGTTGCAAAATTGGTGTATCCTCCAAATACAAGATTTTTAGTCACAAATTGACCATTATTTGCGATGAATACCGGCAGTGTTTCAAATAAATCCAGAAAAATGGGCTTCCTCCAAGTTTCTAGTCGCTGGAGATGCTTCAAGTCGTCACTGAAACTCAACTGACACGTAAAGCACTTGAGAATGATGTGAAAGATATACTCTGAGTATTTAAAAATCAAAGGCATGCCTTTTCTAGAAAGAATAAGCTTCTCCACAACTTCCTCTGGCCAAAACAATCCCAAAAAAGTTATGAGAATTTCGCAAGGAGAACGTGCTATTTCTCTGGCGCGACACTGTATTCGAATTTCGAATAACAGAGGGGTAAATATCAAGTTTCACAAAGGTTTCATCATAATTTTGAAAAATGTTTTTCAAAAAAGCCAAATGACAAATATTTTCGAAATCCAAGATCAGGAGGGAAATTGATTTTCATCCATACACGTATTTTTTTCATAAGAAATTGCCCATAGTATAAGAAACTCAACTCTCAGAGCGCCAAAAAATTAAGAAACTCCAGTACTGGGAAAATATAAGTTAAGAAACTATTTATTTTGATATAAGGGTAATCCTTGACATATTTTTACTTTTCTTTCATTTGTTTCCTATATCATATTACTCGTATTAAGAAAGGCTTAAAAAGCCTTGTTTTGAAATATTCACGAGGGCACATGTAGTGAACAGTTATGGATTGTGTTATGGAGCCTCTAAAGAAAGCCGTAAGAAATTCTGAGTACTCAGAATCTGATAATTCTAATAAACTCTCAGCACTGGCCCATATTTTTAGTTTCTTATAAAAAAATACGTGCATTGTGTTTTTGATTACACTCTTGCTATGAATTTAGAACGGTTTTCAGAAAAATGGAGAAAAAGGTCGCTAAACTGACATATCAAATTTCTTCAAAAAGAATTTGAAATCTACCCAGCTGCAGTTTTGGAATGAGCAATAGAAATCTCGCATGCTTGAAGATCGTTCCGGATTGTTCAGTAACGGGACTCAAGCAACGGCGAGTGACGGGGCGGAATATGCGGAGGAAAGGAGAGATAGGAAAAGAGAGATAGCCTCTGGGACAGTTGATACAATGCTTCGTTCCTGTGAGGTGTGATCATAAATAAACACGACAGAAAGTTGTCTGTGACATCTTTTCATCCTGCTCCTAAAACAGGAATATTGATTTTTGTTTGTTCAGAGCATGTCAAGAGATCTTATCCCTTTTTTCTCCTCTATCCTTCGTTGCTCGGATTTTTATTCCTTTTCTTTGCCTCTCAATTCTTTTGGTTCTGGTACCCAGGGAAATAAAACTTAAAATGGTTAAGACTACAACTGTTACCAAAGATCATGTTACTGAGGTGTATTGGCAAGGAAAAAGATTATCATATTAATATTTGTCAAATGCTTTCGATTCTTTAATTATAACCGCCCGTGTTTCAGGCATATTTTTTCAGATAGTCTAAGCATGTTTCTGCAACAAAAGGGCACGTACCAAAGCCTACTAAAAATTAACTGCGTGAAAGCTATTCATTTTACGCTAAAAATATTTTGTTCAAAATAGTGCCTAAAGTGCAAAAGAAATATTAGTTTGGCCGAAAAAATATCAAAGGTCGTACAGCCAGGCAGACTTTCACTAGTTTTTCGGGAAACTTGAATGATCATTGGTAGAAAGTTTCTTGATTTTTTTATGTGTTTCCTAACTTTTGATTAGATTCTTTCCCTTCTCAACTTGACTTCTGTCTGTTATTTCAACTGCTATTTACTTGATTCATTTCGAAAATATTTGTCTATTTGGCTTCTTTGAAAAACATTTTTCAAAATTATGATGAAACCTTTGTGAAACTTTATATTTTCCCCTCTGTGATTCGAAATTCGAATACAGTGTCGAGCCAGAGAAATAGCGTGTTCTCCTTGCGAAATTCTCATAACTTTTTTGGGATTGTTTTGGCCAGAGGAAGTTGTGAAGAAGCTTATTCTTTTCTAGAAAAGGCATGCCTTTGATTTTTAAATACTCATAGTATATCTTTCACATCATTCTCAAGTGCTTTACGCGTCAGTTGAGTTTCAGTAACGACTTGAAGCATCTCCAGCGACTAGAAACATGGAGGAAGCCCATTTTTCTGGATTTATTTGAAACACTGCCGGTATTCATCGCAAATAATGGTCAATTTGTGACTAAAGATCTTGTATTTGGAGGATACACCAATTTTGCAACTGGTTTTAACAAGAATTCATTCACTGGTAAGTGATTTCAAGCAATTTCCACCAAATAAGGTCCATGCCGTGAATCAACACTGTTGTGAAATTTCGAGGACGTTGAAAATTTTCGAAATTAATCAAACCTCGACCTTCTTTCAGTGTTGCGAGCAAGAACAACCTTGGATTCAAGAGAACTCTTGATATAAGGTGGAGGAGTTCCCAACTCTTAGACTAAAAGCATAAAATCCCTTATGTGTTAAGAAACGGCCTTATGTTTGGGACTTTCATAGGGGCGACACGTTAGAAATTGCCAGTCCTAGCTGTCACTTGCAATTTCATTGAGCTATTTTGACAGAGAAATATTTCGCTTACATAAATGTTTTTACCTTTAACAGAAAGACGAAAGAAAACTGAACAAGATGTGTACCATTTAATCAATATCTTCCCTCTATAAACTGCCGCAAAGAAGCATTTTACGATCGAAAACATTTCATTTTCACTGCTCGATCAGAATTTCGACGGCGTGAGTTTTTGCCTTCCATCCTTCGATTTAGGCAACATTAGTGCGCAGGCGCGCATCGTTTCCGCTCTGTCTCAACGAAGTAGAAAGTGGTATATTACCCATATATTACCCATGATACATTAAGTTTAAAATGCTTCTATACAGCAGCAGATGAGTCAAAAATGCATCAGTTTTGCAAGATATTTCACAAAGAATCCTGCAACCTTCCAGCAATTCTACAAAAGAATCTGGATCGAGCAATATTTTTCATACATTTTTATGCGAAGAAATGTTTGATTGAGTGGAGCTAGAGACTATCACTTTTGCGTCCAATTTAGACAATTCTTTCCTTGTAAATCTCTTAATACTTGAAAAACCAAAGACGTACCAATTTAAAAGGTGCTACAATGACTGCAGTAACGAAGCCTTTCTCATCACCAATGAATAATCTTGCACTCTCGTCATCCCAACACAGGCATGTGATCTTGCAATTTTTATGGTCTTCTATTTCTTTCACAATCTATGTATTCAGGAGCAAAAATTGGCAAAGGTAACAAAAATAAAAATATACAGCTTTTAGAAAGAACTGCAAACAAGTAACTCTGTCATGAGCAAATGAGGCTCCAATATTACTAAGATGAAGCAAAAGGACAATCTTATGGGGTTTGATTAAAGTACCAATGGGTTTTGAGCAAATCTTTAGCAAATGTCTGCCATAAGAAGTTAATAAATGAACTGGAAAGGATTTCAAACGTTGAAACACACAGAGAAGGATCTACTGTGTGATTTTTGAAGGAGTGATGGCCTCCATTCTTAGCTTTAAAATAAGACATAAGAAAATTAGGGTTTAATTTTCAATCAATCTTCTATTTCAAAATTCCATTCAAACCCAGGTAAGAAATTGTCATCATAGAAATTCAAGATAACGTGATAAATAAAACTGGAAATCAACCAACCTTGACATTGTACTTTTCTCCATCAATTTCGAGGCATGTAACTGTTCCTCCACTGGAAATAAAGAAATCTCAAATTATCAAAATCTCCAATCTTATTTCTATATACATATACTTAGGCCCCAGTTACACTATACCGGATCACTATTGGAGCGGAGTGACTTTCACAATTCACATCGCTCGAAGGGGGGTTTGAGCTACACTACGTCACACCAATCCAATACACAATGCTCTGATTACTGGGGTGAAATCACTCCATTCTGGAGGTGATACAAAAACACTCCGGTGACACTCTGGGGTCACTCCTAAGTAAAGAGGTGCCGTGTAATCACATGAATCTGATATACTCTGCTCCAAAACGATAAAATTTCAACAAAATAAGATCAGCAAACAATAAAATATGGCACACTTTACTCGCCAGATTGCAAAAGTGTACTGCATTGTGGACCAGAACTGCGGACGAATATAGCACAGGAGCAAGTGGAGCCACGCAACTGCTTTCCCCCAATATCACTATGGATTGAAAATCACTCTGCTCTGCTGTGTAGTGTAACTCTAGCCTAAGTAGCTTGCATATTCTTAGTTGATCAATATCACACTCACATTTAAAGTACAGACCTTGCAGAAATTAGTTTGACAAGAATTCCTTACATCATGATAAATGAAAGAATGTAAATATTTATAAAACAAGAACTCGTAGGCAGTAAAAGGCATGTTAATGTGAACATGGCCTGTTTTGTAGAACAATTAAAAATATCATGTAACTGGCTTGTTGATAGCTGATGTAATCAAAATTCCAGAATATGTGTGTACAATGCTGCAATGGGATACACCTGAGAGAATTAGTAAATATAAATAAATAAACTGAAAATGTATACCTATCAACAATTGCCAGGAGCTTTCCATCATTAGAAAACTTCAATATTTCAATGCTTTCTCCCTGTGAAAAACAAATTTGATAACGGTTTACAGTAATATTCAAAATGAAAAGCTATTCACACTTCAAACCTGGAATTTTTGCAAAAATTGCCAAAACATCTCTGCAAGGATAAGCTGTGAGATACTTTCTTTTACTGTAGGTGAGAATCAAGCCTGAAAGTAGCACATCTAAAGAGGGATAGTGAATTGATTTATAACCAACCTTGCTGGAGATAAATTTGACTAGCTTCAATGACTCTTTTTCAAACAAGTAAGTACTGCCAGTATTTGTTCCCAGGCAAATTATTGTTGATGATACAGCAACTGAATTGTACTGCAAAGAGACAAAATAAATTAAAAAATATACACAGAAGAAGATACTGTATATCAAAAAGATATTGAGCTATTATATACATTTCTGTTTTATGTAGACAACAGATGTTACAAATGTTATGAAGTTTCCCAGGCTTATCTCTGTGGCTAATCAACCTTTCTCTATCTTTGTTGTAAGGCCTGGAGCCTGGCATACATTGAATCATTCATAAGCAGTTTCTTTGGTCAAACAATAGAATCTCTATTTATTTACAAGCAAGCATTCGAATCTTGTTCCAAAGGCTCAAATGTGAGAGAATCAAAGAACAATAATTTTCCCCTGTGGAGCGCAATACGTATATTTTTAGTACTGGGGATGTGCCATCAGGAAGGGTATCAATTTTCATGATTTTGGTATCAGGAACAGTACTGATTTCCCCAAGTTTGGTACAAGGAATGGTTCTGTTTTCACGATGTTGGCACAAAGAAAAAGATTACCCCCTTTTGTGATTTTAACAAAAGAATAAATAAATAGGACATTTAAAGATGTCAGTAAAAGATCAAAGGAGTTAATTTTAGAAAAATTGGAAAAAGGTTAAGGTATATATTTCTGAAAAAACAGTATAAGGAACAGTTTTTGAAGATTGGGTGGCATGCCCCCAGTGAAAATTTGGTCGAGTCCCTCCCCCTAAAATTTTCCAAATGCAAGGAAAACATTATTGTATCTATCGCTTAACTGTTGCTATACACCATAAATTGATCCAAATTTCATATTTCAAAACATGTCATGGAATGGAAATTTGTACACAACATTGACCCAAGTGTACATGTGCCAAGTTGGGAAACATCAATAATTTGGCCTGTATGCGTAGCAGCGAGAAAATAAATTTGAAGGTGCGAGCTGTAGCTGCGAGTACACTTTAAAAAGCTGCAAGAGGCGCAAAATTAACAAAAGATTTTTTGTGCAAGAACCGGTTTTTGTAGCAGCAAGCAGTGAGTTTGACAGAGTTTCATAGTTGTGAATGACTGCAAGTTTTCCCAGTGGCGGATTTAGGGGGGCAAGTGGGGGCAATTGCCCCCTTTCACGATGAAAACTCAGCTTGGCGCCCCTATTTTGGCGAGAAAAGCGCCCCTCATCCTGACTCTAACGCATAATTTTCTAACTGTTTCGATTTAAATATGGGGGAAACAGATAAATCAAGGCCTTATTTAGTAATGAATCAAAGAACTTTCTTTAAAAAAAGTCCAAAAAATGTTCGCACGCATTCGGCGCGCTTATTTTCTACCATATTCTTGGCGCCCTCTATGCAAGTTGCCCCCCTTTCAACTTCGGGCTGGATCCGCCCCTGAGTTTTCCAGCCTGGTACACGTACAGTCTACATACGAGGGGTTTGATTTTGTTCAGCAAACCAGAAAGGTTACCATGATTATTATGTTAAAACACATAAAGGGTTTGTGCACTGGGGTTAAAGCTTGTATTTCTTTCAAATAAGCAATAAATCTGAACACATCCCATTCAAATCAAAGCTGCACCCGCTGTGAACAAGAATTAGGATAGCTACCCAAACTAAACAAAAAGAACACTGCCCGGTGTGGTGGGCTGTCCGAGGGATTCTTTAAAGTTCTATTTATAGACAGGCATATTTTGCAGACCATTGCAAATTCCCTTCAAAATAATTCCATGTTAGTAATAAAATTTTAAGCCTTACAAAACAGCGAAAGTCCATACATACCGAATGAACGAGAAATCAAAGAAATATACTAGAATATTTAGGCCCGGCATTTCAAATATTTTATCCTCTCATTTATACATACCTTCAGCCCTGTTGATGATTTGACTGGTACACATAGACTCTCACTGCTTCTTGAAATAGTCAATACTCTTTCTGTACCCATCTTGGTTAGTTTTCATGGTGTTTTGGCTTCATTCCCGGCTCTGTTCCGTGCTCATGCGACCGCCATTACAAGTCACAAGATGAAAGAGGACTTCAACTTCAAAACAAGGCTATTCACAGGGAAACCTGCAAAGTATCAAAACGGCCAGGCGATTTTTCTTATGGATCGTTATTTGCTTCTTAGCCAAATTCTATCGAATTGAAAATAGATTTTATCTGCAATTTATGTATTCGGATATTGCAGTTTTGCAAATCAGCTATTTTGTAAGTGGATCTGGCTGTTCAGCAAGGAGCAGCTGAGCGCTGAGCGAAAAAGATCCGATTTTCTGGATATATGATCAAAAATTTAGCACTACTTCCACTCACATTTTTTCTTTTATAAGAAACTTGGATCAGCACTTAATACTAAAAGTTCCTAAAATTCGCATGAAAATTTCGGGTGTTTATAGCAGTAAAAGTTTCTTAATTAGTTTCTTATTTTGTGAGGCCTGAAATTGCATTATGGTTGAAAGTTGAGCTTTCTTATTGTCACCATGAATAAGCCATGCACATTAAGGCAAGAAAAAGTACCAATTCTTTACAGTCAAAAACAAAAAATGCCGTGCGAACCGTAATCTGCCGACTCTTATTCTAGAAATGAAAGTCTAGAGTTTCTTAATTGTTCTTGAACGTAGTACTAGAGTTTCTTAAATTTTTGGTCATCGTAGTACTAGTTTCTTTATAAACCAGTTTCTTATAAAAAAGTGTACTTCAAAAAGTCAGCAAAATATTTCATGATGCAAGTGTCATTTTTATGTATTTTTTTCCATTTGATATCATTCATACACAGATTAACCCTTCAGCAAATTAAAACATATAAACATCTATTTACAATGATAAAAGCCTTATGAATAAAAATCTACAGCCCTATAAAACTTAATTATTGCTGTTCTATAAAGGGAGTTGTGTTTGAGAGCATTGCTCTTTAAAGATGTGTTTTAAGTTGCTTTTTGAAACGATCAAGTGTCGGTAGCTGACAACTTTCGGCAGGTGTATCATTCCATGATTTGAGAACTGCATGAGAAATCCCTTTTAAAATTCAGTCCTATATCTACGGATCAGGATATCTTCACAGTGCCTCAACTTTAAACTAAAGGTCCTAAAGTATTTAGTACTCAGTCAGTGTCAGTATTTACCGGTAAGCTAAAATTGAAAAGATGTCATAAACTCGACTCGGAAACAACATTAGCCCCTTCGATGAAATCATTCAAAACGAAACCAAAAGCTTTGCATTGAGAGTATTTTACATTTTAGGAAAGCTGATATGCATCGAAATTAACATGAAAGTTGTAAATAGGTTTATATCTTGAAATATTTATTATTGAATATCTCTTTATTTGTTCTTCGCTAGGACAACTGGAAAGCAGTTGTTTAATATTACTAAACTGAAAGAAAGCAAATCTATTTCGGAGGGCTCCGACCCTCCATTGAAAAGGAAGTTTTCGATGGGGTTTTCATGAAAACATGATAGAAACTACACAAGGATTCTTGCTGCAATGAGGTATTTGGAGAGTTGGATCACGGAACACATAGGGAACGTTTGTTACGCTGTGCTTGGATTGGATCCGCTTGGATCGAAGGAAGGTGTGACGAAGGCGTGTTGGAGGAATCGCAACATGGCGATTTCATCGTCTTGCTAAGCTCGCAGCTATTTTTGGAAGCCTTTCGTTTGGAGGATGGTTTAGAACTGCAAATAATGGGAGGGGAGTGCAGATGCTAAAATTATAAGTCATTTATTAATTCATTATGCAAGCTTTCATCTCATCCATGCAAACCAGATGACGTTGCAAAAATGTGACTAAAATATAACCTTGACTTTGAGCTGTGTCACCGGGTTGACTTCTGTCCAAAACGACCTATGACCCTGTGGTATGACATTGCAACCACAAGAGCCTGGTGTTATCTTGTTAAGTCCTTGGCAATTCCTTTAAAACACCCAAATTTTACCCTTGAAGACAAACAATTTTTGCAGCTTCTCAGACAATTGATGCTCTAAATCCCTCAAAAACTTTGCTGTTTACTGCAAATTTTCTAATTCATTTTCAAAACGCCCAAACCGCAAAAAAACGGCTGGAAAAGTTCTTCTATGGAATCCCTGTGATATTTCCACAGAAGGAATCTCGTGACTAGACTGGCTACACAATCTCTGTATGCTCCTTAGAACTGATTTGTCGCTAATACAGAGACTTGTTGCCAAACAGTGTCTGAAATCGGACTAACTTGATAGCCTCGTTTTCATAAGCGCTACATGCGTAAAACGCGGACCACGGAATTAATATTTAGTTGTTGTTGCTGCTGTGATCAGTAATCATCAAAATGACTCAAGAAAACAACACATTGATACCAAGTTTTATTCATGTGAATTTGAAAGAATTTTAGACAGTTTATGACTCTGACAAAATTGAGCATGGACAGTGAACATAAATTTGAAATTTCAGAGGAGTTCAGAGTGACCAAAGATAAAGGAATCAAAGATTTGACAAGATTAGGCATTACATCATCATTATACATTATCATTAGCAATCAGTTAAGTGGTATCTGAAGTGCAAGGAATTTTCAAAGGAACTGTCCTTTATATTTGCTCCAAGTGATATAGACAATCTCTCTCCAAGAAAAGTGCCATCTAAATGCATCCTGGTACAAGGTCTGATAATAATGAAGCAGGTATCTTGCTTTAAACAAACCCCTATGGATTAAAGATATCAATATCAATGCGATGAAGTAACAAATACTTGTTAAATCACAAGCAAAAAATTATATCACCCTTTCCTTTCCCTATGTGATCCAAACACGGGGGGGGGGGGGGGTTGGATCACATAAGGAACTTCCATAGTAAAAGTACCTGGGGATTTTTAGTCATGTTCACAAAAAACCATAAAATTTTTTTACTAAAATATCTAAAGATTGCTTCATTTGGCAAATCAAGTGCATTCAAACCAAAACAACTGTAAGGTGATAAAGTACAACAGCCCAACATTGCGAAGTAACATGCTTGCAGTTAGATAATATTAGAAATTGAAATACACGAGCCAAATGTAAACGAAAAAATCACTACTAACCTGAACTTAGAGTAGGCCTACACCTACACTACACTGCAGTTTTGTACTGACAAATGACACTCACTGCTGTCTTGAAAATGCCTCTCAAGTATTGCAACAGCATTACATTTTGCCATTTCCTGTTAGAGCACAAACAAATATCTCTTCCCAGTGCCCACTTTATCATGCCAAATGGCTGGCTAAATTCCTTCAGCTTCATTTGCTTCTGGTCGATCAAGCTGCGACGACAGCGCCGGTCGCCATTGCTTCTCCTTGAAAAACTCAGACCAAACAGGCCTCTACTTCAAAGGGAGGTTTTCCAGTAAAAATAAGTAAAGAGAGGAAAAGTTGATTGGCTACAAAAAAAATTTCTATTGTTTTAGCCGAAATGCTCCAATCAGATTTACAATTCGGTTTTTCGTTCTGAAAATTCCGATTTGAGACACTCTCTGGCAACTAGTCCCTCATTGAGCTGGCCATCAGCAACAACAACAACAGCGAAATCGAGGGACTAGTGTAGCTAGTCTATCTCGTGACCACCTTGTGTGGCTGATTAAGCAATAAAGAGATCACATGACTTTAATTAACCAATCAGATTGCTCTTTGTGGAAATCCGACCAATCAGAGAAGACCTTAATATGAAGGGTCTCTCAAATAAAGGAAAGTCACATGCATAAGAATGCTCTCTCCTTCAAACAAAGCGTCGAAGATGGCTGCACTCAAAGTGATCGTCCTGTTGGCTTTTCTCGCCGTTGCTAATGGCTTGATCAGGTATTATAATGTTCATTTTGAATGTAGGTAAATCAATCTAACTCGTACTGTCCAATTTTCGCCCCAGATTGGAAGGTATTAAAGTTCAAAATGAGAATTTTTTAGGCCCATTTTCGGCATCTAAACTGAAAGGCATTACTACACCATATAGATTTCTATGCATTTTAGACAAAGATTAGAGCAGAGAGACAAATGTTTTGCTTCCTCTTTCGTTTTTGATCGTATTGGAAAGTAAAATTTTGTAAACAAAATAATATTAGCGCAAGCTTCGTAAGACTCTAACCTCAAGTGAATCGTAATACGGCGATGGGTGTGTTTCTTGTTATCACAGCAAACAGTCTAGTACTTTAACGGCGTCGATTCAACAACAAAGTCGTTGTGAACAAAAGTTTTCTTCTGGCCATCCTGTAGACATTAGCTGCATCATTATTGCGGATATGAACGAAATTATTTTCAATTTTTTAAATTTCAAGGTGCTGCTGTTTTGCACAATATGCATACATCTTCAATTTTGAACCATTCACAAAATGACCTGGTAGGTCAGGTGACCTTGCAGCGCAGTTTGTTGCATTATCAGGGTGTTGATAAAAGACTTGGGCCCTTCAAGCATAGTATCCTTGGGCTGCTAATATTTCCAACAAATTTTCTTTGAAACTTGATTGAAAATTTAAAAATTGTGCTTTGGCCATAGTACTGTATTCAAAGTTAAATGCATCATTCTGTAATCCATGCATGCAGTCTGTGACTTCAATTACAGTAATGAAATTTGCTAATGTAATCTAGCGATTAATAATGTTTCCCCCCAAAACCTCCATGTGGGAGTATTCAATGGTCACTTAGACCTAATCAGGGGTAATTAGTTCCCAAAAAGTGTTAAATTTTCCTACCAGGATAATGAAACTATTTTAATATACCATTGATGAAACAATTGTAGCAAATTGCTTCCTTCATATGGTCTTTAACAGCATTGCAAGCAAAAAGTTTCAAAGTGTTTTACCAGACTTTGATATTTCCATGTTTACATTTTGGAAAACTTGGTTATAGCCAGTTTTGGTTTCAGTTTATCAAAACCTGGCTATAGTTTACTACACGTTTTTTAATAAGAAACTGGTTTATAAGAAACTAGTACTAGGATGACCAAAAATTTAAGAAACTCTAGTACTATGCTCAAGAACAGTTGAGAAACTCTTAAAATTCAATTTCTATATGCCTCTTTTATTCTATGTGTCTCTTGCAAAGGTACATTCATCTTTTTTTAACTTTTAACTGCAAAAATTGGTAATTTTTTGCCTGAATGTGCATGGCTTATTCGTGATGACAATATCAATGTAAAATGGAAGCCCTTTGTCGAGAAGAGGCCTCAAATTTGAACAATATCGCAATTTTAGGCCCAAAAAAATAAGAAACTAATTAAGAAACTTTTGCTACTAAAACACCGAAATTTTCATGCTAAATTAAGAAACTTTAGTACTAAGTGTTGATCCAAGTTTCTTATAAAAATGTGTATGGTTATAGAGGCAGAACAGTTAGCTAATAAAAGCTGTGCCTTTGTTTGTCTGTTTACTTATATTAACCACCAGCCACCAACACTGGGCAGGACAAAAGAAGACAAATGCCAACAATTTGTTTGAGCCATACCCCTTTCCTCAGGAAAGGCCCCTTTTCCCTAAGGAAACACTCTTTTTATCATATAGCTTTTAAATCTGACTGCCTAACCCCTCTTTGGAAACTCTCTGGTGGGATTCAGAATAATTTGAAAAGTTGATAGGGGACCATCACAGCTGTTTTCCAAATATAAAACTAATGAAACGGGCAAAGAAGTTCTCTTTTCATTAAACTAAGGGTCTTAGCTTCCAATAACACCCTTCTTCGCTTACTACTTCCCAAAGCTGATGTAAAATTTTGCAAAAATCTTTATTTATGCTAACTCCCTTTTCTAGAATGCCATTGAAGCGAATGCCAACACCAAGGCAAATTATCAAGAGTGTAGGAGGGGACACAACATTATTTGAAAGCAAATATGGAAACCTGAAAGAATCTCCTGAATATTTACACAACTACCTTGATGTGAGTATATTTGGAAACCTGTGGTAAAAATTGATTAATTATTCACTAATCATTCACTCTCTCTCACTTTGTATTCCCTGTATTCCCGTTCAATTCCCTGTGAAGTGGACAATGCATTAATAGGGATACTTTAGAAGTTTCATCCTGATTGCAAAATCTCAATTAAAGGCCCCCTGTAAGGCCCGTTTTATAAGCTGTGCCACGCTGTGCCGAATCAAGTGAATTTCGAACAATTTTGTCTGGTTCGGCGCGGCGCGACTCTTATAAAACCAAATTAACACTTGGTTCAACTAAGTCGAACCATAAGCCAAAGGTATCTCGACTGGGTTGACCCGGTGCGACTTATAAAACCAAATTTCAGTCCTGTCATGCCGCAGCATTTTCACACAAGCGTACTATGACAAAAAATTTGAAATTTTATAAGATTTTACTGTTAATTTAACATTAGGAGCAGGTTTCTAGTGATAAACAGTGCTTTTTGCGCTGATAAATTATCCTGTATAAAAATTGATTTATCAGTATTGTCTATAAATAGAACAAAGAAAACATTCAGCCACAGGAAATGTTTCTTTAGCTATGCATTGTTCACACTGTGAATCTTTTTCAGGCCCAATATTATGGTGACATTACAATTGGAAGTCCTGGTCAAGCATTCAAAGTGATTTTTGACACTGGCTCATCAAATTTGTGGGTGCCATCTGCAAAATGCCATGCATTGGCTTGTAGTAAGTATTTGTCTTTGCATTGTCTCCTATTGAATCAATGCCTGTTCCCCTAGAGGCAAAGTGCCATCTGCACAATCTGCGCAATCCCGCAAAAGCTTGCTGTATCTGCAGAAAATCCTTGAGGAACATTCTAGCATGAAAGTTCCTTGCACAGGCAGTGTGCAGTTGGCAGTGTGCCGACTATCAGCAAAGCCAAAATATCTTACGGATACTCTGTAATTCAAGTTGTCTTCCATTTTGTAATGCTTATAAAAAATTATGGCACATTTTGTACATTTCTTTATCAGATGGGTTAATCTTTAATGCAAAGAGGTACATTTCAAAAATCCTGTTTTAATGTACTGTGTGGAGCATAACGTGACATGGTTTTTCTGCCTAAGGATTTTATATTTCTGTGTGAATATTTGTAGTTTCTTGATAATTCTTAATTAGAAACATTTACAGTCTGTAATATGGTTCAAAGATTCTTATCAGAATTTGAAGAATTCTTCATGAAAATTCTTGAGATTTCTTGTTATGTTGATGGGCAATGCCTGTACCATATGTAATGTACTTTAATGCATGTTTCCTGTCATTTATAGTTCTCCATGATAAATACGACAGTTCAAAATCAAGCACTTACAAAGCTAATGGCACAAAGTTTGCAATCAGATATGGAACTGGAAGTTGTGCAGGATTCTTGAGTCAAGATACTGTCACAGTAAGTGACAAATTTTTATCCTTTTAAAATTTGCCATTTACTAAAAAGAATGACATGGAATATTTACTGAATACAACCATTATTGATCGCTGTTTCAAAACATTATGGAAGCTAATCAGCTGACATTTAGCTTCTATAATGGAAACATAATTTCACTTTTATTATCTGTACAAAATCACACCAAAAACAAAGCATCAGGGTAGCACTTACTTAAAACTGTTAACTGCATGTTTCTTGAAGCTATGCTTTGTTAAATCAAATATTTTTCAAAGCAAGGACTTGCATCTCTTTTCGTTTTTTTAAACTAAGATGGATAATCTTTTGAATTCCATCGTGTAAGACGTTGTTTGTTGATTCAAGTGCTTAAACAATTGAATGCATCATGTCCTAGCCGTTTCTGTTTGCAACTATTCCACCTGCTCACTTGAGAATTTTTTGGGAACGGTTCCAAGGGGATCAACTTTATTAGTGGACCAATTTGGGTATGGCTAGCAATTCCGTTTGGAATGGTTCCAGCAGGTCCTATGCAAACACGAGGCCTAAACGTACCCATTTTGGTACGGTTCCAAATGGCAACAATCTTGTGTAAATACTGCCTAAAATTTGTAACTAAATATGCTATTTTCCCAACATTGTTATTCTTTCTCCAGTTTGCAAACCTTGCAATCAAAAACCAGGTATTTGGAGAGGCCACTCAGCTGCCTGGTATGACCTTCATTGCTGCTAAATTTGATGGTATTCTTGGAATGGGTTACCAAAATATTGCAGTAGATGGTGTCGTCCCTCCCTTTTACAACATGGTGACAGAAGGATTAGTCAAAGAGCCAGTCTTTTCATTCTACTTGGACAGGTAGTGCAATTATGCTAATTGGCTTAATAAATTGGATATCATATCTGGATAAACAAGGGCAGACATAATGCATGTAAGAAACTAAGAAATTGGCCCAGTACTACTTTAAGTTTCTTAAAATGATAAGATTTTTAGACTGAATGTTTCTTGACAGTTTCTGAGCAGGTTCCTCAAATTCAATTGTATCTATTGGTGGGGGATTTCCTGTACAACAAACAGCGGAAGTATGCTTCAAGTGAAATAAAAAGCTTCAGAGAAAGTGAAGAAGTTTCTTTAGCAATACTTCTCCAGTACTCTCAGTTTCTTCTTTTTGGGTGATCTGAGAGTTGAATTTCTTATAAAAAGTTTCTTATAAAAAATAGGTGTCATGTAAGAATAGCATCCATTGCATGATCAATTATTGTGAGGTTACAAAGAAAAAATTTAAATGGAACCATAACCATTCACTGTAAGTTTCAGCTGTTGATAAATTTTTGACTACTTGGTAGGTACTGTCAGTGGATACAGGGAATTGAGTATAAAACATTGACTGGATTTAAACATTAAACTTTTACTTTCAAGGAATGCAAAAGACCCCAAAGGTGGTGAAATCATGCTTGGTGGCAGTGATCCAAGCTACTATGAGGGCAATTTCACATATGTTCCTGTGACACAGAAAGGATATTGGCAATTCAAGATGGATGGGTAAGCTGCATACTGACACAAAATATTGTTTTGCAAGGCAATGAGAAAACATGAAGAAGAAACATGAGAACAAGGCTGAATGAAAGACTATAAGTGACAGCATAAATTTAGCAGTCTGTAAAAAAGTCAGACATTTTTCAACTATGGGAGAGCCATAAAAAGTACTTACTTAAGACAAGCTTTTATTCCAACCCCCCCCTTTTATTAATTCTTGAAAAATAGAAGTAATAGTGAACAAATTTTTTTAATAATTCTTGCTAAGCAAATGTACTTACTGTATTTATTAACTTTATTCTCCTTTGTTTGTCTGACCCATGTTACATAGGTGCTTTACATACGTGGTACCCATGTCAGATACGCGTTTTACTAAGAAAACGAAAAACGACTATTCTCAATTTTTCCAACCCCCCCGATTGTTCCAACCCCCCGATTATTATTATATTGAACCATTTCCAACCCCCCCGATTATTCTCACCCCCCCCCCGTTTATTCGGTACTTGAGAGTAGTTATATTCATACCGTATATACTTGCAGTTATTAAGGTTTCTTAGATTGCTATTTTTAGGTTTTGTTACTTTTGTAGCGCCCAGAATCTTGGCTATGCTTCTTCTCTAGGGCGTATGAAAACGTAATGTAGTTAATTTGAACAACAATTGTTTTCATGAATCATCATCATCAGATGATATGGATATCAACATTAATCATTTCAAATGAAATAAACTTGTAACTTGGGAAACAGTGTGTTTCACAACAAATAAATATTTGCCCAAATATCTACTGATAAAAAAATTTAAAAAGGAAGGATTAATCAGCAAACAAACGGTATCACGAGACATTTATATGTTTTTATTTTTTAGTGTGATGCTGGGAAAAGAAATGTCATACTGCAAGGAAGGTTGCCAAGCCATTGCTGATACTGGTACCTCTCTGTTAGCTGGTCCAAAAGACGCTGTTGCTGATTTGCAAAAGAAAATTGGAGCAACACCTTTAGTTGCAGGAGAGGTGCTTATGCTTTTCTTATTTGCAACCATAATACATCTTGCTATTAATATGCATTTGCCTATTGATAATTAACCTGCGCACAGACTTTACTATTTTGCGGAGGAGAAAGGGAATTGGTTCTTAGTAAAGTCTTTGCGCAGGCTAATGGATAATTGGCTGACCAATTTTTCTGATGTTTGTTGTCCAGTAGGCCACCAAATTTTTAAATATATGTTGGAAAACCTGGCCAAGCTTTTGTTGTCAAATTTGGCATGTGTCTCTGTGAACATACAGTGTCAGTGGCATAAACTTAGCAAGCTTAGCAGGGTGGATAATGCAAAATGAGGCTGCTAGAAATTCTTAATTTACTTGGTGTGACAAAAAGATGTTCGACTCTGACAGCCTGATGAAAATTAAAAGTATTTCATAATTCTTCAAGATTCATGCAGATGATACTTGGAATAATTTAATGAGGACGAAGTGATGATGATGATTATGGTGATGGTAATGATGACAGGATCACAATGATCCAGAACAGAGAATGAATGGCCAAAATAAAATAAATATAAATGTTCTCATGTCAGTCAGCCAGCCCCCGATCATCTCATGAAAATTTCTTGATTGATGTAATCTTTCATTGCAGTACACTGTTGATTGTGACAAAATAAGCTCTCTGCCCACCATCACATTTGTCATCAATGGCAAGAATTTTGCACTGACTGGAAAAGACTACATTCTGAAGGTAAATATATCTCTGTACAATTTAACAATGACAGCATGAACTAGTGCTGAAGGGGACAGAGAGGTTTTCAAGTTAGCAAGTTGTTTGGACAGATCTTGCATGATACGGTGTAAATGTAGGCTTGATCAACTTTATGGTTACTGAAGCAAGTTTTGGTTGGGTTGATAGTGAATGAATAGGTGAAACGTTTTCATGTGGTACAGAATTTGAAATCGAAATGTTAAATGAACAGAGTCTATTGTAACGTTCTGACGTAAAAAAAACTGTCATATTCCTGGATAAACTAACAAAAATCTTTGTTTCTAGATCTCTCAACTTGGCAAAACCATCTGTCTGAGTGGTTTCATTGGAATGGATGTCCCACCACCACGTGGACCTTTGTGGATCCTTGGTGATGTATTCATCGGACCATATTACACAGAATTTGATCTTGGAAAGAGCAGACTTGGATTTGCAAAGACCAAGTGAAAAGGCGGACTGTAGAGACAGTGTTCTGATTTGTTCAAGCTTGAAAGTTTGATGTGTGAAAATGTTAAAAGAATAACAAGAATTTTGGTTATATTAGAATAAATTAGATGGCCTATCGTTTGATGAAGAGGTGTTGAACTTTGATGCCATTATACTGCTGTATAGTGAATTAGCTTGAGGGAAAGAGATGCCAGAAAAAGGTGTCTAGACTTGTAGCAATAATCCTTTTATTTGTACTTTAATTTGCAGAAAGTGATGATAACAGTTGCTAGGTTCTTACTTGAGTTGATGCAAACCGGCCGGGGTAATAGAATCCTATTCATGAAAGAAGGCATGAAGCAAATCCATTTCCCTGAAATGGTATTTTCACAAAACGTAAAAATCCTCGATAAAAGGTTTAAAAAACTAGCTGCCCACTTAGAGTATCATCAGAGAAATTCTCCCTCAGTCACAGATGTTAAAAATGTAGCACAAAGGGAAGGACACGTCAATTTATAGTAGCTTGCTATGAAATCTAGACTTGCTTCTGTTCCTCATATGAATTTGGAAAATACTTGAATCACAAGAAAATAATAAGTTAATGCTGGTACAGTTAGCAAGATTTGAATTGGTAGGAAAATTAGAATTATAGTTTATAGATAGATAGTTGTAATAAAATCATTTGAAGAGAAGTTGCTTTGATGTTGTGTTGCTTTTGAATGACTTAAGTTTTGAAAATGTTTCATAATTTGAACTAATGTTGTAAACACTTGGAAACAGTAATATATGCTTGGAAGAAATGAATCGCTTAACATTGAATTAACTGTCATTTCTTGAGACATCTCATCCGTCCGAAAATGTTGTCCGAAAATTTAACTGTCCGAAACTCCTGATTTTAATGCAGTTACCAACAAGTAAAGAAATAGCTCAATTTTGAAGACTACTGTACGATATATTTATCCAAAACCAAGCTAAAATATGTGATCCCATGTACACAAAAAATATGTATTTAAGTCATAAAAAGTTTCGTATCATTGACACGCCATGGGTAGAAGCTTTGAGAATTTGATCGTTCATTCAAGGAAGTTCATGCAACAACAAAAAGCCAGAAAAGTTTAGGAAAATTGTTCATACAAATTAAGAATTTGGTACCATGCAAATTTTGCAGGTGACTGCAGGTAAAAAGCAGGTAACTGTATCAACAACAAAAAAGCCAGAAAAGTTTTAAAATGGACGCAGTCGTTCGTGACACTGTTTAAATCCACTTCAGATCACATGATTGTCTCCATGAGGAAACTTTTTCATACAAATTAAGAATTTGGTACCATGCAAATTTTGCAGGTATCTGTAGGTAACTGCAGTAGTAAAAAGCAGGTAACTGTACCAACAGATAAAGAGATATTTCTGAATTGGATGGTCATTTCACCTGGAGTGGGTATAAAGAAAGTTAGCTGAACTTTGTCTACTTTCTTGTAAGCCTTACAATCGCTAAGTTTCTACCAGAGCCTCAGGCTTGCCAAGATATGAAACCTTTTGAGACTTCCTGCCGATAGAATTAGTACGATTATTTCGTCCATTTTTACATACCTAATAAGACCTTAATGTCTGCTTTTAAAACGAACTTTCAAAATCTAACACAGGCTAATAAAAAGGATTAAATTGGAAGCACATAATAACCCTTTATGCACTTGGCTATAAAAATACATGAAAAACTTAAATCTATAAAAACCAAAGAAGACAACTAAGAATTGGATTTTGAACTCTATTTTTGAATTTTGATTTGAAAGTATTAACAGTAAAAGTATTGGAGTGATTTTCTTCCTCAAAGAACAAATAGCTACACGTAGAATACCATCGCCCTGAACTGCCACCTTTAAGATAAATTCTATGAAATTTGTCTTTGAATTGAATGGCTTGAAAGGAACTTGTGGTACTTTGCTGTAAATCTGCCGTGGAAATTTGTTTATTCCGTGATTTTTTTCAAAATGGCAGCAATTTACAAAACATTTAAATCATCGTAAATCCTAAACCAATAGAGCAAAATGATATAACCTTCAAGAAAACCATAGTTTATGGAGGTCTACAATATGGTGGCGAGCAGGAATCTGTAGCTGTTCTGGTTTAGGACTTAGAAATTTGATGACGTCATAGCTTCAAATTTGATGATTGCCACAATTTTAAACTAATTAAGATATCAATAAATTGCCACGGCATATCTACAGCAAAACCCTAAGTTCCTTCCAAACAATTTATTTCAAAGAAAACTGTAATAGGATTTTACACAGACCTTTCTAAAAATTTGAGCCCTAGGTTGCCCCACATAATCATAATCAAAATTCTAGCTCTATTTTCTATCATCATGAGAATGCCTTCCCAGCAAATTTGATCAAGGATTCTAGGCCTATTTTGAAGAATTTTAAGATGAAGTATTTTCATAAAATCGCTTGTAATTTGCGAACGATAGGACCGATTTTGACAAACTGAATGTTCTCATCTAAGTTGATATGTTAGCTACAGAGGTATCATTAGCTTAGACTTATGACATTTCGTCCCTTGTTGCTTCCCTGCGTTCTTTGATTTGCAGATATCACTTGCTCAGTAGAGACTCATTTCATTACTCTTATAAAGTGTAGCCACTTCAGGCCAATATGGTGTGGATCCGTATTGACCAATCAGATTGCTAAAATTTAGTTTTCAACCAATAAGGAGGCGCTATTTAGACTGTTGTTGTTGTTGCACACAAAAACGGTTGATTCGGGAAAGAGTTCTCGTAGCTGCGATAGATCTATTTTGTTTCTACAGAGGCAGATTACTGCTTGAAAGGTGTGTATTTTGCGATGAGTAGGTTCGTAAAACATTATTCTTCGTACTACAAGTTTGCTTTTCAATGTTGAAGCTCTTTAAACCAGACTTTGAAGCAATTTTGTTGAGTGTACGAGAACTCCCGCTAGTTTAGGCCATTTTGACACAGGGGGCCATTTTATAAGAGCAATGAAATGAGTCCCTTATTGAGCAAGTGATATCTGCAGATCAAAGAACGCAGGGAAACAAGGGACGAAATGTCATAAGTCTATCGTTAGCTCATAGGAATCTGATTAATGGTTTGAGAGCTAAGACGTTCAAATGTCTAAACATTTTTCAATCATCGAGTGGTAGCTACCTAAATTTTAAAGAGATAGCTTCCCAATTCTGAGATATACTAAACTTTGAGACAGACTGAGAAATACATACCAAAAAGTTCCAAACTTTGAGACGTACTAAACTGAATATATGGTCGTAGTTATTGCAATTGAAAGGCTGCCGGACGCTCCTAACTAAGGGTGCTCATTTCAAAGAGCGTTCAAACGTGAAAAAAGTCAGTCCCAAAAAATGCCATAATATTATGAGTTCCAGTATGAGCGGTCTCGGTTTGGTGTAGTAGTCTCGTTTTGAATAGCGATTACTGGGACTCGTCGTAATCAATCTAGAGACGTACTACATTTAGCTATAAAACGAGCTGAAACAATGTCAACGAATACAAATTATGCCTACTACCGACAGTTTAAATAATACTACACATCCTTCCATAAAAAAGTATCAAACTTAAAGACCTTCAGTAACGATACATCTATCTAAAACCTTGAGCTATTTATTAAATTGAAACATCCTATAAACAGCGATAAGGGACTGCAAACTGTAAATAACATATCCTTTTGACAAAATGAAATATGAAATCCCAAGGAGATAGTTTTAAAATTACCTTTAAGAGCCATATCATTGCTTCATATGAGAGCCACATCCTTGCTTCTCATTTGAGGAATATTATCGTAGATGTTACCATTCGTTCTTTAAGCCTTGTGTCCGTCGTCTTCATTGACCATTTCCTGAAATAAAATGATTGTAAAAGCTAAGGTGCAGGGGCCGACAAAGTGTGGGAACAGGGAGACACCATTCCCTGGAAATTTTTGGAAGATTTTTTAGGCTGCAGGAAATGTTTTGAAAGGAAGCAACATTTTATGTTGCCGTCAAAACACGGCAGAACCTCAATCTGTCATATTTGTTATCTTGAAAAAGAAATCGAATTGCTGCAGTAACTTTAATAAAGCAGAATCTTGACCAAAAAGCTTACATCAAGAATTTGAAAATGGTTGGTCTTTGCTAGCAGTAGATTTCGTCTCCAAGTCAACCCTCACATTTGATTTTTGTGCCTAAAGGTAGTACTTTTCGTTTCAAGTAAGAAAGAAAGTGGCAACCAGATTTGTATGTGCACTTTAGTTGCAAACTACGCTTTACAATCCACTAAATCACTGTAAAATGAAAAAATTTTGCAGGAAGTTTGAACGAAATTTTTACCGCTCCCAGGGAGAAAAACGTTTTGTCGGCCTCTGCAATTTCTTTTAATTTTGCCGCTTTAAAACGATACTGATGTTGGTCTTATTTGATAGATGAAATTTCCTGTCTAAAACAGCACAAGCGTTTGAACAAATACTGTGGAGGAAAAATATCTATAATACATTTTTAAAGAAGGCAGAACAGACACAACTCAGCTAAAGGTTCAAAGGTCAAACAGGAGGTCATAGGACCAATTCAAAAAGTCACAGGACGAACGACAAAGGTCACACAATAATTTTTACCTCCAGTTCCCAAGCATCATCACCCATGTCGTAACTTTTCTTCGATTGACAACATTTCGGCAAACATGATCTGTAATCGAACAGCAGAATAGGATCGACTTCTTTTGGATTACCACGGCCTAGAAGGAGAAGAAGACTTTTGATACTACCGTAATTTTCATAAATAAAGGAATGAATTGAGAGAAATTCTCATCGGATATTTCACCCTTTCTTGTCCTCCACGAGAAATTCTACACGTTATAAGCTTTAAAGAATGCAAAATATTTACGAATACCTATATTTTCGCAGGGGTCTAAAAACGTTTTTTCGTATGGGGATGAGAGCGTTGGCTATCCTTCAATCATAAATTCACTCATACTGTAATTCAAATGGGGCCTTTTTCTCAAAGTCCAAATGCTGGTCGAATCACGTTGACAATGAAGTACCCCCCCCCCCCTCCCGAGCGTAATGGACCTTTTAGTTATTCTACTAGAGAGCCTGGATGGAGCAATATTTTTATACATCTAAGACGCGATATTTGATCAAAACTTACTGCAGCAGAGAGTAACCAGACATCCAATGAAGAAAGTAATGAAGATACCAAATGCACTGTAGTACATGTAAGAGATACTGTGGAATTTTGCCAATGGGAAGCTGCGTGGAAATGAAATATCATTAACATCTAGATGCACTTCTGGGTTTGTTAAAAGGCTATGTACCTACAATCCCGGACAAAACTCGTTGAGACAACTGAGTTTTGTGTTAAAAGATGCCTTCTCTCATGTAAACCAATACCTTCCACTGCTGATGGCCCCCCTCCCCCATTGCAATGGCGGTAACTCATCTATGTTATTTCCATCAGCTTCCAATATTGCCATGGGGGGCGGGGGATCTCAACTCGAAATTTCCTTCGAAAGGCAAAGTGTCTGATGAGTTTTGTCCGCGATTTTAGTTCACGGTTCACTAGAAATAAATTGCTCGACTTCTTCACAAATTTGTTGATGTTCTGAAATCATGTATAAGTTAAATTCAGTCTTGCGAGTGTAACTTGGATTGTTTATATTTATGTTAAGGTTTCTCGCGAAGTTTCACCTTCCAATCTAGATATAAAAATAAAAACTTTGAAACCTACTCAGAGCCTTTGTATTTATATGGAACTATCCCTGATTCCCATGAAGTGAAATTTGTTCCAGTTGAATTGAGTCCGCATTTGTATATCGATATTGGCTTTGGCATCTTGTCAGGGGGGTAAAATAAGGCACCGATTGCTAGCCATGACGTGAGAACTGCACCTGCAAGAGCTCCAGCATAAGCACCCTGGAAAAAGAAGTAAAAATTATCAACATTAACCATATTAGCCTGCTACTTTCGAAGCTTGCTAGCAGCCGTCACCCTGCACACCCTCCCATGTTTGTATGACGTCAGCATACATGCAAACATTCCAAAGCAAAGGGGTGAGCCAGAAAAAAGCTGCTTCAAAGACTGACCAGTTAGCCAAAAGTCTAAAATTTCGATGGCCTCTCCTCAGAATTAGCGTTCAATTTAAGTCTAGACTTTAGGAGCTTGGATCTTCTACAATAAGGTGTGCAAAATGCAGCATCGTAATCTGGTCTGGGACTTAAAAACCTTAGCTCATATTTAATTATGGATTTTGTCATATTACATACCGGGTGAGTAAAAAAAACGTGGGGTGTTTGGCGGACTGTGACGTTGCTTGTAGCCATCCGATCGTCGTGAAATAGATGTGTCCATGCAGCAAAGGTCTAACTTAGATTATAAGTCTTACCCCATTAAAATCGGTCACTTGGTGCATTAGTTAAAACGTATTTTCTTCGTAAGGCCTTGTATGGGAGTCTTGTAAACTGATGGAATCTTTAGCCAGCAAGGCCATTCAGCATTTTAGCCTTGCCAAAGTTACAGATACACGTGGTATTATCAGAGGAGAATGAAATAGTTAGGAAATAGTGTTTTCTCTCAGTATAATACCACATGTATCTGTAATTTTGGTAAGGCTAAAATGCTGAAGGGCCTTGGCTAAAGATTCCATCAGTTTACAAGACTCCCATACAAGGCCTTAAAAAGAAAATACGTTTTAACTAATGCACCAAGTGACCGATTTTAATGAGGTTAGGCTTATAATCTAAGTTAGACCTTTTGCTGCATGGACAAATTTATTTCACGACGATCAGGTGGCTACAAGCAACGTCACAGTCCGCCAAACACCCCACCCGGTATATCTTCTTTCGACATGAAAACATCGTCGTAAAACCACAACCAACATCTTCGAATACAATTTAGCCTTTCGGGAATCAAATAAAGCAAAGTATTTGAAAATCGGTTGATTGATTATGGACATATAAGCAATCAAACGATAATACATCATTTTGGGACACCCGGTAACAAGGACAGATAATGTTACAATAGAACTTGCTACTTTTCATTGACACCTAGATACAAAGCAATTTGTGATTGCAGACAAAGGGAATTCCATGATCGGTTGGTCAAGGCATAAACAAAAACAAAGCAAGCTGCAAAAATTGCCCTGAAACCCGGGTCGCTAGCTCGGTCGTTGTGCATTTCAGAAATGGTTTTGAATAGCAAATATTAGCACATATCGAAAGAAGAAGGATATATCTAAACTTCTGCCTCGGGCATTTAATTTTTTCGTACAGAAGCTGAGCAGTAAGTGTTTTAATTACACCAAAAAAGTACGAGAATTGAATCCCCTCCCAATTGGCTTCTGCACAATATGAATAAAATGCCCGAGGCAGAAGTTTAGATAGATCCTTCTTTTTTCGATATGTGCTAATATTTGCTCTTGAAAACCATTTCTGAAATGCACAGCGAGCGCGCTAGCGACCCGAGTTTCAGGGCAATTTTTGCGGCTTGCTTTGTTTTGGTTTATGTCTTAACCAACCGAGCATGGAATTCCCTTTCTCTGCAATCACAAATTGCTTTGTATCTAGGTGTCAATGAAAAGTAGCAAGTTCTATTGTAACATTATCTGTCCTTGTTGCACCCGGTATATCTAAAACTTACCTTAGAAGTAGCTCTGGGCACAAGAATACCGAGTGCAAAGATGCCAAATTGCGGAGAGGCAAGCATTCCAAAAATTGAGATAGAAAGCTGAAAAACAAAAGAACAAAAATCACTGTTCAGAATTACGTACGAATTTAAAAAAAAAATTTAAGTACCAATTAATCAATCACCCAATATTCATAATAGTATTATAATGGTAGAAAGTTGCACGAATAAACTATACACTCTTTCTTTATAAGAATACTAGCCTCGATATTCTTAAGAAATTTTTGTTTTGAGCCTTAACATATTCTTGAAGTATTCTTATTTTTCAAATCTGATATTTTTCAAATTCTTATGTTCAATTAGGTAAGCCTGCGTGCAGACTCAACTCCTTTTTGCGAGGAGTTGAGTCTGCACGCAGGCTAAATTAGCATAGGTTCCAAATCTTTAAAAAGCCTGGTGTAAAATTGGGTGACCTATTTCTATGAACTGAATGACTTTAAAGAAACTTTTGCTGATTCTCTATAATTCTACCGTTGGAATTTTCTGAAATCTTCAATATTTTCAGAATTAGAGTGTTTTTATTCTTTTTCAAGAATTCAAGAAAAATTTTCAAAAAAACTTAAAACCATCGTAATTTCTAAACTGTTTGACGTAACATAAGATAATTTCGAAGAAAACCATAGTTTATGAATGCCTACAATATGGTATCAAGCAAAAGTCTGTCACTCATCTGGTTTTTGATTTAGAAATTTGATGACGTCACATCCTCAAATTAGTTGAAATGAAAAATACGCTGTAATTTCCAAAAATATTCAAAGTTTCTGAAAAGTTCAACGGTAGAATTATAGATAAGTATCTAAAGTTTCTTTCAAGCTATTCAATCAGAAGAAATAGGTCATTGAATTTTACACCCACCTTTTTACGCCGAGACAAAGATTTGGAGGCTATGCTGGCTAAATTAGGTTGAATAGTTTACCCCGCTTTAATCAGCCATTCCTTCCCGTGGAGGGATTGGGGCTAAAGGCTCATGTCGTAAATCTAAATGTTATCAAGATTATTTGCGCGCAAAATTAATATCAATGATAGATACCTGTATAACCATGGTACCAGCAGATGAAACCAGAAAGGACAAGCCAACGATCAAGACTCCATACGCCACAGCTAAAAAAATAACCAAGTTACCTTGAAAAATTGATTTTAAAATATGGAAGCAGTTTTGTGCAAATTAAACAGCATTTAATATTTGAAAGCAAAACAACGCGAAAGAAAGGAAGACTATTTTTTAGATTTAATAACCAAGTCACCTTAAAAAATTGATTTTAAAATATGGAAGCAGCTTTGTGCAAATTAAACAGCATTTAATATTTGAAAGCAAAAGAACACGAAAGAATAGAAGACTATTTTTTAGATTTAATAACCAAGTTACCTTGAAAAATTGATTTTAAAATATGGAAGCAGTTTTGTGCAAATTAAACAGCATTTAATATTTGAAAGCAAAACAACGCGAAAGAAAGGAAGACTATTTTTAGATTAGATAGTCAGTAAGTTAGTCACACTCTGATGATAACGTAAGTTTGAAAGGCCTCAGTGTGCTGAAAAATCTGTCTGTTTTTTGCGTCCGTGTTTTTCCTAGCACCTATTATTTAGTATATACTACAGTACCAAGTTTTTAGATTAGATATTGATTATACCGGGTGAACTAGAAAAAAGTTCCCACTTTAGAAAATTCCTCGCATAAAGAGTACTGGATGGATTGGAATGAATCAATATTTGCAAAAAATCGAAGAATTTTTGTGATTTTTCTCGCCTTGTTACAAGCATTGGAAAAATTGGTAAATTCAAATTTATAAAAACTTTGTGGTTGCAAAATGACTGAAAAGGCCTAAAAGTACATGATCAAATCATAAAGGACTCCTCGCTCAGAACAACAGAGAAAAGGCAATTTCTCATGAGTCTGCACATTTATTGCCATGGGATTGAAAATCTTTAGTATCTGTTTGAGAATCTATGCTTTATTACTCTTGAGAGTGGTGAAATGCCCGTAGGGTTCTGTGTGAGGAGAGTCCTAACGTTTTGATCAAATGTTTTAGGTCCTTTTTCAGCCATTCTGCAAACATGAAATTTTGGTAAAGTTGCATTTACCTATATTTGCAGTACTCGTAAGAAGACGAGAAAGTCACAAAAACTACTTCGATCTTTTGGCTTTTAACTAGATTTTAAATCATTCAAATCCATGAAGTACTTGTGGTGCTAAGAATTTTCGAAAGTGGGAACTTTTTTTGGCTCACCCGGTATATAGAGCAACAGGGACAGATTTTGTAACACAATAGCATGAGTTGCTTTTGATTGACACCGCAATTCAAAGCGATTAGCGACTGCCGACAAAGGAAATTCCCTCAACCAGTAATTCAAAACAAGCAAAGCCGCAAAAGTTTCTCTGAAACCTAGGTAGCTCGTTGGGCAATCCAGAAATTGTTTTCAAGTGCAAACAGGAGCATATATCGAAAGAAGAAGGATATATCTACACATCTACCTCGGGCATTTTATTTCTTTGGTTCAGAAGCCGTGCAGTAAGTGTTTTCATTACACCCAAAAGATAAGAGAATTGAATCTCCTCCGAATCGGCTTTTGAACCAAGCAAATTAATTGCCCAAGGCAGATGTGTAGATATATTCTTCTTATGATCCTTCATCTTGTATATAGAGCGGATATTTCATCTCGGCATACGAGGCCTCTTCAAAGCTAAACTAACGGAATTACAAATTTTCTTCAAACAATTTTCAGTCTCATCAAACAGCACTTATTGATGAGAAACTTAAATAATTGGAAAAAGAATTTCGGAATGCTGCAACTGTGTAAGAATGCTTGTTTGCCTTACCACAAAATTTAGTAACAATCGAAGCAGCTCTTTCACTTATATTCGGCCATTTCCTTTTCACCAAATCTTCCAACGTAACAGCAGCCAGTGAATTTAGTCCAGATGATGCAGTACTACAACGAAACAAAGTTTAATTTCATTCAACGGAGAGTAGATCACTTGTATGCAACTTGACATTTCTGTTTAGAAATCCATAAATGTCTCAGGACTGGATCACGATTCTGATGGTACCTGTGTCTCACTTTGGTGCTCTTATGGTTTGAATTGATTTGATTTGATTTGGTGTGATTTGATTTTGACAACAGTTCGGGAAGAGAATTCAAAATGCCTCATTTTGTTCTTTAAAAAAAATCATCATGATAAAATTCTGACAGAAACTGGGGCAGAAACAATTCAGTTGATTGAACTAATTAATTCCAACAATTTACAAACTTACAAATATATACTGGATTAGAAAACAGATAATTCAATTTAGAAATCAAGGAGAATCTTGATTCCGGAATAGATGGAAGGGGTCTTTGTTTTCCTCAAGAAACGATAGTAACCTAAATTTCTTGTTACTTCGAGGGGTTTTTTGTATGGATTTCGTTACATCTCTTGCTATACGAATGGTGGAGATGAAGGTGAAGTTGCGGTTTTTAGCGCGTAGCACTGGGATAGCAGACGTAGAATAGGCCTAATCGAATCCGCAACCCTTTGTCCTGACGCTCAAGTGGTTGGGTTCTCATTGAGCTCACCTTAGGACACCTGCGTTATGATCTGAGATGGAAACCCTGTCCACCTGACTGTTCTGGCTGCAATGCCAGAGGACACTGCGCTGCGGCCACAACACCTTCTACATTTTATAGGCAATGTTTTCTTGAAATACCGTGCAACTGAAGGTGAAGGTGAAGTTGCAATTTTTAGCGCCAAGCACTTAGATCGCATAAGAAGAATAGGCCTAATCAAGTCCGCGACCCCTTGTCATGACGCTGAAATGATGGGGCTCTACCTGGGATCGAACCCGGTCCACCTGACTGTTCTCGCTGCAATGTCGGAGGATTACACCACTGCGCCACAACACCTTCCTTCTTTCTTCAAGTGATTACCATTTCTGAGGACAGACGGTCGAGCATGACTGTATAAGTAAAAGCTAATACACCGTTCTTGAAGACAAGCACGAATAAAATACCTCAGAGCTCCACTCAAGAGACAAGCCATGTACAACCCAGGCACTCCTTTGAGGTGATTCAATTTGGTTACCACATAATAAGGAATGATCTGTGATAAAGAACATAAAATTATCATTCGTTAAAGATTCATTGCTAACATCAAACAATGATCCGACATGAATCTGTGACATCCGTTCATCAATATGGTACACGACAGGCTGGCAAGGATGATATCTTTCTGACCCAAAAAAATACCAATCAATATGGTCTCAAATCAATACATTACCTTGGATCAAAGTGCTGGAATGACATTCCTATAGACATAAAACAATCACTATCGGTCAATATCTTTCGCCAAAGACTCAAAGCCTTCCTTTTTGAAAACAATTATTAAAGAGTCTTTAACACTATTCACCCATAATTTTTCTTAATCATATTTGAAAATTCAAATTTCCTGCTAAAAGGGAGTGCTCTCTCCTCGATTAGCTTAGCTACTGAGAGAGCTCCTCCTTAAGAATTCCTCTTCATACAAGTTCTCTAGTCATGTAATATATTTTTCGATTTATTTATGTTTAGTCTGTATGCTTGTATTTTTAATTTGTAGCTTGTAGTTATTCAAATTGTTGTAAGTTGTTTAATGTTTTGAGTATTTGTATGTAGTGGAATTTAAATCAATGAACTGAACTGAACTGAAATCTTAAAAAGTCGACTTTCATATGAAAAGAAGTCATTTTTGCTTTTTATTCGACGTGTGAAGGTTATTGGCTAGCAAAGCAAAGGAATCAAATATTGAAAAAACATTGCACGATTGGTTGATGCCTCTTTTGCTTGATTTAATGGCTCGAAACATAGTCACAGGAGCTGTGTGGTAATCCTTTCATTAAAGCCCAAAATACGCGAGAATTACAATGCCTTTTGCTCAGCTTCTGAATCAAATAAACAAAATCCGCCCGGCAGATCTTTATATTTACCCTTCTTCTTTCGTTATAAGCACATAACTTCCCTTGAAAACCATGTTTCGCTTGCACAAGGCGAGAGTTTGCCTTACTGGTTTCGGGGCAACTTTTGCCGCCTCAATTGTTTTGGATTACTGGTTGATAGAATTTCCTTTGTCTACAATCGCTAATCACTTTGAATTGAGGTGTCAACTGATTCTATTGTATTACAAAATATGTTCTTGTTACCCAGCATAAAAATCATTTACCTGATCATTGCTAAGGATTTGTCCAGCTTTTCTAGGATCACAGTCAGCGAAAACAGCATACATGACCAATCCGGCAAAAGAACACAATGATATGAATACAACCAGATACAAGATATTAAAGTATAAAGCCCTGAAGGAAAGAGAAAGAAAGATAAGTTACATGTGCACTTATGACGATGAGTCCCTTGTATCCCTGTGGTAAACCTTGCTCAACAGCTCAACAGCTCAGTCTGCTGACCGAAGCGTCATCATTAAGTCAAAGAACACAGGGAAACAAGGGACTCCGGGTCATAGTTTACGTTATATGTAGACTGCTTACAATTCGCCGTAAATTTCGCTCGTTCTTTATATTTTTGATTTCAACCTGCGAGCAATTCAATTCAATAAATAGGTGAAATAATTCTACTCAATAGATAAGCGAGTAAAAAAGTTTTGTAATTGCGAGCGAAAACTAGGGATGGACTGTAATAAGTCTACGTTATATGAACAGGGTGTCCGAAAAACATAAGCACCGTTTGAGTGGCTACTGTGAAGGAGCCATCAATCCAATATTCCTATTTTTCAAATTTATGAATAGAAGAGACTCCGAGTTTGATACAAAATTTGAATAAATCTGACGAGTAGTTCATGATTTATGGAGAACCAAAGTCAAAATCACAAACTCGCACTCTTGGCCTAAACTCTGTTACCTTCAGAGGCAGCATCCTTTGGAATGCTCTAAGTGAAGACACAAAAAGGTGAAAATGTGGCAGCTTTCAAAAAGGAAATCAAACCATAGAAGGGGGTACACTCTTTTTTTATAATAAGAATACTATAAATTTTTTCCAGCCTCAATATTCTTAAGAAAATTTTCATTTTGAGCCTTAGCATATTCTTAAAGTATTCTTATTTTTTCCAAATCTGATATGATTTCAGGAGAACATAGTTCAAAGAAATGTCATATCATTATGAAGAAAAGGTCGAACGAAAGAATTCTCTGTTATGAACATCGCAAAACGGGCAACTGCAGGAAAATGAGACAAAAATATGCGAGCGGAGGCAGAGCAATATTCTTATAATATTCTTAAAATTTGGATGATTCTGAGCCTGAATATTCTTATAAACAATATTCTTATAAAAAAAAGAGTGTACGCTGCAGCTGTAGATTATTTTGTCAATAGGACTTTATATCATACTTTATATTATGTGATTATCTTAGATTATAGCTGGTTTGAATTAGTTGCTTTTCATTTATATGTTTTTAACTATATAAACAACCAACTTTAAAGAATGTTAAAACCAGAGGGTTTTACCTCTGTACTTAACCTTATAACTTAAATTTTGGCATCAAATCGACTTCAATCTTACATTCGTACCGAGAAATACATTTGGGAATAACAAATGACTAAATAACTCAAGCAAATTTTGCCAGGAATCCTACGGAAAGCAATTATATTGGTTTAAAAGGATTCCATTACTTTGAAGAAGCAAAATATCTGACAGACGTGTGTTCTGGCTTGCAGCAATACGAGCAAAATACCTAAATTTACTTTCAAGCCATTAAATCGAAGGGCAGATGTAACAACTATCCGGAGGGGGGGTTATGTCAAGGGTACGGGTACGTGCCGGCTATATGGGTGGATTTTTGGACCAAAATTCTCCAGAAAAGGGTCCTTTTTCGGCAGATTTTCCTTAAACGTGGGTTCAGTTTGGCTGAAATCGGCAAAAAATCGTTGAAAATGGATAGTTTTCCACCAATTTCATCATAAAAGAGGGTACGAAGGCAAATCTTGGCAATGGACGATTCTGGATAAGATGGCTTCGGGGGGGAATTTGACCAAGATGCATTGCGTTCTACAATAGAATCAACAGTGATTCTATAGAAATTCGACATCAAAGGCAATGCATCTTGGTCAAATGCCCCCGATGCCATCTTTTCCGGAATCGTCTATTAAAAGAAGGTAGCTTTCTGAAAACCGGGGACAGACCCCCGTCCATCCCCAGGTCGTGTACCCCCCGGGCAGCTATCCATCCAAGATGTCTTTGCTAGAATAGATAGATAAGCTTACTTTTTCACGTCTTTCTCTGATCTAGCAGAAATGAACCGTTGAACAGATACTTGAGATGTTGTAAAGTTTTGCATGAGTGCGAATATTCCACCGATTCCAAGGGTCCAGAATGTGTTCCGTACTGTTGGGTCCGGGTTGAAGCTAGAAGGAAACAAAGAATTCTTCAAGAACTGCCCAACGTTTCCTACGACAAACAAACTTATAAGAAGATATGTTAGGATTGGATATCACGAGTGATCCACTAAAATGTTATAAATTTTCATTTGGACAGACATGACATGATTTTACATTTGGAAAGGAGTTCTTTGGCTTCTGTGTGTCAAGAAATATGTTTGTTGTAGGTCATTCCTTCGGCTTCCCCAAAAAGAAAATTCTTATATATAATGCCGTTTTATTGGCTGTAACATTCGATCTTAGTTCGTTAGAAATAGAAATTCATCATTGTATTATGTTCTGTTAGGCCTTGCACGATGCGTTATCGTATTGTGCTCTTTCACGAAATGAAATCAAACATCAATAGGGTAGGCCAATTTGATATGACACTTGCAACTCGTTCAAAATTGGGGCTCTATCTTACGATTTAAGATTAGCAGGGACGTCAGTGGTATTCCTCATTGCATTCTACTTGTGTCTTGAGTTGTATATCTTTATATCTCATTTCTAGCGGTTTTTCTTGATGTTTAAAGAAATAGGAATGTTGGTTAACCGGAAACGAATGTAACTTCGTCGCCAAACGCGATAATTTCCCTTACATAAAAACAAAGCTGGAGGGGCATACCTGCCCGGGGGGTGTACTTGACTTTCAATTGTACGAGGGTGTGCACTCCAAAGAGAACAATTTTCACCCGGCTTTAGAAATTTTCCCTTGAAATGATAGCCGGCTTTAACAAAAATTGGCGAAAAGCATACCCTAAAACGTAAAAGTTTGTCAAAAAACAATGAAATAAAACTTTTGACAACCGGCTTTAGAAAAACTGCCTTCTTTTGATACCCGGCGTTAGAAAAAAGAGGCGAAATCGATACCCGGAAAGGAGTGCACATCCCGTCAGCAAAATATACTAAGTAGCCCCCCCGGGCATACCTGCTATGGATTTATGGAAAAAAATTCCAAATAACTGCCGTAACTTAGTAGCCATTTCAAGTTCCGTGAGGGTACTCTAAAATTCCCTCCCAGCGGTCAATTTTTTTCACGTGTTCATTTGTTTATGAAAAGCAGCGAAGTCATTGGCTGATCTGCGTGAAATTTGATGATTTTTGCATGCGCTAGCAGCCTGTAAAGATATGCTGTACGGTATGCAGCACAGCTATAATGTATTATGCGCATACTAACCGGGTTTGTGTGTACAGAAAATATAAAGCCCGAGGTCTTAAAAGTACAGACTGAACTTGCGAGGTTTTTTTGCAATGAGACCGAGGGCTTTATATTTCCTGTACAACTATAAAACCGGTAGTATGGGTCTTATTACCTGATAGCTTCTAATTTTGACCCATATCACTTAGTCAAACGCATTTTGTTACTGTTATGTCGCTTGAGTTTATTGTAAATCTCACAGACCTAAATCAGTTGCCGTGATGACAAAGATGCGTCCTTGCATCGTATTATACAAGGCTGCGGGAAAACCGCGGGAAGTATGCGATTAACCAATGGGATTGGCGGGATTCTTGTATTGCCTCAATTTTGAAATGTCAGACAGGTAATAACATGGAATAAAACTTGGATACTGCATACTCAAAGAGGTTTAATCTGTCTCCTCTTTCAGCAATCTTTAAAGTATTACTGAATCCTCCGACCTCAACCACTCCAAAACATATCACTGTAATCATTCCAGTAAGCATGAGTGTTCCTTGTAGTACATCAGTCCATATGACTGCCCTCATTCCACCCTAAAAAGAAAAAAAAACTTCAGCATAGCAGGCTGTCCTCAAAAGTAGAGGAACCCAAAGGCATGTTGTAAAAACCGGACCCTACGATCATAGGACTCTTGAGACCCCTAGGACCTTCAAGTACTAAAAATAAACATATGATCCTTTGGATGATTACAAAGTCCGTCCTGAGCTAAGCAAGCATAAGAAAATCTGAACATTGATTTCTTCATAACCTCAAATGATCGTTGTGATGCTGTTTTTAGCTACAGTCAGAGGGACGAGTGTTGCTGCTAAAGTCACCTTCAATAGAAAATCAAGCGCCTTGTATGTCTCAAATTTAATGTCATGTGAGATTTACGATACACGTTTTTTTTTTATAAGAAACTTGGATCAGCACTTAGTACTAAAAGTTTCTTAATTTCGCATGAAAATTTTGGTGTTTTTGTAGTAAAAGTTTCTTAATAGTTTCTTATTTGTTTGGGCCTAAAATTGCGGTATTGTTCGAAGTTGAGCCTTCTTCTCGACAAAGGGCTTCCATTTTGCATTGACATTGTCATCAAGAAGAAGCCATGCTCATCAAGGCAAAAATTTACCAATTTTGCAGTTAAAAGTCAAGAAAAGACGAAGGTACCTTTGTTAGAGAAACATTGAATAAGAGAGACATACAGAAATAAAGTTTTAGAGTTTCTTAACTGTTCTTGAGCGTAGTACTAGAGTTTCTTAAATTTTTGGTCATCGTAGTACTAGTTTCTTATAAACCAGTTTCTTATAAAAAAAAACGTGTAATGCAAAATTACTTATGTTTATGCAGAACCCTGCAGAACGTTTCTATTCGCGGGCATCTCATCTAGTTTGAGACAAGCAGTCACGAAAATAACCTCTATGCAGAATCATATGCATGAATATGTTTTGGTTCAGTGTGATCACGTGCCTTCCCCTAGTCAATGGGGCCATTGTTTGCTGGAATTCTGCACCTTTCCTCTCAACTTCGCCTGCAACGTTTGCATCCGTAGCTGTGTAGGAGGACGGTCCTTCTACCTTCGGTGATGCTGCGAATGCTAGCCTCTGTGCAGGCCGCCGGTTACATCATCCTCCAAGGTTGAGTTATTTGCATAATGAGTACTATCAATAAATGGCTAATGATGCGTTCGTTCTAGAAAACGATTGTTTTAACATCATTAAGCTGCTAATGAAGTCAAGAACGTGCCAATTCTGAGTAAATTTGTTGCTGTGCCAGGGTAAACATCATGGTGATTTATCCATCTTACGGTGTCAAATCTGTCTAACATGAAATAGGCCGACGTCAAATGTTGCTATAGGATCGCGGGAAACTTCTGTCTTGTATGCGCTTTCTGTGCGCTTTCTTTATTTCAGTGCCAATTAGCAGGGATAAAAGGTTAATTAATTGTTTTAACGAGCGTGACGGACTTACTTTCTTTCTTTCTTTCTTTCTTTCTGACTTTCTTTCTTTCTTTCTTTCTTTCTGACTGACCTGGAGCCCCCTCTTAGATTACAAAGTTGGACTTTGTAATCAAAAAGGACCCGTAATACCAGAGATTGTTCCACAATAGGCTTCCTCTGAATGAGAGCAACTCCATGCCAAATTTTATCGTTCTCGTATTTGGTAATTTGCACAGATGCATAGTTCTATGATCATATCTAATCTCTTTCTTTTCAATGTTGGTGCAAAATGTATGATGGATTTAGATGGCCCACTGACTTATAGATTTCTAGGATCAATTTTTGGAGCTTTTAGTGTGGATCGCTAATTGGAGGGCCTCCAAAGTCCGACTGAAAGACACTTGAAAGATTTCTATCTCTGCATGTGTGAAAACATTTGACCATCAATATTGCGAATCAGAAACCCAGACCTGACAGCATATGCGCAATGTGTTGAGAGTCGGGGACTCTGGACGGGGATTAGTAGCGGTAGCAACTGCTGTCGTTGTTGTTCTCTCGTCCGGGGTTCCAATTGTTCAGCATCATACTTCTATGCTGGCCTGCATCCAATGTGAAACGGATTCTAGTATTTATCAGTAATTAATCGTATTTGTAGCTTTTTGTAATTGTTTATTTGGTTGCTATTTTTTGCATGTCTTATTGTCTTTTGCTCCTTGTGGTCCAATCCCTGTAGTGTTGTACCGGATGCGCCAAAATAAACTATGCACGTTTGGCAGGCCACAATAAATCGTACACTGGACCGATTTTGAAGATTTATGACTTAATCTTTAGCAGAAAGCCTGACTTAGATTCTAGGACCTTTTGCTAATTTCTCCATTTTCAGTTTTTAGAGCTAGAAGCGAGTTTCTTAAAATTTTTGTTTTCAAAAACACTGAAAACGATCAAAAAACGTCGATCAAATTTTAAAAGACTCAACATGAATGAACAAAGAGAAAACGTTTTCAGGGTGATTTGGGGGTTTAGTACGAACTCTCGTACAGCAGATTACAATTAGTCGATTTCTAAATCCCAAATCACCACGAACAAGTTCTCTCTTTGTCCATTTATGTCGATTCTTTAGAAAACTTGATTGATGTTTTTGATCGTTTTCAGTGTTTTCGAAAACTACAATTTTAAGAAAACTCGCTTCTAGCTCTAAAAACTGAAAATGAAAAAATTGCAAAAAATCCCAGTATCTAATTCAGGCTTTCTGCTAAAGATTAAGTCATAAATCTTCAAAATCGGTCCAGTGTACGATTCATTATGTTCTGCCAAACGTGCATAGTTTATTTTGGCGCACCCGGTATAGTTTGTAAAGTAATTAGAAAGTATAGTAGGATGTAGATGTAACATGTATTGTATCATTTTAAATGAATATATATAGTTTAGTCGAATATTAAAGAAAATCTTACCAATGTAGTATAAAATGTGCAAACTGCTCCAGTTACAATGAGTGATAATGGAAGTGGGACACCTGCCACTGTGGAAGAAATAGCTTTGAGTAGAGAATGTATTTCCAATATTTCACCAATCATACCGGGTGAACAAGAAAAAAGTTCCCATTTTTGAAAATTCATAGTATCAAGAGTACCGGATGGATTGGAATGAATAAATATTTGCTTGATAGCCAAATGATCGAAGTATTTTTCGTGACTTTTCTCGTACACGTTTTTTTATAAGAAACTTGGATCAGCACTTAGTACTAAAAGTTTCTTAATTTCAGATTAAAATTTCGGCGTTTTAGTAGTAAAAGTTTCTTAATTAGTTTCTTATTGTCTCTTATTCTTTTGGGCTTAAAATTGCGGTATTGTTCCAAGTTGAGCCTTCTTCTCGACAAAGGGCTTCCATTTTGCATTGACATTGTCATCAAGAAGAAGCCATGCACATTAAGGCAAAAATCTGCCAATTTTGCAGTTAAAAATCAAGAAAATACGATGGTACCTTTGTTAGAGAGACATAGAATAAGAGAGACATACAGAAATAAAGTTTTAGAGTTTCTTAACTGTTCTTGAGCGTAGTATTAGAGTTTCTTAAATCTTTGGTCATCGTAGTACTAGTTTCTTATAAACCAGTTTCTTATAAAAAAATACGTGTACTGCTACAAGAATTGGAAAGATAGGTAAATTCAAATTTAGAAAAACTTTGTGGTTGCAAAATGACTGAAAAATGCCTAAAATACATGATCAAATTATAAAGGACTCCTCGTTCAGAACAACAGAGAAAACGCAACTTCTTATGGTTGAGAGATATCGTCTGCACATTTATTGCCGTGGGATTGAAAATCTGTTTGAGAATCTATGTCTTATTACTCTTGAGAGAGGTCAAACGCCCGTGTGTATCGTTCTGTGTGAGGAGAGTGCTAACAATTTGATCAAATGTTTTAGGCCCTTTTTTCAGTCATTTTGCAACCATGAAATTTTTGTAAAGTTGACTTTACCTATATTTGCAATGCTCGTAAGAAGACGAGAAAAATAAAAAAACTACTTTGATCTTTTGGCTTTTAACTAGAATTTGAATCATTCAAATCCATGAAGTACTTGTGGTGCTACGAATTTTCGAAAGTGGAAACTTTTTTCTGGTTCACCCGGTATACCCCAGCCACTTATTAAAATTAGGAGAAAGTATTTCAGACAGTCATATCAATCATGAATAAATCAATCAAAACGAAATATCAGGAAATGAGAGCATAACAACGATGGGATCTCACTGGCTACTTGTTTTGATATACTGGGGGAGGAAACTATCGCATTAGTAAATTGGCCAAAATGGGAAATTTCGTGGGAATAAACTCTTGCGAATTTGGTGTCTTATCCAATTTTGTAATGTCTTTCATGTTCATTTTCACATTACAGGAAATTTCGCGGAATAGAAATTTTGCGAATTCAAGGTTTTAGGAAATTTCACGGAATACAATTTCGGCCCAAAACGCGAAAAACACAAAATTCTCCTTCCGTGACAGCCCGTGACAGTTTCTTCCATCAAAGTAAAATAAATTTACACAGCAGTCATTTATCCGCAGTTTACACATTGAGCAATTATTTTCTTATATCAATTAAAACGTTTACATAAACCTGTTTATATGAGGCCTCTTCTTTTTGCGAATTATCGTACCAAAGACATTTCATATGAACTACTGTACACCACGACGAGGACGATGCCACGGGAGCAAAAGACAACGACAACTCCCTGACCATTCATAATAACACCATGCTACTAAATTACTATTAAACATACAATTACAAAGAGCTACATATAAACGATTAAATACGGACATACACTAGAATCTGTTTCGCATTGAGCTATGAGCTACTTACACATGAGATTTCCACCTACCTGCTTTGAGGGCAAGACTAGGAGCATACAACACAACAGAGAGGTACAGCACCTGAAAAAAAAATACTTTTAGAGACAGGGAACAGGGCATACATAGGTTCCAAATCTTCAAAAGGTTGCGGTAAACATCTATTTTTGAACAAAATGGCTTCAAAGAAACTTTATCTATTTCGCTATTATCCCTAAAATTCTACTGGGTTTCCCAAAGAAAAGTACACCCGTTTGAAAAATCGCCAAAATTCGATCATGAAAGCTATCTTAAAAGTTTCTCTTATCTCTTTTTCCAATGATCCAAATATATTTAAAGATGACAAAATATTTTTTTTCATTACTTAAGGGTATGAAATATCGCATTGAAAAACCTCATTCTGAGATTTAATCCCGGGGGGGGGGTACTTAGTATATTTTGCTGACGCCATGTGCACTCCTTTTCGGGTATCGTTTTCGCCTCTTTTTTCTAACGCCGGGTATCAAAAGAAGGCAATTTTTCTAAAGCCGGTTGTCAAACGTGTTATTTTTTTGTTTTTCGACGAATTTTTGCGTTTAGGGGTATGCTTTTCGCCGATTTTTACGTTTTGGGATATGCTTTTCGCCGATTTTTTCTAAAGCCGGCTATCATTTCGAGGGAAAATTTCTAAAGCCAATTTTTTCTTGGAGTGCACCCCCCCCCGTACAATTGAATATCAAGTATCCCCCCCCGGGGTTTTAATCTTGCCTCTAAGAGCCATTATATTGAAATCCTCTTCAAGTCTACAATAGTACTTTGCGTTTCATTCTGACATTTATGACCAAACTAGAACTAAGAGTTTAATATACAAAAGCAAAATTGCCCAGGAAATCATCGGTGCTTTTGCAGTATGCTTCAATACCACGTGGCAACATGGCACTAAAAAGAGTTAAATTCACTAATTTAAAAACAAAACAAATCAAAGATGAGTTATGCCTGGAAAAATAATTAGGTCTTTGATCTACTCGTCACAAAAAGAAATTTGAAGATCGGCCTTGTAAGAAAATGTTGGTGATTTTTTAAACAGGAGTATTCTTTTTGGGACAACTACCCCCTACCTTTGGAATTTTCTGAAATGTTCAGAGACGTAGGAACCGGGGGGCACCAAGATTCTTCAATAAACAAAGAAGTGCCCTTTTAATTTTCAGGAATTGCCCCTTTAGCTTAATAAAACAGTGCCCTTGAAGTGTTGTGCCCCCCAAGTTTGAGATGCTTCCAACGTCCCTGGAAATGTTCAATACTTTCAGAGTTATAGCATCTTCACAGACCCAATGACCACAAAAAGAATATCAACTTACATATTGTAGAATCAGCAGAAAGCAGCATAGAAGCCTCACTCCTGGTGTAAATCTCTTTTGCAAATACTGTGAAAAGGAAAAAAATTGTCATAAATTTAATACTAAAAAAGTCTATTGTTGTAATCAACTTAGTTGAGGACATGTTTGAAAACTGTAATAGACCCAATATGTAATTATTCTCCAAAGGAGTCTGGACAGGACAACATTTTCTCCTAGGGGACAGAAATCTGCCACCCATATGGATGGGTTCTTTATTTTATCTTTGAATTTGGTAAGGAACAATGGAGAGGAGGCACGCAGGGCAAGATACATTATTTTTCTATAATTGTTTTGTCCTCAAATATGGAGTCTTGCCCCCCAAAAAATGTGCCCCATCAGGCGTCCCTGAATTTGGGCCCTGAAAAGAAAAAAGGTAGTGTATCAGTAGATATTGAGAAATCTTGACCATAAGAAAATTGTTAGTCTTTCGGCAAATTAGTCACCATTTTCAAGAATCAAACCCTTGCCAAGAAACCCCTATTTTTGTGGGAGTCTGCACCCCCTGATAATTTCCTTTAGCTTTGCCCTTGCTTTCTTTGTTGATTTTCTTCCGAATCTCAAGTTTTTGTGCAACCATGGTGCAACTTATGATTTGAATAGGAATATCTTGTGGTTTAAAATCATTTGTTGAGTTCAAACAAATTCAAACAGGATCAAAATTACTTGTCTCTCTTCCCTTTGCAAATCAAAGAGAGAGTTATCTTTTGGGTAGTCATGGTAGTCATACTCTTTGCATGGATGAATTCACTCGTCTCATGAAATTTGGTCCCTCCAGATTTCGATCTGCGTAGAGAGGGTGTGACGTGACGTAGGTATGACGTAGTTCAGTTCAGGGCAATTCCTCGTTCCCCTCTCGCTCTTTGAAACTGAATGCGAAGAAAACTTCTTGTCATGTCCGTAGATTTAAAAAAATGTTGGCAGTAATTTTTCCTTTTCTTGCAAGTCGAAATTATTTTTGCTCTGTGACAAGCTAAAGGACGTACGTAGAAACGACTCGTTGTAAACCATCTAATCCCTCTATTGTTTTCTTACAGCATTGCTTTAATTCGCTATGCGCTGGATTATCAAATTAAATAGGCTATTTATAACTCAGGTTTTGTATTCACTTTAAACTTTACAAAAATTGGAAAACTGACTATTAGTCTATTAACTGCCAGAAATCGTAAACAAAAAATTAAGAACAACAATTAATTTCTCTTGAATGTTCATCATTTGGGGACAAGATCAATGATATATTTACCTCATTAGCACTTGTGATGCGGTTACGATAAAACACAGGAGCAAAAATCGTCGCTGATATAATCATGGTCAATACAAAGCCAATGATGTGAGCATAGAACTGAATTCCATACGTAAATACTTCAGCTGGAACTCCCATCAAACCAACAGCCGAGAAGAACGAAGCAAAAATTGAGAGCGAAATCGGAAACCAATGCATATTTCCCCCAGCTGTGAGGTATTCTTTCGTTGATTTATGCCTTGACTTGATGCCATAGTAAATGCCGATAACACTTGAAGATGCAAGCATAACACCGAAGACTATGTAGTCCCATATTGAGAGTTTTGCGGCAACCATCTTGTCTGCTTCGTGGTTTGAAGATTTTTCGATTGCATGCTTCATTGATGTGATTCCCACTTCCGGGTATCTTGTTTCCCTGTGAGTGCTTGTTTTGGCGCCAATTGAACAAAGGGATGTCGAGTGAAATTCGAGGGAAGAGAAAAACTATAAGAATGAAATAGACAGAAAAACTTCTTTATCCCTTTAGGAAGTAGAAAAGACCCACGAACAAAGGCTAATTTCTTCTTTATTCGTTCTTTATTGGTTCTTTAGGTTTAGGTTTTCCGTCAACATAACCCTTTTTCGACAGACTCTTGATCATTGATAAATTGTTATTTTCACTCACTTTACTGTCCATTTGAGAATCTTTTAGTACTGGTTCGTTGAATCAGGAATATGGCTAAAAGACCCAAAAAGTAAAGCAGAATATATAGCCTGTAGCTACAGTAGCAGCTTCCTAGCGTGGCCTAGCTAGTAAGCTGTTTTTTTTACAAGAAACGATTGGCTAAAAAACAACTGTAGAACGATACGATACGGTGGTAGTAAAAATTTACATCGAGACTTCATGTCAGAGTTCCAACCAACTATATTGCATGAATAATATATTCCGTACGTACTGGATAGCTTACATGCTATTCTAAGAGTTTATTTGTGATATTTGTGTAAACTAAGTCGGTACCAGCGATGGCATGTTTTAATGTTTTAATATAACCCTATTGCGTTTGGTTTGGTTTAAAAGTTTGATTGAGAAAGGTTGCAATATATTTACTAACTCTGCCATTGCTAAGTGTTGATTGGATAGAATACTATACATAGTTTATGTATTATTAAGTGAGTACACGTATTTTTTCAGAAGAAACTGCTTATACGAAACCAAACTCTCAGATCGCCAAAAAATAAGAAATATAACTTAAGAAGCTACTTTTGTAAAAGAAATCCCCAGCATGTTTCCACTTTATTTTCACCTGTTTATATTCCTCGGGGTACTTGAATAATGTCCAGAAATTAGAAAGGCTCCGAAAAACTCTCTTTCGAAAGGTTCAGAAGTAAGCATGAAAACTGTCATGGAATCTTTAAGAAACTCGCAAGGAACTTTGAGTACTCAAAATTTGATGATTTAAAGAATTTACACTAGCTCAAATTTTTAGTTTCTCGACATAGAAAAGGTGCTATGGAAGATGGCATCATTAAAAATGCACAAAAGGAAGAATAAAGCTGATAGCTATTGCGAGCTGGTCGACATCAGCTGTTTAGCTGTACAAACTACGGCCTTCGTGTGCAAATATTTTGATTATTTGGGATATGATGTCGCTTATTACAACTGCAATCGATTATTAGCATAATTTCGACGTAAATTTATATCGAAAAATGTTTAAAATTCCTCTAATTTTGGAGGAGTACAGGCTACAAATGCAAATTTGACAAGAGAACCTTTCCGGGACAAGCACTTAGCTGATAGGACACTTCAATAACTTCTCAAGAGTTCTTGATAGAATTTTTTCAAAGAGGCAAAACCGTCTTGAAATGTACTGAAAGCTAAAATATCTTTCGTCTGACGCTCACCAGAGTTTAAAGCAGTACGCATCATCTCCGCAACTTTAGAATACATCTTAGGAACTGGTCGAATGAGCTGAGCTGCATCCCCCTCTCTTTCTTTCTCTCACTCTCTCTCTTTGTTTCATTTTCATCTCCTAAATAACATAACGTGATAACTACTGGACTATTGTACTACACTAATTGCGTTAAAACTTCAAAGATCCCCAAGGGATACTGTTTGGAAGGTGTCTGGCCTGTCTCTGACGCCTCGGACGTACTTCGCGGTGAACTTCTTCATTTTGATTTTCAAGTTCGGCTTGATTTTCCAATTCAGCTTCCTCCGGTTCATATATAGATGCGTCACTGTCACTATCTGAGAAATCTACGTCTGAATCCTCACTGTCCTCGTTCGGCAACGCTTGCACTTGCACGGTTGGCTCGTTCCTAAATCCGTTCTCCACCACTGGTTTAATCCTGTCATGATGCACAACTTTCTTTTCGCCATTAGAGTTCTCGATCTCGAAATTTACTCCATTTGGAAGCTTCTGAATTACTTTCCACGGCCCCGACCTTCTGGGTGCCAACTTCCTATTTTCCCCCGTTTTATAATATTTAACCTTCAACCAAACTTTTTGGCCTCGGCTGTAATCAATAAACCGTAACTTGGTATTGTACTGGCGCTGCATGTTCTCTTTGCTTATTTCCAGCTTCGTAATTACATGGTCGAAGATGTCACGTAATAGAGGTGTGATGTCTTTCTCGTATTCTTTTGGAGATACCAGATCGTAGTTTTCGACGTTTGCTTGCTGGAATAAAACGTCCTGAGGTAATACTGCTGATCTTCCAAATACGACATTATACGGAATACATCCTGTAGCCTTGCTCTCGCTAGTATTGAGGGCAAATACCAAACTTGGTAACAGCGAACGCCACTTTGATTGTTGCAGTTTTCGATGCAACAGGACAGCCCGTAATACGTCTTTAACCGATCGAATATTCCGCTCTGCAAATCCGTTGCCTTGACTGTGATAAGCAGAGGAACGACGCTTTTCGATTCCGATGGTGTTACAAATCTCTGACATTAGCTGGCCATCAACGTTTGAACCTTGATCCGTAAGTAGATAATGTGGTGTTCCATGAATGTAAACCCAGTGCCTCTCAAAGGCTTCAGTGATGGTTGGGGCTGTCTGATCTTTGAGGGGAACTGCTTGGATGTACTTTGAAAAAACGTCACCAATCAACAGGATATACTGATACCCATTCATGTCTCTAGGTACGTATGCTATATCAAGAGAGATAAATTGCATGGGAGCACTTGGAATGAACATTGGGATCAATGGTGCTTTAGGGGGGCGTGTGTCACATTTTGTCTGCTGGCATGTTTCGCAGCCTAAAGTGAATAGTCGAATATAGCTATACATGTTTGGCCAATAAAATCTGGTTTTGAGCAAACTATACATTTTATCGATACCAAAATGCGCTGTGTTGTGATGCTCAGCAACAACCACATTTCGCAATGATGGTGGGAGAACAGGTCTACCAGACTTAGTAAGAATCCCCTTTTCAATTCTAAGTTGGTGTTGGACACGTTTCAATCTTCCAGTATCGATATGCTTTGCGTCGCGAATGCACTGGATAGCTCGCGAAATAATGGGGTCTTTCATTTGTTCGTCCTTCAATTGAATTTGGAAACTTTCCATTTCTGCAAACTGATACACCTTGTCTTCAAACGAGGAATTGGGTTGCGTTTCTTCTGGGGATGAATTTCTGGATAAGGTATCCGCTTTAATATTCTCTTTTCCCGGGATGTACTGAATCGAATAGTCAAACTCTTCTAGTTCCGTAATCCATCTGCCAAATTTCCCACGCGGGTCTTTCTGCTTACGTAAATGGGTCAGTGGATTGTGGTCTGACATAAGGGTGAAGTGGGTTCCCGCCAAATAAACGTGCCAATGACGAATTGCAACGATTAGGGCGAAGGCTTCTTTTGTAGTAGCTGACCAATTCTGTTGTGATTGTTGCAATGCAGTGGAAAAATAAGCGACTGGGTGTAATTCGTCATCTTCTGCTTTCTGAGACAGGATTCCACCGACGGCGTAATTGCTAGCATCAACTTCTACTACGAATTCCTGTTGTAAATTCGGGAATCTTAACACTGGGTCAGACAAAAGAGCTCTTTTTAGCGCATTGAAAGCACCTGTACACTCGTCCGTCCAAGCGAAAGGTATCTTATCACTTGTTAGATTATTCAAGGGCTCAGCAATATTTGCAAAATTGCGAATAAATGCCCGATAAAAGCCTGCCAGGCCTAAAAATCCTTTCAGCTCTTTCTTCGTTTTCGGTTGTTCAAACTTTGAAATGGCATCTGTTAAACGAGATTGTGGTCGACTACCTGAATTAGAAAGCTCAAAACCCAAGAAATCCACCTTGTGGCTTGCGAAAATGCATTTGGATAGCTTTAGTGCAATGTTCGATTCTTGCATTCTTTCAAATACTGTCTCAATGCTTTGTAAATGTTCTTCGAAGGTTTTACTAAAGATAACAATGTCATCCATGTACGCTAGAATGCGTTCAGCTGGAAGACCAGATAAACTAACGTCCATCATTCTCTGGTAAGAGGCTCCGGCATTGCAAAGACCATAGGGCGTAACGTTGAATTCGTATTTACCCCGCGGGACTGCAAATGCTGTTTTCTCCTTGTCTGCCTCTTCTAGCGGCATAGACCAGTAAGCCGATGCTGCATCTAACGTTGTCCAATATTGCGAACCTTGCATCTTATCCAAAACGTCGCGAATATGTGGTAACGGGTAGGCGTCTTTCTTCGTTACGTCATTCAGACCTCGAAAATCGCAAACGAATCGTGTGGAATTGTCCTTCTTCTTTACCAATATAATTGGTGAATTCCAAGGTGAGGACGAGGGACGAATAATTCCATTATCGAGCATTTCCTTTATTTGTTTATTGACTTCATCGTTCCATGCATGAGGTATTCTATGGGGCTTCTTATTGGCCGGTAAAGCATCATCGGTTATGATGCGGTGTTTCATGTTCTTGACTAATGATGGCTTTTTCGGGTTAGATGCAAATACCCCTTCATATTTGGTTATGAGCGACACCAATTGTTGCTTTTCTTCTTGTGACAGATCTGCTCCTAGAGAAAGATCCTTTGTAAAAAGTGAAGAACATTCGTTTTCAGCAGTTTGTTGTTGTGTCTCACAAACAGGGTGAAGTTTTCCGATGCATTTTCGGTTATTTATTACCATGGGGTTAGCTGTCGTGTTTAACATTGTAATCTGAAACACGCCTTGAAGATTAGGAATTACCCTACAACGAGTAGCATAGACTCCTGGCATCCCGAAGATTTGTGTTGGTTCGAAATCCATTGTCAACAAGGATACCGATTGGTTACATTTAACATTTACGACAGATTCTGAACGACTTGCTATAATGATTTTGTCCTTTACACGGGCTATTTGTTCCTTCCGAACATTTACACAATGAAGGAAAAGGGCTCCTAACTTGACTTTGCCATTAGCGAAATCGAACTCTACTGATGGAAACTTAGACATGAAGTCTCTTCCTAATATTACATTGTTGTAACTTTTGGAATCGAGAACTTTGAAATTTTGCTTCACATTTGAGCCTTTTATTGACAAGTTTAAATCAAGCGAGCCGCTAATATTCATTGTTTTCCCCGATGCGTCGATTATAAAATGCTGAGAATTATTTATCGAACCTTGGAGGTCGAGCATTTCGAGGGTTCCCATATCTATGACAGAACAACTCGCACCAGAGTCTAATAAGGCATTAATCGTTTTATTTTCGCAACTAACTTTTACAACTGCGGAAAAATCGTTTAAAATGTTATCAGGTCCATATAGTCATTGGTGTTTTGGGCAGTTCTTATCCCATGAATCGTGTCCTCGATTTCCGCAAGCTTGACAGAAACGGGTGGGGCATTCTCGAATAAAATGTTCTGGGCTTTGGCATGCACGGCACTTTCTGTTTTGTTGTGACAAAGCTGGCCTGTTTCTGCTTGGCTGTCTTTGTTTCCAACCTCTTTGACCTCTGAAAGGGCGATTTTGCATATAATGTGCACTTCCCGTTTCCACCTCTACCCCCTGAGCAGCGAGCGTGATTCCTTTCATCTGTTTCATAACCCTGTCTGCGACCATGTCTTTGAATCTTTGAATCTGCACGGCGCCCTCTTTGCCGCACCGGGCAAGCACAGCCTCTTTCGAGTCAGTGCGAGGCTCTCCTACAATAGTTTCTTTTTTTGTTTTTTTTGTTTTTTTTGTTTTTTGTTTTTTTCTAGTTAGTAGTCTTTTCTGTTCTCTTTTCTATATATTTGTTGATGAATTCGGTTATTTTCTTTAGTTCTGCTGTCTTTCCATTTATCCACATCATATTTCCTGTCATTCCTATCATCTCGGATATATCTTTACACTTCATTATGTGTTCTGTACTTTCCTTTTCGTTGTTGCACCCAGCACATGTTCTTTCTTGCCCTTGATTTTTCCCTATATCCTTCATTTCAAGTCTTACTTTAATTATCTCCGATGCTTCTTTAATACCCATTTCTTTAATGTATTCCTGCCTCACATAACTACCCTTTAATTGTCTTAATTTTGTCATTTCCCTTCTTTTCTTGTACGATATTTCCTCAATTTCTTTTTGTATTCTTTTCTTTATAATGTTCTTCCATTCAGACTTTTTACTCGACTTCACTTCTTGAATGTTCATCTGCAACCTCTCCGCAATTTGTCTTCATACCAACACTTTTCTTGGTTTCGTAATTTTTGGTCTTCTATCACTTGCTTTGCAACTCGTTCATCGTCAGAGTGCATTAATTGATGATACAGCATCATTTTCTGGTATTCTACTTTCTGCTTCATGGGCCATATTGCAGTTTCCTTTAATATTCCCCAATACGGGGTTGACTGTGGCAAATGAAGTATAGCTTTTATCGCTATCGCTTGAATTCGTTCAAGGTGATCCCAATCTTTTTGTCTTACATTTGACCAGCATTCCAAGTTATAGGTTAGAGATGGTATTACTGTCTTTTCATACATTAATATTCTTGCTTCCGTGCTTAATCTTCCCAGTTTATCTTCTGTTCCAAGTTGCTTGATTCCTTTTACCATTCCATACATTTTCCTCTCTACTTCATCTAACTGCCTTTCAATATTCCCTTTCTCGTCTATATAATTTCCCAAATACGCATATTCCTGCGCCTTCTGCATTTTGCCGTTCAAGAGTTCTATCTCCGGCTCTTCTTCTTTTCCTTTTCCAGTATTTATCACTAGATATTTGCTTTTTTCCAAGTTGAAAGTGAACTTCTTTGTCTCTTCCATCTGTCTCAGGTTTCTTCCAATGTTTTCAATCATGCTTTTACTCCCTGCTCCACTGATGTCATCTACATAAATCATTGCTCTGCACGCTACCGCTGGAGAGATAATTGTCACTGGCGTTTCTTTTATTTCATTTACTTGCGAGGTACTTACACAGCACAACTGGGGTCCATAAATGGTACCCTGCTTAACAATATTCTTTACGTTTACGTTTATCGTCAACCATTGTCTGGCTTTCAGCTCCTTTGATTTCAAAACATTCAGCTTTCTTTGATGAATATGATTCAATCCATAGAAATAGAAGGACTAGAATGCGCGGTCTATTGTTTCGCTTTTGTTTGGTGCGTAATACGCATGGAGAGCAAAGATGGTAGCACCACGTTGGCAAAAGATTTGGATAAACAAAGGACCCGCAGTGGGAAGACCTACACCGCTCTTCTGTTTTGGTGCTGCTGGCTTGCAGAAAAGGCAACGAAATATCGAGAACGAATCATCTTAAAGTAAGTAGTGCCACAGGCATTTAATTTTGATCAATTATGTGCCCCTTTTGGTCGCTTTAGTCATTGATATCGACCTTAGATCGTAGCAACTTAGGCCGAAGTTTGTCAGATCAGCCCACTGTAAGTTAATTCACGTGCTTTAAAGGCAACATACCTGCCAATATTTATGTTTTTAACATATGAAACATGTTTTCATTGCAATCTACATTTCATCTCTGATCATTTACATCTTTAGACTGAAGTTTAAGCTTCAACGGAAAGAGAGAATTGACGAAATTTTTGCGTTGTAAGGCTGTAGACCTACCAACAAACTTTAGGCCCTACATGCTTAATCTACCAACATTTGTGGTTTGTCAGTGGCAACAACAGTCGAAAGTTTTAATTTGATAACTCAAAAATTTTCAAATTACCCTCCAGTAATGATCCAAGTAAACAATTCTGTCAGTTTGAAGCATAAAAAACGCAACGGCAATCAAGATGAGGATGAAAGAAAGGTGAAGAACTGCAACTCTAACTTTAGTTTAGTGATGAAGTTGCCACTGGATGCACTTTGATTTAGATTTTCTTGCAACAAGATCTGATACAGTATATGTTTGAGGCAACCTCAATTAGACTGCAAAAACCTGTGCTCTTTCCCTGGGAAACAGGATATGTTTTCATAAGTCAACGGCTTTCGAATGTCCCCTCACTATTTGTCTAGCTGTGTGCAAGGGGAACATACCATGGTTTTGCTGGTTTTTGGAAGTAACACAGAAAAGTACTGGTGGCAACTTTGACGTGGGCTTCAGCTTTAAGAGTGGGATAGTGAGCATTTCCACAAATTTGGTTATTTTTTGTTACATTGTGTGTTGCTCTTCAATTAACATGTCGTCTAGCGTCAATAAACAATCTTCTTGGTCCGTAGTGATTTCTTTTTCCTGGCTCACATTAAATATTTACAGACCAAGATCTTATTGTTGCTGTATGGGGCAAAATCAGGGACTTCCTTGCAAATTCATATGCCCTTGAGCTATAAAATGAAGGGAAAGTGGCAAATTTATTCACTTCCTCAGAGTACATTTTAAGCCAGACAATTCATTGCAATTCTTGCCCCTTTCCTAAACTGTGCTGTAGCAATTTGGGCATAGTTATCTGCAAGTAATGTCTTTTTCTGCGGAGAATTTTTTTCAACTGTAAAGTTGGGATAAATTCCCCTTCTTAAGGTTTTTGAGCCTAAGTATATCTATTTGTAATGTTTTCTTGAGCGTTTCCTTATAATTTGCTTTCTTTTTTTAGGTAAAATCTTTGATGCAAATGTGTGGTCTGATTTTACATGTTCTGGATCCAAGGCAGGAGAAGTTTCAGGAGGAGCAGGATTAGACAATCTTTTAAGAGTGATCTATATCTTTGGACTTGGTTTCTTAAAGATGTTCTGGACACTAGATACATAGTAGACAGCATCTTTTTGTGAATATTTTTAACTAGAGAATCAGACTTTGGCATAGAAGGAGGTCAGCTGTAATCAAAGGGAGGAAATGGTTCTCACAAATTTGTTGTTATGCTAATTGATGCCAGTTGTTGTGATGCACTGTAATTTAGCTATTTACTGATCGATCTTTTATAGCAGAGTTAAATCAGTGAGATATTGAAAGTTGAAATAACAGTAGTTTTGAATTGTGTCTGCAATTTTGAATCTTAAGTTTTGTTTATCTTGGAATTCTGCTTAATATTATTTAAATCCCTGGAAAGAGTGAAAAGTATATAAAACTTTTGCCGTGTTTACTCTGTGTGCCTGAGGTTTTTCATGGAAATTTCTCTATGATCTCAGAGAAGATATGAAACTGTAAGGGTTTGGCCAAAACAAACTTCAGTATCAATAACTCCATCAGTTAGCAATGATAATCTGCTCTGGAAGAATACAAAAAAGTGTCTTTACTGGGACAACACTCATTTTTTATAAGGAACCTAAGAAACAGTATGCTCACTTTTTAAAGGTTGAGAAACCATGCTACCTGGATTGAAAATGCTAAGAGCGTTTTGTGATTTGCAGCCTCAATTTTCCTAGGTCACTCGAAAATGTTTGCACCGTGTAGTAAACTAGTCTTAAGAAACTCCAGAAATTTAAGAAACTCCAGAATTGTGTTTGAGAAGCACTAGGAAAGTTTTAAAAGCAACATTCAAGAACATCTTGATAACACTGTTGTTGACCCTTTATTTTTTAGTAATATTCACGAAAGTTATGTCTTCATTGAGCACGCTACAACTCTTTTCCTTGCTTGCTGAACATTATGCTGTATGTCAAGGAAAAAATGAGTGGCAGTGGTGAAAACTATATCACAATTCATGCAGCTAAAAATGAGAAACAAATTAAGAACATTTTCACACCAAGAACCAGACATTTTCATGTGGGATATTTATGAAACTTTTAGCACTATGAGCTGATCCAGGTTTCTAATATAAGAAAATTGTGTGTTGACATCATCCTGCTTTGGGTGTGATAGTTGTTTTGAGATCTTCATAGGTACTTTGGGTACCTTTTCAACAAAATATGACGAAGCTTACAATTCAAGAGGTAAATATTTGAGAAACTCGTAAAGAAATTTGAAAGCAAAATTTAAAAAGAGATTGGATTTAGACCACAACAGTTAGTTTCTTCAATTGCTTTTTATTTGTTATGTTGATGGGCCTAAAAATCAGTCTTTCATTTTGGCCCGACTTTGGCCACTGTGACTCCTTTGACAGATATTGAAATATTAAAAATTATATATCATGAATGCAAAATTCTAGAACTACGGCTTCAGAATAAGAAGTCGTTATCTCTTCCTAAAGGACTGTGATCCTCGCTCCATCCACGAAACGGGCCTATAGTCTAGTACTTACTGGTGAAACGAAATGTTTTTCTGGCCAGGACGCAGCTCTTTGTCCGGATTCCAACGCTTTTTGCAGCCATATTCAGTGAAAGAGACAACCATTTTTCAAACTAGTTGGACGATCTCTGAAAATAAAGCTACAAATTCCCAAGAACTTGTCGAGGAATTCGGAGAGTCCACTGCGTGACTGCGATCCACTGTTAGCTTGGATTTCCCGCGGCTTTTTGCCAACGTGGTGCTACCATTTTGGTTCCCCATGGTTGTTACGCATCACGTGACCTACCACGCATTCTAGTCCTTCTATTTCTATGATTCAATCCCTGCTGTTTCCAGTCGGCTGGTTTCTTTTGCGATTTCCAAAATATTAGAAGATTCAAATGATGACAGAGATTTCAATGCCAGTTGCATCTTTGGATGAATGCCCTTTATGTAATGATCCTTGGCGATTGTCTTTCTGATCTTTTCTTCAAAAGTTGGATAAGCCAATTTCGTCAATTCCATTATTTTAAAGGCATACGTTTGGGCTGATTCTTCGGGCTTTCTTCGTCGTTCGTTTAACTGGGTGATAGCTAAGTCTCGATTTTGATGCCCAGCTTCAAATTCTTTTAGCAGCTCTTCAGTGATCTTCTTAGTTTCTTTCTTATCGTCATTGCTCAGCCTCATGTATACGTCGAATGCTCGGCCTTCCAACCGGCTGGCTAGATACTGTGCAGCTTTCTCGTTTTCATAGCCTTTCAAAGCCGACTGCAATTTAACTTTTTCTAAGAATGCTTTGATATCATCAGAGCCATCGAAACACTTTATCTTTGATTCCATTCTGTGGCAGTAATGTAAGGGTGTTACTTTATCCGAATAGGAGTTTAGGTTTCGATCATACGAGTACTGCCACAGAATGAGGGCCCTAACGGAAAACCTATGCTAACCTAACAAAACTAATAAAGACGGGCTAGGTTTCATTGTTTTGAGTATTTCTTGTTTTGTTCCATATCTAAATGTTGTCTGCAGGGGAGATGTGCTAGTTCACACCCCATGCAGTTGTCGCCTTATGTAATTTTTGTAGCTTTCTTGTGTAAGTAGTTACGGTTCGTAGTTATGTATTCTTGTAGTTTTGTAGGTTTGATTATTTGATGTATAAAAAAAGAGTATGAATCGTCAGATGATATCCGACCGAAGTAAAGGCCGTGAAAGGATAGCTGATAAGCCAATCAAGAAGAGAGACTACATAGAAAATCTTCGTAATGTTTACAAACAAATATGATAAACTATACTTTAAAGCTCTGGTGATAAATACAAACAAACATCTTAACCCCTACCCCTATCATCCTCAACGAAAGGAAGTGGCTTTCAAAGCCCCATCACAAACTTCCAAAACTACAGTAAACTTTTATTCTAAAACCGGCGCTCACTTAGTGTGCCAATATGGCTGTGCAGCAAGCAGTTGCATTAACATTCAAATTTATCGAATGGAAAGTTTCGGAAAAAAAAGTTTGGTGATAATTTCCTATCTTCAGCTTATTAATGAAATTTTCACTTGAAATGGGTGAGATCTGCATAGAATTGACACACTCTTAACAAGAAATATGCATGGAATGTTTCAAATAGCAAAAAATTTAGAAACAAAGTTTGCATGCCTCGAAATGTAATTCGGATACACAATTTTCGCAAAAAACTTTATCCAAACCTTTTAACGACAAATTTTTTGGACTTTAATGCACATTGCGTGGTTTAGGAGCCCGTCTAGGAAGAAATTATTTTTCAGCAGTTTAGTTCAGGTTATACAAGAGAAGTTAAAAACCCACTGAATAAAAACATCAATGAATATTGCATGATCCTGCCACATTGTAAAATTCTAAATCGTTTGCCTCAAAAAGGCTTGATCTTTTAGATTCTTCAAAATTTTGCAACTGTACCCAGTCAATGATGAGCTGTTCAATGCAACATTGTGACACAGTACTTTCACTTTTCTGCTGCTCTTCAAGCAGTTTTGGGAACAACTGGTAATTTTTCATATTCGTCTTACAAGAGGACTTGGGCAAGTCCAACATTCACCTGAAATGGAGAATCATGCAATACAAATAACCAAATGCTGCTAGCCTGGCACCATTAAAAACTGCAATCAACCAGCTTTAACATTAGTTTCACAAAGCAAAAATTGTGCAACAAAAACAGTTACTTTATAATACTTTAGAATAAAAACCGCTTTGTGTGAAACATTCATCAAAACTTGCATGTTTGCCAGTCTGGGTTACAAAAACCCAATTCTCTTTTTTGAGGTTTGCGTATCAAATTTGCATGAAGCAGCCTGATACGCGCAGAATTTACATGATGCAACATCTGCGTTCTGTACTTTTTACAGATCTTTGATTTGCAACAGTTCACTACTCTAACTTTGGCTTCTCTTTTTTCTTCCATATATTCACATAACCCCCAGCACCCTTCATCACACCATACGTTGTAGAGACTGCAGATCCAGCAACCCATGTTACCCCTCCTACAACTGTGGCCGTTTTGTTGTAGACTCCTCCTGCTAATCTTGATAACATTCCTCCTGGAGGAGGTTGTTCTTGATCATCTTTTGTTTCTTCCTTGGCTGGGTTATTGTTCTCTTTTGTTTCTTCCTACAATGAAAAGTAAGTTTACATTAAGTTTCCTTTCGTGCAGCAGAAAAAATGCATCTTTGACACAGGGAGGGGGGCATAAGGGGCTCTTGATGAGCATAAGCATATGAGCCAGAGCACCATGGGCCATGGGGCAACAACCCCCCCAAAACAAACTAATAATTTGACATATAGACTTGTATACAGCAATAAACAGTCCTGTACTGTTGTACTGAAAGTTTCTTAAATTAAAATTAAATTTATAACGATATCTCATCAGGATTTAAAGGATATTGGGAGGTATTGAGACAGATAACGACTAATATCCTATGAATAACCCTTTCCATTATCAACGTTTCTTTCTTCGGAGATCTTACAGCATGTGAAAGCTCAGTGTTTTTTTAGAAGTTTCTTGTGGAAAATAGGTGTTTTGCGGCGCCATTTGCTTTTTTAGCTAATATAGGCCCGCAAGGCCCGCTGCATTCATAACATTTTCAAAAACAAACTTTTAAGAAACAAATCAGAGATTTACGGGCCTAAACGGTCCAGAGAGTATTTTCTTTGGAAAAAATATTGCGTTTCATGTGCAAAGTTGCAAACAGCTACCTGGCAATCATAATTAGGCCATAACCGTGCTTCAGATAAAAGTTTGATGATGTGGCAGGGTTGGCCGCGTATGAAATCAAATTAGGCCAATTTTATTTCAGATTTTCCGATGAAAATCTGTCGCCAAATTAAAGTCATATTCAGTGTAAATGAGCTGTATGCCAATTAACCTACAAACTGCAAAAAAAGTTCTGGAAAATATTAAATATAAAACATACTTTCTCCTGCATTTTCGTCGGTGAAAGAGGACTCTCTGATTGATGATAAACGAGGATCGTTTGGCTGGTGGTAGTTGTTGATATATCGCTGTCGTCTCACAGCAAAAAACACAAATCGTGTTTTGATCTCCAAATCAATGATCTGAAAACAATCCTTTTCTTCTCAATAGATTCTTCTCCAATATATAGATGTTTTAAAATCGAAGCCAGGATAAATGAACCAACGTTGATTTTCACCACAGCGAAAAATTATTTACCTCGGGCGAAAGGTCTACCGGAAGTCAATGTGCACTATTGTATTTTTTCACCCAATTAGAAAACCTTTTGTCTAATTTTCGATTCTTTTGTTATCTGGGCTAACAGGTAACAATAAGCTGCCACGTGCCTGTGAACGTGATCGAAGGCATGGGTTGCAGGATCCATCTGCAGCAAAATAGCGGATTTCAAATATTCAAATTGTTCATAGTGAAAATCACAATTATCCTTTTATAACAGCGTACACCTAAAGAAAATTAAGACGTCATTATTTTACTGGCGAAAGTTTTTAAATCCAAAATCTACTCTTGTTTCTTTTTCACTAATCCTGATCTACATGATCTTAGTAGCTGCTTAAGTATACAAGTTCTCTTGTACTAGGCTATTGATGGAAAAATGAAAATCTGAAAATCTGAAAATCCGTTTTACTAAAAGTTTCCAAAGGGATCACATTCATTTTCGCGAAATTTTTAGTTTAAGTTATAAACCCTCAGTGGATGACTTGATGAAACAAAAAAAGAGCTAACATTGTTTGTAAGGGCTGTTTTCAAAACAATGTATAAACCAAAAATAGAATATTAAGATTCTTTAGAATAACTTCTCGACGCTAAGTCGCCCCCTGAGTGAGAAGTTGAATTTCATTGAACAATAGTTTCCTATGAGTTAAAGTCAATTTCTTTGAACAAATAGATACATTGTTCTAAGGATTCTATAATGCTTCCTATAACTTTACTCGTAACTCATGACTTTGCCATGCCATTTGACATTTGTCATTTTGGAAACGGTAAGAGAACAGAGCGAGCAAACATATGAAATTTTGAAAAGATGAAAAAAGATGTCCTTCAGCCAGTGCTTTACGCCACCGGAGAGGTTTAAAATCCACCGCAGCCATGAGGCCTCGTCTCCATTCTTCCCCTCCGCTTGATTTAGGCCCTTTTCGATTAATGCAGCATAGCACAGCGCCCATAAGAGAGGTAGGTGTAAAATCCGCTCATATCGACAGCATCTGAGCATGAAAGTGTATTTTCTCAAATTCAAATTAAGCCCAAAGCCTCAGTTTATTGAAAAACAAGCATTTTCGGCGCTTGAGAAAGGAATATGTCCGATAAAGCCCTGGTGATAATGGATTGAATTTATGTCATTTTTGCAAGGCCAGCTTTTGGCCAGGAATCCACACCGTTACTCCTATTTTTGACCCATCAAAAGCAAATCACAGCCGATACGAAAGAAAATGAATGATCTCAACACCCTTTTTTCGTAGGCTCTGCAGAGATGTTAATCCCCAAGAAAAACCGTATCGTAATCTACGAATGTCTGTTCAAACATGGCGTCATTGTTGCCAAGAAAGACTTTAATTTAATGAAGCACCCAGAGTTAGAAACTGTACCAAATCTTCAAGTGATCAAAGCTTTACAAGTAAGATCTGTCATTTGTGTTGTAATTTATTATATTATTCTTGCCATGATTACTTTTTCTGGCTGGCCATTATTTCTTTTCTTCTATATTGTCTATTTTGAATAGCCTATTGAAATATCCAGTGTGCAAGTGCCATACTCTGCACTTGTGAACTTGAAATTCTTCTTGCGAATGGTGAGCATTCCAATCTACTGGCAGATTTTCCATTCTGGTTCCAAGTTGTTGATATTAGGTTCAGCTTTTCAAAATGCATCCTTGTATAAGATGGTTAATGACATGACATGACAATGTTTCTTTGAAAACACTGGTAAAACAGTAGTGTGATCTTCACATCATTTTCATTTTTCATTTACATTTTAACATATAGACTTGCTACACAGTACTGGAGCGTCATGCTAATAAAAATACGAACTAATTAATCTAGACAATAACAATTACAGCAAAACTAACAGGAATAATGCAAGTAACTACTAAGTAAATAAAGATAATAATAAATGAACAAATAACTAAATCTAAGTTAGTGGCAATAACGCAGAATGGTAGCTGTTGCGGTCACGGTCCGGTCTGTAAGATGTTATTTTTTCGACTCAAAAGCTTCTCTCGCGTATTTAGCAACTTCTTGCACCAGCTTTATATTTTCTGTTGAGAGGAGGTATATGAATTTTTGTCTCGGGTCCATTGTACCGAATGACTTAACTTCGTTTTCAGCTGTTTCAAAAAGCTTTTTTCGTTGAACGCCATATGCTCGACATTCAACGAGAAAGTGAAGTTCATTTTCCACCTCTTGATTGTTGCAAAGGCGACAATGTCTCAACTCTGGGGGGGTATTGTCTCTTCTGCCTGTTTCAATACGCAAATTGTGATTGCTACAGCGAAGCTTAGCCATACTCTTAATAAGGCTTCTATCTTTTAACTTGGTGTAAGTTTCTGGACATGGACATGGACATGGTTGCACACAGACAAATCTGATGCTCAAGCCCATACCTTTTACTGACATCAACAATGTTCATGTAAAAAGATCTTTCCCAAAGTAACTCCCATATTTTTCAGTATTTGTGTTTGTCTTCCTAAAAATGTGTAGGATCTTCCATTTAATTGTTAAGCATTCTTTTTTCATACTGATTCTTTCATATATACTTTAATTTATTTAGTCACTGAAATCAAGGGGTTATGTAAAAGAAAACTTCTGCTGGAGACATTACTATTGGTTCTTGAAAAATGAGGGTAAGTAAATATCTATGTCATATCTATGACAATGTCATGATTTGATTTGAGTAGCTAAAAGCAATATTTCCCAAAAATTTGTGTAAGATTTTTTTTCAGAAGATTCAACTCTGTCATCATTTGTCACAGCATTTCAATTTGTTGAATTTAATTTTGGTACAATTTTCCCACAAAAATCCCTTTGAAACTCATCTAAAAATTAACTTTGAAGTTCAAGTTCAACAGTTGAAAAAACCTGCAACCCAACCCCTGGTGTAAGAATTTTACCTTAAGAAAGATCTCTTTCTGTCATTTCAGGAATTGAATATCTGAGGGAATACCTTCATCTTCCACCTGAAATTGTGCCAGCAACCCTGAGGAGGCAGCCTAAGGCAGATACTACCAGAGCGAGACCAAGAGGTAAGTTTTGCCTATCCTACTTTGTTGGATTTCATTATGCAATTGTGGTCTATCCTCATATCTGCTTGGTGTGAAGTCTGTATGACTATGAGAACATCAAAGTATTGTGAGGAAATAGCAAAGTTCTTGTTAATCACAGTGTTCACCCCTATATGTGAAGCATTGTTTCATGCCAAGAATACATGTTGACAAATAAGCTAAAAACAGATATCACTGGTGCTTGAATCTGTCTGATATCATTGATAACAATTTTACCTAGCAGATGTAATTTTTGCTGTAAGACTGCATTAGATATTGGGCAAATTTCCACTGCTTGATTTTTCTTCCAAAAACCAAGAGCAATACCGCAATTGTTGTTAAAGTGTTTCCACTTTAACAGCAGATGCTTGAAAACAGAGCATTTAAAATATATTTAGAAAAAAGGATCTTTTGATACAGTAAAAAACAAAATGTTAGGTTTTGAAAAATGCTGCGCACATTAACTGTAAAGACTATCCAGCTGAAGGAAAAGGGTATCAATACAGGCAATAATTATTATTATGGCATTTTTTGTCTGTAAAGCACCGGAGTTACAAAGAACTATTTGCTAAATGTAGCGTATATTCATGAATTTCAATTTGCAAAACTATTCAATTGAAGACATGTCAATTCTTGGTCTTCTCTTTGCCCCTACAGACAGCACTAAACGAAAAACATTGGAAAAGCGTTTCATCTGCAAACTCGCCACTCTTTATCCTGCTGGACTTAATAAACAATTTACTTATTTACAGTAACATTATCATAGCATAGCACTTCCCTTTGACCATTACCGTAGGTTCTTTTTTTTATTTATAGATTTTGTTTTGCTTCTGTTTTGGTTTTTCTTTTTATCCTGCTTATACTATTTATTTATGTTGTGTCACCACAATTCCTTTTTATTCGATCCCATCTTTCGAATCTACTCTTCCTTTTACTCCTGTTCTACTAATCTTTCTTCACTTGATAACGGGCTAAGCTCGAAACATCGTGTTCTATCATCTCTGTTCAAGGTACAATCATTTTATTTTAAATAGTTATATTATATTCATGTATGCTCTCAAAAGACTCTTAGATATTTAGTTTTTACTTTCATCTTTTTCATGGCTAATATGAATATTAAAATCATTTACAGCCACTGAGCCAAGAAGCCCTGGAGGTCGTGAAGCTGACCGTGATCAATACAGACGCGGAGGTCCAATGGAAGGAAAACCTGCAGGACCTGGCGGTGATTTCAACCCTGAATTCGTAAGTTGTTACTTTCAAAAACAGATACACGAATGGACCTTTTAGCTGCTCTAAAAACAGTCTGCATTGATCAATATTGTTCACATTTGAAAATTTGGCTGTTCTATCAAAATCTGTGAAAATATCACCTTTAGAATCCAGATGCTTTTGTAGGGCAGATTAAAGGTATCTTTTTTCAAGTAATGCTCTCATTCACAGATACATTTATGGCATAGACATTTGGGCATACAAATTTCTGTATTGTTTCAAGTTGTGAACAAAGCCTCTTGAAATCCCTCCAATTTCTACCAATTTTAGAATTGGCCTTACAATTTGTTTGCTTTCCTTCCTGAACTTACAAAACCTGTTCCCAGTAAACCTTGTCCGCAATTGAATTTAATTCAAGGCAAACAATGAACGAATACACTATGCGTATTTTGATGCAGATAAACCTTTAAAAGTATTCCATGCATTGCTGAAAGTAGGTAAAGGATATAACAGGGTGCATTTTGGAAGGAACTAGCATCATTTTGAAAAGGGTCTGTTTAGTTAATTATGAAACCATTATACTCCTTATATGTTCGAAAACAAAGTAAATATATACAACAGATCTAATGTTACCTCATATAATGAAAACAGTGCAAATTACCATTAGGATTCAGAAAAATATCCCTAGTACGTTAAACTTAAAATGTTACTAAAACTTTGATAAAACATGATCTTTGGAAAAGAAGTCTATTTCTCCTTAATAATGACATTTGTTTTGCTGTAATTTTCTTCTATGTACTCAACTGAAAAAACTGAACTGAACATGTCTGTACTGATGTTGTGAGTTGACTTTGAAGTTTCTGAAAAACTCATTTCCTTTTTAGCGTGGAGGTGCAAATGCTGGAATCGGTCGTGGACGTGGATTTGGAGCTCCACCATCCTAAACTAAAGAAATGAACTTCATTTTGTTGTAATTAAATCAGAATAAAGAGAAACAAATTATATGCCTTTTTATTGTCTTTCATTGCCTATGCCAGAGAAATGCATCCAATATTTTCTGGTGAAAACTGGGACGAATCCACCTTTTCAAGGTAAGAGGCATGAAAGCGGAAGTTTTTTGTTATTTGAGATATTGCATTTTTTAGGCCAAAATCTTGTTCTGCGTACAAAGTTTAGCAAAGTAGCAAATTCATACATGTCTTCATTTCAAAATTATGAAAATTTTAATAATTTAAAGTCATAATTGCTTTGACCGTGAAATCAAAGTTTGGTCAAATTTTTGTCCAAACTCCGATCTCCACGGTCAAAGCCCTTATGAATTCAAATTCTTTATATCATCATAAATTCTAAATAAAGACAGATATGAATGTGGAAATTTGTCTCAAGACTAAACTTTGTACATACAATAAGATTTTAGTCTCAAAAACGCAAAACTCAACAAAATACTTCCGCTTTCGCACCTCTTACCTTGAAACGGTGGATTAAAACAAGTCTAGTAAATAACCATACTATAATGCAGGGTGGTTCAACTAATACCTTCAAATATGCAGCAGTGTCCAAAGCAGCCATCATCAGGGTTGTTGAAGGGTTCATTTCTGCCGTTTACACTCAGTTTCTTGGGTTGTTTGTCCTGGTTGCTCAAGTGACTTCAACAACCTCTTGTAAACCAGGCAACAAGCCAGAAGTCAGTGCTCTTGCAAAATACGAGAAGTCATTTAAAGACCTATTGCCAACCATGATCCTTTGGGCGCCGGATGAACATCAAAACGAACAGGACTACACGTATTTTTATAAGAAACTAAGAATTTGGGCCAGTACTGAAAGTTTCTTAAAATTATCAGATTTTGAGTACTTAGAGTTTCTTAGGGGTTCCATAACAATCTTCATGTTCATTACCTGTGCCCTCGTGAACATTTCAAAACAAGGTTTTCTACGCCTTGCCAATGTTTAGACAATACACGTTTTTTTTTTATAAGAAACTGGTTTATAAGAAACTAGTACTACGATGACCAAAAATTTAAGAAACTCTAGTACTACGCTCAAGAACAGTTAAGAAACTCTAAAACTTTATTTATGTATGTCTCTCTTATTCTATGTCTCTCTAACAAAGGTAAATTCGCCTTTTCTTGACTTTTAACTGCAAAATTGGTACATTTTTGCCTTGATGTGCATGGCTTCTTCTCAATGACAATGTCAATGCAAAATGGAAGCCCTTTCTCGAGAAGAAGGCCCAACTTCGAACAATACCGCAATTTTAGACCCAAAAAATAAGAAACTAATTAGGAAACTTTTACTACTAAAACACCGAAATTTTCATGAGAAATTAAGAAACTTTTAGTACTAAGTGCTGATCCAAGTTTCTTATAAAAAAAAAACGTGTACTCAAGAGCCTTACAAGTAATATGATACAAGAAACAAGTGAAAATAAATAAAAATATGTTTAGGACTTCCTTTATCAAAATAAATAGTTTCTTAACTCATATTTTGCCAGTACTGGAGTTCTTAATTTTTTGGCGATCTAAGAGTTGAGTTTCTTATGGGCAGTTCTCATAAAAAAATACGTGTACATAACAGAAATTACATTTCATAATATCATCCGAAAATCGAATTTGGGGAAGTGAAGGATCAAGATTAGCTATGGATCTTGCATCGCTGGCTGTAATCATAGAAATGGATGTAATTAATCAGGCAAAGGAACCGAGACAAAACAGAACTGAGCAATGAAGATTTATATGATAAACTGATGAAAGTTTCAAATACAAGGAACAGAAAAATTTCATGAGAAACTAATAACTCTTGTTTCAACGTATAAACAACATTCAAAAATACAAAAATCAAATACATGAAATGGAAAATTAATCTCGTTTTATGGGTACATGTCCTTCTACAAAATAAAAGGTTCTTTTACATGTTCTTTCTATCTACATAAGGATTACAACTGTAAGAATTCTGATGGTGAAGATCTATTGATCCTAAGGATATACACGTATGTTTTGTAAGGAATTTGAGCCAGCACTGAAATTTGTTTGAAAGTTAGCTTGTATTCTCACAGGGGGGGGGGCACAATTTTATGGTAAAACATGAACAAAATGGCCCAAAATGGACTAAGGTTTGCTTGTACCTAATTCAAGTCAAGTGACCAATCTCTTGATTAACCAACTTTGATTTTCTTAACCTATGCCATGAAAACAAAACGTCACATTATGCGAACACTTCCAAAGACTATGGTCACATGACTCGAAATGGGTAAAACAGACCTTATTCAAGGGTGAGGGCCTCGCCAGCCCTAAAAAACTGGGGTGGACTTGGTATGCATTAAGTCCTGAAAGGTATTATCAGTCTTTCTTGCACCGTTTTCGCTTCGGAATGATTGCCTTGAGACTATTGGAGTGGACCACCTTTACCACAGTTCAAACATGCAGTCAACAGCTTTGTCGAGTGTTTTCGAATTGATAATCAACGACGACCAAACAAGAACAGATAATGTTACAATAGATCTCGCTACTTTTCATTGACACCTAGATACAAAGCAATTAGTGATTGCAGACAAAGGGAATTCCATGGTCGGTTGGTCAAGACATAAACAAAAGCAAACCGCAAAAATTGCCCTGAAACTCGGGTCGCTAGCTCGCTCGTTGTGCATTCTAAAAATGGTTTTAAAGAGCAAATAATAGCACATATCGAAAGAAGAAGGATATATCTAAACTTCTGCCTCAGCCTTTTATTTCTCGTACTTTTTAGGTGTAACTAAAACACCTACTGCTCAGCTTCTATACGAAAAAGATAAAATGCCCGAGGCAGAAGTTTAGATATATACTTCTTCTCTCGATATGTGCTAATATTTGCTCTTTAAAACCATTTCTGGAATGCACAACGACCGAGCTAGCGACCCGGGTTTCAGGGCAATTTTTGCGGCTTGCTTTGTTTATGTTTATGTCTTGACCATCCGAGCATGGAATTCCCTTTGTCTGCAATCACAAATTGCTTTGTATCTAGGTGTCAATAAAAAGTAGCGAGTCCTTTTGTAACATTATCTGTCCTTGTTCGACGACCATGCTTTCGCTGATGACAAAATTCGATCACTGCTCCTATCAATCAAAATTTTGAGGAGAATAAACTGCAAGTTTCAGGAGATCAGAATAAATCTTTTCAAAGAAGAAAGGAGTGCAGTGCCCGGGGGGGCCACTCCTATACTTTCCTATAGTATCATGCTCGTACAAAGGCTTAACAGTTGCACCCTAAACGCTGACCTGTTTTAGCGAAATACACACCCTAATCGCGGAAAATTTTCATGAGAGCATACCCTTTCCCGTGTCAAAATAGAACTTCTCTAATTCAGGTACCCTAATCGCTGACAAGTCAGTTACTAAGTTTGCTAATATTGCCGGTGTGATTTGAAGAGGAGGAGAATGCTCTCGACTTCCTTCCCCATCCCCATCTTATGCTGGTCTGATAAGTTTTTTGACTCGTTAAGAATTCTTTTTTATAAATCATGACTAAAATAGCATTGTAGAACAATTTAAATTTATCAAATGCAGAAAAGTGCACCCTTTTTGTAAATTTTGGTTGAATTGGCACCCCTAAACACGGGCCCGCGCGGGTCCGTGCCAACTTTCAAGAAAGGCACCCTTTCCCGCGCTTTTTTGTACGAGCATGATAACACACCAGGCCCCAAGTGGTCCTCCCGGGGTGCAGTGGCTGCAAATAATTTGAGTAAGTTTTCTTCACCATCGTAAAGCAGAAGTAAATTTCAAGCTTGAGGTTACAGCGTATTATGGCTAAAGTTTAGTCAACTAAGAATGTAATAAAATTGGAACGAACAACATGGGAAACGTTTGCAACAATTTTCAATTTTGAAACCACATTTTCACAGACAAACCTAGGGACAGTGCAAAGTTTAATTTATAACAGGGCCGGTGCAAAACGTAACGGGGCAACTACTTTTTTTGAGCTTGTACAAAACTGGGTCAACACTTTTTCTAAAGCAAATATGTGCGGGGCAGTAACATTTAAAGGGAATGTAAGCATATAAAAGTGGCTCAAGCCACTTGCAGCCAAATTCTAGCCTATCAGATATCAGTATTTCCTGTTGACGTAGATCAGTTACCCAAATATGGTGCGGCACGTGTGATAGCCTATTGTCTTCACGTAGCTATTTTTATCAAGGGCTTATATATGCTTACATTCCCTTTAATAAGCTCAAGATGAAGTTTGAAATATAAGGTTGTTCATTTCGAGGACAAAAGTGTAAACCATGAAAGATGAGGAATGCTTGAAAGGATGTGTATAAAATGACGCAAAATTTCCTTGTCAGTTGTTTGCAAGAACGATTCGTCAGGCATATCTCTTCATCTTCAAAGTCAATTTTTGCATTGACGAAGACTTGTTAGGCGACAAGAATTGATTTTGTTATGGTCTTTGGCTAATTCATTATACAAAATCTGTAGTTTATGAATACGGGGCAGATACATTTTTCAAGGAAAGGAAGCCAGGGCAATTATTTTGTTTGCGATAATTACATACGGGGCGAGCAGACTTTTTTGCAAGAAGTTTTCTTCGCCACTGGCCATGTCATATAATAAATTTCGCACATTCTGATCGAGCAGTGAAAATGAAATGTTTTCGATCGTAAAATGCTTCTTTGCGGCAGTTTATAGAGGGAAAATATTGATTACATGGAACACATCTCGTTCAGTTTTCTTTCGTCTTTCTGTTAAAGGTAAAAACATTTATGTAAGCGGAATATATTTCTGTCAAAATAGCTCAATGAAATTGCAAGTGAAAGCTAGGACTGGCAATTTCTCAAGTGTCGCCCCTATGAAAGTCCCAAACATAAGGCCGTTTCTTAACACATAAGGGATTTTATGCTTTTAATCTAAGAGGTGGGGATGCCTCCACCATATATCAAGAGTTCTCGTGAATCCAAGGTTGTTCTTGCTCGCAACACCGAAAGAAAGTCGAGGTTTGATTAATTTCGAAAATTTTCAACGCCCTCGAAATTTCACAACAGTGTTGATTCACGGCAGGGACCTTATTTGGTGGAAATTGCTTGAAATCACTTACCAATGAATGAATTCTTGTTAAAACCAGTTGCAAAATTTGTGTATCCTCCAAATACAAGAATTTTAGTCACAAATTGACAATTATTTGCGATGGATACCGGCAATGTTTCAAATCAATCCAGAAGTCTTGCCTAAAATGGGCTCCTTCCATGTTTCTAGTCGCTGGAGATGCTTCAAGTCGTCACTGAAACTCGACTGACGCGTAAAAGATATACTCTGAGTATTTAAAAATCAAAGGCATGCCTTTTCTAGAAAATAATAAGCTTCTCCACAACTTCTTCTTGCCAAACAATGCCAAAAAAGTTATAAGAATTTCGCAAGGAGAACATGCTATTTCTCCTACGCGACAGTGTATTCGAATTTCGAATAACAGAGGGGCAAATATAAAGTTTTACAAAGGTTTCATCATAATTTTGAAAAATATTTTTCAAAGAAGCCAAATAGACAAATATTTTCGAAATTCAAGATCAGGATGGAAATTGATTTTCATCCATACACGTATTTTTTTCATAGGAAATTGCCCATAGTATAAGAAACTCAACTCTCGGAGCGCCAAAAAATTAAGAAACTCCAGTACTGGGAAAATATACTATTTATTTTGATGAAGGTAATCCTTGACATATTTTTAAATTACTTTCCTTTGTTTCCTATATCATATTACTCGTATTAAGAAAAGGCTTAAAGAAGCCTTGTTTTGAAATATTCACGAGGGCACATGTAGTGAACAGTTATGGCTCGTGTTATGGAGCCTCTAAAGAAAGCCGTAAGAAATTCTGAGTACTCAAAATCTGATAATGTTAAGAAGCTTTCAGTACTGGCCCATATTCTTAGTTTCCTATGAAAAAATACGTGCAATGTGTTTTTGATTACACTCTGTTATGAATTTAGAACGGTTTTCAGAAAAATGGAGAAAAAGGCCACTAAACTGACATATCAAATTTCTTCAAAAAGTATTTGAAATCTACCCAGCTGCAGTTTTGGAATGAGCAATAGAAATCTCGCATGCTTGAAGATCGTTCCGGATTGTTCAGTAACGGGACTCAAGCAACGGCGAGTGACGGGGCGGAATATGCGGAGGAAAGGAGAGATAGGAAAAGAGAGATAGCCTCTGGGACAGTTGATACAATGCTTCGTTCCTGTGAGGTGTGATCATAAATAGACACGACAGAAAGTTGTCTGTGACATCTTTTCATCCTGCTCCTAAAATAGGAATTTTGATTTTATTTGTTCAGAGCATGTCAAGGGTTCTTATCCCTCCCTCTTTCTGTCTTTCGTTGCTCGGACTTTTGTTCCTTTTCTTTGCCTCTCAATTCTTTTGGTTCTGGTACCCAGGGAAATAAAACTTAAAATGGTTAAGACTACAACTGTAACTGAGGTGTCTTGGCAAGGGAAAAGATTATCATATTAATGTTTGTCAAATGCTTTCGATTCTTTAATTATAACCGCCCGTGTTTCAGGCATATTTTTCAGATTGTCTAAGCAAGTTTCTGCAACAAAAGGGCACGTACCAAAGCCTACTAAAAATTAACTGCGAGAAAGCTATTCATTTTACGCTAAAAACATTTTGTTCAAAATAGTGCCTAAAGTGCAAAAGAAATATTAGTTTGGCCGGAAAAATATAAAAGGTGTAAAAGGTCGTACAGCCAGGCAGACTTTCACTACTTTTTCGGGAAAACTTGAATGATCATTGGTAGAAAGTTTCTTGATTTTTTTTAATGTTTCCTAACTTTTTGAGTGAATTCTTTCCTTTCTGATCTTGACTTCTGTTTGTTATTTCAACTGCTATTTACTTGATTCATTTCGAAAATATTTGTCTATTTGGCTTCTTTGAAAAATATTTTTCAAAATTATGATGAAACCTTTGTAAAACTTTATATTTACCCCTCTGTTATTCGAAATTCGAATACACTGTCGCGTCAGAGAAATAGCATGTTCTCCTTGCGAAATTCTTATAACTTGTTTGGCATTGTTTTGGCAAGAAGAAGTTGTGGAGAAGCTTATTATTTTCTAGAAAAGGCATGCCTTTGATTTTTAAATACTCAGAGTATATCTTTTACGCGTCAGTCGAGTTTCAGTGACGACTTGAAGCATCTCCAGCGACTAGAAACATGGAAGGAGCCCATTTTAGGCAAGACTTCTGGATTGATTTGAAACATTGCCGGTATCCATCGCAAATAATTGTCAATTTGTGACTAAAATTCTTGTATTTGGAGGATACACAAATTTTGCAACTGGTTTTAACAAGAATTCATTCATTGGTAAGTGATTTCAAGCAATTTCCACCAAATAAGGTCCCTGCCGTGAATCAACACTGTTGTGAAATTTCGAGGGCGTTGAAAATTTTCGAAATTAATCAAACCTCGACTTTCTTTCGGTGTTGCGAGCAAGAACAACCTTGGATTCACGAGAACTCTTGATATATGGTGGAGGCATCCCCACCTCTTAGATTAAAAGCATAAAATCCCTTATGTGTTAAGAAACGGCCTTATGTTTGGGACTTTCATAGGGGCGACACTTGAGAAATTGCCATTCCGCTTACATAAATGTTTTTACCTTTAACAGAAAGACGAAAGAAAACTGAACGAGATGTGTTCCATGTAATCAATATTTTCCCTCTATAAACTGCCGCAAAGAAGCATTTTACGATCGAAAACATTTCATTTTCACTGCTCGATCAGAATTTCGACGGCGTGAGTTTTTGCCTTCCATCCTTCGATTTAGGCAACTTTAGTGCGCAGGCGCGCATCGTTTCCGCTCTGTCATTTCGCACTGAACCTAACTTTATAACGTTATGGGACTCGAGGAAGAAGCCTATTATAATCAATACATATGGAGCTACATAACATTCTAATTCTGAACTGGAAATGTTTGCATATCTGAACTGCATTTCAAGTCTCGATAAAGACCTTGCGTATTGGATAGGAAAGGATGTCTCTTCTTCAGTTCTCCATATTTAGTTTTCTTCATTTGACATAACCATTCAATTCAATCTCCACAAAGTACCAATCATTCGTCACTGTCTTCAAGCTCCAACGCAGCATCCAAATCACCTAAAAGATCACTGAGATCTGAGCCGCACTTCGAGTGTTGATCACGAGTCTCGGACACGCCTGCAAGTTTGCGTTTAAAAATACCAGGGTCGATCTCTTCTGAAGAACTCCCGCTTAGCGAAATGTCCGAAGGAGCACTAGCTAGTTGTCTGTCAGTTGTTGCCTCGGACTTGGCATTACTCGGCGCGCTCGAGCTAGCATTAGGCGCGCTTGGTGAATCACGAGGCGAGATTATGGCATCCAATGTGGAAACATCAGCCGCGCTTCCGTTTGCAGTGGTTTCTTCTTTGCTTTGTAGTTCTGAATCTGAGCGAATATTGCTTCGAGTGCCACTTACAGGGACTGCAGCCTGCCCTGCAAACAATGTCACAGCACTTGCTCTGTTTGCGGTTTGATAATTCTTTTTACGTTTGGCGTATTTTGCTTTCATGCTGCCGTGGTCGAACTGGTCCATTTGTAAATAGGCCTCATTAAAAACGAAATCCTCGTCGTTTTGGCCTGCCCGCTGCTCCTTTTGAGCCTGTTTCTTATTGTCATTCATCTGAGACTTGTCTCCTTTTGCGTCTGTACCCGCAACATCATCCGACCTTGGGCCTTTTATAGAACTGCTTAGCACGCTGCTACTACCGGTATTTTCATCCGGTCTCTCCTCTGCTTCTAACCCGTCCGAATTTTTCTCTACATCCGATCTTACCCATCTAGAAAAAACATACTCTGTGTCTTCACTCTTGTCAAGATCCCCAACAATTTCTTCCTCCGTCAGTTCCTTTCTATCAACTTCCAGATCTGAATCGGAGCCTTCGGAGCTACTATCACTGCAACTATCACTGCCAATGATATCAGCAAACTGGTCTTCTATCATCATTTCCGGATCATCAGAATCAGAGTCCGAGTAGTCCAGTTGGATGGTTTTATGACGTGGATCCGTCATGTCTGGACTTTCAATCGGACTTTCAGGTGGTGTGAAAATATCATCAAGGCTTACGTTCGAAACAACATTCGGTTCAGCAGATCTATGCTGCGAAGTACCGTCTTCCCTTGCCTGCTTACCCCCAAGACTATGCTCATATGTGGATGATTTATTAGCTGGGCTGACCTTGGTAGCTAGCCCTTCTTTGCTGCTACGAGGTGGCTCTATGGCTAACCCTTCCTTGCTGCCAAGAGTTGCGTCTAAGACATTCAGGTCCACAGCAGTAGGAGATATATCCTCATTAACACTGTCCTTGGTGTCCTCAGGCCTTGGGGAATTGGGAGAGCCATAACCGTCATCCAGGCTGGAATCCTTTTCCAGATTTTCAGCTTTCTCAGCATCTATCTCGTCAGTATCTACTACAGAATTCCTTTCAGCCGTATCTTCCTCTCTTTCTGAATCACTTTTAATACCTTCTTCATCAACTTTGCCATCCATCCTGTCACCTTCCTCTTTCGTATCCTGCTCTTCTCTGGCAAAGAATGACTTCAAATCTGCTTGTATCACCTTCTTTTGTTTCGTAGACCTTCTTATTTTAAGACCACTTATCTTACTATCATGTGCACTAATTTTTCTTGCCTTACTTTTCCCTCCACTACCTTTTCCTCCGCTTGCTAGTGGCTCGTCACTGTCATCTAAAATAATGCCCTCTGAGTTATACAAGTCTAAAATTTGTTCCTGTTCTTTTCTCTCATCACACCTTGTGACAGCATCAACAATATCAATATCTTTGTCTTCATTAAAACTACCACTTCGTGGAGTTGATGAAACATGCTCAGACTTCTCCTTAGCAATGTCTCCACTTATAGCACCATCATTTAGAAAATCACCAATTCCCATGGCAGAAGGATCCTCTCTTTCACTTCCACCTACAAGCATTTCTCTCTCAATGTTCTCTATCTCCCTCACAGAATATTTAGGCTCATCAACAGCTGATCCCAGACTTATAGTATCATCTAAGCAATCGCTGTTGACAGTTTCCGAATCAGACACTTCCAAAGACGTCACATTTTCTTCAACGGCAATCAGCCTATAATCACCTTCGTCCTTTGCCTTATCTATGGAGTCAACTATGTCCTTTAAACTTTCAGCATCCCCAATTGTCTGCTCAATCGATACTTCATCATCGGCATTCTTCATACCGACTTGTGAAGCATTTTCTTTCACTGACTTTGTCTTATGACCTGGATAATCAGCAAAAGCACCTTCAGTTTGATTTGTAGCATTCACTGACTGCCCATTCGAAACGACCTCTGAAACTTGACCTTTGAACCGTCTTTTGACCGTCCCAGTGTGATGCTCCTGCTCATCAGCACTTGATTCGATGCTATGATCAGTGGTATTCCCAGCAGCTACAACACCACCGTTCATAAAACTTTGTTCTCTCTCAATTAACTGTTTTAACTTTAGCTTCTCTATCTCTTTCTTGGGATGCCCACTAATGTTGAGTAAGTCTCTTAATACTTTATTTTCATACTTAAGTTTTGTCATCACTTCAAAATCACATCTTTCGACTTCTTCATCTGCTTGAACAGCTCGGTGCATGACTACCGCCATTTCTGTTACTTTCTCCTTCAACATGCTCACGTCCTTTGAAAGAAAGATGGAAAAGATTCTTTGTAAAAACATGTTCTCCTAGCGCCCTGCATTCTCCCTAGGTTTATAAATATAGTCTTCCTTTTTGTAACCACGAGAAACCCAATGCTGGAGAATATATATGACATTGCGAAGAAATCTCGCACGAAGGTTCAGATTATAGGAGGAATTAAATTCCGTATCACTCGGAAAACGAGACAACAACTCAATTAAAGTAAATGATGAAAGGGAGATCGAGGAAGGACAAGAAGGAAAGGGGAAAATAGCTTGCAACAGGATAGAGGAAAAGAGTACAGTAAAGCAAGGATGGGGTCAGATGAGAGGGGAAAGGAGATGGCTACTTTCTCATCCAAACCAGCGACACAGGTAGGAAATTTGAAACACTGATGCAGCTGCGCAAGAAGCCAGCGTGTTTTCCAGTACTGAAGGAACCACAGAAACAATCTCCCTTTCATTGATTCATATCAACAATCATAGTTCATATTTCAATCTATAAAGGAGGGTAACCGTTCAATTTTCAAGGGACCCTCCTAATAATGATGAATCTAAAGCTCTAGTAACATGCACTGTAGAATATTTTTCGAAACTGTTTCATCAATAAAATTTAAGACCGTTGGGAGTTTTTACCGATGAAGAAGATCCCAAGTCAAAACAAATAGTACATTTTTCGAAACTGTTTCATCAATAAAATTTAAGACCGTTGGGAGTTTTTACCGATGAAGAAGATCCCAAGTCAAAACAAACATGGGCTCAAATCTTTAAAAAGGTCGGTGCAAAATTCTTTGAAATAAATGGCTTGGACGGAACTTAAGTTCTTTGCTGTAAATCTGATATCTTGGTCAGTTTCAAAATGGCGCCATTTTTTAAATTGAGGCTACGACATCATCAAATTTCTAAATCCCATAGACCAGAAAAGCTATAGATTTCTGCTTGCCACCATATTGTAGACCTTCATAAGCTATGGTTTTCTTGAAGATTATATCATTTTTCCCCAATTGGTTTTGGAGTTAAAACAAAATTGTCCATGAATTTTTTCAAAAATAACTAAAATGCCACCATTTTGAAACTAATCAAGATATCAAGAAATGTCCATGGCAGATTTACAGCAAAGTACCCAAAGCTTCTTTCAAGCCATCAAGTCCAAGGAAACATAAGATCCTTTTGGATGATTACAAAGTCTGTCCTTAGCTAAGCAAGCATAAGAATATCTGAATATTGATTTCTTCATAACCTCAAATGATCGTTGATGCTGTTTTTAGCTACAGTCAGAGAGATGAGTGTTGCTGCTAAAGTCGCCTTCAATAGAATGTCAAGCCCCTGGCATAAGGACAAGAATCGCATGAAAAGCAATATTTTGATCTTTATGTCAAATGAGGATGATACGCAAAAAATCAAAAGTTATTACCCCTAGATTGCTAGCTCATGCATGAAACTATTGGTGCATCTGTCTCAAATTAGATGTCATGTACCTACCTGTACCTGTAGGTTCCTCCAAACAACTTCTTCAAAGTCAGAGAGGCGAACTGGTCCGTTTTTGGACCAGCTTGGCGAACTTGTGCTTATTTTGTGTTCCTTTCTTAGCTTGTTCAATGGACACACCCAATATACCAGCAATCTTCAGCCATGGATCCCGAAAGTATTTCTTCGTAGCCTTTGCAAATAACATTTTTTTTGTGATGGAATTGTTCTCATGTCTACATACATGTGAGATTTACAATAACGCAAAATTGCTTATGCAGAACCCTCCAGAACCAACCTCGTCCCCAGGACTTTTCGTCATATTACGGAGGTCTCCGTCCCAATATGACAGAAGCCCCTGGGGACGAGGTTGCTGCAGAACGTTTCAATTGTTGTTATTCGCGGGAATCTAATTTTAGACAAGCAGTCACCAAGATAGCCTTTGTGCAGAGTCATAAATTCATGAAGACGTTTTGGTTCAGTGTGGTCACGTGCCTTCCCCCAGTCAATGGCACCATTGTTTGCTGGGATTCTGTACCTTTCCTCTCAACTTCACCTGCGACGTTAGTATCTGTAGCTGTGTAGGAGCGTGGTCCTTCTAACTGCGGTGATACTGCGAATGCTAGCCTCTGTGCAGGCCGCCGGTTACATCATCCTCTAAAGTTGACTTATTTGCATAATGAGTACTATCACTACCAATAAGTGGCTAATGATTCGTTCGTTCTATAAAACGATTGTTTTAACATCATTAAGCTGCTAATGAAGTCAAGAACGTGCCAATTTGTTGTTGTGCCAGGGTAAACATCATGGTGATTTATCCATCTTGCGGTGTCAAATCTGTCCAACATGAAATAAGCCGACGTCAAATGTTGCTATAGGATCGCAGGAATCTTCTGTCTTGTATGCGCTTTCGGTGCGCTTTCTTTATTTCAGTGCCAATTAGCAGAGATAAAACGTTAATCAATCGCTTTAACGAGCGTGACGGAAGTGGGTTACTTACTTTCTTTCTTTCTTTCTTTCTTTCTCACTGACTGACATCGAAGCCCCTTCTTAGATTACAAAGTGGACTTTGTAATCAAAAATGTCATAGAATTTTACATCCACCTTCTAAAGACGTAAAAAACATGTCAAAACATGTCAATAATTTCACAATCCTTCTACATCTTCACACTAAAAATTACTCGATTTCAAGGAGTTCACCAGCTCTATCGTATTAAACGGTAGAAAAACGACTTGATTTAAAGATCATATTTCTGCCGTTTTTAATTAATCAATTCTTGGCCATGGTTCGCAGTTTCTACGTGTGATTAGCTACTGCGCTTGCGTAATTTGAAAAAATGCCCATTTTAACCATTTCATCTTCAATCCAACACGGCAAAAAACGATGTTTTCGTCAAATCTAATCAAAACGATGATTTTTGCTGTTTTTTGAAAGGTGATATCACACAGGATTTTCGTACTTTTTTCAAAATGAAAGTTGCTGTTTGGGCATTAATCCTTGTACTTCACTAAGGAACAAACCAAACATTCATATCTTCTACGATTGCTCGGATATAAGTGGATTTTTAACGGTCACTTTTTTGTGGCTTGGGTGAAGCCACCAAACAAACTGCAGAGAACAATGGATGAACAATAGATAATCGGCGACACGTGCGAGTTTACGGATTTGTTTACTGTTTGACGACGGAGCCCCTTTAAATCAGACTTTTAAACATGGCAGATTCTGCCATTTTAATACGGTGCGATTCGACACGGCAAAAACACGATGTTTAAACCGGGCCTTATCAATGATCTTTATAACTAACCTATCACGCTGATACTAAGAATGAAAATCGGCTCACACAAAGAAAAGATATGGTATCGTATTTGATAACAGGTGACATACCCCAGAACTCTTGCTCATATGTTCCAATGCAGCTTTATCCAAACCCTTATGAGCCAGCAGATTTAGAACCTGAAACAAAAGCAATTTGACAGCTAAAGTATGTATGTTATGTACGTTAAAATCTGCCATGTAAAATAAAACAATTTACAAGAAATAAATAGAATTTACAAGTTTTAAAAAGCTAAAGAATAGATAAAATACGATGACAATGCTCATCAAATAAATACGTTAAAAACACCCCTAATTGTAGTGGCAGGGATAGCATTAAAAGGTCATATTGACCCTATTTCCATAATGATCCCCTTAGAGGTGGTTGCAAAAGAAAAATAATGAAAGTAAACAACAGATGTTAAAGTGATTTTGGATGGAGCATAATTTAGTAGGGCCAAGTCATATAAAGATGTGTTGAATCTTAGAAGCAAGTTTATCAAGGACTACAAGAAATCTAACTGCCATCAGATCTTTGATAAAATCTACCGGGTGACCCACAAAAGCTTTAAAATGTAGATCACACCTGGCTTTCTAAAAGCAACAGTTACTGACACAAGCTTTGAATCACTATAAGCCAAGCTGTTCTTTGAGATACTGCATGATTACTTAAAGCCCCAACCCAACCACTCTCCAAAGATAGGATTCAAGAAAATTTCAAATCCTACATTTCTCATTCAGAATGGAAAAATTCCCATCTTTCTCCAGTCCACGTTTTGTACAAATTTCAACATGGAGATAGATTTGTAACCGTCTAGGGCAATCTAGTATTTGAAAATAAGACTGATATCTGCTCTCTTACAAGATTTTATATTCCCAAGCCAATTTGAAATCAAGCTTTGAGTTAAATCCCACAAAACATGGACCAGAAAAATGTCAATGTCACCCACAGGATCCTTTTCAGGCACGCTGCCATTTCAGTCTTAAATCAAATTTGGCCCAAGCCGAAAGTATGGATCAATATGTCAGTAGTTTAACTAATAGAAATTACTGCACCTCAACTACTGTAGTGGAGACCCATATTTCTGCTTGGGACAAATTTGATTTTGGGACAGTGTGAAACTGCAGTGTGCCCAAAAAGGACCCTAGATGATAATGGCTCTTTCAACTATGACTGAGAAATGAAATCAACATATTTTTGAAACCACATTTTCAACAGCAGTTGCAGCTTAAGATAGCTTAGCCTTCCAGCTACATGATGATACAAAGGACTTGTTGAAAAGATTTGCTTTTATGAAATATGATGCAAGTCAAGCTTGTAAAATTGTTGTTGGGTCACAAGTAGGTCAACACTAAAAGCATAAAAAAACGTTGTGGTACAGGACATTTTGCAAAAATGTGGACAATAGAAGTGGAAAGGGTGCAGGCAATGAAATGAGACTTTTAAACTGGTTTTCACTTGGTGGTTTGAAAATGACAATGTAGAAACATAACTTCCAGTAATCTAAGAGACCCAAAAAACTCACATGATCCAAGCAACCAAGTAAAAATAAGGCAAGAATATAAACCAGGATTTTGAGCTAAACCAGTCAGTGTTGTGGTGTTGTGGCGCAGTGGTGTAATCCTCTGACATTGCAGCCAGAACAGTCAGGTGGACAGGGTTCGATACCAGGTAGAGCCTCGCCACTTGAGCATCATGACAAGAAGTCACGGACTCAATTAGGGCCTCTCTACTTCTGCCATCCCAGCGCTTTTTCGCTAAAAACCTTAACTTCACCTTCACCTTCATCAGTAATTCAAAGTGTAAAGATAATATTGATGGAAACCTTCACAACTCAATTCAATAAAAGGAGTAAAAACAAAGACTCAAACACTAACCTGCTCTCGATACTTGTTCATGATTAATTCAAGAGTTGATTGGTGATCAGCTAAAGCAACGTGAAGTTCACTGTTTTCATTTTCTAAATCACGGATACGCTGATTTTCCAACTGGCTGCCAAGAATGAGTGTGCTTCTGGGTCTGTGCTTGGCAATATCATTGAGCTTTGTGACCTCTTCTCGATACTACAAAGAAATGAAAATGAATTTAACTTCAGGAAGTTGCGTTCAGGATAAAATTTCTTCACTTGCATTGAAACGCAAGAAACAAGACAAATCCTCTAAAACTGGTTACAGTCATTTTCGGGAATAAAACAACACGCGTGCGGCAAACACACAGGCAAATTTGATTTGTGAATGCGATTCGCACATAAGTTATTCAAGACGGTAATTCAAGTCTCCCTCTACTGATAAAGATAATCACACTACTGATAAAATGAATTATCATCATTCATAGCTTATGTGTCAATGAAGTTTCTGTTTGTACATGACTACACAGCAGTTTCTTCCTCCGTAAACTCAGACTCATCAGTGTCTGATTCATCTGAACTATCAATGTCAACAGGACAAATCTGTTGTCTCCTGGGTTCATTTTCTTCATGAACATCGGTATCGATAATAACAATTACCTTCGCTCTATAAGCACCAGGTGTCGCAATTATTTCATATTGTGGGAATTGCCACTTTGGACTTTGTCGAAAGTGTCATGGGAAGCATAGGTTCCAAATCTTTAAAAAGGCTGGTGTAAAATTGAGTGACCTATTTCTTTGAACTGAATGACTTCAAAGAAACTTTAGCTAATTCTCTATAATTCTACCGTTGGAATTTTCTGAAATCTTCAATATTTTCAGAATTAGAATGTCTTTCTTCTTTTTCAAGAATTCAAGAAAAATTTTCAAAAAAACTTAAAACCATCGTAATTTCTAAACTGTTTGATGTAACATGAAATAATTTCGAAGAAAACCACAGTTTATGAATGCCTACAATATGGTATAAAGCAAAATTAGACTGGCTACACAATCTCTGTATGCTCCTTAGAACTGATTTGTCGCTAATACAGAGACTTGTTGCCAAACAGTGTCTGAAATCGGAATAACTTGATAGCCTCGTTTTCATAAGCGCTACATGCGTAAAACGCGGACCACGGAATTAGTATTTTGGTTGTTGTTGCTGCTGTGATCAGTAATCATCAAAATATGACTCAAGAAAACAACACATTGATACCAAGTTTCATTCATGTGAATTTGAAAGAATTTAGACAGTTTATGACTCTGACAAAATTGAGCATGGACAGTGAACATAAATTTGAAATTTCAGAGGAGTTTCAGTTTCATGTATATATAAATTCACCACGGAGAGAATTATTTAAAGGAGGAGCTCTCTCAATAGGTAAACTAATCGAGGAGAGAGCCCCCCCTATCAAAGTGACCAAAGATAAAGTGACCAAAGTTCAGAGTGACCAAAGATAAAGGAAGGAACCAAAGACTTGACAAGATTAGACATTTCATCATCATTATACATTATCATTAGCAATCAGTTAAGTGGTATCTGAAGGACTGAAGTACAAGGAATTTTCAAGGGAACTGTTCTTTATATTTGCTCCAAGTGATTTGCTGCATCAGATAGACAAACTCTCTCCAAGAAAAGTGCCACCTAAATGCATACTGATGCGAGGTCTGATAATAATGAAGCAGATATCTTGCTTTGAACAAACCCCTATGAATTAAGAACATCAACATCAATGTGATAAAGTAACAAGTACTTGTTAAATCACAAGCAAAAAATTATATCACCCTTTCCTTTTCGTATGTGATCCAAACACGGGGTGGGGGGGGGGGGGGGGGTTGGATCACATATGGAACTTATAAAGATTCTAAACTTCTAAAATATCTAAGATTGTTTTATTTGGCAGATCAAATGCATTCAAACCAAAACAACTGTTAAGGTGATAAAGTACAACAGCCCAACATTGCCAAGTAACATGCTTGCAGTTAGATAATATTAGAAATTCAAGGCCCCCGACGAGATCAGAAAAGTGGGGGGGGGCAGGCCAAACTTGATACAAAAAATTACTACAACACAATAACATGATGATGAGCTGCCTTTCAAAATGGCATGATTTGCAAACATGTGGGGGGGCGTGGCCCCCCGGCCCCCAAGTCATCGGAGGCCCTGAAATTGAAATACACGAGCCAAATGTAAACGAAAAAATCACTAACCTGAACTTAGAGTAGGCCTACACTACACTGCAGTGTACTGACAGACTGACACTCACTGCTGTCTTGAAAATGCCTCTCAAGTATCACAACAGCATTACATTTTGCCATTTCCTGTTAGAGCACAAACAAATATCTCTTCCCAGTGCCCACTTCATCATGCCAAATGGCTAGCTAAATTCCTTCAGCTTCATTTGCTTCTGCTCTTCAGGTCGATCAAGCTGCGACGACAGCGCCGGTCGCCATTCTTGAAAAACTCAGACCAAACAGGCCTCTACTTCAAAGGGAGGTTTTCCAGTAAAAATAAGTAAAGAGAGGAAAAGTTGATTGGCTACAAAACATTTTTCTATTGTTTTAGCCGAAATGCTCCAATCAGATTACAATCAGGTTTTTCGTTCTGAAAATTCCGATTTGAGACACTCTCTGGCAACTAGTCCCTCATTGAGCTGGCCATCAGCAACAACAACAACAGCGAAATCGAGGGACTAGTGTAGCTAGTCTATTGACATTGGATGTGTCAAACATCAAGGTACTGCTGTACTTAAGCAAAATAACACTTTGCACATGCCATGAAAAGCACTCCTCACTCAATTTGCGGGTGTACCTCAATTCAATTCAATTCAATTTTATTCATAGAAATACACCCTAATACAAAGTTCTCATTAAAAATGTGTATTCTATACGACCCAGGAGAAGCATAGCTTATCAAGCCTGGACCGTTAAATAAAAAGAGAAAATAAAACTACAAATCTGAATGAAAATAGTACAAGTACCATGTAGCTGTTTCAAAATTTAAACAGAGAGGCTAAGTATGTATTGGAATAACAGTTGTTGGTTTCGTCGCGGTATGTTGCTAATCGTAATCTAAGTTAATTTAGTAGTTGTTTATTATTTTTTGTTTAATTTGTTTTGAAAATGCTTTTACTTGAATCATGTTTTTGAGATTATATGGAAGGTCATTCCATAAACAGGCTCCTTTATTCAATATCATTTTTTCGCCCCATTTTCTTTGCGTTTTAGGGATCTCGTAGTGTTTACTTTGGCGTGTTGCGTAGTTGTGCCTACTTTCATTGGTGCGGAAGTAGTTTTGAAACACGTCTGGCACGTTTTTATCATTATGGTATATGTTGTGCATGAATTTCAGTATCTTTAGTTCGTAAAGGTCGTTTATTTTGAGAAAATTTAGCTCTTTATGCAAGGCGTTAGTCGGATACCTGCGATCTTTAAAGTACAAGATTCGTAGTATCCTATTTTGTAACGTTTGAAGATCATTTAGGTATTTCTTCGCGGCTAATCCATATGTTTCAAGTGAATAAGCTATTTTAGAGAGGACCATTGAACTATATAGCACTGTTAAACACTGTTTCGGGACAATGTACCGAAGTTTATAGAATATAGATGCAAATTTTATTGTTTCAAGTTTGACCTTTTCGATGTGGTTTTTCCAAGTCAATTTTGAATCCAATTTAATGCCAAGATATTTAATTTCTTCACACTGTTTTAAGGTGTCGCCCATTTTGATTGTTATTGCATCTTGTGCTTCTGTTTTATTATTAGGATTGAATAGACAGAAATTCGTTTTCCCTGTATTTACTTTGAGCTTGTTTGCTTTAAGCCATTCGTTAAGCTTTTTTAGCTCTATATTAGTCTGTTGAGTTAAATTTTGGAGGTTTTCCCCAAAAATCAGCACATGTACCTATGTGTGCGTGTGCATGTGCGATCCCACGCATATAACGAAAACGCCTGTGGTTATATGCTAAAAATACATATTTTGAGACTTTCGATAGATTTTAATGTCTGTGCTGGTTTTCATTGCTCATTTTCAACAAAATTTATAATTTGCGGTATTGTAAGACAGCATTCACACGATGCTGATTATTTCCTTTGGCGTGAAAATCCAGCCTTGTTCTCGTGGAGCTTGCAAAGAGTATATTGCTATTACATTTTCTGCCATTTTCAAAACTTTACCGGTATCGTGTGAACGCTATCTCAAATTTTGCTACTGTCACATTTTTCACCATTTGCAAAATGTGCTGGCATTGTGTGAACGCAGTTTGAGCCAACCTGAAGAGTATCGCCACAAAAATTTTTCTGGGGGAGTAGCCCCGCATTCCCCATGTTTTTGGAAACAAATAATTTTGGCTTCCAGCTGCCACTGTCATGTGATATGTTTTAGCAACTGGCCAAGGAAGATAGGGTTTCTTAATCACTGCCTGAAGGGTTACAGTAATATTAATGCAGCCCTGGTTACACCTGGTAACGTTAATGCAGCATGTACAAATGTACATTAAGTAACCCCCTCCCCCAGGACCAATGGTGTATCTAGGGTCTACTGGGGTAAAACAGGTAAGTATGGGGTAAAATGGGTGGGGTGAAAAAGTTGGAAAAAAATTTTGCTAAAATATTTGCTCCAAATTTTCCTCTAACTGCAACTTCTCAACCTGATATTTGCCAATAGTATACATTGATTCATCAGTTCAGGGTCAACTATCTTCCACCAATCAACACTACCCATTTTACCTCAGTTTACCTACGTTACCCTAGCAGACTCTTCTCAACTCACCTCTTTCATAACTTGCAACTTTGTCTCTAAAGTAGATGCATCTGAAATCAAGGCATCAGCAGCAGTGTCATGATTCTGCAGTCTTTGTGCCAAATGTTTGGCATCAGATAATAGTTGTTCCATCTTTTATTATTCTATTTGTAGACCTAGCATAGAAATAGTTGAGAATTGTAAATTATAGTTGATAAGCTACGCTTCTCTTGGGCATATGAAAACATCTGTACTGTATATACTGTAGTTAGTTAAGACAGGTAATGTGTTCATAAATCATCATACGAATGATTTAAGAATGGGATGGTCCAAACTGTAAATGTAATGTCTGCAATTAAAAATGAATATTAATCCTTGTGGATAGTTCCAGCCTCCCTGGCAGAAGATTTCTGGTGCCAAAACCCTGCATTGGGATACAAAATCATTATGCCCAGGAAATACTGTGCACTAAGTAACCAGGGTGGAAAGTTTGTTTTTGCTATGCAAAAGGTTTACACCACGCCAATTGTCTGAAGACAATAGGCCTATTGTTTTGCCATTGTTCTTGGTGTCGTGTTACGCCAACGATACTTGGCGTAATACATGTTTTCCAGCGCGGCTAAGTAATGTTGAGATTCGCCCTGGGTGCCTGGTGCATATGTATTTTTCATAAAGGCTACCTTTCGAACAAGCTGAAATGGCTAAATGGCCTCTGGATTTTGATCAATCTATTAGCGTGTTGAATACAGATGCGATGCGACCCAGTGAGCTAATTAACACACATCTGAAAAACCTGCACCAGGGCAAAGACCAGGCAAAAATCGCCAATCTATAGGTAGGCCAAGTACAGTCCGAAATTTGGTATTAGGCCCTTTTTGTTTGTGGAACTCATGATCAATTTACTTTGAAAATAAATGAGGTATTCTGCTAATAATTGGTTGTGGATTTCGGAGCAACAGTCATACTATACCTTAGTAGCCGTCCATGTTTAATATGAAATCAATAACTTGCTGTGGAGATGTCTTTTTCTGAGCCGCCGAAGCTCTGTAACTTTCTTTCCATCTGCTTCCAAAATGATATCAATCAGATTTCCGCAGCGCGCAAAAACGCAAACATCTGCGAGACATTCCTTCGCAGCTACAACCTACAAACAGCAAAATGGTTCAAGGTTTTCTTGCATGTGTGTACCCAGAGATGTAGGGACCGGGGACTTTGCAATCATTAAAAAGTGGCCTTTTTATTTGAGGAAGTGCCGCTGTGCTGCCCCCCCCAAGTTTAAGATGTGACTAAAACGGCCTTGTATGCAATGCACCCCCTCAAAGATCTTATGAGAATGTCAAAGTTACGTTGAGGTTGATAAAGCAAAGTTTGAGCCAAAAATACCAGTCTTCAAAAAGGAAAGCCCCTAAAAAATTTCTGCAAGCAAGCGCGAAAGTGAATTTATGCCTTCCTTTGGCATCACCCAGGAAATATTCATTGACAGGAGTATGCCCCTAGTAAGGATGGATTTTTTCAAGGCAAGGGCGGATCCAGCCCGAAGCTGAAGGGGGGGCAACTTGCAAAGAGGGCGCCAAAAACATAATGGAAAAGTGAGCGCGCCGAAGGCGCGCGAAAATTTTTGGACACTTTTAATGGGAAATTCTTTGATTTACTACTAAATAATGCCTTGATTACTAAGTTTTCCCCATATCTAAATCGAAATAGTTAGAAAATTGTGCGTTAGAGTCAGGATGAGGGGCGCCTTTCTCTCCAAAATAGGGGCGCCAAGCTGAATTTTCATCGTGAAGGGGGGGCAGTTGCCCCCACTTGCCCCCCTAAATCCGCCACTGTTTCAAGGCAAAACTCCCTGAAACGGTCTAATTGGAATTTGGAAAAAAAGTCCCTAACGAAGGTGGTTCAAGGTGGGCATGGATTCAATGGAACATCGTTGAAAACATGCAAAAGTTTACAATGTTCAGGGAAGACCTGCTTTTTATGACAAAATATGACATATAATGAACCTGAACCTGAACACAGAAAATCCTCAGAATGGTTGGGGGATTTTCCACTGAAAATAATAGTCAGGGGGCATGGAAGATGGAACTTTCACCCTTCTTGAACGAGTTTGATTATTGTTCTCAGATGGGTTACATGTCATACACTTCAAGTCAAGGTTACTATAGAAATTACTAGACATTATTGTTTAAAAATAATACTTAGCTATGACATTTAACTGTCTTCCTTTCCTGGGACTCTTTCGCAATGGCTGCCAGTGGGCTCCGCACTCTGCAATAGTAAAGCAACAAGACTGACTCCTATCTGTGAGTAATCTTGTAGTATTTGCATTTAGATTAACTGTATTAACTAATCAAACAGTGACTAACGAATTGAAGTGCCATTTGCGTAGCTGTTCTGTGCTGCATAAATCATTTGAACACTTGAGGACTTTTAGGTCACTTAGGCCAATTTTTCAGCACTGGTCCTGGTCTTGCGGAAGGAAACTCGCGCCCGTAGATTGCTGTAAAATCAGCGATATTGTAGCACAATGCAAATTTTACCCATGAATCCCAAAGTGAAAGTTATGTCATATTGTTATATTGTTTACTATCATATTCCGTCTTTTGGAATCTGATTCAAAAACAAACTCCCACGAGACTACATGGTCTCGAGAGGAAAGTAAAGTTTTGTTGCCACATTGTTGCGAACCACAAATGGTTTGTAACAGGTGGTTAAACAATTAACAAATGATCGTGAAAGGCCAAATGCTTTAGTTTTAGTCGTAATCCACACCCATTTTGACTGCAAATGTTGAGTTCATCCGTTTTACAAGTAAGCAAGTGGGAAGTGACTGGAAGAATTGTGTGGATTTCCAGGTTAAGTCACCTAAGTTATAGCTCCAGGGAATCGCTCAAACAAATGTTAAAAATGCAATGAAAATAACACATTTTTCACAAGACATAAAAACATGTGGAATCAACCTTTTCGAAAGAGTAACACAGGGCAAAGTGGTTCTCCTTTCCTAGGACCTAAAATCTGGAACAATCTACACTCAGACCTAAAATCTGCCAAGAACGTAAACAGTTTTAAAGATAAGACCAAGGACGAATCTTTACATACCTACAAAATCAAGAAAACAGCCCCAATTCCAAAAGCTACAAACATTTAACACAAAAACTAAAAACTTTCCTTTCAATGACACCTCTTGAGGGACCATTATGGAAACAAGGTCACACTGTCCTGTTAATGCTATCCCTGCCATTTTAACCTGGGGGTGTTTTTACATTAGATTTTAACTTTTATGTCTGTATATTAGACGCATGTAATTAGATATCTCTTTTTTTCTTCCTAATATTTTATGGTACAGTTAATTTCAATTTTGATGGCAAATATTACGCATTCCTTTTGGAATACCTGGGTGGAAAGTTCGTTTTTGCTATGCCAAAAGTTTTACGACATACCAATTGTTTAAAGACAAGACAGTGAACATATTTTTAACCATTGTTTCTGACATTGCTCTGCACCTAAGATATTTGGGGTGACATACATGTTTTCCTGCGTGGTTGGAACAAAAAATTTTTGAAAGAGGGTTTGAGACAATTTGGCTAAAGATGTTTTGAGGAAGAAGCATTGCATTCCAATAGACGATTACGCTACGCTAAAGTTGGTGGCAAGAAACTTTTTACTAAGATGCATTTTGTTCTACTTATGAGCCGCCATCTTTAGCGTAATCGTCTATTGAGAATCTTTAACATCTCTTTAGGAATTCAATGCATCTTGGTAATAAGTTCCTTACCATCATTTCTAGCATAATTGTGTCTTGAGGTGTAATGAAATCTAATGCTCTGAAAAATGTAACAAATTTTGCCAAAGAGTTTAAAAAAAAATCTGAAGCCCAACATATTTTTACAAGAAGCTACACAAAGTAAAAGTTAAAGGAAAATTCTGCATGTGTTTGGATTATGATTTAGATCAGCTGAGTAAATTCATTTATCAGAGAGTGATGGCAATATATTTTTCCTGTGCTTAGTTGTGGAAAATTTGGAAAGTCCAACTGAGACAAAATTTGCACAGCATCATCATTTGAAAAGATGCAGTCAACAAAGGGCATAGCATCATTTTATGATGGCAAAACAATTTTCTTAACTGGTGGGTCTGGATTTCTTGGCAAAGTGCTGATTGAAAAATTGCTAAGAAGCTGTCCTGGGATCAAGAAAATACTCTTGATGCTTAGAACAAAGAAAGGAAGAAGTGCAGAGGAGAGAGTTAAGAGTCTTTTCAACTCTGAGGTAAGAAGCATGATACTTTTTTTTACCAGTACAAATATTTCTCTTAAAATTCCTTATTTTTTGGACCTCAACTATGAACCCTTCCTGCAATTATAAAAATGTCCTTTGGTGGCTAAAGGTGATATGCACATGGAAGTTAACCCTCATCATTTCTTGAATTGAGAGAATTGGCTCCTGCGCTCATGCACATTAATTAGGCCACATTAAACACAAACAATTTTACATGGTAATATTTTTGGACATTTTAAAAGGACCAAAAATGTTATACAGTGTCTGAAATTTTTGTGGTCCAAAATATTGAAATGTCTGAATTTTTGTACTGCAAAGAAATATCACAGGAAAACATTTTACTGTTTAAAAATGTATTTTTTGCTGATGAAACAATTTGGAAAGAGAAGGAATATATTGGACAAGCTACTATGTGATCCATCATCATAGTCGTTTTCAATTAAATTTAGATTAGCGATTATTCTTATGATCCTCCAAATATCATTGGAAATTTCTGACACAACTTCCTTGAAATTTTGAAAAAGCATAAACAACAAAATTATAATCACTTTTTTATCATAAAACAAGCAAGGTAACTGTAAATGGACTATTTTTACAGTTCTCTAAAAATAGTTGAAATTCAGCAAAAACATCCAAAATCGTTGTCCAAAAATATTTTGTCTCTTACTTATTTGTCCAAAATCTTTTATGTTTAAATGTATAATAATTTGAAGGTCAAATGTCATGAAAATGACACACAGAAGCAAAATGTGATTCAGGATTTTCATATGCACAGTGCTTGTAATGTACTTTATTGGAATCTATTGCAATACACTCTATTTGAATTTTTCTTTCCAAATGCAATGTCTCATCAGCTCAGTTTTCATTCCCAGCTCTTTCGGGATCTACAAAGCATTTATCCAAACTTTCAAGAGAAGGTTCAGCCCATTGCTGGAGACTTGATGTCAGAAGGACTTGGAATCAGTGATGACGACAAAGCGTTGTTGCAAGAAAGCGTTGATATTGTTATTCATTCTGCAGCTACTGTCAGATTTGATGAAAAACTAAGGTTAGATTTTATTTTGCTTCTGCATGTTTGTTGTAGTAGGTAATCTTTAAATTTTTTGTGAATTTCGAGAGGGGAGTTTTTGAAAGTGTTTAATATTTCTCAACCAAGAAAAAGTGAACCCAATGCCTGTTTGTTCATTCAGAATGCATTGCATGCATAATAACATTACTCTAAAATGCACAATTGTATGAATTTTCGCAAACAATAGATTTTTCATTGGGCAGCCCACCCCAAATTTTATTGATAGCAATCTAATCTCCCCTACGCTCAATTTACGACACAAAGATTGGCATAAAAAAGCAGAAGTATTGGAGATTGTATATGGACTCAATACAGCGTCCCAGTTTCAACAACAACAACATGTTTATAATATAATTGAAATATTTGAACAAACCTTCATTTATCCTCCTGCGCAACAACGTATTTCCGCTGCAATGATCATACTGTAAAAATATGATTGATATAAAAATACATTTTCTAATTTGTAGATGTGCACAATTTAGTTGCTGCGAGTTCAATTCTGCAGATACTGTATGCTGTAGGACTGATTTCCCCAAATGCAAATACTCACTATCTATCTTTCAGAATTGCTGTTCAGATGAATGTCATTGGTGTTCAAGAAATGGTCAAGCTATGCAAAGAGTTCAAGAAACTGCAGGTAGGATATGGCTAAATGCTAAGATTGAAAACAGCAAATACAATACTAGATAATCCAAAATTTGATTTACAAAATTTGAAAATTGGAATAAGTATTATTGTTAAGTGATTCAGTAAAAAATGTTTGACATCGAAAGTTCTTGGAAAGCGAATTGAGTTCAGGGATCTATTTGCAGTGCAATTCTGTTGTAACTTGACGCCAATGAATTCTTTAAGAACAAATGAGAATTTATTTTTGATAACTTGTGAGAATTAGAGTTATTTCATTCTAATATTGAACTGCACACATGCAAAACTTTTGAAGATTATTTTCCCACAACATGAAAGAGTTTTTAAAAGTTCACAATTTTTTTTACAAATTCCCAAGGATTCTTAAGAGAGAAAAGAAATTGTTAAGTTATGAAAGACATGTGCGGCATTATGAGTTTTTTTATATTCATCTAAAATATTACAATACATGTTACATCTACATCCTACTATCCTTTTCTAATTACTTTACGATTATACTACACTACAGGGACGATACCACAGGTAGCAAAAGACAATGACTATCCCAGTGGCCATTCACATAAAGACATGCAAATAGATTAAGATTAAATTAAAGGGAATGTACGCATATAGAAGTGGCTCAAGCCACTTGCGATCAGATTCTAGCCTATCAGAAACCAGTATTTCCTGTTGACGTAGATCAGTCACCCAAATATGGAGTGGCACGTGTCATAACCTACTTTCTTTGCGCGGCTATTAGATTCCCTTTAACAGCTACAAAACCGACAAATACGATTAATTACTGAAAAATACTGGAATCTGTTTCACATTGGTATTATGATTTTTTTATCATTTTAGATGTTTTGCCATATTTCAACTGCATATTCAAATTGTAATAGAGATGATATTCAAGAGAAAATTTACCCAACGGTAGTGAAGCCACAGCAACTCATAGATTCACTGGAGTAAGTATTTCAAAGTAACAAAATAGAATACTCAAAATTATTCACTTCAAAGATCGTAAATATTCCACAAACCTCTTGCATAAAGAGCTAAACAATTTCACTGCACCACTCAAGCGCAATGAAATGTTGGAGAAATCTGAAGTTATTCAGACATCAACATTGAAGTATTTTTTTGTGATTTTTCTCGCCTTGTTACAAGCACTGGAAAAATTGGTGAATTCAAATTTAGAAAAAGTCGGTGGTTCAAAATGACTGAAAAAGGCCTAAAATAATTGATCAAATCATAAAGGACTCCTTGCTCAGAACAACAGAGAAAATGCAATTTCTCATGGGCTACAGATATCGTCTGCACATTCGTTGCAATGGGATTGAAAATCTTTAGTATCTGTTTGAGAATCTATGTCTTATTACTCTTGAGAGAGGTGAAACGCCCGTGAGTATTGCTCTGCGTGAGGAGAGTCCTGACGATTTGATCAAGTGTTTTAGGCCCTTTTTCAGTAATTTTGCAACTGTGAAATTTTGTAAAGCTGATGTTACCTATATTTGCAGTGTTCGTAAGAAGACGAGAAAAATCACAAAAATACTTCAATCTTTTGGCTTTTAACTAGAATTTGAATCATTCAAATCCACGAAGTAATTGTGGTGCTACGAATTTTCGAAAGTGGGAGCTTTTTTCTGGCTCACCAGGTTTATATACTTTTTTCAGGTGGATGTCAGATGAGATGGTAGATTCACTAACACCAAATGTAATTGGGAAATATCCAAATACTTATACATTTACAAAGGGTCTCGCTGAACATATTGTGACTACAGAAGGAGGGGAAATGCCTACAATAATTCTTAGACCATCAATCATTGTTGGGTCATACACAGAACCTGTTCCTGTAAGTAGATACTGTAACTCCTCTGATCAGTCTTTTAATCAAAGAGATATTCAGGCATTTGAAAAAAAACTACATAAATACGAATATTCCCTCGAATAAGGGGTACATAAATAAGAGAATGTTTTCTACTGTTTTTCTGTGTGTGCCAAGTTAGCAGCAGTCATTGCTATAACGCCTGTGTAAGACAGAAATGTTAGGGACATTTGTTCATGATTTTGGGCACATTTTGAAGGTTTCTTGAAGAGGCTTGTTTGAGAAAGTCCCTCATAATTTCAGAACGAATTGGCTGATTTCAATCAGGTAAATTTTAAAATGGATTTGAACATGTCTACCATTACATTACATGTTTGCCCATATCGTCGTCTTGATATCCAGGGAGCTATGACCTTTCAAATGGGGATTCTTTTTATTGACTCACCCGGTAGTTTATAGTAAAAGAAAGTTGTTTTGTGAATATTTTAACTTTTATGGAATATTTAGAAAGCGCATTCACATGTGATTGAGTTTTTGTTTTTTTCGAATTTTAGGGCTGGGTCGATAACTATAACGGGCCTGTTGGTATGATAGCTGCGGTAAGCAAATTTTATCTCTCTATTTTTTGTGTATATGCCTTGGAGGAAAGATGATAATTATTTCGATCATGAATAAGACAGTAGTTAGGTGGATATAAGGGGATTCGCCCAAGCCAACAAACAAACTGCAGAAAACAATGGAGACAATGGAAACGTGCAGTGTTATCAGATTTGTTTACAGTTTGGCGACGGAGCCCCTGAGAAGGCTGCAAAGGTGTTTTTTATTTTTTCAACATTTGGAAATAGGCTGTTAGTATTACTATCCATGGATTGGGTATTTGTGATTAGTTTCTTTGTATTATGTACAATGATATGAAACTGGACAATAAGAGATCTTCCGTAAGAAGGAAGGTATAAAGAAAATTTTGTATATGTTTTGAAGATACCTATACCTGATACCTGTATTTATTTTGTTCTATTTTAAGATTCTGTCTTTGTAGCGGTGAAATCTTAAAACGATTAACTGAACTGCACTATTAACAATCTTAATTAGCTACGTTTTATTATATTTGGACAGATAAAGTCACAACCAAGTTCCTTTAAAGTTTAGAATGAGTCGATTTGTATTGGCCTTGTTTCTGTGATTGCTTCATTTATTTTACTACACAGGTTGGCAAAGGCATACTACGTACAATGAGATGTACTGATGATGTTGTTGCTGATATTGTCCCCGTTGATTACGTCGCTAATTCTATTATTGCTGCAGTTTGGTACTCTACCGTTAAGAAGTAAGTATTTTTGGTATATTATTTTAAAGGTGCATGCGCATGGGTTAAATGATTAAGGTTTGCATTTATTTAGCGGCACTTAGCAGCCTCTTTTCGTTCATTTTTATTTATTTAGGCACTGTCAGTTCACGAGAACTGCTTTTCAGGGGGCCATGGACAAAACATCTACAAATTAAAACGATACATGCTAAATTAACAAATAATAATTTTCATCATGATTTGTTCTTGATTCTTTACTTAAAGGTGGCCAAGGAGGGTGCCTGTTTAACATCAGCTAGCTTGATACTTTAAGCGTAAATGATGCAGTAAAGCTATCGAGAAACCGCGGACAATGGATTGGCCACGCATACAGAATGATACAGAATGCATCATAGAGTTAATTTTATTTCAGAATTTGAGCTGATTTCAAATTTTTAAGGAGGGTAGCCCTTCGTGGTGGTGATGATGGTGATGATGATGATTATAATGATGATAAAGATGATGATGATTATGATGATTTCCTATAATATTTTACAACATAGGGCTCAAATCTTTAAAAAAATCAGTGTAAAATTCTATTGCAGTTTTCTTTGAAATAAATAGCTTGCAAGGAACTTAGGATTTTTTGCTGTAAATCTGCCGTGACAATTTATTGATATCTTGATTAGTTTCAATATGGCGGCATTTATTAAATTTGAGGCTATGACGTCATCAAATTTCTAAGTCCTAAACTAGAAAAGCTACATATTTCTGCTTGCCACCATATTTTAGACCTTCATAAACTATGGCTTTCCTGAAGGTTGTGTAATGTTTCCTCTATTAGTTTAGGATTTACGATGATTTAAAGTTTTTCAAAATTTTCCATGGATTTTTCAAAAATAATCAAAATGCTGCCATTTTGAAAAAAATCAGGATATCGAAAAATGTCCACGGCAAATTTACAGCAAAATACTATAAGTTCCTTTCAAGCCATTCAATTCAAAGAAAAATATAATAGAATTTTACACCGACCTTTTAAACATTTGAAAGATTTGAGCCCTATGCTATATTTTACTCTTGTTCCTCTTTGTTTTCAGGTCACCAGAACCTATTGTATACAATTGTACTTCCGGCAATGTAAATCCGTTTACATGGAGAAGTTTTGAAGATTATGGCACATTTTTTTTAAAGAAATATCCATTCGATGAGATTTTCAGGAGGCCAAATTTCTCCTTTGAGACTAACCAGTAAGTTGAATAGACCTTTTATACCACCAGGGCCGTCGAGAGATGGGCCGGGCCCCAGGGCTAGGGCAGGAAGGGGGAGATTTTTCGGACCACGCCCTTTTATCCTTGGGCCACGCCCTCCTGTACACTGTTAAAACGCTGCTTTTAGATTTTATTTAGAATCTCAGTGGGCTAACGGGCCTGAAATCGTTCCCGAAAGAAAACTACAACAAAGAAAAGATACATACCTTATTTCTTGCGGGCCCCCAAAGGCCCCGGGCCCCCTGGTAACTACCCTGGCTACCCCCCCCCCCTCTCGACGGTCCTGTATACCACGAAAACAATACCACGATGAGCAAAATATCATGTCTACCCCGTGGCATGAAGAAAAGAGAAAAAGAGTACGAGAACACAGGAGCGGATCCAGGAAATATCCTGACTACTGCTAAGGCGAGGTTATTCGAAATACTAGGGTGTGGTCTTTTGAAAATAGGTGTGGACCTTAATGACTAGATACGAGATCTGAAAATCTGACTACTGCTTCAGCAGCAGTCGCAGTAGTGTGGATCCGCCCCTGAACTAAATACAACTAATACTACAAAGGGAAAATTCACGAAAATTCACGGTTGCTTGATGGACAGCAGAAATTTGAATGAAGTCAATCAAATCGACCAGTTTCATTGATAAAATGTAGCGTTAACTTAAGGATATTTCTATCAATTTCACAAGGAAAATCTTTATCACCATAATCATACATAAATTCATTTTGTACCCAATATGCAAGTAAATTTCGTCTCCCTCAAGATCTGAAAAGCGAACCTTGACAAAGGTGGTAGAACATGAATTAACTCCAATAATTTAACGAATGCTAGATATTTGCACACATGTAGGCGAGGGTCTCTATCAGGCCTAGCGAAGCTGTACTCATCTCATATTCAAAAATACGCTGAAACTCGATAGCTGGAACTCTCCTGGTACAAAAAATGTGTTTTGCCGAATTACCATTGTCAAATCGTTGAATGATCGAGTAGTTCAAGGCATACATTGATTGAGTTATCGAGATTCGTCTGTATTGTTATTTTTCTAGGTTGACGTACTTTTATTGGCGATACATCAGTCATCGAATTCCTGCATTCGTTGCGGACACTTTATCAATTCTGATTGGAAGCAAGCCACGGTAATGACCTTTAAAATATTTAGTAGGGGAGATCGGGGACAATTGTAACACGGGGCAATTGTAACACTGACTCTCACGCCTTGCAGGGAAGTGCAAAAATCTGATTATTGCACAGAACATGCTCATACTAACCCTTTACATGCTACTTTAGATACAGGAGTGGTCAGCCAAGTTTGCGAAATTTTCGGGAGGAAAACATCCGTGTTAGCTGGCCGATGGCTTGGTTTTGATTTATTTTCCAATCTGAACACTGAATATATAAGAGTACCGTGGTATTTTTGTCAGCGACGACATCTGCTTTCGTTTGACCAAAATTCTTGTTTAAGCTTGATCCTAGAAACAAAAATTGGAACAAACTTGTAAAATTGCGATTTGAAAGAGGCAATAGGAAGGGATGTTTCAGATTTCACAACCATTTTCCCTGTTCACAGGAGTGTTGCTATATTACTAATAATTGTTGAGAATCTTACAGATAACAAGAATATTTTCGTTTTGCATCTTTAGGTTATGCAGGCTGTACGATCGTCTTCACCAAAATCTCAACACACTGGAGTTCTTCACTATAAAAGGATGGACAGTAAGTTGAAATTGTTCTGAATTATCATGTTGTCGATATGACTTTTCAATATTTTTTCTACTTTCTGAAGGGACCAGGGATAATTTTTGTACCTACATTGAATAGACCAGTTGCAAAGAAAAGGAAAAAATCTAGTCGTTTTTCCGAATTGAGATTTGATCCACTAAGCAGGCAGTGGCTTGAAATGCACTATATATTTGTGACCTCTATAAACCCAAATGTGTGGTTCTAGACCCATTACATACGAGGGTGGTGGCCTTCTCATTGCCCCCCTCCAGGAAAATAACACGTGCCAAATCGTGCTCAAGTCATTGATGTATACTAAACATATCAGGGAAACTTGCTCATGATTATAGCACGTTTTTAAAGGTTTCTCGAAGGGACTTTTTGTAGAAAATCTCGTACAAAATCTGAACGGAGTGACCGATTTCAGCCAGAGAAAATTACAAAACTATTTAAACATGTTGGCTATTTAATCAGATGTTGCAAAATATCATTGCTCATTTATTCAGGGAGCAGAAGCCTTTCAAATGCTGGCCCTTTTATTTGACTCAACCGGTATTTGAAACATATTAGACGCTGTAATCCTGAAAATATTCCAGGTAGCAATGATTGCCAATGAAAGCTACCTATTGAACACAAGGAGAGATGCGATAACCATTGGTGCAATGTTTTTCAAAGATTTGATTCCTATGCTGTCTAATTTATGATTTCGTATGTTTATCTTTTAGTGGGCACCTGATAATTTCATGATGCTGGTAGAAGCCATTCCAGAGGAAGAAAAGGCGGTAAGAGTGAAATGGATTACCGACGTATTTACTAGTCTGCGGTGCGACCTGTACGAGGGAGGAAAAATTGAAGGGAAATGAAATACCGATATTTCCTTTCCCTTCAATTTTTCCTCTCTCGTAGAGGTCGCACCGCAGACTACGTATTTACTTACTTTCTAAAGTTATTTGCATTTTAGAGTTTTCTTTTATTTCATTAAATCTTATATTCCTCAGAAAATTTTTGTCCCCCATTAGCCATGTTTGAAGAATGAAATCATGCACGTAGCTTAGTTCATAAAGTAATAAAACGTCTTATATTCGATCGACTGTGCCTAAATACAATCGACGATTTGCCTCGCAGTGCCACGCAGAGAAGACAGGATGTACAGCCCCTTGAAGTATTCTCCGCATTACAAACTTTCAGACTGTTGAAGTTCGTTTTGGTTTGTATATAACTTGGAGCAATCCTTTTTTGTTGCAGGTGTTTAATTTTGATATGAGAACAATCAAATGGGATGACTACATAGAATGCTTAATACTTGGCATCAAAAAGTATCTCATAAAAGACAGATTGGAAAATTTGGAGAAAGCAAGATGGCAAATTACAAGGTATGTTGAAATCAATTTATCACAAAAAAAATTTCTTTTCTGTTTCAGCTATCCAGCGTCAGACCTTTTAGCTATTCTAAAAAATAATCTGAATCGAATGATATTTTTATATTGCCATGAGTCTCAGTTTGAAGCGATAACATCATCCATTTCAATGCGGAAAAGTGAGACTCATCGTCATAAGTCTAAATTTTAATCATTTGTGTACTCTTTTCAGATATCGAATGGTGCGATGGGTTTCCTGCACATTATTTTTCATCGTCACATGGAGAGTTCTATTCACAAGATCAGACAAATTCCGACAATTATGGTTCAGGGTTGTCTTCGCTGTTTATCGCGCTCTTAGATACCTAAATTTGGTAAGCATTTCCAGGTAGATTGACGAGACAAGCATTACAGTAAGTCGCCGCATATAGGAAATGGATATATAAAAAGCTGCAGCCTGCCAAGCAGAGGGAATATGTTCCCCTTTCTAAGAAACTAGCCAAAACAAAATATAAAAATGAAAAAACAAAAACTAGCCAGCCTGATTTCTTTTTTAATTTCTTATAAATGGTGAAAAATGAAATAATCTTCAATGTGATGTTAGAATTGTTTCAATTTTTCATATTTGATATTAAATGCGTAAAATGATATATAATTATTTATATCTTTAGGCCTTCAATTCTTTAGACCTTCGCAAGTTTCGGATATCCTAAATTTATTGAATTTATCATATTCAGCGTAGTTCTAGCATTTGAAAGATACTTTTTGACAAAGGAAAACAACCCATAAGAAAGTACAATTTCTAATTGGATATATAAGAAATCTCCCAGCATCTTTTAAAGATATTTCCTTATATGTAAGAAACTACAATCCTCGCCAAAACCCTTGTCACAAAATGGAAAAAGGTAGATCTGAAGAGCAAATACCCCCCTTTACCCCCCAAGTCACTTTTGCTGAATCCTCTAACTTGGAAAATATCGTGCTGCAAGTGTCCTGAGGTAAGACAAACAACATTGACTTGGGGGGAAGGGGGGTTTACGAGATATTTCCGCTGAAGTGGTAGGCACTTTAATTTTTGTTGAAGAATGCTGAAAAATTCAGTTTGTGACAAGAGGTTTTGGCGAGGATTGTAGACAGCCTGATTTGAAAATGTTGAGTTCGTATATGCGGAGACGTACTGGAAATGCCATATTGGATACATTAGTTTTTGTTAAAAACCAGTTGACGATATATTAATTGATATCCATGACGTGCATAATGCATCTTGAACAATGCCAGTGCCGACGAAACGTATACAAGTGAGATTTTTGAGCTGTACCGGGTGTCCCAAAAAAAACGTATACGGATTTGGTTGACACCAGCGATGTGAATTTAGATTGAATCAATGTCTAATCACTCTAAAAATGTTCCTCGATAGTTAACTTGAACATAGGTACCTCGTTTGTTGGAATTGGTGCTTTGGGAGCAGACATGTTAATCTTCAAAGCTCAAACCAGAGCTTTAGCCTTCTGGTCTAAGCATATTATTAAGGCACAGCGTATAAATCAACGATAGTCTTTGATAACATTTGAAAAATATTAGATCTTATGTTATTCTGTTTTCCAGAAGTCACCCCCCCCCCCAGTCACCCATTGTGCAGTTTCTTAATTCTTCATTAATTTCAGTTCTTAATTTTGATGTGCTTCAGTAACTTGCGTAGGCCAAAAGGCCAAAGCTTTAGAGCACCAATATCAACAAACGAGGTATCTATCTTCAAGTTAACTATCAAGGGACATTGTGAGTGATAAACCATTGATTAAGGCTAAATTCACATCGCTGGAGTCAACTAAAACTGTATACTTTTTTTGGGACACCCGGTAGTTACTTGCAGATGCTTTTCACGAACTAGATTAATGGTCTTGCATAAGATATACTGGTTTCATGAAACTTTGGCCTCAAAGTTTGATTTTGGTCGCGTTTTAAAGTAAATGACCTGAGCCATATAGCGTCCGTCTATAAATAAGACAAAGAGAAACCAAAACACTTTACTGTTCTCTTCGGCTTTGCTTCCTTTCGCCATGCGCTGAATTATCAAAGACAATAGGCTATTTATAAACCCGTGAGATCTCATCTTTTTAACTCAGGTTATTCCTCAAGAAATTGAATATTTCCTAAGTATGGGAAATGGTTTCTTATGTAAATAACTTATCAGGAAGGTTTTTGACAATTTTAACCAAGAAACTGAAACCATTAATAGTTAATACCGATTAAATTGGCAACTAAAGGCTATCCTGCAAAGCGCATGATAAAGAGGGTTTCATGAGACATTCTGAAGTATTAAGGATAATAGATTGATTAATTCAAAGACGAACGAAGGAATGACTAAATAAAGGAATGAGCGCACGGACCTTTTAAACATCAATCGGTAAATCATGGAAGCGAGACCATACATATAGAATACTCTGGACAGCAGTAGCAAAGTCGCACCCATATTTTGGATCGAATTATATTTATTTACCATGTTAAACTGCCAGAAAATTCTAGCTGAATAGAGATTGCAACGATTTAATGCCACTGATGAAAACTGACAGACTCCTTGGTATCACAAACAAAAGACACGTGAAATACAACATATGGTATGACAGAGACTGGTATCATTTCTGTGCAATAACACACTTTCGTTACATGAATCAGAATACTAAACAGTGACAGAAGAAATACCGCAATGTTATGTGCTGTTGTATTTCACATCTGTTTTTACCTCGGATACAAGGAACATGATATATTTTGTATCTTATTTGTCTTTAGTTGTATCTTTGATATACGAAATCGGCTATGATTTGTTTTGCACATGTCAAGTCAAGTCAAGTGGCCATACTCTTGAGAAGCTTTAGTTTTATACTACTGTTTGCAAGCATAGGTTCCAAATCTTTATCTCGGCGTAAAAAGGTGGGTGTAAAATTCAATGACCTATTTCTTCTGATAGAATTGCTTGAAAGAAACTGAAGATACTTATCTATAATTCTACCGTTGGACTTTTCAGAAATTTGAATATTTTTGGAAATTACAGCGTCTCTTACATTTCAACTCATTTGAGGATGTGACGTCATCAAATTTCTAAATCATAAACCAGATGAGTGACAGACTTTTGCTTGATACCATATTGTAGGCATTCATAAACTATGGTTTTCTTCGAAATTATTTCATCATGTTACGTCAAACATTTTAGAAATTGCGATGGTTTCAAGTTTTTTTTGAAAATTTTTCTTGAATTCTCGAAAAAGAAGAAAAACACCCTACTTCTGAAACTATTGAAGATTTCAGAAAATTTCAACGGTAGAATTATAGAGAAATAGCTAAAGTTTCTTTGAAGTCATTCAGTTCAAAGAAATAGGTCACTCAATTTTACACCAATCTTTTTAAAGATTTGGAACCTATGCTCTGTTTGCATTCATTGCACATGTTTTCATGACACGAAATATGCTAAATAATCCAAAGATATTTTATCAAGAAAGTGAGTGCGAACAAACCTTAGCCGATCTTGTCTATTTAGCGGCATTTTGTAGCAAGCTGAACGATCTGTCGTAGAGTAAATTGTTTTTTGGTTCTGGAACAGTTCTGTTTTTCTGTCAAGCAGCTTATCTGCGTTAAGATTTTTTGGGATAGAAGAGGGATATAAGGGTTCTTTATGATAACAGATTAATAAAAGAGTGACAGGGGAAGGGAATAGATTATGATATCTTGTAAAGGGTTAAAGCATATTGTTAAAGTATTTAACGTTTAGAAGTGGAGCAAAATGGGGGAGGAGGCCAGAAATTCTAACATGTAATGCCCACCCTTGCAGCTGAAAGCTAATGCAGGAGCGTTTGCATTACTGAATGAAACTCTGTTTTCAAGGCATCAAAAAATCTGTTCTGCACGCACCAGTTCAAGTATTAATAGCATGGTTGATTATAAACACTTCAGGGCCTACTTCAGGGAATTACTTCTGTTCTTGAGCAATATAAACGCTCCTTTGCAGTAACAACTTTGTAGTGGATCAAAATTGTACCGGATCAAAATAGTACCGGATCAAAATTGCACCGGTACGTGCTCTTAGCAAGGGCCGTAAGAAAAGTTTAGTGTAGAATAAAAAAGCATGCCAGGTACCAGAATGGTCCTTCTTGAATGGTCCTTTGTTGTTTCTTTCTTGATTATTCTCTTGACTTTGCTATTCAAACGACATCAGTCCCTTGTTTTCTCCAGTTGAAACTCCTCACTTTCGATTAGTTTTCGAAATTGCAAATGGCCGCCAAAGCGAGCCAACCGTTGAGTAAACTTGAGAAAACAAGGGATTTATGTCGTTTGAAAATCAAAGCCAAGAAACAAGAAACAACGAAGGACCATTCTGGTATCTGGTATGGATTTTTATTTTACACTAAACTCTTCTTATGGCCCCAAATGGTCTTCGTTCGTGTTCCCAGGCACATAAAAGGATCTATAGACGCCTTGCGTTTTTTTTAAGCAAAAATCCTGCCCTAGTCGCTCCATTCCTGAACGAACTACTTAAGAAGCTTATTCAGCTGAAGCTTGACATGAGGTCTAGAATTAGATATCGCTAATTTTTCATCATATAACATATAGGATATAGCAGTAACAAATTGCATGCAGCTAATCAGTAGTTGATACAACGAAATGACATTCACAAGTTTTGAATGTTAAATTAATTAGTAAATGAATGCTAATGATAAAATTCTCATGTCACTTTCTCGTGTCACTTTCTCGTGGTTAAGACCCAGTGACAAGTCACTTCAAAAATGTCGTACACTCTCGTGCAAAGATCCTAGACTGATTACACGTTCGTAGTTATCGCTGTTGATAGACTGATGGACAGTGCCGTCATCCAATTCAATGAACGAAGCGGAAATTGGGACTGAAGTAGTTAGTCTAAAAAAATCCTACAAAATTTTTAAAACCCCAAAATCCAATCATCGTAATTTCTAAATTAATGGAAATTAGCTGTCATCTGAAATTTGCGATGACGCGAAGTTCCTTTGTAAAACATTTCTATTGTTGTTATTCGCGGGCATTTGCAGATGGCATCTAATTTGAGACAGTATAACTTCGTATTACATTTTTCTACTGATGAAATAGATAAATAATTGTTGTTGTTGAACAAGCTATTTCAGCGTGAACAGATCAGCCACAGGGGGTCCAGGACCGCAGTTTTGGTTTCTTTGGTTCCCTATGATCCAGATTATGAAAACAACAGCTGTTTTTTAATTTAATAAAAATTAACCACAAGTTCAAACCGCAGCCAATGAGATAACAGCTCTCACATAACGAAAGTTGTTGTACTGTAACAATAACAGGCCAACCGCAACGATGATGAAATCTTTATCAAATTACACATCTGTTGTTTTCATATTCAGCATCACAGGGGAACCAAAGAAATCAAAACTACCGTCTATACTGACAGTCTTGGACCCCCTGTGGTTCAGCTATGAATCATTCAGGTTAGAGGCCAAACAACTAATCGTATTAGTCCATCTGTTCAATGGCAATCAGTCCTTGAGGCTCATAAGGGTATGGCAGTTTACCAAACGGGTTGGGGCGAACTTCAACTCCCAATTTATTTTGCAATATCTCGACAATGTTTTTCATGTCATCCGGAGCACAGTGCATACACCCGAGACTATTTGGCATCGGTTTGGAAGGATCCCAGCCATTCCACTGTCCGGTATGTAGCAATATACCGGACCGGAAATCACTGAGAAATGTTTTGTTTTGGTAGCCAATCGCCATATTGCCTTTGATGCCTTTAACGATACGGACCACCGGATAAGGTCCGAAAGACTTCGGATTCGGTTCTTTCGAGTTCAGATCAAACGTTGCCAGACCGGTTGGTGTATTTCCATTCCTCGTCAGCTGGTTCAGTGGCGTTCTTCCATGCAACCGAATTTGGAATTTATAAACCGGCTGAGAATTTTTATCAAGCAGTGTAGCTGTTGTCTCAATGGTCCGGTCTCGGTACACTGGCACGAGCAGCTTGAATTTGTACCCATGAGGGACTTGTGCGTCGTCTTTAAAACCATCAGACATCAACATATCTACGATGATCATGGCCGTTTTGTCGCAAACGACACCGGTTTGAGTTAGGTCTTGCGATGCTTGGAAAGCTTTAACCATTTCCGCAGTTTCCACGTCGTATTGCGATGTTATTTTCAAATGTTTTGTTTCTGGGAACCTCTTCAATAAATTCTGTAAAATGATGACATCTTTTCCACTCTGAAGAGGATCTTGTAAACGCAATTCTCTTGTGAATGGCAAAGGCATTTTCGAGTTGGCCTTGATTTTGTATCCTTCAGCAAAGGGCGAAACTGAAAATTGTAGTGACAACAATAGGCCTAACAGACCGAAGCAATTTCGAAGAACTTTCAGACCCATCATAAATCGTATTTGCAATGTATGATACCTCTCTGTCTCACGGTTTATAAAGCCAATGTTGCAGTCTTTCGAAGACAAGCTACACCAGTGATTGCAAAATATTATTTACCAGCTATTTATGTTACTTCCCATCATACCGTTACAGACACAGCACTTCCTTTCAGCAAAAAATGGGGAATGTCCATTTGTGAAACGGAAGTGAACAACAGCAAAATTTGTTATTTTTTACGCTCAAGCTCAGACAGGAATTAAAAGTTTCCCACAAGGGAGCTATTTATTTTGGAAGAAGAAAATAATATTAGAAGCTATTGTTTACCTCATAGACTTATTCTATTTTTAGAATAATTACACGTTAATTTTTATCAAAAAAAGTTTTAAAAGGAAACTCCCAGGAAACTCAACTCTCAGATCACTAAAACAGCAAGAAAAGTCAGTGTGCATGGAAAAAATATTATTGAAATTTGTTGGTGCAGTGATGGAAATCGATAACAAAATGTTCTCAGTTTCACTCCATTTCTTACACGATTTGCACATATCTAATTCTAAGCTAAGGGCATATAGGTAGACTTCTGGGCACTTGATTACGAAAGTCTCTCGGCTTTTTCTTGCCAATTTAGCAGGTGGTTTCTTAATTTTTGAAAAATTGAGTCTACCATTTCTTATGAGCTGTTTCTTATAAAAATTAAGAGCATTAAAAGTCATTTGAACGATAATTTCTGTTGCGTCGTGTAGATTAGACCAAGCAAGCAAGCAATACAAACCAAAAACAGTTAGACTAGACCTAGACCAGAGACTACAATCCTTCACAAAAATTGTGAGACTGCATCCCCTTTCCCCTCAGTCAATGTTGATTGGTGTTAACTTAGTGTAACTGCTTGTAAATTTCCATCAAAAACATTGCTTAGAACCACAACATTGACTGAGGGGAGAGGGGAAGCTACAGGGGCAAGAAAACATGTGTTTTCTGCAGTAGAGACAATGGAGTACTAAATGCTTGGGATTTGATGTTGGTCTCAATATCTTTTGTGAATGATTGTAGGCCTATAATCGCGGCCTATCATCAACTTGGGATAACTGTCGATAAACTTACATTATAAATTGCCTCCTCTCTTTCGCACTACACAGCGATGAAAGCTGCATCGGGCTTCGCATCTTTATCTTCCTGCTTTGTCTGCAATGAATAATTTAATGTTCTCTTTGCAATTTCGATTTTATTTCTTCTTTCCTGCCATCTTTGTACACACGTGCACGAAAAATTTCAACCAACGCAAAGGATCATGGTCAACAGGCTCCATGGTAACCAAGCTGTAGGACCGACAGAGGACAGAGTTACTACACTGCACCACCACGCCAAAATAATAATGGACAATTTAAGCCACTTCACCTTCCTGCTTGCATATTTCATCTCACATTACGTTATAAAATTCAAGCATGCCCTGTCTCTTGTATTTGTTTTAAGTTCCACTTCACCCCCCTGCTTGCATATTTCATCTCACATTACGTTATAAAATTCAAGCATGCCCTGTCTCTTGTCGTTGTTTTATAAGTTCATAGTTAGGCCATCGTCAGTTTCTTTTTCCTTACAGCTAATGGTGGCAATTTGACACTGGAAATCAGTTCCGACAACCAGGGGTGGGAAACAACATAACCATGATTTGAATGCCTCCACCCCCCCCCTAATTAGTTTGCTGTCTTTTTCCTGATTTATTTACATCACTGCAGCACAAGCCCAGCTACATTTGCATATCAAGTTGAGAAAAAATGGCGTCATTTTTTGGCGGGAAAAGACTCGTCCCCAGGTCTCGCAGGAAAAGAGCTCCTTGAACAAAAAAGCCAGTCATTTTAAATGAGTTGATTTGTTAAAATTACCCTGGGTACCAGCCTCTCTAACATTGTTAGAGAGTCTGGTACCCAGGGTAGGTTAAAATGTGACAGGAATCAAGAGTGACTCCAACCAATTTTAGAATGGTCAATCATTTTCGTTATTGGCTTTTAGGTCAAGTACTGATAGCTTGTTGCACTGAGACAATCATGAATGTCTCTTTCGTCCAATTTCAACTTTGGCCTACGTTTGTCCAAAAGAATCCCCTTTCAGCAATTGTTTAGCTCCCATGCAAGTCACGTTCTGGACGAAACCGCAGTCAAGGAAAATTTTGCCAATGAAAAGAGATGGATGAAAGGGAAGTAAAAGAAACTAGGAAGAAATACCACATAGTTCCTTCTTCGTTTCGTTTCTTGTTACAATGATGCATTCACTGTTATTCTTTTTGATAGACACTTGTCTCGAATTCGGTTCCTGTATCCATAATTACGAAATTGCCTAATGGATGCTAGCTTTGGAAAACAGCCCCAGTTTGTCACTACATGGGTAGTAGGACACTACAGGTAAGCTTCAGCATGTATGATTCTGCGGAGGAAAATTGAAATCCCTCTGCGGTCTGCAGAGGGAGTTTCTCATTACCTCCTCCGTAGCAGCATATAAATTTATCATCCGCAGAAGCTTGAAGCTGTGGCAATCAAGCATGACTGGGGCCTACCAGAGTCGTTTGCCACATTACCATCGGTACATTTATTTTCAAATTGTGATACCTGCTTTTTCGGTTCTGTGAGACAAAATGACTCTTTCTTCTCCTGGCTGTCGCTTCTCCTTACCCTCTGTATCGACAGACATCAAGCAGAAAAAAGCATGGCATATGTTCGTTCTTTAGAGAAGTTACAAAATGCCACTGGCGAAAACAGCCCATTGTCACAGCTCATTTGAAAGCAGGAGGATAAAAATGCAAATATGTCAATTTGAAGGCTCATAGAGATTGCTAATCATACTATTCCAGCCAAATAACAGAAGACAAAATAGCCAAGATTTCTACTAACCACCTAAGATGCTAATTACAAAGAGGTCTGTATACGATATACAATTTACATCTAAAATTAGTAAAAATTGCGTTCCATATTTTACAACTTATTATTCGTAATAAAATTATCATATTATATGAATCCTAATTTCGTGCTAAAATTTTTGTCCCTAAGAAATTGTTTTCGTGGTGTATTTATCTTTTTACAATAACACTAAGTTTAACAGAAATTTGCCTTTTAGGCCTAAAGTTTGCATCGGTCATATTAGCCACTGCCAGCTGTTTTGCTGTCAATGAAATATCATGAAATGATTAAACTTTGTACAGACCAGGGAGCTGCCACCTGTTTTCCTTATTTCATCTTCCACCCTTTCCTTTCTACGGATTTTCTATTCTTTCTCCCTTTCCCTTCCTTCCTTTCTGTTCCGCCAGGTGTGTAGAAAGTAAATTATAGATAATAAAGGATGCAATAAGAAAAACGATAGGCAGGCATCCAACCTGACTTTAATAAACAAGCATAGCCCCTTTTCTAGTGACTGAATAACGACATAATAGTCACTCGACTATTTCGACTTGATAACGGCCTATGCTTGAAACTTCGGGCTTGATTCACTTTGGATCAAAAGTGCAAATATGTTACCGGTTACGTTATTTAGTGCTTTATCAAAATTTACATGTTGCAATGTATTCATTGGATGACTTTATAAAACCCTATGCTACAGATAAATACTAGAAAATTACTGTACTGTCTCGCATACAATCATACCCTTTCCAGAACACAGACTATATAGTCCTCAAAAACAGGTTCCCGTTAGGCGCTTGGTTTTTAAGGAATACAGGAATATATAACGATCTCGAAAGGCTATTATCATGTACGAGACTCCAAGTGAGTCAATAAATCTACCCACTGATTATTGAAAAATCATATTGCAAGAACCCTGATGTTCATTTGAAAATTCAAACTCCAATGCTATGGACTGGAAGGGAAGTTTTGTTTCAAGATCTGCTTGAAAATGAATAGTGTATTTTAGACCGGTTTTTTTGGCAAATCACGGAATATGGTCTTTGGCCAATTACTAATCTGGACGAAAAATAGTCTATGAAATATTATGAGGAAAATCTCGTAAGATTAAGTTGAAGTCCCAGATAGATGACGGATCTAAAATTTTACAAACTGCTTGCAAGATTTTCGCAATACAGTATTTCAAACAGTGGATATGATTTTGACTCACCCATCCTACAATATTCGAGATAATTGAAATGACAGCGACTAATTTAAAATCGAATTGCTACAATAGTAACTAGAGTTGTTATACGTAATATAATTACTATATTGAAATGTTTGTATATGATACATATATTCTGCACAATAAGAGACATTATTAGGCCAATCTCCATCAAAGCGAATTGTAGCGATCGCTGCATTTTGAGCATGCAACATTTTTTTCACACCTAAAGGCCGGTCGACCGGTCGACGCGGTTCGCATTATCGCTACGAGTCATGTTGACGGAGATTGGCCTTATAGAAGTAGCAAGCGGTAGATCTTTAAGGGTCAGTTTGCAGCTCAAGGGTTGAAGTTAATTTTCTCACGAATAAGCCTGGCTCTCCTCGTGCTTTTAGGCGAATTGTTCCAAAATGAATGGATTTAAAAAAATAGGAAAAATGAAATTTGAAGGGGAGCAATCACGAACTGTTCAAGAGACCAATTTACAGTCCCCTTTCTGCACTTAAGGGGGACCTGGAGGAATGGGAGAGCATGGTTCTTCTCAAACGGGCCGGACTAAAATAATGCTATTAGTATCCCAACCAGTCCCAAACCGATTCAAGATCTGCCATCAAGCTGTACGTAAGAACAAAAGAGACGTTATACATCGATAAATGCAATGAGTAACTGTTCTTCTATGTTCTGGATTTAATGTTCATTTAAGTGATTCTTATTTCGTGTATATATCGATTCGCCCCTGAGGACCATCCACACAGGAAGCACGAATTTGCCTTTCTCCTTTTGCAGCTAAATAATCTTTTTGACAAAGCATCAAGCATATATCTACTTGACAGCACAGCTATAAACAGGAGGAGAGCAAGGAGGCTTTAATGTGGGACACCAGAACCTTCAAAAAGGACTTGCTCTGCTCGTGGAAGCAAATTTCAATTCTGTTGCCCAATCCGCCCAATCTCGACAAGGCGGAAAATTCCTCTGGCAAAAATTTCCAGTCTCCGACATTCCGCTTAACAATTGAGTATCTTTCAGCATTAGAGCGTTGTCACATCGGAAATATTATTACGTGCGGAATTTTCCGCGCAGGCCTTAGATCTTAGGTGACATAGGCCTTAGATTGTCCAGTAATCTCCTAATGGTCATACTCTACAACGTGAAAGATACTGGGCAAATGTTCATATGATATTTGATAGTCAGAGATAACATTCACGAGTCAAAACACACAATAAATGCCCCTGTGGATGGTCCTATCATAAATTAAAGTTCTATTCAGCATACGCTTGTCAAAAAGCCTGGGACTAGGCCTTCGTGACGACCAAGCGTCGAATCGATATTGGAATTACCAAGAATCATCCACGATTCCGACCACTTTTCATTCTGGCCTTTTTCACAGCTTCAGGATGTGCCTGGATATATCTGGGCACCTTAAGCAATGTTATTTCTCTGCCACCTGGAAGCGTATTCTTCGTAGGCAGCTTTCCCAAAGCGATAATGAAGCCTGCAGTTGGGAACTCTCTCTAAAATACCATTTTCATAATAGTACCTTAAAGCTCTGCTCATTTTCTCGTATGTCATATTCTCCCTGTTTTTGCATTCACCCCACATTCTTGCAACTGCTGCTGAATCAACCAATCGGAAGACTTTCTCATCACGTGACACCCATTCGATGTATTGAGGACAATAATCTTCGTCACGTAGTAAGTCCATCAGGAATTGGTATAATTGCTTTGGTTTGAAGCCAGCTGAAATTGAGACAGAAATGGTAATGAGGCTACTTCAAGAGAGAGTTAGGGTTAGAAGTACAACATTCGTAATTAAAATGGATGCTGCTGAATTGCACCATCGAAAACTGCATCAAATCATCTATTTTTCAAACGAGTAGAGTTGATATCTCTGATAATCTTTTTAACAATAACCTTACAGTGAAAACTTACCGCAATTGTTGAGGAACAATCAGTCGAAAGAGTTCCAAATTCATTGAAAAACTTCACTGAAGGATAGCTTCAAATTTAGCATGCTGTTAAAAGTTTGAAATAATGCATGACTGTCAAATATGATGTGTTGTGCCATATCTACTGTCTGCATTAGTCCTCCCACTTGATAAATAGTTTTTGTATATAATTTGTATATAATAAATAGTTGAATGAGCTCAACAACCAAGCCACGCAGGGCTGAAGAATACTGTTCTTTTGGCAAGGTTTTTGATTATTTTGGCAATAATACGTACTGTGTTTGATTTCTCCATTTGTGCGACTTTTCAGTTTTCCTGATCTTTTTCTCGGTGATGAGGATTCTAAAAAAGGAACATAAAAACATTTAAAAGATGAACAAGAAATGGTAGAATGGTATATAAGACTGAGTAAAACTTTCAATTGGAACCCTAAGCAACTTTAAAATTGACGAGTTTAAGTGACAGCAAATCGTAAAAAAATCCGTGAGATGATGATTGTGATGGTGATGATGATGGTGATGATGGTGATAACGATTTTAAAAAGAAGGTGCAAACATGAACATTTTACAATTCCTTTCGTTTTTCTTTTGTTTATTTACGACAAAATGTGATTAGTTTAGGTTTTATAGCAAATTTCGTATTTATTGTAAATCGTTACTTATTGTAAGTTTTAGCAAGGCCCCCTCCCCTGTAAATCAATTATTCTTATCGAGGGGCTACCATGAGTAAAAAAGATAAAATCAAATCAAATCAATTCAATCAATCGATGATGTTGATGATGATAACGATCACGATGGTGATGATGATGATGATGATTCATGGAAAATATCAGTTAAAACTAACAAAACCGATTTCAAAAGTCCCAGAAGAAGCAAAGCTTATCGAGTCTGGGGCTTGAGGTGGACAGCAATCACAATGACTTCAAAAGTGTAAACAAATAAGATAATCACCTTTGACATATTCTTCAGATTGATCAGAGTCTGACGATAATGAATTTAGTCTCCTTCGTTTTCTTGTCATTTCTTGAAAATTTGAATCATCCAGGCTTGAAGCATTCAGATGTGACATCATATTACAGGAACAATCTGAAATCAAACAGTTGTAATCAAACTATTACAATTTAGGACATCAAAATAATATAATTCTTCCTCGCAATTTAAGGTCAGAATTCAGATATCTATCAGTATCTTCCTGCACGTGAAACTATGTCAGGATAACAGAAACCAAATCAGCCACGCCTTAGATAAAGGTGAACCGCACAGATATTGATGTCATAACTATAAAAGTTATTTTACTTTTGAAATGATTAGGTTTCGAAAAAAACTGAACTCAGGTGGACTTATCAATAAAACAGAAAGGGAGCGCTCATCAGAGATAAAACGGTTACACGTATTTTTTTATAAGAAACTAAGAATTTGGGCCAGTACTGGAAGTTTCTTAAAATTATCAGATTTTGAGTATTCAGAGTTTCTTACGAGTTTCTTAGAGGTTCCATAACAATCTTCATGTTCACTACCTGTGCCCTCGTGAACATTTCAAAACAAGGTTTTTTAAGCCTTTCCAATGTTTAAGTACCTTACGAGTAATATGATACATGAAAAAAGTGAAAGTAAAGTAAAAACATGTCGAGGATTTTCTTTATCAAAATAAATAGTTTCTTAGCTTCTATTTTCCCAGTACTGGAGGTTCCTAATTTTTTGGCGATCTGAGAGTTGAGTTTCTTATAAGCAGTTTCTTATAAGAAAAAATACGTCTATGTTAAATCATGGTTCCATTCCAACTCCAAGGCCATTTCGTAAGTAAGTACTTCAAGAGGGAGCAAGACTTTTCAATTAGCCCACAAAGCCCTCGAATAGACTGACTATATAGGTCATGCAAAATAATATATTGTGTACGGTTAGAAGAGGGCCTAACTACTCAAAGAAAGAGGCATCTGTTTGGTCTTTTGCCCTTTTTCTTTTCCAGTGCTGACGTTTCGCCCACTAGGATTGTCTGAAATTGTCAGTCGTTGTCAGTCATGCAAAATCAAATTGACAACGTAGTCCACCAAAAAATATTGCACAGATAGCAGCACTGTGAGTTCTTGTGCCGTTAGGGGATTGGGCCTAATTTGATAAATACTTATGATAAACCATTGCAAGTGACAGAGAAAATCTCAATTAAAGACAAAATCAGAAAAAGTCGAAGAACACTTGAAATTCTAAACATTTAGAAATATCAACTTCGAATCCAGGGGAGGTTGAAGACACTTATAGCCCTGGAATCGAGGTTGAAAAAACACAAATCAAAACGAATAGATACCTGAACTATCTTCATCCTCCGTAGGTAACGGCGAAGGAGTAATACTGTCACATGGTTCCTCCTTGATTCTGATTGGTTCATTTTCAATTTTTATCGACGGTTGAGGCACCATCTGAATATTATCAATGTTCATGTCAAAAATGTTCTGTTGTTGTCTGATAAAACTATGTGGAAAACTGTATGGCTCCTCAATTCCTTTTCTTCGGTCTGGGTCCAAATTTGATGGTAAACTGTTCGATAATGTATTAAAACTTGGTAGCGTTAAAAAGTCCTCTTTCCTTGTAGCCATCGGCATTCCGAAGCTCCTGGGTGAAGATGGATAGCTCCAATCACTTGATGAGTCGTAACTGCGACATTGCTCCGAGCAACAGCAATCGAATCTTCCATTTGAGTCTATGGGGAAAGCAGATTTGATTTTATAGTCACCTGCACATGACCGCGAATAATGACAATAGAAGTGTTTTGAAAAAGAATTTTGCGTTATCGCAAATCTCAGTTGACATCTAATTTGAGACGGGTTGTAGTATTGCACTGCTAAGAGACAGAAATATCCCTACAGATACGAAAAACCGCAAACTCAGCATTTTTAGCTATGCAAAAGCTTGGTTATAAGGGCAAAGAGTGAGGATGAACTGCGGATTTTGGCTGCCAACAGGGCCAAGGAAGCATCTTAAACTTGGGAGGCACGACACTTCAAGGGCACCTTTTCATTAATCTTAGGGGCACTTTCTGAAAAGGGAAGGGCACTTTTTCATCATATTTGCAAAATCTTGTGAGGGGGGGGGGGGGCTCATGGCCTGAGTGCCCCCCGCTTCCTATGTCTATGGCTGCAAATTGAATACTTAGTTGGTGGACCTTGATATTTTCAAGGTAATTTCTTTGGCAATTTTCGCCGAATTTTGGACGAGGCAGAATGGTCTGAAATCTCAATTCTCTCTTTATAGTCACCTGCAAATGCCCGCGAATAATGACAATAGAAGTGTTTTCCAAAGGAATTTTGCGTTATCGCAAATCTCAGGTGACATCTAATTTGAGACGGACTACAGATGTCACCTGCAAATGCTCGCGAATAACAACAATAGAAGTGTTTTGAAAAAGAATTTTGCGTTATCGCAAATCTCAGTTGACATCTAACTTGAGACGGGTTGTAGTATTGCACTGCTAAGAGACAGAAATATACCTACAGATACGAAATAACCGCAAACTCAGCATTTGAAACGTTTCATCTAATCAAAAACGGAGGTCTCTCACAAATATTTCAGACGTGAAGGAATGGCTCCGAGGCCGTAAAGCAATCTCGTTCACATGGAATAGCCCTGACTACGCTAATCAGCAAGAATCAATCATTATCACTTTCATTTTGAGCTAACGCGCCAGAACACGTTCCGAAGTGTGGAAACTAACGGCGCTTTAAACAACCTCTTCTTACGTATTACTGAAACGAAGCAAGATGTTTACATTTCCAGGCTCCTTGATAAGTACACAACATTTACGCGTGAAGTCATTAAGTAATGAGTTCTGCAAACGAGCCAGTTTACTTAAAGAATTAACCAAGTTAAAATTGCTGTATCGGCATTTCTGTGATGTTAATCCATGGTCCACAGTTTATATTTAGTTTTTCCCACGCAGTATTAGCCAAGATTGGTACAGTTAAGCCCGAAATTATTCATACCTATGCCAAATTTGGAGTATTTTCAATCGTTATATTTGTTAACCAATTCACAAGATATTTCATTCCTTGAAATGTCTCTTGTAGCACTTGTTTCAGCCTTTTATCATGTTCTTACGAAACTTCAGCCACAATAAAATTGGTCCTCAAATAGAACGATGCAAAATACTCAGAATTTGGCATAGGTATGAATAATTTCGGGCTTAACTGTACATTCTAGCCTGCGCGCGGACTCGACTGGTTTACAGAAATCGAATTGAGTTGAATGGAACATTTTCCCACAAATTAAATTTCTAGACTAAACCAAATTTCTTATAAAAGAAAATGGTTAGATACGTTTCTTCCAGCATGCCCTTGCACCTGACATCTCTTGGTTGGCCTTTGTAATGGCCCATGGGAATGGCGACAACAAAGACCAACGAAGAGATGGCACACGCAAGGCATGCTGGTTTTAAATGACCCTTTAAAGACCCATAGTTAACCATGATCCTTCGTGGCGCCAAAGTCGACTTTCGTGTTATCTAAAAGTCATTTTTGGCCTAAATTCTCTTTGTCTTGCTTTTCATTCTGCGCACAAAGGACCATGGTTAACAATGGGTCTTTAAAGGGCACATGGGTTTCTTAAATTATATTAAATAGGTCTAATGCAACTCGAAGTTTTAACTTACCTGATTCAGAATCCATATCTATGTCTCTGAATAAGTCTGTCGTTGTGCAAGCATTATCTGAAAAAGAAATAGGTTAATTTAAAGCTCTAACATAGGCGAGGAAGATGGGGATGCGGGGGCTAAACTGGGAGTATTTGAACGCGAAAATATTTCATTCCCCTACTCAACAATGATTCGCAAACCTTTCAGACAATAACTGCATATATTGTCATCCAAGGCAATGCACACAGGAAACTGCAAGTCTTATCATATGGCCTGTTTCTGCTTGGCTAACCTAAGCTCTTTGATTCTTTGCTACGTTTGGTAGACCAAACAAACTTTGTACATTGCTCCTCCCCCAGCAGAGCACGAAAACTCACCAATTGCGATAGAACTGTCTGGTTCGAAGATATTTTCCATATATTTATCGACTCTGGAGAGCTGCAGTCCACTCTGCATTGCTTTGATTCTTGAATACAGCTCAAATCCTGTTTGAACGTACTTCTGTCTGCAAAACTCTTAACAGCATTCTCCCACATCAACAGATCTGGAGATCCTATATCACGTCTTCAGGGCAGAGATTACGCCCTCCTGGCACAGATTACGCCCAATCGCAAACAAGAGCGTGGAAAAATCCTCTTAAAAATTACAATGTTGTCCAACTTTTATGTTTGATATTGAATTTGTCTACACTTACCTTCTACATATGGAAACAACTCCGGAAATGTGGGAATATCATCTGCAAGAAAGAATAGATTTGCATCAAAAGAAATGTTGACACAAATCATTCTGAATAAAGTGAGGGACACTGATCAAACTTTGAATACAAATACTGCGACTGTAACGTTTTAACAGAATGATCATGGGTAACAGGACACTATATGAATGAACTGCTGTTTGTTCTGGTGTCATCCTCTCCTGCGAAGGCGTCACTGTTATCATTGATGCATTGACATGAACACAAAGGAATATGCCACTCAAATGAACGAAATTTGAAACACTCCCCCTTGAAATGCATGGAGTATTTGCTGCTGAATCTGACTGGGATAACCGCTTGTGGCCAAGACACTCGGGGGATGACAAAAACGACGCCTTCACAGGATAAAACAGTTAATAGAACAAGTAACAACATGAATGGCCAGTTGATCAATACAGTGAAATTTTCAGGGTACTAGCCCACGCTTTCTTAACGCTGTCCAACGCAATTGCTCTGTTGCAAAAGGAAGGTGTGTTTCAAAGCATTGCAACAGTGTCCCAATCTGAGCTAACTCCACCGCATATGCAAACAGAGCCAAATATCTACCAATTTTGCGGGCAAGAAATGAAAACGCAGCATTTCTTCGCGAAATCTTTTAGCGGGCCTTCAACAGTTGTGGAACAAATTTATCACTCTGTAATTTCTCATGCATATCTTAGGCACAAAGCTACAAGGGGGCCTTACTTAGCAGTCTAAAAGTGTCTCAAATTAGATGTCACTTGAGATTTGCGATAACGCAAAATCACCAGTGCAAAACGGTTCAACTGTAGTTATTATCCTAGTTAGTAGCTAGTAGGTTGGACTTGCTCCTAGTCTCGCTCTTGATCAATAAATACGGGAGGGGAAAGGAGAAAAAAAGGGGAGGACACGGGGAAAGGAAGAAAGAAAGAAAGGGAAGCTTTCTCTTCCCTTTCTTTCTTCCTTCCCCGTGTCCTCCCCTTTTCCTCCTTTCCCCTCCTGTATTTATTGATCAAGAGCGAAACTTGGAGCAAGTCCACTAGTAGGTTTAATTTGTAGTTAGTACGTCTAATTTGATTTTCAGACAGTCTGAAATTGCAATGTGCCCATGAAGAACTCTGGATGACAACAGTCCTTCAAACGACTAAATATCTTTACACCCATTTACACCAACACTGTCAAGCCATCAATACAAAATCTCTTACCAGGTGATTTTTTGTTCTCCATGAAGATATCAGTGACACCATATTTACAAAGTTCATCACCAAGTCGCATCAGTTCATTGCTCCAGAATTCCAAGTCGTTTCCAAGCAACGGATCACTCTGCAGCTCAACTTGAGGTAGGCTCTCTTCGGAGGAGCAAGACTCGTTTTCAGAATCGTATGATTGCATCATAGGTGCCAACAGAGTGTACCTCATATCGACCGTTGAAGTCATCATTTCTGGAAACAAAAACAAAACAAATTAGCAGGGTGAATTGTAACAAATGAAATATGGAAATTTAGCTAAACCGTGAGCGAAACACTGCTGAGGAAATTGAATACAGCTTTTGTAGTGAGGACAACTTTTACAAAAGAGTCCAGACTGAGCATGGGTATCTGGACACTGCTGGTTTGCTTCTATGGAGAAGTGCTCTAACTATTATATAATGATAATGATAATAATCTTATTTAAAGTTGGTCTATTTACAATAGTAATATAATCACTAATTTATGCCCACTATTTACAAAAACAACTTTAATAGAATAATCAATATAGCTGCAGATGAATAATTTCTATAGTCCTGCGGAGGAGGTAACGATGGACTCTCCATAGTAGTAAATAATGTTTTCCTCTGCAAAAGAAAAAAGCTGTGGGAATCAAGCCTCACTGCCGTGCACATTCGAAGATTCAGCAGATTTCAATGAAATATATAAAAAATCCTTCGAATCTAACTCTTTTGTAGAATAGCTAAAAGGTCGTTTGCACTGATAGACATGCTGTAATAGACGATCTTTGACCGTGATCCTTTGAGCGTTTAAGGGCCGAATAACAAGCAAAGGTGGTTGGGCAGAGGACATATTTCTGACTGCAAAACATATCTCTGACAGTAAAAGCAGTTGTTATTCTTAAATGGCATCAGCTTCATTTACCAAGCAATGTGTGGGGCCTTTCGCAGGATCTACAGGCACCACACAGCACTATCTTACGAACAATAGCATTTAAGATTCTGCAGGCTCCTCCAGATCGCTGATGAAATGTATCTGAAGAACGTCTGTGACAGGCATCAGGGGTGTGGTCCTGATGAACAATAATGACAGCCTTACGAACACCCCATTCACACTTTCAACTTGAATGAGCTTAACTTAAACCAGAATTTCAAATGTTGTGTTGTGATTGGTCAATCCAACAAATCGAATTCATTTGATTGGCTGAAATATAACCTCGTTTAGATAAAACTGGTTTAACTGTGTCAGTGCGAATGGAGTATTACATAACTTTATGTTAACGTTAAGTACCCTGATTGATATTTCAACACTTGTTGCTGTTGCTTAACAAACTGCAAACCTGCCCATGTTCGCTCCAGACTCTTGAGTATATTGCGCGACGCTGAGGCTAATTAGCCAGGCCACGACAAATCTTGTTCATTACTGGTGTCCGTGCTTATTTTGGTGTTTCCTGAGTTGATATTTGGTCCTGGCACCTTGGTTGATAAGCTCACGAAATTTGAGTTCACGTGTTCACACCATTTCATTGCAACACACGATTACGCTAAGGGTGGCGGCAAGGAATTTTTTACCAAGATGCATTGTGCTCGAATTACGAATGTTTAACGATTCTATGGGATTCTATTAAAGAACGCAACGCATCTTGGTAAAAAGTTCCTCGCTGCTATCTTTAGCGTGATCGTCTATTGTTCTTAAAGATCCATTGCTAACCGTGAGCCTTTGCAGGCCTAAAATTGACGTTCACACGATCGAAATTCGTTCTTCGTTCGAGATCGAGTTCCTATGAATCGAATATCTCTGTTAACAGTCCCGGGGGGGGTACTTGACTAGGGAAGTGACGGGGGTGTGCGGAAAACCTCTCCACACCCTGCACCCTGTCGCATAAAAATAGGCCAAAAGTATACCCTGTCGCATAAAAATTTTGCCTCTCAAATACTGTGTAGAACGCAATTTTTGCTTGTGATACCCTGTCGCATAAAAATTTTGCCTCTCAAATACTGTGTAGAACGCAATTTTTGCTTGTGATACCCTGTCGCATAAAAATTTTGCCTCTCAAATACGGTGTAGAACGCAATTTTTGCTTGTGATACCCTGTCGCATAATTTTTTTTACCTATTATAATACCCTGTCGCATAATTTTCGCTAGAAAATGACACCCTGTCGCATAATTTTTACCGCAAAAGGACACCCTGTTGAGCGGCACATCCCGTCAGGTCAAGTATGGGAGTGCCCCCCCCCGGGTTAACAGTAAACAATTCTGTAAAAGCTGGTAAACAAATTCGTGAAAAAACTAAGTACCCTGAAACGGCTGTCTACGTACATCACGTTACTCGGCCACAAAAATTGTTACTAAAATTATTAAGGCCACAAATATAAAAAATTTCAGACCAATGCTGTTACTAGACAAGGCAAAGCTCAACAAAACAGTGAAATTCACGTTACATTGCCTATGTACAGTACATGCGTTGCATATATTAACATGGGTTTCCTGCCCAAGGATTCTTGTTTAGAAATTTTAAAGTCTTTCTTTCATATGGCTCCAACATTCTTATCATAAAGCAAAGAATTCTTGTCTTGTTTATTCGTGCAAGGCCTGTACAGAATATGAGTCTCTGGTCAGAGCAAAACTTCAAAATTTGTTGCGTAAAAATTTCACGCCGCTCCTAAGAATTACCCTGTCTTGCATCAGCGTAGACACAAAGGTGTGCTGCGTTTGATATCGGTAAAAAAAAACCTCGGCAACGGCACAGAAGAACGAGTTAGTCATAATTAGCCTTCATGGTCTGTCTTATGCCACATGAGAACGAATCCAGTTACCTGTCATTTTGGTCAGATTTGCCGACTCCTTGTGATATCTTTAGCAGGTTTATCGCTATCTTGAAACTGGAAACTGTCCGAATTCTCTGCTTTACAGCCGATATGGATTTGCTTATGTCTTCAATCTGTGATCACGCTTCAATCCATAAAGGTGTTTACCTCACTCTTAAACCCGGCAGAACGGCATTTTAGTCTATGAACCTAGACTATCTGATTCTTGAACCCGGTAAAATCCACACTCAAGCAAACTTCTCACGCTCCACACAATTTGTGATTGTTGAAAATCGTGAACGTATTACTTTAGGTAAACATATTTGACATCAAAATCGATGAAAACTGTCAGCTTCTGCAATTTTCATTTACAATATTGTGAAACATACGGAGTTTAGATGACATAAACGTCTGGTGAAATCCCTGCATCAAATATATATGGGCTGGCCTCAAATCTGTTGCCGAGGAACTTTACTTTATTCATTTCGTTTTGTATCTTCCTGTCCTTTATAAAAAGCTACAAATATTTGTTTGTAATAGGTTCTTAATTATTTTTGCATCTATGGAGGAAGCAAACTCAAATTACACCTAACCAGCATAGGTTCCAAATCTTTATCTCGGCGTAAAAAGGTGGGTGTAAAATTCAATGACCTATTTCTTCTGATTGAATGGCTTGAAAGAAACTTTGGATACTTATCTATAATTCTACCGTTGGACTTTCCAGAAATTTTGAATATTTTTCGAAATCACAGCGTATCTTACATTTCAACTCATTTGAGGATGTGACGTCATCAAATTTCTAAATCATAAATCAGATGAGTGAGAGTCTTTTGCTTGATACCATATGGTAGGCATTCATAAACTCTGGTTTTCTTCAAAATTATTTCATGTTGCGTCAAACAGTTTAGAAATTACGATGGCTTTAAGTTTTTTTGAAAAGTTTTCTTGAATTCTTGAAAAAGAAGAAAAACACTCTAATTCTGAAAATATTGAAGATTTCAGGAAAGTCCAACGGTAGAATTATAGAACAATAGCTAAAGTTTCTTTGAAATCATTCAGTTCAAAGAAATAGGTCACTGAATTATACACCAGCCTTTTTAAAGATTTGAAACCTATGCTCACCTAACCCTACTTGCGACATGACAGTATTGTGGTGAAGAGGGAGGCACGATAACTCAAGGCCACTCAACAGCCCCAATGCCAATGCTAATCAACGTCAGCAGTCAATTTCCTTGCCATACACAGTAAATCCCCGCATATAAGAACCTACAAAAATAAGAACCTAGAGGCTGGTTGTCCTACATTCTGCACCTTGTATTTAAGAACCTGTTTCAGTTTGATGAAAAATATGTTCTTATTGCAGGGGTAGCAAAGTTAATTTTGGATTGTCGTTATTAAGTTAATTTTTGTCCCAGTTGGCTGTTAAAGTTTGAATCTCCTCCCGGGATCCTCCCTGCTATTTGTAAGCTTAGAATTGGGTATTGGGTACATAATTAGTTTACCAAAACAAATAAAAAGGCTGGACATCTTTGCTGAACATTCTAAAATGGCTTATGCAAGGCCCTCTTCGAATAATAACCTTTATACCCTTTAAAATCTTAGTAGCTTCGAAATAAGAACCTATTTTAGCCTGGCTCTCAAAAATTATGTTCTCATATGCGGGGATTTACTGTAGCCAATATAGCCATGCACCGTGCTCATAGTCTTAAAGCCACACCCTGTCATAAAGCGCAGCCTTCGCCAATAGACCTTTTAGCTATTCTACAAAAGAGCCTGGATCGAGCGTCATTTTTATACAATTTTATACGCGATGTTCGATCAAGTGGCGTTAGAGCTTCTATCACTGTTCTGCACATTCGAAAATTCTAACTGAGATAACATTTCGGCTATTTGGGGCCAGCCATGTCGACATTCCTCTTTACGAATAAGGGTCGTTCACTAATAAGAATCGATAAAGTGAACGAGATCGAAGTATCCTTATGCGACCCGAAGTGATATGGGGTAACACAGGGCTCACTCAATGCGCCTTTGCTTTTGCTAAGTTGAGAAAAGCGACTATCATCATTTAACTCGAGCACTAACAAAAGTCGATCATCATTTAACTCGAGCACTAACAAAAGTCGATTAAATGATTGAGCAAGAAAAATCCTCATGCGATGCGAAGTGATATGGGGTAATACAGGGCTCATTCAATGCGCCTTTGTTTTTGTTAACTCGAGAAAGGCAGCTATTATGATTTAACTCGAACTTCCTGCATGTTTATTTACAAAAGTAGCGAAATGCTATCTGGTAAACAATCCATATTCAAAACATAAGCTAATCAAGTATGCAAATACAAAATCTTCTAAATCCTGAAAACAATTGTCTCAAAGGCGCAAACCTTTTGAAGGAGACAATCCCATCTGCAAAGCTAGCCGGGCCCTGCTGCGCGAATCTGTCAAAAGTTTTCACTTGTTCACAACAGGCGGTTCTGTTATAGCGTTCATACGAAAAGTCAATCTTAATTAATTTTTAGAATCTTGACGATTTTTTTCTCGTCCGAGATTCATTCCAGATTTCAAAATTCACAGAATATCATCTGGAATATTTCTGAAAACCCCTTGACCACCAACGATGGACCGTGAGAAGCTCCTATCGTCACGGCCACGCTTACGTCACATATCTCCCTCGCAATGTCCGACTGTGTCGCTGCGCATTGATGATTGATGTGCCTCTGCGGGAATGACGCAAAACACTGGTAACATACTTCGTAGGCCTGTTATGCGTTGTGAAACGTGCTGCTCGTTTTACGTAAATTACAAAAAGTTTATGCTCAAATATTTGAGTAGCTGGTTAAATATTTTTCGTGAAAATTTCTCAAGATTTTAACGACCGTTAAATCCTTTAAAATTACATGCGAAAGAGTTTTACGATTTTTGTGCATAATATTTGAACCTACCTCAGCCTACCTGAGTCGTTCAACATGAAAATTATCATTTCATATCTATTTTCAAAACGGTTGTTACAATGCTGTAAACAATTTGGGGATGGTAGTATGGAATAAATCAACACAACTTCAAGGGGTTTCATAAATTTTTACCGAGGTAACAACGGTTTTGCGCAGAATATGAATTGGGGGCGTATCGCTTACACAGCCCAAATTTTGGATGTTTTTGCAAGCGATAAACGGCAGGTATCTTGAACAAAAATTCTGCATTCTATCCGAGATCTGTGCAATACATCAAATGCGAAAAACATGATCTTTTATACTTATTTTTCCGAGTTTACAGCACAAGTCATATTATCAAAAGTAAAATCAATATTTACTGTTTCAAGAATTGATAAACATTCCAGAAAATTATAAGTCAACAAAATTTTGCTCTCAGTAACTCTCACTCAATGGACCGTTCAAAAACGACGGAACAAGCGATTTCTATGGAAATATTAGAAGGTGCAGTAGTAGTAGTAGTAGTAGTAATTTATTTTAAGTGGGCTGATAACCTGATAGGGTTCTTAGCTATTTAAAGCTAATTTAGGCCCACTATGCATGCCGCATCCAGGCATGGGACCCCTAGTTTAACGTCCCTTCCGAAGGCCAGACAATTTTCTCAGCAAAGTCTCTCTGCATGATTTCTTTTCACATCAGTCTCTGACACTTCGGCGGTAAAATTTGCAAGTACGAGCTAAAATCCTGACAGTTTTACAGGTCAGAAAATAATTGATACGCACTTAAGCCACCTTCGATTGTGCCAACTTTTTGTTTGTCGCACAATTTGTAAAACAGAATGGGCATTGAACGTCCGTTACAGTAAAATATGACCGTAAGGAAATAAACAATGCGATTTGCAGCAACGAAAAACCAATATTACAAGTCTAGTATCCGTTTTGGAAGAGTTGGCTATCGAAGACCGTCTGGCTAAAATATCATGGGCAGATTTCGAATTTTTTCCATCTATTTTTTAATCGATCGAAACAGAAAGTATGGAATCTTGCATAAAATCAAGTAGCGTTTTAAAAAGAGTAATGTTTTGGCTCTACTCTTGATTCATACGAAAAATGAATTGTAGAACTCGCCGATTATTCTTTTTATCTTTAATAAATATTGTGCATAAACAATTACAAGATTTATCTTACACAGATAATAATGACTATTCAGTCCCAGGCTGTGAAAATAGTTAATTCAAAGTTTTAAAACATGACGGTAAAAATTGATACGGGTACTAACTCTTTTGGCAATCTATTCATACGAAACGTGATCCTGAACATGTTTTAATAATTATTGTTTCTCTCGCACGAAAATTAAAATGGCAAATCAATATTTGCCAGGCTCTAGCTTTTGTCCTGATATTTGTAACTTTTTCTAAAATGCATAAGCTAAGGAATAAAAGCCTTTTTGGCTGGACACACGTTGGATTAATAAGATACTGTGAGCTCAAAAATCATTGTTATTTCTTCCAAAGAAAAATTTAGCAAAATTAAAATGTGGCGAATAAATACTAGCCAGACTCGAGCTTTGTCTGCTCTCTCACGAATGTATAAACAGTGGAATTAAAAAATTTCTTGCTGGATATGCAGGCTCAGAATTATTTCTGTTTATTTCAAAGAAAAATCATCCAAAATCGAGATCTGCCAAATAATAGCTGGCTAGCCTCAGGCTTCTCTCTACTAAACCAGCATCTCTTCCCAGATAACTAAAAAGAATAAACATTACAATAAAAAATTTATTAGACATACCTTTAAAAATCTCCACACTGTGTCCCGTCTTCGAACCAACTGGCGCAGGATCCTTACACCCCTTCGGATAACTCCACTCTCTCTAATCCTCAGCTTATGTTCGAACAAGCAGCGTCAAAGCCAATAATTAGAACAATATCGGCTCCAAGAGATGTTTACGATTCTTTTGTTTATGTTACATTTGTAATGCGTCGTGAAAGCTGTGTTTTCGACACTTGTTTCAACTGTGAAGACAAGCAGAGATGGATCAGTGCGTCCCAGGGACACTTAGCAATCAACAAAGATTGCGCCTCCGCAATCATCATGTTGATCATCATCATCATCGAAAAGAAAAATTGTTAGCACACACTCCTAGACCTTGAATAAAGAAATAAAGAAAGAAGAGGCTCTCCATAAAATCATATTCAAAGAGATGCTTTCTCTCGTGGACAATATATTTCCAGTCTGCTCGGAAAATTTAACGGCCCAATTTTTGCCAGCATACTTTTAAAACGGCACCAGCACCAGTTGATAACGGAACTCTAACGAGCATAATTTGAAAACGGTGGCATGCACGAAAAACGTTTTGAAACTCTCGAGCAACATAGAAGTACATTTTCTCGACGAGTAGGCGCTTTCATAAGAATCTTAGGGGCTCCGTCGTCAAACAGTAAACAAATCCGTAAACTCGCACGTGTCACCAATTATCCATTGTTCATCCATTGTCTTCTGCAGTTTGTTTGGTGGCTTCACCCAAGCCACCAAAAAGTGACCGTTAAAAATCCACTTATATCCGAGCAATCGTAGAAGATATGAATGTTTGGTTTGTTCCTTAGTGAAGTACAATGATTAATGTCCAAACAGCAACTTTCTTTTTGAAAAAAATATGAAAATACTGTGTGAAATCACCTTTCAAAAAACTGCAAAAATCATCGTTTTGTTTACATTTTGACGACGGAGCCCCTTTAATTAGTTTCTTTTGGGGGGCCAAGAATTGCGTTATTGAGCCTTCTCATCGACAAAGAGCTTTTTGATATTATCACCCATGTCACCACGAATAAGCCATGCATATTAAGGCAAAAAGGTACCAATTTTTACAGTCAAACGTTAAAAAATGCCGCGCAAACCGTCAAAACCCACTCATATGAGCTTCGTGCATATCTTCGTTAACTAAAATTGTGCCTACAACAAAGCGACATATGATTGTTCGCCTTGCAGTGGACGTGAAGGGGCTCAAAACTTTGATTAGATGTAGATTCTATTGCTTTCATTTTATCAACGCCCTGTAATGACGATTGATTCTCTTTGCTTTCCTCTCTACAAGTTAGCAAATACTCCAACATTGGTAATTAATCTTTGGACTGGCTGAATAATCTTTCGTAAACATAACGTCAGAGACGTAGGAACCGGGGGGGCATTGGGGGCACGTGCCCCTCCAAGATTTTGAAATAAACAAAGAAGTGCCCTTTTTGTTTTCAGGAAATGCCCCTTTAGCTTGATGGAAAAAGTGCCCTCGAAGTGTCGTGCCCCTCCAAGTTTGAGATGCTTCCTACGTCCCTGCATAACGTGTAAATGATAATGCCGTATTAAAGGCGGACAGGATAAACATTTGAGAAATAAAACATACTAATGTAAACAGAAAAAATGTATGATGGCAGCAAATTACAATTGATTAAATATCGGGGAAGAAAATGAAAAAACAAATTTGGTTTGAAAGGCCCACTGCTCCTTGCATATCAACGCAATAATATCGGCAGATATCTTATTTAATAGCAGACATGTTAAGATAAATTTGAAAATTTACCTGACTGAAATCGGCCACTCCATTCTGAAATTATGAGAGATTTTCTCGAGACAGCCCCTTCGAGAAACTTTCAAAACAGGCCTAAAATTATGATTTGGTAAGTTTCCAAAATCCATCTGAATTAATATGTTTTTTAACGTGTCACCCAATGTGTAAATTTTTTATAAGTTCGCTCGTTTAAAATCCATTCCCATTTCTTAAATTCTGTTTTAAGTGCTTCTAAAGTCAGTCAGTTCTGCTGTAAATATTGTTTAATGAGTGAGAATAATGCAGAATTTTGTTAAAAATTGCTGCTTGAAAAATCTCCAGTGGCAGTTTAGGTCGTATAGCTTTGGTCAGATAACTCAACGTGCTCAGCGCTGCAACTATTAATACTTAAAATTTTTATAGGAAACTGCCCATATGAAACTGTAACAGCTGGCATCAAGGAACTCTACCAGAAACGATCAGAGGTCCATTCAACGTTAAGAAATTTCTTATTATGATTTTTGTCTATGGTCTGATTCTTTCTTCTCGACTTTGTTTCAAAAAGGGGTCACCGATGAATTTTAATCGAGCATATAATCTTGTTTATTGAAAATTAAGAAATTCTACAAGTAAATTTTGATTTTACCAAAGAACAGGACTTCAGAAACTCTATTACCAAAATCAGAGCCAAGTTTCTGATAAAAGAATGAGTGAAGACCAGAGGTCATATATGCTATGACGTGAAACGAAACTAACTTGAAACCACAAGATAACATACAAAGTATAAGATCATGAAAAGTAGCGCCCTGAAATCAGATTTTCCGCAAAATGATCATGCTCAGAAGCAACCATAAAAATTCCCCGAAAAACTTTGCAGAGGCAAATGAAAGCTATCTGAATTATAGATAGAATTCTCAGATCTTGATATTTCATTTTCGTCAGTAACTGTAAAATGTGAAGATAAATGGTTTACCTAAACTGTCCAATTAAATTCGAAACTCTTTCGGTTTTATCTTATATCATCAAGAGTGTTGTTGTTGTTGTCGTTGTCGTTTTATTGTCTTTTGTTATTTTTTCTTAATTGTTGTTGCTGCTGTAAATATTTTCATGGAACTGTGTTGACAAACCAACCTCGTAAGAATCTTACGATAAAGCGTACCGACTTTCAATAAAACAGCACGACTTCAATCTATGCGTGACCATTTGAAAAGGTCGTGTAGAAATCTTTGCAGGAGAGTCGTGAGGAGCTAAGATGGCCGCTGCGCTCGAGACTCTCTGGACTTCCAGTGGGAAAAGGTCTGGGAAAACAGAAACCCGCTCTAAATAAAAGATCCAAAAGGGAGGTGCTGAGGCAAGAAGCATCTCAAGGCAGCTCCAAGAGTTGCAACATATCTTTAAGATGTTGAGTGCAGCCATGGTGCAGCGACGAAGATTCCCAGGACTTTCGGAAGAATTGGGAGAACAAGCTTTACTTCGTTGGAAAAGCATGATTCTTTTGCAGATAGAGGGAGGATGGTTCAAAAAGTCGAGGGGTTGTCCAAGAGTTGTACCATATTTTTAAGATGTTGAGTGCAGCGACGAAACGAAGATTCCCAGGACTTTTGGAAGAATTGGAAGATAAACAAACTTTACTTCGTCAGAAAAGCATGATCCTTTGCAGATAGAGAGAGGATGGTTCAGAACGTCGAGGGGTACATCGATGCTCAGAAAGGCAGGCGTGACCTTGAAGCAAAAAAAGAAGTTTCTCATTTTCAGTGATTTTTGCATTTTGTCTTCATCGCTAGAAGGCTCAGCCATTTTCTCAAACGTGTCATTTCGAGGCTGTTGTTCACTGAGAAACTGGTTAGTCAGGCCATATGCTGGTCAAATGATAATTGTAACTGCCAAATTGTTAACCTTTAAGGAAACTAGTGGTTTATGGGTCGATGAAATAAAATATTTTTACCTATGACTAGTGATTACATATGAAACAAAAATAGAACAGTGCTGTGAGTTTTTTAATCGATGAATGTTGGAACGTTGGAATTGGACATGTAAAAAATTATTTACCGTGTGCCAAAAAGAAATGATCCAACAATTTTGACGAAATTCATACATGGCTAACAATGAAGTATAAATTTGGTCACAGATATTCTATATTTTAGGGCAGTAGTTGGAACAAAATCTAGAAAAGATATCACAATTTGGATCATCGCCATACCAATCTGTCAAAAAATTGATCAAAAATAGGCTGATGCAATTTTAATAAAACGTAGCGTATAATTTTTGATGTTACCAAATAATGTTAAGCCATCATGCGATTCAACCAAGCAATTTCCAAGCAATTTCATCGAATTTTAGCTTGAATTTTGAATATGTAATTGATGCAATTTTGAGAAAATGTTGGGTATAATTTTTTATTTTACCATGCAATTTTAGGCCATTAAGCGATTCAACCAAGCAATCTCCAACCAATTTCATCGAATTTTAGCTTGAATTTTAAATATGTAATTGATGCAATTTTGATAAAATGTTGGGTACAATTTTTTATTTTACCATGCAAATTTTAGGCCATCATGTGATTCAACCAAGCAATTTCCAACCAATTGTATCGAATTTTAGCTTGAATATTGAATATGTAATTGATGCAATTTTGATTAAATGTAGGGTATAATTTTTTATGTTACCAAGCAATTTTAGGCCATCATCATGCGCTTCAACCAAGCAATTTCCAACCAATTTCATCGAATTTTAGCTTGAATTTTGAATATGTAATTGATGAAATTTTGATAAAATGTAGGGTATAATGTTTTATGTTACCAAGCAATTTTAGGCCATCATCATGCGCTTCAACCAAGCAATTTCCAACCAATTTCATCGAATTTTAGCTTGAATTTTGAATATGTAATTGATGAAATTTTGATAAAATGTAGGGTATAATTTTTTATGTTACCATGCAAATTCTAGGCCATTATGTGATTCAACCAAGCAATTTCGAACCAATTTCATCGAATTTTAGCTTGAATTTTGAATATGTAATTGATGCAATTTTGATAAAATGTTGGGGATCATTTTTTATGTTACCAAGCAATTTTAGGCCACCATCATGCGATTCAACAAAGCAATTTCGAACCAATTTCATCGAATTCTAGCTTGAATTTTGAATATATAATTGATGCAATTTTGATAAAATTTTGGGGATAATTTTTTATGCTACCAAGCAACTTTCGGCCATCATCATGCGATTCAACAAAGCAATTTCCAACCAATTTCATCGAATTTTAGCTTGAATTTTGCATATGTAATTAGAGGGTTGTCATTGCTTGAAAATCCTTCAGAATTACTGACAATTGCATCATCAGTAATAAGTGTCATCAGAAAATTTATGAGAAAATGAAATGTGGTGCAATAAAGAAATATTGATGTAGAAGCATGAGTGATCAAACAAATTTGAAAAGGAAAATATGTTTTTCAAAGCCCCTGCTGGGAGCTGCTTGGGGATTCCAAAGTAATGAAAAAATGGCAAACAAATAAAACTTTCGCTTCGCTTCCTTTTATTTACATTTAATCTTTTCAAGACCTCAGGATTTTAGTTTACAAACTTTCTCCCCTATTTGGTGTGGGATAAACTCACTGATCAGTGGATAAATTGTAGTCCCTAGGCAAACATCGGCAAAATCTGAGAAAGGATTACGATCAGTTAGAACAATGACTATTGTGTTTAGAAGGTCGGGTCATGCTTATTTGTTGACATATTTGTATGAAAATGACGTGCATCTTGTTTTGTTTATGAATGTATATCGTAATGCGGTATTGTGCAGTATTTGTATTGCTGGTAATATGCACAAACATGCAAAAATGCCTGTTTATGAAGAAACTTCTTGTTTGGAAAATGCAGCTTTGTTGTGGATGAGAAATCGCATGATTTGAAGAAACAATTCCCCAGCAATCGAATTTCGTAGATTTGAAATGAAGGATTTTACAGTCAATGAGCAATTATCTGAAATCCAATAACCTTATCGAGAATTACGTATCTTACAGACTATCCTAATTAAAAATTTAGGGGCTTCAAAGGTACTGGATTATATCCAATGAAAAGCGGGAATGCACAAGCTTCAAGCAGTAATTGAATCAATTTCTATCCTTATTGTGGAGAAAGAAAATTTCTTGAAAAACAAATTAGGTAGGAAAATGAATTTTTTGGAAAACTGTGGGAAAAATTTCGTCGAAAGATAACAAGTGAAGATATAACCAATCTTGCAATGAAAGAATTGTTTACTTTTGGACGAGTGGGGTATCACTCTTCCGAAAAGGTGTACGAGATTTTTTCAAATATTGGATTTTTAGGGATTTTTTATGGATTTTTCTTGAAACCAAAAGGATTTTTGCCAAAAGTGTACGAGACTTTTACAGAGTTGATACGCCCCTCGCTTTTGGAATTCAAAGTTTTGAAGAAACGTTCTTGAAAAATGTTGCTTTCTTTGGGATTCAAAACTTACCAAAACATTTATGAGCGAAAAGAAGACGACAAAAAGTCTTCCTGGAAAGCAAAATTTAACTTGGATGAGGATATAAATTTTTTCAATTAATTATGGGAAATGTTTTCACTGACTGATAAACATCTCATGAATTCATTATGAATTTTTCAAATATAGCAATATATCTTGCTTAATTTTGGATTTAAACTTTACTGATATTGATAGAAAAAAGATAGAAAAAAATTCCTTGAAATAAAAAATTTTTACCTTTCATATAAAAAATGACTTCTTGCCTAAGATTGTGAGGCCCTGGCTGATTATAAAATTATAAAGTTTATACAATTATGGAATCGTGCAGAAAAAGAATTGATTACATTTTTTAGATTAAAAAAACTGATGATGCCGGTATAAAATGAAACTTCTTGTGTTGGCTTCATAAATTATAGCAATTTGCCCCTTAATACACGTTTTTTTATAAGAAACTTGGACCAGCACTTAGTACAAAAAGTTTCTTAATTTCGCATGAAAATTTCGGTGTTTTAGTAGTAAAAGTTTCTTAATTAGTTTCTTATTTTTTTTAGCCTAAAATTGCGGTATTGTTCGAAGTTGAGCCTTCTTCTCGAGAAAGGGCTTCCATTTTGCATTGACATTGTCATCAAGAAGAAGCCATGCACATCAAGGCGAAAATGTACCAATTTTGCAGTTAAAAGTCAAGAAAAGGCGAATGTACCTTTGTTAGAGAGACATAGAATAAGAGAGACATACAGAAATAAAGTTTTAGAGTTTCTTAACTGTTCTTGAGCGTAGTACTAGAGTTTCTTAAATTTTGGTCATCGTAGTACTAGTTTCTTATGGTTTCTTATAAACCAGTTTCTTATTAAAAAAAACGTGTAGCTATCCAACTATATATGTTTTATTTTCTACATGTAGATGGCAAAATAACAACGTTTGAAATTTTCATAAAGTTAGGTAGTAGGACTTGTTGTGTCACGAAATGTAAACAAAACAACGCAGCTAGCTTCAAGTATTCTTGCATGTTCCTTCAATGCTAATTAACAAAAAGAGAAAACAAAATGAGCACAAGGTTAAAAACTGTGGAAAAGAAATAAACATTTTAATTCATACTTTTATTGATGCGTAATAATCAATTTTTACTTACCAACTAACGATCGTTTGCAGTCTGACTTGTTGCGTTGAGAAATTTCGATCTCAGGCCTCGTCTGTGTTTCTTATGAATGTTGCTTGCTGCAAATCAACAAAAACCACTTTTGATTTGAAAACCTTCTAAACAGCGCGGGATAATGCAACAAAATAATTCCGCCCTACCCCGGCTGAGAAACCTTTCTTCAACAACAAAGGGGCTATAAACCATACAACATCGTTCAATAAAAGGCTATATTGTCAAGTATTTGCTTTTACCACAAAGGAAATGTTTGTGTGAAGCCCTTTCAATCAACGGGTTTCGGAAGAATTCTGACGTCACAGTATGGTGTAACTGAAATGACGTCGTTGTCTGATAGGATGACACAGGTTGGTAACGCACAAGAAAGGTCAATCTATTATTTATTGGGAAATTTTCTTCGACCGTTTTCATTCAAGAATCCATGTGCTAACCTGTACATCTATGAATGGGTTTCTTCAAATTCGCTCTGTATTAGGAAGACATTTTACTTACATAGACTTTTCGAGTACATGAAAGGCAAATTTACACGTTTTTTTTATAAGAAACTGGTTTATAAGAAACTAGTACTACGATGACCAAAAATTTAAGAAACTCTAGTACTACGCTCAAAAACAGTTAAGAAACTCTAAAACTTCATTTCTGTATGTCTCTCTTATTCTATGTCTCTCTAACAAAGGTACATTCGTCTTTTCTTGACTTTTAACTGCAAAATTGGTAAATTTTTGCCTTGATGTGCATGGCCTCTTCTTGATGACAATGTCAATACAAAATGGAAGCCCTTTCTCGAGGAGAAGGCTCAACTTCGAACAATACCGCAATTTTAGGCCCAAAAAAAACAAGAAACTAATTAAGAAACTTTTACTACTAAAACACCGAAATTTTCATGCGAAATTAAGAAACTTTTAGCACTAAGTGCTGATCCAAGTTTCTTATAAGAAAAAAACGTGTAGTCAACATCACCATACTGTCTTCATCATTTTCAAGAAACGCTAACTCGCTTAACATTCATTACACATTACATTACTTTTTTCATAAGAAATTTTGGCCTGATGCTGGCTAACCAGAGTTTCTTAAATTTTAGACCATTTTGCTACCAAAATTTTCTAATCATTGTTCGAAATGTAGAATGTTGAAAAGACCTTTTAGCTATTCTAAAAAGGATCAGAATCGAACAACATTTCGTAGAGTTTTCGAATGTGCACAGTAGTGAGAGAAGCTCGAACGCCACTCGATCAAAGAGCGTTGCGTATAAAAATGTATAAAAATAACGCTCGATCCAGGCTCTTATGTAGAATAGCTAAAAGGTCTATTAATTCAATTGTGTTAAAATGACTTCCAAACGAGTGTCAACTGAAATTGCAGAAAAATAACGCGAAAACTTGGGTCCACACTGCACAGCATTAAAATATTTTATCAGTGACCTTAGACTATTTAAAGCTGCAAACGTTAAAAGTTTCCTAGCCTTTTTAATCCAGGTAGTACAGTTCCTTAGTGTCTGAAGCACTGAGCAATACTGTTTGTCATTAGCGGTTTCTTATAAAGAATACGTATATACTTTCTAGAATAGCTAACAAGTATACTGTTTGATGTATGGAGCACGTAGAAACCCTTGCGTGGGAGCATGAATCTGGCGAGGATGTGCTGTGGGAATAGCCTTGCCGTATTTTCTACCGCACGGCAGTAACCCAGCCCACTTTAATGACCCTGGGCTGGGCAAAGCCTCTGTTCAAGACTATATCCTCTTTCTCCGCCCTTCCTCACGCCTCTGCTGAAAACCAAGACTGCATTATACTTTATTTCTCCCACGTTTCCTACGTGCTCAGAATCTTTGGTGGTAAAATCGAAACATTAAGTGAAGGTGACGGTTTCGCTATAATTCTGCTGCTGGACTTCTCTGAAATCTTCAATATTTTCATAATTAGAGTGCATTTCTTCTGCATTAAGAATTCAAGAAAATGTTTTAAAAAAATTTGAGACCATCGTAATTTCTAAACTTCTTGACAAAATATTAAATGATTTTCAAGAAAGCCATATAGTTATGGATGTCTACAATATGGTATCATGCAAAAACGATGTTTAAACTAGATGCCGTCAAATCCTAAAATAAGTTTGAAATAAAAATAAGCTGCTATTTCGAAAAATATTCAAAATTTCTGAAAAGTCAAACCGTATAATCGTAGCAAAGGAAGTTTCTTTCAAGCCATTTGGCTCAAAGAAATAGGTCGCAGATCTATGGACCTTTGCTTGCAAAATTACGAACCACGGAACCATGGACTACAGAACTATGGAACCAAGAAGCATGAAACCGGTAGCCTGCGTGCAGACTCTACTGATTTCTTTTCAGAGAGGTTCTCCTAGAACCTCTCTGAAATGAAATGAAACCAGTAGAGTCTGCACGCAGGCTAGAAACCGGCGGAGGAGAGCAACCTTTGCTGCTGTGCACTCCTGCAAAATCAGACTGCATTTCCAAAACATGTCTTTAGTTCTACTCTGCAATTTCGGCTCGATGTACAAGGTCCGTTTCGAACAAGAAGACCAGGTGCACTTAAACCCCAGTCATCTACCAAATATGAAACGATACTGATAGGAAACAGGCACTCCGTCAATTTATTTGCTTAACAGACTGAGCCATGGGCAAATAAACAAGAAATACCTTTAGGTTCAGTCATGATCTGTCACATATAGCAGAAGCTATCTGCAACTGGAAACACCCTACTTTTGTACAACAGGTGTGCCCCTTCCTGCATCTAAATATCTGGCTCAATACGAAGAGCTTGTTTTTAACTTTCAAAAGATACTCTCGTTCTGCGAATAGTGCCTCAAGTAAGAAGTGCCTTAGGTGTCTCTCTCGCAAAGTGACCTCAACTCTTCCACTCTGATCATAGATTATGCTCTGATTAAAAAAGATCTTTTCAAGAGCTTTACAAAGGGCGATGGGCTAATCATAGGTGGGGCATCCATCGAATATCTCTATTTCTAGACTGTTCTTCGTCAACTGTTCCATCTGCAGACCGAATTTTCCGCATACCAAGAGGGCGTGGCAACAGGACTTTTGTTAACATTGCTGTCGTTCTTGTTGCTTGTGAAGCTCTAAATAGCTCACTTTCCGCACTTTCCATATTTCTGCTACAACCTACAACTACAACAATTACAACCTACCTGCAACCTTACAACTTTGAAATCTCGCCTGTATGATCCTCATTAGAGACTTTCACATTTTCTACCCCAAAGAAAATCAACCAACAGAGCAAATTGCATCTGGGCAAAAGATCCAAGATTCTGCGAAGGTCACTTAAAAAAACCAACTGCATTATGCTTGACTGTTAACTAAATCTTAAAAGAAAGCAAAGCAATTTCTCTTACACATAAATTAAAGTCTGCAAGAAACATCTTTAAAATGGGCTTACCTTTTCAAATCTGCAAATCGTGGATGAACTCTGAAGGCCAGATTCGACACTAGAAGATAAGAGATTTCAATTAGTTCAGAATGAGATAAATATCTAAGAACTGTTCACCAAGTTGCAGACCGTCCTGTGCAGCGAGCAGCACGGAACAACTGAACGGAGTCCAGGATCCAGGCAAGCCTTCAAATAGAAGCACTCATTTTGGCAGAGCAGTTACGTGTACACCCAGAATATCCTCCACGCTTCAACCTGTTCGTGCGAGCTGTCAGCGACCTAGCTACCTTGACTTTGTAAACACAACACTTCCAGAAACAGGAACTAAGCCTCATGGTTCTGGCACACACGATTTGGGAGGCATGAGTCAATTCCTAAATCCAATCAGAGCCGAAATTTCTGGAACGAAACTGCTGCTCGTTGGCTGGCCCTCGCGCCTGGAAGACCTCAATGCTGCAAACGCAGCTGCTACACCGAGCTATAATTACCTTTCTGCAGCAGTGATGTGATACGAACTTTGAAGTAACTATTTGTTCACCTTTTGGTTAGCAGTTTAATAAAAGTATTCAACTGTGCATCTTTGCAGTTCGTTTTGCTGCAATCTAGTTTGTTCGCTAGGGTTTGACTTCCAAAACGAACTGAAACTATGAGCAATGACAACCTTTCATGGACACTCAACATTGTAGCAAATTCAACACGGAAAGAGCTAAAGGCCTGGAATTTTGAAATTGAATTTTCAGAATTTTGAAACTGAGCCTCTGTCCAACAAAATTGCTTCCAGACCTGATAAGAGGAAAGAAAGAATTATAGAATTATAGAAAGAATTATAGAGGAAAGAAACTTCACAATGGACACGGCTGATGCTCAAGCAAGGCCAGCATGCGAAGTGTCCTGCTGATAGGTCAGATGTTCGCCGGGGTCCTGAAGATCGAAAAGAACAGTAAATTTTCGCGGCGGCTTGAGTTTTGTACAAGTGAGGCGTTGTGTACCGCGTAGATTCTCATTTTGCCCGGAGACAAGATTTTGCTTCATTTCTTCACCGGGGAAATCACCGGAGTAGAATGTACCAGGAGTCCGGGAGTGCAACAATGATGTCGGATCAACTCAACATTGCCGCGCGCTGCATCGGACAATAAAATCGCTTCAAAATGCAACAATGTTGGATCAATTCAACATTGCTGCGCGCCGCATCGCACAATAAAACAGCTACAAGTTTGAATTCAATTTGTTAAAACGAGAACCATATTTGGATAAAATTACGGAAAAGTTTCGCTTGTCTTAATTCAACATAACGGTTATGCACAGCAAGTTACAAATAAGTTAAAACAGTAACATGGAAATAATTCGTGAATGCAGTCATTTCCCTGTCAAGAAATTGACATACGCCCACAACGAAAATTATCCAGTTACACTAATTTAAGTTTCTGCCAAATAAACAAAATAATTATTGTAAATACGAACACAGAAATACAAACAAACAAACTGAAAAATAAACAAATAACTTACCTTCTTGAGAGTACCTTCTAAAAACAACAACAAAACCAAATAACACGGAATGACAGCAAGGCTTCTCTTAATTTAAGAAATTGTAAATTTAAGGAGAAGTTTCGTTTTAACCTTATATAGAGAAAAACCCCTTGGTGAATCATAACGCTGATAGGTTGAGGTCAAATAGAGGTCACCTGAAGTGTCAAGGGTGACAAGTTATAAAGCACAACGGTTCCTCTTTCTCTAAAAAAGTACGTAGAAACACGACGAACACCTATATTGTTAGCTGGACAACGATCGATTGGGCAACACTTGTGACGTCTAAATCTCTCATTCTTGAAGATTAACTTATCAGTCACATTCTTCAGTGTCTAAGACGAAATCAGTTAGCCGCTGGCTTATTTCCAAGGATTGATTGTTATCGATTGCAGGTGCCTCCCTCTCTGCGTAAGGGCAGAAATCACAGGAAATATAACAATGTAATGAAGGGGCCTGCAAACAAGGCAGGGAAGCAAAATGGTGACTCTTACACCAAGGGGGCACTCAGCACATACGACATACACGTGTCAAAATGTCAGTCCAAGAAAATGTTAGTCCAAGAAATTTTCAGGCAACCCGAAAATATCAGTTTAGCTTCATCACCCAAAAATATCAGCTCAGTTTATACTTTGACATCTGTAAACGAACATAGCATATCCCGAATCAATGCAATTCAGGATTGCCTCTAAAGAACCCAAAAATGTAATTTTGACTAAATTTGATGCCAAAAATAACATGGCAATGATTTCAGCTTAATTGGACCCAACTTGGACGGCAATATTTTGATCCAAGAATGTCGGACTTACCTCTCCATGTGTGCATGCGCTGAGTGCGCCACGGGTTCTTTATGCATAAATTCTTTGGTAGAATGTTTGGTGTCTTCGAATTTAGAATACAACGAATCGGGAAGACGCCGGCCTATTTCCAAGGAAAAATCGTTTTCGATAGTTGGGTGCCTGCCTCTTTGTATGGAGATGTAAATCACAAGAAAGAAGATAAAGAAGGGGACAATAATTACCTAATTCCTGTCAATTTTCATGTCCCATTAATTTTCGCTCTCAAATTTTTCGTTCTTCGAATGTTGGCGCCAAGAGAAAATCAAAATTTGCTATGGTTAGTAACTGTTTCTGCTGTAATTGTAAGGGTCAGATAAAACCAAGACTTGTCTTCTCATTAATATTGCGTACGAACACCTTCGATAATATAAGTTTATATGAGTATAAGTTAATGTAAGTTTTTGCGCACTTATGACGCGCTAAATTCGTTAGGAAACACAAATCAAGGCGAATACGAATCGTTGTGCACAAATTAGTTGTCGTATTGTCTTTCTTCAACTTCAAAGCTTCCCGGTTTGAGATTAGGATTATGAAAACCGGAAATAACGTTACGTCAAAAACAATCCATGGTTTGCAGGTAAAAGAAAACCGAAACAATGCCAAATGCCAAATGGCAATAGCAGTGCAAGGCCTCGTGTAGGCGTAGGCTTGCTCATGCAAGTATCATTCATCAGTGAAATGGTTTTAAACTTTTAACCTGAACAAATTCAAGAAAATGACGCACTCGTCTCTTCACAAGAAACTGGTTGTAAGAAACTGTTGTAGACTCCAGAAAATAGGCACTTTACTGCGATCAGAGCTCAACTCAAAGTCAAGAAATCTTTCTGATTTTTGTTATGAGTTCAAAGGTGGTTTTAAACCGAAAGTGTAGTACCAAATTAAATGATAATAAACAGCAAAATTATTGGTAATTATCTTATTCTTTCTTGAGATTCTTGGTTCATAAAGCAGTCATCAGTGGATCTTGCTACTTGCTAGTGCTACTTGGTATAAATCAGCTGACTCTTACTTACATGTATGTAATTAGCGAGGTAATTAGCAGTCTTACTTGTCTGCCAACGTTGGAAGAAGTATGAAAAACAGAGAGAACGGTCGAAACATTGCTTTTTTTACTACATGCTGAGTTTGGTTTCATTGCGGTTAAACTGCAATATCAGAAATAAACTGTTCCAACCTCGTTCCCAGGCCCACCATTGTCTTCTTTGGTCATCGATGTTGGCCCTGGTACCGGTTGCCGCAAAAGTGGCCATTTGGGCGCCATTTTGTTTTGCATAAATTATCAATTGCAGTTTATTACAAACACTCTATTGTCTCCATATGGCAACTGAGCCTGACAGATTTGACAGAATGTCAGCTGATTTTGATCCATAACATACCATGTAATAAGTCCGAAACATTGAGGAAAAAGTATGAAAATGCGACGAAAAATGGCCGTTGCTCTAACACTGATAATGCAGTAGATGATTCGAAATACTGAAAACGAACTTTTGGAGGACGTTATTTCAACCCTTTTTAAGGTATTTAAGCATTAATCCGGGGTTAGCAAGTGCATTTAATAGGAAAACGAGCACGATCCGTTTGGGTGGAAAAAGGGCCTAAGTGGAAATGTTCGAGAATTTCACCCACAGCTTTGAAGAAAGAAAGGGTCGTTATTCTGCGAATTTTAGAGATGAATTCAACATTAAAAGTGTTTTAGTGAAAGAATACGGTTTGCCGTCGATTTTTGGCATGCCGAAGCCGTTTTCTCCTCGCAAAATTGAGTTACGGCCCAAAATGGGGTAGGCCAAAATTTTGCCCCATTTTTGTGGCCCCCGCGCGCAGCCCCTGGGGGCGATATTGAACCCCAAATTGCGTTATTAGAGTCGCAAACGAGTAGTCTCTTGTAAACGTTTTACTGTTTTGAAATCAAGCTAGTAACCATCAAGCAACAAGGCCAAAAGTAACCTCGGGTCGAAAAATCGCAACATTTTTTTCCAACCCCCTTTCATGACGTCATAACGACCCCAAAACTTCTTGAAACCCCACAATTCGGATGCGCCGTGGTCTTTTACCTCCACTCAAACCTTCATCTGCCCCATGAATGTTACTGAAGTTTTGAAAATAGCGATCAAATGGAGGCCACTTTTGAATGGGAATCAATAGGAATGGGCCCCAAAATGACCAAATATGGCAAATTTCTCGCGCAAGCGCAGACGGATGGGGTTCAAACCCCATCAACTGGGGCACATTATGACTTTTAAGGTATACCAGCAAACGGTTTTTTAATTCTTTGTCCCGTTTTCCCGTGACAGCGACACAAAGTTGACCGATTTTCTGCCAAGCAATTAGTCTTTGGAATTTGGAATAATTAATGGACCCTTTGTTATTGAATAGCCAATCAAATTGCGAATTTGACCTGCCCGGTACCAGGGTCAGTACTGACGTAGGAAGCTGGCCCTTGGAACCAGGTTGAAACTGTTCTATTTTGAAAAAGGAACCTTGTGGTTTCCTATGAAACTATATTGTTTTGTTTGCTATGCAATGGCTGTAACGAGTTTTTCTTGACTCGGGCATTTCTCATTCAATTGAACTTTTTTTTGGAGTTTAGTTCACTTTATAGCTGCCATACATAACTGTGGTGCATAATAGCAATGATGATGATGATGATAATAATGATGATGATGAATAGACCTTTTAGCTATTCTCCAAAAGAGCCTGGATCGAACGATATTTTTATACATTTTTACACGAGAGGTTCGATTGAGTGGCGCTAGAACTTCTATCACTATTGTGCACATTCGAAAATTCCACAAAAAGTATCAAAGTATCGTTCGATTCAGATTCTATTTGAGAATAGCTAAAAGGCCTTGTTGGCTTCCATGCGTTCCATCGACGCTTTCTGCTATCGTAAAGTTCTATTAAGCCCCCCTCTCTATTAAGCCCCCCCCCACTTATATCAAATTCCAGAAGTTACCAAAGATTCTCGATTTATTGAGCTAAATTTGCATGTTAATTTTGATGTGCTTTGAGATAAAACTTTGTCGAAATCATGTATTTAACTCGTGAAAATTGTATGTTTAAACCGCAAAATGTGGTACAAAAAGGACTAAAAAGTGTTTAAAATTAAAGAAGCCCCCCGGGGGCTTAATAGAGCTTGTACGGTATTTTATAAGGATTGTTCGCAATATTTTCCCGTAATTTTCTAGTCTGACAGTGATACTTATTCCTGGTCCAGTTTTCCCTGGTACTGACCTTCATGGTACTAGGTATTGGAAATTTTGGCACCAGGTACTGCCCCCTTGGTACTGTGGTACATTTTACTAGTCACCATCTTATGGTGACAGGTGAACCATAGTAACTGGATGAACAAAGATCTCTTTTGCCACTGAGTAGAGGGTCCAGACTTAACAACAACCCCCACATGCAATCATCTGACCACAAGTTGCGAAATGTGGGTGGTAAGTGTATCATGGGTCTAAGGTACGGAGCAAGGCATAATATGTTTGGACGTTCGGTAGGTACAGTATCAATGCAGGGGGCAAATTTTACAACAACTGCCAGTAATATGCACAGGAGCTGCATTTTCACAAAGGGTTCTATCCATGTACAAAAGATACCACCAAAGAAGGTCATCGAGGGGTTAAATGGAAACTGGGGTTCCTTTGAGTATTCCAATGGGGTTTCGTTAACTGGAGCGGGAAATAACAACAACAAAAACAACAACAGCAAAAATGAATCGGAAATGGCGGGGGGGGGGGGGTTGATAACCGACTGTGCATTCACGAAGTGACCCGGATTTTGCAATAAATCTGATTGGGGAGACACAGTATTTTGGTACAGTGATCGATTCAGGGGGCAAAGCTAGTTGGCGATTCCCTCGTCATATCCACAGCAGCATAATGATAACGCTTGGGTTCATAAAGTAATGGTTGCGGTGAAACATATCAGTCTGACCATAGTACGGGAGATAAGGGAATGGAAATCAAAAATCTTAATCGTTAATCTGATGCATGCCTTGATGAGGGTAAATGTGGTCGCGAACACGTAAACCGATCATTCGGCATTGATTTTTTGATCAGCTGGTTGATTTGATAGGAATCAGTGATTGGCAACGATCATGAACGGGTGATCCAGGTACCGATCATTCAGGATAGATCTATTGATCGGCTGATTGATTTGATAGGAATCAGTGATTGGCAATGATGATGAACGGGTGATCCAAACACTTTCAATATTGAAACCATCCAAAGGGTTTAACCCTCTCAGGCGCTGTGTCCCACTTTTGACTTTTCTCGTCCCACTCATAGTGAAAAAATCAAAGTTGTCAGAAATCAATGAAACTTGGCACAAAGCTCAATTTCAGGGCCCTGATTTCGAATCTGCTTTCAATTTTTGAAAATTTTGTCACATTTTGTCTCTACGTGGCTCTAAAACTGGAACAAATAACAAATACCTGGTGAATTGACAGCGATGGTCAAACATGCTCGAAATTGCACGAAACTTTACAAAAAACACCATTCTTGGCCACTGAGTTAAAACCTACTGTCACTTTTTCAAATTACTGTCCCTCTGTGTCTCCATGTGGCTCTAAAAGTGGAACAAACAGCAAATGCACTGTTGAATTGGGGCCAATTATCAGAATGGCTCAAAATTGCGGGAAAATTCGTAGGAAACATAGTTTTACGTCCCTGGATTTGAATCTGCTGTCACATATTTAAGATTTTGTCACCTAATGTCTCTATATGGCTCTAAAAGTGGAACAAACAGTAAATGCACTGTCGAATTGGGGCCAATGATCAGAATGGCTCAAAATTGCGGGAAAATCCGTAGGAAACACAGTTTTACGTCCCTGAATTGGAATCTGCTGTCACATATTTAAGATTTTGTCACCTAATGTCTCTATGTGGCTCTAAAAGTGGAACAAACAGCAAATGCACTGTCGAATTGGGGCCAATGATCAGAATTGCTCAAAATTGCGGGAAAATTCGTAGGAAACACAGTTTTACGTCCCTGGATTTGAATCTGCTGTCACATATTTAAGATTTTGTCACCTAATGTCTCTATGTGGCTCTAAAAGTGGAACAAAGAGCAAATGCACTGTCGAATTGGGGCCAATGATCAGAATGGCTCAAAATTGCGGTAAAATTCGTACGAAACACAGTTTTACGTCCCTGGATTTGAATCTGCTGTCACATATTTAAGATTTTGTCACCTAATGTCTCTATGTGGCTCTAAAAGTGGAACAAACAGCAAATGCACTGTCGAGCAGGGGCCAATTATCAGAACGGCTCAAATTTGCGGGAAAATTCGCAGGAAACACAGTATTACGTCCCTGGATTCGAATCTGCTGTCACATATTTAAGATTTTGTCACCTAATGTCTCTATGTGGCTCTAAAAGTGGAACACAAAGAGATACACTTGCACAATGGGACCGATTTTTGGAAGTTCTCAAAATGATGCCAAACTCACCAGAAGATACATGGATGCAGCGCAAAAATCAAATCTGTTTCCACTTGTTGAAAATGTCGTCACCATAGGTCGTTATGTGCCCTGAATGTTGCACAAAGAGCATACACATTGGCCAAATGGGACCAATGATCAAAAACACTTGAAATTGCCTGAGAAGTTGCAGAACGGACAGTTGATTGGTGCTAAATTCGTATCTATTGTCAATTTTTGAAAATTTTGTCACCTTTTGTTTCTATTTGGCCCTAAAATTGGAACAAAAGTAAACATTTCGGAGCAATATAAATTAATATCAACAAAAGCACAAAAACTTGCAGAGTAGACAAATTTCAGTCCACCAAAATTTAATCTATTGATACTTTGTAAAAATTTTGTCACTTTTGTCTCTCTTTGGCGATGAAAGCGGAACAAAAAACAAATTGGGATGCAATATTTGGGCAAATATGCACAACACTTTAAATTACATGCGATTTTACAGAAAGCACAATTTTGGAATGCTGAATCCAATTCTGGTATCAATTTGCGCGAAAATATGGTACAAAGTGTCTCTAAATGGCACCTAGAGTGGCATAAGCTGTCGTTTCATTTTCTTGAAATTCAACGAGACACTAATCAATGACATATCGCTCAAGAAAGTGACGAAGCTAAAAACAGAGATCTACCCTATCAATACCAACAAGAAATGAGAAGCGACTAAACTTGAAACTTTGCCTGTTGTTTCACTTTGACCGTTTTCTATTGTGACAAAATGGGAACTTTGCAAAACTTCTTTTCATCCAAATGAAACATTGTTTGAGAAGATAAACTTAAAGCAAAACCATGAACATGAAGTCACATCAACAAGTTTCAACAAGTCAGTCTTCCATTTACTGTTCTTGCGATTGACTGCTTGGTACATCATATGCTCTCTGGATATGGTAATAATTCCAGCTAGACCTCAGTGGAGATAACTTGCAGATCGCAAATGATTCCTCTGGGTTGGAACATTTATCGAACTTGTATGACATTTTCGTCTTGCAAATTATGAAAACAGCAAAAGGGGAAAACAGCAACCTGCGAGCGAAGAAATTTACAAGTGCATCATTTCGTTTTGAAATTATCCGTATTGGCATCCGGTTTTCAAGCTGCACAATGGGCGACAAGAGATCCTACATTTCCCTAAGAGACAGCCAAGAACAAGAGGAAATGTTGACACAGTTATCCTTTCACCAAGAAAAGGTGCGAAAAAAAAACGAGAAAAAAATCTTGTTGACTAAATCTTAACCTTTTTCCTTGTAAAATTTACCAATGATAAGAGCCTTTGTTGAGTAGCCAAATGGGTAATGGCAGATTTGTCAATGCATTTTACCAACACTTTTGTATGTGCTATACAAAGGATACTACGAGTGTGACCCCACTGCATGTAGCCAATCTCTTTGCTTGTGCCTAAACTATGGTAATTCTGTTCTTGCAACATAGATTTCTCACACATTTCTTTCTCGTGCAGGTAGCCACAGGTTGATTCGACTGGAGAGAACAGATACAACTGGAGACAAGCGGCGATTATTGCGTTGCAGAATTTGCAAGAAGAAAACGTCATACAAGCAGATTCTGCAAATTCTGCAACGCAATGATCGCCGCTTGGCTCCAGTTGCATCTGTTCTCTCCATTCGAACCAACATGTGGCTACTTGCGTTGCAGAATTTGCAAGACGAAAACGTCATACAAGCAGATTTGGTGACAAAATTTAAAAAAATTGACAATAGATACGAATTTAGCACCAAGCAATTGTCCGCTCTGCAACTTCTGAGGCAGCTTCAAGTGTTTTTGATCATTGGTCCCACTTGGCCAATGTGTATGCTCTTTGTGCCGCATTCAGGGCACATAAAGACATAGGGTGACAACAGTTTCAACAAATGGCAACAGATTTCATTTTTGCGCTGCATCCATGTATCTTCTGGTGAGTTTGGCCTCATTTTGAGAACTTCCAAAAATCGGTCCAATTTTGCAAATGTATCTCTTTATGTTCCACTTTTAGAGACATTAGGTGACAAAATCTTAAATATGTGACAGCAGATTCGAATTCATGGACGTAAAACTGTGTTTCCTTCGAATTTTCCCGCAATTTTGAGCCATCCTGATAATTGGCCCCAATACGACAGTGCATTTGCTGTTTGTTCCACTTTTAGAGCCACATAGAGACATTAGGTGACAAAATCTTAAATAGGTGACGGTAGATTGGAATTCAGGGACGTAAAGCTGTGTTTCCTACGAATTTTCTCGCAATTTTGAGCCATTCTGATAATTGGCCCCAATTTTTTTTTCTTTTTTTTATATCACAGTTAAAACTCAAACAATATACAAATGCAATATTCTGTGCCGTCCATAGCAGAAATAGACATGACGTCATCTGGTTCTGGCTATGAACGGCACTTGACAATTCCTTTAACAGCAATCTTATTAAGCACTTTGTGTACCATGGCACCATTCCATTTTGGCAGACGTTAGCATACGCCAGCTTAGTTTAGTTTATGTCCCAAAATGATGTATTATTGTTTGATTGCTTACAATAATCATTTTTAAAACACTTTGTTTTAGTTGATTACCTAAAGGCTAAAAATGTAATTTAAGATTTTGGTTGTGGTTTTACCAGTTTTTGAAATTTGTTTATCATTATGGACATGCAATCAAACGATAATACATAATTTTGGGACACCCGGTTATGACTTAAAATCTTATCTTAGCAAACATGTGAAAGAGTTTTCTTACAATTGAATTTAGTTTAGGCCCCAATTCGACAGTGCATTTGCTGTTTGTTCCACTTTTAGAGCCACATAGAGACATTAGGTGACAAAATCTTAAATATAACAGCAGATTCCAATTCAGGGACGTAAAACTGTGTTTCCTACGAATTTTCCCGCAATTTTGAGCCATTCTGATCATTGGCCCCAATTCGACAGTGCATTTGCTGTTTGTTCCACTTTTAGAGCAACATAGAGACATTAGGTGACAAAATTTTAAATATGTGGCAGCAGATTCGAATTCAGGGACGTAAAACTGTGTTTCCTACGACTTTTCCCGCAATTTTGAGCCATTCTGATAATTGGCCCCAATTCGACAGTGCATTTACTGTTTGTTCCACTTTTAGAGCCACATAGAGACATTAGGTGACAAAATCTTAAATATGTGACAGCAGATTCAAATCCAGGGACGTAAAACTGTGTTTCCTACGAATTTTCCCGCAATTTTGAGCCATTCTGATCATAGGCCCCAATTCGACAGTGCATTTGCTGTTTGTCCCACTTTTAGAGCCACATAGAGACATTAAGTGACAAAATCTTAAATATGTGACAGCAGATTCGAATTCAGGGACGTAAAACTGTGTTTCCTACGGATTTTCCGTAATTTTGAGCCATTCTGATAATTGGCCCCAATTTGACAGTGCATTTGCTGTTTGTTCCACTTTTAGAGCCACATAGAGACATTTGGTGACAAAATCTTAAATAGGTGACAGCAGATTCGAATTCAGGGACGTAAAACTGTGTTTCCTACGAATTTTCCCGTAACTTTGAGCCATTCTGATAATTGGCCCCAATTCGACATTGAATTTGCTGTTTGTTCCACTTTTAGAGCCACATGGAGACACAGAGGGACAATAATTGAAAAAGTGACAGTAGGTTTTAACTCAGTGGCCAAGAATGGTGTTTTTTGTAAAGTTTCGTGCAATTTCGAGCATGTTTGACCATCGCTGTTAATTCACCAGGTATTTGTTATTTGTTCCAGTTTTAGAGCCACGTAGAGACAAAATGTGACAAAATTTTCAAAAATTGAAAGCAGATTCGAAATCAGGGCCCTGAAATTGAGCTTTGTGCTAAGTTTCATTGATTCCTGACAACTTTGATTTTTTCTCTATGAGTGGGACGAGAAAAGTCAAAAGTGGGACACAGCGCCTGAGAGGGTTAAAACAAAACTAGATGTCTCGAAAAGTAGGGCCAAAGCAGCCTTAGCCCAAGGGGTTACCGTGTTTAAAAATAAAGAATATAAACTGAAAACATGAAATGAAAAATGAAAGGGTAAATGGGCAATTTTCATAGTCATACACAAAAGGGTTATTTGATATGCAATCCACTCAAAACCCCCACGGATCTATTACCAAATCAGGAGAGATCACCCCAATACAGAGGTCGGGGGGGGGGGTACTTCATTGCGAACGTGGTTCGACCTGTATCTGGACTTTGAGAAAAGGACACATTTGCATGACAGAATACTCAAGAATTCCCAACCCATTTGCATGAATATCAGGAAATTTCTGACCCATGTGTATGCGTTTATCGATTTGAAATAAAGGAAAATTTCAGTTGTTTGGTGCGGATTATCATTATGGGACTCATTGATAAGAAAATTCTCAAAAAACTACCCATCTACCAGACTTATGGCTAAAAACAGACTCATATGTAGGGTATCATTCAACAATGAAGTACCCCCCCCCCCCGGGTTAGAGGTAAACTACCCCTAAAATACCGTACTGGTCCCTGATCTCAAAGTGCAAAATTCTAGGCTTTTTCCCATTAAATCCTAACAAATTCAAAGTTTAAAAACATTCAACATAGTGTTGTCCAAGGACATCTGATATAATAGTTATATGCTGCATCTAAATGTGGAAAGATTTAAATATTATCATATCAAGAAAAAGACTTACACGTATATGTTCTCAGTGCAGTGCAGTGTCAATTGCGTGGACAGTCATTTAATTTCATGTACTTCAATCAAACCATCCGGCCAAAGCCTTCATAACATCTCGAGGTTGACTTGCATTGAAAATATCTGATGAATATGATCATATTTCAACTCTCGTTCCAATTAAATCAGTGTTTTGCTTTTCTGCCTTTTGTTGCAAATTTTCAACGCATAGATTCATTTTCGAAACTTAGGAATTTAACCCCAAAATGCACCCCCGTCTCTGTTATGGTCATTACTCATTCACGAGGAATTGAGAGGATTCCGCGAACCGGGTGTTCCCCCTCAGATGACAAAGACAGTGGGGAATCTCCATAATGCCCTAAACCAATGATATAATTCCTGGCAAGAGCATATTGACAAATATGGGCAATACAAGAAAAACATGACTGTAGCAGTACTCATTAATTTTTAACACTGCGTAGGCGAAAGTGTCAGTATTGACTTTGGAACCCATGAGTCAAGATTGTAATGAAAAAGTTGTTGTGAAAGGCAATGTTTGTCAAAGGTGTGAATAGCTTTGTTCCGCAATCAACGCCAAGTCAAAAATCAGAACGCTCTGTCCAGATGGCCTAATGAATTTAACATTCGCTTATTTCTGGAAGGATCTAATGACTGGAGCACAGGCTTCGTCACTGCCTTGTAATGATCATAGTTATTTTCAAATTTTGACAAGCTAATTTCATAAACGCATTCATAAATGCATAAAGCTCTGTGTTGCAACCAACGGTTTCTGTCCACATGGCCTAAATGAATTTGACACTCGGTTATTTCTGGAAGAATCTAATGACTGGAGCACAGGCTTCGTCACTACCTTGCTATTGCTATGATCATAGTTATTTTCGAATTTTGACAAGCTAATTTCATAAACGCATTCACAAATGCATAAAGCTCTGTGTTGCAACCAACGGTTTCTGTCCACCGCACATGGCCTAAATGACTTTGAGACTCGGTTATTTCTTGAAGGATCTAATGATTGGAGCACAGGCTTCGTCACTACCTTGCTATTGCTATGTATGATCATAGTTATTTTCGAATTTAACAAGCTAATTTCGTGAAAGCATTGACATATGCATAAAGCTCTGTGCTGCAAACAACGGTTTCTGTCCACATGGCCTAAATGAATTTCACACTCGGTTATTTCTTGAAGGATCTAATGACTGGAGCACAGGCTTCGTCACTACCTTGCTATTGCTATGATCATAGTTATTTTCAAATTTTGACAAGCCAATTTCATAAACGCATTCACAAATGCATAAAGTTCTGTGCTGCAACCAACGTAGCATGCGTGCAGACTTTACCTTTCTACTGCGAAGGAGAGGCGTCATAAGTTCTCCTTCGCAGTGGAAAGTAAAGTCTGCACGCAGGCTACAACCAACGGTTTCTGTCCACATGGCCTAAATGAATTTGACACTCGCATACATTTTTTATAAGAAACAGGTTGAAAAGAAACTATAGTACTAAGCGAAGTGAACAACGAGAAGAGGGGAGAAAGAGTAAGAGGTGTGACAGTGCTGTGTTTTCTTTGGTAGCCTACACCTACAAGTTTAACTTTTTTACTTATATAAAACCTAAAACTTCAAAACGGTCCCGTGGTCTGGGCATCCACAGTGCAGTGAGTATCGTTTGTGCAAGGTTGATGGTTCGAGTCTCTGCCCTGCCGAACCTGCATCAAAGTGGGAAGAGAGTCGCCAACTCTCTGTAATTCCAGGCGAATGGAATCACGAGGTGTGGTCACATCGAGAAGAATGACCAGGGCGTCCTAACCAGGGCGCTGCTTCGATAAGCTTAGCTTCTCAGCGTCCTACAACTACCTTCGGATGCCAGGAAGAAATATAGAGAGAGCATAGTGAAAAGTAGACGGAGGGCTCTCTTGAGCAATCGCTAGAAACTGAAAGTTATCTCAGCTCCTTCGCCTCACCTGCTGTTTCACTATTTGGACATTGGGTCATGTAAAAATCAAGAGACAGCTCCTAAGGAGTAAGACAGGTCAATAAGCCAATTTAGAACATCCTGACCTCTGCGCAGGCAATACACAGGCTGAGCAGCCACGGAAATGTACTCTGAAGACCAGCAACAATCTCGCGAAATTCACATAAATCATGGCCCTTCAAGAACATAATTGTTAAAAAAATAGATCACTTTAAAGAAATCAACGAAAAGTTATTCAGTGGTATTCAACCAAGAAATTTGACGATGGCTGGATAGAAACACCGTCTTGGAACACGTTCAGGCCTGCAGTCGTTTCATGTATGAAGTTCATTCCCAGTTCATTGAACTCAAAATTATTGGCAAACGAAGGTTGCAAATATGGATCAAGAGAATTAAGTCTAGAATGGGAAGTAAATTGTTTCTCTGAGCCATTTGATACCTTTAAAGATTTACAATCTAGGGAATCATTGCGATTTTAATCTTGAAATAAAACGAGCGACTACGAAGCTTTTTTCTCCTGTTCCAGTCTGGAAGGGGAGATTTCCGCTCTTTCCTCCTCCTCTCCGCCCCGCAGTGACAGTAGAGGCTGCACGCAGGCTAGGAAGAAAGTCGATCTTTGATGGAACTCTTTCACGTTCTTGTGACCAGTATTTTGAAAGGAGGGGGCGGTGTGGAGTTTGGTATACCTGGCCCCCTATATCTGCGGTTCAGGGCCGTAGGAAGCATCTCAAACTTGGAGGGGGGCACGACTAAAACGGGTGCTGCAAAATCTTGGGGGACCAGTGCCCCCGGTTTCTACGGCTATGCTACGGTTTGTCTTTAAAAATCTCACTCTGGTCTCCTCTTCCAACTGTTCATTCGTATATGCACAGGTTCTCTGGGACGTTCTTCAAGAAGTTGATCGACCCTTCTGGACCCTTCTATAGAAAAGGACCCCAGATCCAACGATGCAATGTATAAACAATTTCTACTCCCTTTTAACAATGCCTTTCCCTGTATTAAGAGGCAAGCCCAGTTGTGGCGGAACAGAACAGAATTTCCTTTCAAGGGCATTGATCAATCGAAGGAAATTCTTCTAGACCTTGGAATGGTACGATCAAGCAATTTGCTTCCATGTGACACAAGGTTGACGAGATGTTGTATTGTGTTTTGTTGTAGTGGGGTTTTGCAAAAAATCTCGGGAAAGTTTAAGGTCATGTCAAACGCCCATTCGCCCATTACTGAGAAACTGGCTACCGGCTCGCTGGCTACCAACCCCGGAGCAAAGTTTCTCATGACGAAGATTCGTGTTATCGACTTGATATCAATGCAAATATAAATACCAGACTTATCCTACAAAGGTGAAAAAGATTTTGACATCTAAATTTTGAATGAGCCACCTTGCTTTCGGATTATGACGGGTATCTAATGAGATTTCGCGCTAATTATTTCACTTTTTTATGTTCATTGTAAGCAAATCTTTCTGTTTGCATTGATTAGCTCTTGGAGAACTCGTGGTATAAGGAGGCTTGATCCGCGGTTTGATCGTTGTGTGTTTCATGTGCTTGAACTTGCGTTTTCTTTAGAGGAGGAGGAAAAGTAGATCATGTATCATATGATGTGAAGCAAAATGCAACTAGAATCACAGTCTTTCAATACCCTTTGAAATCAGCGACATGCTGAATCGCTCCCTCCCTACCATTTTAAAGAACGTCGGTCAACCAGCATCCTTTGCATGCGTCGAATTTTGCCGTTCGACTACGGCAGCCATTTTCATATGACATCGTACATAGCAGTGCTCAGCAAAGCGCGACCGCAAAGGATGCTGGTTGACTGGCGTTCTTTAAAGACGAATTGTCGCCTAGGGTCCTTTGCAGGCATGCTGGATTTCAGATTGTCTGAAAATCAAATTCGTATCATGATTCAACTGCTCACTGTGGATCGATGAATTCCCTTTAGGCCAAATTTGATTTTGAGACAGTCTGAGTCTAAAATCGTAGCGAGCCCGCAAAGGACCCTGGGTGACAATGGCCCTTTAAATGAAAAAGAAATCCAAATGCCTTAGGAGGTTTTCACTGAAGTTGCTTGTAAGATGTTACCCTGGAGATGCTGTTCGAAAGAAGATAAAACAGATTGCCACTTTAAAATTGTCTATGCATAGAAGTGTTTACTTATTGCAAACGGAACGGAGGTAACAGTGAAACTCCATAAGAGCCTTGTTGGAATGGAATGTTTACAGTTAAATATTCAACAGTACTGCCGCAAAGGAACATGACACTTTTGTTAGTCTGAAGGGCACAGGTTGTATTGTAAAATAGTTATCATTTTAAGAGATATCACTTAGCGTGTTATGTGGCATGGGGAGTGGAGGGGTGGGGATGGGGGCGCTGGGTGCGACACAAACGTGTTCTCTCTCGCCAAAAAACAGGACAGCGGGATTTTTAGGTGGGTTCAAGGAGGAGTTGCCTTTCGTGTGGGGGTAAAGAGCATGAACACCGAAAGGGGAAAGGCGTTGTTTCCTTCTCAGATCGCAATCCGCGCGTGCACGGAAATATCAGATAAAACTTTCAAACAAACACAACACTTTACCAAATTTCCCAAACTGACTATGCGGAGAACCACATAATTTTCACCTTGAAAAAACAAGGAAGGGATAGATAATGAAGATTTTCTTTTCTTACAGATTCTCTGAATGCAAAGAGTAGTGGTTTTTTGTCTTGATAAGATGATTTCAAGTCTTGACGGGGGAAAATGAAACGTTTTGAAAGGACAGCTGAGAAACTAAAAAGCAAATTTCTGCAGGGATCAGACAACATTGTTTGTGAGACTGTACAATTATTGGATTGGATTTTGATTTATTTGAGCTGCATTAAAAATCCACTTAATTCACAAATGATGACAGGCAGAGCTAAAAAGACTGTTGTTAGAATGGAAAAGATAGGAGTTCTGTTGATGAGAAAGAGTTGGAAGAAAGAGAGGATCTTAGTGGTCGAGTAGATGAACGAAAACAGCATCGTCGCTAATGCTAAAATTGCACTATTTAACGCCAAAAGTTTTAGCGCAAAATTATCCCCATTCAGAGAACAGATTCAATGCCATGCTACCTGGTGCCACTTTCTTGCCATCTCCTAAGTACGGCAGTATCCCACATATAAGAAACACAAATTTAAGAAACACAGACTCTGACTTTCAAAATAATATCCTATTTTATAAGAAACTGGTACAGGTCGGAGAAAAAGCTTTTTTCTTATTCAAAAACTATCAAAATGAAAACGAGAATTTTGTGCGCAAATAAAGCAAAAATAATTGTAGCATTTCCTGGAAGTGAAAATTTACAAACACAAATCAAACTGGTATATATATTTCGTATCATAATCATAGAGCTCATGTCTGAGTAGTACATCGATAGTACATGGTATTTCTAATAAGAAACTTTACCCACATTTGAAGTTGATCTCATTTTATAAGAAATGCGTCAGAACTAAAATTGAAAAAGTTGTTTCTTATATGCGGGACAATACAGTACCATGCAAACCCATTTTTTAGCAGACTGCTGCAGTCAGAAGATGGGGCAAACATTCAGTTGTACTGTAGCGTTTATCTATTAGAAAAAAACAAAAGATTTCGTGAGCATGTAGCGCAAAACGTTTGTGGACATTTGCCGCGCGCCTTCTCCAATAAGTAAATGAATCATGCTCCCTTTCCAAACTGCTCACGTGCATCTTCGACTTGGACGAGCCAAAATACTGTTTTAATTCCTTCTTCTAAAATTCAGTTATGAAGGCAGTGTTGGTCAGCATCAGATCGACGTTTGCGCGCGAGTTAAATTTGAAAATGTCATGAAAAGCAATACCAAAAATCATTCAACTTTGAAAAAACATGGCATTTTCTATCAATAAATTTCTATTGTATTGTCACTCTAAATTCGATAACCTAAAAATAAATTGCTATGTAAAAATGCTACTTCTCTGCTTTGTGTCCCTGTGAGCCAGAAATCATAAATTTTCCTTCACCAGTTTTTTGATCCCTGTAAAACCCCGACATGCATAGTGACTCCTTGTTAAATTGAAGTGGTACTCTGCCAATTGCTCCATCGAAACGATTCTTTGTTACCTGTAAGAAAATAAATCATGGTAAAATCACTTGCTCATTTTAATAATAATAATAACAATAACAATAACAATAATGATAACAATAACAATAATAATGATAATAATAATAATAATAATAATAATAATAATAATAATAATAATAATAATAATAATAATAATAAAGGATGAAGAATGGAAGGATGAAGTAAAGAAAGTTGCAATAATACCAGTGGTCATTGGGGCGTTTGGAGTAGTTGGAGTAGTTGGAGTATTTCAAGAAATACATTGCCGCACTTGACTTTGAACTGGGAATACAGCCATTACAGAAAGCATGCCTCATAGGTACGGCCAGGATTGTTAGAAAAGTACTGGACATAAGCTATTGACTCTGACATAAGGGACTAAATAGCATAAAGAACTAATTATGTTTTCTGCAGAGACAGCATGCACACTTTCTCAAGCTACGGGATGTAACCTGAAAGTGGACTATGCATTACCAGTTGTACTGTGATAATGATTCAAATAATGATAATAATAATGATAATAATAATGAAATCAAGACCAGTTTCTCCAGAGTGGCTCTTCACCTCCTTGTCTCTACAAACTACTATACATGTAGCTATTTAAAAAGGATAAATCTAGTTATTTACAACATGATAGCTAATTTTTAAGGAAATGATAAAAATTCAGTTTATTCTAGTGCTGAGCTAAAAGTCTTCTCTTTGCTGTTATGCATAAGTTGTTCTGCATTTTGGTTGCACATTCCGGTGCAGTCTTGGCGATTCAAAAATTTCTGCCGGCAGTTTATCAAAATGTCTTAGACAGCCTTCCAAAGAGTCTTACGTGCATTACGTGTGAACAGATTTTGCTGAAGAGACTCGTGAAGGCGTTTTTTTATAAGAAACTGGTTTATAAGAAACTAATGATAAGACGGCCAAAATTTGAAGAAACTCTGGTAAAATGTCTGAGAAGTAGTAAGTTTGTTTTTTGTTGTTTTAATTTCTTTTGACGGAATTATGTCATTGTTATTTGCCATTTGCTATTTTGTAATATGTAATTTGTAATATTCAAATGTAACATTAATTTGAATCTCTATGTTAAATGTTATGGTCGCAGGGTTGCTATGTATTTCCATGCTCCTTGTGGCATCGTCTTGTAACCTTTGTCTGTTGATTGTAAATTTTATGGGAATATATATAAAAAAAAAGTAGTAAGAAATTTTGAAAACTGAAATTCAAGGAATGCTGTAACTTTCATTACAAACACACGAGCAAAAGAAAGAAATCAGTAGAGTCTGTCTGCACGCAGGCTACAAGATAAGATGATTGATGTGCTTTACGTGCCTAATCCCCGTTCATTGCATTAATCCTTACTCCAAGAATTAAGATGATTTGGTAGGATAAGCTTAAGAAGTAAAGTTTCTCACAACCGGGTTTTTAGTGTAAACTAAATCTAATACCACTGAAAAACAAACATTTGATATTTCTTTGAATTTCAATGCACTCTTGAGGTCTGTGAAATTCAACGAGAATAAAGATTATACTTTCTACAACTACCCAGCCCTTGCAAAAGAAAGCTGTTATTTTCACAGACAGTTAGATTAGAGAATGTAAGAGGCAATTTGCCAGGAGAATTTCAAATCGACATGATGTCCTGAACGTCAATGGACAATATCAGAATCACTTCCCAAACTTTCCCACGTGCCAGAGATAAACATTGCTCTTTACGAAAAACTGCGAAAATAAGCAACGATTTCTGGCTTGATTTGATCTGTTGCAACATGTTGGCTTGAAGAAAAACTGGACGGGGCCTCAGGCAAGTTCATAATCAACGGTCTCAATTAAATTCATTCTTTAAAAATGTGTGTTTCTAAGATTCTTTCTGAAGAGCAATATCATGTCTATGATAGTCTGCTCAGTAAAAGGTTTTTGATCCAGGTAATAAGCTATCAAAGGGGAGTAAAAAAGGCAAGATCTTTCGTTTTGACACCTGCCTGTCTCTGGTCCTGGCATCAATCTCTCCAAATTTATGTCTGATGAACATGGGCTCAAACCTTTCAAATCTTTGAAAAGATGGGTGTGAAATTCTATGACATTTTTCTTTGAGTTGAATGGCTTGAAAGGAACTTATGGTACATTGCTATAAATTTGCTATGGATATTTTTTGATATCTTGATTTTTTTCAAAATGGCGGTAGCTTAATTATTTTTGAAAAAAAACAGAAAATTTTGAAAAAAATTTAAATCATTGTAAATCCTAAACTAACAGTGGAAAGATGATGTAACCTTCAAAAGAAAACCATAGTTCATCAAGGTCTTCAATATGGTGGAAAGCAGAAATCTGTAGCTTTTCTGATTTAGGATTTAGAAATTTGATGACGTTATAGACTCAAATTTAGAAATTGCCGCCATTTTGAAATTAATCAAGATAAAGATAAATTCTATGGCAGATTCACAGCACCAAAAAAACCAACTGCCTTTGTGCATTTTGAAAAATGGCCATCTTAACAATTTTAATTTCAATCCGACACGACAACTTGGATGTTTAAACACGGCAGATTCTGCCATTTTTAATGCAGTTCGATTCGACAAGGCAAAAAACGATATTTAAAGGGGCTCCGTCGCCAAACAATAAACAAATCCGTAAACTCGCACGTGTCACCAACTATTCATTATTCATCCCTTGTTTTCTGCAGTTTGTTTGGTGGCTTCACCCAAGCCACCAAAAAATGAGCGTTGAAAATCCACTTATATCCGAGCAATCTTAGAAGATATGAATGTTTGGTTTGTTTCTTAGTGAAGTACAATGATTTATGTCCAAAATGATGCTTTCATTTTCATAAAAACAGGTAAACAAACGTCTGTGTGATGATATCACCTTTCAAAAACTGCAAAAATCATCGTTTTGTTTACATTTTGACGACGGAGCCCCTTTAAACTAGGCCTTACTTGCAAATAACGTCTTGATATTCTTCCAGGCGTATCCTGCAGAATCACAATATTATCAGCCTCTTGACTTGCTTTTGCTGTTCCAAATATTGAGGCAGTTTGGAGTTCAGAGTCTTGATTTTCCTACAAATGAAAATTTTAAAATGTTTGAAGAATATTATCTAATCGATCAATTTCTAAGTTTGATTCATAAGTCAAAACTGCAGGAATATTCCTCTTAAAAGTTCATAGCTACTACCTGCAAAAGGCGAAGGTGAAGGTGAAGTTGCGTTTTTCAGCGCCAAGCGCTGGGATCGCAGAAATAGAGCAGACCTAATCGAGTCCGCGACCCCTTGTCATGACGCTCAAGTGGTGGGGTCCTACCGGGTATCGAACCCACTCCGCCTGACTGTTCTGGCTGCAAAGTCAGAGGATTACACCACTGCGCCACAACACCTTCAACTGCGCAAAAACAAAACCAAACAAACAAACAAAAATTTCAAGCAATCTTCAGGCAAACGGGGCACAATTTTTTGGGACATCCCGTAGAGAAATCGTTAAATGTTTCGAACCAAACTTGGTTCATCTTCAGTGAATAATTAAGCAGCACAAGGCCAATTTGATTCATTCATTTTTATAAACCAAGTTTGACTCATTATTGCCCATCGTAAACAAGGGCAGATTTTGTAAGACAATAGCACGAGTTGCTTTTGTTGACACCTCAATTCAAAGCGATTAGCGATCACAGACAAAGGAAATTCTCTCAACCAGCAATTCAAAACAAACAAAGCCGCAAAATTTTCTCTGAATCCCAGGTAGCTAGCTCGCTCGCTTTGTATTCCAGAAATTATTTTTAAGGGCAAACATGAGCATAGATCGAAAGAAGAAGGATATATCTACACATCTGCCGCGGGGATTTTATTTCTTTAGTCCAGAAGTTGAGCAGTAAATGTTTTGATAACACCCAAAAATATAAGAGAATTGAATCGCCTCATAAACGGCTTTTGAACCAAACAAATAAAATGCCCGCGGCAGATGTGTAGATATATCCTTCTTCTTTCGATCTATGCTCATGTTTGCCCTTAAAAATAATTTCTGGAATGCACAGCGAGCGAGCTAGCTACCTGGGATTCAGAGAAAATTTTGCGGCTTTGTTTGTTTTGAATTGCTGGTTGAGAGAATTTCCTTTGTCTGTGATCGCTAATCGCTTTGAATTGAGGTGTCAACAAAAGCAACTCGTGCTATTGTATTACAAAATCTGCCCTTGTTGCCCATCGTAAAAAAGTACATTGATCTTCTAGATATTCTTTATGGCAGCATAGGTTCCAAATCTTTATAAATGTCGCTGTAAATTTCTACAATTTATTCCTTGGAACCAAATGGCTTGAAAGAAACTTTGGCTACGTTGCTATAGTTCTACCGTTGAACTTCGATTTTGAGCAAATTACCTTTCTCGGGTGAATAACCAATGTAACATGAACATTTGTACTTGATGCAAAATTTCGCAGAGCTGTAATAGCTAAGTCCATTGCTGAGAATCGGTCTGCGAATCTAGGAAAAAAAGAAAGGTAAGGTTACTACTGGAAACCTGAACATTCAATGAAATGTTTCAATGACTAAGGAAATTATTGCTTGAATTTGCAGAAGGTTTGGACAAAGATTTGACTTTGGATTTTGACAAAATTTTTCTATAGATAGAAGGAGCAAAAGTGTTACGGATAACAATTTAAAAATAATAATAATAATAACAATAACAATAATAATTATTGCTTGAATTTACAGAAGGTTTGGACAAAGATTTGACTTTGGATTTTGACAAAATTTTTCTATAGATAGAAGGAGCAAAAGTGTTACGAATAACAATGTAAAAATAATAATAACAATAATTTATATTTATACAGGAAAAACTTGGTCAGCTTGCACAGAAGTTGCTATGATTCAAGGTCCTGTTAAAATTAAAAGTCTAAACGAATTAAAAAGATATCACATTACAAGTTCAAGTTTAAAAATCTACCGGATGTCCGAAAAAAGTCCTCCTGTTTAAAAAATCACAAAAAATTGATTATTAAACCTTTGATGAAATTTTCTTTTTGAGTTCCTTTGCCAAACCCAAAAATATTCATAGATGATAAATTGTTTGCTTTTGATACAGCAAGGTAGAAAAATCACACGTTGAAAATCTTATTTTGAGCTATAGTTTTTAAGGAAATTACTCAATCTTGCCTAAAATTTTCAGATTTTTCTGGTCATTGAAGTCTCCAATGATAGTGCCCATTTTTGTCTGTCATTTATGATGAAACAAGAAGCTTTACATGCTTGCACAAAGAAACTGATCTAGCAAATCATCAGTGCTTTTTTGCGGTATGATTCAAAACCAGGTAGCCCCAAAAAGAGCTAAATTTGATAATTTAAAACCAATTAAAAAGATCAGCTACATCTTGGAAAATGATTTGGTCCTTGATCTACTTGACAAAAAAGAAAATTGAAGGTCGGCCATGTAATCGAGTTTTAGTAATTTTTCAAACACGCGTACTTTTTTGGGACACCCGCTAGATAGTACAAAATTTGACAAAAATTTTAAAATTAAAATTGACAAAAAGCTAATCAGTTACACTTTTATTACGTATCCAAAGTTTTACTGCTACAGTTTAAACAGGGTGTTAATGTCAGGTTTCTTGCCCCCCAGGGGGGTCACTTGAACTTTTTATATACGGGGGGGTCCATCCGCAGTTTCCCAAATTCACCTAAAAGTATCAAATAAAATTTCACAGACCCAAAAATATCAACTAAAAATTTTTGATGAGACCCAAAAGTATCAAAAATACAAAATCTTGCTTAGTTTAAACAGCATCTATTTCATGACACTAGGTCTTGGGAGACAGATACACTATAGCATGCAGATCCACTGTGCATTCTTCTGTGTAGCAACTGATGGAAAATATTTACTCAAAGTACGTGCTGAAGAGGTGGCAAACTAATAAATAAACTACAAGAATCATGTCACAAAGCCCACTTTGTGACTCCAAGATTGAACCAATAATTGACAGAAACCAAGGAAACCCATGGAGTAACCCATGGCTGCTCCATCATGGGTTACTCCTCACTAACATGGCTTACTACGTACAAGTCAAACTGACCTGAGCTACTGTTGGTATGAAAGGGATATCCAATTTTGGGGGACAGAATAATTTTTGTTGGCAAATTCTGCTATTTTGCTATGTTTTGTTACCTTGTTCCTCACTTCTTAGGATTTTTGGTCTTTCTTGGAGACAGAATTTTATTAACTGCTTATAGGCCAGGGTGCATTCCATGTACTTAGGCCCGAAGATCATCGGTGTAGACCTGACTTTTTGTCAGCGTAGCGGCGTCATTTTTTCAATAAAATCAGTTCTTGGCGTGACAGCATACGAAAATCTGCCTACCTTGGCGATAATGTGAAGTTTTCCTCGATCTTTTCTTATGTGAATTAGCAGTCTCTTTTGATATGATCAAATATATATGACGTGTATTCTCTCTGCCTGAAAATACCTGGCGTACGAAAGCTTAGGGCTCGGCGTGCCTTCGGCGTAGGTTTTACATGGAATGCACCCTGGCTTATAGGAGCCAAACTCAAAAAATTAACTTTACCGCCATTACTGAGCATTGCTTAAAGCACAAAACTTGGATTCCTCTTTGCATCTTGACAGTAATTCACACCCCCCCCCCCCAACTACTCACCCTTTAATCATCACAACTGCACCCAATGTTCCAGTGCTGCTCCCATATTTGGGGTGGGTGGTAGGAGAAACTCGAAACAGGGCCAAGTAGGAACGCCTTGTGTAGTAGGGGGCTAGGCCTTTTAGATCAACAAAAACTCCTCCAGTCCAAAGTCCCCAGAGCCATTCAATTGATCTCACAGTGCAATCTATTACTACCTATTCTAATATCATAGAATCATCAATCCACCAACTTTGGTGCTGCAGACAGAAGCTGGTTCTTTCTCTGGTTTCTCTGGTCGTATTTGTCTTCTAAATTTCTGTCTGCCTGCCATTATCGTTGTTGTTGTGAGTGCATCAGCCTCGATAGAATTTCACAGGAAAGCCTTCATTGAAATAATTGAAATTTATTTTATTTGGTTTAGAATTTTTGTTGACATGGTTAAATGTTTTTGAACAAATTCTTTTGTCGGTTTACTGGAAAATTGTTCCTTTTTAAGTCCCAATGCATTCAAAACATTTTCAATCAATTCTAAATATTTTCAAATTAATTTGAAAGTTCCATCAGTGGTTTCCCTGTGATAAAATTGTTAGAACGAAACGAAAACGAGACAGTGACATTGGCGGGAAAAAGTGAAATGTTGCCGAGTGTATGTCCCTTGTATGTGTTTTTTCTGTATGGATGGTCCCAAAAACCTCATTTTTACGGATGTTGAAAGAAATCCTAACTGTCTTTGATCTGGTTGAACCCAAAAGTATCAAAAATCCATATTTTTTAAATCAGCTACCCATAAGTATCAAAAAGATATAATTTTTAAATCAGGTACCCAAAAATATCAGATTACAAAGTAAAATCTTACCCATAATTATCGGATGGACCTCCCCGTATTTAAAAAGTTCAAGTGACCCCCCTGGGTCTTGCCCAAAGAAGAAAAGGAGGACAACTGACGTTTTTTCCAAATTTGTCTCTAATTTGGACAACTTCATTCATTTCCTGATGGGCTTATTGAAAATCTACTGCTCATCGAAGTGTCACAGATCCAAAAACTTTCGTATTGCATGTCTGAGGAGAATATCTTTATCAATCAACAGCTACTAGAGAAAGAGCAAAGATGAAGTTTGAACTTCCTTATTTTATCACATCGGCTATCAAAATATTCTTTCTGCTACTAGTGAAATATACCAACATTAACAAAAGCTCTGCAGGGCCAAGTGGATATGGAACAAATATCAAAATTTCATGAACCCGATCTGAGGCATTGGGTTGGGTTTGCATTAAGCAGTAGTAGTTATCACGTAGGTACGGTGATGAATCTATCAATGTCTTGCCACAATTGCTACAAAAACATAAATTCCTAATCTTTAAAACGGTTGGTGTAAAATTCAATGACGTATTTCGTTGAAATGAATGGCTTCAAAGAAACTTTAGCTATTTTGCTATGATCCTGCTGTTGGACTTTTCTGAAATCCTCAATATTTTCAGAATTTGAGTGTGTTTCTTCTTCTTCGAGAATTGAAGAAAACGTTTCAAAAAACTTAAAACCATCGTAATTTCTACACTGTTTGATGTAACATGAAATGATTTCCAAGAAATACTTAGTTTATGGATGCCTACGATGTACTTTTTTTAAAAACCGACCTTTTTAAAGATTTGAGCCCTATAATGGTGGTAACATGAAACATAGGAAAAGAAGAAGGAAGGAAAATTGATAGTTTCGAACTTTGGTGCTACAGGAAAATGCAAAAGATCAGTTGGACCGAAAGGAAAAGTAACGATGAAGTGCTGAGGTCAGTGGGCACAAAGAAAGAGTTAATGAACGGAATCAAAGAACAACAAATGAGGTTTTTCTGACATATAGTTAGAGAAGGAAACATAGAAGAATTGATCACAACAGGAAGAATTGAAGGCACTAGGGACAGAGGGAGACAAAGGATAAAACAGCTTGACAACATCATCAGAGGTTGGTTACAACCAGACTAGACAGGAGCTGCGAAGTGATTCACAGTTGCCGAGATAGAGAGCAATGAAGGTCCATGATCAATTCACCCACGCCATACGGCATGGCACCTGAAGAAAAAATGGTGGTAACGGCAGATTTTGCATGTAAATTGAAGCTTGTACATTGATAATGCAAGCTTTTGAATCACATCAAATCATAATCCCCGATTACATGAAGCAAAATGTTTGAGAGCATTGGATAGAGTATTGGCACCAAGAAAGGAATGCAGAAGAATTTATGAATGTTTACACAAATTGGATCAAGTTATCAACAAATTTTAAGAGGCATTCAACAATTTTCCGTCAATCATTGCGTGCTCACGAATCGATAAACCCTCAGGAGGGGTTCTGACGTCATTCAAAAGGACAAATTGACAAACGAGCATTGGCGTCGTGCTTAGAGCCTGGAGCCTGTTCACAGGCAAGTCGTGTCAGGGCTCGCCCCAAAATACTTGGGCAAGATGTAAAAACCGGACCATAAGACCCATTTGACCCATGTGAACTTTCTGAAGGCAAAGGGGGTTATTAAAGGGACTCCGTCGTCAAAATGCAAACAAAATGATGATTTTTCAGTTCTTCGAAAGGTGATATCGCACAGGATTTTCGCATTTTTTTCAAAATGCAAGTTGCTGTTTGGGCATTAATCCTTGTACTTCACTAAGGAACAAACCAAACATTCATATCTTCTACGATTGCTCGGATATAGGTGGATTTTTAACGGTCACTTTTTGGTGGCTTGGGTGAAGCCACCAAAAAAACTGCAGAGAACAATGGATGAACAATGGATAATCGGCGACACGTGCGAGTTTACGGATTTGTTTACTGTTTCACGACGGAGCCCCTTTAAAGGGGGCTCCGTCTCCAAATTTTTGTCGGAACTGTGATTTCGCAGTTTTTCAAAAGGCACTATCACACAGACTTCTCGTCTTTTTTCAAAATTAAAGCTTCTTTTAGAGGATAAACCTTTTTACTTCAGAGTAGAACGAGCCAAATATTCATATCTCTTATATATAAACTTCTTTTCAATCATAGAACAAAAGTTGTGATTTAATCGCATTGATTTAAACCAAAGAAATTCCCGAGGATAATGGAAGGATTAAGAAGCTTTTGGTCTCCACTGCTAATGACTTTAGCACTATTATGCGATAACAAAGGACCGTCAGCAGTTTGTCAGCAAAATTCAGGATAGCGTTAACGCTCAGCTATTTATATGGACTCAATGTCTTTAATAATTGGTGGCTTGGGTGAATGCATAAAAACTGCAGAAAAAACACGGACATGCGTCTAAAACAATAGTGTTCACAGATTTGATCACAATTCAGCGACGGAGCCCCTTTGATGCAATGGATGACTTTAATCATCTGTATCTAAGGGTCATATAGGGATCAAGGGTCGTTTGGGGTCACACAGTCACCAGAGTCAAGGGTCATGGGATTCAGATTCCATAACATGCCTGAATGGCGTCGTGCTAAGGTTGGCTCCAAACATATTTGACTTACTTGGCAGCTGGTGTTGACATCATGAACTGTAGATTGTCAATGATCACGTGTTCAATGTCGTAGACATATGCTGCATGTGCCATTGTCTGAAATACGAAACATATGCAAGTTCACGCCTTACTACAGATGTTACGGGTAAGGCATCAGCATTAACAAGTGCAATATTCATGCGAATAATTGAAAACGAGGCCGGACGAGGGGATGCTCCTTCGCATTTCCGAAGAATCAATGACGAAAACGGAAATAGACTTGGAGTAAGTCTAATAAGACTTGCCCCATGTCAATCTTTTCAGAGCATAGGTTCCAAATCTTCAAAAAGATTGGTGTAAAATTCAGTGCCTTATTCCTTTGAACTGAATGACTTCATATAAACTTTAGCTATTTCTCTATAATTCTACCGTTGGACTTTTCTGAAACCTTCAATATTTTCAGAACTAAACTGTTTTTCTTCTCTTTCAAGAATTAAAGAAAAATTTTCAAAAAATCTTAAAATCATCATAATTTCTAGACTGTCAGACGCAGCATGTAATAATTTTGACGAGAACTATACTTTATGGATGCCTACAGTATGGCATCAAACGAAAGTTTGTCACTTTTCTGGTTTATGATTTAGAAATTTGATGACGTCATATCCTCAAATATGCTGCAATATGAAATACGCTGTAATTTCCAAAAATACTCCAAATTTCAGAAAAGCCCAACGATAGAATTATAGATAGGTAGCTAAAGTTGCTTTTAAGCCAGTCAGTTAGAAGAAATAGGTCATAGGATTTTACACCCACCTTTTAACGCTGATTTAAAGACTTGAAACCTATGCTTCTTTTCAGTCCGTCTTACCATTTCCTTTTCCCTCCGTGTCTTTACGGATGTTGGAATGGCGGATCAAGGAACTACCGAAAAGGGAACGGTAAGATGGACTGAACAGATGGACTTCGGGCAACTTTAATCCAAGTGTAACGAGGTATGATAGCTACGTTTGTCAGCGTCAAAGGGCGTTTAGCACGGGGATGGCTCTGTGGTAGCACGCTTGACTGTAGCCTGAGTGCAGATAATCTGAATGTTGGTGGCTCGACTCCCCGCCCTGTCGAACCTCCTACGTAGAGCGAGGACAGTCGCCATCTCTCTGTAGTGCCAGGCTAAAGGAATCAGGAGGTGTGGTCACATCACATCGAGGGGAGGGACCAGGATACTGCTTCGATAAAACTAGCTTCTCAGTGTTCGAGAACTACCTTCGGATGATAGAAAGAAATATAGAAAAAAGGGCGTTTCAAACGGTGCTAGTGAAGAAGAGGAGAATTTAGCGTCGAACTTAGCGTCAGATGACACACCGTTTCAACCAGAAAAGTTTATCAAAGAATGCTCTTTCTATTCCAATAAGAATCTGAAAGCATCATGAATGAAATTTACCAATAATAGCCAAGAAAATATGTCAACGTTGTATTCTGAAAACCACACACTTCCCTTTCATCTTGTATCTGTAGAATATTGTAAGTAGGTCAAGGGGCACATGGAAATGTTCCTGTTTTCTTGTATTGTGAATTGTGTTCTATTTGCTTTCATACGAAACGAATATTCCTCTTTTGGTTTCCCATCGTAACCGCATTGTTGTTCACAGCTCTTAATGTTCAGGGGTCAAACTCCAAGGCACTCCCTTCTAAACGGAATCAAAACTGACCAAGGCCAGGCCGTAAAAATAGGGTTTTGTATTTTAAACTCTTTGAACATGCTGTTTCATTGTGTATGTGAAGAAACAATGGGTGTGCTTATGGGGCGCCATTCTCGTCAAAATTGCTTTTCGATTTCCTTGGTCTATGAATTAATTTATGTGGTCTATGAATTAATTTATATGGTGTATGAATTAATTTATATGGTGTATGAATTAATTTATATGGTCTATAAATTAATTTATATGGTCTATGAATTAATTTATATGGTCATTGAATTAATTTATATGGTCATTAGATGAATTAATTTATATGGTCATTGAATTAATTTATATGGTCATTAGATTAATTTATATGGTCATTAAATTCATATGGTCTTTGAATTAACTTTTGTGGTCTTTCATTTTGCATGGCTATTTACTCAATTTGCCGTCATTTGCCTTGGTTAATTTTTTAGGTCATGTGTATTGTTTTTTTGCGAAGTTGTCAACATCCAAGGAAGGGAAAGGTGCATGACCAAAAACGTACGGTCCGTAAATCTGTCAACTTCCCACATTCAAAGAGTAAACTGATGGGGGGGGGTATGAAAGTCTGGAAAATGTTCATGGTACTTTATGGATCATTTTCCCTTTAATTTCTCACATTTCCCAACTCCAACGCATATTTTCTTCATAAACTTAGCATCAGATCATAAAAAATTAAGAAACCTGAGTAATATTACCTTAAAGAGACTTATTTCGTTCGAAGCTACTCATTTTTGCATGAGATACTTGGCTTTGAAATTTGTATCACCAATTCTTGTAGCAAAAGCAATCAAGAAGATCTACCTAGCAATTTTCAGTGGGGGATCTCCTTTTGTAGAACATTTTGTAGCCTGCGTTATGAGGAAGCCCCTCTCTATCTATGCGTTGATCAAGTGGTAATGAATAACATACCCTGGGTAACAGAGCCTTGAAAATGTAGGAAAGGAATTGTTTTTCAATTTTTCATTTTTGTTTGCTCTGGTACCCACATGGCCCGGGGGGGGGGGGTACTTGACCAGGTTTTGGTCGGGGACGAGCTATGGAAGCTTCAAAAACATACCCGTTCCTTATAGCAATTTTCCGAAAAAGTATACCCGACCTTGTACCAATTTTCCGAAAAATATACCCCCTGATGCCAATTTTCCGAAAAGTATAACCCCTGATACCAATTTTCCGAAAAAGTGTGAAAATCTATACACTTCCTGATGGCACGTCCCGGTACCCAAAATATCCCCCCCCCCCCCCGGGCCACAGGGTATGAGTAATAAAGCAAAGCATGAAAGCAGAAATACACTAATTTGTTTTCATGAGAAACTACATTTAAGAAACTGCAGTAGCTTCTCGCAGAAAATTAAGAAACTCTACCAGAAGCGATCAGATGCCAATTAGCCTGTGTCCCAGACCACTTGAGAAGGAAAGTTTCCTTTCCAAGTTTCCTTTCCTTTCTAAGTGGTCTGGAATAATAACAATTCAAAGTTACGAAACTTTTCCATTTTTAGCTATGGTTTGTGATGCGTTTTTAATCAGAAAAGTGCAATTTTTGCAATTGACTTGGCTCTTTATTGTATTCTTGGTTCAAAAAGCAGACCTCGAATTTAAGAAACTCTGCAAGAAACTTTTAGTAAAAGAATTGAGCCCAAACCGTAGTAAAAAATTTGTAGTAAAATTCAGAGCAAAGTATTTTATGAAAAATTGTAGCCTTAAAACGAAACAAGGCTCTTTAGAGTAATATTACTCGAGTCAAGTGATATGACAAATGAGTCTCTAGTTTTGTACGTAGAAGATAGGGGCCGAGACCTACGAGAAATTAAGGGGGAATCTTTAAAGTACACATTTAAATGTTCATACTTTCATGCCCCCTCCCCCATCAGTTTACTCTTTGAATGTGGGAAGTTGACAGATTTACGGACCGTACGCTTTTGGTCATGCACCTTTGGTCATGCACCTTTCCCTTCCTTGGATGTTGACAACTTCGCAAAAAAACAATACAAATGACCTAAAAAATTAACCAAGGCAAATGACGGCAAATTGAGTAAATAGCCATGCAAAATGAAAGACCACAAAAGTTAATTCAAAGACCATATGAATTTAATGACCATATAAATTAATCTAATGGCCATATAAATTAATTCAATGACCATATAAATTAATTCATCTAATGACCATATAAATTAATTCATAGACCATATAAATTAATTCATAGACCATATAAATTAATTCATCTAATGACCATATAAATTAATTCAATGACCATATAAATTAATTCATAGACCATAGAAATTAATTTATAGACCATATAAATTAATTCATACACCATATGAATTAATTCATACACCATATAAATTAATTCATAGACCACATAAATTAATTCATAGACCAAGGAAATCGAAAAGCAATTTTGACGGGAATGGCGCCCCATATGTGCTGGCGTTGGTGTGTTGGTGTGTTATTACCTACAACATACTTCCTATTTGGGTCTTCTAAATTCACATTTGAAGCGTCGCGCGAGAGTAAGCGCACAAAGGATGAGTGTTAACCAAACAACTTTAACACTCTGCTTGCAGCTCATCCTTCAAAAAATTTGTAACTCAATTTGGCTGAAAACATCGAGGAAAGTTACACAACTGAATTCTCAAAAAAGAAAATCTCCAATTCGGAAAATCTTCACTACTGGCAGTGCGCTATTTTGCTAAGACGTCCATAACTCCATAACTCCATAACTGAATGTATTATGGCGCAGTAGTGCAATCCGCTGACAATGCGGCTAGAACAGTCAGGCGGACAGCGTTCGATCCCAGGCAGAGTCCCACCACTTGAACATCATGACAAGGGGTCGCGGGCGGACTCGAAGAGATGTTCTCTACTTTTGCGATCCTTGCGCTCGGCGCTAAAAACCGCAATTTCACCTTAACATTGTTACCCAGTTTGGCCGATATTATTCCAAAGAAATTTTATAACAACTAAAAATCATAAATGTGAAAATTGAATTTTGAAATTCTCTCAGTCTCACTTTCAGACCAACCGAGGCGCAGAAAGAAATGTTATGAGATGATTTCAACAGCCAATAAATATTAATGAAAACACAGACAAAAATCTGGGATGTTCTTTTAACCGGACCCTACGACCCTACGACCCCGGACCATACGACCCTACGACCCTACGACCCTACGACTCAAATTTTATTATTTTTATCATTATTTATGAATCGTTTTATTTTCATTTATATTTGATCATTTAGCATACATTTTGCTGTCATTTAGATTTATCAAGCCAGGGTGTAGGCTGTTTGTGCGTGCAGTTTTGAAAACGTAGACATTTTACCATCAGTGACCTTTGACACGCGAACAATTTGACTGGTTTCCAGTTAGTGAAATTCAGGCTAAGAATCTATTGACAACGAGAGAAAATGTTGCTCTGAAACTGAATATATTGTGTAAAATTCAGCGGCTTGGAAAATTCCACAACTTTTATTTATTTATTTATATCTTTTATAAATCTTACATAAAGGTAAAAACCTACTAACAAAGTTTAAGAAGAATAACAAAACTAAACGAGCATAATAGAAACTAATGAATTACTGTTAAAGGTAACTAATTTACAAAGGGGGTGCAACAATTAGCTTCAGCAACAATTAGACCAACATCGGACATCAGACCACATCTCCAAAGTGAAAAGCCTGTACTTCCTGTGCTGTGAGTAGGCTATTTTGGTACACATATCCGTTTTTATTGTATCGCTTAAATTTAAAGTTATGGTAAAATGTCTACGTTTTCAAGACTGCACTCACAAACAGCCCACAACCTGGCTTGATAAATCTAAATGACAGCAAAATGTATGCTAAATATAAATGAAAATAAAACAATTTATAAATAATTTATGAATAATGATAAAAAATAATAAAATTTGAGTCGTAGGGTTGTAGGGTCGTATGGTCGTAGGGTCGTAGGGTCGTAGGGTCGTATGGTCCGGGGTCGTATGGTCCGGGGTCGTAGGGTCGTAGGGTCCGGTTAAAAGAACATCCCCAAAAATCTGGGGTCTCTCTGAACTTCTGGAGACACTTGCGTCGCCATTTTTGACACGCACGTTAAAGCCTAATCCCAAGAGACTTCAACAAGATGTAACTGTTTCTTATGGCACAGAAGAGTTCAAAGTCAAAAAATTGTTGAACAGACGCGGATACTTCTGAGAAACCGCTTATAAAGAAACTCAACTCCCAGATCACCAAAAGTACGAAACTCCAGTACTGGGGAAATATAACTTAACAATCTATTTATTTTGATAAAGGATATCGTTAACATATTCTTAGTTTGTTAGAAGACTCTCACTTTAAGAATTTCTCAAAACAGACTGGTATTGAAAAGCACTGCCCTTACATTTGGGTGTAAAATCGTGCCCTTACATACGTGGTGCCCTTATCTCCCCACGTCCGTAAGGTATTCATTGCCATTTTTGCTGTTTAAAAATCTTTTTAGCAGCCTTGAACGACCAATGTTTGTCAACGTCTCAAAAGAAAATACTGTTGACAGATGGTTCAAGAGGCTACCTGTTTCTGGAGTTTTTCTTGGCTCCTGTGAATAAATCCTTGAGAACCTCTTATAAAAAATATCACAACGCCTGAAATATGCAAGATTAGCGGTTAATAATCTTGCAGTTGTCCTCTTGTAAGTATGGTCTGCATGGGTAAAATGTGTGAGCTTGGGGTGAATAAATGAGCTTGGGGAAAATATGAATATTTTCACAAAAATCATGAATTACAAATTTCCTACAGCTACTGTTTGAGCTACTATTGTCAACGCTACACATATTGATTTGGCAGTTTATGATCTACCGTTTTCTCGTAATCAAACAAACACTACTCATGTTACTCAAGCCTACCCATTTAGCTCTACAAAGTCTCCTTTCTAATAAGCTCCTCCCTTCCAAGCCAAACTCTTAAGTAAGCCACCCCTTTTTAGTAAGCTCCCCTTCCAGCATCCAGCTTCCAGCAACCTCATTCTGAGCGATACCCTTTAAGCAATATCGTTAATCTTGCCTGTAAGAGCGATCATGTTGAAGCTTTCATTGTCCTTCAAGTCTACAATAGTACTTTGCGTTTCATTCTGACATTTATGACCAAACTAGAAGCTTAATATACAAAAACATTGCTCAGGAAATCGTCAGTGTTTTTTGCACCATGCTTCAAAACCAAGCAGCACTAAAAAGGGCTAAATTTACTGATTTAAGCAAATCAAAAGATCAGCTATATCTTGAAAAATAATTTGGCCTTTGATCTACTTGCCAAGAAAAGAAATTCGAAGATCGGCCTTTTAATAAAACTTTGCAGACTTTTCAAACGGGAGCACTTTTCTTTCGGACACCCGGTAGAAACTTTACGGTAAACAATACTTTCGTCGGAAGATTTTATCAAGTCTGTTGTCTTCTTGACCACGCAGCCTGTACAGACATATCTTGTCTAAATCCATATTGCTGGACATATTACGGCAATGGTTACATTATCGGACCTTTTTTCAATCCAAATGCTTTGCATCAAAAATATTTTGCCGACATTTCTAACAACTATAAAGAGATTCCTTCCTTCACTGATTCAAAACACAATCATTATCATCATCATCATCATCATCATCATCATCATCATCATCATCATCATCATCATCATCATCATCATCATCATCATCATCATCATCATCATCATCATCATCATCATCATCATCATCATCATCATCATCATCATCATTATCATCTTTCTTTATATATAGTCAATTAAAATATACAAACTTAAAAAGTACATCTACTGTGCCTATCATGGCGGGAATAGACACTAGGGCATCGGAGTTCCCACCATTAAAGGCACTCACTTACAATTCAAAAATTACAATACATTAGAAAGAAAATAAACATAGAAAGAAAACTAAAAGAAAAGGAATAATGTCTGTCTCACATATGATGTCGGGCAATGACGTCAACAATTTAGAATTTGGAGAGATCATAATCATCATCATCATCATCATCATCATCATCAACAAACAACAAAATATAACACAGGCATATACAATTGACCAGATACTCTTTCATTCAAACAGGGAAAATCAAAATGATATTTTGCATTTGAATGAAAAACAAAATTTGAGAGTAAAACGGAGCAATGATGGTCTGTCTCAAATTATATATACATAGTGTACCGTTGAAGAGGGCCTAACCACTCGACGAAAACAGGCATCAATTTGGTCTTTTGCGCTTTTTATTCTCTATCTCAGTGCTGACTAGTTTTGCCCACCAGGGCCCCCAGGGCATCTTCAGAGCAATCCTGCTTCAAATTAGATGTCAGGTGAAAATGCCCACGAATAACAACAACTGAAGGGTTTTGCATAAATTAAGTAATTTAAGTTGCGCTATAGCAAATCTCACGTAATCTCATCTAATTTGAGAAATATTTTAGCTTCGGAACCAGTTTCATAGGTAACCCAGTTTTTTCACGGTAAAGCAGCTTCAGCAGAGACCATCACAAAGATCGCTAAAATGATAGTTTCTTATTACAGAAAATGTTTACGGGAAACTCTACTTGACTTCTATAGCTGGTAAACAATAAAATCATAGCTTGTGGGACTGCATCCAGTACGGATATACATTTTCACAGTTTTCTGCCTCATGTAACACCAGTACATTATAACAGACACAAGACAGGTATAACCCCATAACACAATGGTAAGATATTCAATGGTAAGATATTCGTATGTTCCAACACATTCGAGTAAATTTCAGTTTTCCCTGCCTTATGTGACATCAGTTAAGTCGTTTATTGATGTGAGTTGTAGGGAAAAAATCTGTAAAACATGGAGTGATGGAATGGAATGGAATGGTCGACATGGAATAGCCAAACTATTGGTCGGTTTTGAAAAAAAATTACACCAGTGTTCCTCTCGACACGTATTTTCTTGAAAATATGCTGGAATTCCTTCAGATTTCAACTGAAACAAAATTGAATCATAAGAAACTTTAGACAACAGCAAATTGAGTTATTGCTGCCCTCATGCACTCACTCGCTATTGTTTAAAAACAATGCCCAGTTGTTCATCTTTTGCACAGTTTGTGGTATTGTTTATATTTCATTTCGCGTTGTGCAACTGTGAACTGATTTTTCAAAAGCTATGCTTCTTGCTTCACCACGTTGTGACTTTCGTCGAAGAATCCAAAGTTTTAAGCTGCTAGCATATTTTGCCTGTGCAGCAGGCTTCACCATGGTGGGTGTTACATACACGATTGTCATTTAGAGCATGAACACTGCCTTCAAAATGCTATGAAAATGGATAACTTTAACGCAGATTGTACCACAGATTGTTTTATCTTACTGGTTACGTTGGACGCCCTGTTTAAAAAACAGAATGATTCTGAAAAATAGTGCAAATTTGATAGACTCCAAGATTTTTTGAGCTAGCCTGTGTTCTAGACTCCAGAAAAATAAATTATATTTGCGTAATGGTCTGGAACACAGGCTATTTTGAGCCCCAAGTGCTTATTACTCAATCTTGGAGACTCCAGAGGGGGCTTTAAGGGAGAGGGTGCTTGTCAGCTAGAGAGGGGGTTTATTCTCAAATGAAAAGGATATAAATTAAAGCATCTTAACTCTTTTATCCCCAATTTTGAGGAATGACATACAATATTACCGAGTCAAATGAACAAATTCGACATATTTATCAAAGCAGTATCAAAATTAACCTGCACACTTTTTTAGCTAAATAAACTGAAATTTGACATCCTGTTTAATACAAATGAAGGAGGATGGAAAGTGGGGCTTCTTTAGAACATTTAGCTTAGAAGGGAGGGGCATCTTTGTCATGTTTGGACTTCCCAAAAATAAGAAATTGTAAGAAAAGTACGTCTAAACAGAAGTTTTAATTTCCATTCTGGAATGATTTATTTTTGTTCGAAGAGCTCTTAAATCACTTTGTAATAAGATTTCAAACTAGTAATAAAGTGATTTGCGCTCAAGAGAATTTAAAAATGGTTAAAACATATTTTGAGTCACCGGAGAAAAACCTTTGACAAAAATAACAGGAAATTCTGATATCCGATATGGCGAGCCACTTGAACCACTTTTATTATAAAAATGAGTATTATTGTTGAGAATTTCTTCCGGAATCAGACCAGCTGTGAATCATAATGTTCTGAAATCTCTGCACATGGGGATGGCGTGGCAAGTGCCTGGAAAATCAACACATCGATGGTGCCAGCCTTTAGTAAATTTTAGTGATTCCTTGCCATAAAAACTTGAAAACTCAAAATCTAATTGTTTGAACCTCTTGGGGGGACTTTCAAGCAAATATTTCGAACTGTCAAAGAAGCTCACCTCCCATAGCCAAAGCTCTGAAGGTACAGATCAGTGACCGAACATTTCTACCACATACAACTTTGTTACTTTTGTAGATTTCTTTCACATGATTGTTGATGTGAATTTGGTGATTTTTCTGACAGTACCAACAGGGGATGTTTGGGGGTCCCAAAACCGTAAAACCGCTCAAAATTTAAAATGCAAAACATTTTGCGATATTTTACATCAAACCGAAACATAGCGTACAAGATTACAAAATATGGTGAAACCCCGTGACCGTAAAACCCAAACATTCCCTCTATCAAGTAGCAAGCCCGGACTGGCTTCGTCATCTGAAATTCTGCAAGACAGTTTTCTGGGAGCACACACGATGTATGTAAAGCAAAGCCCACCATGGTGAAGCCTGCTGCACAGACAAAATTACCATTAGTGCCTAAAAATTCTGAAAATAAAATGGTACCCGATAAGACATATGCCAGCAGCATAAAACATGGATTCTCCGACGAAAGTCACATTCGTATATTCATTGTTTTCAAACAATAATAACTCATTTTATGATAAAAAAGATCTTGGCGCCATTACAGGATAAGGATTAAAACTGTCATTGATCCCTGGAGTTGAAATCTGAAGGAATTCCAGCATATTTTCAAGAACACATTGGTGTAATTTTTTTTCAAAACCGACCAATAGTTTGGCTATCAATTTGACTTAACTGGTGATATTTAAGGGAATTTCAAAGAATGTAATTTTTTTCACCTTTCAAAGCTTTCAAAGCTCACACCAACACAGCACAATTCCCCACCGTTCACGTTACACTTTGCAGTGGTTTTCTAGCCTGTGTTCCAGACCATTTGAGAAGGCAAGTTTCCTTTCCAAGTGGTCTGGAATACAGGCTATGGTTTTCCTTCAAGCCTGGGTGTGGTTCTCTGCCTTTCCCTCCAATAGGTCTAACTCTGGTGGGTCTTACTCGGAAATAGATTTCATAAATTGAGAGTTCTACTTCCAAAAAGGTCAGATGTTTTACAGCATTGGTGGTAGCTCCTAATAATATTTTGGTGGGTATCATACTCTCCATGGGGATAAGCTAGAAGTTTCTTAGACAGTTCCACTTCTGAATAGCTGATCTTCTGAATTTAAAAGTAGACACTGGGAACCTCTGAAAACACTCGATGATTTCACCATGCATAAGAGAGTAAACCATTAATACATCGGTAGAAACATTTATGAAGAACTATCAAAGTTGATCCTAAAGTGATAAATATCGCTCTGGTCCCTCGATAAATGATTAAATAAGATTCGAAACCATCTTTAAAAGGGGGTGCTCTCTCCTCGATTAGTTTATCGATTGAGAGAGCTCCTCCTACAGAAATTCCCCTGCATGCAACATGTTATGTAATTGTTATATATTGCATGCTATTATAAGTATGTTTATGAAATTCGAAGTCATTGGATGTAATTAGAGTTTTTAGTAAGATATTGTAGGTAGAGGAATTTTAAAATATATGAACTAAACTGAATTGAGCTGAACTGAACTGAACCGAACTGAACTGAACTGAATTGAACTGAAACGTTTTCAGCTCTAGAAAAGCCAATTCATAACAACATTCAAAGAAAGTAAGACTGACATTCTGAATTAAATGTTGATCTCGGAAGTCTCTGATAAAGCTCAACAATTTCACGATACATATCAGAAAGAAAATTGTTGACACATTTCTGGAAAAGATTGTCAGATGTAGAAAACCCAATTCTGGAAAATTCCTCAACAAAATTCAGCAAAAACATGACTGACATATCTAATGCAACGTTGACGTCGGGAAGCTATGAAAACACTCAATAATTTCACAATGCATATTAGAAAGAAACCCTCTGACGCTTAAAAGACATTTTGCACACATGTTATACCCCTGATAATCATAATCATAATAATGATAATGAGCGACGTGACGTAACGTGGGAATGGTAGGGAAATCTGGGTTGGATTTCCCAAAGTTTGTGACAATCTTTCTGTCACAAACAGTCATAGCCGACGTATTAACGCGTGTCACATGTCACATGTTTTCAACGGTAATTTAAACGGTGTAAATATCATTGCGAGACAAAATTCTAACGGAAAATTGCTTGGTATGCTAATATTGGTGAATATTAATGAATGCATGAATGTAAGGCTGGCGTTATTCTGGCATTTTTTTACATCCAACGATTTTGTGAAATTACAGTAAAAACCAGCGTGCAAAAACCTAGTGGATCAAGAACCTGCAGGCTGAAATTTTACAATTAGATCTCCATTGTATAAGAACCTATTCAGGCTTAAATTTGAATATGTTCTTATTTGTCGAGACCATGGGGTATTATACACAACAGAAGTTTGTGGAAGATTCGTAAATTTTTATATTATCTGATGAGAAGCTTATGAAGGCTTTTATTTGGATTACATAAACATTTCTGAGTCTTCCAAAAATTCTGTTGTGAGTGATACCTGATAAACTCAAGTGATGTGAACTGACAGTAAATTTTATAGATCTCAAGTTTAAATCTGAAGAAAAGAAATTCCCCAAAGCTTTGAATAAAATAAGAACCAATTTAAGAACCTGAACAGCCTCATTTCCCACTAAATTCCCAAAACATAAGAACCTAGTTAGACTGACTTGCAAAATTGTAGGTTCTTATACACGGGTTTTTACTGTATTCTTCTGATCGATGTGAAACAGTCACCTTGATTTGAGTCTTAAAAACTTAGCAGGTCAGTGGTGGTTGTTGATGTTAACAACAACCGAACAACCGTTTCTATTGAAGGTGTTGTGGTGCAGTGGTTTAATCCTCTGACTTTGCAGCCAGAACAGTCAGGCGGACAGGGCTCGATACCCGGTAGAGCTCCACCACTTGAGCGTCATGACAAGGGGTCGCGGACTCGATTAGGCCTATTCTACTTCTGTGATGCCAGCGCTTGGCGCTAAAAACCGCAACTTCACCTTCACCGTAAAAGCTCTATTAAGCCCCCCTCTCTATAAAGCCCCCCTCTCTAATAAGCCCCTCCCTTATGGATTTTCAATTTATTGAGCTAAGTAAAGTTTGCATGTTAATTTTGATAGGAAAAGACAAAACTGTGTCGAATGTATGTATCTGACTCGTAAAATTTTATGTTGAATCCGCAAAATATGTAAAAGAAACAAAAAGCTATCATATCTATCATATCATATCATCTGTCCTTTTTTGGTCATATATGTAGAAAAGAGAAACTAGAATATTTGGTCAGTACAGGGAAGTTTGAAAGGAAAAGAGCACGGGGCAGGCAAAGACAAGGTTATGTTGCTAGCATGAAAAGAAGAATGGAACAATCTTGGACAGAGAACAAAATCATACAAAGTACAAAGGACAGAGATATTTGGACTACCATGATCGTCAACGTCGGTGGACATGACACTTAGATAGATAGATAGATAGATCATCTGAAAATCGAACTCGGCCTTAACCGAAACTATTGGTGACAATGGTTCTTTACCATCAATTATCCTCCAGTAGTCTAATATTTAGTCAAGTTTTCTTACAGCAAAAATCTAGTGCAAAATCTAGCCGTAGCTTTGGTCGTTAGGTGCGAAAAACAAAACAAAAAGGTAACATGACAGGAAAGAAAACTTGGAGTTTAAACTCTTGACTCACTCTGCAAGGATGCGCGTTTCGAGCGGCCAAAACTTAAGATGATACAGATAATCATGAATCATAAGAAAGATAGCAGATTTGTTTACAGATTTGTTTACTAACCTCAAGGACAGTGTTTACGCTATGAGCACCAAAATAAGACATGAAATATAATGGCAATGAGTCAAATTTATCTGCCCAGAAGTTGTATTGGCCAATCGATGTTTCTAGGTTCAATCTTCAAAGAAATAGAGAGATAGTATTTGAATTTGATGTGCAAAAGGAAGACAAGAAAATATCATTTGAGGATGGCAGCGAAAATCTGATTCTGTGTGGCAATGAAAGGTTACGGCTTGACGTTCATAAAGGACTTATAGAGGCTACTCTAAAATTTATTCAAGCAACTAAGCGATTTCTATTCCTGCTGCAACCCTCCAATACATGGGCACATTCTCCTTTGTAAATGTAACTTTAATTTGTATAAGTTAATTCCTTCCTTAATGTTTATATTTATAATCTTATCGAGATTGAAAAACAGCTGTGCACCAAATCACATATATTTGATTTTCTTGTTATGCATAATATTCTGTCTGTACACTTTTATGTCCTAAAGACTCGTGCAAACAATATCATCCCAGCTGTATCTTGCGTCACCTTATTCCACAAGAGTCTTCCCTCTTTTAAAACTATTCCAACGCTACATTACAGGCACTATTTTTTCAACTTGAAAGCTTTCTTGACCAATTCGACTGTACGAAAATGTCATGGTTGCAAAATGCCTGAAATAGGACCTAAAACATTTTAACTAGAATTTGAATCATTTAATAGGGAAAAATTCTCTTGGTGCTATGAATTTTTGAAAGCGTGACCTTTTTCTGGCTCGGCTGGCATATGAATATATGAAGTCACTTGATAAACTGGAAGTATTAACGATTTACAGCATCAGTATGTGCCTATATGAAGGTGACACATGCAAGGATAAATACCCTGAATATTGACACATCATTGCTTTTACCAATCGAACATTCTTGATCTCGAAGCTTCCCCACAAAGTATTCACCTGAAAAAGATCAATATAAGGATCTATAAACTTGTAAGAAGATGGAGGCAAAGAAACAAGACTTTAAATCAGCACACTAAGACCTTTCGAACTTACGTTCACTTCAGAGTGTGACAAATATTTTTGTTAGTCACACTCTGAAGAGAACATAAACATGTTAGTCACACTCTGAAGAGAACATAAGTTCGAAAAGCCTTAGCGTGCTGATTTAAAGTCTCGTTTCTTTGCCTCCATCTTCTTACAAATGTTTGGTATTTCACCTACCAAATATAAGAATCTATAAATTCATATCTAAGTTAAATGACACAAAATACCAATCAGAGGTTCAACATTTTCCGTTAAAGTTCTGGTCTTCAAGACTTGGCTATAAATTTTTGTTTTCGTTAGCAAAGCTCATGGACATGTAAGGAAAATATTTTCTCTGAGAGGAGGCATTGACTTGGAATCAGGCATTCAAAGCGAACGGTTCCCAAAACGCCAGGCCTAAAATTATTGAGGTCTATACTGATATGATTGCGCACGAGAATAGGTTGCATGCAAATCCGACTTTGCATGTTGCATGAAAGTTCAATTCAGTTAGGTTCAATTCAGTTCAATTCAATTCAATTCAATTCAGAAAGATGATCAAGATGGCAGTAAACAAGATGCAATGGAGCCAAAAATACAGCAGGGCTCAAATCTTTCAAATTTTAAAAAGTTGGGTGTACAATTCTATTCCATTTTTCTTTGAATTGAATGGCTTGAAAGGAACTTATAGTACTTTGCTGTAAATCTGCCGTGGACATTTTTTGATATCTTTATTTTTGTCAAAGTGGTGGCAATTTAGTGATTTTTGACGAAATTGATGAAAAATGTTGAAAACATTTAAATCATCGTAAATCCTAAACCAATAGAGGAAAAATGATATAATCTTCAAGAAAACAATAGTTTATGAAGGTCTACAATATGGTGGCAAGCAGAAGTCTGTAGCTTTTCTGGCTTAGGATTTAGAAATGTGATGACGTCATAGCCTCAAACATAATAAATGCCACCATTTTGAAACTAATCAAGATATCAATAAATTTCCACGGCAGATTTACAGAAAAAACCCTAAGTTCCTTCCAAGCCATTTAAATGAAAGAAAACAGTACAGAATTTTACATTGACCTTTTTAAAGATTTGAGCCCTATATTGTGGAAGCGATTATCAAGAAGGCAGTGAACAAGATGCAATAGAGCCAAAAACACCAGCCATTAAGGAAGCTTTATTCAAATATTCTACCACCCAAGAGAACAACATACCAAGCGTCCTTTAGGCACGTAAGGCTATCCTCGATAGTTTCTGCACTACTCAGCAACTCTTGCTACATGGCTAGGCCGATGTAAACAATAAAGAGCGGGAAAATACTTGAAATTGAATCACGCGACCCAGCCGTATGCGCATTTAAATCATTCAATGTGTAAGTTGACACAGCGCAATTAACCTTTGATCAATTTTACGCGCTACTTAAACAATGCTTTATTAAACTGTTACTTACTCCTTGGGAACAGAGATCCAGAGATAATTCGCTAAGCAATGTCGTCTTCCCAGTTCCAGTCTGCCCAGTTAGGATAGTTAATTCACCACGTCTGTGTCCTTTGAGTATTCCCGTTAGCTGTGGGAACCTCTTCCACTGAAAGAGACAAGGTAACTTGTGCTTAATGCATATTGCTTTGTTGAATGTATATCGTATTAATTTTGCTTACTGATGTGTTAATTTTCTGTAACATTGTCTTATATTCTTGTAGTTTAGTTATTGCTTAGTTATATCAATAAATTGTATGTAGTGGAATCTAGAATATATGAAACTAAACTGTACTGAATTTCTGCTTTTTGTGCACAAAGTAAAGGAAGTTAACCGGCTCGTTTCATTCCTAATCTACGCACAGGCCTAAAAATAAGCCAAGTAAAGCAAAACTTCATACAACAGCAAAACGCTACAAAACGGTAAATAAGAGAATAGCTAAACGATTAAAGATTAGTTTGGCACCTTCATTAACTTGTGATTCTTCTATTGATGCAAATAGTCAAAGTTCATTGTAGGACCCTCATATGACATAAGGACCCATATTATGACACAGGGACCCTAAAGGAACGCTATCTCAAACTTAGACTTCATTCGCACGATGCTAGCAGAATTTGAAAACGGTGAAAAATGTTGCGGTAGCAAAATTTAAGCTAGCGTTCACTCGATAACGGCATGTATCTCTTTTCACTGCTGACGGTAGAAACGATGTATTTACAGGGTGTCCCAAAAACTGTGCCCCGTTTGCCTGAAAATTCCGACAAAACGGCAAAAGATTCTCGCCAAACTATTGCATGATGGTGCTCTTCAGATGTTCAATTAAAATTTGCTACCATCCGCATACAAATCCGCTGAACAAGGATGGAGCTATGACCTTCAGGAGACCAAATTTACCAGATGACTGAAACCAGCGGTCGGCCATTTTGCCTTACTATTTTGCAGCGATAAATAGCTTCGTGGATGGAAAATGAAACAGCAGCCTCCAATGTCATAGCTCTCGTAAAAATGCCGATAATCCTCAGAGAGTTCCATTATTTCTGATCTCACAGAAATTATTTCTTACCTCACGTGAAGCTACTTATCACTGCAAAATAGTAAGACCGCTGGTTTTAGTAATCAGGCAAATTTTGTCTTCTGAAAGACATAGCTCCATCATTTTTCAACGGATTTGTACGGGGATGGCAGCAAACTTTATTTGAACATCTGAAGAGCAACATCATATAAAATTTTGGCGAGAATCTTTTGCCCTTTTTTGCAATCTTTAGGCAGGGGGCACCATTTTTTGGGACACCCTGTAGGCCTAAAGAATCAATCAGCCACGTTTCGAAAGCGTCACAAATGTTTCATTTTCATCGTTTTCAAATGTTAACACGATGCCGTGCTCAAAATGTGCAGGTTAGAGTTCCGCTTTCAAAATCTACTGATTTGAAAATCTGCTGGCAAATAATGTGCCGTCTTCGCGTTAACGGGAGAGGCATGTCCGTAACATTATCATGTCGTTTTCAAATTGTGCCGGCGTAGTGTGAATCAAGTCCTAGTTGTCTGCTTTGCAAGACTACAAACCTTCACTCCTGCAGCCTGGTCTGCATTGATGAATTCTCCCAATACATCCTCACGTAGCTACAAAAGTAATAAGATTCGTTTCTGCAATTTGCTCAAAATGTCCCGAAAACAAAGTGCATACTCTTTCTTTATTCATAAACTTTTAAACGACACGGTCTATTTTTTACAGAAATTCAACAGGAGAGGAATATTACGAACGGAAATTGGTCGATATTTGGTAAGAGCATTTCCAGAGTGAAAATTCGTATAAATGTGCTGTTTCCAAACTTTTTTTTCAAGTTGAAAAGTTACAGCATTTTTCCAGTGTTTCTGTGACATTACACAAAATCTCTACATGATGTAGAAATCTGCCCTTCAATAGACCTTTTACCTATTCTGAAAAGAATCAGAATCAAACGATATTTTGCTACACTTTGTAGAATCTTCGAATGTGCACAATAGTGATAGACGCTCTAACGCCACTCGATCGAATGCTGCGTCTAAAATTGTATAAAAATAACGCTCGATCCAGGCTCTTTTGTAGAATAGCTAAAAGATCTATTGTCACGGTTTAATCGATAGTTTTTTATTGCTCCTTTAAGCTACTTTTCTGAGCACAGCAGTATTGGGAACGGTGAATATATGTCTGAAAAAATTTGTAATGCTTTTGAATTAAACTAAAATAATGAGTTAAGGAGAAAATACAAACTTTTGAAAATAGTTGGACAGCGTAAATTATTTGCTGAAAAGTTCCGTCTGACAACAATTTCAGCAAATCGTCGGATAAAAAAGAAAAAATAAGTAATATAACAGTGCACAGATACGACAATAACTAATCAGATGGTTATTGTTAAATGCAACCTCGTCCCCAGGGCCTTTGTCATATTGGGACGGAGATGAAAAGACGAAAATTCGCGTCCGTCCCAATATGACAAAAGGCCCTGGGGACGACGTTGTGTTAAATGGTTATGGTTACATGTTGGCATTGATTTGTGCAAAGCTTTCAAAGCCCCCCCCCCTCCCCCCACCCCAAAAAGGCACAGAAAATAACGACTTAAATTTGTTCTTTTCAAGCCAATCAGAAAGATTAACACTAACTGGAAAAATAATTCGCTCCTTGAAAGTACTTTCCAAGAAAGGAAATGTCAACATTGACCATATAATCAAACTTCAGAGATTCGGATGCAAAAAAACGAGAAGATTTAGCACACTGAGGCCTTTCTGACTTGTGTCGTCATCAAAGTGTGACTTTAAACAGAACTGACACTCTCTGTCACACTCTAAGTCACACTCTGATGACGACAGAAAGGCCTCAGTGTGCTAAATCTTCTTGTTTTTTTGCATCCGAATCTCTTTACAATTTATTATTAAGTACCTTACCTACCAAAGTAATCAAACTTCGATATATTCTTTTCAAACAAGGGGTGGGGGAGGGGCTTTTGGCGCACACAGTACAACAGATCCGAAAGCGGCAATAGATAGACATTTTAGCTATTCTGAAAAGAATCAGAATCGAACGATATTTTGCTGCATTTTATAGAAATTTCGAATGTGCACAATGGTGAATCTCGCGTATAAAAATGTATAGAAACAACACTCGATCCAGTCTCTTTTGTGGAATAGCTAAAAGGTCTACTGTCAAAATTTTCCGTAAATGTTCTGAAATATTCAGCGAATAAACAGGTTACTCATTTTGAGCAACTTTAAAGGTTTTCTATCGCTAGGAAACTTCAAGCAGACTCAAGAATAAATAACCTATTTGACAATAGACCATTTTGACATTTAGAAAAAGGATCTGGGGAGAGCAATATTTTTCTGGTAAATGGCTGCTTTTCACCAACGATAAATTGAACTGTGGCAGCCATATACCAGAAAAATGTTGCTCTCCCCAGCCCCTTTTCTAAATGTCAAAATGGTCTATTATCAAGTTGCACTTCGGGAGGGGTTTGGCAAATAGCCAATGGTCGATTCGAGTGAAGTTCTGTAGCCACTTACTCATCCCTTCATAAGCCACCCGATTTTGTCCCATACCGGGTGTCCCAAAAAAAAGCATTCAGATTTGAGTAACTCCAGCGATGTGAATTTAGCTTTAATCAATGGCTAATTACTCTCAAAATGTTCCTTGATTGATAACTTGAACATAGTAACCCGGTTTCTTGGTATTGATGATATGAGAGAAGAAATATCAATACTGAAAGCTCAAATTTGCGTCCACATGCAAACCAGAGCTTTGGCCTTTTGGCCTAAGCAAGTTCCTGAAGCACATCGAAATTAAGAACTGAAGTTAATGAAAAATTAAGAAACTGCCCCATGAGTGACTGGGGGGTGACAGAATAACATCAAATTTAATATTTTTCCAATTTTATTCAGGCTATCGGTGATTTGTACCCTGTGCCTTAAGAATTTGCTTAGGCCAAAAGGCTAAAGCTCTGGTTTGCAGGAAAAGGCAAATTTGAGCTTTCAAGATTTACATCTCTGCTCTCACAGCACTCATACCAACAAACGAGGTATCTATGTTCAAGTTAACTATTGAGGAACATTTTGAGACCAATTAGACATTGATTAAAGCTAAATTCACATTGCTAGAGTCAACCAAATCTGTATACATTTTTTTGGGACACCCGGTAGTTAAAGTAGTTTCTTTTCCTTTATTATCTTTATTTAATGGCCTCGGGGTAGACACAGCCTTTTGCTCCCTGGGGTTGATCGTCCTAGTAGCATTGTAGAGTAATTTTGTAGTAATGTAGTTCGTAATCTGTATTGTAAATTTTATTTGGAATATATTATATAAAAAATAAATGAAAAAAAAGGCCAATCTTTCTATATTAAGAAGGCTGTATACAGACTTGACAATTACAATGTTTCATTTTGGGAGGGGTTTGGCAAATAGCCAATCGTCCTAGTGGATGGTTGTACACAATGGCTTCTGTACCTTGTATCTTTACTAAACAATATTTTAACACTGTCGCTATCACAAAGATTCAATATAATCATAAAACAAATAAAAGATGACCTTGAACAGTTGTTTTTTGCAACCGTTCAGACACTTAAATACATCTAGGACAAGTTCAGGCAAGTTCTGAAAAGGGAGAAAGGTGAATCAGCCAGCAACAAGATGATGGAAAACAGCGTAAATTTCAATGTAGTGTAAATTTCTAACCTGGCCGAATGTAAGGATTTCTTTGTGCTTCAAGCTTTGCGCTTTTGAGATGATAGACTTCAGATTTAGGCCCTGAAAAGTTGAAAAATTAACAATACGATAACAAAAATCAAATTGCATCAAACGCCCTGTCATTCAAAAATTGGGGAAACGTAGCGAATACCTGAGCAAAAATTTAGTAGGGCGACGTAAACTCGACATAAACTTGACCGAGAAAACGAATATTTAAGATTTCGCTCCCACGGCAATAAATGTGCAGATGATATCCGGTACCCGTGAAAAAACTGTACTTTTGCGCCGTTCCGTGTGAAAGTTTGTTTACGATTTCATGAAGTGTTTTAGGCCCTTTATCGGGCATTTTGCAAACAAAGGCTTTCGCAAAGTCAAATTTACCTACCGGGTGAACCAGAAAAAAGTTCCCACTTTTGAAAATTCATAGCATCAAGAGTATTGGATTGGAATGAATCAATATCTGCTTGACAGCCAAAAGATCAAGTCTTTTTGTGAATTTTCTCTCCTTGTTACAAGCATTGGAAAAATAAGTAAATTCGAATTTAGAAAAACATTGTGGTTGCAAAATGACTGAAAAGGGCCTAAAATACATACAACAGAGAAAAAGCAATTTCTCATGGGTGCGAGCAATCCTCTGCACATTCATTGCGATGGGATTGAAAATCTTTAGTATCTGTTTGAGAATATATGTCTTATTACTCTTAATAAAGGTGAAACGCCCGTGTGTATTGTTCTGTGTGAGGAGAGCCCTAACGATTTGATCAAGTGTTTTAGGCCATATTTCAGTCATTTCGAAAACATGAAATTTTTGTAAAGTTGAATTTACCTACATTTGCAGTGCTCGTAAGAAGACGAGAAAAATGACAAAAATACTTTGATCTTTTGGCTTTTAACTAGAATTTGAATCATTCAAATCCATGAAGTACTTGTGGTGCTACGAATTTTCGAAAGTGGGAACTTTTTTCTGGCTCACCCGGTATGTTTTCAGTCCTCATAAAGACACAAGAAAAATCACAAAAACATTTCAGTTTTTCCCCTATCAGCCAAAACTCGATTCGTTTAAATCCATCCAGTACTCTATAGGTACTACGAGTTTTTAAATGTCTGAACTGTTTCTGGAACACCTGGCACTAGACTGATTACGATGAGTCCCTTGTATCCCTGTGGTAAACCTTACTCAACAGTTACTGTTCTCCATTTTAATCTCGTCCGAATGTTATCACTTGTTCAATCGAATCGAAAGTTCCATCATGATGGCCGTCACCATAGTAATCCACAAATCTCGCAATCTGATTCGTCTGCCTGAAAACCATCTGCACATGGGCCTAAATAAGGTCAAATTTTTCAGATTAGTATTATGAGTCTCTATTGGCCGATGCGTCATCTTGAAGTCAAAGAGCACAGGGAAACAAGGGACTCCATGTCATAAGTCTAACCCGGCACCAGTAAAACGAACCTTGTTTAAAGCCTCCAGCGCACCATTAGGAGAATCAGGCTCCATCAGTCTGAAAAATAAAAGATAGAGTATGAGAGCATAGGGCTCGAATCTTTCAAATCTTAAAAAAGGTGGATGTAAAATCCTATCAAATTTTCCTTTGAGTTGAATGGCTTGAAAGGAACTTTGCTGTAAATCTGCCATGAAAAATTTTTAATATCTTGATTATTTTCAAAATGGCGGCGTTTTTATCAATTTTGAAAGAACTGATAGAGAATTTTGAAAAAATTAGATCGTTTATTACACCTGTTCGTTGAATTTTCAATTGAATTTTCTAGAAACATTACGTCTCTACCTGTTTTGGTTAAAAAGTGCTTCATGGTCTATGCCCGCGTTCAGGGAGGGCATGAAAGATTACTTTTCTGCAGTCATGTAAAAGGACACATAATTTTAAAATTGTGTTCAACAGGAAATTAAGGCCATGTCTTTTAGAAATCAGGTTTGTGAAGTTAAAAGCAAGTTGATGGCAAAAATACAAGTTAATGGAAAAAATTGCTGAAAAAGGAAGAATGACAATGAAATGTTCTTCCGCTCCTTAGCTTCTTTATTGCAAGAACTATATTTGGGTGAGAAGAACAATGTCTGCTGCTTCCAGCATCTGCATTTGGTAACGATTTCCCTTTCGAAAGATACCTTACGCATCATGCATACCTGACAAAAGAGCATCTTTCCATATCCAACTTCTTTGAAAATTGATTAATTGCTTGTTTTGATCTTGAATCATTGCCAAACCACAGAACTATCTTCTCGAATTGCTCTAGTTGTGGTAATACCTAAATTCATAAAATAATAATTAAAGGGGCTCCGTCGCCAAACAATAAACAAATCTATTAACTCGAACATGTCACCAATTATCCATTGTTCAACCATTGTTCTCTGCAGTTTGTGACCGTGACCAAAAAGTGACCGTTAAAAATCCACTTATATCCGAGCAATCGTAGAAGATATGAATGTTTGGTTTGTTCCTTAGTGAAGTACAATGATTAATGCCCAAACAGCAACTTGCATTTTTAGATTCCAAACCAATAGAAATGATATTGCCTTCAAGAAAACCATAGTTCATGAAGGTCTACATTATGGTGGCAAGCAGAAATCTGTAGCTTTTCTGTTTAGGATTTGGAAATTTGATGACGTTATAGCCTCAAATTTAATAAATGCCACCAATTTAATATTTGAAACTAATCAAGATATCAATAAATTTCCACAACAGATTTACAGCAAAACACTCTAAGTTCCTTCCAAGCAATTTATTTCAAAGAAAACTGTAATCGAATTTACACTGACCTTTTTAAAGATTTGAGCCCTATGTTAGATCATTTGATTAAAGTATATACTTGCAGGTAGGATAATTTGATGACGAGGGAAGGGAAAGCCTCAATAAAACAGCAAGATGTAGAATGGCTGGTAGTTAAATACAAAATATACAAGGTGACGTTTCAATTTAATTTTCAAGATTTTTCCCATAATTTTAGGCATATCGTTCCTTCTGAAATAAATAATTAGCCACAAGTCCTACCGGGCAGGTAGACTCATTACAAAGTCGCAGTTATCGCAACAACGACAATGAATCCAACAACAACAATTTTTGCTCAAACTGGGACTTACGAACTTTCACATAAAAAATTGAGACGGAGAACTGAGACGATTTTTCAAACGCCGTAACGTTTTTGGCGCACCCAGTATTTCTTAACTTGCCTAAAACTAGCTACATGACCTGTTCACTGACAGTAAGAATTTCTCTTTAACAAACGGCAAAAACTAAAAAGTATCTTATGGATTTTGAATGGCAAAATGAAGATACCTCTGGTGGCAGTGTTGATGTTCCAGAAGGAAGAGAGACAACATTTAGGCCAGTAGCTTGAGAAATGGCCATGGCATCAAACTCTTCAGAGGTCAGAACAATCTAAAAATAAATATATCACCATGAATATCTGTGAATCAACAGACCTTTTAGGTATTTTGAAAAGAATCAGAATCGAACGATATTTTGCTACATCTTGTAGAATCTTCGAAGGTATAAAATATTGATAGAAGCTCTAACGCTACTCGATCGAACCTCGCGTTTAAAAATGTATAAAAACAACGCTCGATCCAGGCTCTTTTGTAGAATAGCTAAAAGTTCTATTGTTGAAATACAGGGTGTCTCAAAAAATTTCTGCTGATACTGCTTTACAGGGGCCATGCCAAAAATAGTTACAAAATTAATTACAAATTATCAATATCTGAATACATCAATATTTGTTTCTATGTCTAAGGAAATTTCGCGGGAATAAACTTTCACAAATGTCATATTTTAGGAAATTTTGCGGGAAGAAACTTTCGCGAATTTCGGCCAAAAACGCTAAAGCTTCTTCCCGCGAAAGTTTTTTTGACAATTTTTTTATGATTGAAAAGGAGTTCATATTGGTCACAAGCGCACTATTTATATGGACTCAATGCCTTTAAGAAAGAAAAAGTTTTTAAGTTATGAAAGTATTATATTGTAATCGTCTTACCTTATCAGTTGCTTTAGAAATGCATTGAGAACCAAATAAACCTCCAGAATATTTTCTGCAATAGAATCATAAAAAGTATTGAGTAAAATTGTATGAAACTTGAAGTGGAAATGATGTAGAAGACATGCGTTTCAGACAGACTTTAAGAATAAATAAAGTTTAAATTAGCTGAAACCTTCTTTGTAATTTGTAATTGATTTAGAAATCAACATAAATGAACAAAGAGAAAACGTTTTCAGGGTGATTTGGGGGTTTAGTACGAACTCTCGTACAGCAGATTACAAATCCCCAAATCTACATCCAAAATCCTCACGAAAAAGCTTTCTCCATTCATGTCGATTCTCTAGAAAATTTGATCGACGTTTTTTTATCGTTTTCAGTGTTTTCGAGAACGAAAATTTTAAGAAACTCGCGTTTAGCTCTAAAAACTGAAAACAGAAAAATTTGCAAAAAGTCGTAGAATCTAATCCAGGCTCTTTGCTAAAGATTAACACATGAATCTTCAAAATCGGTCCAGTGTACGACTTATTGTGACCTGTCAAACGTGCATAGTTTATTTTGGTGCACCCGGTATCGTAGACTTGAAGGATGATATAAAAAAAATTCAATTTTGAGGCTCTTAGGCAAGATTAACGAAGTTCCTTTAAGAGTGTAACTCGGAATGGGGTTTTCCAATGCATTACTTAATACTCTTCAAGCAAAGAAAACAAACATTATATCAGCTTTAAATGTATTTCGATCATTAAAAAAAGACTTTTGATGATTTCTCAAATGGGAGTACTTTTCATCAGGACACTAGGTAGAAATGACATTTAATGAAATATTTTACCTTGGTATAACTTTAGCAGCCAGTTCTCTTTCCAGAGGAATAAGTTTAACAGCAATGACATTTTTACTTGTGATATCATACCATGGGACAAGAAAGCATTTTTGTGCTTTGAGTGAACCAGTTTTTTCTTGGAACTGCAAAAACAAAGCAGAGCAAAAATAACAGACTACTTCCATAATAAATGTTGTTGTATGAATCTTACAGTACCTGACTTACCATAAAAGCTATACTAGGCATCCAGGGGTCTATCAAATCTCAGAGGCTCCAGAGAGAGGTTTGAAAGAGAGAAGGGCAACATAGGGCTCAAATCTTTAAAAAGGTCGGTGTAAAATCTCTTGCAATTTTCTTTGAAATAAATGGCTTGGAAGAAACTTTTTTGCCGTAAATCTGCCGTGGCAGTTTATTGATATCTTGATTAGTTTTAATATGGCTGCATTTATTAAATTTGAGGCTATGACGTCATCAAATTTCTAAATCCTAAACTAGAAAAGTTACAGATTTCTGCTTGCCACCATATTGTAGACCTTCATAAACTATTGTTTCTTTGAAGGTTATATAATGCTTCCTCTGTTAGTTTAGGATTTACGATTGTTTAAAATTTTCCAAAATATTCCAAGAATTTTTTTAAAAAAATAATGAAATCACTGCCATTTTGAAAAAAATCAAGATATCAAAAAATTTCCATGGCAGATTTGAGCTCTTTACTGATAAGGGCATATTAGAGATGGGGCTTACAAATGCAAATAACAAGGCTATAAATAAAAGCTTTTGTATCATATTATTCAGAATCAACATGGAATTTGCAAGTCAAATACAGAAACCCAATACAGTTTTCATCTAAAACCACCAGAAAATTAACATTTAAATTGTTTTTAGCTAAAGAATTCAAAATCATTTGGTAAAGTCTTGTGTTAGATACTGGCAGCTTATTAGAACGAGGCTTATCTGAACTATTTTGCTTTTGAAGGAGCGGCTTTCAGAGATGAAGGCTTAATAGAATGGGGGTCAAATAGAATTTTTTAAATATCTTACTCACAAATACAATTGTACAACTAATGAAATATTAACCGGACTACAAATAGTACCTTTCACAAGAAACATTCTGTGAGGATAACATGCCGATGGGAAAAATCAAAATTTGAAAACTAACGTATTTACCTCAAAGTTGGTAACTTTGATGTTAAATTTCTTTAGCGTCTCAGTGTTTATACTCTGCAATGGAAAATTGAAGATAAGCTGAAAGAAGATTTACAGTAAATTATTTCAGGTCCTTGCTCTGTTGTGTCTTTTACCAGAACCTTCTATGAAACCTGTTCGTATGAATTTTTCATCATATAATTGGATCATATCAATTTGAATTGTATTTTAGCAAAGTTTATCAGAAAATAAATGTTTTCCGCTGACTATAAAAAATACCACAATTTTGACATGAAGGAGTCTCATAATTTCCTGGTGTATAACTATAGCACAAACAAGGACAGATTTTGTAACAAAATACCGTCAGCTGCTGTAATTAACACCTCACTTCAAAGAGATTAGTGATTGCAGAAAAAGGAAATTCTCTCAACCAGTAATTCAAAACAAACGAAGAAGAAAACTTTGCCCTGAAACCAGTAGGGCAAACTCTCACCTTATGCACATGAAAGGTGCTTTTTAAGAGAAGTTATGTGCTTCTAACGAAAGAGGGAAGGTAAATCTAAAGTTCTGCCTGGTGGATCATTTTATTTGATATTTAGAAAATCATAGCAAAATATTGTTAACTGGAAAATAACATAAGGGATGCAAAGAGTTTATCTTCACAATAACAGACTTTTGGGAATTTTAAGACACACATTTTCTGGCAGTTGAAAACACATCATTTTGAATTGAAAGCTATGAAAAACAGTCTAAAGTTTACAAGTCTGAATTCAACTGCAAGATTACCTCAGTATGAAATCTCGAGCAGATTAATTTCCTCTCAAGCTCATCTGCTTCTGAAATATCCTTTGCTTTTTCAAAGATTGTGATAGGATCTCCAACAGATTCCATTTCATTTGTTTTGGCTTTTCCCTTGTGATCATCCAATTTTTCATGCATATCTTTTTTCATGTCCAGCACTACACCCCCTGCCTGAAAAAATAAATGAAAAAGAAAAATGTAATGCATTAGGTGTCAGATGAAATATTTGTAAATAAACTCAAAGCATTAGTACGAAACGGAATTAATGCCCCATAAACATAGAATACAAGGGCAATTAGGATGTCTTTAGGATGAAGTACATTCTTACTTGGTTCATTCACAACTTTTTGCATATTGCAACTTCAGAAAGATATTTTGGATCATATGACAATTATTGTAAAAGATGCAAAATATCAGCAAAAATACCCTTCTAAAGGAAAAATTCCATGAACATTTTTGGGTATGACCATGTACAAAACCTTTGGTAAAACTGCAGCCAATGCTTAAAATTTGACAAAAAATCATGTTGTGAAGACATGTTTTGACATGTATATCATGTTTTTAACTCAAATTTCAAAATAATGAGAATTTCAAGGCCCATACGCCATTGCTTGGAACACTCGGCTTTTCGTACAGTGTTGCTATGGTTTCCATATCGGACGTGACGTCAAGGGAAACAATTTCATCCCAACTTTTAATGTGAAAGTCCATGAGTCGTAGTTATAGCGTCCATCAGCCTATCAATAGCAATTAACTACAAACTTGTAATCAGTCTATAACTGGGCCTCACTGTAATCAGTCTAGGTTCAGTTTACTCTATCCTTAGACTGATTATACGTTTGTAGTTCTTGCTATCGATAAACTGACTATAACTATAACTACAGCGACAACTACAACATCAATTCACTTCAATTAGATGAGTGCAAGATGAGGGTTCTTGTTTAGTGAGGCTATATAACTCCTACCATTCAACTTGTCTGAAATATGAAAGATTTCAATATCAATAGCAATAACTACAAACTTCCAATCAGTCTAATTTTACAATGCATGTTGATACTCTTGTTGTTGTTGCTGTGCTCATTAGCAAATATAGTTGCTGTTGTTGTTGTGGAGGAGTGAAGTTTTGCTGTGTGAGCATGCTTCACTCTCTCATGTGCTTGATGTGGGTGTGGCATAGCTTGCGCATGGTATGATATGAATTTGTATTTAATTTGTTGTGTTTAGTTGTGGGTGCAAAGATGATGCTGATGCCATAATGGAAGGACAGCTGATGATTTGATGTGGTACCTGTACAAAAATACCAGGCTAAACTTGGCCGTGTACAGGCCAAGTTATAGCCTTGTAGCAGGGATTATGACCTTGTTATGACCTTTTACTAACCTTTGAAGAAAATTAAAAGGCTATCAGTAAGATTCCAAGTTACAACCAGCCTAACACAAGGTTTCCATAAGGATAATTAACATTTTTCAAGCCATTTACAGCAAGGCTTTTCTAGGCTAGAACAAGGCTACAAGGCCATAACTACAAGACTTGTACATGGCCTGGTATTCTTGTACAGGAAAAAAACACTATAGTATCTTCTAATTACAGTACAGGCCTTGCATAAGTTGACCGTGGTTTCCTTTCCTGCTTCAGAATTTTCAAGAATATTTCTACTTTCTTGAGAATTATTTGAAAAAATTACAGCCTTTCACATGATTCAAAAATTCTTATTATCATGTGCAGAATTTCAGAAAATTTTTAAGAATTCTTGTCATGTTGATGTGCACACTGGATGTACCGTACATATAGGTTAAACAAATTTTATCATGCTACTTTCTTAACTTTATGGAGCCTTGGTTCCACTTCCCTACTCCCATTTGTAAGCTTCAAGCTTCCATCCGGTCTGCAGAGTGTGGCAGCTGCCCGCAAGACATTTTTTCCAAAAATGTTGTGTGCATGCCGATTTTGAAAGAGATCTTTTGTTCACTACTTTGAAAACAAAGGAATCAAAGTCCTTGCATGCAAGCACACCACTTCTTTGTTGGTCTGCACGCGTGAGATCTCGTCGAGAGCTGCCATACTCTACAGATTGGGCTTCCATAAAAAATCTTTCATCAAAATAACATCCTAAGTAAAAGGTACCTTTATCTCATTCCAAGAGCCAGAATGTGCACATTTCTTGCATATAAATCTACCAGTTGTTTTATTGATAAATAGATTCCAGTTCTTTCCATCTTTCCTTTGGGCATCACTCCTATCAAGACTTTTGCAGGCAGGGCAAGGTGCAATGATGCTTGTGTATCCATTTTTAAATGGAACTCGGTTCCGTTTCAAATGATCTTCAATCTCTTTGTCATCTGGGAAATTTGCATTTTGCGGCAACGTGTTGAAGTTTCTTGGGCGCAGCGCTATTGTTCTAGTTGTATTCTTATCATTTAAAACAGCATATCGTGAAAATGTGTGCAAGCTTGATACAGTTCTTTTTTGATTAAATCTAGCATTTCCTTGCAACTTTGCAGAGCAAATTTGCCCAAAGGCTAACTTATCACTACTGCAGCTTCTTACAAATCCACTTTCCGTTATCAATTCATCTTTATTCCTATCTTGTAAAAATGCGTTCTTTGTCCTTATATTTCGTGTAACTTTCAGACCCGTCATTCCAACTCTTTGTCCCCATCCACGGATAATTGTTGCTGTTGTTGATGGGCCTAAACAGAAGCAGCACCTTCCCATTCGTAAAATCTTCATTTTCAATTCAGCTACCAAAAAACACCAAAGACAATTCAAATCAGCATATCTTCGAAGATGTCCTGCAGGTAATCCTATGCAATTTAGTATTATAAACACTGGGTTTTGGGTCAATCTTGTCAATTTTGCTCTCTTCGAACTTCTCCGTATGCTCTCCAGAACCTGGATGATATTCGCCTTCCCGCCAAAAGCAGCAATACGCCTGCTCAGCGCGAAAGAGAGGCACTAATACGCTAGACCAACTACCTCAGTCCCAGTTTCCGCCTCCAAAAGCTTTAACTTGATCCCGAGTGTTTTATACTAAACTATGATTGTCTTTTTGTTTAGCTAAGCTATTGCCTCACTTCTGAGGCCTCATCGGCAACAGATTTGCCAATTTAATTTTTTATAACATATCGGATCTGTTCATTATAAATTCATCAGTTTACAATCTTAGACTCTATTCTGATTTTCTCTAGCCTGCAGCAGCCTTTGGATGGGTGGCATCAAACCAAGTTTCACATTCAATCTATTCACTATCAATTCATAAGATGACAACAATAGATTGTGTTCTGACTTCATTTTCACTGTATAAGTTTACTATCATTCAAACCTCATTAACCTGATGAGGTTTCAAATGTTTCAAGAAATATACCTCGATTTGACTGAATTGAATCAATCCATGCTTCAAATTGGATCTATTCATTATGAATTCATAAGATTTCAACCATAGATTGTGTTCTGACTTATTTTCACTGTATCAGTTTACTATCATTCAAACCTCATTAACCTGATGAGGTTTCAAATGTTTCAAGAAATATACCTCGATTTGACTGAATTGAATCAATCCATGCTTCAAATTCAATCTATTCATTATCAATTCATAAGATTTCAACCATAGATTGTGTTCTCACTTCATTTTCACTGTATCAGTTTACTATCATTCAAACCTCATTAACCTGATAAGGTTTCAAATTGTTTCAAGAAATAAACCTGGATTTGACTGAGTTGAATCAAACCAAGTTTCACATTCGATCTTATCATTATCATTTCATAAGATTGTAACCAGAGATTGTGTTCTGACTTCATTTTCACTGTATAAGTTTACTATCATTCAAACCTCATTAACCTGATGAGGTTTCAAATGTTTCAAGAAATAAACCTCGATTTGACTGAATTGAATCAATCCATGCTTCAAATTCGATCTATTCATTATCAATTGATAAGATTTCCACCATAGATGGTGTTCTGACTTCATTTTCACTGTATAAGTTTACTATAATTCAAACCTCATTAACCTGATGAGGTATCAAATGTTTCAAGAAATATACATCGATTTGACTGAATTGAATCAATCCATGCTTCAAATTCGATCTATAAATTATCAATTCATAAGATTTCAACCATAGATTGTGTTCTGACTTCATTTTCACTGTATAAGTTTACTATCATTCAAACCTCATTAACCTGATGAGGTTTCAAATGTTTCAAGAAATAAATCTCGATTTGACTGAATTGAGTCAATTCATGCTTCAAATTTGATCTATTCATTTTCAATTCATAAGATTTCAACCATAGACTGTGTTCTGACTTCATTTTCAATGTATAAGGTTACTATCATTCAAACCTCATTAACCTGATGAGGTTTCAAATGTTTCAAGAAATAAATCTCGATTTGACTGAATTGAATCAATCCATGCTTCAAATTCGATCTATTCATTATCAATTCATAAGATTTCAACCATAGATTGTGTTCTGACTTCATTTTCACTGTAAAAGTTTACTATCATTCAAACCTCATTAACCTGATGAGGTTTCAAATGTTTCAAGAAATAAATCTCGATTTGACTGAATTGAATCAATTCATGCTTCAAATTTGATCTATTCATTTTCAATTCATAAGATTTCAACCATAGATTGTGTTCTGACTTCATTTTCACTGAATAAGTTTACTCTTATTCAAACCTCATTAACCTGATGAGGTTTCAAATGTTTCAAGAAATAACCCTCGATTTGACTGAATTGAATCAATCCATGCTTCAAATTCGATCTATTCATTATCAATTAATAAGATTTCCACCATAGATGGTGTTCTGACTTCATTTTCACTGTATCAGGTCACTATAATTCAAACCTCATTAACCTGATGAGGTTTCAAATGTTTCAAGAAATAAACCTCGATTTGACTGAATTGAATCAATCCATGCTTCAAATTCGATCTATTCATTATCAATTGATAAGATTTCCACCATAGATGGTGTTCTGACTTCATTTTCACTGTATAAGTTTACTATAATTCAAACCTCATTAACCTGATGAGGTATCAAATGTTTCAAGAAATAAAACCTCGATTTAACTGAATTGAATCAAACCAAGTTTCACATTCGATCGATTCATTATCAATTCATAAAATTTGAAACGTAGATTGTGTTCTGACTTCATTTTCATTGTATAAGTCTACTATCATTCAAACCTCATTAGCCTGATGAGGTTCCAAATGTTTCAAGAAATAAACCTCAATTTGACTGAATTGAATCAAACCAAGTTTCACATTCGATCTATTCATTATCAATTCATAAGCTTTCAACCATAGATTGTGTTCTGACTTCATTTTCACTGTATAAGTTTACTATCATTCAAACCTCATTAACCTGATGAGGTTTCAAATGTTTCAAGAATTAAATCTCGATTTGACTGAATTGAATCAATTCATGCTTCAAATTTGATCTATTCATTTTCAATTCATAAGATTTCAACCATAGATTGTGTTCTGACTTCATTTTCACTGAATAAGTTTACTCTCATTCAAACCTCATTAACTTGATGAGGTTTCAAATGTTTCAAGAAAAAAATCTCGATTTGACTGAATTGAATCAATCCATGCTTCAAATTGGATCTATTCATTATCAATTCATAAGATTTTCACCATAGATTGTGTTCTGACTTCATTTTCACTGTATCAGTTTACTATCATTCAAACCTCATTAACCTGATGAGGCTTCAAATGTTTTAAGAACTAAACCTCGATTTGACTGAATTGAATCAATTCATGCTTCAAATTCGATCTATTCATTATCAATTGATAAGATTTCCACCATGGATTGTGTTCTGACTTCATTTTCACTGTATAAGTTTACTATAATTCAAACCTCATTAACCTGATGATGTATCAAATGTTTCAAGAAATATACCTCGATTTGACTGAATTGAATCAATCCATGCTTCAAATTCGATCTATTCATTATCAATTCATAAGATTTCATCCATAGATTGTGTTCTGACTTCATTTTCACTGTATCAGTTTACTATCATTCAAACCTCATTAACATGATGAGGTTTTAAATGTTTCAAGAAATATACCTCGATTTGACTGAATTGAATCAATCCATCCTTCAAATTGGATCTATTCATTATCAATTCATAAGATTTCAACCATAGATTGTGTTCTGACTTCATTTTCACTTTTTAAGTTTACTATCATTCAAACCTCATTAACCTGATGAGGTTTTAAATGTTTCAAGAAATATACCTCGATTTGACTGAATTGAATCAATCCATTCTTCAAATTCGATCTATTCATAATCAATTCATAAGATTTCAACCATAGATTGTGTTCTGACTTTATTTTCACTGTATAAGTTTACTATCATTCAAACCTAATTAACCTGATGAGGTTTTAAGCGTTTCAAGAAATATACCTCGATTTGACTGAATTGAATCAATCCATGCTTCAAATTCGATCTATTCATTATCAATTCATAATATTTCAATCATTGATTGTGTTCTGACTTCATTTTCACTGTATAAGGTTACTATCATTCAAACCTCATTAACCTGATGAGGTTTCAAATGTTTCAAGAAATATACCTCGATTTGACTGAATTGAATCAATCCATGCTTCAAATTCGATCTATTCATTATCAATTCATAAGATTTCAACCATAGATTGTGTTCTGACTTCATTTTCACTGTATCAGTTTACTATCATTCAAACCTCATTAACCTGATGAGGTTTCAAATGTTTCAAGAAATATACCTCGATTTGACTGAATTGAATCAATCCAAGCTTCAAATTTGATCTATTCATTATCAATTCATAAGATTTCAACCGTTCAGTGTGTTCTGACTTCATTTTCACTGTATCAGTTTACTATCATTCAAACCTCATTAACCTGATGAGGTTTCAAATGTTTCAAGAAATATACCTCGATTTGACTGAATTGAATCAATCCATGCTTCAAATTCAATCTATTCATTATCAATTCATAAGATTTCAACCATAGATTGTGTTCTGACTTCATTTTCACTGTATCAGTTTACTATCATTCAAACCTCATTAACCTGATGAGGTTTCAGATGTTTCAAGAAGTATACCTCGATTTGACTGAATTGAATCAATCCAAGCTTCAAATTTGATCTATTCATTATCAATTCATAAGATTTCAACCATAGATTGTGCTCTGACTTCATTTTCACTGTATCAGTTTACTATCATTCAAACCTCATTAACCTGATGAGGTTTCAAATGTTTCAAGAAATATACCTCGATTTGACTGAATTGAATCAATCCATGCTTCAAATTCAATCTATTCATTATCAATTCATAAGATTTCAACCATAGATTGTGTTCTGACTTCGTTTTTACTGTATCAGTTTACTATCATTCAAACCTCATTAACCTGATGAGGTTTCAAATGTTTCAAGAAATATACCTCGATTTGACTGAATTGAATCAATCCATGCTTCAAATTCGATCTATTCATTATCAATTCATAATATTTCAACCATAGATTGTGTTCTGACTTCAATTTCACTGTATCAGTTTACTATCATTCAAACCTCATTAGCCTGATGAGGTTTCAAATGTTTCAAGAAATAAACCTCGATTTGACTGAATTGAATCAATCCATGCTTCAAATTCGATCTATTCATTATCAATTGATAAGATTTCCACCATAGATGGTGTTCTGACTTCATTTTCACTGTATAAGGTTACTATCATTCAAACCTCATTAACCTGATGAGGTTTCAAATATTTCAAGAAATAAACCTCGATTTGACTGAATTGAATCAATCCATGCTTCAAATTCGATCTATTCATTATCAATTCATAAGATTTCAACCATAGATTGTGTTCTGACTTCATTTTCACTGTATAAGTTTACTATCATTCAAACCTCATTAACCCGATGAGGTTTCAAATGTTTCAAGAAATAAACCTCGATTTGACTGAATTGAATGAAACCAAGTTTCACATTCGATCAATTCATTAACAATTCATAAGATTTGAACCACAGATTGTGTTCTGACTTCATTTTCACTGTATAAGTTTACTATTATTCAAACCTCATTAACCTGATGAGGTTTCAAATGTTTCAAGAAATAAACCTCGATTGGACTGAATTGAATCAAACCAAGTTTCACATTCGATCTATTCATTATCAATTCATAAGATTTCAACCATAGATTGTGTTCTGACTTCATTTTTACTGTATAAGTTTGCTATCATTCAAACCTCATTAACCTGATGAGGTTTCAAATGTTTCAAGAAATAAACCTCGATTGGACTGAATTGAATCAAACCATGTTTCACATTCGATCTATTCATTATCAATTCATAAGATTTCAACCATAGAATATGTTCTGAGTTCATTTTCACCGTTTTAGTTTACTATCATTAAAACCTCACTAACCTGAATGCAGTGCTCAAAAAAGTCACTTAGACTGCTGTAACTGTTGCAGGAACAGAGATATTCAGCTTCTATCCAGCAGATTGCAATAGATGTGAGAATTTGGTAGAGAATCACTACTACAGAAAAACATCTATTCCATTGAGGCTGAGAAATTTATAGATAATCATAAATTGATTTAATATGACAATTTTTCGATGTAGAATTGAATGCTGAGCTCAAAAACGTCACTCAGACTGCTGTAACTGTTGCAGGAACAGAGATATCCAGCTTCGATCCAACTGATTGCAATAGATGTGAGAATTTGGTAGAGAATCACTACTACAGAAAAACATCTATTCCATTGAGGCTGAGAAATTTATAGATAATCATAAATTGATTTAATATGACAATTTTTCGATGTAGAATTGAATGCTGAGCTCAAAAACGTCACTCAGATTGCTGTAACTGTTGCAGGAACAGAGATATTCAGCTTCTATCCAGCAGATTGCAATAGATGTGAGAATTTGGTAGAGAATCACTACTACAGAAAAACATCTATTCCATTGAGGCTGAGAAATTCATAGATAATCATAAATTGATTTACTATGACAGTGTTTCCATGTAGAATTGAATGCTGAACTCAAAAACGTCACTCAGACTGCTGTTACTGTTGCAGAAACAGAGATATTCAGCTTCGATCCAACAGATTGCAATAGATGTGAGAATTTGGTAGAGAATCACTACTACAGAAAAACATCTATTCCATTGAGGCTGAGAAATTTATAGATAATCATAAATTGATTTAATATGACAATTTTTCGATGTAGAATTGAATGCTGAGCTCAAAAACGTCACTCAGACTGCTGTAACTGTTGCAGGAACAGAGATATTCAGCTTCTATCCAGCAGATTGCAATAGATGTGAGAATTTGGTAGAGAATCACTACTACAGAAAAACATCTATTCCATTGAGGCTGAGAAATTCATAGATAATCATAAATTGATTTACTATGACAGTGTTTCCATGTAGAATTGAATGCTGAACTCAAAAACGTCACTCAGACTGCTGTTACTGTTGCAGAAACAGAGATATTCAGCTTCGATCCAACAGATTGCAATAGATGTGAGAATTTGGTAGAGAATCACTACTACAGAAAAACATCTATTCCATTGAGGCTGAGAAATTCATAGATAATCATAAATTGATTTACTATGACAGTGTTTCCATGTAGAATTGAATGCTGAACTCAAAAACGTCACTCAGACTGCTGTTACTGTTGCAGAAACAGAGATATTCAGCTTTGATTCAGCAGATTGCAATAGATGTGAGAATTTGGTAGAGAATCACTACTACAGAAAAACATCTATTCGATTGAGACTGAGAAATTTATAGATAAAAACACATTGATTTACTATGACAATGTTTCGATGTAGAATTAAATGCAGAGCTCAAAAACGTCACTCAGACTGCTGTAACTGTTGCAGGAACAGAGATATTCAGCTTCGATCCAACAGATTGCAATAGATGTGAGAATTTGGTAGAGAATCACTACTACAGAAAAACATCTATTCCATTGAGGCTGAGAAATTTATAGATAATCATAAATTGATTTATTATGACAATGTTTCGATGTAGAATTGAATGCAGAGCTCAAAAAAGTTACTCAGACTGCTGTAACTGTTACAGGAACAGAGATATTCAGCTTCAATCTGACAGATTGCAATAGATGTGAGAATTTGGTAGAGAATCACTACTACAGAAAACCATCTATTCCATTGAGGCTGAGAAATTTATAGATAATCATAGATTGATTTACTATGACAATTTGTCAATGTAGAATTGAATGCTGAGCTCACAAAAGTCACCCAGACTGCTGTAACTGTTACAGGAACAGAGATATTCAGCTTCAATCTGACAGATTGCAATAGATGTGAGAATTTGGTAGAGAATCACTACTACAGAAAAACATCTATTCCATTGAAGCTGAGAAATTTATAGATAATCATAAATTGATTTACTATGACAATGTTTCGATGTACAATTGAATGCTGATTTCAAAAATGTCAATAAGAAGTCTGTAAGTATTTTAGGAGCAGAGATATTAAATTTTTCGTCAGATCCCAGCGGTTGGAAAACTATATAGACATCGTCCCATTTTTCAAAGAATTTTATATATTGAGCCAATTGTTTACTTGTCTCAATGTTTCGATGCAGAATTGAATGCTGATTTCAAAAATGTCAATAAGAAGTCTGTAAGTATTTTAGGAGCAGAGCTATTTAACTTTTCAATGGATCGTAACGCAAGATATTGTACTATCACTCAAGCATCATTAACCTGATGAGGTGTCAAATGTTTTAAATATAGTCTTCATTTTGACTGAATTGCATCAAGCCATGTTTAATATATGATGTATTCATTATAAATTCATGAGATTTCAACCATAGACTGTGTTCTGTCTTTATTCTATTTCACAAGTTTAATATCACTCAAGCATCATTAACCTGATGACGTTTCAAAATGTTTTAAATATAGTCTTCGTTTTGTCTGAATTGCAACAAGCCAAGTTTAATATATGACCTATTCATTATAAATTCATGAGATTTCAAGCAAAGACTGTGTTCTGACTTCATTTGATTTCATACGTTTACTATCACTCAAACAGCATTAACCTGATGAGGTTTCAATCGTTCAAAGTATATACCTCATTCTGACTGAATTCCATCAAGCCATGTTTACTATATGATCTATTCAATGTAAATATATGAGATTTCAACCATAGATTGTTCTATAGAGTATAATAGAGTACTCTGACTTCATTTGGACTTCATAAGTTTACTATCATTCAAACCTCATTAACCTGATGAGGTTTACAAATGTTTCAAGAAATAAACCTGGATTTCACTGAATTGAATCAAACCAAGTTTCACATTCGATCAATTCATTATCAATTCATAAGATTTCAACCATTGATTGTGTTCTGACTTCATTTTCACTGTATAAGTTTACTATCATTCAAACCTCATTAACCTGATCAAGTTTCAAATGTTTCAAGAAATATACCTCGATTTGACTGAATTGAATCAATCCATGCTTCAAATTCGATCTATTCATTATCAATTCATAAGATTTCAACCATAGATTGTGTTCTGACTTCATTTTCACGGTATCAGTTTACTATCATTCAAACCTCATTAATCTGATGAGGTTTCAAATGTTTCAAAAAATATACCTCGATTTGACTGAAATGAATCAATCCATGCTTCAAATTGGATCTATTCATTATCAATTCATAAGATTTCAACCATAGATTGTGCTCTGACTTCATTTTCACTGTATCAGTTTACTATCATTCAAACCTCATTAACCTGATGAGGTTTCAAATGTTTCAAGAAATAAACCTCGATTTGACTGAATTGATTCAATCCATGCTTCAAATTCGATCTATTCATTATCAATTCATAAGATTTCAACCATAGATTGTGTTCTCACTTCATTTTCACTGTATAAGTTTACTATCATTCAAACCTCATTAACCTGATGAGGTTTCAAATGCTTCAAGAAATATACCTCGATTTGACTGAATTGAATCAATCCATGCTTCAAATTCGATCTATTCATTATCAATTCATAAGATTTCAACCATAGATTGTGTTCTCACTTCATTTTCACTGTATACGTTTACTATCATTCAAACCTCATTAACCTGATGAGGTTTCAAATGCTTCAAGAAATATACCTCGATTTGACTGAATTGAATCAATCCATGCTTCAAATTCAATCTATTCATTATCAATTCATAAGATTTCAACCATAGATTGTGTTCTGACTTCATTTTCACTGTATCAGTTTACTATCATTCAAACCTCATTAACCTGATGAGGTTTCAAATGTTTCAAGAAATAAACCTCGATTTGACTGAATTGAATCAATCCATGCTTTAAATTCGATCTATTCATTATCAATTCATAAGATTTCAACCATAGATTGTGTTCTCACTTCATTTTCACTGTATAAGTTTACTATCATTCAAACCTCATTAACCTGATGAGGTTTCAAATGTTTCAAGAAATATACCTCGATTTGACTGAATTGAATCAATCCATGCTTCAAATTCGATCTATTCATTATCAATTCATAAGATTTCAACCATAGATTGTGTTCTGACTTCATTTTCACTGTATAAGTTTACTATCATTCAAACCTCATTAACCTGATGAGGTTTCAAATGTTTCAAGAAATATACCTCGATTTGACTGAATTGAATCAATCCATGCTTCAAATTCAATCTATTCATTATCAATTCATAAGATTTCAACCATAGATTGTGTTCTGACTTCATTTTCACTGTATCAGTTTACTATCATTCAAACCTCATTAACCTGATGAGGTTTCAAATGTTTCAAGAAATATACCTCGATTTGACTGAATTGAATCAATCCATGCTTCAAATTCAATCTATTCATTATCAATTCATAAGATTTCAACCATAGATTGTGTTCTGACTTCATTTTCACTGTATAAGTTTACTATCATTCAAACCTCATTAACCTGATGAGGTTTCAAATGTTTCAAGAAATATACCTCGATTTGACTGAATTGAATCAATCCATGCTTCAAATTGGATCTATTCATTATCAATTCATAAGATTTCAACCATAGATTGTGTTCTGACTTTATTTTCACTGTATCAGTTTACTATCATTCAAACCTCATTAACCTGATGAGGTTTCAAATGTTTCAAGAAATATACCTCGATTTGACTGAATTGAATCAATCCATGCTTCAAATTGGATCTATTCATTATGAATTCATAAGATTTCAACCATAGATTGTGTTCTGACTTATTTTCACTGTATCAGTTTACTATCATTCAAACCTCATTAACCTGATGAGGTTTCAAATGTTTCAAGAAATATACCTCGATTTGACTGAATTGAATCAATCCATGCTTCAAATTCAATCTATTCATTATCAATTCATAAGATTTCAACCATAGATTGTGTTCTGACTTCATTTTCACTGTATCAGTTTACTATCATTCAAACCTCATTAACCTGATGAGGTTTCAAATGTTTCAAGAAATATACCTCGATTTGACTGAATTGAATCAATCCATGCTTCAAATTCAATCTATTCATTATCAATTCATAAGATTTCAACCATAGATTGTGTTCTGACTTCATTTTCACTGTATCAGTTTACTATCATTCAAACCTCATTAACCTGATGAGGTTTCAAATGTTTCAAGAAATATACCTCGATTTGACTGAATTGAATCAATCCATGCTTCAAATTCAATCTATTCATTATCAATTCATAAGATTTCAACCATAGATTGTGTTCTGACTTCATTTTCACTGTATCAGTTTACTATCATTCAAACCTCATTAACCTGATGAGGTTTCAAATGTTTCAAGAAATATACCTCGATTTGACTGAATTGAATCAATCCATGCTTCAAATTCAATCTATTCATTATCAATTCATAAGATTTCAACCATAGATTGTGTTCTGACTTCATTTTCACTGTATCAGTTTACTATCATTCAAACCTCATTAACCTGATGAGGTTTCAAATGTTTCAAGAAATATACCTCGATTTGACTGAATTGAATCAATCCATGCTTCAAATTCAATCTATTCATTATCAATTCATAAGATTTCAACCATAGATTGTGTTCTGACTTCATTTTCACTGTATCAGTTTACTATCATTCAAACCTCATTAACCTGATGAGGTTTCAAATGTTTCAAGAAATATACCTCGATTTGACTGAATTGAATCAATCCATGCTTCAAATTCGATCTATTCATTATCAATTCATAAGATTTCAACCATAGATTGTGTTCTGACTTCATTTTCACTGTATCAGTTTACTATCATTCAAACCTCATTAACCTGATGAGGTTTCAAATGTTTCAAGAAATATACCTCGATTTGACTGAATTGAATCAATCCGTGCTTCAAATTCGATCTATTCATTATCAATTCATAAGATTTCAACCATAGATTGTGTTCTGACTTCATTTTCACTGTATCAGTTTACTATCATTCAAACCTCATTAACCTGATGAGGTTTCAAATGTTTCAAGAAATATACCTCGATTTGACTGAATTGAATCAATCCATGCTTCAAATTGGATCTATTCATTTCCAATTCATAAGATTTCAACCATAGATTGTGTTCTGACTTTATTTTCACTGTATCAGTTTACTATCATTCAAACCTCATTAACCTGATGAGGCTTCAAATGTTTCAAGAAATATACCTCGATTTGACTGAATTGAATCAATTCATGTTTCAAATTCGATCTATTCATTATCAATTCATAAGATTTCAACCATTGATTGTGTTCTGACTTCATTTTCACTGTATCAGTTTACTATCATTCAAACCTCATTAACCTGATGAGGTTTCAAATGTTTCAAGAAATATACCTCGATTTGACTGAATTGAATCAATCCATGCTTCAAATTCAATCTATTCATTATCAATTCATAAGATTTCAACCATAGATTGTGTTCTCACTTCATTTTCACTGTATCAGTTTACTATCATTCAAACCTCATTAACCTGATGAGGTTTCAAATGTTTCAAGAAATATACCTCGATTTGACTGAATTGAATCAATCCATGCTTCAAATTGGATCTATTCATTATCAATTCATGAGATTTCAACCATTGATTGTGTTCTGACTTCATTTTCACTGTATCAGTTTACTATCATTCAAACCTCATTAACCTGATGAGGTTTCAAATGTTTCAAGAAATATACCTCGATTTGACTGAATTGAATCAATCCATGCTTCAAATTCAATCTATTCATTATCAATTCATAAGATTTCAAGCATAGATTGTGTTCTGACTTCATTTTCACTGTATAAGTTTACTATCATTCAAACCTCATTAACCTGATGAGGTTTCAAATGTTTCAAGAAATATACCTCGATTTGACTGAATTGAATCAATCCATGCTTCAAATTCGATCTATTCATTATCAATTCATAAGATTTCAACCATAGATTGTGTTCTGACTTCATTTTCACTGTATCAGTTTACTATCATTCAAACCTCATTAACCTGATGAGGTTTCAAATGTTTCAAGAAATATACCTCGATTTGACTGAATTGAATCAATCCATGCTTCAAATTCGATCTATTCATTATCAATTCATAAGATTTCAACCATAGATTGTGTTCTGACTTTATTTTCACTGTATCAGTTTACTATCATTCAAACCTCATTAACCTGATGAGGTTTCAAATGTTTCAAGAAATATACCTCGATTTGACTGAATTGAATCAATCCATGCTTCAAATTCAATCTATTCATTATCAATTCATAAGATTTCAACCATAGATTGTGTTCTGACTTCATTTTCACTGTATCAGTTTACTATCATTCAAACCTCATTAACCTGATGAGGTTTCAAATGTTTCAAGAAATATACCTCGATTTGACTGAATTGAATCAATCCATGCTTCAAATTCAATCTATTCATTATCAATTCATAAGATTTCAACCATAGATTGTGTTCTGACTTCATTTTCACTGTATAAGTTTACTATCATTCAAACCTCATTAACCTGATGAGGTTTCAAATGTTTCAAGAAATATACCTCGATTTGACTGAATTGAATCAATCCATGCTTCAAATTCGATCTATTCATTATCAATTCATAAGATTTCAACCATAGATTGTGTTCTGACTTCATTTTCACTGTATCAGTTTACTATCATTCAAACCTCATTAACCTGATGAGGTTTCAAATGTTTCAAGAAATATACCTCGATTTGACTGAATTGAATCAATCCATGCTTCAAATTCAATCTATTCATTATCAATTCATAAGATTTCAACCATAGATTGTGTTCTGACTTCATTTTCACTGTATCAGTTTACTATCATTCAAACCTCATTAACCTGATGAGGTTTCAAATGTTTCAAGAAATATACCTCGATTTGACTGAATTGAATCAATCCATGCTTCAAATTCAATCTATTCATTATCAATTCATAAGATTTCAACCATAGATTGTGTTCTGACTTTATTTTCACTGTATCAGTTTACTATCATTCAAACCTCATTAACCTGATGAGGTTTCAAATGTTTCAAGAAATATACCTCGATTTGACTGAATTGAATCAATCCATGCTTCAAATTCAATCTATTATTATCAATTCATAAGATTTCAACCATAGATTGTGTTCTGACTTCATTTTCACTGTATCAGTTTACTATCATTCAAACCTCATTAACCTGATGAGGTTTCAAATGTTTCAAGAAATATACCTCGATTTGACTGAATTGAATCAATCCATGCTTCAAATTCAATCTATTCATTATCAATTCATAAGATTTCAACCATAGATTGTGTTCTGACTTCATTTTCACTGTATAAGTTTACTATCATTCAAACCTCATTAACCTGATGAGGTTTCAAATGTTTCAAGAAATATACCTCGATTTGACTGAATTGAATCAATCCATGCTTCAAATTCGATCTATTCATTATCAATTCATAAGATTTCAACCATTGATTGTGTTCTGACTTCATTTTCACTGTATCAGTTTACTATCATTCAAACCTCATTAACCTGATGAGGTTTCAAATGTTTCAAGAAATATACCTCGATTTGACTGAATTGAATCAATCCATGCTTCAAATTCAATCTATTCATTATCAATTCATAAGATTTCAACCATAGATTGTGTTCTGACTTCATTTTCACTGTATAAGTTTACTATCATTCAAACCTCATTAACCTGATGAGGTTTCAAATGTTTCAAGAAATATACCTCGATTTGACTGAATTGAATCAATCCATGCTTCAAATTCGATCTATTCATTATCAATTCATAAGATTTCAACCATAGATTGTGTTCTGACTTCATTTTCACTGTATCAGTTTACTATCATTCAAACCTCATTAACCTGATGAGGTTTCAAATGTTTCAAGAAATATACCTCGATTTGACTGAATTGAATCAATCCATGCTTCAAATTCAATCTATTCATTATCAATTCATAAGATTTCAACCATAGATTGTGTTCTGACTTCATTTTCACTGTATAAGTTTACTATCATTCAAACCTCATTAACCTGATGAGGTTTCAAATGTTTCAAGAAATATACCTCGATTTGACTGAATTGAATCAATCCATGCTTCAAATTCGATCTATTCATTATCAATTCATAAGATTTCAACCATAGATTGTGTTCTGACTTCATTTTCACTGTATCAGTTTACTATCATTCAAACCTCATTAACCTGATGAGGTTTCAAATGTTTCAAGAAATATACCTCGATTTGACTGAATTGAATCAATCCATGCTTCAAATTCAATCTATTCATTATCAATTCATAAGATTTCAACCATAGATTGTGTTCTGACTTCATTTTCACTGTATCAGTTTACTATCATTCAAACCTCATTAACCTGATGAGGTTTCAAATGTTTCAAGAAATATACCTCGATTTGACTGAATTGAATCAATCCATGCTTCAAATTCAATCTATTCATTATCAATTCATAAGATTTCAACCATAGATTGTGTTCTGACTTCATTTTCACTGTATCAGTTTACTATCATTCAAACCTCATTAACCTGATGAGGTTTCAAATGTTTCAAGAAATATACCTCGATTTGACTGAATTGAATCAATCCATGCTTCAAATTCAATCTATTCATTATCAATTCATAAGATTTCAACCATAGATTGTGTTCTGACTTCATTTTCACTGTATCAGTTTACTATCATTCAAACCTCATTAACCTGATGAGGTTTCAAATGTTTCAAGAAATATACCTCGATTTGACTGAATTGAATCAATCCATGCTTCAAATTCAATCTATTCATTATCAATTCATAAGATTTCAACCATAGATTGTGTTCTGACTTCATTTTCACTGTATCAGTTTACTATCATTCAAACCTCATTAACCTGATGAGGTTTCAAATGTTTCAAGAAATATACCTCGATTTGACTGAATTGAATCAATCCATGTTTCAAATTCGATCTATTCATTATCAATTCATGAGATTTCAACCATTGATTGTGTTCTGACTTCATTTTCACTGTATCAGTTTACTATCATTCAAACCTCATTAACCTGATGAGGTTTCAAATGTTTCAAGAAATATACCTCGATTTGACTGAATTGAATCAATCCATGCTTCAAATTCAATCTATTCATTATCAATTCATAAGATTTCAAGCATAGATTGTGTTCTGACTTCATTTTCACTGTATAAGTTTACTATCATTCAAACCTCATTAACCTGATGAGGTTTCAAATGTTTCAAGAAATATACCTCGATTTGACTGAATTGAATCAATCCATGCTTCAAATTGGATCTATTCATTATCAATTCATAAGATTTCAACCATAGATTGTGTTCTGACTTTATTTTCACTGTATCAGTTTACTATCATTCAAACCTCATTAACCTGATGAGGTTTCAAATGTTTCAAGAAATATACCTCGATTTGACTGAATTGAATCAATCCATGCTTCAAATTCAATCTATTCATTATCAATTCATAAGATTTCAACCATAGATTGTGTTCTGACTTCATTTTCACTGTATCAGTTTACTATCATTCAAACCTCATTAACCTGATGAGGTTTCAAATGTTTCAAGAAATATACCTCGATTTGACTGAATTGAATCAATCCATGCTTCAAATTCAATCTATTCATTATCAATTCATAAGATTTCAACCATAGATTGTGTTTTGACTTCATTCTCTTTGTATCAGTTTACTATCATTCAAACCTCATTAACCTGATGAGGTTTCAAATGTTTCAAGAAATATACCTCGATTTGACTGAATTGAATCAATCCATGCTTCAAATTGGATCTATTCATTATGAATTCATAAGATTTCAACCATAGATTGTGTTCTGACTTTATTTTCACTGTATCAGTTTACTATCATTCAAACCTCATTAACCTGATGAGGTTTCAAATGTTTCAAGAAATATACCTCGATTTGACTGAATTGAATCAATCCATGCTTCAAATTCAATCTATTCATTATCAATTCATAAGATTTCAACCATAGATTGTGTTCTGACTTCATTTTCACTGTATCAGTTTACTATCATTCAAACCTCATTAACCTGATGAGGTTTCAAATGTTTCAAGAAATATACCTCGATTTGACTGAATTGAATCAATCCATGCTTCAAATTCAATCTATTCATTATCAATTCATAAGATTTCAACCATAGATTGTGTTCTGACTTCATTTTCACTGTATAAGTTTACTATCATTCAAACCTCATTAACCTGATGAGGTTTCAAATGTTTCAAGAAATATACCTCGATTTGACTGAATTGAATCAATCCATGCTTCAAATTCGATCTATTCATTATCAATTCATAAGATTTCAACCATAGATTGTCTTCTGACTTCATTTTCACTGTATAAGTTTACTATCATTCAAACCTCATTAACCTGATGAGGTTTCAAATGTTTCAAGAAATATACCTCGATTTGACTGAATTGAATCAATCCATGTTTCAAATTCGATCTATTCATTATCAATTCATGAGATTTCAACCATTGATTGTGTTCTGACTTCATTTTCACTGTATCAGTTTACTATCATTCAAACCTCATTAACCTGATGAGGTTTCAAATGTTTCAAGAAATATACCTCGATTTGACTGAATTGAATCAATCCATGCTTCAAATTCAATCTATTCATTATCAATTCATAAGATTTCAAGCATAGATTGTGTTCTGACTTCATTTTCACTGTATAAGTTTACTATCATTCAAACCTCATTAACCTGATGAGGTTTCAAATGTTTCAAGAAATATACCTCGATTTGACTGAATTGAATCAATCCATGCTTTAAATTGGATCTATTCATTATCAATTCATAAGATTTCAACCATAGATTGTGTTCTGACTTTATTTTCACTGTATCAGTTTACTATCATTCAAACCTCATTAACCTGATGAGGTTTCAAATGTTTCAAGAAATATACCTCGATTTGACTGAATTGAATCAATCCATGCTTCAAATTCGATCTATTCATTATGAATTCATAAGATTTCAACCATAGATTGTGTTCTGACTTTATTTTCACTGTATCAGTTTACTATCATTCAAACCTCATTAACCTGATGAGGTTTCAAATGTTTCAAGAAATATACCTCGATTTGACTGAATTGAATCAATCCATGCTTCAAATTCAATCTATTCATTATCAATTCATAAGATTTCAACCATAGATTGTGTTCTGACTTCATTTTCACTGTATCAGTTTACTATCATTCAAACCTCATTAACCTGATGAGGTTTCAAATGTTTCAAGAAATATACCTCGATTTGACTGAATTGAATCAATCCATGCTTCAAATTCAATCTATTCATTATCAATTCATAAGATTTCAACCATAGATTGTGTTTTGACTTCATTCTCTTTGTATCAGTTTACTATCATTCAAACCTCATTAACCTGATGAGGTTTCAAATGTTTCAAGAAATATACCTCGATTTGACTGAATTGAATCAATCCATGCTTCAAATTCAATCTATTCATTATCAATTCATAAGATTTCAACCATAGATTGTGTTCTGACTTTATTTTCACTGTATCAGTTTACTATCATTCAAACCTCATTAACCTGATGAGGTTTCAAATGTTTCAAGAAATATACCTCGATTTGACTGAATTGAATCAATCCATGCTTCAAATTCAATCTATTAATTATCAATTCATAAGATTTCAACCATAGATTGTGTTCTGACTTCATTTTCACTGTATCAGTTTACTATCATTCAAACTTCATTAACCTGATGAGGTTTCAAATGTTTCTAGAAATATACCTCGATTTGACTGAATTGAATCAATCCATGCTTCAAATTCAATCTACTCATTATCAATTCATAAGATTTCAACCATAGATTGTGTTCTGACTTCATTTTCACTGTATCAGTTTACTATCATTCAAACCTCATTAACCTGATGAGGTTTCAAATGTTTCAAGAAATATACCTCGATTTGACTGAATTGAATCAATCCATGCTTCAAATTCAATCTATTCATTATCAATTCATAAGATTTCAACCATAGATTGTGTTCTCACTTCATTTTCACTGCATCAGTTTACTATCATTCAAACCTCATTAACCTGATCAGGTTTCAAATGTTTCAAGAAATATACCTCGATTTGACTGAATTGAATCAATCCGTGCTTCAAATTCGATCTATTCATTATCAATTCATAAGATTTCAACCATAGATTGTGTTCTCACTTCATTTTCACTGTATCAGTTTACTATCATTCAAACCTCATTAACCTGATGAGGTTTCAAATGTTTCAAGAAATATACCTCGATTTGACTGAATTGAATCGATTCGTGCTTCAAATTCGATCTATTCATTATCAATTCATAAGATTTCAACCATAGATTGTGTTCTGACTTCATTTTCACTGTATCAGTTTACTATCATTCAAACCTCATTAACCTGATGAGGTTTCAAATGTTTCAAGAAATATACCTCGATTTGACTGAATTGAATCAATCCATGCTTCAAATTCAATCTATTCATTATCAATTCATAAGATTTCAACCATAGATTGTGTTCTCACTTCATTTTCACTGTATCAGTTTACTATCATTCAAACCTCATTAACCTGATGAGGTTTCAAATGTTTCAAGAAATATACCTCGATTTGACTGAATTGAATCAATCCATGCTTCAAATTCAATCTATTCATTATCAATTCATAAGATTTCAACCATAGATTGTGTTCTGACTTCATTTTCACTGTATCAGTTTACTATCATTCAAACCTCATTAACCTGATGAGGTTTCAAATGTTTCAAGAAACATACCTCGATTTGACTGAATTGAATCAATCCATGCTTCAAATTCAATCTATTCATTATCAATTCATAAGATTTCAACCATAGATTGTGTTCTGACTTTATTTTCACTGTATCAGTTTACTATCATTCAAACCTCATTAACCTGACGAGGTTTCAAATGTTTCAAGAAATATACCTCGATTTGACTGAATTGAATCAATCCATGCTTCAAATTCAATCTATTCATTATCAATTCATAAGATTTCAACCATAGATTGTGTTCTGACTTCATTTTCACTGTATCAGTTTACTATCATTCAAACCTCATTAACCTGATGAGGTTTCAAATGTTTCAAGAAATATACCTCGATTTGACTGAATTGAATCAATCCATGCTTCAAATTCAATCTATTCATTATCAATTCATAAGATTTCAACCATAGATTGTGTTCTCACTTCATTTTCACTGTATCAGTTTACTATCATTCAAACCTCATTAACCTGATGAGGTTTCAAATGTTTCAAGAAATATACCTCGATATGACTGAATTGAATCAATCCATGCTTCAAATTCAATCTATTCATTATCAATTCATAAGATTTCAACCATAGATTGTGTTCTGACTTCATTTTCACTGTATCAGTTTACTATCATTCAAACCTCATTAACCTGATGAGGTTTCAAATGTTTCAAGAAATATACCTCGATTTGACTGAATTGAATCAATCCATGCTTCAAATTCAATCTATTCATTATCAATTCATAAGATTTCAACCATAGATTGTGTTCTCACTTCATTTTCACTGTATCAGTTTACTATCATTCAAACCTCATTAACCTGAGGAGGTTTCAAATGTTTCAAGAAATATACCTCGAATTGACTGAATTGATACAATCCATGCTTCAAATTCGATCTATTCATTATCAATTCATAAGATTTCAACCATAGATTGTGTTCTGACTTTATTTTCACTGTATCAGTTTACTATCATTCAAACCTTATTAACCTGATGAGGTTTCAAATGTTTCAAGAAATATACCTCGATTTGACTGAATTGAATCAATCCATGCTTCAAATTCAATCTATTCATTATCAATTCATAAGATTTCAACCATAGATTGTGTTCTGACTTCATTTTCACTGTATCAGTTTACTATCATTCAAACCTCATTAACCTGATGAGGTTTCAAATGTTTCAAGAAATATACCTCGATTTGACTGAATTGAATCAATCCATGCTTCAAATTCAATCTATTCATTATCAATTCATAAGATTTCAACCATAGATTGTGTTCTGACTTCATTTTCACTGTATAAGTTTACTATCATTCAAACCTCATTAACCTGATGAGGTTTCAAATGTTTCAAGAAATATACCTCGATTTGACTGAATTGAATCAATCCATGCTTCAAATTCAATCTATTCATTATCAATTCATAAGATTTCAACCATAGATTGTGTTCTGACTTAATTTTCACTGTATCAGTTTACTATCATTCAAACCTCATTAACCTGATGAGGTTTCAAATGTTTCAAGAAATATACCTCGATTTGACTGAATTGAATCAATCCATGCTTCAAATTGGATCTATTCATTATCAATTCATAAGATTTCAACCATAGATTGTTTTCTGACTTTATTTTCACTGTATCAGTTTACTATCATTCAAACCTCATTAACCTGATGAGGTTTCAAATGTTTCAAGAAATATACCTCGATTTGACTGAATTGAATCAATCCATGCTTCAAATTCAATCTACTCATTATCAATTCATAAGATTTCAACCATAGATTGTGTTCTGACTTCATTTTCACTGTATCAGTTTACTATCATTCAAACCTCATTAACCTGATGAGGTTTCAAATGTTTCAAGAAATATACCTCGATTTGACTGAATTGAATCAATCCATGCTTCAAATTCAATCTATTCATTATCAATTCATAAGATTTCAACCATAGATTGTGTTCTGACTTCATTTTCACTGAATAAGTTTACAATCATTCAAACCTCATTAACCTGATGAGGTTTCAACTGTTTCAAGAAATATACCTCGATTTGACTGAATTGAATCAATCCATGCTTCAAATTGGATCTATTCATTATCAATTCATAAGATTTCAACCATAGATTGTGTTCTGACTTCATTTTCACTGTATAAGTTTACTATCATTCAAACCTCATTAACCTGATGAGGTTTCAAATTTTTAAAGAAATATACCTCGATTTGACTGAATTGAATCAAACCAAGTTTTACATTCGATCAATTCATTATCAATTCATAAGATTTCAACAATAGATTGTGTTCTGACTTCATTTTCACTGTAAAAGTTTACCATCATTCAAACCTCATTAACCTGATGAGGTTCCAAATGTTTCATGATATAAACCTCGATTTGACTGAATTGAATCAATCCATGCTTCAAATTCAATCTATTCATTATCAATTCATAAGATTTCAACCATAGATTGTGTTCTGACTTCATTTTCACTGTGTCAGTTTACTATCATTCAAACCTCATTAACCTGATGAGGTTTCAAATGTTTCAAGAAATATACCTCGATTTGACTGAATTGAATCAATCCATGCTTCAAATTCAATCTATTCATTATCAATTCATAAGATTTCAACCATAGATTGTGTTCTCACTTCATTTTCACTGTATCAGTTTACTATCATTCAAACCTCATTAACCTGATGAGGTTTCAAATGTTTCAAGAAATATACCTCGATATGACTGAATTGAATCAATCCATGCTTCAAATTCAATCTATTCATTATCAATTCATAAGATTTCAACCATAGATTGTGTTCTGACTTCATTTTCACTGTATCAGTTTACTATCATTCAAACCTCATTAACCTGATGAGGTTTCAAATGTTTCAAGAAATATACCTCGATTTGACTGAATTGAATCAATCCATGCTTCAAATTCAATCTATTCATTATCAATTCATAAGATTTCAACCATAGATTGTGTTCTCACTTCATTTTCACTGTATCAGTTTACTATCATTCAAACCTCATTAACCTGAGGAGGTTTCAAATGTTTCAAGAAATATACCTCGAATTGACTGAATTGATACAATCAATGCTTCAAATTCGATCTATTCATTATCAATTCATAAGATTTCAACCATAGATTGTGTTCTGACTTTATTTTCACTGTATCAGTTTACTATCATTCAAACCTTATTAACCTGATGAGGTTTCAAATGTTTCAAGAAATATACCTCGATTTGACTGAATTGAATCAATCCATGCTTCAAATTCAATCTATTCATTATCAATTCATAAGATTTCAACCATAGATTGTGTTCTGACTTCATTTTCACTGTATCAGTTTACTATCATTCAAACCTCATTAACCTGATGAGGTTTCAAATGTTTCAAGAAATATACCTCGATTTGACTGAATTGAATCAATCCATGCTTCAAATTCAATCTATTCATTATCAATTCATAAGATTTCAACCATAGATTGTGTTCTGACTTCATTTTCACTGTATAAGTTTACTATCATTCAAACCTCATTAACCTGATGAGGTTTCAAATGTTTCAAGAAATATACCTCGATTTGACTGAATTGAATCAATCCATGCTTCAAATTCAATCTATTCATTATCAATTCATAAGATTTCAACCATAGATTGTGTTCTGACTTAATTTTCACTGTATCAGTTTACTATCATTCAAACCTCATTAACCTGATGAGGTTTCAAATGTTTCAAGAAATATACCTCGATTTGACTGAATTGAATCAATCCATGCTTCAAATTGGATCTATTCATTATCAATTCATAAGATTTCAACCATAGATTGTTTTCTGACTTTATTTTCACTGTATCAGTTTACTATCATTCAAACCTCATTAACCTGATGAGGTTTCAAATGTTTCAAGAAATATACCTCGATTTGACTGAATTGAATCAATCCATGCTTCAAATTCAATCTACTCATTATCAATTCATAAGATTTCAACCATAGATTGTGTTCTGACTTCATTTTCACTGTATCAGTTTACTATCATTCAAACCTCATTAACCTGATGAGGTTTCAAATGTTTCAAGAAATATACCTCGATTTGACTGAATTGAATCAATCCATGCTTCAAATTCAATCTATTCATTATCAATTCATAAGATTTCAACCATAGATTGTGTTCTGACTTCATTTTCACTGAATAAGTTTACAATCATTCAAACCTCATTAACCTGATGAGGTTTCAACTGTTTCAAGAAATATACCTCGATTTGACTGAATTGAATCAATCCATGCTTCAAATTCAATCTATTCATTATCAATTCATAAGATTTCAACCATAGATTGTGTTCTGACTTCATTTTCACTGTATAAGTTTACTATCATTCAAACCTCATTAACCTGATGAGGTTTCAAATTTTTAAAGAAATATACCTCGATTTGACTGAATTGAATCAAACCAAGTTTTACATTCGATCAATTCATTATCAATTCATAAGATTTCAACCATAGATTGTGTTCTGACTTCAATTTCACTGTAAAAGTTTACCATCATTCAAACCTCATTAACCTGATGAGGTTCCAAATGTTTCATGATATAAACCTCGATATGACTGAATTGAATCAAACCAAGTTTCACATTCGATCTCTTCATTATCAATTCAAAAGATTTCAACCATAGATTGTGTTCAGACTTCATTTTCACTGTATAAGTTTACTATCACTCAAACCTCATTAACCTGATGAGGTTTCAAATTGTTTCAAGAAATAAACCTGGATTTGACTGAGTTGAATCAATCAATGCTTCAAATTGGATCTATTCATTATCAATTCATAAGATTTCAACCATAGATTGTGTTCTGACTTCATTTTCACTGTATAAGTTTACTATCATTCAAACCTCATTAACCTGATGAGGTTTCAAATGTTTCAAGAAATAAACCTCGATTTGACTGAATTGAATCAAACCAAGTTTTACATTCGATCAATTCATTATCAATTCATAAGATTTCAACAATAGATTGTGTTCTGACTTCATTTTCACTGTAAAAGTTTACCATCATTCAAACCTCATTAACCTGATGAGGTTCCAAATGTTTCATGATATAAACCTCGATATGACTGAATTGAATCAAACCAAGTTTCACATTCGATCTATTCATTATCAATTCAAAAGATTTCAACCATAGATTGTGTTCAGACTTCATTTTCACTGTATAAGTTTACTATCACTCAAACCTCATTAACCTGATGAGGTTTCAAATTGTTTCAAGAAATAAACCTGGATTTGACTGAGTTGAATCAAACCAAGTTTCACATTCGATTAATTCATTATCAATTCATAGGACTTCAACCATAGATTGTGTTCTGACTTCATTTTCACTGTATAAGTTTACTATCATTCAAACCTCATTAACCTCATGACGTTTCAAATGGTTCAAGAAATAAACCTCGATTTGACTGAATTGAATCAAACCAAGTTTCACATTCGATTAATTCATTATCATTTCATAGGATTTCAACCATAGATTGTGTTCTGACTTCATTTTCACTGTATAAGTTTACTATCATTCAAACCTCATTAACCTGATGAGGTTTTAAATGTTTCAAGAAATATACCTCGATTTGACTGAATTGAATCAATCCATGCTTCAAATTCGATCTATTCATTATCAATTCATAAGATTTCAACCATAGATTGTGTTCTGACTTCATTTTCACTGTATCAGTTTACTATCATTCAAACCTCATTAACCTGATGAGGTTTCAAATGTTTCAAGAAATAAACCTCGATTTGACTGAATTGAATCAATCCATGCTTCAAATTCGATCTATTCATTATCAATTCATAAGATTTCAACCATAGATTGTGTTCAGAATTCATTTTCACTGTATAAGTTTACTATCATTCAAACCTCATTAACCTGATGAGGTTTCAAATTGTTTCAAGAAATAAACCTCGATTTGACTGAATTGAATCAATCCATGCTTCAAATTCGATCTATTCATTATCAATTCATAAGATTTCAACCATAGATTGTGTTCTGACTTCATTTTCTCTGTATCAGTTTACTATCATTCAAACCTCATTAACCTGATGAGGTTTCAAATGTTTCAAGAAATATACCTCGATTTGACTGAATTGAATCAATCCATGCTTCAAATTCAATCTATTCATTATCAATTCATAAGATTTCAACCATAGATTGTGTTCTGACTTCATTTTCACTGTATCAGTTTACTATCATTCAAACCTCATTAACCTGATGAGGTTTCAAATGTTTCAAGAAATATACCTCGATTTGACTGAATTGAATCAATCCATGCTTCAAATTCAATCTATTCATTATCAATTCATAAGATTTCAACCATAGATTGTGTTCTGACTTCATTTTCACTGTATCAGTTTACTATCATTCAAACCTCATTAACCTGATGAGGTTTCAAATGTTTCAAGAAATATACCTCGATTTGACTGAATTGAATCAATCCATGCTTCAAATTCAATCTATTCATTATCAATTCATAAGATTTCAACCATAGATTGTGTTCTGACTTCAATTTCACTGTATAAGTTTACTATCATTCAAACCTCATTAACCTGATGAGGTTTCAAATGTTTAAAGAAATATACCTCGATTTGACTGAATTGAATCAATCCATGCTTCAAATTGGATCTATTCATTATCAATTCATAAGATTTCAACCATAGATTGTGTTCTGACTTCATTTTCACTGTATCAGTTTACTATCATTCAAACCTCATTAATCTGATGAGGTTTCAAATGTTTCAAAAAATATACCTCGATTTGACTGAATTGAATCAATCCATGCTTCAAATTCAATCTATTCATTATCAATTCATAAGATTTCAACCATAGATTGTGTTCTGACTTCATTTTCACTGTATCAGTTTACTATCATTCAAACCTCATTAACCTGATGAGGTTTCAAATGTTTCAAGAAATAAACCTCGATTTGACTGAATTGAATCAATCCATGCTTCAAATTCGATCTATTCATTATCAATTCATAAGATTTCAACCATAGATTGTGTTCAGAATTCATTTTCACTGTATAAGTTTACTATCATTCAAACCTCATTAACCTGATGAGGTTTCAAATTGTTTCAAGAAATAAACCTCGATTTGACTGAGTTGAATCAATCAATGCTTCAAATTGGATCTATTCATTATCAATTCATAAGATTTCAACCATAGATTGTGTTCTGACTTCATTTTCACTGTATAAGTTTACTATCATTCAAACCTCATTAACCTGATGAGGTTTCAAATGTTTCAAGAAATAAACCTCGATTTGACTGAATTGAATCAAACCAAGTTTTACATTCGATCAATTCATTATCAATTCATAAGATTTCAACAATAGATTGTGTTCTGACTTCATTTTCACTGTAAAAGTTTACCATCATTCAAACCTCATTAACCTGATGAGGTTCCAAATGTTTCATGATATAAACCTCGATATGACTGAATTGAATCAAACCAAGTTTCACATTCGATCTATTCATTATCAATTCAAAAGATTTCAACCATAGATTGTGTTCAGACTTCATTTTCACTGTATAAGTTTACTATCACTCAAACCTCATTAACCTGATGAGGTTTCAAATTGTTTCAAGAAATAAACCTGGATTTGACTGAGTTGAATCAAACCAAGTTTCACATTCGATTAATTCATTATCAATTCATAGGACTTCAACCATAGATTGTGTTCTGACTTCATTTTCACTGTATAAGTTTACTATCATTCAAACCTCATTAACCTCATGACGTTTCAAATGGTTCAAGAAATAAACCTCGATTTGACTGAATTGAATCAAACCAAGTTTCACATTCGATTAATTCATTATCATTTCATAGGATTTCAACCATAGATTGTGTTCTGACTTCATTTTCACTGTATAAGTTTACTATCATTCAAACCTCATTAACCTGATGAGGTTTTAAATGTTTCAAGAAATATACCTCGATTTGACTGAATTGAATCAATCCATGCTTCAAATTCGATCTATTCATTATCAATTCATAAGATTTCAACCATAGATTGTGTTCTGACTTCATTTTCACTGTATCAGTTTACTATCATTCAAACCTCATTAACCTGATGAGGTTTCAAATGTTTCAAGAAATAAACCTCGATTTGACTGAATTGAATCAATCCATGCTTCAAATTCGATCTATTCATTATCAATTCATAAGATTTCAACCATAGATTGTGTTCAGAATTCATTTTCACTGTATAAGTTTACTATCATTCAAACCTCATTAACCTGATGAGGTTTCAAATTGTTTCAAGAAATAAACCTCGATTTGACTGAATTGAATCAATCCATGCTTCAAATTCGATCTATTCATTATCAATTCATAAGATTTCAACCATAGATTGTGTTCTGACTTCATTTTCTCTGTATCAGTTTACTATCATTCAAACCTCATTAACCTGATGAGGTTTCAAATGTTTCAAGAAATATACCTCGATTTGACTGAATTGAATCAATCCATGCTTCAAATTCAATCTATTCATTATCAATTCATAAGATTTCAACCATAGATTGTGTTCTGACTTCATTTTCACTGTATCAGTTTACTATCATTCAAACCTCATTAACCTGATGAGGTTTCAAATGTTTCAAGAAATATACCTCGATTTGACTGAATTGAATCAATCCATGCTTCAAATTCAATCTATTCATTATCAATTCATAAGATTTCAACCATAGATTGTGTTCTGACTTCATTTTCACTGTATCAGTTTACTATCATTCAAACCTCATTAACCTGATGAGGTTTCAAATGTTTCAAGAAATATACCTCGATTTGACTGAATTGAATCAATCCATGCTTCAAATTCAATCTATTCATTATCAATTCATAAGATTTCAACCATAGATTGTGTTCTGACTTCAATTTCACTGTATAAGTTTACTATCATTCAAACCTCATTAACCTGATGAGGTTTCAAATGTTTAAAGAAATATACCTCGATTTGACTGAATTGAATCAATCCATGCTTCAAATTGGATCTATTCATTATCAATTCATAAGATTTCAACCATAGATTGTGTTCTGACTTCATTTTCACTGTATCAGTTTACTATCATTCAAACCTCATTAATCTGATGAGGTTTCAAATGTTTCAAAAAATATACCTCGATTTGACTGAATTGAATCAATCCATGCTTCAAATTCAATCTATTCATTATCAATTCATAAGATTTCAACCATAGATTGTGTTCTGACTTTATTTTCACTGTATCAGTTTACTATCATTCAAACCTTATTAACCTGATGAGGTTTCAAATGTTTCAAGAAATATACCTCGATTTGACTGAATTGAATCAATCCATGCTTCAAATTCGATCTATTCATTATCAATTCATAAGATTTCAACCATAGATTGTGTTCTCACTTCATTTTCACTCTATCAGTTTACTATCATTCAAACCTCATTAACCTGATGAGGTTTCAAATGTTTCAAGAAATATACCTCGATTTGACTGAATTGAATCGATTCGTGCTTCAAATTCGATCTATTCATTATCAATTCATAAGATTTCAACCATAGATTGTGTTCTGACTTCATTTTCACTGTATCAGTTTACTATCATTCAAACCTCATTAACCTGATGAGGTTTCAAATGTTTCAAGAAATATACCTCGATTTGACTGAATTGAATCAATCCATGCTTCAAATTCAATCTATTCATTAGCAATTCATAAGATTTCAACCATAGATTGTGTTCTGACTTCATTTTCACTGTATCAGTTTACTATCATTCAAACCTCATTAACCTGATGAGGTTTCAAATGTTTCAAGAAATATACCTCGATTTGACTGAATTGAATCAATCCATGCTTCAAATTCAATCTATTCATTATCAATTCATAAGATTTCAACCATAGATTGTGTTCTGACTTCATTTTCACTGTATCAGTTTACTATCATTCAAACCTCATTAACCTGATGAGGTTTCAAATGTTTCAAGAAACATACCTCGATTTGACTGAATTGAATCAATCCATGCTTCAAATTCAATCTATTCATTATCAATTCATAAGATTTCAACCATAGATTGTGTTCTGACTTTATTTTCACTGTATCAGTTTACTATCATTCAAACCTCATTAACCTGACGAGGTTTCAAATGTTTCAAGAAATATACCTCGATTTGACTGAATTGAATCAATCCATGCTTCAAATTCAATCTATTCATTATCAATTCATAAGATTTCAACCATAGATTGTGTTCTGACTTCATTTTCACTGTATCAGTTTACTATCATTCAAACCTCATTAACCTGATGAGGTTTCAAATGTTTCAAGAAATATACCTCGATTTGACTGAATTGAATCAATCCATGCTTCAAATTCAATCTATTCATTATCAATTCATAAGATTTCAACCATAGATTGTGTTCTCACTTCATTTTCACTGTATCAGTTTACTATCATTCAAACCTCATTAACCTGATGAGGTTTCAAATGTTTCAAGAAATATACCTCGATTTGACTGAATTGAATCAATCCATGCTTCAAATTCAATCTATTCATTATCAATTCATAAGATTTCAACCATAGATTGTGTTCTGACTTCATTTTCACTGTATCAGTTTACTATCATTCAAACCTCATTAACCTGATGAGGTTTCAAATGTTTCAAGAAATATACCTCGATTTGACTGAATTGAATCAAACCAAGTTTCACATTCGATCTATTCATTATCAATTCATAAGATTTCAACCATAGATTGTGTTCTGACTTTATTTTCACTGTATCAGTTTACTATCATTCAAACCTCATTAACCTCATGACGTTTCAAATGGTTCAAGAAATAAACCTCGATTTGACTGAATTGAATCAAACCAAGTTTTACATTCGATCAATTCATTATCAATTCATAAGATTTCAACAATAGATTGTGTTCTGACTTCATTTTCACTGTAAAAGTTTACCATCATTCAAACCTCATTAACCTGATGAGGTTCCAAATGTTTCATGATATAAACCTCGATATGACTGAATTGAATCAAACCAAGTTTCACATTCGATCTATTCATTATCAATTCAAAAGATTTCAACCATAGATTGTGTTCAGACTTCATTTTCACTGTATAAGTTTACTATCACTCAAACCTCATTAACCTGATGAGGTTTCAAATTGTTTCAAGAAATAAACCTGGATTTGACTGAGTTGAATCAATCCATGCTTCAAATTGGATCTATTCATTATCAATTCATAAGATTTCAACCATAGATTGTGTTCTGACTTCATTTTCACTGTATAAGTTTACTATCATTCAAACCTCATTAACCTGATGAGGTTTCAAATGTTTCAAGAAATAAACCTCGATTTGACTGAATTGAATCAAACCAAGTTTTACATTCGATCAATTCATTATCAATTCATAAGATTTCAACAATAGATTGTGTTCTGACTTCATTTTCACTGTAAAAGTTTACCATCATTCAAACCTCATTAACCTGATGAGGTTCCAAATGTTTCATGATATAAACCTCGATATGACTGAATTGAATCAAACCAAGTTTCACATTCGATCTATTCATTATCAATTCAAAAGATTTCAACCATAGATTGTGTTCAGACTTCATTTTCACTGTATAAGTTTACTATCACTCAAACCTCATTAACCTGATGAGGTTTCAAATTGTTTCAAGAAATAAACCTGGATTTGACTGAGTTGAATCAAACCAAGTTTCACATTCGATTAATTCATTATCAATTCATAGGACTTCAACCATAGATTGTGTTCTGACTTCATTTTCACTGTATAAGTTTACTATCATTCAAACCTCATTAACCTCATGACGTTTCAAATGGTTCAAGAAATAAACCTCGATTTGACTGAACTGAATCAAACCAAGTTTCACATTCGATTAATTCATTATCAATTCATAGGATTTCAACCATAGATTGTGTTCTGACTTCATTTTCACTGTATAAGTTTACTATCATTCAAACCTCATTAACCTGATGAGGTTTTAAATGTTTCAAGAAATATACCTCGATTTGACTGAATTGAATCAATCCATGCTTCAAATTCGATCTATTCATTATCAATTCATAAGATTTCAACCATAGATTGTGTTCAGAATTCATTTTCACTGTATAAGTTTACTATCATTCAAACCTCATTAACCTGATGAGGTTTCAAATTGTTTCAAGAAATAAACCTCGATTTGACTGAATTGAATCAATCCATGCTTCAAATTCGATCTATTCATTATCAATTCATAAGATTTCAACCATAGATTGTGTTCTGACTTCATTTTCACTGTATCAGTTTACTATCATTCAAACCTCATTAACCTGATGAGGTTTCAAATGTTTCAAGAAATATACCTCGATTTGACTGAATTGAATCAATCCATGCTTCAAATTCAATCTATTCATTATCAATTCATAAGATTTCAACCATAGATTGTGTTCTGACTTCATTTTCACTGTATCAGTTTACTATCATTCAAACCTCATTAACCTGATGAGGTTTCAAATGTTTCAAGAAATATACCTCGATTTGACTGAATTGAATCAATCCATGCTTCAAATTCAATCTATTCATTATCAATTCATAAGATTTCAACCATAGATTGTGTTCTGACTTCATTTTCACTGTATCAGTTTACTATCATTCAAACCTCATTAACCTTATGAGGTTTCAAATGTTTAAAGAAATATACCTCGATTTGACTGAATTGAATCGATTCGTGCTTCAAATTCAATCTATTCATTATCAATTCATAAGATTTCAACCATAGATTGTGTTCTGACTTCATTTTCACTGTATCAGTTTACTATCATTCAAACCTCATTAACCTTATGAGGTTTCAAATGTTTAAAGAAATATACCTCGATTTGACTGAATTGAATCAATCCATGCTTCAAATTCAATCTATTCATTATCAATTCATAAGATTTCAACCATAGATTGTGTTCTGACTTCATTTTCACTGTATCAGTTTACTATCATTCAAACCTCATTAACCTGATGAGGTTTCAAATGTTTAAAGAAATATACCTCGATTTGACTGAATTGAATCAATCCATGCTTCAAATTCAATCTATTCATTATCAATTCATAAGATTTCAACCATAGATTGTGTTCTGACTTCATTTTCACTGTATCAGTTTACTATCATTCAAACCTCAATAACCTGATGAGGTTTCAAATGTTTCAAGAAATATACCTCGATTTGACTGAATTGAATCAATCCATGCTTCAAATTCAATCTATTCATTATCAATTCATAAGATTTCAACCATAGATTGTGTTCTGACTTCATTTTCACTGTATAAGTTTACTATCATTCAAACCTCATTAACCTGATGAGGTTTCAAATGTTTCAAGAAATATACCTCGATTTGACTGAATTGAATCAATGCATGCTTCAAATTCAATCTATTCATTATCAATTCATAAGATTTCAACCATAGATTGTGTTCTGACTTCATTTTCACTGTATCAGTTTACTATCATTCAAACCTCATTAACCTGATGAGGTTTCAAATGTTTCAAGAAATATACCTCGATTTGACTGAATTGAATCGATTCGTGCTTCAAATTCGATCTATTCATTATCAATTCATAAGATTTCAACCATAGATTGTGTTCTGACTTCATTTTCACTGTATCAGTTTACTATCATTCAAACCTCATTAACCTGATGAGGTTTCAAATGTTTCAAGAAATATACCTCGATTTGACTGAATTGAATCAATCCATGCTTCAAATTCAATCTATTCATTAGCAATTCATAAGATTTCAACCATAGATTGTGTTCTGACTTCATTTTCACTGTATCAGTTTACTATCATTCAAACCTCATTAACCTGATGAGGTTTCAAATGTTTCAAGAAATATACCTCGATTTGACTGAATTGAATCGATTCGTGCTTCAAATTCGATCTATTCATTATCAATTCATAAGATTTCAACCATAGATTGTGTTCTGACTTCATTTTCACTGTATCAGTTTACTATCATTCAAACCTCATTAACCTGATGAGGTTTCAAATGTTTCAAGAAATATACCTCGATTTGACTGAATTGAATCAATCCATGCTTCAAATTCAATCTATTCATTAGCAATTCATAAGATTTCAACCATAGATTGTGTTCTGACTTCATTTTCACTGTATCAGTTTACTATCATTCAAACCTCATTAACCTGATGAGGTTTCAAATGTTTCAAGAAATATACCTCGATTTGACTGAATTGAATCAATCCATGCTTCAAATTCAATCTATTCATTATCAATTCATAAGATTTCAACCATAGATTGTGTTCTGACTTCATTTTCACTGTATCAGTTTACTATCATTCAAACCTCATTAACCTGATGAGGTTTCAAATGTTTCAAGAAACATACCTCGATTTGACTGAATTGAATCAATCCATGCTTCAAATTCAATCTATTCATTATCAATTCATAAGATTTCAACCATAGATTGTGTTCTGACTTTATTTTCACTGTATCAGTTTACTATCATTCAAACCTCATTAACCTGACGAGGTTTCAAATGTTTCAAGAAATATACCTCGATTTGACTGAATTGAATCAATCCATGCTTCAAATTCAATCTATTCATTATCAATTCATAAGATTTCAACCATAGATTGTGTTCTGACTTCATTTTCACTGTATCAGTTTACTATCATTCAAACCTCATTAACCTGATGAGGTTTCAAATGTTTCAAGAAATATACCTCGATTTGACTGAATTGAATCAATCCATGCTTCAAATTCAATCTATTCATTATCAATTCATAAGATTTCAACCATAGATTGTGTTCTCACTTCATTTTCACTGTATCAGTTTACTATCATTCAAACCTCATTAACCTGATGAGGTTTCAAATGTTTCAAGAAATATACCTCGATTTGACTGAATTGAATCAATCCATGCTTCAAATTCAATCTATTCATTATCAATTCATAAGATTTCAACCATAGATTGTGTTCTGACTTCATTTTCACTGTATCAGTTTACTATCATTCAAACCTCATTAACCTGATGAGGTTTCAAATGTTTCAAGAAATATACCACGATTTGACTGAATTGAATCAATCCATGCTTCAAATTCAATCTATTCATTATCAATTCATAAGATTTCAACCATAGATTGTGTTCTGACTTCATTTTCACTGTATCAGTTTACTATCATTCAAACCTCATTAACCTGATGAGGTTTCAAATGTTTCAAGAAATATACCTCGATTTGACTGAATTGAATCAATCCATGCTTCAAATTCAATCTATTCATTATCAATTCATAAGATTTCAACCATTGATTGTGTTCTCACTTCATTTTCACTGCATCAGTTTACTATCATTCAAACCTCATTAACCTGATGAGGTTTCAAATGTTTCAAGAAATATACCTCGATTTGACTGAATTGAATCAATGCATGCTTCAAATTCAATCTATTCATTATCAATTCATAAGATTTCAACCATAGATTGTGTTCTCACTTCATTTTCACTGTATCAGTTTACTATCATTCAAACCTCATTAACCTGATGAGGTTTCAAATGTTTCAAGAAATATACCTCGATTTGACTGAATTGAATCAATCCGTGCTTCAAATTCGATCTATTCATTATCAATTCATAAGATTTCAACCATAGATTGTCTTCTGACTTCATTTTCACTGTATAAGTTTACTATCATTCAAACCTCATTAACCTGATGAGGTTTCAAATGTTTCAAGAAATATACCTCGATTTGACTGAATTGAATCAATCCATGCTTCAAATTCGATCTATTCATTATCAATTCATAAGATTTCAACCATAGATTGTGTTCTGACTTTATTTTCACTGTATCAGTTTACTATCATTCAAACCTCATTAACCTGATGAGGTTTCAAATGTTTCAAGAAATATACCTCGATTTGACTGAATTGAATCAATCCATGCTTCAAATTCAATCTATTCATTATCAATTCATAAGATTTCAACCATAGATTGTGTTCTCACTTCATTTTCACTGTATCAGTTTACTATCATTCAAACCTCATTAACCTGATGAGGTTTCAAATGTTTCAAGAAATATACCTCGATTTGACTGAATTGAATCAATTCGTGCTTCAAATTCGATCTATTCATTATCAATTCATAAGATTTCAACCATAGATTGTGTTCTGACTTCATTTTCACTGTATCAGTTTACTATCATTCAAACCTCATTAACCTGATGAGGTTTCAAATGTTTCAAGAAATATACCTCGATTTGACTGAATTGAATCAATCCATGCTTCAAATTCAATCTATTCATTATCAATTCATAAGATTTCAACCATAGATTGTGTTCTGACTTCATTTTCACTGTATCAGTTTACTATCATTCAAACCTCATTAACCTGATGAGGTTTCAAATGTTTCAAGAAATATACCACGATTTGACTGAATTGAATCAATCCATGCTTCAAATTCAATCTATTCATTATCAATTCATAAGATTTCAACCATAGATTGTGTTCTGACTTCATTTTCACTGTATAAGTTTACTATCATTCAAACCTCATTAACCTGATGAGGTTTCAAATGTTTCAAGAAATATACCTCGATTTGACTGAATTGAATCAATCCATGCTTCAAATTCAATCTATTCATTATCAATTCATAAGATTTCAACCATTGATTGTGTTCTCACTTCATTTTCACTGCATCAGTTTACTATCATTCAAACCTCATTAACCTGATGAGGTTTCAAATGTTTCAAGAAATATACCTCGATTTGACTGAATTGAATCAATCCATGCTTCAAATTCAATCTATTCATTATCAATTCATAAGATTTCAACCATAGATTGTGTTCTCACTTTATTTTCACTGTATCAGTTTACTATCATTCAAACCTCATTAACTTGATGAGGTTTCAAATGTTTCAAGAAATATACCTCGATTTGACTGAATTGAATCAATCCGTGCTTCAAATTCGATCTATTCATTATCAATTCATAAGATTTCAACCATAGATTGTCTTCTGACTTCATTTTCACTGTATCAGTTTACTATCATTCAAACCTCATTAACCTGATGAGGTTTCAAATGTTTCAAGAAACATACCTCGATTTGACTGAATTGAATCAATCCATGCTTCAAATTCAATCTATTCATTATCAATTCATAAGATTTCAACCATAGATTGTGTTCTGACTTTATTTTCACTGTATCAGTTTACTATCATTCAAACCTCATTAACCTGATGAGGTTTCAAATGTTTCAAGAAATATACCTCGATTTGACTGAATTGAATCAATCCATGCTTCAAATTCAATCTATTCATTATCAATTCATAAGATTTCAACCATAGATTGTGTTCTGACTTCATTTTCACTGTATCAGTTTACTATCATTCAAACCTCATTAACCTGATGAGGTTTCAAATGTTTCAAGAAATATACCTCGATTTGACTGAATTGAATCAAACCAAGTTTCACATTCGATCTATTCATTATCAATTCATAAGATTTCAACCATAGATTGTGTTCTGACTTTATTTTCACTGTATCAGTTTACTATCATTCAAACCTCATTAACCTGATGAGGTTTCAAATGTTTCAAGAAATATACCTCGATTTGACTGAATTGAATCAATCCATGCTTCAAATTCAATCTATTCATTATCAATTCATAAGATTTCAACCATAGATTGTGCTCTGACTTCATTTTCACTGTATCAGTTTACTATCTTTCAAACCTCATTAACCTGATGAGGTTTCAAATGTTTCAAGAAATATACCTCGATTTGACTGAATTGAATCAATCCATGCTTCAAGTTCAATCTATTCATTATCAATTCATAAGATTTCAACCATAGATTGTGTTCTGACTTTATTTTCACTGTATCAGTTTACTATCATTCAAACCTCATTAACCTGATGAGGTTTCAAATGTTTCAAGAAATATACCTCGATTTGACTGAATTGAATCAATCCATGCTTCAAATTCAATCTATTCATTATCAATTCATAAGATTTCAACCATAGATTGTGTTCTGACTTCATTTTCACTGTATAAGTTTACTATCATTCAAACCTCATTAACCTGATGAGGTTTCAAATGTTTCAAGAAATATACCTCGATTTGACTGAATTGAATCAAACCATGCTTCAAATTCAATCTATTCATTATCAATTCATAAGATTTCAACCATAGATTGTGTTTTGACTTCATTTTCACTGTATCAGTTTACTATCATTCAAACCTCATTAACCTGATGAGGTTTCAAATGTTTCAAGAAATATACCTCGATTTGACTGAATTGAATCAATCCATGCTTCAAGTTCAATCTATTCATTATCAATTCATAAGATTTCAACCATAGATTGTGTTCTGACTTCATTTTCACTGTATCAGTTTACTAACATTCAAACCTCATTAACCTGATGAGGTTTCAAATGTTTCAAGAAATATACCTCGATTTGACTGAATTGAATCAATCCATGCTTCAAATTCAATCTATTCATTATCAATTCATAAGATTTCAACCATAGATTGTGTTCTGACTTTATTTTCACTGTATCAGTTTACTATCATTCAAACCTCATTAACCTGATGAGGTTTCAAATGTTTCAAGAAATATACCTCGATTTGACTGAATTGAATCAATCCATGCTTCAAATTGGATCTATTCATTATGAATTCATAAGATTTCAACCATAGATTGTTTTCTGACTTTATTTTCACTGTATCAGTTTACTATCATTCAAACCTCATTAACCTGATGAGGTTTCAAATGTTTCAAGAAATATACCTCGATTTGACTGAATTGAATCAATCCATGCTTCAAATTCAATCTATTCATTATCAATTCATAAGATTTCAACCATAGATTGTGTTCTGACTTCATTTTCACTCTATCAGTTTACTATCATTCAAACCTCATTAACCTGATGAGGTTTCAAATGTTTCAAGAAATATACCTCGATTTGACTGAATTGAATCAATCCATGCTTCAAATTGGATCTATTCATTATGAATTCATAAGATTTCAACCATAGATTGTTTTCTGACTTTATTTTCACTGTATCAGTTTACTATCATTCAAACCTCATTAACCTGATGAGGTTTCAAATGTTTCAAGAAATATACCTCGATTTGACTGAATTGAATCAATCCATGCTTCAAATTCAATCTATTCATTATCAATTCATAAGATTTCAACCATAGATTGTGTTCTGACTTCATTTTCACTCTATCAGTTTACTATCATTCAAACCTCATTAACCTGATGAGGTTTCAAATGTTTCAAGAAATATACCTCGATTTGACTGAATTGAATCAATCCATGCTTCAAATTCAATCTATTCATTATCAATTCATAAGATTTCAACCATAGATTGTGTTCTGACTTCATTTTCACTGTATAAGTTTACTATCATTCAAACCTCATTAACCTGATGAGGTTTCAAATGTTTCAAGAAATATACCTCGATTTGACTGAATTGAATCAATCCATGCTTCAAATTCAATCTATTCATTATCAATTCATAAGATTTCAACCATAGATTGTGTTTTGACTTCATTTTCACTGTATCAGTTTACTATCATTCAAACCTCATTAACCTGATGAGGTTTCAAATGTTTCAAGAAATATACCTCGATTTGACTGAATTGAATCAATCCATGCTTCAAATTCAATCTATTCATTATCAATTCATAAGATTTCAACCATAGATTGTGTTCTGACTTCATTTTCACTGTATAAGTTTACTATCATTCAAACCTCATTAACCTGATGAGGTTTCAAATGTTTCAAGAAATATACCTCGATTTGACTGAATTGAATCAATCCATGCTTCAAATTCAATCTATTCATTATCAATTCATAAGATTTCAACCATAGATTGTGTTTTGACTTCATTTTCACTGTATCAGTTTACTATCATTCAAACCTCATTAACCTGATGAGGTTTCAAATGTTTCAAGAAATATACCTCGATTTGACTGAATTGAATCAATCGATGCTTCAAGTTCAATCTATTCATTATCAATTCATAAGATTTCAACCATAGATTGTGTTCTGACTTCATTTTCACTGTATCAGTTTACTAACATTCAAACCTCATTAACCTGATGAGGTTTCAAATGTTTCAAGAAATATACCTCGATTTGACTGAATTGAATCAATCCATGCTTCAAATTCAATCTATTCATTATCAATTCATAAGATTTCAACCATAGATTGTGTTCTGACTTTATTTTCACTGTATCAGTTTACTATCATTCAAACCTCATTAACCTGATGAGGTTTCAAATGTTTCAAGAAATATACCTCGATTTGACTGAATTGAATCAATCCATGCTTCAAATTGGATCTATTCATTATGAATTCATAAGATTTCAACCATAGATTGTTTTCTGACTTTATTTTCACTGTATCAGTTTACTATCATTCAAACCTCATTAACCTGATGAGGTTTCAAATGTTTCAAGAAATATACCTCGATTTGACTGAATTGAATCAATCCATGCTTCAAATTCAATTTATTCATTATCAATTCATAAGATTTCAACCATAGATTGTGTTCTGACTTCATTTTCACTCTATCAGTTTACTATCATTCAAACCTCATTAACCTGATGAGGTTTCAAATGTTTCAAGAAATATACCTCGATTTGACTGAATTGAATCAATCCATGCTTCAAATTCAATCTATTCATTATCAATTCATAAGATTTCAACCTTTGATTGTGTTCTGACTTCATTTTCACTGTATAAGTTTACTATCATTCAAACCTCATTAACCTGATGAGGTTCCAAATGTTTCATGATATAAACCTCGATATGACTGAATTGAATCAAACCAAGTTTCACATTCGATCTATTCATTATCAATTCAAAAGATTTCAACCATAGATTGTGTTCAGACTTCATTTTCACTGTATAAGTTTACTATCACTCAAACCTCATTAACCTGATAAGGTTTCAAATTGTTTCAAGAAATAAACCTGGATTTGACTGAGTTGAATCAAGCCAAGTTTCACATTCGATTAATTCATTATCAATTCATAGGACTTCAACCATAGATTGTGTTCTGACTTCATTTTCACTGTATAAGTTTACTATCATTCAAACTTCATTAACCTGATGACGTTTCAAATGGTTCAAGAAATAAACCTCGATTTGACTGAATTGAATCAAACCAAGTTTCACATTCGATTAATTCATTATCAATTCATAGGATTTCAACCATAGATTGTGTTCTGACTTCATTTTCACTGTATAAGTTTACTATCATTCAAACCTCATTAACCTGATGAGGTTTTAAATGTTTCAAGAAATATACCTCGATTTGACTGAATTGAATCAATCCATGCTTCAAATTCGATCTATTCATTATCAATTCATAAGATTTCAACCATAGATTGTGTTCTGACTTCATTTTCACTGTATCAGTTTACTATCATTCAAACCTCATTAACCTGATGAGGTTTCAAATGTTTCAAGAAATATACCTCGATTTGACTGAATTGAATCAATCCATGCTTCAAATTCAATCTATTCATTATCAATTCATAAGATTTCAACCATAGATTGTGTTCTCACTTCATTTTCACTGTATCAGTTTACTATCATTCAAACCTCATTAACCTGATGAGGTTTCAAATGTTTCAAGAAATATACCTCGATTTGACTGAATTGAATCAATTCGTGCTTCAAATTCGATCTATTCATTATCAATTCATAAGATTTCAACCATAGATTGTGTTCTGACTTCATTTTCACTGTATCAGTTTACTATCATTCAAACCTCATTAACCTGATGAGGTTTCAAATGTTTCAAGAAATATACCTCGATTTGACTGAATTGAATCAATCCATGCTTCAAATTCAATCTATTCATTATCAATTCATAAGATTTCAACCATAGATTGTGTTCTGACTTCATTTTCACTGTATCAGTTTACTATCATTCAAACCTCATTAACCTGATGAGGTTTCAAATGTTTCAAGAAATATACCACGATTTGACAGAATTGAATCAATCCATGCTTCAAATTCAATCTATTCATTATCAATTCATAAGATTTCAACCATAGATTGTGTTCTGACTTCATTTTCACTGTATAAGTTTACTATCATTCAAACCTCATTAACCTGATGAGGTTTCAAATGTTTCAAGAAATATACCTCGATTTGACTGAATTGAATCAATCCATGCTTCAAATTCAATCTATTCATTATCAATTCATAAGATTTCAACCATTGATTGTGTTCTCACTTCATTTTCACTGTATCAGTTTACTATCATTCAAACCTCATTAACCTGATGAGGTTTCAAATGTTTCAAGAAATATACCTCGATTTGACTGAATTGAATCAATCCATGCTTCAAATTCAATCTATTCATTATCAATTCATAAGATTTCAACCATAGATTGTGTTCTGACTTTATTTTCACTGTATCAGTTTACTATCATTCAAACCTCATTAACCTGATGAGGTTTCAAATGTTTCAAGAAATATACCTCGATTTGACTGAATTGAATCAATCCGTGCTTCAAATTCGATCTATTCATTATCAATTCATAAGATTTCAACCATAGATTGTCTTCTGACTTCATTTTCACTGTATCAGTTTACTATCATTCAAACCTCATTAACCTGATGAGGTTTCAAATGTTTCAAGAAACATACCTCGATTTGACTGAATTGAATCAATCCATGCTTCAAATTCAATCTATTCATTATCAATTCATAAGATTTCAACCATAGATTGTGTTCTGACTTTATTTTCACTGTATCAGTTTACTATCATTCAAACCTCATTAACCTGATGAGGTTTCAAATGTTTCAAGAAATATACCTCGATTTGACTGAATTGAATCAATCCATGCTTCAAATTCAATCTATTCATTATCAATTCATAAGATTTCAACCATAGATTGTGTTCTGACTTCATTTTCACTGTATCAGTTTACTATCATTCAAACCTCATTAACCTGATGAGGTTTCAAATGTTTCAAGAAATATACCTCGATTTGACTGAATTGAATCAATCCATGCTTCAAATTCAATCTATTCATTATCAATTCATAAGATTTCAACCATAGATTGTGTTTTGACTTCATTTTCACTGTATCAGTTTACTATCATTCAAACCTCATTAACCTGATGAGGTTTCAAATGTTTCAAGAAATATACCTCGATTTGACTGAATTGAATCAATCCATGCTTCAAATTCAATCTATTCATTATCAATTCATAAGATTTCAACCATAGATTGTGTTCTGACTTCATTTTCACTGTATCAGTTTACTATCATTCAAACCTCATTAACCTGATGAGGTTTCAAATGTTTCAAGAAATATACCTCGATTTGACTGAATTGAATCAATCCATGCTTCAAATTCAATCTATTCATTATCAATTCATAAGATTTCAACCATAGATTGTGTTCTGACTTCATTTTCACTGTATAAGTTTACTATCATTCAAACCTCATTAACCTGATGAGGTTTCAAATGTTTCAAGAAATATACCTCGATTTGACTGAATTGAATCAAACCATGCTTCAAATTCAATCTATTCATTATCAATTCATAAGATTTCAACCATAGATTGTGTTTTGACTTCATTTTCACTGTATCAGTTTACTATCATTCAAACCTCATTAACCTGATGAGGTTTCAAATGTTTCAAGAAATATACCTCGATTTGACTGAATTGAATCAATCCATGCTTCAAGTTCAATCTATTCATTATCAATTCATAAGATTTCAACCATAGATTGTGTTCTGACTTCATTTTCACTGTATCAGTTTACTATCATTCAAACCTCATTAACCTGATGAGGTTTCAAATGTTTCAAGAAATATACCTCGATTTGACTGAATTGAATCAATCCATGCTTCAAATTCAATCTATTCATTATCAATTCATAAGATTTCAACCATAGATTGTGTTCTGACTTTATTTTCACTGTATCAGTTTACTATCATTCAAACCTCATTAACCTGATGAGGTTTCAAATGTTTCAAGAAATATACCTCGATTTGACTGAATTGAATCAATCCATGCTTCAAATTGGATCTATTCATTATGAATTCATAAGATTTCAACCATAGATTGTTTTCTGACTTTATTTTCACTGTATCAGTTTACTATCATTCAAACCTCATTAACCTGATGAGGTTTCAAATGTTTCAAGAAATATACCTCGATTTGACTGAATTGAATCAATCCATGCTTCAAATTCAATCTATTCATTATCAATTCATAAGATTTCAACCATAGATTGTGTTCTGACTTCATTTTCACTGTATCAGTTTACTATCATTCAAACCTCATTAACCTGATGAGGTTTCAAATGTTTCAAGAAATATACCTCGATTTGACTGAATTGAATCAATCCATGCTTCAAATTGGATCTATTCATTATGAATTCATAAGATTTCAACCATAGATTGTTTTCTGACTTTATTTTCACTGTATCAGTTTACTATCATTCAAACCTCATTAACCTGATGAGGTTTCAAATGTTTCAAGAAATATACCTCGATTTGACTGAATTGAATCAATCCATGCTTCAAATTCAATCTATTCATTATCAATTCATAAGATTTCAACCATAGATTGTGTTCTGACTTCATTTTCACTGTATCAGTTTACTATCATTCAAACCTCATTAACCTGATGAGGTTTCAAATGTTTCAAGAAATATACCTCGATTTGACTGAATTGAATCAATCCATGCTTCAAATTCAATCTATTCATTATCAATTCATAAGATTTCAACCATAGATTGTGTTCTGACTTCATTTTCACTGTATAAGTTTACTATCATTCAAACCTCATTAACCTGATGAGGTTTCAAATGTTTCAAGAAATATACCTCGATTTGACTGAATTGAATCAATCCATGCTTCAAATTCAATCTATTCATTATCAATTCATAAGATTTCAACCATAGATTGTGTTCTGACTTCATTTTCACTGTATCAGTTTACTATCATTCAAACCTCATTAACCTGATGAGGTTTCAAATGTTTCAAGAAATATACCTCGATTTGACTGAATTGAATCAATCCATGCTTCAAATTCAATCTATTCATTATCAATTCATAAGATTTCAACCATAGATTGTGTTCTGACTTCATTTTCACTGTATCAGTTTACTATCATTCAAACCTCATTAACCTGATGAGGTTTCAAATGTTTCAAGAAATATACCTCGATTTGACTGAATTGAATCAATCCATGCTTCAAATTCAATCTATTCATTATCAATTCATAAGATTTCAACCATAGATTGTGTTCTGACTTTATTTTCACTGTATCAGTTTACTATCATTCAAACCTCATTAACCTGATGAGGTTTCAAATGTTTCAAGAAATATACCTCGATTTGACTGAATTGAATCAATCCATGCTTCAAATTCAATCTATTCATTATCAATTCATAAGATTTCAACCATAGATTGTGTTCTGACTTCATTTTCACTGTATCAGTTTACTATCATTCAAACCTCATTAACCTGATGAGGTTTCAAATGTTTCAAGAAATATACCTCGATTTGACTGAATTGAATCAATCCATGCTTCAAATTCAATCTATTCATTATCAATTCATAAGATTTCAACCTTTGATTGTGTTCTGACTTCATTTTCACTGTATAAGTTTACTATCATTCAAACCTCATTAACCTGATGAGGTTCCAAATGTTTCATGATATAAACCTCGATATGACTGAATTGAATCAAACCAAGTTTCACATTCGATCTATTCATTATCAATTCAAAAGATTTCAACCATAGATTGTGTTCAGACTTCATTTTCACTGTATAAGTTTACTATCATTCAAACCTCATTAACCTGATGAGGTTTCAAATGTTTAAAGAAATATACCTCGATTTGACTGAATTGAATCAATCCATGCTTCAAATTCAATCTATTCATTATCAATTCATAAGATTTCAACCATAGATTGTGTTCTCACTTTATTTTCACTGTATCAGTTTACTATCATTCAAACCTCATTAACCTGATGAGGTTTCAAATGTTTCAAGAAATATACCTCGATTTGACTGAATTGAATCAATACGTGCTTCAAATTCGATCTATTCATTATCAATTCATAAGATTTCAACCATAGATTGTCTTCTGACTTCATTTTCACTGTATCAGTTTACTATCATTCAAACCTCATTAACCTGATGAGGTTTCAAATGTTTCAAGAAATATACCTCGATTTGACTGAATTGAATCAATCCATGCTTCAAATTCAATCTATTCATTATCAATTCATAAGATTTCAACCATAGATTGTGTTCTGACTTTATTTTCACTGTATCAGTTTACTATCATTCAAACCTCATTAACCTGATGAGGTTTCAAATGTTTCAAGAAATATACCTCGATTTGACTGAATTGAATCAATCCATGCTTCAAATTCAATCTATTCATTATCAATTCATAAGATTTCAACCATAGATTGTGTTCTGACTTCATTTTCACTGTATCAGTTTACTAACATTCAAACCTCATTAACCTGATGAGGTTTCAAATGTTACAAGAAATAAACCTCGATTTGACTGAATTGAATCAATCCATGCTTCAAATTCAATCTATTCATTATCAATTCATAAGATTTCAACCATAGATTGTGTTTTGACTTCATTTTCACTGTATCAGTTTACTATCATTCAAACCTCATTAACCTGATGAGGTTTCAAATGTTTCAAGAAATATACCTCGATTTGACTGAATTGAATCAATCCATGCTTCAAATTCAATCTATTCATTATCAATTCATAAGATTTCAACCATAGATTGTGTTCTGACTTCATTTTCACTGTATCAGTTTACTATCATTCAAACCTCATTAACCTGATGAGGTTTCAAATGTTTCAAGAAATATACCTCGATTTGACTGAATTGAATCAATCCATGCTTCAAATTCAATCTATTCATTATCAATTCATAAGATTTCAACCATAGATTGTGTTCTGACTTCATTTTCACTGTATAAGTTTACTATCATTCAAACCTCATTAACCTGATGAGGTTTCAAATGTTTCAAGAAATATACCTCGATTTGACTGAATTGAATCAATCCATGCTTCAAATTCAATCTATTCATTATCAATTCATAAGATTTCAACCATAGATTGTGTTCTGACTTCATTTTCACTGTATCAGTTTACTATCATTCAAACCTCATTAACCTGATGAGGTTTCAAATGTTTCAAGAAATATACCTCGATTTGACTGAATTGAATCAATCCATGCTTCAAATTCAATCTATTCATTATCAATTCATAAGATTTCAACCATAGATTGTGTTCTGACTTCATTTTCACTGTATCAGTTTACTATCATTCAAACCTCATTAACCTGATGAGGTTTCAAATGTTTCAAGAAATATACCTCGATTTGACTGAATTGAATCAATCCATGCTTCAAATTCAATCTATTCATTATCAATTCATAAGATTTCAACCATAGATTGTGTTCTGACTTTATTTTCACTGTATCAGTTTACTATCATTCAAACCTCATTAACCTGATGAGGTTTCAAATGTTTCAAGAAATATACCTCGATTTGACTGAATTGAATCAATCCATGCTTCAAATTGGATCTATTCATTATGAATTCATAAGATTTCAACCATAGATTGTGTTCTGACTTTATTTTCACTGTATCAGTTTACTATCATTCAAACCTCATTAACCTGATGAGGTTTCAAATGTTTCAAGAAATATACCTCGATTTGACTGAATTGAATCAATCCATGCTTCAAATTCAATCTATTCATTATCAATTCATAAGATTTCAACCATAGATTGTGTTCTGACTTCATTTTCACTGTATCAGTTTACTATCATTCAAACCTCATTAACCTGATGAGGTTTCAAATGTTTCAAGAAATATACCTCGATTTGACTGAATTGAATCAATCCATGCTTCAAATTGGATCTATTCATTATGAATTCATAAGATTTCAACCATAGATTGTTTTCTGACTTTATTTTCACTGTATCAGTTTACTATCATTCAAACCTCATTAACCTGATGAGGTTTCAAATGTTTCAAGAAATATACCTCGATTTGACTGAATTGAATCAATACGTGCTTCAAATTCGATCTATTCATTATCAATTCATAAGATTTCAACCATAGATTGTCTTCTGACTTCATTTTCACTGTATCAGTTTACTATCATTCAAACCTCATTAACCTGATGAGGTTTCAAATGTTTCAAGAAACATACCTCGATTTGACTGAATTGAATCAATCCATGCTTCAAATTCAATCTATTCATTATCAATTCATAAGATTTCAACCATAGATTGTGTTCTGACTTTATTTTCACTGTATCAGTTTACTATCATTCAAACCTCATTAACCTGATGAGGTTTCAAATGTTTCAAGAAATATACCTCGATTTGACTGAATTGAATCAATCCATGCTTCAAATTCAATCTATTCATTATCAATTCATAAGATTTCAACCATAGATTGTGTTCTGACTTCATTTTCACTGTATCAGTTTACTATCATTCAAACCTCATTAACCTGATGAGGTTTCAAATGTTTCAAGAAATAAACCTCGATTTGACTGAATTGAATCAATCCATGCTTCAAATTCAATCTATTCATTATCAATTCATAAGATTTCAACCATAGATTGTGTTTTGACTTCATTTTCACTGTATCAGTTTACTATCATTCAAACCTCATTAACCTGATGAGGTTTCAAATGTTTCAAGAAATATACCTCGATTTGACTGAATTGAATCAATCCATGCTTCAAATTCAATCTATTCATTATCAATTCATAAGATTTCAACCATAGATTGTGTTCTGACTTCATTTTCACTGTATCAGTTTACTATCATTCAAACCTCATTAACCTGATGAGGTTTCAAATGTTTCAAGAAATATACCTCGATTTGACTGAATTGAATCAATCCATGCTTCAAATTCAATCTATTCATTATCAATTCATAAGATTTCAACCATAGATTGTGTTCTGACTTCATTTTCACTGTATAAGTTTACTATCATTCAAACCTCATTAACCTGATGAGGTTTCAAATGTTTCAAGAAATATACCTCGATTTGACTGAATTGAATCAATCCATGCTTCAAATTCAATCTATTCATTATCAATTCATAAGATTTCAACCATAGATTGTGTTTTGACTTCATTTTCACTGTATCAGTTTACTATCATTCAAACCTCATTAACCTGATGAGGTTTCAAATGTTTCAAGAAATATACCTCGATTTGACTGAATTGAATCAATCCATGCTTCAAATTCAATCTATTCATTATCAATTCATAAGATTTCAACCATAGATTGTGTTCTCACTTTATTTTCACTGTATCAGTTTACTATCATTCAAACCTCATTAACCTGATGAGGTTTCAAATGTTTCAAGAAATATACCTCGATTTGACTGAATTGAATCAATACGTGCTTCAAATTCGATCTATTCATTATCAATTCATAAGATTTCAACCATAGATTGTCTTCTGACTTCATTTTCACTGTATCAGTTTACTATCATTCAAACCTCATTAACCTGATGAGGTTTCAAATGTTTCAAGAAACATACCTCGATTTGACTGAATTGAATCAATCCATGCTTCAAATTCAATCTATTCATTATCAATTCATAAGATTTCAACCATAGATTGTGTTCTGACTTTATTCTCACTGTATCAGTTTACTATCATTCAAACCTCATTAACCTGATGAGGTTTCAAATGTTTCAAGAAATATACCTCGATTTGACTGAATTGAATCAATCCATGCTTCAAATTCAATCTATTCATTATCAATTCATAAGATTTCAACCATAGATTGTGTTCTGACTTCATTTTCACTGTATCAGTTTACTAACATTCAAACCTCATTAACCTGATGAGGTTTCAAATGTTACAAGAAATAAACCTCGATTTGACTGAATTGAATCAATCCATGCTTCAAATTCAATCTATTCATTATCAATTCATAAGATTTCAACCATAGATTGTGTTTTGACTTCATTTTCACTGTATCAGTTTACTATCATTCAAACCTCATTAACCTGATGAGGTTTCAAATGTTTCAAGAAATATACCTCGATTTGACTGAATTGAATCAATCCATGCTTCAAGTTCAATCTATTCATTATCAATTCATAAGATTTCAACCATAGATTGTGTTCTGACTTCATTTTCACTCTATCAGTTTACTATCATTCAAACCTCATTAACCTGATGAGGTTTCAAATGTTTCAAGAAATATACCTCGATTTGACTGAATTGAATCAATCCATGCTTCAAATTCAATCTATTCATTATCAATTCATAAGATTTCAACCATAGATTGTGTTCTGACTTCATTTTCACTGTATAAGTTTACTATCATTCAAACCTCATTAACCTGATGAGGTTTCAAATGTTTCAAGAAATATACCTCGATTTGACTGAATTGAATCAATCCATGCTTCAAATTCAATCTATTCATTATCAATTCATAAGATTTCAACCATAGATTGTGTTTTGACTTCATTTTCACTGTATCAGTTTACTATCATTCAAACCTCATTAACCTGATGAGGTTTCAAATGTTTCAAGAAATATACCTCGATTTGACTGAATTGAATCAATCCATGCTTCAAGTTCAATCTATTCATTATCAATTCATAAGATTTCAACCATAGATTGTGTTCTGACTTCATTTTCACTGTATCAGTTTACTAACATTCAAACCTCATTAACCTGATGAGGTTTCAAATGTTTCAAGAAATATACCTCGATTTGACTGAATTGAATCAATCCATGCTTCAAATTCAATCTATTCATTATCAATTCATAAGATTTCAACCATAGATTGTGTTCTGACTTTATTTTCACTGTATCAGTTTACTATCATTCAAACCTCATTAACCTGATGAGGTTTCAAATGTTTCAAGAAATATACCTCGATTTGACTGAATTGAATCAATCCATGCTTCAAATTGGATCTATTCATTATGAATTCATAAGATTTCAACCATAGATTGTTTTCTGACTTTATTTTCACTGTATCAGTTTACTATCATTCAAACCTCATTAACCTGATGAGGTTTCAAATGTTTCAAGAAATATACCTCGATTTGACTGAATTGAATCAATCCATGCTTCAAATTCAATCTATTCATTATCAATTCATAAGATTTCAACCATAGATTGTGTTCTGACTTCATTTTCACTCTATCAGTTTACTATCATTCAAACCTCATTAACCTGATGAGGTTTCAAATGTTTCAAGAAATATACCTCGATTTGACTGAATTGAATCAATCCATGCTTCAAATTGGATCTATTCATTATGAATTCATAAGATTTCAACCATAGATTGTTTTCTGACTTTATTTTCACTGTATCAGTTTACTATCATTCAAACCTCATTAACCTGATGAGGTTTCAAATGTTTCAAGAAATATACCTCGATTTGACTGAATTGAATCAATCCATGCTTCAAATTCAATCTATTCATTATCAATTCATAAGATTTCAACCATAGATTGTGTTCTGACTTCATTTTCACTCTATCAGTTTACTATCATTCAAACCTCATTAACCTGATGAGGTTTCAAATGTTTCAAGAAATATACCTCGATTTGACTGAATTGAATCAATCCATGCTTCAAATTCAATCTATTCATTATCAATTCATAAGATTTCAACCATAGATTGTGTTCTGACTTCATTTTCACTGTATAAGTTTACTATCATTCAAACCTCATTAACCTGATGAGGTTTCAAATGTTTCAAGAAATATACCTCGATTTGACTGAATTGAATCAATCCATGCTTCAAATTCAATCTATTCATTATCAATTCATAAGATTTCAACCATAGATTGTGTTTTGACTTCATTTTCACTGTATCAGTTTACTATCATTCAAACCTCATTAACCTGATGAGGTTTCAAATGTTTCAAGAAATATACCTCGATTTGACTGAATTGAATCAATCCATGCTTCAAGTTCAATCTATTCATTATCAATTCATAAGATTTCAACCATAGATTGTGTTCTGACTTCATTTTCACTGTATCAGTTTACTAACATTCAAACCTCATTAACCTGATGAGGTTTCAAATGTTTCAAGAAATATACCTCGATTTGACTGAATTGAATCAATCCATGCTTCAAATTCAATCTATTCATTATCAATTCATAAGATTTCAACCATAGATTGTGTTCTGACTTTATTTTCACTGTATCAGTTTACTATCATTCAAACCTCATTAACCTGATGAGGTTTCAAATGTTTCAAGAAATATACCTCGATTTGACTGAATTGAATCAATCCATGCTTCAAGTTCAATCTATTCATTATCAATTCATAAGATTTCAACCATAGATTGTGTTCTGACTTCATTTTCACTCTATCAGTTTACTATCATTCAAACCTCATTAACCTGATGAGGTTTCAAATGTTTCAAGAAATATACCTCGATTTGACTGAATTGAATCAATCCATGCTTCAAATTCAATCTATTCATTATCAATTCATAAGATTTCAACCATAGATTGTGTTCTGACTTTATTTTCACTGTATCAGTTTACTATCATTCAAACCTCATTAACCTGATGAGGTTTCAAATGTTTCAAGAAATATACCTCGATTTGACTGAATTGAATCAATCCATGCTTCAAATTGGATCTATTCATTATGAATTCATAAGATTTCAACCATAGATTGTTTTCTGACTTTATTTTCACTGTATCAGTTTACTATCATTCAAACCTCATTAACCTGATGAGGTTTCAAATGTTTCAAGAAATATACCTCGATTTGACTGAATTGAATCAATCCATGCTTCAAATTCAATCTATTCATTATCAATTCATAAGATTTCAACCATAGATTGTGTTCTGACTTCATTTTCACTCTATCAGTTTACTATCATTCAAACCTCATTAACCTGATGAGGTTTCAAATGTTTCAAGAAATATACCTCGATTTGACTGAATTGAATCAATCCATGCTTCAAATTGGATCTATTCATTATGAATTCATAAGATTTCAACCATAGATTGTTTTCTGACTTTATTTTCACTGTATCAGTTTACTATCATTCAAACCTCATTAACCTGATGAGGTTTCAAATGTTTCAAGAAATATACCTCGATTTGACTGAATTGAATCAATCCATGCTTCAAATTCAATCTATTCATTATCAATTCATAAGATTTCAACCATAGATTGTGTTCTGACTTCATTTTCACTCTATCAGTTTACTATCATTCAAACCTCATTAACCTGATGAGGTTTCAAATGTTTCAAGAAATATACCTCGATTTGACTGAATTGAATCAATCCATGCTTCAAATTCAATCTATTCATTATCAATTCATAAGATTTCAACCATAGATTGTGTTCTGACTTCATTTTCACTGTATAAGTTTACTATCATTCAAACCTCATTAACCTGATGAGGTTTCAAATGTTTCAAGAAATATACCTCGATTTGACTGAATTGAATCAATCCATGCTTCAAATTCAATCTATTCATTATCAATTCATAAGATTTCAACCATAGATTGTGTTTTGACTTCATTTTCACTGTATCAGTTTACTATCATTCAAACCTCATTAACCTGATGAGGTTTCAAATGTTTCAAGAAATATACCTCGATTTGACTGAATTGAATCAATCCATGCTTCAAGTTCAATCTATTCATTATCAATTCATAAGATGTCAACCATAGATTGTGTTCTGACTTCATTTTCACTGTATCAGTTTACTAACATTCAAACCTCATTAACCTGATGAGGTTTCAAATGTTTCAAGAAATATACCTCGATTTGACTGAATTGAATCAATCCATGCTTCAAATTCAATCTATTCATTATCAATTCATAAGATTTCAACCATAGATTGTGTTCTGACTTTATTTTCACTGTATCAGTTTACTATCATTCAAACCTCATTAACCTGATGAGGTTTCAAATGTTTCAAGAAATATACCTCGATTTGACTGAATTGAATCAATCCATGCTTCAAATTGGATCTATTCATTATGAATTCATAAGATTTCAACCATAGATTGTTTTCTGACTTCATTTTCACTCTATCAGTTTACTATCATTCAAACCTCATTAACCTGATGAGGTTTCAAATGTTTCAAGAAATATACCTCGATTTGACTGAATTGAATCAATCCATGCTTCAAATTCAATCTATTCATTATCAATTCATAAGATTTCAACCTTTGATTGTGTTCTCACTTCATTTTCACTGTATAAGTTTACTATCATTCAAACCTCATTAACCTGATGAGGTTCCAAATGTTTCATGATATAAACCTCGATATGACTGAATTGAATCAAACCAAGTTTCACATTCGATCTATTCATTATCAATTCAAAAGATTTCAACCATAGATTGTGTTCAGACTTCATTTTCACTGTATAAGTTTACTATCACTCAAACCTCATTAACCTGATAAGGTTTCAAATTGTTTCAAGAAATAAACCTGGATTTGACTGAGTTGAATCAAGCCAAGTTTCACATTCGATTAATTCATTATCAATTCATAGGACTTCAACCATAGATTGTGTTCTGACTTCATTTTCACTGTATAAGTTTACTATCATTCAAACTTCATTAACCTGATGACGTTTCAAATGGTTCAAGAAATAAACCTCGATTTGACTGAATTGAATCAAACCAAGTTTCACATTCGATTAATTCATTATCAATTCATAGGATTTCAACCATAGATTGTGTTCTGACTTCATTTTCACTGTATAAGTTTACTATCATTCAAACCTCATTAACCTGATGAGGTTTTAAATGTTTCAAGAAATATACCTCGATTTGACTGAATTGAATCAATCCATGCTTCAAATTCGATCTATTCATTATCAATTCATAAGATTTCAACCATAGATTGTGTTCTGACTTCATTTTCACTGTATCAGTTTACTATCATTCAAACCTCATTAACCTGATGAGGTTTCAAATGTTTCAAGAAATAAACCTCGATTTGACTGAATTGAATCAATCCATGCTTCAAATTCGATCTATTCATTATCAATTCATAAGATTTCAACCATAGATTGTGTTCAGACTTCATTTTCACTGTATCAGTTTACTATCATTCAAACCTTATTAACCTGATGAGGTTTCAAATTGTTTCAAGAAATAAACCTCGATTTGACTGAGTTGAATCAAACCAAGTTTCACATTCGATTAATTCATTATCAATTCATAGGACTTCAACCATAGATTGTGTTATGACTTCATTTTCACTGTATAAGTTTACTATCATTCAAACCTCATTAACCTGATGAGGTTTCAAATGGTTCAAGAAATAAACCTCGATTTGACTGAATTGAATCAAACCAAGCTTCACATTCCATTAATTCATTATCATTTCATAGGATTTCAACCATAGATTGTGTTCTGACTTCATTTTCACTGTATAAGTTTGCTATCATTCAAACCTCATTAACCTAATGAGGTTTCAAATGTTTCAAGAAATAAACCTCGATTTGACTGAATTGAATCAAACCAAGTTTCACATTCGATTAATTCATTATCAATTCATAGGATTTCAACCATAGATTGTGTTCTGACTTCATTTTCACTGTATAAGTTTACTATCATTCAAACCTCATTAACCTGATGAGGTTTCAAATGTTTCAAGAAATAAACCTCGATTTGACTGAATTGAATCAAACCAAGTTTTACATTCGATCAATTCATTATCAATTCATAAGATTTCAACAATAGATTGTGTTCTGACTTCATTTTCACTGTAAAAGTTTACCATCATTCAAACCTCATTAACCTGATGAGGTTTCAAATGTTTCAAGAAATAAACCTCGATTTGACTGAATTGAATCAATCCATGCTTCAAATTCGATCTATTCATTATCAATTCATAAGATTTCAACCATAGATTGTGTTCTGACTTCATTTTCACTGTATACGTTTACTATTATTCAAACCTCATTAACCTGATGAGGTTTCAAATGTTTCAAGAAATAAACCTCGATTTGACTGAATTGAATCAAACCAAGTTTCACATTCGATTAATTCATTATCAATTCATAAGATTTCAACCATAGATTGTGTTCTGACTTCATTTTCACTGTATAAGTGTACTATCATTCAAACCTCATTAACCTGATGAGGTTTCAAATGGTTCAAGAAATAAACCTCGATTTGACTGAATTGAATCAAACCAAGTTTCACATTCGATTAATTCATTATCAATTCATAGGATTTCAACCATAGATTGTGTTCTGACTTCATTTTCACTGTATAAGTTTGCTATCATTCAAACCTCATTAACCTGATGAGGTTTCAAATGTTTCAAGAAATAAACCTCGATTTGACTGAATTGAATCAAACCAAGTTTCACATTCGATCAATTCATTATCAATTCATAAGTTTTCAACCATAGATTGTGTTCTGACTTCATTTTCACTGTATAAGTTTACTATCATTCAAACCTCATCAACCTGATGAGGTTTCAAAGGTTTCAAGAAATAAAGCTCGATTTGACTGAATTGCATCAAGCCAAGTTTAATATATGATCTTTTGATCATAAATTCATCAGATTTCAAAGATAGACTGTGTTCTGTCTTTATTCTATTTCACAAGTTTACTGTCATTCAAGCATCATTAACCTGATGAGGTTTAATATATTTTAAATATATACCTCATTTTGACTGAATTGCATCAAGCCAAGTTTAATATATGATGTATTCATTATAAATCCATCAGATTTCAACCATTGACCATCACTGAGACATTTATAGAAAATCATTTATTGACTTGCTAACGCAATGTTTTGATGCAGAATTGAATGCTGAGATCAAAAATGTCACTCGCACTGCTGTAACTGTTGCAGGAACAGAGATAATCAGCTTCGATCCAACAGATTGCAATAGATGTGAGAATTTGGCAGAGAATAACTAATACAGAAAAACATCTATTCCATTGAGGCTGAGAAATTCATAGATAATCATAAATTGATTTACTATGACAATGTTTCGATGTAGAATTGACTGCTGATTTCAAAAATGTCAATCAGAGGTCTGTAAGTATTTTAGGGACAGAGATATTAATCTTTTCGTCAGATCCCAGCGGTTGGAACACTACATAGACATCGTCCCATTTTTCAAAGATTTTTTTAAATTAAGCCAATTGAATACTTGTATCAATGTTTCGATGCAAAATTGAATGCTGAATTCAAAAATGTTAATAAGAAGTCTGTAAGTATTTTAGGGGCAGAGATATTTAACTTTTCGATGGATCGTAACGTAAGATATTGCACTATCACTCAAGCATCATTAACCTGGAGGTTTCCAATGTTTTAAGAAATAAAACTCCATTTGACTGAATTGAATCAAACCAAGTTTCACATTCGATCTATTCACTTTCAATTCAAAAGATTTCAACTATAGATTGTGTTCTGACTTCATTTTCACTGTATAAGTTTACTATCATTCAAACCTCATTAACCTGATGAGGTTTCAAATGTTTCAAGAAATATACCTCGATTTGACTGAATTGAATCAATCCATGCTTCAAATTCGATCTATTCATTATCAATTCATAAGATTTCAACCATAGATTGTGTTCTGACTTCATTTTCACTGTATAAGTTTTGTATCATTCAAACCTCATTAACCTGATGAGGTTTTAACTGTTTCAAGAAATATACCTCGATTTGACTGAATTGAATCAATCCATGCTTCAAATTCGATCTATTCATTATCAATTCATAAGATTTCAACCATAGATTGTGTTCTGACTTCATTTTGACTGTATCAGTTTACTATCATTCAAACCTCATTAACCTGATGAGGTTTCAAATGTTTCAAGAAATAAACCTCGATTTGACTGAATTGAATCAATCCGTGCTTCAAATTCGATCTATTCATTATCAATTCATAAGATTTCAACCATAGATTGTGTTCTCACTTCATTTTCACTGTATCAGTTTACTATCATTCAAACCTCATTAACCTGATGAGGTTTCAAATGTTTCAAGAAATATACCTCGATTTGACTGAATTGAATCAATTCGTGCTTCAAATTCGATCTATTCATTATCAATTCATAAGATTTCAACCATAGATTGTGTTCTGACTTCATTTTCACTGTATCAGTTTACTATCATTCAAACCTCATTAACCTGATGAGGTTTCAAATGTTTCAAGAAATATACCTCGATTTGACTGAATTGAATCAATCCATGCTTCAAATTCAATCTATTCATTATCAATTCATAAGATTTCAACCATAGATTGTGTTCTGACTTCATTTTCACTGTATCAGTTTACTATCATTCAAACCTCATTAACCTGATGAGGTTTCAAATGTTTCAAGAAATATACCTCGATTTGACTGAATTGAATCAATCCATGCTTCAAATTCAATCTATTCATTATCAATTCATAAGATTTCAACCATAGATTGTGTTCTGACTTTATTTTCACTGTATCAGTTTACTATCATTCAAACCTCATTAACCTGATGAGGTTTCAAATGTTTCAAGAAACATACCTCGATTTGACTGAATTGAATCAATCCATGCTTCAAATTCAATCTATTCATTATCAATTCATAAGATTTCAACCATAGAGTGTGTTCTGACTTTATTTTCACTGTATCAGTTTACTATCATTCAAACCTCATTAACCTGATGAGGTTTCAAATGTTTCAAGAAATATACCTCGATTTGACTGAATTGAATCAATCCATGCTTCAAATTCAATCTATTCATTATCAATTCATAAGATTTCAACCATAGATTGTGTTCTGACTTCATTTTCACTGTATCAGTTTACTATCATTCAAACCTCATTAACCTGATGAGGTTTCAAATGTTTCAAGAAATATACCTCGATTTGACTGAATTGAATCAATCCATGCTTCAAATTCAATCTATTCATTATCAATTCATAATATTTCAACCATAGATTGTGTTCTGACTTCATTTTCACTGTATCAGTTTACTATCATTCAAACCTCATTAACCTGATGAGGTTTCAAATGTTTCAAGAAATATACCTCGATTTGACTGAATTGAATCAATCCATGCTTCAAATTCGATCTATTCATTATCAATTCATAAGATTTCAACCATAGATTGTGTTCTGACTTCATTTTCACTGTATCAGTTTACTATCATTCAAACCTCATTAACCTGATGAGGTTTCAAATGTTTCAAGAAATATACCTCGATTTGACTGAATTGAATCAATCCATGCTTCAAATTCAATCTATTCATTATCAATTCATAAGATTTCAACCATAGATTGTGTTCTCACTTCATTTTCACTGTATCAGTTTACTATCATTCAAACCTAATTAACCTGATGAGGTCTCAAATGTTTCAAGAAATATACCTCGATTTGACTGAATTGAATCAATCCATGCTTCAAATTCTATCAATTCATTATCAATTCATAAGATTTCAACCATAGATTGTGTTCTGACTTCATTTTCACTGTATCAGTTTACTATCATTCAAACCTCATTAACCTGATGAGGTTTCAAATGTTTCAAGAAATATACCTCGATTTGACTGAATTGAATCAATCCGTGCTTCAAATTCGATCTATTCATTATCAATTCATAAGATTTCAACCATAGATTGTGTTCTGACTTCATTTTCACTGTATCAGTTTACTATCACTCAAACCTCATTAACCTGATGAGGTTTCAAATGTTTCAAGAAATAAACCTCGATTTGACTGAAGTGAATCAATCCGTGCTTCAAATTCGATCTATTCATTATCAATTCATAAGATTTCAACCATAGATTGTGTTCTGACTTCATTTTCACTGTATAAGTTTACTATCATTCAAACCTCATTAACCTGATGAGGTTTCAAATGTTTCAAGAAATATACCTCGATTTGACTGAATTGAATCAATCCATGCTTCAAATTGGATCTATTCATTATCAATTCATAAGATTTCAACCAAAGATTGTGTTCTCACTTCATTTTCACTGTATAAGTTTACTATCATTCAAACCTCATTAACCTGATGAGGTTTCAAATGTTTCAAGAAATATACCTCGATTTGACTGAATTGAATCAATCCATGCTTCAAATTCTATCAATTCATTATCAATTCATAAGATTTCAACCATAGATTGTGTTCTGACTTCATTTTCACTGTATCAGTTTACTATCATTCAACCCTCATTAACCTGATGAGGTTTCAAATGTTTCAAGAAATATACTTCGATTTGACTGATTTGAATCAATCCATGCTTCAAATTCAATATATTCACTATCAATTCATAAGATTTCAACCATAGATTGTGTTCTCACTTCATTTTCACTGTATCAGTTTACTATCATTCAAACCTCATTAACCTGATGAGGTTTCAAATGTTTCAAGAAATATACCTCGATTTGACTGAATTGAATCAATCCATGCTTCAAATTCGATCTATTCAATATCAATTCATAAGATTTCAACCATAGATTGTGTTCTGACTTCATTTTCACTGTATCAGTTTACTATCATTCAAACCTCATTAACCTGATGAGGTTTCAAATGTTTCAAGAAATATACCTCGATTTGACTGAATTGAATCAATCCGTGCTTCAAATTCGATCTATTCATTATCAATTCATAAGATTTCAACCATAGATTGTGTTCTGACTTCATTTTCACTGTACAAGGTTACTATCATTCAAACCTCATTAACCTGATGAGGTTTCAAATGTTACAAGAAATAAACCTCGATTTGACTGAATTGAATCAATCCATGCTTCAAATTCAATCTATTCATTATCAATTCATAAGATTTCAACCATAGATTGTGTTCTGACTTTACTTTCACTGTGTCAGTTTACTATCATTCAAACCTCATTAACCTGATGAGGTTTCAAATGTTTCCAGAAATATACCTCGATTTGACTGAATTGAATCAATCCATGCTTCAAATTCAATCTATTCATTATCAATTCATAAGATTTCAACCATAGATTGTGTTCTGACTTCATTTTCACTGTATCAGTTTACTATCATTCAAACCTCATTAACCTGATGAGGTTTCAAATGTTTCAAGAAATATACCTCGATTTGACTGAATTGAATCAATCCATGCTTCAAGTTCAATCTATTCATTATCAATTCATAAGATTTCAACCATAGATTGTGTTCTGACTTCATTTTCACTGTATCAGTTTACTAACATTCAAACCTCATTAACCTGATGAGGTTTCAAATGTTTCAAGAAATATACCTCGATTTGACTGAATTGAATCAATCCATGCTTCAAATTCAATCTATTCATTATCAATTCATAAGATTTCAACCATAGATTGTGTTCTGACTTTATTTTCACTGTATCAGTTTACTATCATTCAAACCTCATTAACCTGATGAGGTTTCAAATGTTTCAAGAAATATACCTCGATTTGACTGAATTGAATCAATCCATGCTTCAAATTGGATCTATTCATTATCAATTCATAAGATTTCAACCATAGATTGTTTTCTGACTTTATTTTCACTGTATCAGTTTACTATCATTCAAACCTCATTAACCTGATGAGGTTTCAAATGTTTCAAGAAATATACCTCGATTTGACTGAATTGAATCAATCCATGCTTCAAATTCAATCTATTCATTATCAATTCATAAGATTTCAACCATAGATTGTGTTCTGACTTCATTTTCACTGTATCAGTTTACTATCAGTCAAACCTCATTAACCTGATGAGGTTTCAAATGTTTCAAGAAATATACCTCGATTTGACTGAATTGAATCAATCCATGCTTCAAATTCAATCTATTCATTATCAATTCATAACATTTCAACCATAGATTGTGTTCTGACTTCATTTTCACTGTATAAGTTTACTATCATTCAAACCTCATTAACCTGATGAGGTTTCAATTGTTTCAAGAAATATACCTCGATTTGACTGAATTGAATCAATCCATGCTTCACATTGGATCTATTCATTATCAATTCATAAGATTTCAACCATAGATTGTGTTCTGACTTCATTTTCACTGTATAAGTTTACTATCATTCAAACCTCATTAACCTGATGAGGTTTCAAATGTTTCAAGAAATATACCTCGATTTGACTGAATTGAATCAATCCATGTTTCAAATTCGATCTATTCATTATCAATTCATGAGATTTCAACCATTGATTGTGTTCTGACTTCATTTTCACTGTATCAGTTTACTATCATTCAAACCTCATTAACCTCATGAGGTTTCAAATGTTTCAAGAAATATACCTCGATTTGACTGAATTGAATCAATCCATGCTTCAATTTCAATCTATTCATAATCAATTCATAAGATTTCAACCATAGATTGTGTTCTCACTTCATTTTCACTGTATAAGTTCACTATCATTCAAACCTCATTAACCTGATGAAGTTTCAAATGTTTCAAGAAATAAATCTCGATTTGACTGAATTGAATCAATTGTTGCTTCAAATTCAATCTATTCATTATCAATTCATAAGATTTCAACCATAGATTGTGTTCTGACTTCATTTTCACTGTATAAGTTTACTATCATTCAAACCTCATTAACCTGATGAGGTTTCAAATGTTTCAAGAAATAAACCTCGATTTGACTGAGTTGAATCAAACCAAGTTTCACATTCGATTAATTCATTATCAATTCATATGATTTCAACCATAGATTGTGTTCTGACTTCATTTTCACTGTATCAGTTTACTATCATTCAAACCTCATTAACCTGATGAGGTCTCAAATGTTTCAAGAAATAAACCTCGATTTGACTGAATTGAATCAATCCATGCTTCAAATTGGATCTATTCATTATCAATTCATAAGATTTCAACCATAGATTGTGTTCTGACTTCATTTTCACTGTATAAGTTTACTATCATTCAAACCTCATTAACCTGATGAGGTTTCAAATGTTTCAAGAAATATACCTCGATTTGACTGAATTGAATCAATCCATGTTTCAAATTCGATCTATTCATTATCAATTCATGAGATTTCAACCATTGATTGTGTTCTGACTTCATTTTCACTGTATCAGTTTACTATCATTCAAACCTCATTAACCTCATGAGGTTTCAAATGTTTCAAGAAATATACCTCGATTTGACTGAATTGAATCAATCCATGCTTCAATTTCAATCTATTCATTATCAATTCATAAGATTTCAACCATAGATTGTGTTCTCACTTCATTTTCACTGTATAAGTTTACTATCATTCAAACCTCATTAACCTGATGAAGTTTCAAATGTTTCAAGAAATAAATCTCGATTTGACTGAATTGAATCAATTGTTGCTTCAAATTTGATCTATTCATTTTCAATTCATAAGATTTCAACCATAGATTGTGTTCTGACTTCATTTTCACTGTATAAGTTTACTATCATTCAAACCTCATTAACCTGATGAGGTTTCAAATGTTTCAAGAAATAAACCTCGATTTGACTGAGTTGAATCAAACCAAGTTTCACATTCGATTAATTCATTATCAATTCATAGGATTTCAACCATAGATTGTGTTCTGACTTCATTTTCACTGTATCAGTTTACTATCATTCAAACCTCATTAACCTGATGAGGTTTCAAATGTTCCAAGAAATAAACCTCGATTTGACTGAATTGAATCAATCCATGTTTCAAATTCGATCTATTCATTATCAATTGATAAGATTTCAACCATAGATTGTGTTCTGACTTCATTTTCACTGTATAAATTTACTATCATTCAAACCTCATTAACCTGATGAGCTTTCAAATGTTTCAAGAAATAAATCTCGATTTGACTGAACTAAATCAATCCATGCTTCAAATTCAATCTATTCATTATCAATTCATAAGATTTCAACCATAGATTGTGTTCTGACTTCATTTTCACTGTATCAGTTTACTATCATTCAAACCTCAATAACCTGATGAGGTTTCAAATGTTTCAAGAAATATACCTCGATTTGACTGAATTGAATCAATCCATGCTTCAAATTGGATCTATTCATTATCAATTCATAAGATTTCAACCATAGATTGTGCTCTGACTTCATTTTCACTGTATCAGTTTACTATCATTCAAACTTCATTAACCTGATGAGGTTTCAAATGTTTCAAGAAATAAACCTCGATTTGATTGAATTGAATCAATCCATGTTTCAAATTCGATCTATTCATTATCAATTGATAAGATTTCAACCATAGATTGTGTTCAGACTTCATTTTCACTGTATCAGTTTACTATCATTCAAACCTCATTAACCTGATGAGGTTTCAAATGTTTCAAGAAATAAACCTCGATTTGACTGAATTGAATAAACCAAGTTTCACATTGGATCAATTCATTATCAATTCATAGGATTTCAACCATAGATTGTGTTCTGACTTCATTTTCACTGTATAAGTTTACTATCATTCAAACCTCATTAACCTGATGAGGTTTCAAATGTTTCAAGAAATAAACCTCGATTTGACTGAATTGAATCAATCCATGTTTCAAATTCGATCTATTCATTATCAATTGATAAGATTTCAACCATAGATTGTGTTCAGACTTCATTTTCACTGTATAAGTTTACTATTATTCAAACCTCATTAACCTGATGAGGTTTCAAATGTTTCAAGAAATAAACCTCGATTGGACTGAATTGAATCAAACCATGTTTCACATTCGATCTATTCATTATCAATTCAAAAGATTTCAACTGTACAGTGTGTTCTGACTTCATTTTCACTGTATAAGTTTACTATCATTAAAACCTCACTAACCTGAATGCAGTGCTCAAAAAAGTCACTTAGACTGCTGTAACTGTTGCAGGAACAGAGATATTCAGCTTCTATCCAGCAGATTGCAATAAGTGTGAGAATTTGGTAGAGAATCACTACTACAGAAAAACATCTATTCCATTGAGGCTGAGAAATTTATAGATAATCATACATTGATTTACTATGACAATGTTTCGATGTAGAATTGAAAACTGAACTCAAAAACGTCACTTAGACTGCTGTAACTGTTGCAGGAACAGAGATATTCAGCTTCGATCCACCTGATTGCAATAGATGTGAGAATTTGGTAGAGAATCACTACTACAGAAAAACATCTATTCCATTGAGGCTGAGAAATTTATAGATAATCATAAGTTGATTTAATATGACAATGTTTCGATGTAGAATTGAATGCTGAGCTCAAAAAAAGTCACTCAGACCGCTGTAACTGTTGCAGGAACAGAGATATTCAGCTTCGATCCAACAGATTGCAATAGATGTGAGAATTTCTTAGAGAATCATTACTACAGAAAAACATCTATTCCATTGAGGCTGAGAAATTCATAGATAATCATAAATTGATTTACTATGACAGTGTTTCCATGTAGAATTGAATGCTGAACTCAAAAACGTCACTCAGACTGCTGTTACTGTTGCAGAAACAGAGATATTCAGCTTCGATCCAACAGATTGCAATAGATGTGAGAATTTGGTAGAGAATCACTACTACAGAAAAACATCTATTCCATTGAGGCTGAGAAATTTATAGATAATCATAAATTGATTTATTATGACAATGTTTCGATGTAAAATTGAATGCTGATTTCAAAAATGTCAATAAGAAGTCTGTAAGTATTTTAGGAGCAGAGATATTAAAGTTTTCGTCAGATCCCAGCGGTTGGAAAACTATATAGACATCGTCCCATTTTTCAAAGATTTTTATATATTGAGCCAATTGTTTACTTGTCTCAATGTTTCGATGCAGAATTGAATGCTGATTTCAAAAATGTCAATAAGAAGTCTATAAATATTTTAGGAGCAGAGCTATTTAACTTTTCAATGGATCGTAACGTAAGATATTGCACTATCACTCAAGCATCATTAACCTGATGAGGTGTCAAATGTTTTAAATATAGTCTTCATTTTGACTGAATTGCATCAAGCCATGTTTAATATATGATCTATTCATTATAAATTCATGAGATTTCAACCATAGACTGTGTTCTGTCTTTATTCTATTTCACAAGTTTAATATCACTCAAGCATCATTAACCTGATGACGTTTCAAAATGTTTTAAATATAGTCTTCATTTTGTCTGAATTGCAACAAGCCAAGTTTAATATATGATCTATTCATTATAAATTCATGAGATTTCAAGCAAAGACTGTGTTCTGACTTCATTTGATTTCATACGTTTACTATCACTCAAACAGCATTAACCTGATGAGGTTTCAACTGTTTCAAAGTATATACCTCATTCTGACTGAATTCCATCAAGCCATGTTTACTATATGATCAATTCAATGTAAATATATGAGATTTCAACCATAGATTGTTCTATAGAGTATAATAGAGTATTCTGACTTCATTTGGACTTCATAAGTTTACTATCATTCAAACCTCATTAACCTGATGAGGTTTCAAATGTTTCAAGAAATAAACCTGGATTTCACTGAATTGAATCAAACCAAGTTTCACATTCGATCAATTCATTATCAATTCATAAGATTTCAACCATAGATTGTGTTCTGACTTCATTTACACTGTATCAGTTTACTATCATTAAAACCTCATTAATCTGATGAGGTTTCAAATGTTTCAAGAAATATACCTCGATTTGACTGAATTGAATCAATCCATGCTTCAAATTCGATCTATTCATTATCAATTCATAAGATTTCAACCATAGATTGTGTTCTGACTTCATTTTCACTGTATAAGTTTACTATCATTCAAACCTCATTAACCTGATGAGGTTTCAAATGTTTAAGAAATAAACCTCCATTTGACTGAATTGAATCAAACCAAGTCTCACATTCGATCTATTCATTATCAATTCATAAGATTTCAACCATAGATTGTGTTCTGACTTCATTTTCACTGTGCAAGTTTACTATCATTCAAACCTCATTAACCCGATGAGGTTTCAAATGTTTCAAGAAATAAACCTGGATTTGACTGAATTGAATGAAACCAGGTTTCACATTCGATCTATTCATTATCAATTCATAAGATTTCAACCATTGATTGTGTTCTGACTTCATTTACACTGTATCAGTTTACTATCATTAAAACCTCATTAATCTGATGAGGTTTCAAATGTTTCAAGAAATATACCTCGATTTGACTGAATTGAATCAATCCATGCTTCAAATTCGATCTATTCATGATCAATTCATAAGATTTTAACCATAGATTGTGTTCTGACTTCATTTCCACTGTATAAGTTTACTATCATTCAAACCTCATTAACCTGATGAGGTTTCAAATGTTTCAAGAAATATACCTCGATTTGACTGAATTGAATCAATCCATGCTTCAAATTCGATCTATTCATTATCAATTCATAAGATTTCAACCATAGATTGTGTTCTGACTTCATTTTCACTGTATAAGTTTACTATCATTCAAACCTCATTAACCTGATGAGGTTTCAAATGTTTCAAGAAAATACCTCGATTTGACTGAATTGAATCAAACCAAGTTTCACATTCGATCTATTCATTATCAATTCATAAGATTTCAACCATTAGATTGTGTTCTGACTTCATTTTCACTGTATCAGTTTACTATCATTCAAACCTCATTAACCTGATGAGGTTTCAAATGTTTCAAACAATATACCTCGATTTGACTGAATTGAATCAAACCAAGTTTCACATTCAATCTATTCATTATCAATTCATAAGATTTTAACCATTAGATTGTGTTCTGACTTCATTTTCACTGTATCAGTTTACTATCATTCAAACCTCATTAACCTGATGAGGTTTCAAATGTTTCAAGAAATATACCTCGATTTGACTGAATTGAATCAATCCATGCTTCAAATTCAATCTATTCATTATCAATTTATAAGATTTCAACCATTAGATTGTGTTCTGACTTCATTTTCACTGTATCAGTTTACTATCATTCAAACCTCATTAACCTGATGAGGTTTCAAATGTTTCAAGAAATATACCTCGATTTGACTGAATTGAATCAATCCATGCTTCAAGTTCAATCTATTCATTATCAATTCATAAGATTTCAACCATTAGATTGTGTTCTGACTTCATTTTCACTGTATCAGTTTACTATCATTCAAACCTCATTAACCTGATGAGGTTTCAAATGTTTCAAGAAATATACCTCGATTTGACTGAATTGAATCAATCCATGCTTCAAATTGGATCTATTCATTATCAATTCATAAGATTTCAACCATTAGATTGTGTTCTGACTTCATGTTCACTGTAAATCTTTACTATCACTTAAACCTCATTAACCTGATGTACTGTAGTGTACATAAAAATTGTTATGGAACCTCTATGACCCTATGGAGCTCGTAAGAAACTCTGAGTATTAAAAATCCGATAATTTTAAGAATCTTTTAGTACTGGCCCAAGTTTTTTATAAAAAATACGTTTAAATAGGATACTTTTGAAAAATTGGTGGAAGGATTTCGGGCATACTTTTGTGAGAAATTGGTTCCGAAGGAGCAGCATTATCGCCCGCACTAATGTCTCTCTTGTTTGTCCCTTCAATGATTGCCCCTCCTTCAAAGTGGACATTGTGAATTTGCCTCGTTTGTAATATTGGCGCGTGAAAACGGTTGACAAGGAAAACAATTTCATTCACGTTCACAACTCACAAATTGCATTCAATATTATGGTCAAAAGATCACAAAGGTGCGGTCTTCTCGATCAAGTCGAAAGAGTTGTCGAAAGTTATGGTGAGATTCTTCTTTGAACTTACAAACTAGGATAGATACTCTTCTTTCGAAATAGAATGCTGAAACATTTGACCGGCCTAAAAAGGGTCTCTTGTCGGGCCTAAATAAATTCAGTTATTAGCTATTAGGTACATCATGATGGTTTGATAATTAATATGATGGCGTAGCTCAGTTAGTTTCGGTTTCATTCATTATCAATTAATCCTAAATACAATTCAACATAAATGCTCTACGAGTAAATACATAACAACATAATAACTGAAATCGAGAAAAGAAAAACTAAAATGAATATAAAAGATACTCTACATGATTGTATTTAAGATTAATTGACTAAGGAGGAGCTCTCTAAGTAGATAAACTAATCGATAGAGAGCCCCCCCCCCACAAAAAAAAAACAAAACAAAGAAACTAAAAAGATTTTATTAAAACAAAGACAGATGATAACCAAATGATAACCAAATGATAGCACCTCATTGGGATAAAGTTATATGTGTGCAGTGAACAGTGAATTAGTTCTGGGAATATGAGTCAATGAAAAAAGTCTTCAATTTTGAACGAAATGCTGAAACAGAGCTAGCAACATGTATGAAATGTGGAAGAGTGTTCCAAAGTTTTGAACCAAGGGACCACTGTTGCCCTGAGTTGGTCTCATTCAAAGAATTTCCCTGAGTTGGTCTCACTCATGCATTCTTTGTGAAAGCATAGCCTATTGCCTAAGATAAAAAATCTGCACAACTACCCCATGCAAAAAGCTTTGTTTGAGATTTAAGGGGTTGGGCCTACCAACAATTTCATGACCAAAGGTTACACTTTGCTATATTTGCATAATCCAGTGTTTAATGCTAAAATTTGCAACTATATCTTATACCCCGTTTACACAGAGCAAAAATACGGGATCACGATCCAGATCGCAATCCCGATCCTGATAAAATGTGCTTTGTAAAGTTCGATCGCGATCGCAATCCCCTAAAATTCGATCCCACTTCAGAGGTGGATTGGGATCTGGATCGCAATCCGATCCTGAAAAGTGTGCCGTGTAAACGCTTCTTGGGATCGTGATCCCATTCAGAATCCTTTAAGCATGCGCAGTAGATTCAACTGCCATTTTGTCTATTGTTGTTGTAGTGTTTCTAGGCTCCGTAACTATGTGCAATACGCATGTGCGAATGGATTGCGATCCTGATCCGTTTTCGTTTGACGCCCGTGTAAACGCAACTCAAACGTGATCTCGATCCTTGTAGATCACGATCTGGATCGCGATCCCCTATTTTTGCTCCGTGTAAACGGGGTATTATACCAGTCAAAAGAGATTAACAACAATGTAAAGAAGCTGATACTGACATTCATGATCATATTTCCATTTAGAGTGAAATGGCAATTTAAGCGGAAAGAATGAAAAACAATACAGGACAATGACGAATGCATCAAGTGCCAGACCACAAAAAATCAAATTCTCCCATTCCTAAACAAAGATGTGATGTTCATTAAATTTCAACAAGTGTTATTCCTTGGCTGATGAAGAACTGCTATTGAAGATGGTATGTAGCTGAGCAATGTATTTGTCCACTCCAAACGTGAAAGGTGTGCCAAAACTTGTACATGTATTTTTTTGTAAGAAACTGCCCATAAGAAACTCAACTCTCAGATCGCCAAAAGATTAAGAAACTCCAGTACTGGGAGAATATAAGCTTTAAGAAGCTATTTATTTTTATAAAGGAAATCCTTCACACATTTTAACTTTATTTTCACTTGTTTCCTGTATCATGTTACTCATAAGGTACTTGAGTAATGTCTAAACATTGGGAAGGCTAAAAAAACCTTGTTTTGAAATGTCCAGGACTGCACAGGCAGTTGATGCAGTAAAAACCCACGTATAAGAACCTAGTGGATTCCTGTACGAAAATACAAGGCCATGTAATAGTCATGTACAAGCCTTGTAGTTATGGCCTTGTAACCTTGTTATAGCCTGGAATAGCCTTGCTGTAACCTTGTAAATGGCTTGAAAAATGCTAATTAGCCTTGTAGAAGCCTTGTGGAAACCTTGTGTTAGACTAGTTGTAGCTTGGAATCTTACTGATAGCCTTGTGATTTTCTTCCAAGGCTAGTACAAGGTCATAACAAGGCCATAATCCCCTCTACAAGGCTAAAACTTGGCCTGTACAAGGCCAAGTTTAGCCTTGTATTTTTGTACAGGTTAAGAACCTGCAGGCTGAAATTTTGCAATTAGACCCCCATTGTATAAGAACCCATTCAGCCTAGAATTTGAAATAGGTCCTTATTCGTAGAGATCATGCGGTCATATTCACAACAGAAGTTTGTGGAAGAATAAAAAATGCTTATATTACCTGATGAGAAGCTTTTGAAAGCTTTTCTCTGGATTACATAAACACTTCTGATTCTTCCACAAAGTTCTGTTGAGAATATTCATACCTGATAAACTCAAGTGATGTGAACTGACAGTGAATTATAGGCTTGAAGTTTGAATCTGAAGAAAAGAAATTCCTGAAAGCCCTGAATAAAATAAGAACCAATTTAAGAGCCTGAACAGCCTCATTTCCCACTAAATACCCAAAACATAAGAACCTAGTTAGGCTGACTTTCAAAATTGTAGGTTCTTATACGTGGGTTTTTACTGCAGTAATAACTTAGCCATTGTGTTTCAAATAGTTTTTCCATGCATAAGGACTGCATGAAATTAGATGGCCGGTCATAGTCACATAAAATTTGATAAAATGCTTGGCATTTGCATACCTTGATTTAGACATTACACAGGGATTGGGCACATTTGCATGACAAGAATTCTTTTCACTGTTATAACAATTCTTGAGCCATATATGAAAAACCGCAAATGTTTCTAAACGAGAATTCTTAGGCAGGAAAACCATGTTGATATGCACATTGCCTGGTCTGAATCCAACAAGTACTTTTTTTGGACTTTAAAGGTATTAACCGCAGGGATACAATATATTTAGCTTTAGAGGAATTACTGTAAGGTCACCTAAGCTCTGGAATTAGAAATTTCATAAGAAATTTATCAAATAATTAGCATTCAGTTTAAAGATTTTATACAATATGAGGTATGATTAATCCTCTTGGGTTTTGTAAATAATTCACGGTAAGATTTGGGACAATTTCTTCATTAATTTTTAACATTATTAAAGCTTTCTTTTGTTTTGTGCTTGGAGATAATTCCATTGGTTACTGATTCAATAACTAAATGGAATAACATTTGATCCTAACTCTGCCTACTCTATTGATAGCACATCAAGAACTGCAATAGGTTCAACATCTTGTAAAACTTACTGTCAGGAAGATGTTTTTAGGAGCTGAAGCTAGGGTGCAATATTATAAGAAATCAGATAATTTAGGTAGAAATGGCCACTAGATTTTATGGATTCTAATGTCAGAGGTTTCCTTTTGCTCTTAGTTCAAATTAAAGTATATATTTGTGAATGTGTGCAGTCTTGTGACAGATATTTACAGCATCCTCATCAAAGAGCCATTTTTTCCAATCATCAAAGTTTTATTACTGAAGATTTGAAGATATATGCAATCTATTGTAATACTGAAACTGTTCTTTCACAGGAAACTATGTGTGTAGTTGACAAATAGAACATGGCTGGCAAGAAGGAAGACAGAGAATTCATTGATGGGAACAAGAAATATGAAAACGATAGACATAATGATGAAGACAACTTTGAGGATGAAGACAGTTCTTATGGGCCATATGCAAGCTTTGATCAATCAGGTTTGTTTTTATTGATTTTATTAAACCATACTACAGAAGATATGTCGATTCTCGGCCTCCTATAAACATCTACAGAAAGCACTAGAATATAAACATTGGAAAAACGGATGATTTTTTAACTTAGAACATTGTATCCTTCAGGACTCAACAAGCAATTTACGTATCTCCAATAACATTCTATTCATCATAATTTTATTCCTTCATCTCTTTCCTATTCTCAGTCCTCTTTTCATCACATCGATTCCCTTGATTACTATTCTTATCCTTCGAATCTGCCGTTCTTTTAGCATGATTAGTGTCGGTTTTACTAACATTTCTTTGCTTGATAACACAAAGTAATCTTGTAACGGGCTATGCTCAAAAGTGTAACGGGCTATGCTCAAAAGTGTAACAGGCTATGCTCAAAATGTCGTGCTTATTTCAATTCGCATCAAAGTGCTTATATTTTACATTATTTACTTGTTTATCTTTGTTCAATTGCACTACACGCAACAAGAAGATTTTTTTGATTGATTTGATTACTTTGCAAAAATTATACCCTATGTCAACAAGGACAGATAATGTTACAATAGGACTCGCTACTTTTATTGACACCTAGTTACAAAGCAATTTGTGATTGCAGACAAAGGGAATTCCATGTTCGGTTGGTTAAGACATAAACGAAAACAAAGCAAGCCGCAAAAATTGCCCTGAAACTCGGGTCGCTAGCGCGCTCGTTGTGCATTTCAGAAATGATTTTCAAGAGCAAATCTTAGCACATATCGAAAGAAGAAGGATATATCTAAACTTCTGCCTCGGGCATTTTATCTTTTTCGTACAGAAGCTGAGCAGTAAGTGTTTTAATTACACCTAAAAAGTATGAGAATTGAATCCCCTCCCAATTGGCTTCTGCACAAAATAAATAAAATGCCCGAGGCAGCAGTTTAGACATATCCTTCTTCTTTCGATATGTGCTAATATTTGCTCTTTGAAATCATTTCTGGAATGCACAACGACCCAGCTAGCGACCCGGGTTTCAGGGCAATTTTGCGACTTGCTTTGTTTTTGTTTATGCCTTGACCAACCGAGCATGGAATTCCCTTTGTCTGCAATCATAAATTGCTTTGTATCTAGGTGTCAATGAAAAGTAGCGAGTTCTATTGTAACATTATCTGTCCTTGTTCCCTATGTCTACTTTATACTGGGTGAGTAAATAAGAGGCCCGGCGTTTGAGAGGCTACTGCTCCCTGAATATTTGAGCAATGATATTTTGCAATATCTGATTGAATAGCTAACATGTTCAATTATTTTTAGAATTTTTCCTGGTTGAAATTGGTCACTCCGTTCAGATTTTACAAGGGATTTTCTAAAGAAAGTCCCTTCGAGAAAATCATTAGCAAGTTTCCCTAATGTGTTTACGCGTTTTTTTTATAAGAAACTGGTTTATAAGAAACTATTACTACGATGACCAAAAATTTAAGAAACTCTAGTACTACGCTCAAGAACAGTTAAGAAACTCTCAAATTCAATTTCTGTATATCTCTTTTATTCTATGTCTCTCTCACAAACGTACCTTCATCTTTTTTTAACTTTTAACTGCAAAAATTGGTAGTTTCTTGCCTGAATGTGCATGGCTTATTCTTGATGACAATTTCAATGTAAAATGGAAGCCCTTTGTCGAGAAGAAGCCTCAAATTTGAATAATATCGCAACTTTAGGCCCAAAAAAAAAGAAACTAATTAAGAAACTTTTACTACTAAAATACCGAAATTTTTATGCGAAATTAAGAAACTTTTAGTACTAAGTGCTGATCCAAGTTTCTTATAAAAAACGTGTACCTTACATCAATAACAAGAACAGATTTTGTAAGATAATACCTTGAGTTGAAAGGAACAGAAAAAATCTTTTTTTTGCTGATGATGTTTCCTCATTTTCTCAAACGTTTATCAAACGTAAACATTTTATCAAACTTCACTAAAGTCTGCAAGAGGCAGAGCAAAGACAAAACATTTTTGTGTACCAAGTGACTCAAAAAAAGGCCCAGCGCTTGAAAAAATGCTGCTCCCTCAATATGAAAGCAATAACATTGAAAACTGTTTTCTTTTATTCCCGATATGTCCAATTAGGCTCAGCAATTTACTCGGTTTTAATCGGCCATTCCTTCCCGTGTCGATATGAGAGATTTTCTACAGAAAATCCCTTTCGAAAACCTGCAAAAACGAAGGAAAACGATAAACAAAATCTCCCTTTTTTGTTTTCCTTCCTAGCAATAATGACACTCACATGCATTTTTTCCTCCCGGGAGAATGGAATCCCCCTGAATAAGTTATTCATACTAGCAGGAAGAAATTTCATTGCGCCCTCAGTACCCCCAAGAGGGTAGCACGTGCTAAACTGTTCCCAAGTCATTGCTGTAAACAAGGACAGATTTTGTAAGACAATAGCATGAGTTGCTTTCGTTGACACCTGAATTCAAAGCGATTTGCGATCGCAGACAAAAGAAATTCCCTCAACCAGTAATTCAAAACAAACAAAGCCTCAAAAGTTTCCCCGAAACTCAGGTTGGGCAAACTCTCGCCTTGTGCAAGCGAAAGGTTGTTTTTAAGAGAAGTTATGTGTTTATTACGAAAGAAGAAGGGTAAATCTAAAGTTCTGTCTGGCGGATTGTGTTTATTTGATTCAGGAGCTGGCATTGTAATTCTCGCGTATTTAGGGCTTAAATGAAAAAGCAGCTCCTGATTAATGAACATGAAAATTTTATGGAACCTCTAAGAAACTCGTAAGAAACTATTGAGTACTGAAAATCTCATAATTTTAAGAAACTCCCAGTACTGGCCAACATTCTTAATTTCGTATAAAAAATAGGTGTAGTCTAGAATGAGAAATTTTACATAGGTACTTGGTTGCTTGCAATAAGACCTGCACCTTCTGCTCTTCGCGCGATCGTTCGCTGTTGACTCCCCTTTTTGCACGTCCTCCACGACCCTCCGATGGCAAGGCCCAAACCGTCAAAAAATTATTACAGAACATACACCTTCCCTTGACTTGAAGTATCTCTAAAAAATCAAATGTATTCAGGAATTACTGCCTTGGCGTTCAGAATTCAGCCTGACCTGGTTGACCTCATCGTCTCATCAAACTGGCCTTACTCTAGTCCGAAAATTCGAAAGCTAATTTAAAGATGCAGATAAATAAGTAAGAACTTACCCAACTGTCATTCATTGAGACCAAGCAATACTGAATAAACAAAAGAAAAGTCCACTTGTTCAATCCAGAACAAAACGGTCTCCCAACGATAAAATGAAACTGTTTTTACAACACAAGTTTGATCAACACAGCCTTTTGGTCACACTCTCACAATAAGTTGACGAAGATGAAATGTACATCCATTCCAAAATCTAAGAAGAAATGGCGCGAAAACAATCTTGACCCCAGTCTCCAAAAATAGAAAATGTTTCCATAACAAAACTTCGTTCTTGTTTTTTAGGGCAGTTGCAGCATGATTTTCTTAGCAAGATCTCAAAACAAGCAAATAACACAATTCGCACTCAAAATAATGTCCAAACAGTTGCTATAACTGTACAGTGTCAAATCATTTTGAGTGCCATAGGAAAATTAAAGCTGCAAATTACAAAAGTTTCTTAGCTTTTTAATTCAGGTAGGGTTGCTTCTTAACTTTCGAGAACTTGAGCCTACCGTTTCTTATAAGCGGTTTCTTATTAAAAAAAAGATACAGTACGTGTATCAATGCTGTCTATTAATTTACATTCTAAATTTGACTGTAATTTGATTATTTCAATACTCTTAGCCGAGGGCAAACTATTGGAAAGTCAGCAAAAGACAACACAGCTCATAGTAAAGAAGGCACAAGGAAGAACGGTAAGTCAAACATATCTACTGATCTTTCGTCCAGATAACTTGAAATCGCAGTACTGTGCACGTATTTCTTTGTAAGAAACTGCCCATAAGAATCTCAACTCTCAGATCGCCAAAAATTTAAGAAACTCCAGTACTGCGAAAATGTAACTTAAGAAACTATTTATTTGATTAAGGAAATCCTTGACATATTTTTACTTTCATTTCACTTGTTTCCTGTATCATATTTCTTGTAAGGTACTTGAATAATGTCTAAACATTGGAAAGATTTCGAAAAACTTTGTTTTGAAATGTTCACCCTGCCATAAAGTCACTTCAAGATCAACTAATCAAAATAATGTTCGGAGTCGCTGTGACCGAAGTAATATCAACTAGTCAAAGAACGCAGGGAAGCAAAGGACTCAAGATCGCAAGTCTAGCGGAAGAGTCTAAGTTAGGAAAAGCGCAAAACAGCCTCTGCAAACCAGCATAGGGCTCAAATCTTTCGAATCTTTAAAAAGGTGGGTGTAAAATTCTATAAATTTTTTCTTTGAATTGGATTTCTTGAAAGGAACGTATGGTACGTTGCTGTAAATCTGCCTTGGGAATTTTTTGATACCTTGATTTCTTTCAAAATGGCGGCAATTTAATTATTTTTGAAAAAATTCATGAAAAATTTTGAAAAAATTAAAATTATCGTAAATCCTTAATCAATGGAGGAAAATGATATAACTTTCAAGAAAACCATGGTTTATGAAGGTCTACAATATGGTGGCAAGCAGAAATCTGTAGCTTTTCTGGTTTAGGATTTAGAGATTTATTGACGTCATAGCCGCAAATTTAATAAATGCCGCCATTTTGAAACTAATCAAGATATCAATAAATTTCCACAGCAGATTTGCAGCAAAGAGGCCTAAGTTCCTCCCACGCCAATGTTCTGCAGAGGAGATTTGAAAAATCTCGTAAGCCTTTGTTTGCTGTGCGAAAATCTCCTGAAATCCTTTTATGCAGAATATGTTGAATAAAGATAAATGTGGGCAGTTGTTTCTAAAAATGTTGATGCTATGCTAAATCTTTGGTTGAGAGTGGATTAAGAAATGCTACATAATTATGTTTTTTCGCTTGCAAGAATTGCCCTTAGCGGCGTGAACACGAAGTTTTTTCAGGAAGCATATTTTCAACAGCAGTCAAATTTTGCCAGGATTTTCAACAGGTAATACCAAACTTTGTCTTGGTCGTAATTTTTAACTCATTCATTGAATTTATTAACATATAGACCGGTTCTTTTGATTCATACAGATGATATTTCACACGACTTTATCGATTTGTGCTCGAAAATCAGACTTGGGGTGAACGAAGACATCAGAAAACATAGCATCGAAGTAGGATTTTGGGCGTATCTCGTTTAGTTATCGAAACAAATCAATTCTGAGAGCATGGAAGTGTGCAAATCATTCCACACCTTTAGCGTTTAGATATGCGAATCTCGAAATGAAGGTTCACTTCAAAGATACGACGAGCAACTTAAAACTGATGGAGTTTGTGGCTCTGTTTGCAAAGTTATCATCGTAAAGCAAGTTTCTTACAGCTTTCTTGGACTGAGTTTCTTACAGCTTTCTTGGATTAAATCTATGGTTTGCTTTCAAGAATAGCTTATTGGTGCAATTATTTCATGGATTAAGAACTGACTGAGAAAATCTACCTATCGTTTTCCTGTTTATTATCGCAAGGGAGAATGTTAGAGTGATTTCATGCAACTTTTTGTAAGTTTCCTGCAGAAACCTGAAGAAAATTTTGCAGATTTACACCCAATACAAGGTGGCATCGTGTTTTCAACGCTGCTGTGACGTCTCGCCGTCTGAGTGAATATAAATTCGTACTTAAAAAACCAAAAGGAATCTGAGATTCATCCTAATGCACCAGACAAGTTGCATGGCGCAGTGTACCTTGTACACAGTACTTTACAGTTATACAAATTAAAAGCTATCCTTTCGTTAGTCTCAAGTCTGGGACAGATTATAAACAGAAACAGGCAAATAAAACTAGTTGTCGAATAACTTCAGTGCTTTGTTTGGACTTTTCAACAATTTCCTGTTATCCATTTTTTTTTACCAGTGTACCTTGTTGTTATACGAATTAAAGCTATCCACTCGTTAGTCTCAAGTCTGGCACAGATTATAAACAGAAACAGGCTAATAAAACCAGTTGTTAAATAGCTTTGTTTGTACTTCTCAACAATTTCCTTCTATCCATTCTGTTCTACCAGCAAGAAATAAACTATTAAGTGCAAATATATGGTTTTGACCTCAATATATGTTTAACAATGAATAAAAGTTATACTTATCGAGCTTGTTCATATTAATTTGAAGTAAATAAACATTCTTAGGGATTCAGCAGGTATGAGTCTAAAACAACTTTTTGTATTGGCGTTTGGTTAAAGGCAGTCTGTCATGCATCTGATTGGGTGATAAGGACAATACAAAGAATAGGAGAATTGAATGGCTGGTGATCCTACTGATTTTCTACGACCGTAGAAAGTGATAACGATTAGCCCTCCTTTGTTTCAAGGCAGTCTGTCATGCATCTGATTGGGTGATAAGGACAATACAAAGAATAGGAGAATTGAATGTCTGCTAATCCTACTGACTTTCTAAGGCCGTAGAAAGTGCTAACGATCAGCCCTCCTTTGTTTCAAGTGATAAGCAAAGTTAAATGAGAGACATCTTCTAATTACTCCAATCTAATTACTCTAATATCCTTTCAGATTACAAGATTGAAGCAACCAAGAGATTTGTATGCCTTGAGCAGAGATTTTCAGGCACAGATGTTTCAAAGATGGTATGTAAAATTATACATGTTTGGTATGTAACTCAGTCTTGGATGTATTTGTCACATGAAAATGTTAACATGAAATAATGCCACGAAATCTATCAAGCAACAATATTTAGAAGCAGATCAGAAAGTGATATACAAAACTTGTCTTCGGCTATCTTAAGCCGTTTTAGGATGATCAATTCTTACTTAAGGCCAATTTCCAGTCAGTGGATATTTTCATGCGGACAGAAATTCTTTTGTTTACACGGGAAAATGTCGCTTTGTAACTGAATAGAAGTTTAGGATTGAATGATTTTTTATTGTGTAAAATTCTGCCCGCTTGGATAGTTCCACTGTCTGGAAACTGGGCATTAGCAAGAAAATGTACAGTTTTAATTACCAAGATGAAAATTTGTGTGAAGATGCTCTGATACAGGTAATAACTTGTTGTTGTGATGTTGATTTGAAGAGCTTCCTGTTGTTCAGATCTTGTAAAGTAGATCGCGTCACGACAAATCTGTATTTGCTGTCATAGACCTCAAAGGCTTTGAATGTACCGGGTGTCCCAAAATGATGTATTATTGTTTGATTGCTTACATGTCCATAACCAATGAACCGATTTTCAAAAACTTTGTTTTATTTAATTGCCTAAAGGCTAAATTGCAGTTTAAGATGTTGGTTGTCGTTTTACCACTGCGTTTTCATGTCGAAAAGAAGATGGATAAACTTGCTCAAATTCAAGCCTTAGATAGCATGAGAAAGAAATGGCCTATCTTTCCAGTCAACATTTTGATGTGATACAAAATGCTTAACTCCTATTCGTATTCTCTGAACTCAGTATTAACTGAATTCGTATGCTCTGAACGACATATATTCTCTGAACGACATATAAGTTCAGCCTTTTACATCACATCTAAAATATTGACTTGGAAAATAGGCCGTTTCTTTTTCATCCGATCTAAGACTTGAATTTGAGCAGCTTTATCGATCTTCTTTTCGACATGAAGACATCGGCCTAACCCACAACCAACATCCTCGAATACAATTTAGCCTTTCGGCAATCGGATAAAATAAAGTTTTTGAAAATCGGTTCATCGGTTATGGACATATATGCAATCAAACGATAATACATCATTTTGGGACACCCGGTATGTTCTGCAATATTGTAAATAATGAATTTGAAAACCTCGAAAGAGAAGAGCAAGGAATATTATACAGTTATCTTGTTAGAGATCCAGTTTTCAGTGAACAACTTGCGAAAGATGACTCAAGCAAAGAAATGAACTGATTATTTTGGAAGTTTTTCTGAAGAAAATGAAAACATTGTTTTGCATTCTTAATTTTAGGCCTTCCGAGGCTCAAGTGCTGGCCCAACGACCAAATCATATCTATTATGTACCAGCAACACCAGAGAGTTTATACAAGCCAGGTATGATCTGTCATATTTTCTCCTTCAAATGTCAGTTATTTAGATTCCTGGGTCAGAGTAAAACAGGTGCGTAGAATGTGCAGTATGACAGGAAACTTTGCAATCCCGAAAGTAGCATAATTGATCCTGTTCGTGAAAATTCTTATCACAAGCTAAAAGTAGATTTGAAAAATGTTTACGCTATTTTATAAATCGTAACAAATAAAGTAGAGATATATTCGATAGCCCATGTACAAGAACGAGAACTTTTGACTTTTGAGATCTTCTCTTGGAGAAAGTGAGAACCAGAAATTTTTAAGATCAAGTGGATTTTGGCAAATTTTGGTTTATTTCCTACTTAAAGATTTGTTTTCTGTGTTTCTACCTAGTATATGAAGGTAGTTTTTAGGACACCAAGAAGCTAAGCTTATCGAAGCAGCCTCTTGATTGTTTCTTGATGTGACCACACCTCGTGATTCCCTTAGTCTGAAACGTCGATCAAATTTTCTAAAGAATCGACACGAATGGACTTCGTTATTAATTGTATCGATTGATTAATCAATTTCTATCCCAAATCACCACGAACAAGTTAAAATTTGATCAACATATTTTAATCATTTTCAGTGTTTTTGAAAACGAAACTTTAAAAAAACTCACGTCTAGCTCTACAATCTGAAAGCAGAACAATTTGCAAAGAATCCTAGGATCTAATTCAAGCTTTTTGCTAAAGATTAAGTCACGAATCTTAAAAATCGATCGAGTGTACGTATTGTTGTGGCCTGTCAAACGTTCATAGTTTATTTTGGCGCACCCGGTATATCATCTAAGCACGCAAAGGATCAATGTCAGAGAAAGATCTTTGACATTCTGTTTTTGGTGTTTCGTTTCATAGTAAAAGACACAAGAGATGCCCCAAGATCAACCGATATACAAGGCAAAGTTGTTTATGATAATTCACCTGACATCGAAGTAAAATATGTAAGTATTTGCTCTTCAATTATGTGTTTTATTATTACCTGACTGACGTTTCAAAACGAGGCAATGCAAGGATCCCGCCAATCCCATTGGTTAATGGCACATTTCCCGCGGTTGTCCTGTAGCCTTGTATAATACGATACAAGGATGCGTTTTTGTCACCACAGCAACTGATTTAGTCCTGTGAGATTTACAATAAACTCAAGTGACATAACAGTAACAAAATGCGTTTGAATAAATGATTCCAATCAAAATTAGAAGCTATCTAATGATTGATGTCCAGAGCCTTAAAACAAAGATTACAAACTCGTTAAACGTTAAATTAATGTGACAAATATCTTTCCATAGTTCACGAGATCAAAAGTTGGCGGAAAAACAGTTGCTTCAAAGCCACACTACAGATTGCAAGGTCCAGATGATAAGACACTCCTCTTTGAATCAAGATTTGAAAGTGGGAATCTTATGAGAGCAATCAAAATGTGAGTACGGTCGACAGTCGACATTTTTTATCATATCAACTTAGCCACCAAACAATGAATTCTCCCTAACGTCAGCTTGCTGTAATTTCTCAAATGTCTACTCATTTCCACCATCGCTTGTTTATAATTCGTGGCTCTGCAAAAAATTGAAGATCGATCATGTAATCAAATTTTGGTTATTTTTCAAACAGGAGTACTTTTTTTTGAGACACCCGGTATATTTTGGATTTATATCTATTACATATGAATAAAAGCTGATCTTTCAGCTCGGCATACGAGAGGTTTCTTCAGAGCTAAACTCAACAAAGATAAATTATCTAACATCGATATTAGACGATATAAGGCCCTTGTATCCCTGCGGTATACCTTGCTCAACAGAAACTCGTAATGAAAGTATGAAAGAGCTGACCCTATTTTCTGCACTCGATCGTTCGAATCACGATCGAAAGACTGCTTCGGCTCTGTTGAACGGACACTCCTCAGAAAGGAAATGCGATAGAAACCAGACACTTAATCAACGAAACCGGGTATTCATCTGAAGAAGAAAGTTCACTTTACCTGGTGAATGCAAAATAAGTCTTTTAATGCTGCAATTTCCATGTTTCTAAGACCAAAACATACCTGAGAAATCTTCAAGTACCTGCCGCAGCAACTTCCTTCAAATCTAGTGAACTGCGTCAATCGAATCGAGTGTTTGAAACTTATTGTTCTTTGCCAATTTTCGCATTTTGATTGGTACTCTAGGAAGCTCAGAGTATGGGCCTAAACAGGGTCAGCTTTTTCAGAGTAACATTATGAGTCTCTGTTGACCGAAGCGCCATCTTGAAATATAAAAGCACAGGGATACAAGCGACTCATCGTCATACGTCTACATTGATTTTTTGATTATCCCTACAGTGGTGAATATGACTATGAATTATGGTTACGCTTTGATCTTTACACAAAGAAACACACTCAATGGTATTACTTCAGAGTGCAAAATGCAAGAACTGGGGTGCTATACAGATTCACGATCATGAATTTTGTCAAAGCTGGAAGTTTGTATAATGATGGCATGCGTCCTCTTGTGTACTCAGAACATGATGCTAATACTAAAGGAATTGGCTGGACAAGGGTTAGAACGAAGATAAAATACTATAAGAATGCTATCAGGTGAGTTTTAAGAATTTGATTCCGTGTTGAGGTTCCTTGATGGCCTAAACTAGCTGGAGTTCTCGTACACTCGTACACTTATATACAATAGCTTATCTACAAAGGAAAACATTTACAATGATATCAAGAAAATAAGTTCATTTACATCGATTTACATGATTTCTGTTCTCGGAGAGATTTCCAAAGATATTGCTCCTAAAAGCAAGTTTTGCGTGTGCAATTTTCACCCATCCTTAAATTTACTTTATTATTTACATCTACTTTATTATTGGTGCTTAAATTACTTATTCATCATATTTTCGTTTCTGTTGTAACGTCCCTGCGATTGTTTGTCAGTTATTGTCCGGGATACTTTCAGTGAAACTCTTTTTCCGGAAGAGCTTGACCTCCGGAGCTTGAGCTAGTTTAGTAATTATTTTCAATTTTTACTGTACATAGCTATGTAGCGCCAACTTTAAATGAATTGATTATTATTATTATTATTATTATTATTATTATCCGTCTGAGAGCTTTGGATTCTGTGCCCTACCGATTGCAGGGTCATTGTCCATCATTGCTCCCTTGTGAATTCGCGCAAGCCCCAAAGCGCTTCACTCATTCCATTGATCAGCGAGCCAATCAGAGTTAACGTCTTTTTCATTGTGATTTACAAAAGGGGGAATTTGCATTATCCCGAACGACTTAGATTTTGTAACAGTTATTCCTAGAATTATACTTTATTACCTTGGATTTCAAATAATCCAAGCCAACTCTGTTCCTGATTCATATCTTGTTTTGTTGTAGGTTTGTTGATGGAAACAAAGAGAGATACTATTATTCTTTGACATGGAGCTGTTCATTCCCAAATGAAAATGACACTTACTTCTTTGCACATTGCTACCCTTATACGTATTCAGACCTACAGGTAATTTGCTATGTGCTTGCACTACAGTAAATCCCCGCATATATGAACCTACAAAAATAACAACTTATATGCTGTTTTTCCTAAATTAGGCACCTTGTAATTAAGAACCTTTTTCAGTTTGATGAAAAATACGTCCTTTTTGCGGGGGCAGCAAAGTTGATTTTGGATTGTAGTCATTAGTTCATTTTCGTCCTAACCCTAACCGTAACCGTAACCCTTAGCTATTAAAGTTCGAATCTCCTCCCTTGCTGTTTGTAAGCTTAAAATTGGTTATTTGGTACATAATAACTCTACCCAAACAAATAACGGGGCCGAAAATCTTTGGTGAAGATTCTAAACGCCCTACGCAAGGCACTCTACAAAAAAGAACCTTTATGCCTTGAAATTTTACCTTCAAAATAAGAACCTATTTCAGCCTGGCTCTCAAAAGTAGGTTCTTATATGCGTGTTTCTTATATGTTCTTATATATAGGTTCTTATATGTTCTTATACTCTACTGTTTGTACGTCATTTTTGTCATTAGGATTTTTTAGACATTTTTACGATATTTTTCTTGTTGTTTGCAATAATCTCTTCTCTGATTTTAGGATTACCTTGCCGTTCTCTCAAGTGACCCTGTGCGTTCTCGTGTCTGCAAACAACGAATTCTCTGTCGCACATTGGCTGGGAATTATGTTTATGTCTTGACAATAACTGCACCAACTAGAAGACGAAATGAGGCTGAGGTACGCATTGGACATAATTTGTTTAATAATTAAATATTTAGCCTTTTTTGATTAAGTGTTTATTTCACAACTAGATACACATACCGGGTTAGCCAGAAAAAAGTTCCCACTTTCGAAAATCCGTAGCACCACAAGTACTTCATGGATTTGAATGATTCAAATTCTAGTTAAAAGCCAAAGATCGAAGTATTTCTGTGATTTTTCTCGTCTTCTTACGAGCACTGCAAATATTGGTAACTTCAGCTTTACAAAATTTCATGGTTGCAAAGTTACTGAAAAAGGGCTAAAACACTTGATCAAATCGTTAGGACTCTCCTCACACAGAACAATGCGCACAGGTGTTTCACCTCTCTCAAGAGCTATAAGACAGATTCTCAAACAGATACTAAGGATTTTCAATGTCATGGCAATAGATCTGCAGATGATAGCTCTCACCCATGAGAATTTGCATTTTCTCTGTTGTTCTGAGCAAGGAGTCATTTATGATTTATTCAAGCATTTTAGGCCTTTTTCAGTCATTTGCGACCATCAAGTTTTTGTAAACTTGAATTTACCAATTATTCCAGTGCTCGTAAGAAGGCGAGAAAAATCACAAAAATACTTCAATCTTTAGGCTGTCAGGCAAATATTGATTCATTCCAATCCATCAAGTACTCTTGATTTTATGAATTTTCAAAAATGGGAACTTTTTTCTGGTTCACCCGGTAGATGAAAAATTTCTTGCGACTGCCCGGTCGCATGGCCAGGTTGGTTTTCGTGCCCTGCATGAAAACCTGATTTTATATTTGACCCAACTTTTATATCGTTAACAGTTTTATCGAGTGCTAATTTTGCTGAATTATGAGGCATGCTTGCCTACTTTTAAAACCTTGAAGCCCTCATCCAACTTCTTTCTTCAACAGAACAGTCATTCAATGTAACTGTGGATCACTTTGAATAATCCCTTCTTCAGTCGCAATGAGGTCAAGTTTATTCATGCAACGAAACCTATTTTGTCGTAGATCAAGAAAGCAGTAGTAATAACAGCTCGTGTTCATCCTGGTGAAACAAATGCTAGTTGGATGATGAAAGGTTTCCTTGATTTTCTTACAAGCAACGCTCAAGATGCCAAGGTACACCATTTATTTTAATTCCGTTTGCATAAAATCAAGAGTAAATGTTCCTCCCAGACAAAATATAACTGTTAAAATGGGAATTCTTAAATAGATTCTACGAAAGAGTATTTTGTCAATGTGATAATTTCATTGCTTTCCTAATTGTTCAATTACTTTTAGGAATGTCTGTTATTTTAGTTGAAAAATTTGTCTATATGATAATTTCATTGCTTTCCTAATTGTTCAATTATTTTCAAGAATGTCTGTTATTTTAGTTGAAAAATTTGACAATATGATAATTTCATTGCTTTCCTAATTGTTTAATTACTTTCAGGAATGTCTGTTATTTTAGTGGAAAAATAATCATTCTCTCACCTTCTAGATTCTTCGAGAGAATTTCATCTTCAAGATAGTCCCAATGTTAAACCCAGATGGTGTTATTGTTGGTAATTATAGATGCTCATTAGCAGGACGTGATCTCAACAGAAATTACAAAACAGTCCTGAAAGATTCATTTCCTCCGATATGGCATACAAGAGCTATGATTAGAAAGTGAGTTGGAACAGATCTTTTAACTTCTTACTAAGCCTATAATAACTGTTGCATTACACGTATTTTTTTTTATAAGAAACTGCCCCTAAGAAACTCAACTCTCAGATCGCCAAAAAATTAAGAAACTCCAGTACTGGGAGAATATAAGTTAAGACACTATTTACTTTGATAAAGGAAATCCTTGACATATTTGTACTTTACTTTCACTTGTTTCCTGTATCATATTACTCGTATGGTACTTGAGTAATGTATAAACATGGTAAGGCTTAAAACATTGTATAGACCATTTTGACATTTAGAAAAGGGGCTGGGGAGAGCAACATTTTTCTGGTAAATGGCTGCTGGTGAAAAGCCCTGTGGCAGCCATTTACCAGAAAAATATTGCTCTCCCCAGATCCTTTTTCTAAATGTCAAAATGGTCTATTGAAATGTTCACGAGGGCACAAGTGGTGTCCATGAAGATTGTTATGGAACCTCTAAGAAACTCGTAAGAAACTCTGTGTACTCAAACTCTGAAAATTTTAAGAAACTTTCAGTACTGACCCAAATTCTTAGGTTCTTATAAAAGAAAATACGTGTAAAGGGGCTGTACAAGCTAAGCTTTCAAAAAATCCATAACTTTCTCTCTCTAACGCAAGCAAATAGCAGCAGATCCATTGCAAGTGAAGATGTTTTCTGTAGGTTTGAACTCCGTAAATTTAGCCAATGCAATCAGATGTTTTATACCACAAACGATTTTGGAGATACAGCTGGATTCAAAGCCAGGTAGCACTAAAAGAGCTAAATTTGCTTATTTTTAAACCAATTACAACATCAGCTACATCTTGGAAAACAATTTGGTTCTTGATCTACTTGAAAAAATAAAGATTGAAGATAGGCCCTGTAATCAAATTTTGGAGATCTTTCATACGGGAGTACTTTTTCTGGGATACCCCAACCTCGTACCCAGTGACAATGAAGGTTTTCCGTAAACTTCAACAGGTCTAGCCTCCTATTGAAAACAACAGATGCCCTTGGGAACGAGGTTGGGGACACCCGGTAGTAGTTTTAAGGTTTCAACGATCTTTTCTCCGTTGGCAGACTTCAAGAAGAGAGAGAAGTTGTGATGTTTTGTGATTTACATGGACACAGTAGAAAGAAGAATATATTTATTTATGGATGTGAAAATAGGTGAGATCTTTTTAAAATGACGAAAATTTGGTTCAGAGGAATCAATAAAAGATCATCTTTTCTTTGATCCTGGTGAAGAAATGATTGTTAGTAGGGCTGGATTGTTGCGAAGTATGGATAGTGAGCAAACTTTTTAAGCTGTAAGAGTGTTTAAATCTTGTTATTTTGGATATTCTTTGAAGTTCTAGCTAGCAAGTGTGGCTTAAGGCATTCAGTAGCCAGGTTACTGAATTGTCGTGATGTATCCATGATCAACAGAAGTAGAAGCATTTTTCTTTTGTTTGAACTTTGTTTTTGGATATTCTTCAAAGTTCTAGCTAGTAAATGTGGCCTAAGGCATTCAGTAGCTAGTTGCTAGTTTAGATACGAATACATAAAACCTAAACAGGGGCGTCAAGTAGGTTAGTTATTTGTTTTGACAGTTACTAATTAGCATTCTTCAAATCGTATGGAATGGAATTTCAAATGACATGAAACTGAAACTGAAGAAAGTTAGTGGCAATATGTCTCTAAACCTGTAAATTTCATGATAACCCTGAACATCGTTTTGTTGCGACAATGAAGACAGGCTGATATTAATTTATCATTTTTAGGGGAGACAAACTGAAAAGATTTTGGGAAAGAGTATTTCCACACATGTTGGCAAAGAATGCAAAAGATAAGGTAGATAATGTAAACGATTGCTTTCCTACTATCCCATACTCACAAAGTGTTTAGATAGGGTGACATCACCTCGGAAGATACTGCAAAGAATATCGATGGGAGCATGCATGTAATGGAAAAACTATAAAGCTTTCTCCTGAGAGGAAGACATGCATTTTAAGGCCTCAATCTCATGCCTAAATAGTTTGGGGAATAAATATTAGATTAACAGCCATCGTCCATTGTGACCAAAGCATAGGTTCCAAATCTTTAAAAAGGCTGGTGTAAAATTGAGTAACCTATTTCTTTGAACTGAATGACTTCAAAGAAACTTTAGCTATGAAAACCATCGTAATTTCTAAACTGTTTGACGCAACATGAAATAATTTTGAGAAAGCCATAGTTTATGAATGCCTACAATATGGTATCAAGCAAAAGTCTGTCACTCATCTAGTTTATGATTTAGAAATTTGATGACATCACAGCCTCAAATGAGTTGAAATGTTAAATACGCTGTAATTTCCAAAATATTCAAAATTTCTGAAAAGTTCAACGGTAGAATTAAAGATAAGCATCTAAAGTTTCTTTCAAGCCATTCAATCAGAAGAAATAGGTCATTGAATTTTACACCCACCTTTTTACGCCGAGATAAAGATTTGGAACCTATGCTTGTGACCAACTTGTGTAAACTAAGGTGACACGACAAACATAACTCAGCAGGCAATTTCCTGCTTCCATGTTTTTTCAACTTTAGGCCTCAAAGCTTTTCATTATTTATTTGTCTTTGCAGTTTTCGATCAACTATTGCAGATTCAAGGTACAAAAGAATAAGGTACGCATCACATTTTGTTTGCTTCGCACACAGTAATACTATAGAGTCATTCTGAGAGTCAATTCAGCTGTCCGCCTGAAAATTGTCAGTCTGGACATTCATTTTAGTACAAAATAAAACTCTGTTCAAAGCTCGACTATTTATACTGTTATTTGTTTGTATTTAGTGAAACATCGTGCAATACGCGTACAAGAAGTTTGTTTATTCGTTTTAGTTGTATGCATCTCAGTCAAGATCAAATTTGCAAATGCTTCTGTACATTTATTGAAACTTTATTTTTTCAGTTTCAGTTTCATATGATTTTAATTCCACTACATACAATTTATAATCCTAACTTTACAACCAAAAAGCTGGTGAAGGTGAAGTTGAAGTTGCGTTTTTCAGCGCCAAGCGCTGGGATCGCAGAAATAGAGCAGACCTAATGGAATCCGCGACCCCTGTCATGACGCTCAAGTGATGGGGCTCTACCGGGTATCAAACCCACTCCGCCTGACTGTTCTGGCTGCAAAGTCAGAGGATTACATCACTGCGCCACAACACCTTCTCTAACTACAAAGATATAAAATATTACAGAAAATCAATAAAATTTACAAATACAAGAGTGGGAAAGAGATAAATTGTATGCAGGGAGTTACTTAAAGGAGGAGCTCTCTCAATAGGCTGTTAATGTTGTTGTACTAATTATTCTAGCTTCTTTCGATTCTTTTTACCTGAAATAAGTGGATGTGTGCTATCATGAAACTGATTTTTAAAATTTATCAGATTTTTGACCGTTTACTCACTTTCACCTTCATCTTTATTGTAGGAAGGAACGGGCAGAATATTTATGTGGAATTTTGGAATTCCAAACAGTATTACCATGGAGGTAAGTTTAAGGCTCTTAACAACTGGCATGCATTGCTTCCAAAATCACCACTCGAACAAGTTCTCTCTTTGTCCATTCATGTCGATTCTTTCGAAAACTTGATCGATGTTTTTTGATCATTTTCGGTATTTTCGAAAACTACAATTTTAAAAAACTCGCTTCTAGCTCTAAAAACTGGCAACGAAAAAATTTGCAAAAAATTCCAGTATCTAATTCAGGCTTTCTGCTAAAGATTAAGTCATAAATCTTCAAAATCGGTCCAATGTACGATTTATCGTGGCCTGCCAAAAATGCATAGTTTATTTTGGCGCACCCGGTAGATAATCTTTATTTTTGTTTTCATAAATCCTGTGCAGCCCTCGAAAATCTCAATGAAATTGTAAATAATGAAAATTTCCTTTTGACTCTCGTCAGCCACCGGGTGTCCCAAAAATGTTTACGGATTTGGTTGACTCTAGCGCTGTGAATTTAGCTTTAATCAATGGCTAGTGACTCTCAAAATGTTCCTCGATGGTTAACTTGAACATAGATCAAAAAGTGTACAGATTTGGTTGACTCTAGCGCTGTGAATTTAGCTTTAATCAATGGCTAGTGACTCTCAAAACGTTCCTCGATAGTTAACTTAAACATAGATACCTCGTTTGTTGGTATTGGTGCTTTGAGAGCAGAAATATCAATCTTGAAAGCTCAAATTTTGCGTCCACTTGCAAACCAGAGCTTTGGCCTTTTGGCCTAAGCAAATTCCTGAACCACATAGAAATCAAGAACTAAAATTAACGAAGAAACTTCCCAATGGGTGACTGGTGGTTGACTTCTGGAAAGCAAAATAACACAAGATCTAATATTGTTCAAATTTCATCAAGGCTCTCCTTGATTTATACGCTGTGCCTTAAGAAATTGCTTAGGCCAAAAGGCTAAAGCTCTGGTTTGCAGGAAGTGGCAGGATTGATATTTCTGCTCTCAAAGCATCAATACCAACAAACGAGATATCTTTGTTCAAGTTAACTATCGATCAAGGAACATTTTGAGAGTGAGTAGCTATTGATTAAAGCTCAATTCACAGCGCTAGAGTCAACCAAATCCGTAAACATTTTTTGGGACACCCGGTACAGAATTTTAAGAAGTACTCACCACTTTCAATTTGCCTTTGTAGGCCTCATTTTGTGGAAGTTCACTTGGAAACAGAAAAGGATACCATTTCTCAGTTGCTGATTATGAATCAATGGCCTATCACTTTTGTGATACATTGCTTGATTATTGTGATCCTGATCGATCAAAAGTAATCAATACTATCATCCGTTCCTTATTCATGATCATTGGGGCTAGAATTATCTTCAACAAATGAACGTCTTTTTGCCCTGCAGAAAATTATATTCGAATACATGTATAGCCTTGATAGTAAACTTTGAAAGTTGCAAACAACTCACAACTTTTCAGACCAAACCCTTTTTCTTGTTGATAGGCAATTTGATTTATAACCGAGAACATGTTTCCGAACATATAACTGACAAGATTGTCGAAAGAATAACTTTTGCAGGGAACTCGCTAATCTTTGCAGGAAATTGCAGAAAAGTATTGTTCAGGCCTACTCCCTAAACAGTTTTTAATAGTTCTTATCAAGGCGAGTAAATATTTGTTTAACGGCAAATGACGGAGCTATAAGGCGATTTAAGTTAGGGGCCTGGGCAATCTAAATATAGCCTATTGTATTCCATTGTATTTGATGATGTCGAGAGATTAGCAAATCAATTGGACAAGTGAAAGCACTCAGCCATCTTTTGTTCTATTTTGAAACCAGACGCCATATATTCGTCATTTGTCTTTAAGCTCTTAAGAAGTCCCCCATGCTTAGTTTCTGTGCTCCCTAAAGTTAAATGGCGATCATCGCTCATGTCTGGAAATAAAAGCTCAAAGAATTCTTTTAGTGATTTATGAACAACTGACGAGTTAAAACTGTCCAAGAAATCGTTATTTCCAACGATATCTAATCGTTATAAACTCTGAAAATTAGCTAGATTTTGACAGTTGTTAATTCCTTTCTTGCTGTAAGACTGACATGAATTTTTCTGGTTTATCCTCAACTACACTTTCTGATAAATGGTGTTATTTATTTTAGTTTTACGCTGTGCTGTCCGAGATTGAAGGAGTCATCAAATTGGCCATTTTACAAAAATTGAAGATTACACAAGGCAAAGAGGGCGATGATGTGGATATTGACAATAGCTTGGATTTATTGTCTGAAATCGAATCAGATTCTGGGGGATCGGACAGTTCAGTGTCCGATGGATTGCCAATGCAGTTATTACACGCAAGCGTTCCTGAGGTATGTCGATGACGTCCTTCTATGGTTGTTCGTACAAGGTAATGTGATTTCTATAAACAAAATATATATTGGATGAGAGAAGCATTACAGACTTTCTGTTAGGGTGAATTTTTATAAGTCCTAGTTTAGATATAGTTTTTTTGCCGTGTCGAAATGTGTATAAAAAAATTCTCGCAATTTTCTTTTCTTTTTAATACTCAAAGCAAATATTCCTCATCCAATGATTAGACAGAATTGCTCACCCTAAACATTTTTGGACCTGCTTGAACATGTTTACCGCTTTCAACGTTATTCTAGGGGCATGTCCCAATGATATCCTTTTGGCCTAGGTAAATGAACACCTTTTCTTCAAAGTTTACCCTTTTCCCAGAGGGATAAATCTTTAAATTGGCCCCACAATTCCCTTTTTTCCCAGAGGGATAAATCTTTAATTTTATTTCAATTCCACAATCCCTTTTTCCCAGAGGGATAAATCTTTAATTTTATTTCAATTCCACAATCCCTTTTTCCCAGAGGAATAAATCTTTAATTTAATTCCACAGTTCTCTTTTTACCAGAGGGATAAATCTTAAATTCCACAGTTAAGACGTTTAACGGTTTGCTCCGGCATCAGCGCCTCTAAATTGTTTATCATTTTTGAATACACAGCTATCAAGAAAGAAACGTTTGCGAACAAAAAAAGAAAGAAATCAGAGCAGATCAAAAAATACAAAATCGAAGGAGCACGGCTCACCAAAAATGCAAGAAGATGAATCTACCGTATGAATTGTTTGAATTGTTATTTGTTATCGTAATTTCGGTATGCTTTCAGAATATATTTCTATATCACGCTGATGATGGATCTTGGAAATTGATCCGAAACGCTCTATATCAATATGGCTTAGCCACTCGTTTTATGTCTCTTGGATTTGTCATTTATTACTCTTGGACTTGTCATCCGTTAAAATAGAAATGCTGAAATACTTCTGATAATGCTGAAATACTATACAAAATGATTTTATTTGTCGTCGTTCTTGCCCTCCGAATATATTTCTACAGTTGCGAAAAAACCTGTTTCAAAGCAGTCCTACCTTTCCATCATATTGTATTGCTTATTTCAATTCGCATCAAATTGCTTATATTTTACTTTATTTCTTTGTTTATCTCCATATTTCCCTTCTTGGTGCTCGTTTTTACAAGATTGCAATAGTTGTTGAATTTTCTTTTTGATTTATTGGCTCGAACACATTCTTAAAGATTTATTTTTTATATCAACTTAAAAACAACTACAACTCTAATATTTACATTCAACTGTGTCCCTCATAGCGGGAAAAGACCCAAGTTCACCGTGTTCCTACAATGAGGGACACTTACAATAATCAATCCATTACAGAGAATATATACAACAAAAATAAATGCACACTTCATAATTCTTCTCTTCCTTTCAGGCTCCAATTCAAAAAGAATCAAGATCCTCTAGAAATAATCGAAAAATCTTGGATCAATATAGCGCTGCTAAGGTATGTTTCATGACTTCGTATGCAAAACAATCTCATCCAGCTTGTAGAATCGTCATTTTGTGGGTCTTGTTTCGTCGTAAAACAGCTTGTTGATTGTTTTATTCTGAATGCGATGTGATGTCTTCTCATGTGTTAGTTTACATGCTTGTAAGATCTAACTGCGTTCGAACATAAACATAAATAGACCTTTTAGCTATTCTGAAAAGAATCAGAATCGAACGACATTGTGCTTCATTTTGTAGAAGTTTCGAATGTGCACAATAGTGATAGAAGCTCTAAAGCCACTCGATCGAACGTTGCGTGTCAAAATGTATAAAAATAACGCTCGATCCAAGCTCTTTTGTAGAATAGCTAAAAGGTCTATTTCTGAAGCTATTGCCGCACGCCACCCTCAAGATTTTATTGCGTTTAAACGTGCATGAAAATGGAAGAACGTACATGGATTGTCTTCTGCATGTGCTATGTATCACGTAGCACATTTTAGCGCATTGTTCTTTGAGCTACAGTAATAGCTGCAAAGAAAACCGCAGGCTTAAGCTGAATTTTGTTTTTTGCCGAATGCAGATTTCAATGTTTGATGCAACCTGGTGATATGGCACCAAGCAACTTTTCAAGATTCATCTCGCAAAATTTGAAAAGATCTAGTGATGTAAATCTCAACATAATTTCCAAATCTTTAAACATTGAGAGATTTGAAGACCACAATCTTAGACTCATTACTAATGAGTTCTTCAATGGTCTTCCAACCCAGCCCTTCGATAAGAGGGGTCCTCCGATCAATTCAGTTAAAGACTGGGGCAATAACATTTTAATCATTTGATTTCAAGTGTTGCAGAGAATCAATGCCTGTACTTTGCAATGGCCTATTTTTCCCGTGTGGTGAGGCTTGAAACATACCGAGTGAGTCAAAAAAAGTTTATACGTTTGGTGGGCTATGGAATGAAAAGTATGTGGCCGATATTCAAAACTAAGATATTAATCTATCAGACAAGGGCTAGCTTAGATGAGAAAATTTTGTTCGGTAAAATCACTCATCTTTAAGACCCACAAATTAAAAAAGTGCCTGTAAGGGGTTCGTATGGGAATCGAGAATTCCACATTCCATTCTGGCCCATGATTTATTTGGGATTGAAATTTATATTCAATTCAATTGTCAGTTTCAGAAATAGAATTTTGATTTCAATAACACGTAAATCATGGACCAGAATGGAAGGTGGAATTCTCGATTCCCATACAAACCCCTCACAGTCATTTTTCTAATTTTTGGGACTTAAAGAGGAGTGATTTTATGGAGCAAGATTTTCTCATCTACGTTAACATTTGTCTAATAGATCAACGTCTTAGTTTTGAATATCGGCCACATATTTTTTATTCCATAGCCCGTCAAACGTGTAACTTATTCTTTGACTCACCCCACCCGGTACAATTCAGAAAAATGACTCTTGTTTCTCGTATCGTAGGGACGCATAGGTTATACGCGGCGAGAGTCTACTCCACACTTTGTGAAAGAAAGAGTTGTTGAGAAAAGTAAATTGAAGGTACGAACCTTTGAGATCAAGTTATGTTTATCCCAAACTGATTTTATGCGGTGCATAATGCAACACAATCTTTTGATTAATATGAGACAAATAATTGTTAGATATTGGTCAACAGAAAGCTGAGATAATGATTTTTAAATTCGAGCATTTATAAAGTTTTAAAATGTTCTGCAGTTTCTACACAGCCGACTATAACATCTTGCTCTCTTTGTTAATTTTGCTTCAATTTAATGCATTCAGGGCTGAGAAGTCTATTATTGAGAACATCAATCAGTTTTCATAATGAAGAATTTGTTTTGGTAACTGCACCCTTGCAAAACTTGTCTATTATTTGATGTTTTCTTGAAACTATTCTTCAAGCCTGAATTTTTAATTTCTTTATTTTTTTCAGAAAGAGTATCTAGAAGTTCTCACAAACTCGTTTATCAACAGTGGAGCTGACGAATTGATTGATCTTCAAGGTAATAATAATTTTTTAAAATCCTAGTTCAAAATCAAGGCACGGAATGAGGTAAGTATGTATCAGGGAGCTCCCTGGTATTTATCACCTATTTCTCTATTTCTACCTAGCATCCGAAGGTAGTTTTAGGACGCTGAGAAGCTAATCTTATCAAAGCAGCGTCCTGGTCCTTCCTCTCGATGTGACCACACCTCGTAATTCCTTTAGCCTGGAACTCTTCTCACTCTACGTAGCAGGCTCAGCAGGGCGGGAACTCAAACCGCCAACCGTCAGATTAGTAGTCAAGCGTGCTTCCACTGAGCCATCCCCGCTAAATATGAAATATCAAAGTGTGCAGATTTTAAGGCCAATCAAAAATTTGTGTGATATTTCATTGATTACAGTAACATCCAAAAATCTCAGACGGTAAAATTTCAGGATGAATTTTCTTATAAAAACGTTTCGGAAACTTTTAAAAAAATCGGAAACAATCCACTTTTTTTGCAGCTTATTGCTAAAATCTTTCATTTCAATAGAATTAAGTTAATCTAAACAAAAGATTGGCCCTAAATGCTTCAAATAGAGGTGAGCATCCGAACAACCATTCATCCGAACATTGCTCCAAACATTGCTCCGAACATTGCTCCGAACATTGCTCCGAACATTCATCCGAACAAAATTTTGGACGAAACTAAAGCTGATTAGAACAAAAGAGTTCAGGAAAAAAACGTTTTCCCAATTTCTTGCCTTCTGAAACTTTTGGGAAACTTGGAAACCCAATATAAGAATTACTCGCTAGACTATGTCATCGTTTCACAATGCTGAAATATGCCGATACCTTGTTGATACCTAGATTCTTGACCAAGAGCTAATTGATTCCTAACGGATTTCCAAAAATAAGAGATGATTATCATTCTCTCTTAAAATTTCTCGCTAATCTATTTTTTTAATGGATTGCCAACCTTCAGAACGAATCTTTCTTTGTAAACTTTAAGCGCAAAATAGATAATCTAAGCTTTGCATGATAATCGTATAGTATTCAGTTCAGTTCATATATTTTAAATTCGCAACATACAATTTATAAACTACTCTTCTAACAGATAACTAAACTACAAGGAAATAAGATATTACATAAATTAATACATTGATACGGAAAATTAATACAATATACAAATACAGAGAAATGAGATAAATTGTATGGAGTGAATTACTTAAAGGAGGAGTTCTCTCAATAGGTAAACTAATCGACGTGATTTGTCGTTGTACTCCAGTATAGTGTAGTGTCTTTTGGTGTGGCATTAACGGCAAAATAATCAAATCTGAGGAGACTGTGAAACTTTTAGGCGTTACGCTGGATTATAAACTTGATTTCGACCCACATATTTCGAATCTTTGCAAAAAAGCTGCAGCACAATTAAATGTTCTTAAAAGATTAAAGTCGTTCATTGGCTGTAAAGAAAAAACGATTCTTGTTCAGAGCTTTGTATATTCTAATTTTGATTACTGTCCCTTGGTCTGGTATTTTTCATCTTCCAAATCATTACAGAAAATTGAAAAGTTACAAGAACGCGCTCTAAGATTTCTCTATAATGATCATACCAGTTCGTATAACGATTTGCTTTCGAAGTCAGATAAATGCACAATGCTCATTGCTCGCCAAAGAGTCCTGTGCATAGAAATATTCAAAACAGTGAAACAGTTGAACCCACAGTTCATGCAAAACGTTTTTAAATTACGGTCATCAAATTATTCATTAAGAAATCCAAATAACTTAGCCCATGTTAGGCCTAATCAAACAACATTCGTGTCCAACAGTCTGATGTCTATTGGGCCACAGATTTGGAATGGCCTACCAAACGAGCTGAAAGCAGCAGAGAACTTGAAAACTTTTAAAAATCTGATAAAACGATGGGACGGACCCTCCTGTAATTGCAGTGCTTGTCATTGCCTGCCTAGTGTTACAAATTAGTGCCTGTTAGTGCAATTTAATTTTATGATTTATAAAACAAAAACAAATTTAATTTACTTCCTGTAGTTATATTCGATTTTGATTAGTTAACTTTGTATATATGTATATATGTGTATATATTGTTAGCTATAGCAGTTAATCGAATCAAAATAAATTTACAAACAAGCGTGATGTGGTGTTGTGTTCTTTTGCTAGATAAATTAGATTAGTATTTTAGCTTTTAAATTGTTTACCTTGTCAACAGTTTCTTTAAACAGGACCCTTATTGATAGCAGTATTTAACTTGTACTGAAAAGGCGTATCCTGTATAAATATGTATTGTTATTATTATTATTATTATTATTATTATTATTATTATTATTATTATTATTATTATTGTTATTATTATTATTATTATGAAGATGATGAAGATGATAAACTGATGAAGATGATAAAGATGATAAACGATGATGAAGATGATAAACTGATGAAGATTTTAATCGAAACGTTTTTTAAAATAACAGTGTGTTTTTTCATATATTTTATTTTCTGTTGTTTATTATTATTATTATTATTAAATATGTATTATTATTATTATCATTATTATTATTATTATTATTATTATTTTTTTTTCATGATGCCCCCTGTCAGAGCTAAGTCGTCGAAAAATGTGCTTATGTCTGGAGGTGACAGGATTCTTTTTTTCATCTGTTACTAAAAAACTACAATGCAAGAATCTGAGCCAATCATAGTGGGAAAAGACACATGGTCATCTAGTCTCCACAATGAATGACTCTTACAATGAATATAAACAATAATCTAATTTAACTAGCAAAAGAACACCACACCACACCACGCCACACCAAAAGACACTACACTATACTAGAGTACAACGAAAAACCACGTAGAGCAGGGCCGCTCCTAGACTGAAATCGTTATTTACAGCCTTCTAACAGGATTCTAACAGCCTTCCAAAAATAGGAGATAATCTGCTTCACCTATCTAACAATATCTCGCTAATCTACATCCCCGTTTCATTACACCCCCTGTCCAAGTAAATTCCCTGAAAGATTTTCCTCGTGCCTACAGCTAATAGGATTGTAACGGACCTCTGAAAATAAGATATAATCTGCTTCACCTATCTAACAATATCTCGCTAATCTACATCCCCGTTTCATTACACCCCCTTTTCCAAGTGAATTCGCTGAAGATTTTCCTCGTGCCTACAGCTAATAGGATTGTAACGGTCCTCTGAAAATAAGATATAATCTTGTTTGATTTCTCTCAAAATATCTTGGTTATTTATGTCCATGTTTCAAAAGGCCCCTTTCCCGCTCAAGTCCCTGCAAATATGCTCACACCGTGCAGATTATGCTCACACTGTAAATGTGCAAATTGCAAAACTGGTCTACACTCGTTGTTTTATAAGAAACGTAGATCCAGAGCTTGGAGGCAGTTTCTTTAATTTTAGGACGTTATTGCTGCCAAGTTTCTTATGAGTTTCTTAAATTTTCAACGTACTAATTTAGAAAAGATTTACCTTTGCTAAAAGGGCTTCCAATCTACCGATTTGAATATAAAAACAAATATTAACAGTATTCACACTCAAAAATGATTTCAAAATATTCGTCAGTCTGTACAAACGTTAATATTTTTCTTGAATGACCTGGGAAAATTAACGCTCAAAAAATTGTTTAGAAGAATGACATGAATTATTAATCTGACAATAATGATGGTTGTTCCGTTGGTAGGTGCAATAAATTCGAAGAAAAAATCGTAGTTTTTGTATTTCTAGGTTGGTCACGGGGTGTGGAGGCTAGTTTTATTCAAGGATGTGATTTTTAGGGAGAGAAGGAATAATGGAATAGTGGAACAATTGATTTCGCAGGGCGGATGCACACTTCTTGCCAAAAAGGGCCCCAAGCAGAGTTTCTTTTCGAAGAGGTGGGGGGGGGGGGGGAGGCAATTGCACTCTTTGCCTCCTCAATCTGCTACTGCTATCGTGAAACATACTGCTCTCCAAAATTCTACTTCCTTATCAAATCGCTACCTTTCAGCTCGAAGCTCGATCACTCCCAACTGTTATGCAATGAGAGACATTACACCCATTTAACTGTGCAAATGGAGCATTTGACACTATTTTAGGTCTTTCAGAGTATCTCATTTGACGATCTTGTTGGTTTCATATATCATTTCACGCCCGGGACTCGCTCGTGCCTGTTCACATTTTACAAAGTTTTGAAATGATCCACCGATTAGAAGTAATACGATTTTGAGAACTTAAACCTACACTTTTCATAATCGTATCCTTGAAGCTTGCCCTCTGCACCTCAGAGGTTAATGTTATCAATACTCTGGAGTTATTGCTTTTTCATGTTATTTGCTCAGAAAATGCTTCCTACATCCAAAGTTTGCGAATTGACTTCCAAACTTTGAGACGTGATAGGATTTTTCATCGAGCTGCTCTTCTCTCTAAATATTTGTAAATGATGAGACAAAATTGTTAAATTTTGTTCTTATTGCCCAGCAAACATCTCTTCCATCGAAACTTTGATATGTTTTATGGCAGTGGTATGGGGATGGCTCAGTGGTAGCGCGCTTGACTACCGATCTGAAGCTTGGTGGTTCGAGTCCCCACATTGCCGAACCAGCTACAAAATGCGAGGAGAGTCGCCAACTCTCTGTAATTCCAGGCTAAAGGAATCACGAGGTGTGGTCACATCGATAGGAAGGGCCAGAACGCTGCTTGGATAAGCGTAGGTTCTTAGCGTCCTAAAACTATCTTCGGATGCTAGGTAGAAATAAAGAAGCAGGTAATGCTTGCAATGTTAATCAAATGAAAAGATAGATTAAATGTTTATATTATTGCCCAGAAAAGTTTTCCTATTCCCAATGATTGCCAATTGATTTTCTACCGACTAGGTCACCTCAAGAAGTGACAATTTGTTCATTCAAGTGTTATCCTCTTTGCCCATCTGTTATCAAGTTAAAAATTTGATTAAAACTTTCTTAATGCATCTTATTGTCAAGAAAATGTTTCCTACTTCTAAACTCTTGCAATTGATTTCTGCCTCAGGAAGTTTCACAAAACAGGAAACTGTAAAGCCTGACAATCTGTTCGATTATAAATGTTATCTTGTCTGCCCAATCTTTATCAAGTTAAGAAATTTATTAAAACTTTCTTTATGTATCTTATTGCCTCGAAAATGTTTCCTACTTCCAACACTTGTCAATTGATCCTATTGCCTCGAAAATTTTTCCTACTTCCAACATTTGTCAATTGATCCTATTGCCTCGAAAATTTCTCTTACTTCCAACATTTGCCCATTGATTTCTGCTCAAGGAAGCTTCACTAAACAAATTATCTGTGAGAAGTGACAATTTGCGCATCCAGGCACTTTTGAATCCTGAATCCTGCGAAAACATGAGACATGTTGCAATAGCCAAGGGAGGAATATACAGATAAGATTATTGGGAAATGCTACCACGAGAGCAAGGGAAGGGTGGAAAGAAAGCATGACCATGCACCTTGCAGGTCGGAGCAGGCTTCTAAGATCCTATTCGGATTTTTGGAAGCCTGTGAACACGTGAAGTTTCTTCCGTCTCAAAAGACGTGGGCATAAATAGACTGAAACCTTTGCTAGAAATGAGTGCTTCAGTATTTTATTAAGAGCCACTTGAAGTTTGTGAGCATATCTGTTTCATGCTATTTGCAATATATTGCATAAAATGAATTAAGTCTCCATCAGTTTAGTCAGTTTCCAAACTGTATTGAATAAAATATTTAAAACTGAGAAGCACTTGAAAGGGTACTCATTCACGTTCAAGCAGATTCAAGGTAGAAATATTTGTTTCCTCTTTAGCCAGGGCGTTATCTTATTCAAGATTTTATTTACATATTCCTTACATTCAATATCAAAAGTCCGCACACGTTTGACTCGTCCTGTCATTTTCATATTACATGCATCCAAATACACGACAGAGTACATTAAAAATCACGTCTCCACGGATGTGAGCCGGAGGAAGGTTTTCTTTTTGATGCCATACCGTAAAAGCTCTATTAAGCCCCCCTCTCTATTAAGCTTCCCTCTCTAATAAGCCCCACCCCTCTGAGTCAAAATTTATTTTTTTTTATATCATTCATTCAAAAAGTTTACAATGAGTTCTACAATCTACAATACTTATCTAATTACTATACAACACTACGGGAACGATACCAGGGGGAGCGAAAAACAATGACTACCCCATGGCCAAAAACATAAAGACATATAACGTTAACCTACATGCAACTAATTGTACACTACGAACGATTAGAAAACTAATGGATAAAGGATAATATACTAGATTCTGTCTGATATTAGATGTCGTGTCAAGGTTGGGAATTTTAAATAAGCCCCCCTCTCTATAAAGCCCCCTCCTCTTATATCCAATTCCAGTGGTTACCAAAGATTCCCCATTATTTGAGCTAGATAAGCTTGTATGTTAATTTTGATATCATTTGAGATAAAATTGTGTCGAATTTATGTCTTAGACTCGTACAATTGCATCTTGAATCCGCAAAATATGGTGTAGAAGAACTAAAAAGCTGTCATCTGTATCCCTGTCATTTGATTTTGCGAATAAGCCCCCCTCTCTAATAAGCCCCCCTCTGTAGGGTCCAAAATTAAATAAGCCCCTCGGAGGCTTAATAGAGCTTTTACGGTGTTTGAGGAAGATTTACCGGATGACCCAAATAAGCCTCATGAGCTAGATCATAGCTAGCTCTCTTAAATCAAACGCTATGGTTTAATGTTTTGTATCACAGTTTAGTTGAAAGGCTTAGCTTTCTTTTGAGATGCTGCATGGTCATTTTAAACAATTATTACCATCCGAAAAACCAGATTCAAAGAAAATTGTTATCCTTGATTCCTCATTTTGAGTGAAAACGATGGATTTGAAGTCTTCTGGAGAGATGTTTGTCTGCAAAATGATTGGCCTCTGTTCCTCATTCAAATTTCTTGACCCAAAGCAAATTTGGAAATCAGCTGTTTTTTCACATCTTCACATCTTCACATCTGTTTTTTCACATGGACTGGATTATGAGGGAACAGTCCTAGAAATGAATGAATCACCACATATTTGAAACTAACCAAGTAACATCTCAAAAGATAGCTAAGCTTTTCAGCTACACGCTGATAACTTGTTTGCGTTTATAACATTTGCTTTCAGGAAACTACGTTGCGATCTAGCTCGTGAGGTTTTTTTTGGGTGACCTGGTAGTAATTTTTATAACGAAAGCAATTTGGGTTATTTTGGCAACAGCAATTGTTTTATGAATTTTTGGGTTATATACAACGTGAGGAGTTCGAAAAATCTGGTTAATTTGACTTCAAAAATCAGGAAGGTTCAACTAACGAAATTGGTATCCACAGGGAGGTTTGACCTTTTCTGGACTCTGCAAATGGCCTTCCTTCTTTCTGGACTTCCTTTTAAGTCATGTGATTAATACAGGACTTTATTTTTTAAGATATGAAAAAACTGGTATTTATTGGGGATCATATTCTTTTTGATATTTCTGATCCAGTTTTTATTAATTTTTCATATACTGATAAAACTGATCTGAAGCCTTTATCATGTTTCCGAACGTCAACTGACACGGAAAGCTGCCACATGTTTTTGCAGTCATTTTTGAAAGTTAGACTTCGGTCATTTTTTCCTTCCTTGTCACACTACAATTTTTTTCCAGAAGAAACCAAAGGGTTCAAAGGTTTAACGAAATGCTCTTACAACGAATCGTAGCGAAAGCATGTTACAACTTAAGTCCGTTTCAAATTAGATGCCACCAGAGATTTGCGATAACGCAAAATTCCTTTACAAAACACTTCTACTGTTGTTATTGGCGGGCATTTGAAGGTGACATCTAATTTGATACAGACTGTAATTCTTTGAAACGAATCTTATTCATTTTGAGACTGAAGTCCGTCTCAAATAAGATGTCGCTTGAAAAGATCCGCGAATGAAAATAATTGAATTGATTTTTATGAGTAATTTGCGGAATCGCAAATCTTGTGTGAAATTTCATTAGAGGCAGACTTTAGTGGGGGTATGAATGACTCGATGTGTATCGAGTTTTTCTATACATTCTACTAAAAATTTACAATACATATTTTCTTAATTACTATACTTATAAGCTACTCTACTCTACTACAAGGGCAACACCACGGGGAACAATAACTATGTCTACCCACGTGGCCATATCGAGTTCGAGATTGAATCAGGCAGACGTAGGATAGCAGAATAGGCAGACCCTGTTTCTTCCCTGACGCACCCATGACATTGCCTTCTTCTCTCTGGCAATAGACCTTTCAGTTATTATTCTACAAAAGATTCTGATTCTGAATCGAACGATATTTTGATAAATTTTGTAGAACGTTGTAGTGTGCACAACGGCGAAAGAAGATCTAACGCCACTCAATTCAGCCTTATTTAAAAAAATGTATACTCGATCCAGAAGGGGGGCTCTCTCCTCGATTAGTTTACCTATTGAGAGAGCTCCTCCTTTAAGTATTTCTCTCCATGCAATTTACTCTTTTCTCTGTAAATTGTATGAAGTGAATTTAAAATATATGAAACTGAAACCAGACCCTCTTTCAGAATAGCTGAAAGGTCTACGAATACCTAATACACTGTTCAGTAGACGAAAGGAGTATTAAATGCACCTAAAACTTCAAGAGACGAAATTAGTTTTCTTTTTGACGAAATTGGATTTTTGAAAATTAGTTTTGTAACTAGACACAACGTTTGACGTTCTTTGCCAACCGTTTAACACGTCGAATATTAAGCATATAAAAGTGTCTCAGCTTCATCCTTTTCAACTTCAATATTCGCACAGTTATTTTCACTGAAGGCTTATATATGCTTAGATTCCCTTTAACTTAGAAAATAGAAAAACACAAAAGAGCAAATTTTTTCCTTTTTATAATATTTTACACACTGATGCTAAGCTTCTTTTTAGAAGGCAGTCAGTATACTGGTAGATAGTAGAATAAGCTATAAAGTTCTTACATTATTTTCATTCTTTTCTAGGAATTCCACATTGCAGATACACAGCGGGAATATCCAGTCTTTACCAGAACCAGAAATCTTGCACAACCTGTGAAAGGTAATGAAATACAAACTGTTTTGTGGTACAGTTTAACCTAAGTCACAGACAAAACGCATAGGTTCCAAATCTTTAAAAAGGCTGGTGTAAAATTCAGTTATTTATTTCTTTTAACTGAATGACTTTAAATAAACGTTAGCTACTTCTGTATAATCCTACCGTTGGACTTTTCTGAAATCTTCAATATTTCAGAATTAGAGTGTTTTTCTACTTTTTCAAGAATTCAAGAAAAATTTTCAAAAAAAGTTAAAACTATCGTAATTTCTAAACTGTTTGAAGCAACATGAAATGATTTCGAAGAAAACCATAGTTTATGGATGTCTACAATATGGTATCAAGCAAAAGTCTGTCACTTTTCTGGTTTATGATTTAGAAATTTGATGACGTCACACCCTAAAATGAATTGAAATGTAACATACGCTGAAATTTCGAAAAATATTGAAAACTTCTGAAAAGTCCAACGGTAGGATTAAAGATAAGTAACTGAAGTTTGTTTCAAGCCACTCAGTCAGAAGAAATAGATCACAGAATTTTACACCCACCTTTTTACGCCGAGTTAAAGATTTGGAAGCTATGCTCAGACAAAACTCAATTACTGTACTGCATGCAGACTCGCAGAATGAAAAGAGGATAACAAGTAGAGTCTGTGCAGCTGATCCATTTTCCTCGTTCGCTGACGTCAGCATTTTTATGTCTGATCAGGTTTAATCTCCTCTATGGAATGCACTGCAGACACGATTTATGATTTACTGATGAAGGGTTATGCCCGAAACGTCTTATATTAAAGGCTATATTTTATATTTATAATCAAAATCTGCGTGATAATTTATGATGCTTCGTCAAACATTTCCTGATTGGCGGGTTCATACCGTTGTGTGCTTCAAAGATGCCATTTTGAAAAGGAGGAGACATTTAAAATTCATCTAACCAATCAAAGTGTGCTCCTTGATTCTTAGGAACCTTTGAAAAAGAAAAGTGGATCAGTTGCGTAGACTCTACTTTCTCTCTCGTTCCTGTCCGGTGTGAGAGTCTGCACGCAGGCTAAGTTACAGTTGTCTTGTTCTCCTTGGTCCGTAAGTGCTCAAGAAGTATATAGCTTAAGCATCAAGAAGAGCAAATTTCCACAAAACAAAGGCAAGACGGTCATTTGGTGTCTTTACCAAGAAAAGTGATGCCTTATCAACTTGACTGCATGAATTCTGATCCCTTAATAAGAAATTCTCATATATATGGTATGTACTTGCAATAACCAGGATTCTCCTGGCAGCAGAACTTTTTGTAAAATGCTTCATTTTTTCTGCTTGTTTTGGTTTTAACAAACACACATTTCCTTCTTTTTGCATGGTGAAATTCGTTTCCTTGATTCACGGTTATTGGATAACTTCCTGGAAGCTGTTTCCTGCTTCTTCTCTTGTCCAGCATCTTTCTTCATCCCGATTTGTAAGCAATCTGAATTCAAGCTAGTGGTTATTCCGTGGAAACTAACAGTGTCTAACATTAAATTTACATAAAAAATGTAATTTCAAGCAGAAAAGTAGTCGTGGAAAGATTTCTAAGCGAGATGTTAGGAGACGATCTGAGTCTGCTTGTTTGTGTCTAAGCATCAATATGTCTTACATCATCACTCGAAAGAAAATGAATTCCTTTTATCAATAAAGGACTATGTTTATTTAAAGGATTAGTAACATCTAAAGTTTGTGACTGAGTAGAATAGAGGTTCTAGTGACTTCTCGACGAAATCAAGGAACTTTCCTTTCTGCACGGTGATGAATCTCCTTGAAGCGCACATAACGCACTATAGTTTTGTTTCATTTCATAACGCATACTGATTTTGTTATGAATTACGAAAATATTGCACATACCTTTCAGCATTACTCCCCAACCATTTAGGTGGATCGCGCAGAAATATTGACTCGCTTACATGTCATTTTTACCTGATAGCACAACCAGCTAATATTCCACAGTAATTCTTTCAACTTTCTTGTTCATCTTCAGAAATACCATATTTGCGATTGGCTACATTCTTTCAGGCGAAAATTAATTTCTTCTCCAAACACCAAGACCAGCAACTCTTTCTTTGATGTTGATTTCAAACGATTAATGCGCTCACAATATCTCAGTCATACCTGCCCTCTGCAAAGTCACGAGGCGGACAGGCTTCTCCTTTCAACACCCGATAAGGACGGAGCAACATTTTCCCCGATTCTTTGTTTCTCCTGAATTTCGCTCCGACAGTTTCCGCTCCTGACGACTCAGTAATCGCTTGTTCATGTAGCTGCGATCCAGACCACTTTCACCTCAAGCTTGTATGACGGGATAAGCTACCACTTAGAATGTGGTTGGCTAGCTAACTTAATTTTGACCCCATAATCTCAACTGCGGATACCCATATGCATGTGGCAAGGGTTCTTCTCTCTATGTTTTCCATTTAGCACGCCAGCCAAAGCTTGTCTTGATCGGTCTCTGTCTTTGTGACCTTGCACGCCAATGATTCAAATATGACAGTATAATTGTCTTTTTGATTCTTTCTCCTGTGTCTAACGATGAAATCTTGCATACCCAGAGCAGTGAATTATTTAACCGAACAGCTGTCCGGGCGCAAGTTTTCCAGTTGCATTTTGATCTTCGTTCTTCTCATTATCTCAACCTCATTAACGGCAGGTGCTCTGCATCAATTCCGATCTGTCGTGAAAGCATTAAGCTTGGATATCCATTTAGTATCATGGTCATTTAACCTCTAATTACCTCAATACTCCGTCTTGATTGATCAAGCAGTTATATCCGTCTGCCGTGCGTCATGTATCAACGTACACTGTTCATCGGCAGAGGAACTCGCCAAAGAGAACTCTTGTGTACTCCTCGCAGAATATCCGCGGGAAAGGTTGAAATTCAATCTCATTGTTTACTTCCACTAGTTAAACGATGGAGGAAGGAAGTTAAGAGTTGTAGACTTCGTACTTTCAGAGTATGTTACAGTAGAACAGGAACTACGCCTTGTTGCAGTAAAAGTCTGGAAGTCTTCCTTTGCAGTTTTTCGGGTAAGATTCGTTTGTCTGTTTTCGTTTATTTCCGACGTCTGATTGCTTGATAATTTGATAGAATTGAGCTTTAAGGTAAGAGCCGTTATTCATGGCTTCAAACACGATGTTTGTCGAGAAATTTCGTCACAATGGACTCTGAAAATTGTTGAAGAACTGCAGATGTCTTGAGGCCAAGTCTGAAGTTCTGTTACGAGCTACTTACATATGAAATTTCATGGCTGTATTCTTTCATTGCTGACTTCTGATTACGTTGTGACTTGACAGAAGTGAGAGTTCTGGAAAAGACCATATAATGACTGCCTTGAGAGTTTTTCTATCGAGAAATCTCGTCATAATGGACTTTGAAAGTTTTTGAGGAGCTATAACTTGTTTCAGTTCCAGGTTGAATTTTTCGGGTAAGGTTTACATGTCTTTTTTCTTTTGTTTCTAACTTCTAATTACATGATAACTTGATAGAAATGAGAGTCGAGGTAAGAGCAGTTAGTCATTGCTTCAAAAATGATTTTGTTTAAAATTGATAACCATTAAAAGCCTCCAAAGTTGTTTGCTGTAATCTGACGGTCAGAAACTTTTCGATGTAGAGTGACATGTCTCTTCTTCACTTCTTTATCGGTAATTGCACAATGGCTAAAGATGATAGAAAGGAAAGTTGAAGTTATGTGGACCGTTGATTGCCAAAAGGAAGTTCCCTTATGAGATTATTAACTTCCCAGTATCAAGATTCTCATAATTGAAGATTGATAAGGTGATGTTTTGCCTCATCATCACCGAAAGCTGCTTTGAGTGGCAGTAACTTTCTGTGGGAAGTTAAATCGCAAATTTGCTTATTTGTTGTTGAAGCTGACTTGTACTATAACCGATGTTGAATCCATGTTTTAGAATCGTGGACGTGTTGAATTTTCCTGATAGAATCTGTGCAGGTTGAATGAATATTCCTGTAAACTTCCTTGTCAGCTTCAGTGCTGGATACTTTGCAAATATTGGGTGGTGAAGCTATTGTTTCATTTAAACTATTGTTATCTCCATTGTTTTTAAACCAAAGACCTTTGTTCTACCCAATATTGGAGCAACTGCACCCCCTTGCTCCCTAATGTTAGCCATTGACTATCTTTCGTGGTCAATAGACCTTTTAGCTATTCTGAAAAGAATCAGAATCAAACGGTGTTTTGCTACGTTGTGTAGGATCTTAGAATGTGCATGATGGTGATAGAAGCTATAACGCCACTCGATCGAACCTCGTATATAAAAATGTATGAAAATAACGCTCGATCCAGGCTCTTTTGTAGCATATCTAAAAGGTCTATTCTGCTTGATTGTTTAAATTTGTTGAAATATTTCAGAAGACTTTGCAATTTGGGGCTTCACCTTCATCAAGACATTTCAACGACCACAGAGACTGAATTTGGAAGAATATGGAAGTAAAAGAGCCTTGTTGTACAAAAAGTGGAAGATTTTTCAGATTGTTTTTAGTAATGCATTTCCTTGTTTTCTTCCAGGTGTTATCGATCTCTGTCAGAAGGAAGTGACGAAGAAACGAAATATGTCAATCAAAAAGGCAAACCAGGTGATCATTAGTTTCCTTGTATATGCCATTTATTTGCCCCCCCCCCCCTCTCTATTTCCCTACAGATCTCTCTCTCTTTCTCTCTTTCTCTTTTTCTCAGTGATGTGAACACTGTAAGAAAGGCTTCTATTGCTGAGTTGGAATTTTTTCTACAGTTTTAGTAGGGTTAATTTTATTGTTTACTGATAGTACAATAACATTGCGGCATTTTAAACTGTAAAGAAACGCAAATGCATTGGCTAATACCCTTTCTTTCTGAATTTAAACAATTTTTTTTTATTTTAGCAGCAGCCACTTGTCCGATGAGCTAAAACAAGGTCTCAAAACTCTCAGTTGAGAGCCCTTGCTATGCAACTGTATCGAGAGCGGGGCAATACAGGGTGTCCCAAAAAAGTGTGCCCCGTTTGCTTAAAAATTGCAACAAAAGGGCAAAAGATTCTCGCCAAACTTTTATATGATGTTGCTCTTCAGATGTTCAAAGAAAGTTTGCTGCCATCCCCGTAAAAACCTGAGATTTGCGATAACGCAAAATTCCTTTGCAAAACATTTCTATCGTTGTTATTCGCGGGCATTTGCAGGTGACATCTAATTTGAGACAGACAGTAATGTTTTTTTCAAGCCATACAGTTAAAGCATATATGCCACATTAGCAATTGGTTAATACAGTAAACAAGTTTGGAGTGGAATTCCATTGTTTCGTGACTTTTTATTTCTGTTTCATGAATTTCTATTGCAATGAAAATTCAGCTTCGATCCTGTGCTTTGTAATAAACGATAGAGAGAATTTTATTGCATGAACCAATCAGCTTCATGACATATGCCCTTTAAAAGAAGCCGGTCTTGGAATTTTACACCAACTTTTTTAAAGCTTTGGAACCAATGCTTTTCCAAATTATTTCTTTCAGCTTCAGACGCAGCCGGATACTATTTCGAACATGATGCAAATGCTAACAGTGTGTTGGACCTTGCTAAGCGAATCACAGTCTACAATCATAGACTTAATCAAAGCCCACCCCGAGGGAGGAGACTTGGTGGACTTTCTCCTACGCAGTTACGAAGCATGTGGCAGGTAGCGTGAATGATTTGTATTTTGGAAAATCCATTTATATCGCAGCCATCCCAAAACATATCGAAGTTTAATTTGTATCAGAAGAAAGTGCAAAGGCTAATCTCCAAAATGAGACATTCATTTTGAATTTTCGTTCAATAGTCGCAATAAATTAGCTCATCAGAAAGCAACCCCAATCAAGAATTTCCCCGACAGTTTCTTACCTGTAATCAACTATTCTTTTAAAAAACGACAATGTACTGAAAAAGTTATAAATAACAACGTTTCGAGCTTTGCTATTCATCAGGTGTACTGAGAAAGTTATAATTAACAACGTTTCGAGCTTTGCTCTTCATCAGGTGCACTGAGAAAGTTATAATTAACAACGTTTCGAGCTTTGCTCTTCATCAGGTGTACTGAGAAAGTTATAAATAACAACGTTTCGAGCTTTGCTCTTCATCAGGTGTACTGAGAAAGTTATAAATAACAACGTTTCGAGCTTTGCTCTTCATCAGGTGTACTGAGAAAGTTATAATTAACAACGTTTCGAGCTTTGCTCTTCATCAGGTGTACTGAGAAAGTTATAAATAACAACGTTTCGAGCTTTGCTCTTCATCAGGTGTACTGAGAAAGTTATAATTAACAACGTTTCGAGCTTTGCTCTTCATCAGGTGTACTGAGAAAGTTATAAATAACAACGTTTCGAGCTTTGCTCTTCATCAGGTGTACTGAGAAAGTTATGATTAACAACGTTTCGAGCTTTGCTCTTCATCAGGTGTACTGAGAAAGTTATAAATAACAACGTTTCGAGCTTTGCTCTTCATCAGGTGTACTGAGAAAGTTATAATTAACAACGTTTCGAGCTTTGCTCTTCATCAGGTGTACTGAGAAAGTTATAAATAACAACGTTTCGAGCTTTGCTCTTCATCAGGTGTACTGAGAAAGTTATAAATAACAACGTTTCGAGCTTTGCTCTTCATCAGGTGTACTGAGAAAGTTATAAATAACACCTTTTCGAGCGGATGAAGAGCAAAGCTGGAAACGTTGTTATTTATAACTTTCTCAGGACATTGTCGTTTTTTAAAAGAATACTTGATTGCATATGCCTACGACGTACTACACGCAAAACAAACATTGTTATTTAGTTTCTTACCTGACCTATCTTAATTTCATTCTCCTTTTTAGCGTCATGTAAACAATCAATACGAAGATCTTGAGCTTGGTGTGGCAACAAGCGAGCCAAAAAGAGGCTCAGATGGCTCAAAATGGAGCAATCACATGATTCGATCCGGTGAAAATCGACATTTTCAAATTAGTAGAGGTATGTGTTAATCCTACACCCTGGCGGAACCGCATGGCCTATGGCCAACAATATAAGATGATAACTTTTCAGGGGGATTATTCTTGTAGAATTTGCTTTAAAGTTTATATTGCACTGAAACATTTTCAGATGTTTATATTTTCGGAACTTACAAACCTGGTCCAAAATATTTAGTATCGGAAATTGGTTGCAGCAACAAAAGTCACAGAGAAAGGTTTTGATGTTTAAAGGTGATCTGAAGCGAAAATTGTTATGGATGCAAATTAATAGCACTGTCGAATGATAAAAACCTTTGTTTAAATTTTTTGATTTGTTGTTTCATTTTGGAGTTATCCACTATTTTGTAGCAGTGGCTGATGACGTCATTTTGTTTGCAAAAAGTAAAGAAAGTATATTCGTTTCCAAAGATAAATCTAATTAAAGAACTTTTCTCAATCAACAAGCTTTTATAAACATCATATTCATTCATGAGACAATTTATATTACATTTGTTTAGCTCAGTTAGAATGTTTCTTGCAACTGTAACCCTTCAAAGATCAGATACAGCTATATTTCCAGATACTACCCTTGTAATTTGCAAACAAAATGTCGTCAGCAGCTGATACTTAAAATCAATGGATAATTTTGAAACGAAATGAGATATCAAAGAAATTTAAACAGGAATCCTTATCTTTCAACAATGCTGTTCGTTTGCATCAATAAAATTTTGCTTCAGGTCACCTTTAAGAATGTCTTGTCTTGCCCACGAAACATTTTGTATATGGGATGAATTTGATGGGAGAACTGCTCAGTAAAATATCATGACAGTTTTTTTAAGCTAAATTGATTTTGTAATGATTCTCGTCATCCTCAACGATTCTTACGATAAGTTTCTGACAATGACAATCTTTAGATTTAAGGCATTTTTCTCATAACACAAGCAAAGTAAACTGTAAGAGACTGAACTATAGAGAGAATGGTGCCCTTGTAATCAAGGAAATAGGTACGAATTTTCATTTTATTTTCATTTTAAGTTCTTTATACACGAAATCCCTTTGGTTTACAAACTCAATACTGAACACGAAAATATATATCATAATTATATCAATTACAAAAACAAAACTGTTAAAAACAAACGTTTCGATCATAAAATCTTCATCAGGCAATTATATTAAATCATATCGTTATTATATTATGTTAAATACAATATATACAATTCAAGATAAAATTATGTACAGTAATCTATGTACGGCAGCTCTTCCAGGGTGTCGTGTTTCTTGTTGGTTTCATCTCTTAATGTTATGCTAAGATGTTGCCTTTGAATGTGACGTTGCCTTTGAATCCATTAATTGTAGGGAGCTCTCTGATATCAATGGAAATATCCTTCCGAGCTTTGAGATCCGAATAGTAGAAGCTTTTCGTGATATATTCCAGGTTGCTTTTTGAAATTTGTAGCTTCCTGCAGTTCCTTGTTCTGTAGTTTTTTATTGCAGGGCTTTGTAGTTTGTGTGTGCGTCAGATGTAGCCTATCAACGTTGCTTTTTGTAAAAAATGTGCGTGGCTCTTTCATAGAGTTTCTCTTGAGGTGCTTACGTGAGATTGATGGAGAGAGGAAAGTAACAGGACTGGATGAAGAGAATGGTTATAGGAAGAGGAAGGCTAGGAAAGGGGATGAGATGTAAGATAGGTTTAAACAGGAAAGCAAGAGGAAATAAATACAGATGGGGCCCTTTTTTGAAGTTTGATTGACCAACAGGAAGAAAAGACAAGAAATAGGTTGAGGCATGAAAGAAGGAAGGAATAAAAGAAGGAAGGAATTAACGGAGAAAAAGCGTGTTTCTTCGTGTTGCACATAGAGAAAAGATTCTTCCTCAATGCGAAAAGAACTTCTTTATTGAGCAAAATTGCTCTGCATTCCTTATCTGACCATTGGTAGTTAGACGCCATAGTTGTACTTGATTCCCACAGTTTTATTGTTTTGCAGAGGAAAATATTATTTGATAATATGGAGGAGCTAGCGTAAGAGACTTTCGTTACATCCTCCGCAGAAGTTTATATATTATTCCTCCGCAGGTACATATTAATTGCAGTGCTCCTCCATAGAAGCACACCAGCAGTGTCTAGCTGCCCATGATCTGACACGATAGTTGTGATATTTTTAATCAAAATTTGGAAGTGACTGGTTCTTGTAGATATACCCGTCTGTAGTATATTTCTGAAATCACGGGCTCAAATTGTCATTCATGATTTTGAAGAGCTTCTCCTTCAGAATTCGGTTCTTTCTTGCGTGAATGACATTTGCTTGGGTGATTTTTGTGTGGACCATCTTCTAGTGTGCTTTTAAAGATAGGTATTCTGCTTTTAGATATAAAGTTGAGTTTTGTAACAACGTGTTTCCACAACAGATATGGTTCAGAAAGCTGTGCCAAAAGTGATCTATGATTCAGATTTTATTTTTGAAATTTTTGGACACACACAAGACCCCGCAGAAAATAATTAAACGTAATTTTTAAGTAACTGTTATTTAAAAATAGCCTTAAATAACGGACTCATCATATTAAACCCATAAAAGCAACAAAAACACCGAAATCAGTAGAAAGAAGACTATTAACTCCAGTGAAAGAAACAATAACCAAAATAAGCCTGCAACAGGAGAAAAACTGTTAAATCCTGTAACTGTTATTTCATTCCCATTAGAAAAGAGACCTACAACATATGGAGGAGTAACAACACAAAATAGAGTCAATGACCATTTTGAAATCAAGAAAGCAAAGAGTACACCAAACACGAAAATTAGAGCAACGAACAATGTGAATGGATCATCGACTGTAAGAAGGCTACCGCACCTCAAAAGAAATGAAGATGTTATGGAGAGCAGCAGTAGTGCAGGGGTAAGTTACTGTTTGTATCATTTTCCTTAAAATGCTCCAAAAAAAATAAGGATTTTGTTTCTTTGATTCAGGAGCTGTTTTTTAATCGTCTCATTTAAGCTCTAAATACGCGAGAATTACAATGCCTTCTGCCCGGCTCCTGCATCAAATACACAAAATCCGTCAGACAGATCTTTAGATTTACCCTTCTTCTGCAGTTTCTTGTATGTCCATTTCTTATATGCGTGGCAGGACTTTTCTTATCTGCGTAGCGGAACTTACTGTATATTACCTTTCACCACAAGATTTTATGATAAAATCCAAACACAATGAAACACGCTTGCAGACATTTTCCTCCATTTTAAGGGAGCGTTGCCTTCTGATATGTCCAGTATATCCTTTGAAAGAGTTACGTTCGCAGGTTGCAGGTTCGATAGCTGTTCCATGTTAACATAGCTTCCCATTCAGTCAACAGCAACTACCGACCTCTTGCAACGCCAACATGCAAACACAGACCTGCGAAATGACGACCTCATCTTAGAAAGATTTCCAACGACAAATTCTATCGAGTTGATATCAGAAGAAAACCCAAACTCGGGAAATAGACACAGGGATACAATGAACCAGAGATCAGATAAACACAGGGAAACAATGAGAACTGATGCATCAATATTTGGATCAATTTCTCCGAGAGTTGACCAAGACGAGGTTGCAATGTTGAAAGAAAAGATGTTGGGGTGTGGGGCAACAGGGTGAGGCAATTCTCTTCTTTAATGCAAAGAACATAGGTTTCAAATCTTTAAGAAGGTTGGTGTAAGCTTCTCTGACCTATTTCTTTGAACTGAATCGCTTAAAAACCTTTGATTCAAGAGCCGAGTAGTAATTGCTACATCTAACACTATTTATGCGAGATCTGCAATGCCTTCTACTCGGCTTCTGAATCAAATAAACAAAATCCGCCTGGCAGATCTTTAGATTTATCCTTCTTCTTTCGCTATAAGCTCATGATTTCTTTTAAAAGCCACCTTTCGCATGCACAAGGCGACAGTTTGCCCTACTGATTTCAGGGCAATTTTTGTGGCTTTTTGTTTTGAATTACCGGTTGAGAGAATTCCCTTTGTCTGCAGTTGCTAATCGCTTTGAATCAATTTGTCAATCAAAAGCAACTGATGCTATTGTATTACAAAATCTGTCCTTGTTCACCATGCATCTTATCTTACTCCCTGCATTCCTGAAAATTTACTGTGGTTTAACTTTTCGTTAAAGAAGCAAAGTACATAAATCAGAGACAGTAATCACTTCCTATAGCTATTCCAACTCCATTCCTCCCTGGTATTACCTTGCAGTAACAAGGACAGATTTTGTAACACAATAGCATGAGTTGCTTTTGTTGACACCTGAGTTCAAAGCGATTAGCAATTGCTGACAAAGGAAATTCTCTCAACCAGTAATTCAAGAAAAAACAAAGCCACAAAAGTTTCTGTGAAAATCAGGTAGCTAGCACGCTCGTTGTGCATTCCAGAAATGGATTTAAGAGCAAACATGAGCATATATCGAAAGAAGAAGGATATATCTACACATCTACCTGGGGCATTTTATTTCTTTGATTCAAAAGTTGAGCAGTAAGTGTTTAAATTACACCCAAAAGAATGAGAGAATTGAATTGCCTCCCAATCGGCTTTTGAAGCAAACAAATTATATGCCCGAGGCATATGTGTAGATTATCCTTCGTCTTTCAATATATGCTCATGTTTGCTCTTAAAAGCAATTTCTGGAATCCACGACGAGCGAGCTAGGTACCTAGGTTTCAGAGCAACTTTTGCGGCTTTGCTTGCTTTGAATTACCGGTTGAGAGAATTTCCTTTGTGTGCGATCGCTGATCGCTTTGAATTGCGGTGTTAATCAAAAGCAACTGATGCTATTGTCTTAAAAAATATGTCCTTGTTCCTTGCAGTTGATACTTTTTACTAATTCGTTATTCACTCTTGTTCGCAGGCTGGTTAGCTATGTGCTCTCTGAGAAGGAAATAAAGGTATTGATTTGCACTCATTTTTTATAAGAAGCAACTTATTTGAAACCGTAGGCTCGATTTTTCAAAACTTGAGAAACTGCCCTATGTGAATTGAAAAAGCTAAGAAACTTTCGTAGCTTGCACTCGAAAATGTTTTGACATTTAAGAGCAATAACAACCGTTTTGGCATTGTTTTGAGTGCAAATTATGTTATTATTGTAAAAACCCGCTTATAAGAACCTACAATTTTGCAAGTCGGCCTAACTAGGTTCTTATGTTTTGGGTATTTAATGGGAAATGAGGCTGTTCAGGTTCTTAAATTGGTTTCCTATTTTATTCAGGGCTTTCAGGAATTTCTTTTTTTCAAATTGAAACTTCAGGCCTATTATTTACTGTCAGTTCACATCACTTGAGTTTATGACGTATTATTCCCAACAGAAAAATCAGAAGTGTTTATATAATCCAGTGAAAAGCTTTCAAAAGCTTCTCATCGGGCAATATGAACATTTTTTATTCTTCCACAAAGATTTGTTGCGAATAAGACCCCATGATGTCTACGAATAAGAGCCTGTTTCAAATTCCAGTCTGAATGGGTTCTTATACAATGGGGGTCTAATTGCAAAATTTCAGCCTGCAGGTTCTTAAGCCACTAGGTTCTTATTCGCGGGTTTTACTGTACTTGTTTTGAGATCTTACTGAGCCCTTCTAACAGAACTAGAGTAAATCTCCATTTCCGGCATTAACAATACAAGAAACTCATCAGAAACATTTTGTAGCCAAAGTGTCCTAAAATTAAAAAAACTGCCTTCCAGCCCCGGACCTTAGTTTCTTACTTTCTTCCTACATTAGTGCCTATTTCAACAATTTCTTCCTATTTTTTGTTGTTTCCTTGCAGAAAAAAGAGACTGCCGAGAGATTAAACGATCTTACGATCAGGATGCCCGATCTACCTACAAACCCTTATGAGTTGCACAAAGATCTATCTTCGATATCTTTACAAGAATCCAGCAGTTTTACCAAAAACGATAGGGGATCGCCGACCCAAGCATCACAAAATAGCGATCTAGATTTGAACACCCAATCAAAAGCTGAACTTAGTTACTCCATCAGAATGGCTGAAATGGACCTTAAAACCCCAGCTCGCGGTGCTACGTTCCATGCCACGCCAGAGAAAAAGCCATCGTCATTTGCTCGTAAGCATAGTGAGTCACAAAGAACAAGAGACAAAGTTAGAAATATCTTAGGCCACCACGAGAATGCTGAAAGAGAAAGAAAAGCGAGTGAAAATGAACTCAAATCAAGTTTCAAAAGAGCAAATACGAATATTGATATTCTTGGCCAAGGTAAATATATAGTTTAATTTGTTTTTACTGCGTGTACTTTCACAGTATTTGAGCTGCATAAATTTGGCAAAGGGTCCTCAACCTTTCTCGTCACTTCCGGGGGGTGAGCCAGGAAAAGTTTCCACTTTTGAAAGCTCATACCGGGTGCGCCAAAATAAACTGTGCACGTTTGGCAGGCCATAATATATCGTACACTGGACCGATTTTTAAGACTTATGACTTAATCTTTAGCAGAAGGCCTGAATTAGATTCTAGGATTTTTTACAAATTTTTCCATTTTCAGTTTTTTGAGCAAGAAGCGAGTTTCTTAAATGTTCGTTCTCGAAAATATTGAAAACGATAAAAAAAGGTTGATCAAATTTTTTAAAAAACTCAACACGAATGAACAAAGAGAAAACTTTTTCAGGGTGATTTGGGGGTTTAGTGCGAACTCTGGTACAGCAGATTACAATTAGTCGATTTCTAAATCCCAAATCACCACGAACAAGTTCTCTCTCTGTCCATTTATGTCGATTCTTTAGAAAACTTGATCGATGTTTTGTGATCGTTTTCAGAAAACTAAAATTTCAAGAAACTCGCTTCCAGCTTTAAAAACCGAAAATGAAAAAATTTGCAAAAAATCCTCAAATCTAATTCAGGCTTTCTGCTAAAGATTAAGTCATAAATCTTCAAAAACTGGTCCAGTGTATGATTTATTGTGGCCTGTCAAACGTGCATAGTTTATTTTGGCGCACCCGGTATGAGTTTTCAAAAGTGGGAACTTCTTCCTGGCTCACCCCCCCCCCCGGTAGTGACGAGAAAGGTTGAGGACCCTTTGCCAAATTTTATGCAGTTCAAGAAACGGACATATAAGAAACTGCAGCCTGATTTGAAAATTTGAGTTTGTTATATGCGGGGATTCACTGTTCCATAAGTTCCTTTCAAGCCATTCAATGCAAAGAAAAATGTCATAGACTTTTACACTCATCTTTTTAAAAATTCGAAAGATTTGAGCCCTATGCTGTCAAGTACTCGGGCTATGAATTTTCGAAGCCGGGAACTTTGCCAAAACCAAACACGACAGGGTATGGTATTGAAAATGCACGTTTCCTTGGATCTAAGATATGGCATGCAATGCCATCTTCCTTAAAAGAGTCCCACACTTTGAACAGTTTCAAAACGAAAATTATAAGCTACGATTTTGATTGCAACTGTAGATTGTGCAAGCGATATGTCGAAAATTTAGGGTTTCTGTAGTTGTAGATTATTTACTATTCTTGTAAACTATATATTTAATTTTGTTATTAACATGTATTTAAGTTTTGGTTGGCATTAATTAGCTTCAGCTAGACCAGAAGCCAACCTAAAATAAAGAAATTGTTATTATTATTATTGCTCTGTGATTACCTCTACATGAGTTTCTTAATTTTCTGGAAGAGTCAACTACAGTTTCTGTGCGACTGTTTTATTTTTGTTATGTTTTTATCGATTTCAGCAGGTTGTTCCATAATCGTGCACCCTTGCAAGTTCCCATAGTTAAGTTAGAACATGCAAAGCAAAGTTTCTACTTCTCTGTTCTCTAGTGTCAGAAAACAGGTCTTCGAAAATGATATCCCTGACAGCATTCGAGAGAAAGAATCAATCTCTCTTTTTAAAACAGGGTTTAGAGAGTATCTTTTGAACCTTCAAAATGTACAGGACCCAAACATGACCCCTTGGTAGAGCAGCGATTCGTAGTATTTGTTCCGCTTGGCAAATGTTGTTAATAGATTGTTGATTTGCTAATTTTTCAAGCTGAAAGGTATTTCGTGTAAAGATATTGATAAAATGAAATGTTTCTAACGGTCCAGCATAGGCATTAATAGCAATATATACGATCATGTAATCAATCTATAATCAATTCCTAATCAGCATAGGGCTCAAATCTTTCAAATATTTAAGAAGGAGCATAGGTTCCAAATCTTTATCTCGGTGTAAAACGGTGGGTGTAAAATTAAATGACCTATTTCCCCTGATTGAATGGCTTGAAAGAAACTTTAGACAGTTATCTATAATTCTACCGTTGGACTTTTCAGAAATTTTGAATATTTTTGGAAATTACAGCGTATCTTACATTTCAACTCATTTCAGGATGTGACGTCATCAAATTTCTAAATCATAAACCAGATGAGTGACAGACTTTTGCTTGATACCATATTGTAGGCATTCATAAACTATGGTTTTCTTCGAAATTATTTCATGTTACGTCAAAGAATTTAGAAATTAAGATGGTTTTAAGCTTGTTTGAAAATTTTTCTTGAATCCTTGAAAAAGAAGAAAAACACCCTTATTCTGAAAATATTGAAGATTTCAGAAAATTACAACGGTAGAATTGTAGAGAATTAGCTAAAGTTTCTTTGAAGTCATTCAGTTCAAAGAAATAGGTCATTCAATTTTACACCAGCCTTTTTAAAGATTTGGAACCTATGCTTTAAGAAGGTGGGTGTAAAATTCTATGACATCTTTCTTAATGGCTTGAAAGGAACTTATGGTACTTTCCTGTAAATCTGCCCAGGAAATTTTTTGATATCTTGATTTCTTTCAAAATGGCGGCAATTCTGTTATTTTTGAAAAAATTCATGGAAAATTTTGAAAACGTTTAAATTATCGTAAACCCTAAACCAATGGAGGACAAATGATACAACTTTCAAGAAAGCTATAGTTTATGAAGGTCTACAGCATGGTGGCAAGCAGAAATCTGTAGCTTTTTTGGGTTAGGATTTAGAAATTTGATGACGTCATAGCTTGAAAAATTTAATAAATGCCGCCATTTTGAAACTAATCAAGATATCATTAAATTTCCACGGCAGATTTACAGCAAAAAATCCTAAGTTCCTTCCAAGTCATTCAATTAAAAGAGACCTGTAATAGAATCTTACACCGACCTTTTTAAAGATTTGAGCCTTGTGTTTTCCTAATCATTGTTTTGCTCTTTCACAGGCCTTGTTACCCTGAATGTAAACTTGAATATAATGCCTGTCATTTCAAACAAAATCGATGAATCCAAACCAGCTAGAACATTTGAAGAGACTGACACTAAACATAGTCAGGAGCACAACAAGAATGAGGTGCCCGTCGAGACCCTCTCACAAGGACAAGAAGAAGCCCAGAAGACTTGGGTCACTGAAGAGGTATCATACACCATAGGTATGCAATATTTTGCACTTACTTTCTGAAGTGAAGCAATCTGTTCATATGCGTACGAGCTAAGGGTTGGCAACCCCAATGTATAGACAATTTGCAAGAGTCGGCCATTCATATTTTATGTATTTTGGTAGGGGGGGGGGGTAGCCCTTCAGCGCGAGTGATTGTTTTCAAGGGCCCTTCCATAAAATGGAAGTAAAATTGAATTACAAAACTCTTTAATATTAAACGCTAGTAGTGAAACCTATTTTACAATCTATAACCTATTTACAATGTAATAATAATAATACCTTATTTAATGTTAGTTTTGCGATAGTGTGAGCACTAATATGCACTAACATGAAGCAATTTTTTGAGTTTGCATAATGGAACTTATTGACTGCAAGCGTTGCAGGCGCATTGAGTTTCAAAATACCAATCTCTTATGAGAATTTTAAATTGATTTGCATTTTTGGATAACTTTATTTCATTTGGAAGAGAATTCCAAATCTTTGGACCCAAAAAGCTAATAGATTTTATACCACAATTCGTAGTTTGACCTTAGGTATAAATAGAACGTCATTTCTTCGAAGATTATAATTGGTGGATTTTGGGAGAAAATGGTCTGTCATAAATGCTGGATTTACATTGTGCAAAGTTTTGTAAATTTTAAGTGCCAATAACCAATGAATATGAATGTTCAAAATCTACAATTAAAAGAAATAAAAGGCAACCCCACACCAACTGCTTAAATCAGCTTAGGAAGGATGCGTGCTTTGGCTCAGATAAGAAGCTATTCCACAACTTTGCTCCTCTGAAAGAAATCTTTTTTGTCCATTTGCTGTTTTGTCATATTGGGGCAGAAAGCCACCAAAAGTTGGGGAAAATCTTTGTAAACAATTGATCCGTTCGAGCAGATCCCCCTTGATTTTATCTCCCCATACCCTTATTAATCTGTGCGATGTTCGAAAAGAATTTCCTAGAAAACAGGGACCCTCAGTCACTAGTCACATGATAGAGCTAGGGTGTTTGTTCATACCCTGATTAAAGAAGGGGAATACCAGATAATGAAAGGGAACCCACGCTTTGATCGTGGCACCTTCATAAGGATTATCTGCTAAGACCTTCTGATCTATCTCATTTAGTTTCAAAACTGGAAGTTATGCGTTGCTGGAAGTTATGCGTTGCTCGTAATTCATCAAGTAACCTTTGATATTGTTTGTTTCCGTCTTGCTGAAACGGAATCAGAATTTCACAGGGGACACTTTCATCTCGAGAAAATAGATCCATTGCTGCATGCCATCTGCATACAAATGTCTTGACCACTGCTCCTATTTGTACCAAAAATGCGACCTTGTCACATTCCTAGGGTTGTCTCTTTCGTCAAAGTAGATAGTGAAAGAATGTCACATTTGTTTAGGAGCAGTGGATACGAATATTTAATCGCAATGGTTATGTTTTAGACACTTGGCATGACTGAGTACAATCTGTACTTTTCCCAATATTGTAGTATAGCATAGCTTCCAAATCTTGAAAAGAGGTGTGTATAAAATTTCATGACATATTTCTTTGAGCTGAATGGCTTCGAAGAAACTTTACCAATTTCGTTACAATTCTACGGTTGGACTTTTCTGAAATCTTCAATATTTTCAGAATCAAAATGTTTTTCTTCTTTTTAAGAATTCAAGAAAAAGTTTGAACAAAAATTAAACCATCGTAATTTCTAAACTTTTTGACGAAAGACTTCTCCTCCCATATCGACACAAAATTTGACTCCACCTTCTACCCTCCTTGTTACATTCAAATTTTGTACCACGAATCATTTGTTTACAATGACATTATTTGTTGTTCGAAAGCAAGAAAAAGATACTACAAAGCATCGGTTCCAAATCTTTAAATCGATAAAACAAAGTGGATATACCTTTCTTTTAATCAAATGGCTTGATGAAAACTTTAGCTACTTATCTATAATTCTGCCGTTGGACTTTTCAGAAAGCTTGACTATTTTTAGAAATTACAACGTATTTTAAATTGGAACTCATCGAAGACATGACTTCATATATTTTCTAAATTGTAAACCAAAAGAGTGACAGACTTCTGCTTGATGTCATATCGTAGACATCCAAACTATGGTTTCTTGAAACTTGTTTAATGTTTCTTCAAAAAGTTTTAGCAATTGCAACGTTTTTAAATCTTGAATATTTGCATCGAATATTCACAAATTTTTTTCAGTAATTCATTTTGAGTGGGCAGGAAGACTTTCTAGCTACTTAAAGCTAATTTAAGCCGACTATGCATGCTGCATCCAGACATGGGACTCCTAGCTTGACGCCCCTTCCGATGGACGTTAATCTTTAATACTTAAAAAGTAAGAACAACTTCCTAATTCTGAAGCTGTTGAACATTTCAGAAAAGTCCAACGGTAGAACTATAACGAAATAGCTGAAGTTTCCTCGAAGCCATTCAGCTGAAAGAAATTGGTCATGGAATTGTACACGATACTTTTTAAAGATTTGGAACCTATGCGGTTATGTTCAAGTTTGAAGGAAGTAGGAAACATAGTTCATTTCACAAAACACCTCCTCTTTTTTAATCATCCTCGTGAGAAGGCTTCACAATCACTTGCTCATTTCTCTAAAAAACATTTGCTCAAGCCGCAAACCGCTGAAGTATTTCAAAGGTAGACTGCCTATCGTTCTATCAATTATAGGAGTGTATTTATCTTGAAAGGCTTTTCCTGCTTCTGAATAGATTAAAAACATGCCCTCACTTGTTTTCGCATCCTTCTCCGTTGCTGGGTGAGATAGATTTCTTCCAGTGTTCTCCTGACAGTTTTGCGAATTCTAACAGTTAGTTTTAACATCTCCGCCCTCAACAACTCCCTTGAAATCTCTATCCCGATTTTATGTCACAAATCATTACCCCTGGGGTTTCATTTCTCTGCAGAGGTGCAAAAGGTAGCGAAACTTGGAGGAACTGCTTTCAGGAAGCTTTGAAGGGAATAAAGTGAGCTACTGTTGGTAGATTTTTGCGATCACTAACAGTTGGTTTAGCATCTCTGCTTTAAACAACTCCCTTGATGTATAAACAAGTAAATAAAGTATAATATAAGCACTTTGATGCGAATTGACATAAGCATAAAAAATGCATCAAAGTGGATCAAAGTGGTTATATTGTACTTTACTTGCTTGTTTATCATTGTACAATTGCACTACACGCAACAAGAAGATTTTTTTGATCCCTTGATGTATCTATCCCCACTTTATGTCGCAAATCATTTTCACATCTACAGAGGTGCAAAATGTATCGAAACTTGTGAGCCCTATTTTCAGGAAACTTCAAAGTGACCCATAAAAAACAATCGTTTAGACAAAGATCAACACAGACAGACTACTTTTGCATAGTTTAAATCATTCTAAGGTCCTAGAAAGGAAACACTTTTTCACACTGAGATAAATATGCGTCCATTGCACCCATGATATTTCAGGGTCGGTATCACTTTTTAATTGCTTTGTTTTTTGACAATTTTGTTTTCCGTCAAAGAATATTTAGGCAATGGCTACAGAATTATTATATGATGGAATGAAAGTATTTGCAAGCAACAAAAGCCGTTGGAGTGATTCATTTGGCCGGTTATTCTCCTCACAACTCTTTAAATCACTTCAATCTTTGGCAAAATATACACACATGCAAACAAAAATTAATTTATAGGAAACTATTTTCTCCGTGGTCATTTTGTAAGTAATTTGCTTTGAGTGGGTTGGAAGTATTTCTAGCTACTTAAAGCTAATTTAAGCCCACTATGCATGCCGCATCCAGGCATGGGACCCTTAGATTAACGTTCCTTCCGAAGGACGGCGAGGTGAATTGCGAGGTCAGGCCTCCGAGAGGTCACTCATCTGGAGTTTGACCTCATTGACTGAGCTTATTTTCAGTCATCTGACGGAAACTGTATAAGCCGCTCGGCCACTCACCCCACAAAAACTGCCATCTCTCGGTATCAGCTTCTTTTTGTATGAAAAGGCATGCCCGTTCCAGAAAGGCTCTCGGCATCGCCGCTTTCAATGAGGTGTTTCATACCAAGAATAAATTGTTTGGCATTTTCCGCATTCTACGGCAGTTGACACGAACGACTTTCACCAACTTATGCCAATAAATCCTCAATCCTTCTTACTTCAGGAATTCAACTTGCATCTCAGTGAAAATGAGATCATATTTAATTCTTCTAGCAATTAGCAGCGATTCGTATGCTTTTAGGGCGGTCTATTTTGCGCACCTTTCATGGGCTTGTTACAAACAGCGATAGCTGCCTTTCTTAAACGCCGCCCCTTTTTAAATGCCGCATCTTCAGCGAAAGCATCTAAACTTGGTAATCAGCTAAAAGTTTTGAGCATTCACTGTCAAGCCGAAAGTTTAAATATGGTGCTGAAAAAGGCAGTTATTTCTTTTTCTATTCCATTAATTTTTTTTACAAAAACAGATAACTGACTGCACTTCCTACAAACTTCTGCAAGTATGTTACCGTGGAAGCAATATACTATCACGACCCCCATGGTCATTACATGAAATGTTTAAGTATATATAACTACACGTAAATACTACAAACGATTAAAAACTAATGAATACTGTATGTACTAGAGTTTCTCTAACATTGAGGTCAAGGTTGCGACAACTCGAAATAAGACCACGCGCAGTAAATTTTCTCTTTTCGCGTACTTCAACTAAAAGTTAATGTGAAAACTAAGGCACACTGCTGTACCATGATTGTGACTGAAAAGTATTTTGCCCCAGGTGATTGGGTTCTGAAAGTATTCTTATTTTTTCTAAATCTGATATGGAAATAGCCGCCCTCGAATTTCCGTTAAAGCCACTAAAATTGACCTATGACCATTCTGCAGCATTTTGCCTTCCTGTATGGAAAGGCACTGGATCTGCTACATACAGCGGATATTGGGCTGGTGGCTCTGTTGTGGGCATATCGAGGTTGTGATAAAAAGCTGTGCTGGAAATTGTACTGTTCAAAAATAGATATTGCGAACTGCTGCGACTTTTAACTTATAAGTGGTTTTCGAAAATATGCAGCACCGAAGTGACTTCCGGCTCTCGTTGGAATTCTCTTGATGCTTTATTTTCTCAATGGTGCACAAATCTCTTAGAATTAAACGTCAACATAGTTGGTTTCCACATTGATGTCATTTCTATTTTGGTTCTGAGTATTACCAGATATGATTATCAGATTCAAATTTAGATTCAGATTCAGATTCAAATTATCTTTGCTTCAAATTCAGACAGCTTTAACCCCGAGAGATGAGGAAGGCTCACAGGGGGCTCACAAGAAATTTCTTCTACTAGTTGAACCAAAATCAGGAGTCAATACCTTTCACTTTGAGGCTGTTTGCTAATGGTTGTCAATAGGAAGTAAATTGCGAACAACCGAACGTAAACATCTCTTGCAAGTGTATGTCAATATCGATCCTCCTGGTATCTAATGTAAATACTTTTCAACACGTTAAGTACTTTAGGTCTTGCGGTATATGTTAGAGAAAGAAGCAAAACCAAACAATGATCTTCTTACTCATGTAGCAAGGTCATCTATTCGCGATTAATGCTGCAATAGAAACTGCTGCTTGCATATGCATGGTTGCCACTGCCTCAGTTATGTGATTTGTCATTATTAATAAATAAACAAGAGAGGTTTCGCGTTCCAAGGTTATGGTGTAATCGAACAAAAAGGGACGAAGCTTTTTCGCCAATCCAGTGCCCTCTACCTCCAAGGAGACTTGCTAAATAAACAAGAGGTTTCGCGTTCCAAGGTTATGGTGTAATCGAACGAAAAGGGGCGAAGCTTTTTCGCCAATCCAGTGCCCTCTTTGCCTACGCGTAGACCCATTATTCCAAAAGAAGAAAGCCTTTTGGTCAATCCAGTGCTCTTTGCCTCCAAGGAGACTTACTTAAAGGGAATCACCATAGCTTTATCGACTAGCTGCTATAGATAGGCTAAAGAAACGCCACACAACCTTTGTTTCATTTGCTACACTATGAAACGGCACTTGCCAAAGTTACCGAATAAAATAGACTATATTTTTAACTTGGCCTGGGCCTGCTTGGCCTAGGCCTGCTGCTGTGTCGATTACGCTCACTTTAAGGGAACTGATAATGTTAAAAATGTTCTAGGCTTAAAGCAGACACTCTGCTGCATGGATGCAAATCATATGAAAATGTCCTCTTTAGTCCTCTTCTATGTGCTGTGAGCCTGCATATTAAAACATAAACCAACCCATGATTACACGTCTCAAACTTTAGGCTTACTTCTTGTCACCATGCTATATGTTTCCTCCACCATTTGTTTGTATTTCTTGAAGTCTTTTGGGTACGATCTTTGCCTGAGTTGTGATTTTATTTCTGCTGAGCGTCATTTTGAGCTTTTACCCTTCATGGAATTCATCTCCCATCACCACAAATAAACATTGTTCTCTGGATAACACGGTTAGTTTGCACGTCCAGTCTTAAACTGCGAGCACGCCCTAACCTTTTCATTTAGCCAAATTCGGAACTTAATTCCAACTTTAGGAGTGGCTAATTATGTCCTAAATTTTTCGTTGCCTGGTTCCGTCAAATGAGTTAAAATGGTGTCATAGGAACAACATTTAAAGTTATGAGTTTTATTTGACACTGGATAGAGTGATCTTGGAAAGGTGGAAGGTAAAGTGTACCTCAGTTTTTAAATATTGTAAACTGAAGAGAATTTAGGCCAACAAGAGACGTTCAAAGGCAAGTCAACTGGCGATTTTCAGTAGAGACCCACAAAATGGTAGTTTTGTTGCCAATGTGAATAATGGTTGTAATTTTGGGAAGTTATCGAAAGCAATGAGCCATGGGACAAGTAAGCTCAGTTTTTAAATATTGTAAACTGAAGAGAATTTAGGCCAACAAGAGACTTTCAAAGGCAAGTCAACTGGCCATGTTCAGTAGAGACCCACAAAATGGTAGCTTGCTTGGTTGGGATTACCAATACAAATAATGGCTGTAATTTTGGGAAGTTATTGAAGGCACGGACCCATGGGATAACTAAGCTGTTGATTTTGACGAACAATTCAAGCCTTCAAATCATTTTATCGATCTCAAGTCAACCTCATGTTGGCCAATAAAGAATGAGAATAGAGAATCTACGGTATAGAGAATCGATAGAGAATGGCCAATAGAGAATCTACGAAATGCAAGCTTAGTTGCTGAAGACAGCAGATCGTCATGAAAACGTTTGATGTCAGGGACATTGAAGACCGATCGAAGCATCATATGGCGAATAATACATTTTATTTTGAAAAGCCTATGTTTTCTTCGAATGATAGGACTACCTTAAGACCCAAGATGTATGTGAAAAAATGCCGTGATTATGCGCAGAGGCACGCAAAGGTATCGAGACATCGAACATTTGGGAAATGAAGCGTCTAATTGTGAAGGGCCTTTGCATCTCTCAGTTAGTAATCTATATGATTGAGAAGCATGCTGAAACTTACTCTCACTACCTCAGTGCCAACAAACTTAGAAATTATCATGGTTGGAAGTTTTTTTGAAAATCTTTCTCGAATTTTTAAAAACGAAGAAAAGCACTCTACTTCTGAAAGCATTGAAGAATTCAGAAAAGTTCAACGGTAGAATTACAGCAAAATAGCCTAAGTTTCATTGAAGTCATTCAGTTCAAAGAAATCGTTTGTGGAGTCGTACACGAACATTTTTCAAAGACTGGGAACCTGCTGTTAATCAAATAGATCAATAGAGATACAGATAAGGGACGTGGGCAAAGCTTGGTTGTGGGGATCGTCTCAAAAGAATGGGCAGAGTTAGTGGAGTTCCTATGGCCCATGTTTTTCGGAGATTTAGGACGTAAAAATCTCAAACCTCTACCGATGTGCGTGGAAGATTCTAGCAATATTGCCACCGCTTTGGATTATCGGTGGAAAAATTGACACCGAGCCGCCACCCCCGGGGGGGGGGGGGGTACTTCATTGTCAACATGATTCGACCTGAATTTGGACTTTGAGAAAAGGACCCATTCGTATGACAGAATATTCAAAAATGTCCAGCCCATTTGCATGAATATCAGGAAATTTTTGACCCATGTGTATGAATTTGTCGATTTGAAACAAAGGAAAATTTCAGTTTTTTTTGCGTGGATTATCATTATGGGGCCGATTGATCAGAAAATTCTCAAAGAACTACCCATCTATCAGAATTGTGGTTAAAAACAGACCCATATGTAGAGAATTTCGGATGAAAAAACCCATCCATATGAGCGGCACGTCCAGTACAACTTAACAATGAAGTACCCCCCCCCGGGGCCGCCACCGTAAAAAGTTCGCGTTTATTGACACGATCTCTGAGAAACTCTGTTATTCTTGTCCTCCATTCCCAAAACTCGATTTTCCATTATTTAGTAAGAGCGAATTTTGTAAAACAAAAGAGATAGGTTTCCGAAGAGACAAGAAGATTTGCCTCTCAGAAGAATAGATTTCACACCTCTGAGTGCACTCGATCAATTCAAAATAAACAGAGAAAGCAAAACATTCTTATCGGCTTTGTCGAAGGTGTAAAATCTATTCTTGAGGCTGCCAAATCGTTTTGTCTTAATCAGACCTGTGTTTTTTGTTTTTACAAAATTAACCCATGGGTACTCAGAAGAATACTTCATATCTCCTAAGGGTTAAAATGTGATTTGAGTGTTACTGATTTTGTAATTTGTAATGGTTTGATTCTTGAGGGAGATGAACTATGTTTGAGTAAGGAGACTCTTCGTGATATGATAATGTCCCTTTCACACTTTTCGAAGAAAGGATTCTACCGGGTGCTTTTGATTTCAGCTTTGTTCCCATGGTAGCCCCTCAGTTATAATAACTGATTTACAGACACGTACAATAATTGATAATTTACAAAAAGTACAAAATTTTGTTGTATACATTAACAAGGACGGACAGATGATACTGTTACGATAGGATCCGCTACTTTTGCTTGACACCTCAGTACAAAGCGATTAGCGATTGCAGACAAAGGGAATTCAATGCCTGCGGTCGGTCAACTTATAAACAAAAACAAAGCAAGCCGCAAAAGTTGCTCTGAAACCCAGGTAGCTAACTCACTCGTTGTGCATTCCAGAACTGGTTCTTGACAGCAAACATGAGCATAAATCCAAAGAAGAAGGATATATCTAAACTTCAGCATCGGGCATTTTATTTCTTTGGTTCAGAAGCGGATTGATAGGTGATTCAATTCTCCTATCTTTTTGGGTGTAATCAAAACACTTACTGCTCAACTTTCGAACCAAACAAATAGAATGCCCGATGCAGAAGTTCAGATATATCCTTCTTCTATGGATCTATGCTCATATTTGCTCTAGAGAATCAATTCTGGAATGCACAACGAGGGAGCTAGCTACCTGGGTTTCAGAGTGACTTTTGCGGCTTGCTTTGTTTTTGTTTATAAGTTGACCGACCAGGCATTGAATTCCCTTTGTCTGCAATTGCTAATCGCCTGAGGTGTCAACCAAATGTAACAGATCCTATTGTACCATTATCTGTCCTTGTTGTATACATTATGGCTTGCTGCATAAAAGGTGAGCGTATGGCTCAAATCTTTCACATCTTTAAAAAGGTGGGTGCAAAATTCAATTACTTTTTTCTTTGAATTGAATGGCTCCAGAGGAACATAGGGCACTTAGCTGTAAATCTACCGTGGCAATTTATTGATATCTTGATTAATTTCAAAATGGTGCCTTTTTGATTACTTTTGAAAAAATTCATGGAAAAATTTTGAAAAATTGAAAATCATCGTAGATCCTACGTCAATAGAGGCAAAATGATACAATCTTCAAGAAAAGCATAGTTTATAGAGGTCCACATTATGGTGGCAAGCAGAAATCTGCAGCTTTTCTGGTTTAGGATTTAGAAATCTGATGACGTCACAGCCTCAAATATAATGAATGCCGCCATTTTGAAGTTAATTAAGATATCAATAAATTGCCATGGTAGATTTACAGCAAAGGGCCCTAAGTTCCTTTGAAGCCATTTGATTCCAAGAAAAACGTGGTAGAATTTTACATCCACCTTTTTAAAGAATTGAGCCCTATGGTTAAACGGTGTGAAATCTAGTCTTGAGAAAACCAAATCGTTTTGTCTTGATCAAACCTATATTATAAAATTCGCGTTTTACTTGCTCCATTATTCAATTGACCGATTTTTCCTTTGTAGGCAGCTCTCCTCCATCAAATGCTAAGCCGGTATCATTGCGATTTCACGGAAAAGAGGCCAAATTTAAACAAGCCACATACAAATCGAAGCCAGGGAAAGTTAATCCTCCGCAGTTACGAAGAGTTAAAAAGACACAAAAAGACACTACACAATAGAAATTATTTCTCATACACCACGCATCATCGCCAAATTCGAGTTTCATTCAAAGGTATTTCACACATATTACATTGCCTTTTCTGTCGCTTGCTTGCCTGTTTACTTGTAGACCGGATCAAGGCCGGATTAGTTTGGAAAATTGGCGACGAGGAAAGCAATGAAGGTTCATCGTGCATTGGGAACCAGCCTTCACAGAGCGATAGCAAGGTCCCAGCATTAAAACTTGCTTCTGCGTTTCGCATGATTATTGTGATAACCACTTAACATATCTCTGTGCACCATTACAGCAAATCGACAGGGTTAAAGCTGGCCCGGGCTAAGTGGTGCTAACGGCTTACTGTATTTCTTAACCTTGGTGTGCGACATTTCATTGTGTAGCTAAAGAAACAATCCATATGTAAGCATTTTCTTTAGCCTGTTTATACCTACGTCGATTTCCTTAACTATTTACATTTTATGGCCTTCACGAGAGAAAAGCACGGAATTGACATGAAAGCTGGCCCAGGCTAAGTGGTACAAATAGCCTATTGTATTTGTTAACCTTGTTGTGTAGGTCGATTCCCTTAACTATTTACATTTTATGGCCTTCACGAGAGGAAAGCAGGGAATTGACATGGTGAAAGCTGGCCCAGGCTAAGTGGTACAAATAGCCTATTGTATTTGTTAACCTTGTTGTGTAGGTCGATTTCCTTAACTATTTACATTTTATGGCCTTCACGAGAAGAAAGCAGGGAATTGACATGATTAAAGCTGGTTCAGGCTAAGTGGTACAAATAGCCTATTGTATTTGTTAACCTTGTTGTGTAGGTCGATTCCATTATAGTTAAAGCTGGCTCAGGCCAAGTGATGCAATAGCCTATTGTATCTGTTATCCTCTGTATGTGACGTTTCATTGTGTAGCTAAAGAAACAATCGATATGTAAGCATTTTCTTTAGCTTGTCTAGCTGGCCCAGGCTAAGTGGTACAAATAGCCTATTGTATTTGTTAACCTTGTTGTGTGGGTCGATTCCCGTAACTATTTAAATTTTATGGCCTTCACGAGAGAAAAGCAGGGAATTGACATGGTTAAAGCTGGTTCAGGCTAAGTGGTACAAATAGCCTATTGTATTTGTTAACCTTGTTGTGTGGGTCGATTCCCTTAACTATTTACATTTTATGGCCTTCACGAGAGAAAAGCAGGGAATTGACATGGTTAAAGCTGGTTCAGGCTAAGTGGTGCAAATAGCCTGTTGTATTTGTTATCCTCTGCATGTGACGTTTCATTGTGTAGCTAAAGAAACAATCGATATGTAAGCATTTTCTTTAGCTTGTCTAGCTGGCCCAGGCTAAGTGGTACAAATAGCCTATTGTATTTGTTAACCTTGTTGTGTGGGTCGATTCCCGTAACTATTTAAATTTTATGGCCTTCACGAGAGAAAAGCAGGGAATTGACATGGTTAAAGCTGGTTCAGGCTAAGTGGTACAAATAGCCTATTGTATTTGTTAACCTTGTTGTGTGGGTCGATTCCCTTAACTATTTACATTTTATGGCCTTCACGAGAGAAAAGCAGGGAATTGACATGGTTAAAGCTGGCCCAGGCTAAGTGGTACAAATAGCCTATTGTTATTGTTAACCTTGTTGTGTGGGTCGATTCCCTTAACTATTTAAATTTTATGGCCTTCAAGAGAGGAAAGCAGGGAATTGACATGGTTAAAGCTGGCCCAGGCTAAGTGGTACAAATAGCCTATTGTATTTGTTAACCTTGTTGTGTAGGTCGATTCCCATAACTATTTACATTTTATGGCCTTGACGAGAGGAAAGCAGGGAATTGACATGGTTAAAGCTGGCCCAGGCTAAGTGGTACAAATAGCCTATTGTATTTGTTAACCTTGTTGTGTAGGTCGATTCCCATAACTATTTACATTTTATGGCCTTGACGAGAGAAAAGCAGGGAATTGACATGTTTAAAGCTGGCCCAGGTTAAGTGGTGCAAGTAGCCTATTGTATTTGTTAACCTTGTTGTGTGGGTCGATTCCCTTAACTATTTACATTTTGTTGCCTTCACGAGAGAAAAGCAGGGAATTGACATGGTTAAAGCTGGTTCAGGCTAAGTGGTGCAAATAGCCTGTTGTATTTGTTATCCTCTGCATGTGACGTTTCATTGTGTAGCTAAAGAGAAAATGGATATGTAAGCATTTTCTTTGCCCTGTTTTTGGGCATGTTGATTCTGCTGAATACATGTATGTGGATTTCCTTGACTATTCACATTGTATGGCCTGCACGAGATGAAATCTGTGTTTGCCTAATTGCATTGTTGAGAGTTACAAGCTGCATACTATGAGCATAGGAGCTGATAACTCATATTTGTAATTGCTTCAGTGCATAGTTTCAGAGTTATTGTTTTGGAGGGTTCAGTGGATGTGTACGGGCCGGTTCCTGTGTCTGCTCGCGGTGCCTATGTTATTCTTGCAAAGTGGCTAAATATTAATTTAAGAGTTAATCAAACATTTATAGTTTCCAAATCTTTAAAATGGTTGGTGTAAAAGCCAATGACCTATTTCTTTGAACTGAATGACTTCCAAGAAACTTTAGCTATTTTGTTATAATTCTACCGTTGGACTTTTCAGAATTCTTTCATTCTTTCGAAATTACGGCGCATTTTATGTTTCAACTCATTTGAGGATGTGACGTAATCAAATTTCTAAATCGTAAACCAGGAGAGTGACAGACTTTGGATTGACACCATTTTGTAGACATTCATAAACTATGGTATTCTTGAAAAGTATTCCATGTTTCATCAACAAAGTTAGAAATTACGATGGTTTTAAGATTTTTTTCACAGTTTTTTTTAATTCTTAGAAAAGAAAAAAAACAGTTTAATTCTGAAAATATTGAAATTTTTTCAACAGTCCAACGGTAGGATTATAGCTACGTAGATAACGTTTCTTTGGAGCCGTCCAGTTTAAAGAAATAGGGAATATAATTTTACACCCACCTTTTTAAAGATTTGGAACCTGAAAAGAAGAAAAACAGTTTGATTATGAAAATATTGAAATTTTTTTAACAGGCCAACGGTAGGATTATAGCAACGTAGATAACGTTTCTTTGAAGCCGTTCAGTTTAAAAAAAATAGGGCATATAATTTTACACCCACCTTTTTAAAGATTTGGAACCTGAAAAGAAGAAAAACAGTTTAATTCTGAAAATATTGAAATTTTTCAACAGTCCAACGGTAGGATTATAGCAATGTAGATAACGTTTCTTTGGAGCCGTTCAGTTTAAAGAAATAGGGAATATAATTTTACACCCACCTTTTTAAAGATTTGGAACCTGAAAAGAAGAAAAACCGTTTAATTCTGAAAATACTGAAATTTTTCAACAGTCCAACGGTAGAACTATAGCAACGTAGATAACGTTTCTTTGGAGCCGTTCAGTTTAAAGAAATAGGGCATATAATTTTACACCCACCTTTTTAAAGATTTGGAACCTGTGTGGAGGATGGGCATAAGTCATTTTCATCATTCTTTAAAGGGTCTGTTTCATCCAGCATTCATTTCACGTGCCGTTTGTTGATGTTCCTTTGTTGTCCGCCATTTTCATGGCCCATGAAAATGGCGGACAACAAAGGAACATCAACAAACGGTACGTGCAAGGAATGCTGGATGAAACAGACCCTTTAAGCTTTCCTGCCTAACGAAGTTTCGTCTTGGTTCAAAATACTCTTTCCTACTAGCAAGCAGCTATTTCAGGCAGTCAGCAGTGTTTTCCCCAATAAACCGGTTCTGCAGTGATGATCACAAGTTATTTAAAGCATTTTAGAAGCCCAGTTTCAGAAGTTTACCCCCTGACTCCGAACTGTATGACGGTACTCTTGAAGTTATTGAGGTGGAAAGCCTCTTCTGTTTGCAACTTTTCAAGCAGTAAGCTGTATTTTCCCCAGTAAACCTGCTATGCATTAATGAGCACTAGTCATTGTAAGCATTTTGTACGCCACAGTTTCATCATTTTGTTTCTGGCTATGACAACTGCCTCAGGTTTCTTTCAAACTAATACTGAGGTGGAAAACCCTCTCCTGTTTGCAAATAGTACTTTTCAAGTTGTAAGCAGTATTTTCCCAGTAAACCTGCTATGCATTAATGAGCTCTAATCATTGTAAGCAATCTTTAAGCTTCAGTTCAAAAATTTACTTCCAGCTGAAAGCTGATGTTTGTAATACATTCAAGGGGAAGGATTCAGAATATCAAAAGCCCACCTCAATAATTGTGAAAACAATGGTGCTAAGGCACAAGCATTAATTTGATGTATTGTACTATTGTTCTCTATTGTTCTCTATTGTTCTCTATTGTTTTCAAAACAACCTCCCCCCTAATCAGCAGCTGCTTCCTACTGGCCCTGCGAAATATTTCTCACTCCTGCTTGCAAAGCAAACAGCCTTTTCGAGCTGCAAGACTGTATTTTCCCTTAAAGAGTTGCGGTTCTATGATCGTAACACATCATTTTCGACATTCTCTTACTTTCTGAAGGACATTCAAGCTTGTCCGTTACGAAATCTTGTCACATATTTTACGAACCGCATTTTTCTTACGGTTTATTGCGGAATGCCAATGTCTTTTTCATGAGCTTATTGTGGAATTTTCGATTTCCCCAATAAGGAAGGGTTTACAAGTCGTCATCTGCGCTTTCGGGGATCAAAAGAGCATCGTTGTTGCACACATTTCAGAAAGCAGTTTTTCCAGGCCAGTGCAAAGGCGACATACAGGACTCGTTTCTTTATGGGAAACCTAACTCTCAACGTCGTAGTAAGGTTGTAACAGCTTTTTCATGCCAATACAAAGGGCGCATACACTCATTTCTCTTAAGATAAAGATGAATAAGGGCAAAGTAGATTTTGATAATTTTCCGTCATGGTTAGAGAGTAACTCAGTAGCTCTCAATTTGCGACTGAGAGTAACTCAGTTTTGTTCACAGCCATCGAACAAACGTTATCCAATAAAAGCCCAATGCTTGCCTGTTATTCGCCTCCTCTGTTCTCATCTGCGAAGCTTGGTAAGGTTTCTAAATCTGTCTTCCTCCACGAAGCCTTGATTGTAAAACTAAAATGTTTCATATTTTGCTTGAGAAATCTTTCTTGAACCTTTTTTTTCGGTAATTTATTTTCAGTGAGCAGGAAGCATTTCTAGCTATTTAAAGCTAATTTAAGCCCACTATGCATGCCGCATCCAGGCATGGGACCCCTAGTTTAACGTCCCTTCCGAAGGACGCGAGGTGAGTTGCGAGGTCAAGCCTCCGAGGTCACCCATCCGGAGTTTGACCTCACTCAACCGAGCTTAACTTCAGTCACCTGACAGAAACTGTATTAGCCGCTCGGCCACTCACCCCTTTTTGAACCTACTGTAGCAGTTTCTCTTACAACAGATCTTCAAGATGTTTGGTTCAGGCTTCAGTTGAGTTTTGTCTGAAGTAGCATTTTTAGAATGATATATGATAACCCGTTTCAGCCCTTCAATCCTGCTGCAATCGCAAGAACTGTATTTTTATCTTAACCTGAAAGGTTTCAGCAAACGAGCGTCAAATTTTGCCCTTGCGTATTTTTGACTTGCAAAATGCAAAAGTTGGATGAGATTTCTTCACCAAAATTGGTAGAGGTAACCACACTTAATTGACATAAAGCAAATTCCCAACGCAATTGGTTTTTCATGACATATCTAGGGCACTTACGTCGAGCTGCTTTCAAAACTCTCAGGTGCCAGAAAATAAACTTCAAAATCCAGTACGCTCTACGCTACGAGAAGGAAAAAAATCTGGTGCTAACCAGATCTTGTCAAAATGCGGCTTTTCCTTAGTTATCGTTCGTGAATCGCGGCTGTTGGGACCGGGTTGGATTATTTTTTGTTGCCTGTAGAAACTTTCAAAAAGACTTCTACGTTACCCTTCCATGATTCCTAGAGCACAAAGAATCCTTTTAGCCTTGGAAACCTCTAACAGCAGCTGAAAGTCTGTGACTCTAAAAATCGCCTCTACTTGTTCAGTAAGAAAATACGAAACCATTGATATTTGCGCTGGAAATCCATCGAGAAAACTCACTTGTATCAAAGCAAGACTTCATGTATTTTAGGATTAACATTGGAACCAGCCTGATATCGATATCTGGCTAGAATGGAAGGAGGAAAGTCATTTATCTACCAGCTCGTATTACTTAGCTTGGTTTTCAAGAGCTTTATGATGTCAGCGATCCCTTGTTGAGAGATTTCACGTGGTACTATGGCTGAAAGCATATTTCAACCATGCTGAATCGTACGAATAGGGAAATATTAAAGGGGTCGGAGGGCAACATTGACATATGTCGCTGGAGTCAACGAAATTTTATAGCTGCCAAAGAAAGTGGTGATGACAGGGGTACTTACTTGAGCTAAATGTTTGATAACCATGTGTCTATATTCTATTTTAATGTTCTGTTCCTTTATTTTACGATAGCCTAGACTGATTGTATGCCCATAGTTATTGCTCTTGAAAGGAGGCTACTGGGCGCTCCTAACTACGACTCATAATCAATCGCCATTATTTTGAAATGACTATTACTGCCTCGTTTCGATAAGGGCCTAGGCAGAAAAACATAAATATTCTTAGTTTTCAAATGGAGCGCAGTGATTTGAAAACTTCACAGTAAATCAGCCAATGCTTAGCGAAAACAACAATATACTTTGTACATGTTCAATATTAAATATTAAATATTTCATGAAATATTAGTAGAACCGACACTAATCAAGCTAAAAAAACGGCAGATTTCTTTAAGCTTGATTAGCGTCGGTTCTACTAATATTTCTTTGCTTGATAACCGGCTATGCTCGAAACGTCGTGCTTGTTTGAATTCGCATCAGAGTGCTTATATTTTACATTATTCACTTGTTTATTCTCAGGACGATGAAATCGCAAAGAAAATATTTTCATTTTCCCAGGAATGACACTTTCATTCTCCTAGGGGATAAACAAGTAAATATAGTAAAATATAAGCACTTTGGTGCGAATTGAAATAAGCACGACGTTTCGAGCATAGCCCGTTATCAAGGTAAGGGATAACACTTGCATTGTAAAAATCATTGCTGTGGGGAGGAAGAAATACTTGGGAAAAATCGTTCGTGATTTTAGGCCTGTTTTGAAAGTAGAATGGTTGTCTGCCAAGTTTAGCTCCTCTGGTAAGCAGTTCCAAATCTGTGTTCCTAAGAAAATGACACTGTGCTGAAAGTAACCTGATTTGACCGATAATGAGAAAGGTTGTTAGGATTTCGTGATGAATAGTTAGAGGATCTAATTTGAAAAGTATCTTCCATGAAGGATGATGATGGTGACAGGGGTACTGTGTACTGGCCCCTACGGTATCTGGTACTGATACCTTTGGTACTGGATACTGGTAGGAATTACTGTGGTACTGAGGACATTTTTCGAGGACTGGAACACGTAAATTGTCAATTTTTTCATTCCAACTTTCCCCCAGTGTTTTTCCATAATTTTCTATTTAAAGTGGTACAGTTTTCCTGCTTCAATGGTCCCGGGTACTGACCTTAACGGTACTGGGTACCGGACATTTTGTTGCCTGGTACTGCCTCTGTGGTACTGTGGTACATTTTACGTGTCACCATCCTCAAGGATGGATTCAGATCATTTAAAGTACTCTTTCGAGAGTGGGAACTTTTTCTGGCTCAACCGTTATGGTTTTAGAGGCCTCAGTTTGTGCATTAGGCCCTCAGAAGCTCTCATACGGGCCTGCGCGTCTTTGAAAAACGCATTTTCCAAGTAAGCTGATAACATTTCAATCCAGTTTGTTAACTCATTGCATTCGAAGTTTGCACATTCCTGGCCTTGTGTAAATCGTTATTCTATGAGCGTTCCATTGATTTAATTCTCTAAAGAAACCTCGGAATTTATTACCGGTCAAAGATCATGACATCGAGTCCATATGATTGGGCTCTCTTTAATCTTCAAATTGACGATCTCTTTTTAAATATCCTGTGCTGAAAAGCATTGTCTTCTTGTTTGTGACAATATTGAGTTTGTGACATGAGATCTCACATTGTCACAGTCTGTGCCACTCTACGCTTTTAATTCCATGGTCAACGTAATAATCTCCACTTTAAGACGATTTTAGGGAACTCATTTGCACTTCAGTGCAGGTCCCGTGTCCCGTTGGACTTGCCCAAGTCGTCTCAGTGTCCCATGTACATGAAACGATTCCCTGAAAGCAGTTTAGCAAACTATCTCGTTGTGCAAGCGAAAGGGATTGTTCAGAGAAATCATGGGTATTATCCAAAGAAGGAAGGTAAATCTGAACATCTGCCTCCGGTGTTAAAGGCAGTCTGCCCCCTCGATAATTTGCTTCATCCAAAGAAAGCAAAGTCTTTCATGCATAACTTTCATGGCCATGAAAATTATGCATGAATGATCCTGCCTTCCTTGAATAAAGGAAATTAGCGTAAATTTGTGGAATATTCAATAGACATCTTTATTGATTTCTTTCATTCACCAATGAGATAGATTGCCTTTAATACACAACAATTTTGTAACACAATAGCATGAGATCCTTTTGTTGACACCTCGATTCAAAGTAATTAGCGACTGCAGACAAAGGAAATTCTCTCGACCATAAAATCAAAACGAACAAAGCCGCAAAAGTTTCTCTGAAACCCAAGTAGCCAGCGCGCTGCTTTTTCATTCCAGATATTGTTTTTAAGAGCAAACATGACCATGTATCGAAAGAAAAAGGATATACCTACACATCTACCTCGGGCATTTTATTTCTTTTGTTCAGAAGCTGAGCAGTAAGTGTTTTAATTACACTCAAAAATATAAGAAAATTGAATTGCCTCCAAATCGGCTTCTGAACCAAACAAACTAAATGCCCGAGGCAGATGTGTAGATATATCCTTCTTCTTTCGAGCTATGCTCGTGTTTGCTCTTAAAAACAATTTCTGGAATGCACGACGAGCGAGCTAGCTACATGGGTTTCAGAGAAACTTTTGCGGCTTTGCTTGTTTTGAATTACTGGTTGACAGAATTTTCTTTGTCTGCTATCGCTAATTGCTTTAAATTGCGGTGTTAATAAAAAACCAACTCGTGCCATTGTCTTACCAAATCTGTCCTTGCTTTAATGCACAAGTTGATCACTTGGTCTTTTATCTACACCCTACATATACGTATATAGAATCATTCGGCATCAGTATCTTCAAATACAATGTGGTATATTCTTAAAGGCACACTGTCGCGGCGCTGATTGGGTAAATAAGACCATAAGAAAAGAATTAGGCAAGCTTCGGTTATTTCAGTTGCCAGAGAAGTTAACTCCATGATAACAATTTGACTCCTTTTATTCTGAAAAGAATGCATGACTCCAACGCATAAAGGCTTGATGAATACAAACCTACTAGATCCTCTTGCCCCGGGCCAGGTTTTAGCCAAATTCTTAATTAGAATGCAATGCATCTTGGTAAAAAGCTTATTGCCGCTATCTTTAGCGTTACCGTCTATCTCCTTCACGACTCTTTTGTTAAACACCCTGCAGCAAATTTCTCAGGGCTTGACTTGTATCCAAGAAGGAAGCGTATTTATTCATCCCAATGTATATTTTTCTTAAACTCTGCTGGACGTTATTATTTGGCGAATTTCCGTGTTACACGCCGTCTGCCTAAATTCAGAATCCCGTTTACTTCCCATTTCGAGATAGATTTTGCAAGTCGAGTCCGTACATGAAATTTAGCCGATTACCTTTGCTTTCAAATACGCAATGTTTTCAAAAACCTCAAGAGATAATGAATTAAAAAATAAATCAGAAAATACTCGGTTAGATATCTTTGTGAGTTAGTTCCTTGTTTAGTAGAGTGTGGTCGATAAGATCGTTTTGGCGTAAGACTAGTGAGGTAAGGAATGTAAGGAAAAATTCCATCGGAAAAGATGCAGGGATAGGAAAGAAGTTCATTTCTCCGTAATATGTGATAAGGTAAAATTGAAAAATAATTAAACTTCGTGCAGTATATGTTTAGAAAGAGATTTGAAGTTTAGTGATTTGAGATCATCATCCTGAGGGGTGTTTTTTCCAAAAAGCATATGCGATAACGGCATGTTTAAGATGTGAGGATACCTCAGTTGCAGCGTGTGGCTACCAGATTGATGGTTCGAATCCCTGGGCTGCCAAAACCAGCTACTTATAGAGGAACTAGGGTTAGGAGAGCTGACAACGCTCTGTGATTCAGGGGTGGCGCCAGAAATTTCCCGACAGAGGGGTTGGAGCTTCCGACAGGGGGCTAACATGGCTAAAAATGCAGTTTTCGTACGTCATTTTGGCAAATTTCTTTCTACAATAACCCTAAATTTGCTCTGACGAAGGGCTAGATGCTTCCAACAGGGGGGCTGTAGCCCCCTCTAGCCCTCCTCTGGCGCCACCCCTGCTGTGATTCAAGGCTAGAAGGAGCACAAGGTGTGGTTACATCGAGAGAGGAAGGACCAGTGGATTACTGCGATAAGCTTTGCTTCTCTATGGCCAAACGATCCAGCCAACATTCTCCCAACAATTGTTGGTATGTCAATGTTGGATTGTTTGGCCACCTTGTTGGCCGGCCAAGCATTTGCTGGTATGCCCAACATTTGTCGGGATTGATGTTTAAATTCGATCAAAAATGTTGAAAGTTCCTGATTAGGATTCTCATTGTTCCGAGGTGTGGATCATGGACGATGTTGGATTGTTTGACTGAGTCAGCCAACATTTGTGGGGCCTACCAACACATATTGGGTCTCTGCAAACGATATGGCCAAATGACCAAACCGGGTGAGGTGATCATCAAATGATGCAGCATTGATAGCCAACAATTGTAGTATCAGTGTTGTATCGAGCTGTTGGATCGTTTGGCTGGGGTGGCCAACATTTGTGGGGTCTGCCAACACATGTTGGGTCTCTGCAAACGATATGGCCAAATGACCAAGCAAGGTGATAATCAAATGGTGCAGCATTGATAGCCAACGATTCTAGGATCAATGTTGTATCGAGATATTGGATCGTTTGGCTGGATTGGCCAAGTGATTCAACATTTCACCCAACAACAGTTGTTGGGTTGAACGTTGCCTCAATTGTTAGATCATTTGGCTAGGGTTTTAAAGCTACAATACCTGCCAAAGTCCTTGGAACACTTAGGCCATTTCTTGATAATCCGCACTTGACAATGTTGATTTGCAAGGTTATTTATTGTCGCAGCATTGCATATCAGAGTCACAAATCGTCCTGCCATACCACAGGAAGCCCAATCGCGTATTATGGCGGCCTAAGCTAATACTAGTAAAAGAAAATAAAATTCATACCGTAAATGGCTGATTGTTATCTCGGTTATCTCTGTCTCGATTGTGTCTTTCTCCTTGTGCTCTTATATCCCGAAATGATTGAAGCATTCTGCCACCATGGTAACAGAATTGATGTTGTTGCTGTTGTATTGAAATAACGACGCAACATTATAGGTTGAAGTGTGTATACATATAAGAAAGAACAAGGACTGAAGCTTTCTTACTTACATAAATCTAACAACAGTTTTATCCTCGCTCAATCTCGGTGAATTTTGCATCAAACGCCCAGTTCTTTGCATGAAAATGTTCCCCAGCTTTTAAACTTCGTACTCAACGCGAAACAAAACTTATCACTTTGACAGTTTGAAATCTGCTCAAGCTCCGTCTCACCATCGTGGCCAGGATAAAGAGCGCCGACGTTCGAAATTCGAACAAAACTCGTAGCAAATCAAGGTTTTATCCCCCGGATGTTTGTGAGCAAGGATTATTGGCAGCAAATACGTTCGTTGGAGATCCGGGGGTCAGCGTCGTAATTTTCGTCGAGAATCTGACGAATTTCGAACGTCGGCACCTTTTATCCTGGCCACGATGGTGGACGGAGCTTGAGCAGATTTCAAACTGTCAAAGTGATAAGTTTTGTTTCGCGTTTGTTTTAAATCATTTCGGGGAGGAAAGTGAAGACAAATGCATTGAGTACGAAGTTTAAAAGCTGGGGAACATTTTCATGCAAAGAACTGGGCGTTTGATGCAAAATTCACCGAGATTGAGCGAGGATAAAACTGTTGTTAGATTTATGTAAGTAAGAAAGCTTCAGTCCTTGTTCTTTCTTATATGTATACACACTTCAAATAATGTTGCGTCATTATTTCAATACAACAGCAACAACATCAATTCTGTTACCATGGTGGCAGAATGCTTCAATCAATTTGGGGTACAAGAGCACAAGAAGAAAGACACAATCGAGACAGAGATAACCGAGATAACAATCAGCCATTTACGGTATGAATTTTATTTTCATTTACTAGTATTAGCTTAGGCCGCCATATTACGCGATTGGGCTTCCTGTGGCCATACCCATTTTATCATCACAGAGTATTGTTCTGAGGGGGAGAGGGGGAAATCGCAAAACAAGGCAAATTATCAAAACACCCCCCAGTAACGACCCCGCCGGACATTAAAAATACAGCGGGGAAATCATGAAATTAAGCGTTTTCAACGGGGATTAGAAATATCATGGCGGGGAAAGGAACTTTTCAGCTATTATCTATGAGGAAACTTGTATGATTTCTGACGGGGAAACAAAAATTTCACCGGGGAACCAACATAAACACGGCGGGGAAAGTGTTTAAACTCAAACTTGGCAGGGAAACAAATTTTCTTGGCGGGTCATCCTTCTACCTTGGCGAGGCAATGTTTCAGCGGGGTCGTTACTGGGGGGTGTATCAAAGGTGTTCCAAGACTTTGGCAGGCCTTCATACCTTTAGATCCTATGTAGAAAGGCTATTGCTACATACAGGCTACATACAATGTGTACTAAAAGGCACCATGTCAATGCAGGGACATGCTCATTTGCTTGGTAGATGGATTTATCATGTTATAGTCTATTATGAAATATTATGAGGTTCGTTCGTACAAGATTACACGATCGCACTCGGGGAAGTCCGTCTCTGCACGAATTGTAGTTGTATTGGAGAAATATATCCATGCACGATCGTACTTGGAGAAATCTATCTCTAGATCTGGAATAGATAAATCAGAATTCTGTGTTCTGCAGACGGCGATGTTTTCTTTCCTTGACCTGGCAGTCAGGGATCAGTAATAGAGACGGGATGCTGGATAACATTACGTAATGCAATGTTTCAGAGGCCAGGCCACCCAGGACAATGGCATCTTTGGAACGCCTGTATTTCTGCCTTCATTTGTTGATGCCTGCAGGCGGATCTATGACTTTGTGTAGTTCTACGAAAAACTTTGTTCAACTTGGATTATGATAGACTTTGTAGTTGACAACAGAATGCCGCGATGCATGGTCATAGAGCTGCCTTGCATGCTGCAGTCTCAGGGCTAATGCCGCTAAATTTGCGTATTGTTCCGCGTATTGTTCTGCTAGCTCATTGGGTGGTTACACATATAGCGAGCGACCTGGATAGAAAAGATTAGGCTTTGCTAGATTGATCACCGGGAAACCTAGGAATGCTTACTTTACTGCTAAGAATAAATTACTGCTAAGAATAAATGCTGTCTGTCTGGATGGAAATTGTCTTACTTTCTCCCCTGTGTGCTTGGTCATTTTCGTACCTTGGTTCCTTGTGCTCCGCGAAAGAGCCTCGACCAACAACCTCCTTTTGAAGCCGTTGGAATTTATTTCTTGATTTTACCTCTCGCCGGAAGGAGACTAGCTCTAATTCTTTTACCAAGGCTAGGGTTAGGAAGGTCCCGGGGGGTTACATGACTTATGGACGGACGGGGGTCTGCCGTCCGGTTTTCAGACAGCTACCCTTTTCTAACTACCGAGACTTACCTCGGTACCCACCTTTATGATGAATTTTGACGGAAAACTGCCCATTTTAAACTATCTTTGCGAATTCCATTAAACCCCGCCCATGTTTGTGGACATTCTGCCGAAAAAGCACCCTTGTTTAGAGAATTTTGCGCCCAAAACCCACCCACATGGGCGGCATATACCCGTACCCATAACATGTTAACTACTCCCCCCCCCCGGAAGGAGGGTTAGGGTTAGAATGTGACGTTTTGCTCTGAAAAGGGCTAATGCCATAGGAATGGCTAGTGCAAACAAATCCTTTCAGTTGAAAATCCTTTCAGTTGGTTCATCTTTTCATGTGATTTGATAACTTTGGTTTAACTTTAGGCCACTTTTTAGTGTCGAAACAAAAGAAATCTCCTTGAAATAGAAGTTGAAAATAAAGAATACACGTCCTCTCTTTCACTCACGGATCGAATAAGAGGCTATTTGGACCAAACGGCGGCCTTTTTGAAGGAAGCCCACTGGCCATGGCCGATGGACGGATGGCCCAGTCTGATATTGTTACACACGCGTAATAACGGATTAAAATCGGGTACCACGAGTTGTATCACGAGTGACTTTGAAGATGGACTTGCTCCAAGTCTCGCTCTGGATCAATAAATACGGGAGGGGAAAGGAGGAAAAAGGGGAGGACACGGAGAAAGGAAGAAAGAAAGAAAGGGAAGGAGAGCGTTCCCCTTTCTCTTCGCTTTCTTTCTTCCTTCCCCGTGTCCTCCCCCTTTCCTCCTTTCCCCTCCTGTATTTATTGATCCAGAGCGAGACTTGGAGCAAGTCCACTTTGAAGAATGCTTTTCTAGATTTTCCAGTAGCATCATGGGTAATTAGACACTGCAGGTATGCTTACACCCTAGCCTGAGTTCTGCGTGCAGGCTGTCACACCCTTGTTCGTGTTGATTGAATCACAGGTAACCTGGTAACGTTTTTGGCAGGAAATTCCAACCGACCACGGCTCTACCTATTTTGTTAATTGTGGTTGTTTCAGGCCTATTTTTCTTGTAGATTCCGAATTTTCATGTTATTTTTTGAAATTTTGCTTTAGTTTGTTGTGACGTCACAAAGAAGTTTATGGGAATCTTCAACCTCGTCTCCAGGGCTTTGTGTCCCAATATGACAAAATGCCATCATCAATACCCCCCTGTGACCATCCTCAAAGTTAAGCTGCTTCGATTCTTCGCACACGCTCCTTCGCAGCGACTTGCCTCAGATTTCCCGAAATTACTACAGATAGAAACTACTATAAAATCAATTGTGAAAACAAGCATTTTGAAGTTGGTTTAAGAATAACAGGGGGTTAAGCAAAATAAACAAATTTATGACACAAGGACAGACAAAGTCAAATTAGTAGGACGCTACGGAGGAGCGTGGCCCTTCGCACGTATTCTGTCACTGTTCAAATTTATTAGAGAAAATCAATCTATATTCAAGACCTGTTATTGCTCTGAATCATCTTAGCAAATTCAATCACTTTTTGTATTCCATGCTAATATTTGTACAGACAAGTGTTAACAGTCAAACTTCGATGTGAACTCTTTACATGTTACCTGTTACCTGAATGTGAAGGTGAAGTTGCGGTTTTTAGCGCCAAGGCTGGGATCACAGAAGTAGAATAGGCCTAATCGAGTCCGTGGCCCCTTGTCATGACGCTCAAGTGGTGGGGCTCTACCGGGTACCGAACCCTGTCCGCCTGACTGTTCTGGCTGCAAATTCAGTGGATTACACCACTGTGCCACAAAACCTTCAGTTAATTACCGGTCATCTCTCTCCAGCATTCTCGATCAGCAGCCCACCGGACACATTTCCCGAAGTTTGCTCCCGTCCACCCCTTCATATCTGTCAACCATGTTCTGTGTGGTCTTCCTCTATGTCTTCTTTCTTTTACTTTTCCCTCTATCAGTGTTTTTGCATTCTATCCCTTCTTATCATGTGTCCAAAGTATTGCACTTTTCTCTTTATTATATTCTTTTTGAGTGATCTATGCCAGAAATTGTTTTAAAGAGCAAAAATGAGCATATATCGAAAGAAGAAGGACATTCCAAACACCTCTACCTCGGGCATTTTATTTCTTTGGTTCAGAAGCTGAGCAGTAAGTGTTTTAATTACACCAAAGAAAAAAGAGAATTGAATCGTCTCCCAATCGGCTTTAGAACTAAACAAATTAAATGCATGAGGCAGATGTGTAGATATATCCTTCTTATTTCCATCTATGCTCATGTTTGCTCTTAAAACAATTTCTGGAATGCACAACGAGCGCTCTAGCTACCTGGGTTTCAGAGAAACTTTTGCGGCTTTGTTTATTTTGAATTTCCGGTTGAGAGAATTTCCTTTGTCTGCAGTCGTTAATCGCTTCAAATTGAGGTGTCAATCAAACGCAACTGTTGCTATTGTATTGCAAAATCTGCACTTGTTGCTATCACCCACCAGACATTTCAACATTTGATTCCGACATGGGTCCAAACTATTGTTGGCTGTCAGTGTTGGATCGTGTGACCACCCTTGTTTTGCTAGTCGTTGGCAGCTCTACAAGGGTGAATACTGTCAACAATGTCTCACCTTCAACGCAGCCGACTTCTTTGTGGTGCAAAGTAAAAGAACAAAATCTAGCATCCCCGTCGTAGCAAGATAGAGTCGTAAAATTTTCTGCTATGATTAGATCACTTTCCTGACCTTTCGTTTATTTCTCTTTCAACAATTATTTGAGTTTATCTCTTGATCCATGTACTAATGTGGCGGGCTTTATAAATGACGCGAACCACTGTCAAACGTCAAATGTAATTCTATTATCTTCTGGAAGAAAGAGCCGGTCATCGCAAAGCTGCATTGTCAGTTGCGCAGGAGCGATCATGTTGCTTGTATATCCCCTTCCCCTCCCCGACTGGGGTCAAAGCGTTGAACAGTATACACTCATTTTTTTTATACGAAACCCCACAGGTAGCAGCGCATGGTTGTAAAATTAGTAAAAATATTTATCATGTAAAACCTTATTATATTCCATATCGCCTTTCTCTGTTTTGATGATGTTCCTCGTGTCTCGCTACCAAAATATTAGGCCTTATGTTCTTTTGGGACTGGGTCGACTTACAGGCCTAATCTTTTGGCGAAGAGTAGAAGAGACACGAGGAACATCATCAAAACAAAGAAAGACGATATGGAATAAGGTTGTATATGATAAATATTTTTACTAATTTTACAACCATACGCTGCCAACTGTGGAAACCCACTGCTTCTAAGAAATTGAAGTAGCCTGCAGGAAAATCAAGAATTCATTCCCAAGTCAAGACACCTTTTCAATCAGCAAGTGCATTATCATAGCTAGCTTCCAAATCTTTAAAAATGTCGGTGTAAAATTCCATGACCAATTTCTTTGAACTGAATCGCTTCAAAGGAACTTCAGCTAATTCTAACGTTGGACTTTTCAGAAATCTTCGATATTTTCAGATCTGGAATCTTTTTTTTTTTTATATATATATATTCAATTAAAAATTTACAATACATGTTACAGACTACTTTACCTACAAACTACTTTACAATACTACAAGGACTAATCTGGAATCTTTTTCTTCTTTTTCAAGAATTCAAGAAAAATTTTCACAAAAGTTAAAACCATCGTAATAAATTTCTAAACTGTTTGGCGCAACATGAAATAATTTCGAAAAAAACCATAGTTTTTGGATGTCTACAATATGGTATCAGGCAAAAATCTATCACTCTTCGGGTTCGATGATTTAGAAATTTGATGACGTCACATCCTTAAATGAGTTAGAATATAGAATATCGAAATGTTCCATTTTGCCTCATTGAGTTCCATTAAAAGTTTGATACAGTAGTACAACAAGAGGAAATCGCCGAAAGGGAAGCTAAGCATATATAAGCCTTCGACAAAAATAACCTTGCAAAAACAATAGGCCGATACACGTGCCACACCATATTTGGGTAACCAATCTACGTCAACAGAAAATCCTGATATCTGATTGGCTGGAGTTTGACCGCAAGTGGCTTGAGCCACTTTTATATGCTTACATTCCCTGTAAGGGAAATCGCTGCTTGTGTCCTTTTCTGATTTCGTTTCGCGTAGCGTAGGAGGTTGCTCTGAGTTTCGTTTTTGCTTTCGTGGCAGCGTACCTAGATGCTTCGTTTCGTGCACGCTATACTTTGTTGTCAGGGGTAGCGTTTTGGGATGGTTGCATGACACTCATTTTTTTATAAGAAACTAAGGTCCGGTGCTGGTAGGCAGTTTCTTATATTTTTGGGCCATTTTGCTACCAAAAGTTTCTTAACTTGTATAGAATATGCTGCAATTTCAAACAATATTCAAAATTTCTTGAAGGCCATAGAATTTTACACCCGCCTTTTGATGCCGATCTAAAGATTTGGAACCTATGTTCCTTATCACTGCCTCTGCATAAATTTCTTACGCTTCTCGTATTTTGATTTAAGAAACCATTTGACCCAGAAAGTAAAGTTTTTTAAAATTCTCATTTTTCAGTTCTTACAACTTTTGAAAAGTTTCTTAAGAGTTTCTTGGCATTCTTGATGTACTGTACTTCCAGTGCCCTCGTGAATATTTCAGAGCGAAGTTTTATGAAGCCATGTCATTAGATAGACAAACTAAAGTACTTGGAAGTGAAAAATTCCTTGGAAGTGCACATTCTTGTCGTAATGAAAGTCAAGTACCCCCCCCCCCGGTGAATATTATAAATGTTTCGGCTCCGGTACCCGGGGTGATACCATTACCTTCAATTGGGGTGGAACCTGGTACCTTAAGAGTTGGTACCGGTACCTGTCACCCCCCCTCTACTTTCGTGGATGCAGCAAAAACACAGGAATTAAGTAAAAATAAGACGAAAATAGTTTCGATAACAACCAGAAGGCCCACTTGACTTCACAGCCCTTTCAGCGTTTCGAGAACGCAAGTCAGTCGTTTCTTTGGCAACCATAGCCTACTAAGCCAACAACTCGACATACACGGCGCTCGGCCCCTTGCCCTGCAATGTACCCTCGTGCCCTCTTATCAGGCAAAAGCGCAAAAGCACAGGCAGGCAAAAGCGTTCCGCATTCTGCGGATAGTCGATCGCGATTGTGTTTTGGCGGGTCTATTGTTCTGTATTGTAAATGTATCGGTAGTGTCAATCACCTTCTGAAACGGCTGAAGCCATTGTCTAACATTTTGTCGCCGCAGTTGCCTTATAACAAGTGCAGGTTACTTAAACTCAAGAACAGTTTCGTTTAGTTTCAACGAAGTAAGGTTGATAGTTGGAAATCGGTTAATTTCTTGCAAAGTTTCTTGGATCAGAACGCGTCGTTAGAAAATTGCAAGCTCCTATTTCGTGAAGTGACCTATAGGTTAAGCAGCTCCAAGAAATATAACAAAGCAGTTGAAGACAGCGCGGACCGAACTAGTCACCAAAAACACACAGAGATTTGCTGTTAATAAAGCAGAGAGACAAGAATATGGAGAATTTTTTGCGAATTGCAAACAGCTTTGAAGGCATGGATTTGCAGCAGTTTGCAGCCCAGCTGCCGCCTGCCTGGGGTTTGGGACATCGATTCACAGAATCCTTCAGTAGTATGTCAGATTTTGAAGACATCCCCACTCCAAGCCTGTCCCCTGCTAGCCTGTCATCACAATGCAGCTCGCCAAGTTATGATGAACAAGAGACGATGTTTGGGTTTGATCCCTCGACGTACGATGATGTTTTCCATCCAGAAGAGAGTGACGAGGATCTCTACATCAAAGAAGAATTGCCTGGCTTCGATTACTCATCGGCTAATTTCGACTGGAAGACCTCAAGCACAGATGGAGTTCCTCCCACGCAGAGGCTACAAGGTAATTTCCCCCTCTTTCGTTGTTCGATTATGTGACTGATCCTTGCCACAGTTTTGCTTCATTGTGTTCAATTAAAAGTTTGATACAATCGTAAAATAAGGGGAAATCGCCTTTTGTCCTTTTCTGATTTCGTTTTGCGTAGGAGGTTACACTGAGTTTTCTCAATCCAGTTTAATTAAAAGTTTGATACAATCATACAATTGAGGGAAATCGCTGTTTGTGTCCTTTTCTGATTTCTTTTCGCGTAGTTGTCTTTGCTTTCGTGGCATTGTGCCTGGATTCTTTGTTTCATGCACGCTATACTTTGTCAGGGGTTGGGTTTTGGGATGTTTGTATTACGCCTTTGCAGGTATTTTGAATAGATTGCGTCGTTTTTGCTCACTTTGAAAGTTATGTTTATGTGCTCATGCACATGCAAGGAAATCAAGACAAAACTCCACGTGAAAATGGATTTACAGATTTCTGTTTCGTAAAGGCTTTTTGTCGTTCTTTTGTCTAAAGTCTGAATGGACTGTACTATGGTGAAACATAGCCCTGCATGCAGACTCTCACGCGAAAACTCCCTTGAAAAATAGCTTTGCAGAAATCTGTTTTGTAAAGATCGTAGAAGGAGACCACGTTTTGGTCTGTTGTGGCCCTATTCCTGTATCTTTGGACCTTTTTCAGTCCCTGCAAAGTTTGTTGTTTTCGTGCACTGTCCTTATATGTTGAAATAAAATCAAAACCAACTGAAAATCTCTTTTGAAAATAGCTTTGCAGAAATCTATTTTGTAAAAATCATAGAAAGGGATCACGTTTTGGTCTCTTGCCGTATTCTTTTTCTTTTTGCACCTTTTTCAATCCCTCCAGTCTCTGCAAAAGTTTGTTTTGGTGAACTGTCCTTATATGTTGAAATAAAATCAAAACCAATTGAAAATCTCAGAGACCCCGTTTTTGTCTCTTGCCCTATCCTTGTTTCTTTGCACCTTTTCAGTCCCTGCAAAAGTTTGTTTTAGTGAACTGTCCTTATATGTTGAAATAAGATCAAAACCAGCGGAAAATCTCACAGACCCCGTTTTGGTCTCATGCCCTATCCTTGTTTCTTTGCACCTTTTCAGTCCCTGCAAAAGTTTGTTTTCGTGCACTATTCTCGTATGTTGAAATACAGTGAAAGCCAATTGATGATCTTTTTCGAAAAATAACTTTGCAGAAGAGTCTGTTTCATAAAAATCCCAGAAATAAGTATTTTTTCGTGCTATCCCTTGTGTACATTTATTTCTATTTTGTTTCATGTTGCAACTCTAAAACAGAATCTCTGCCATTGAAAGGCAGAATTTCCAAACGTTGCTCCTTAACGTTGAAAAAGCTTTCTTGTGGACGAAAAATTCAACATTTTGTGCCTCGAGCAAATTTCAGGAGCAGTACTGTACTTTTAATACGGATTTACCCTAACCCTAACCCTAACCCTAGGTTATACCATTTTTTCTGTGTTGGTAAACCTAGCTGAGGTTTTTGAAAATCAGCCACGAAGCTAATGGGTCACCCTCCTTAATAAATGAAAATATGAAACACGAAAATATGAAATTAATTCTGTTAATATGAAGAAATGGTCTGACCTTACCAAGGTATTTTTACCCTCCCTCGCCCCCTTTTCTCTCTCTCTCTCCCCCCTCTCGATTCGATGTACTTTGTTAGTTTCCTTCATGATATTTAGATAGTGCCCCAGTTAACTAAAATTTTTGAATTTAGTCACCAAAGTTGCCAAAAGTAGGTGAAAATTTATGATACAATACAAAAGGATCTCAAGAACTTTCTGATAATATTGGTTCTTAAATTTGAGTAATCAGAAACATTTTGATACCACAGTTGTGAAATGCCCGAGGTAACATTGTAAATTCAAAACAGTGTAAGGTTTTACTCATTTGTAACTTCCATAGGCCTTCGATTGGTTGAAACCAAATGAGAGCGATTTTTTCTTGGCCCAATGATTTAATTCCCACTTCTTGAACGCCTCGTAACAAGCTTACATGCTTCTTGATTTTTATTTTCATTGAGCAATTTATCCCTAGCAACTATTTTTACCCTGATTGTTTTGATTTTTCTAATGCCCTTGCTCTTCATCATGCGTAGTTTGTCAGTTTTGAGGAGAATCTAACCACTAATCTTTTGAGACCTTTGAAGGTGGAAGGATCTAATTACAATGAGCTTGAAGCAAGGCCGTTCACAACAGGGGTAGCAACGGGCAGTTGCCCCCTAAAACTTATCGAAATACGATCTGAAGACGTGGAAATTACTGAGGTTTTGGTTATTTTTGTGGAGACTTTCTTAAACTGCCCCCTCCCCCCCCCCCGAATGATTTATCTACTAGTTTTAGAAAACCGGCAAGAAAAGCGTAGAATTTATCAGAAAACATCATTTCAAGGCAGCCACAAGATATTGTCTTTTCTGCATATGTATGATCTTTGTGTTCTTTCCATGGGGCAGTATGCCCCCATAAGGGTTCCCCTTTTTGCAGCCAAAATACCCCCCTATGAATCTCATTTTAAAGGGAGGCAATATGCCTCTGATATGTCTTTTTGTGAGGAGTAGCATGCTCCCTTAGAGCCCCCTGAAGAAAGAACACGGTCAGGAACGCCGGAGAGGGGGGGCGCGGGGGGGCAAGCGCCCCTCCTGCCCTTTCCTAACGGGGGCAAGGGGGGCAAAAGTGCCCTTTCAATGAAAAACAATAATTTACTTTGAAACTTGATAGAAAAGCCGCGATAGCTTCATTCCCTAATCAGGAACACACTAGTAACGAAAAATAACTGGCAATTGCAACTTCAAAATAAGCAATATGCGATTTTATACAATTCGGAATGAGGACATGTGGAGAAATAGCCGAAAAATTTTGTGAAAGAACATTATCAATGTTCGTTAAAACGTTTTTGATAGCATTTTAAGCCAATCTAAAGGGCGTGGTCACAAAAAATTTCCCGGGGGAGTACCCCCGGACCCCCCAATTTTTAGGCTCGCTTCGCTCGCCTTCGGTCTCGATTGCCCTTACGTTCCTAGTCGCCCCCCTTGCCCTACCATCGCTCCGGCGTCCCTGAACACGGTATGCGAAGCAAGCTGCAACAAGAATAAAGGATATTTGCCTAACGCTTTCAGTACTTGATTCCTTGGACTTGTTTTTATGATTAACCAAATGATAAAAACATTGACCTTATCAATTATGCAGAATAATCTTGGAAAATATGAAAAAGATCTTTGTCAAATCTCCTGTAAATCTTAGCGTCTTAAAACCGAAATTTCAATACATTTCGAATTTTTTATTTCTGTGATACGTTACCATTTGGATTAACGAAGGTAATCCAACATTTCTAATGCCTTCAGTATTAAGAAAAGTACCTGCTTTAGTAAAGTTTTGCTCATAAGCAACTTTCAAACTGGCATTTAACGACAGTCTTCAGTTACATAGTGATTCGGTTTATGTCCCAGCTGAAGGGCAAGAATCACTTCTCGAAAAGTGTAACTGATTTTTATGATTTTTATAATCAGGCATTTTTTTCATTGATTTTTACAATTTTTCTTTTACTTTTTGTGATTTGTGCTTTTTGTCTATGATTTGCCTGTGCTTTTCGTGATTTTGCTATTTTTCTATATCTTTATAGATGCACTCATTTTCTTTGTAAGAAACTAAGGTCCGGGGCTGATAGGCAGTTTCTTAAATTGTTGGGCCATTTTGCTACCAAAAGTTTCTAAGATGTTTCTTATATTTTTGATCCCAGAAGTGTAGAGTTAATTTTGTTTTGTCAAAAGGACTCCCAAATTACTTAGTAAGATCTCACAAGTAAATAACATAGTTCGCACTAAAACAAAAGCAAAAACAGTTGCTATAACTGTACAGTGTCAGAACATTTTGAATGCGATAGGAAAATTAAAACTGTAAATTACAAAAGTTTCTTAGCTTTTTCAATTCAGGTAGGGTTGTTTCTTAACTTTCGAAAAATTGAGCCTACCGTTTCTTATAAGCGGTTTCTTATAAAAAATACGTGTATGTACACTTTTAATACAATTTTTAGGGATAAAGATATATGAAACATCAGTGATTTGTTCTGCATGCAGTGCCAACTAATATGTCTTTATCTAGACTTGCCCCAAGTCTGTTTTGTCAACTGTAATAAGCCTACCGGAAAGTACTTTTCCATTCAATTTTTTTTGACGAAATTTTTTTTTGACGAAATAGACTTGGGGCAAGTCTTCCTACTATGGATTTCAAAACAAACGAATTTCTCTCAAAAATGTACCAAATTTCTAGAGAGAGATCTGCCCCCTGGTCTTATAAATCTTGTTTTTACTTCGCTGTTCCCAATATAGCTCATCTGTCATACAGAAAATATCCAACACCGACCTTGTGACCCTAAGTGGCTAGAATTTCTGCCATTTTTTCAGTCACTCTGAAAGGAGGACAAAAGAAGTTCTGTAGCTGCTTAATCCACTTTCTTGTGGTTTTCCTAAGGTTCACAACCCACTCGAAACAACAGTTTGAGTTCAAAGGGAATTTGTTTTATCGATTCTACACAGTTACACGTTTTTTTTATAAGAAACTGGTTTATAAGAAACTAGTACTAGGATGACCAAAAATTTAAGAAACTCTAGTACCACGCTGAAGAACAGTTAAGAAACTCTAGAACTTTATTCTGTATGTCTTTCTTATTCTATGTCTCTCTAACAAAGGTACATTCGCCTTTTCTTGACTTTTAACTGCAAAATTGGTAAATTTTTGCCTTGATGTGCATTGCTTCTTCTTGATGACAATGTCAATGCAAAATGGAAGCCCTTTCTCGAGAAGAAGGCTCAACTTCGAACAATACCGCAATTTTAGGCCCAAAAAATAAGAAACTAATTAAGAAACTTTTACTACTAAAACACCGAAATTTTCATGCGAAATTAAGAAACTTTTAGTACTAAGTGCTGATCCAAGTTTCTTATAGAAAAACGTGTATCTGCAAACCCAGGTGGGGTGGCTCGTACAGCTTCCCTGGATCTGAAAGGCCATCGTCTCCCCCAGGGTCCTTTGCAGGTCCTAATTTGGCCTACGCAGCAAGGATGGATCCACTCTACAGTAGCAAGGGTGGGCATGTAGGTATGGGGACAGTGGTCCTATGTATGTTCCAGAAATCGGTTTATTTTGTTCTTAACGTGACAATGTTTGTCCTCAAAACTAGGTTTTTTTTAGAGGCCTTTAAAGGAAGTTTCTTTATCACCGCATGCATGGACTATTTATTTTTTGTGACCTTTGTGAATTGCTAGGTATGCAGATCCAGACTTTTTATTAATTTAGTGGACAAAGCTTGTCTCTGACAATCCTCATTGAAGTAACAGATTTGTCTTCAAATAATCCTGGACAAATCTCGGACAAAAACGGCACATTGTCGACTTTTGCACTGCAACTTAAGGCAGGTGATGTAAAAACTGGTTTATTTTTCGCAATACAGGTAGGACACCTACGTGTGGATACATGTAGAAGCGATTTTGCAAAACTGGGTAGGTTGAAGGTGTCTAGCGAGACAAAGATGGAACCAATGTGGACTTGCCCAAGTCGTCTTGTAAGGAAGAAAGAGAAATGCTCGCTGATGTGGAAATGCTCTTTCTTCCTTGCAAGACAACTTGGGCAAGTCCAGAACCAATGTGGCGAGAGAAATAGATATTTGATGCAAATGTGGGCTCAAAAAGAGCTAAACACATATAGATTTAGCGAAGTTATTTTATTGTAAATGTCTGTCCCCAAAACCATTCTTTTTGGACAATAGATAGCACTAATCCTCCAGAAACTGGGTAGGTTTATTTTTTCCTCATGGACATAAATTGGACCATAAAAATAACAGCACATGCCCACCCTTGCAGTACTTAAACTGGCAGAAAAGTTTGACCGCTCTGTAGGTTGTTAACTACTGCAGTGGTGATCTACTTTTATGTTCAGGCCAAATATGGTTTTCAGACAGCCTGAAATGGTGTGCCCGCAGAGGATCCTGCATGACAGTCAATGCATGTCAACAACTGTTCTTTGCAAGATTTTCAAAATGGCGGAAAACAGCTTCGAAGCAACTGCGCCCGCCCTCCCCTTCTCACGATAGCTTACGAGGCTGGCGAGCAATTTAATTTCTATGGATCACCAATTGCCACTTTTAGGCCAGCATGTTTGACGCGATGAAGAAAAGTGGCTCAAGCCACTTGTGGCAAATTCTAGCCTATCAGCTATCAGGATTTCCTGTTGACGTAGATCAGGAACCCAAATATGGTGGAGCATTTGTCAAGGTACGGTGTCTTTGTGTGGCTATTTTTGTCGAAAGCTTACATGAGATATAAGGCAACTGGTTGTGTTGCATTGTATTTGATGATCTCGAGAGATTATCAAAGCAAGTGGACAAATGAAGACACGTCGCCTTCTTTTGCTCTATTTTTAAACTAGATGCTATATATATATCCGTCTAGACTTACTCCAATCGTCCCAATGTTGCGATAACTGGGACTTTGTATTGAGTCTAATATCCGTCATTTGTCTTTAAATGTAGCTTCATTTTCGGAGCACTGTCCTTATTTCGGAAGCTGAACTTTACTCGCTGGAACGAAAGTGCAATTTTCTATTTCGAATGTGGTTCCTTTACAATGCAATTTTCTCAGTTTTCTATCCAGGGTCTGATCTAATCCTTCTTATGGACGAGCGTTGTTAAAAAATGTATGTCCTAGTTTTGCGTCTTGTCTCAGTTTTTACTCCACTTTAAAACAACAAAACCATGAAAGTATCAGTACTCGCTCACAGTTCTATCACAGCTCAGTCCAAGCTATTATTTAATCCTTATTTTGTTGTTCGCTACTATTTCCATCATTGACTCTCTCAGTTTAAATACAGAACGGTTCATTGTCAATTATGTGAACTTTGGGCAAGAAACATGTTCCAACCGAGGGCCGTATCACTCTGTAAAAATCTCGTACACCTTAGGCAAAAATCCTTTTGTTTTCAAGAAAAATCCGTAAAAAATCCCTAAAAATCCTATTGTTTAAAAAAATCTCGTACGCCTTTTCGGAAGAGTTATACACCCCTCGGTTCCAACGACAAAATTATCAACAGCATTTATTTATTTATTCAAATGAAAATGCACTACCTCATGAGGTATAGCAGCAAACACGAACAAAATTATTACCAAAAACTTGAAATTAACAGTAATAGTAACAAAATAACATGAATCAAATAAAGCAAACAGAAACAGTAATGTCTGGGGGCAGCTAGACCTTTAGGGAACTGTTTTTATTTCGTATTTTCAATGCTTCTTTTAGAGATTTGGACAAGGCATATATCACTGGCTCACTCTTAGTCCTCATAAGCTGGATGAATTGCAATTTAGTGGGGAGTGACTCTACGTTGGCCAATGTTAGGAGAGGCGTTCTAAGTTCCTCATATGCTGGGCACTCCATGAGGAAATGGGCCTCATCTTCTATAAAACTGTCTGGGCACACAAACAAAAAACAACAAAACAAAACAACGAGGAGCAAAAACAACAGCAACAGTTGTGTGAACATTTGTTATAACCACAAAGTTTTGCCTTATTTTGCATTCCAACCTTGCAACTCACAAAACTTGTAAATACGAATTCAAAGTATGCTGTAGATTCAATCACTCCTGTCAGAAATTTGCCTGGGAATGTTTGTTCAATTCTTGTTCATTCCTCCATTTAGATTCTAGAAGAGTTGACCTGTTAACTCACAAAACATGGGACACGTAAAATAAAATTTACAACAGATAGGCTCCTGGTGCCACTCTGCCCCCCTTCCCAATCCTGCATTGATTTCAACCAGGGGCGATGCCAGCCCTGAGAAAATGAGGTGGACAAGGGATAGAATTGATGCTTAATGTATTACTTACGTCACTTTTCTTAAGAACATGCATGGAGTTGTTACTCTTCTTTTTGCCTTCTAATTTCAAAGACAAACGCTTCAGAACATGATATTTTTTCTATTTTTCATCCAACTGTTCGTAGTTGACAAATCTTGAACGGATAAAGACACTGCAAAGTTCCTTTCATAAACCAAGCGAGGGGCTCTCGTTGGTGAAAACTTGAAATCCCTATACTTTCGATGCTCTTCATCAAAATAGCTGTATCACAAAATCACAAATATATTCGGAAGTAAATGACCGATTTTAACGAAATAAGTATCTATGATTTTGTAGAGTTAGATTTATCGTTCATGAAAGCCTTGTTTACCAGAGCTGTGTCCGCCATTTACCAGAAAATGTTGCTCTCCCCAGACCCTTTTCTAAATGTCAAAATGGTCTATTCAATCTTTCGTTTTGAAAATAACACACCTGATTTAACTCGTTTTTCATCCAAATACGGCCTATCAAATGTCCCACGTTTTTTCTGTCTCACCCGGTACACGTTTTTTTTTATATAAGAAACTTGGATCAGCACTTAGTACTAAAAGTTTCTTAATTTCGCATGAAAATTTCGGTGTTTTAGTAGTAAAAGTTTCTTAATTAGTTTCTTATTTTTTTGCGGTATTGTTCGAAGTTGAGCCTTCTTCTCGAGAAAGGGCTTCCATTTTGCATTGACATTGTCATCAAGAAGAAGCCATGCACATCAAGGCAAAAATTTACCAATTCTGCAGTTAAAAGTCAAGAAAAGACGAATGCACCTTTGTTAGAGAGACATAGAATAAGAGAGACATACAGAAATAAAGTTTTAGAGTTTCTTAACTGTTCTTGGGCGTAGTACTAGAGTTTCTTAAATTTTTGGTCATCGTAGTACTAGTTTCTTATAAACCAGTTTCTTATAAAAAAAAAACGTGTACTCAACTACACTACAAGGACGATGCCACTGGATGCAAAATACTATGACTATTCCGTGGCATCACAAGTAATCAAAGGAAAAACAACAAGAACTTCAGATTCTTGTTCATTCTACTAAATCCACTCTATGATTCTAAAAACTCCTGTCGCGACAAAGACTCTCCCGGCTGTGTTTGTTTAGATTTACTTTGATTTGTTAGAAATTCTTTGGACTAATTCCAAGGCTCTCCAACAGTTAGACATTGAAAAACGCACCTAAAGTCCAAGTTAGTTATTTGCATCCATTTTCCACAAACAACGAATTCATTGCGTTTCAGCAGAGCTTCAGTCTGGGTTATACCAAAACAGCTAAACTTTCCTTTGGGCAAGCTTGTTTGTTCGTCATGCGAAAATGTAAAAGGTTTGCTGCAAAAAACAATCCCTTTTTATCACAAATAAAAACAACCAAACTACAAGTACGCATGAATATTCTATGGCTGCCATATAGCTGGAAAGGACATGATTTCACCGAGTTCCAACTACGACAGCCATTTACATTAATGAAAAAATATACGTGAAATTTAAGAACAACCCCTTTACAGAGCGCAACAATGAATAATGACGCATGACCCTCTGGAGTCAGTTCAGTTCAGTTTCATATATTTTAAATTCACTTCATACAATTTATAATCTACTATACTAACAGCTAACTAAACTACAAGGAAGAGAAAATATTACAGAAAATTAATACATTGGTACGGAAAATTAATACAATATACAAATACAGAGAAAAGAATAAATTGTATGGAGGGAATTACTTAAAGGAGGAGCTCTCTCAATAGGTAAACTAATCGAGAAGAGAGCCCCCCCCCTATCCTACGAAAATTTGAAATTACGATGGACACATTTGATTTTCATATCATATAATAGTCAAGTCCCCTTTCAGTCGAGAATGACGTCAGAGAACCAGGTTGCTCCACCTTATTCCACTGGGGAGGAGTCGAGACTGCGCTCAGGCTAATCTCATCTTATCTCGTCTTTCAAGTTATCAGTACAATTCAATTCAATGTACCTTCGGGAGCGAATTGCGATAGGCCACTGGTCTTAAGTTAACGATTGCAGCGGCTTAGTGACTTATTTCTCCGCACCTTGCAACCACTGTGGAGGTGCTACACCTTCTAGAATTTATCTGTCAGTTTACAAAATCATGTCCGCTGATCATATCCTGGAAATTCACTTCAACCTTAGTAGTTCTTCAAGTGACTTATTCCTTCGCAGCTTACAATCACTGCATAGGTGCTGCACTTCAACCAATATCTATCCGTTTGCAAATCATAACCCGTCTTCTGAAAACGTCCCGAAAATTAACAATTCGATTCAAATTAGACAGATCTTCAAAGTGTTTATAATGGTTGCTCGTTGCTTAGTGACTTGTTCCTACGTAGCTTAAAACCACTGCGAAGGTGCTGCACTTTCGGCAATTCAGTACAATTTTATCAAGTCTCAAAGAGCTGCCATGCGATGATTGGTTGTTGCTCAGTGATTTGCTCCTTCGTAGCTTACAACCGCTTCGAAGGTGCTGCACGTTTAACCCTTATCTGTCAGATACAGATCATAACTCGTCCGTTAAAACCATTTGTTAAACTGACAATTCAATTCATTCCACAGATCTCCAAGAGCAGCTGGACGATGATCGAACATTGACATTCGTAACTCTCAAAGCTCTTCTCGAAGGGTACGACCGTCCTATCCGACCAGGAAGCAAAATCAGCTATTTCCAGAATCAAGACCTCGAAAGCCCAGCTCCGTCACCGGACCCAAGTGCCAGAGAATTTTGCAGTGAGTTTTTAACTTTAATACAGTTTAGTCCTTCTGTTTAGCTCGCTTATATATTATATACACCCTTATGCTCTATTGTCTGATATTGACTCACTGAATTCTTGCAAACTAGCGGTGATAGTTTATCTCCATTTACTGAAGCATAAATAGTCCTCTTTGGTCAGATTTAGGCCTAGCTCAGATTTTAACACCTTTAACAAATCTTCGCACTGGAGAAACTGGTACAACTCCTGCTCTCAAACCCTCTGTAAAATCATAGCTCCCGCCATAAGTACCCTTCAGAAAAACGCCCCCATGCTTGCCCACAACCAGAGAATACAACCAAAGGGTTAACACAAATACTTCAGCTCGAAACTCTACGATTAAAGCATGCATTGCCTTTGCTCGTGGGCGATAACTTCCATTTTGTCTTCACTTCAGACCTTACGAAACTGAAAACGAAAGTTTGGAAAACACCCCCTTTGGTGATTTCAATAACTTAGCTTCTCATTATCTGGTATTTTTTTAATTAAAGTTTCCTGCAATGTCACTTTTCTTAGTGAATTTCCCCAAGACCAGGGATATTTCCAGACCATGATTTCATTTTTATGCGATTTTTACTTAAGATTTCACTAGATTTACAAACACGGAAGCCAAATTGAGCTCAGAACACCTTCCTACTCGTGCAGCAGGTTCCTTTGTCCAGCGGTTTGATCATTGTTCCCAAAGTGCTTCCTTGTTGCTGTCTGGATTTTGGCTTACTGTGAAATTCGATATCTCCTCCGTAGTTCCTTTAGTCAGTGCAAAGCTGGGGCTGTGTTTTTTGTTTCTTGTATCAGTGCATCTAATAATATTGGTTGGGGAGATGAGATACGCTTTGTCCGAGGATGTCCTCCGTGCAGTGGGTCAAAGCTCATTCGCCCGTCAGAGCTCCAACCCCAAATAGCTACTGCGCACGAGTTTTAACACCCACTGCATGGTGGGGGGACACATTTCTCGGACAATACGCATCTCGTCTCCCCAACAAATACGTTGTAATACAATATCAATGTAAATAACAGATGGCTTGTGTGCCGGAAATGAATCCTCCTAACCCTCCGCCGTGAGGGATTTTCTATCTAGACTATGTACACACAAGCTTGTTTGATCTCCCGTGTTCCTCGATAGTGCTCACAATAACTGGGCGACTTTTCGCGCCAATACTTTGCAAAATATTGATTTCGTCTTTGCAGAATCAGATTAAAAATACTGTCGATATAGCGAAGCTGTATCGGTCATAGAACCCCCATCTTGAATTCGTTATGTACATGACCCTGTAAAATACAGGGTGTCCCAAAAAATTGTGCCCCGTTTGCCTGAAGATTGCGACAAAATGGCAAAAGATTTTCGCAAAACTTTTGCTTGATGTTTCTCTTCAGATATTCAATTAAAGTTTGCAACAACCCCGGACAAATCTGTTGAAAAATGATGGAGCTATGACCTTCAGAAGACCAAATTTGCCTGATGACTGAAACCAGCGGTCGGCCATTTTGTCCTACTATTTTGCAGTGATAAGTATCTTCACGTGAGGTAAGAAATATTGGAACCCTCCGAGGATTATCGGAATTTTCACGAGAGCTATGACACTGGAGGCTGCTGTTTCATTTTCAATCCATGAAGCTATTTATCGCTGCAAAATAGTAAGACAAAATGGCCGACCGCTTGTTTAAGTGATCGGGCAAATTTGGTCTTCTGAAGGTCATTGCTCCATCATTTTTCAACGGATTTTCATGGGCATGGTGGCAAACTTTAATTGAACATCTGAAGAGCACCACCATTCAAAAGTTTGGCGAGAATCTTTTGCCGTTTTGTCGCAATCTTCAGACAAACGGGGCACAATTTTTTTGGGACACTCTGTATAATAGGTCAGTGTCATAGAGTGTTGCATATATGATTCAATTTCGTTTTATCTTACAAGAGCGCAAACAGCTATCTTTACAAAATTACCAATAAAATTTGATTGATCAAATTACTAAAAAATTAACGATTTTCTTTTCCTTAGATTATGAGCAATTCTTGAAAGAAATGGAAACAGACTCAGGCCGCATTATGTCACCAAACCCAACGGATTTTGAAAAGGTGAACACAGAGACCAGCAGTGAGAAATCCATAGAAACTGGCTCATACTCCAGCACTAGCAGCAGCAGTCTTCAAAGTGAAGGTAGGCCAATTGAAATTTGAAAGATTTGAGATTTGAGATTCGAAATTGCTTTTTGCACCGTAGCTCTTACCTAGATTAGCTACTTCAGTTCCAGTTTCCGCTTCGTTCATTGAACTGGATGACGGCACTACGCAGCAACTGTAGTTATAGCGTCCATCAGTCTATCAATAGCGATAACTACGAACATGTAATCAGTCTTGCTCTTACCTAGCGAGGCTTCTCAATTCAAGGCTCTGTTGAATGAGTCTCCAAAGTCAGTAGTTGTTCCTTCGACCTCTCCATGTTATTTATTGATCTATCAACTTACCAATCCATCTATTTATTGATTACAGCTTCTTCGCCTCAACCAAAGATCAAGAGAAAGAAGAGAAAGTACGTCAAAAGAGATTCAGGTATGTAAACAAATGATTCGTGGTACAAAATTTGAAAATAGCCTTAAATAACGGACTCATCATATTATACCCATAAATGCAACAAATACACCGAAATCAGTCGAAAGAAGACTATTAACTCCTGTAAAAGAAACAATAACCAAACTAAGCCTGTGACAAGAGAAAAACTGTTAAATCCTGTAAGACAAAACCGAATTAACCGAATTAACGTTTTGTCTTACAGGATTTAACAGTTTTTCTCTTGCTACAGGATTATTTTGGTTATTGTTTCTTTTGCAGGAGTTAATAGTCTTCTTTCGACTGATTTCGGTGTTTTTGTTTCATTTATGGGTTTAATATGATGAGTCCGTTATCTAAGGCTATTTTTACATTTAGGTATGTTAAAGATTCGTTATCGTCTTTTACAAATTAAAGATTCTTGGTTAACACTTACCAAGACTCTTTTTATAAAGCTGTTTCGGTGACAAATAATGTTTATTTTCTTGCAAGGATAAATTTTCCACCTCAGCCAAATACCTGACCCAACCTTATAATGGACCTTTCCACTTAACCAGATCTGAGGTTCGAAACAAATGTTTTATCTGCTATATCTTCAGTGATCGGAGTCTAAACAATTGAGATCGATTTTGTCATCGATTTACCCGACAGTATCGCTCTGTGGAATGTCGTCGCCTACTTGGTAAAATTATCCATCGTTAATTTCGCAGAATCTGGTAGAAAACTCAACTATTAAACAAAGCAACGTCTCCAGACCTCTGAAACACAATGAGCAAAGTTTTGCGATAAAATGTTTCTGTAATTCTTCTTTGATAACCCAGCTCAAAGAAAGTACCGAAAACCTGCAGATAAGATAAGAATCCTTCGATAATTTTACTGGTTTTGGGAAATTAAGTTAGACGGAAATAGGAAAGCAAAGTGAGAATGGTAAACAAGACGGCAAAAAAGCTGACCGTGTTAGAGAGATTTATAATCTGAACTTGGAATTTAACAAAATCGTTCGATGTGGGAAACAGCAGCTATGAAATTTTGCACGGGTGAACGAGGACAGATTTTGTAATACAATAGCATGAGATCCTTTTGTTGACACCTGAATTCAAAGCGATTAGCCACTGCAGACAAAGGAAATTCTCTCCACCAGAAATTCAAAACAAACATTGCCGCAGAAGTTTCTCTGAAAACCAAGTAGCGAGCGCGGTCGTTGTGCATTCCAGAAATTGTTTTTAAAGAGCAAACATGAGCATAGATCGAAAGAAGAAGGATATATCCACACATCTACCTCGGGTATTTAATTTGTTTTATTCGAAAGCCGATTGGGAAGCGATTCAATTCTCTTGTGTTTGTAGGTGTAATTAAAACACTTATTGCTCAGCTTCTGAACCAAAGAAATAAAATGCCCGAGGTAGATGTGTAGATATATCCTTCTTCTTTCGATATATGCTCATGTTTGCTCTTGAAAACAATTTCTGGAATGCGCAACGAGTGAGCTAGCGACCCGAGTTTCAGGGCAATTTTTGCGGCTTGCTTTGTTTTTGTTTATATCTTGACCAACCGAGCATGGAATTCCCTTTGTCCGCAATAACAAATTGCTTTGTATGTAGGTGTCAATAAAAAGCAGTGAGTCCTATTGTAATATCATCTGTCCTTGTTATTTTCAATAGATAGATTTTATTGAAGACTTAATTGCACATGCACTCATTTTTCCTTTTTTTCTTCTTTTCAGCTCGAAAGAGTATTCAACTTTACCAATTCATGCTTCGTCTCCTTGAGGACCGAAACGATTGTGTCACATGGGTATCACGTGAAGACGGCGTGTTCAAACTCCTCAAGTCGAAAAACGTTGCCAAAATGTGGGGCGAATATAAAAAGAATGACAACATGACCTATGAAAGTTTGAGCAGGGCATTGCGTCATTATTACGCGCAAGAGATACTCAGCCCAGTGCCCAAGAAGTTGCACTACAAGTTCTGCAAGAAGACACTCGATGATTGGGAAAAGAACAGCAACACTTTGGGGATGAAATCAAAAATTTAAATTAATGCGAAATGTAAGCATCTTTTGAGATGTGTTCCTCTGAACTGGTTGGTAGGTTGAAAATGGCGATAGATTATTACGCTAAAGATGGCGGCGAGGAACGCTTTACCGAGATGCACTGCATTCCAATTTAGAATCATCAGTGGTTGTTTTGGAATTCGATTAAAGAATGCAATGCATCCTGGTACAAAGTTCCTTCCAGCCATTTTGCTAGGAACGCAATTTTGGTGAGGGACTTGTCCAATGTATAACCAAAACCGCCTTCGGTGAATTCTGGCCAAATTTAGAAGCTTAGCCGAAAATTGCTCTATTTAGGAGCATTGCAAACCCCAAACCCCATGATGCTTCCTTCATTTCTGCAGAAAACAAAAATTTACCCCTACCTTACTTTACCCCCATTTCATCATTTTATACCACAGTCAGTCAGAATCACATAGAAAATTAGGTTTTGGATGCAGACATGGTCAAAGTCTTAATCTTTTTAGGAGTTTCTGAAGCTTAAAAACCAGGCAGTTCTCAAAACAGTAATAACTAACAATTACCAAAATCAGCTATAGACCAAATTGAAATTTTGAAGATAGCTCTTTTAATGAAATTTTGCTCATTTATCGAGAATTTTTAACATTTTGGGTGATACAGTGCATTTTTTTGAAAATTTTATTAGAGTTTGAGTATAGTACATAAGATACTCTACGAAGAACGAAGAAAATTTGTGCCGTGGACGGCACACTCATATTATTCACAACAAAATCACAACACTCTTTGAGCTACATAAGCGCAGACTTTTACCGTGCAGATAGACTAGCTACATTAGTCCCTCAATTTCGCTGTTGTCGTTGTTGCTGATGGCCAGCTCAAGCGACAAATCAGTTCTAAGGAGCATACAGAGATTGTGTAGCCAGTCTACCGTGCAGGCTCAGTGCAGCGACAACAACAACAAAAATTCAACTCAATGAGATGAGCGTAACTTGAGGGTCCTTATGCAGTGAGGCTGACACCTATGCTGTCGTCCTCTTGTCGACAAGGACAGATTTTGTCATGAGATGATTTGTCGACACCTGAATTCAAAGCGATTAGCGACTGCAGACAAAGGAAGTTCTCCCAAACATAAATTCAAAACAAACAAAGCCGCAAAAGTTTATCTGAAACCCACGTAGCTAGCGCACTCGTTGTGCATTCCAGAAAGTGTTTTTAAGAAAAAACATGAGCATATATCGAAAGAAGAAGGATGTATCTAAACATCTACCTCGGGCATTTTATTTGTTTGGTTCAGAAGCTGAGCAGCAAGTGTTTTAATTAAACCCAAAATAATAAGAGATTTGAATTGCCTCCCAGTCGGCTTTTGAACCTAATAAATTAAATTCCCGTTGCAGATGTGTAGATATATCCTTCTTCTTTCGATCTATACTCATGTTTGCTCTTAGAAACAACTTATGGAATGCACAACGAGCGAGCTAGCTACCTTGGTTTCAGAGAATCCTTTGCGGCTTTGCTTGTTATGATTATCTGATTATCTGGTTGAGAGAATTTCCTTTGTCTGCGATCGATAATTGCTTTGAATCGAGGTGTCAATCAAAACCAGCTCTTGCTATTGTCTTACCAAATCTGTCCTTGTTCCTCTTGTCGATTCATGGTCCAATGTATTCTAACCATCCCTTGGAAATATATTTTCGGGCTGGTTCCGATAGATTTGAATACTTAGAATATAACGCACTCTCATATCTTAACCGTATTTAGGGTCCTCTGTAGATTTAGATGTAGGACATATACCGGACAGAAAGTTATATTTTTGTCCACAGAATCGTTGTAAATATTTTCATAAGTCTGTTTAAAGGACTTTAAAATGACATTGAACTTTAAGATCGTATTGTCGTAGAATTTATAATCCCCAAGTACTGTATTCCTACGGTACCAGAACAAGAACAGAAAATATGGTCGAGTTGCCTTCAAAAGCTGCATGAATCTACCTTGTTTGGCAACGTTTCAAACTTCAAGATGGTCCTACGTCCTTTCACAGAATAACATAACTGTGCCAATTTTTAATATTCGATTTCACGTGTTTTGCAAATAGCCTGTAAAGCCTTGCCGGTTATATAGGGACATGATTCCACCAGAACGGAGCTTTTATTGTCAAATTAAATAGTAATGATAGAGAATATCTTTGCAGACTTTGAGAGAACTTCCTGACTCTATAAAGTATACGTTTGAGGAAGCAAAAACCCTACCGAAAGTTTCCGTTTTACCTGAATAATGATCATTTTTCTGGAGAGGGGCTATTGTATTCCTCTTTTCCCTCGTAATTTGAAATTCACATGCGAGTGAACACAACTGGCTCGAGGAATGATCCTTGTGGGGGTCCAGCGTAACTGTGGCACTGATCTCACCCGCCTGTGGGGGGGGGAGCAACTTAAGTACCCTATGCTACGGGGTTGTGCCATTTTTGAGGAAACCTTTTTGCGATAGAATCCGGATTTATGGGTATGATTTTTAACTGCCCCCCCTGGACTCCCTTTTAGGAACTAACAATCCGTATTTACGCGGTCTTCATATCTGTACCATTATCATAAGACATGCAAGAGTTCTTCCTTGGGTACCGTGGGGGTACCGCTTTCAAACAGGGAGATATTTGGGATGCATGCATTCATTATTCTATTAGAAAGTTTCTCAGCGTTCAGTTCTTTGTTTTTCACAAGGAACACTGGACCTGTGTTTATTATCATTTTTCACAACTCTTCCTGGTACTGCTGGAAACTTTCTTAAAAAATGATGGGTGTCATGAGTTATAATGTTTTTGTAAATTTAGAATTTTATTATTCATGTGAATACTAACGATATGGCTTTTGTTTGTGAAGTTTATATTAATGTTATTCGATGCCTTTTAAAAAAAGTTGCTCAGTGTTATCTGCGATCATTTTTGGATCTTGCACAAACTTCTTGGTACAGACAAGTTGACATTGAACGCAAAAAACCTTATATTCAAGATTCATTGCTGACATCGAACGAAATGCCTAAAACCTAGTCCTGAAGTTTGAGACTTGGCAAATCGAAGCCTGCTACAAACGTTCCACATCTGGCATTACATAGAATTTAATCGTTCCTAAAGTAGAGACGGATAGTTTTGAAGGTGTTGTGGTGCAATGTTGCAATCCAATCCACTAATTTTGCTACAAGGCCCTACAAGAACAATCGGATTGGGTTCTCGTTGCATGCGCTCGGAATCAGGGGAAATCCACGGCGAAATCAATTAAAGGCCCCCATTAGCCATGTTTGAAGAATGAGATCATGCACATAGCTTGCCTCAAAGTAATAGAATATCTATTTGCAATTGCAATGCATGATTTAGTTCATATCGAAATGAATGTAGCCTAATAACGAGCCCACTTGATGAAGCAGATCAGATTTCGTTATATGCATCAGATCTATTACATTAGATGTAGCGAGAGTCCAGAGACGTAGAAACTGGTGGGACACAGGGGGCACGGGCTCCCCAAGATTTTGCAACAAACCAAAAGGTGTAATTTTTGTCTCAGGATGTGCCCCTCTTAAAGACTAATGCGGACAGAAAGTAGTTTAATTATGTTTGTATTTACTTCTTGATTCGGTTATGTTTGCTTCTCATTTTGTTTCATTGCGAAGGAAATCGTACATCTATCAGCATTCATACTATTTCCTCCTATATATAACATTTTTCCCGTCGAAAATAAACTAATTAAGAAACTTTTACTACTAAAACACCGAAATTTTCATGCGAAATTAAGAAACTTTTAGTACTAAGTGCTGATCCAAGTTTCTTATAAAAAAACGTGTAGTTTAAGTTTGTTATTATTTGCTTCATGATTTAATTTGAAATCGGATATCTATCAGCATTCACACTATTTTCTTCTATGTATCACATTTTTACCGTCAAAAATCTGGTGTATATTAAAGTACTCTTAGGAAAAAGTGCCACTGAAATGCCGTGCCCCTCCAAGTTTAAGAGAATTCCTACTTCCCTGAGTGAAACTAAAGAATAGCCGACGATATTGACAATGTGTTTACTTTATCCAGACAAGAATTGCCACTACAACAGTGCCATACTTATTTCTTTATAGTATTTTATTGGAAGGTAGGTTTCCTTGCTAACAGTTATTGATATTGAAGATTTCAAACAGTAAGGGCAGTTTGCCAGGTCAATGAGGTCAAATTTTGAAGATTGCCTTGTAATGAGTTGCCAGCTCCATTATTGTTAGGAGCAAGTAGTTAATTAGCCTTAACAAGGAAATGTGAATTGGCAACTTCACCAAAGTTCATTGTTGGCCCAAATATCTCTGAATTGTTTTGATTGTATATATTAACACTGTCTATGAATATCTGAAATGCTTCGCTGATTGTTTCGATTGTGTGCATTAATAGTGCCCATTGTTACAACATTCCTGATTCCTTGGTACCTAGGTAGGTAGGTGTATTCCTTCCGGTTGGAGCAAAAGCCCCTGCATAATGTTTTCATTCTTCAAACATAAAAACCATTCTGCAGTTGAGACTAGTCGTCTCCATGGCAATAAAACTGGGATTCCCCTGAAACGATTTCTTCATAATCCAATTTCTAGTAAAACTTTGAGAAGAAAATTCCAAACCACAAAAACTTGACAGTGAAAATAGAGAAAGCTTTACGTAATCCTAAAAAAGGAAAATGACATCATGGGATTTCCTTCTCAAAAATAAACAGTTCGCTGCGGTTTGTCTCTCCGTTTGTCTTCTGCAATGGAATGAGGATGTTGGATGCTGTGGTAAATTTACTTGTTTAAGCTTAATCCAAGAATTCTTTTATCGAATTTCTGTGTGTTTAGCGTTTTCTGGGCAAACATGTGGAAGTGAGCGAGATATTTCCTGGGGCAAACTTTTTAATTAATTCTTAGGCCGAGGGGAAATTTTGAAGTTTGAAATTAGGAGACCATGATCGAAGAAATGCATAACAAAAACGAAAAACCGACAAAAAGACAAGAGAAAAACTTTTCATTCGCCAAATTAAAAAAGCAAGACACAAGGTTCGATTGTGAATCAATTCATAAAGGAACTGATTTGATCTGTAAAACAATCACATCGCGTTGAAGTTCGCTTGCGAATAAACGGGAAAAGCGCGAGGGAGGAGCCTTGTGGGATGCCCAGTCCAAGTTGCAGCATAAAACTTGCGGATTCCACGTTGAACTGGAAGACTCGAAGACTTTCCAAAAAGCTGCAAAATTCGTGACTGACTTCGCATGAACGCACCACACAACTGGTTTGCATGAACTACTGCGCTCTCTCTCGTACTCCTCCGTAGCGACGGAGCCGATGACGAAATAGAACTTGCGGTTAGCGATAGTGGCGAATAATAATAGTCCTTTAATGGGTCATTCATAGCCTGTCTCATACCTTTGCAGTGATGTCATGTTTTAAAATAAAAAAATACGAGAGTTTGCAACGATGTTATTTTCAAAGTGAAACTTGTCGAAAGTGAAACTTGTCGTATTATGAGGTATCCAAGGGGTTAGCACTGACATTGAAGGACAAACTATTTTCAGCACTTGAAGGAAGGGACAAAACATTAGCCTTCGTGAACACTCAACTATCCTAAAGTCTACACTTTAGGATAGTTGAGTCTGCACGCAGGCTAACAAAACCTCTGATTTTCAAAATTATATTCATTTGTCGCATGAAGTTGAAGTTGAGTTGACCACTTCCTCCTTTTGGAGCCTGCAGCATCTTGCCTATTCTTGCATATTCAATTTGCATATTCATTTGTCGCTTCTAAGGACCCAAAATGAAAAAATCGAATGCCATTTGTCAGTGTATAAGCTCTTGCAAATTTTAATTTTCGTTTATGAAAATAATTTTTCTTCAAGAAAACCATGCTTTCGTATATGAAATGCAAATTTATCTGATGTAGATATTAATTTTTTGATATTCTTTTCATCACATTTATGCGTAACTGTCTCAGTTAGTTTTAGATGAATTAATTTCATTATAGCGATGTTATAACTCATCAAACGCTTTGTTTCTTTACTCTGCATGTGCGAAACTCGTTCTTTGAAATATAGGCCAAATGAAATCCTGTCTTTGGTGGAAATAGAATTTTTAGCAATGTAGTCTATCTGCTACTGTTCGTGCACAACCTGGAGATGGATAGAGGTCTGCTGCCTGGTTTTCAGAAAGCTACCATTGTCTAATTGCCAAAATTTGCCTTCGTACCCACTTTTATGAGGAATTTTGGTAGAAAACTAACCAATTTTCACTGATTTTTTGCCAATTTCAACCAAAGTAAACTAGGAAAATTTGCCAAAAAAGGATCCTTGTTTAGAGAATTTTCCAAAGATGTACCAAAAAGAATGACGTGTTACAGTACAGGCCTTATGCACATTAACATGGGTTTTCTGCTGAAAAATTCTCAAGAATTTTTAAGAACTTCTTAGTTTCTGAATAATTCTCACTTGATGATTTTACAATCTTTCAAATGTCAAAAGAATTCTTGTCAGAATGTGAAGACTTTTTGAGAATTCTTTTCATGTTAACGTGTGCAAGGCCTGTACTGTATACATGATAAAAACGATGAAAAATTGCACAATTTACATAGAGTGAAGATATTTTATTTGAATTGCATTTGTAAAATAAAGTTTTTAACATCATGTTTTTTAATCAATTTTGTTTTCATGCTCAGCATAGTCCCTCTTCCAACTCATCATCATTTATTTCAAGTTTCTTCACTTCCTCAGCAATATTCTCATTTTCTTGACCAACTCCTACATTGCCAGCATACTCATCAAGACCACTTCCTCCTTTTGGAGCCTGCAGCATCTTGCCTATTCTTGCATATTCAATGTCCTGGCAGCTTATAATTGCCTTTGAAGTAACCGACTTCAGTAGATCATTGTCCCCATTTGAATACGCCTCTATTATCTTCTCTGCTGCTTCAGCTGCATCGGAGATGCCAAACCCTTGAAATTCAAATCCATTTTGGTAGCTATTTTCAGCAGCAACAAGATCTCCTTCTGTCAAGTAAACAAGCACAAGTCCCAAGATGAGGTTATACAAAGTGGGATAGTTTTCAACTTTGGAATAAATCTCAATTTGCTGTTTTATGACACTTGCTGCTTCAATGTATTTCTTTGATTTTATCAACAATCTTGCAGCATTATTCAGATGGCCTGCTGCTTCCCTAAGCTTTTCGTCATTACCCGCAATATCTGCTGCTTTCTGGTACAACGCCATTGCCTTCAATGGCACTGCTACTTCTATTGTTTTTGCGGTGTGCACAAGACTGATGCAAGCTGTGTCAGGTGTTCCATGCTCTCTGTATAGGCAACAGGCTCTGTCCATCAAATTCAACGTTTCATCATAATTTTTAGCATCAGAGCTGATGTTGGCGGCCTCCACCAGTGCTTTAGCTGCATGAAATAATTGGTTATTCTTTTCATGGCATTCTGCAGTCTTCATAAATGCCTCTTTTGCTCTGTCGTATGATCTTGCAACCTTAAAACATGTAGCAGCTTTTTGATATTGATCAGCAGCACTGTCGTAGTCAGCAGACCATTTGAAAAAGCTCGTTTTGAGATGCTTTTCTGCCTCCTTTATATGGCCTAGGCCCTCTTGGATTTTCCTGCTTGCATTTGCCATGAAGCTTTGATTTTCTGGGTAAAGTCCACTTTTAGCTTTCAGTTGATATACTGCTTTATCGAATGTTTGTTGAAAGACAATGTTGCCTTTGACATGAGCGGACTTGTCTCAACTATTTGAAAGAGGATTTTGCCTTCGCAGCTATGTTTTTCTTGTCCGCCATTAATCTTTCTCGTCGTGATGAATGATGAAATGAAAATGAAAATGTTAAGCCTTACCACCAAATCGAGGCAATCTCCGCCACAGAAGCTCATAAAGTGAAAGGACCAAACAGCAAAACTAGTGAGCAAAACTTACTGTAAAAGAAGAGAGATGACAGAGAATTTTTGAAGAAAAATCTTTAACCAATTCTAGAGTCATTTAGCCGTATCTCACTTTCCCCTTTGCCACGATATCTTTCCTCGCAACTTTTACAAGACGAAAGAACATACTCTACGAACAGGAATCCACTGCGTAGCACAATATAGCAACAACAACCAAGTACGTGGCCTAATTTCCCGCGGCAATATAACTGCACAACTGGCTGGAGGCGGATGAAAATTATTGTCGATCTATTTTATTCATTTGAAGGCAGAAGAATACTTATACGAACCTAGAGAGGATTGTTTTTGGAGCTACTGAAGCAGAGTTTGCAACTAACGGCCTGCGTGATTTGTTCTCGGTATCATATTCATAGCTCTTTAATGAGTGTTGTTTGTGGGTGAACTCAACTCTTGTCTGGTGAACTCGGCCTACAAGAAAAAGCACAGCCAAAACACAGTGCAATTTGTTTGGTGCCTCGGGCAAGGACGCCTACTAGCTGATGGACAGACGTTCCTCATTGAACATATAAACTTTATCTTAAAAAATCGAAAGACAAGCCATCCAGAAAGTGCGCATGCAAGTTGAAGACAAAGTTTGGTTGGAGGAGCTGCAGACAACGACTGGATTTATAAACATCAACGAAAATAAAAGATTTTTAGACTGAGCAATTCTTTCACAAGATGCTGCCAATAAGTGATTACCAGAGTACGTTCCATGCCAGTTGCTGTTTCTCACAATCGAGGGGCAAATCACTGATTTTTTTCCTTACACCACACCTTCCTTAAAATCACATAAAAAAATCACATAAAAAAATCACAAAAATCACAAAATCACCATACAAAAATCACAAAATCATAGAAAAATCACAAGAAAAAATCACAAAAAATCACAAAAAAATCACTAAAATCACAGAAAAAAATTGTGTGATTTTAAAATCACAAAAATCACGTACGCTATTTTGAGAAGTGATTTGCCCCTTGGTCACAATCTAAGCTGGCAGTCTTACATGTTGTAAGAGAGACTTTTGTTTGCTGCACTTGCGTTATGGCACCTAGTGGTGTTAAAGGGTCTGTTTCATCCAGCATGCCTTGCACGTGCCGTCTCTTGGTTGTCACCATTTTCATGGCCCATAAAACTGGCGACAAGAAAGGACAACCCACATATGGCATGTGCAAGGCATGCTGGATGAAGCAGACCCTTTAACCTCTGCCTTTGCAGCCAGAACAATCAGGCAGACAGGTCTTGATCTGAGGTAGAGCTCCACCACTTGAACATCCCGACAAGGGGTCAAAGACTTGATTAGGTCTTCTCTACTTCTGCAATCCCAATGCTTGGCGGAAAAAATGCACCTGCATGTGCTCATGCTTTGGTGGTCAGAGCATTGCACTTCCACCAGAGATTTCTATGGACTGTTGTAATAGACAAAACACACGGGAGATTTCATCATAAAGTGCATTACTCTGCAGACTGGCCTGTTCTCATACCAGATTGGAAATCTGACCAATTGATGTCGATTCCACCACACACTTTAAATTTCAGTGGTACCTGAGCTGCAAACTGATACCAAATATTTTTATGCCAATGCAAAATTATCCAATCTGGAAAAACATTGTGTGTGCACCAGACTGCTTTTTATGTTGTCCACATGGAAGATCCTCCATGCGTAATTTAAAGTATTAAAAAAGGATAAAAATGGCATCATCGTTTTGAAAATAATGGGTACGCATGCATTTTCCGTCCGCACTTTGCAACTTTATCAGTCTGGTGCGTATATGGTACAAGCCTTCTATTGCACACATTTAGATGGTTTTTTTGCCTAAGAATTTTTAGATTCTTATGGATTCTTGTTTAAAAAACTTACAGTCTTTTATATGATTTTATAATTCTTATCAAAAATGCAAAAAATTCTTCCACCTTCTCAAGAATTCTTTAGAATTCTTGTTATTCTTGATCACACATTTAATGTTTGATATTGAAGATTAAGATTCCTGATATCTCCAGAAGGTTCCCTTGTCTGTAACCATCTTTGTTCCTCTCTAGAAATTGGTATTGGTGTGACTGGTTTTGGACTGGTGTTCCTCTTCCTTGGGATGATGTTATTCTTCGACAGGGGCCTTCTTGCAATTGGAAATGTAAGGTTTAATTCTGTTTTGGTTGGCCTGTAAATCAGATATTAGCTTACATTGACTTAATCAAGAGACCAAACATTGTGAAATACTGCATGTGCTGAAAAAAGTGTCCACATTTAAGAGGCCACAATAAATTGTAGACTGGACTGGTTTTAACAGTTATGACTTAATCTTTAGCTAATATCCTGAATTTAATTGTAAGATTTTTTGCAAACTTGTTTGTCTTCTGCTTCTTGAGGTATCAGCAAGTTTCTTAAAATGTTCAGCCTCTAAAACGCTGAAAACAAGATTTAGAAGTTCATTTAGTTATGATCTGCTGCATGAGCGTTGGTTCAGGTTTGGAAGGAATGTGATATAGCAACAGTATTTGGTGACAAGATATAAGCATAGGGCTCAAATCTTGAAAAGGGTGGGTGTAAAATTCGATGAAATTTTTCTTTGAATTGAATGGCTTGAAAGGTCCTTACGGTACCTTGCTGTAAATAAGCATGGACATTTTTTGATATCTTGATTTTTTCACAATGGCAGCAATTTAATTGATTTTGAGAAAAATCATGAACAATTTTAGAAAAATTCAAGTCATCATAAATCTTAAACTAATAGAGTAAATTGATATAACCTTCAAGAAAACCATAGTTTATCAAGGTCTACAACATAGTGGCAAGCAGAAATCTGTAGCTTTTCTGGTCTAGGATTTAAAAATTGTATGACGCCATAGCCTCAAATTTAATGAATGCCACCATTTTGAAGCTAATCAAGATATCAATAAATTTCCATGGCAGATTTACAGCAAAAAGCCTTAGCTCCTTCCAAGCCATTTAATTATAAGAAAGCAGTACAGCATTTTACATTGACCTTTTTAAAGATTTAAGCCGTACTGTATGTTCACAAGGTATAGGATTTATTATATATAGTACAGGCCTTGTGCATATTAACAGTTGTTTTCCTGCCTAGAATTTTTGAGAACTTTTTTTACTTTTTAGAATTTTTGCTTGTAATGCTTTATAATCTTTCATATTTCTCCAAAATTCTTATCAGAGTCACAAGAAAATTCTGGAAATTCTTTTGAATACAGAATCCTTTTCATTTGATGCTCACAAGTCCTGTACTTTATAACATTTTAAGTCTGCTGTATCAGTTCTCAATGACTATGAGTTCAAATTGACAGCTTTTTCTATTCAATTTCAGATTTTGTTCATATCTGGGTTAGCATTGGTCATAGGTCTTGAGAGAACATTCAGGTTCTTCTTTCAAAAACATAAACTCAAAGGAAGTGCTTTCTTTCTTGGTGGAGTTGTAGTTGTTTTACTTGGATGGCCAGTAGTGGGGATGCTTGTCGAGATTTATGGATTCATTCTCTTGTTTAGGTATGTAGAAGAGTCTTGAAAATGTTCATGTTTCCTTTTTCTCTTTGATGATAAGATATAATGTTCAGCTTTGCCTTCCGTTGATATTGCAAAAGACAAGAAAATTTCAAGAAAATAATAAAAAAAGTATCATTATGGACTCAACATTTTCGCACAAATTGTCTTGTCTTTCTTTGCTGCTATAGACTTTAAAGGGGCTCCGTCCTCCAAATGTAAACAAAATGATGATTTTTGCAGTATTTTGAAAGGTGATATCACACAGGCTATTCATGTTTTTTAAAAATGAAAGTTGCTGTTTGGACATAAATCATTGTACTTCACTAAGGAACAAACCAAACATTCATATCTTCTATGATTGCTGGGATATAAGTGGATTTTAACGGTCACTTTTTGGTGGCTTGGTGAAGCCACCAAACAAACTGCAGAAAACAATGGATGAACAATGGATAATTGGTGACATATGCTAGTTTACGGATTTGTTTATTGTTTGGCGACGGAGCCCCTTTAAGGATGATGAAAAATTTCAAAATTATGGCGTGTATGCAAGACTATGATGTTGCTTAAAGAGTATATCGCAGAACATGTTTTTGTAATGGAGAACTTGAATTTCAACCAACTTAAAATGAATTAATTATCATTATTAAAGAGAAACAGTTCACCATGTTTAAACATATTTGGATCATTGGCAAAGAAAGAAAAAAGAATTTTATGATTGGTTTCATGATCAAGTTTTGGTGATGTTTTAGACAGGAATACTATTTTAGACGGTACATAAATTTTTATATGTAGGAATACTCTATATCAGTATAACAGGTATACTTTTTACGTATTTAGTTTCTCTCTTGCAATTTAGTCGCTCAAGTAAGATAAGCTACTCTTTACTTTGGTCGTCGCATAGAATACTGGGTGACCCAGAAAAAAGTGACCCAATGCAATCTGTTATAGAAGAAAAAATAAGTGGCTGATTGAATTGCTTCAAACGTTGTTCTGTCGCTAAAAGATAAGCGTACATTATGAGTATTGTTTGCAATGTTTTTCGAAACAGTAAATATCCCGAATTAAGGATTTTGATGAAAAGGGCATGCTTGAAATCTTCAAAAAGTCGTCAAAAACAGGGGATCGATTTATAGCCATTTCAGATCTTCAAAACAATGAGGAGCGTGTTTCATTTTTTAGACTTTTGAAGATTTCAAGCATGCCCTTTTCTTCAAAATCCATAAGTTGTGGGAAATTTACCGTGCTGAAAAAATTACGAATAATACTCATACTGTAGGCTGGTCTTTTAGCGACAGAACAACGTTTGGAGCAATTCAATCAGCCATTTGCCCTCTTTTCTAAAACAGATTGCGTTTGGCCACTTTTTTCTGGGTCACCTGATACAAGAACTTTTCATTAAGATTTATCTTACATTGGGCCAACCTGTATTTATTGATTAGGATTCTGTGGGTATGGAAATATACAAGCTAAAAGGAGTAAAATTAACCGAGCTAAAAATTAGATAAAAGTCAAGCAAGAAATAAATTAGAACTTGTCAATTTTCAGGCTGCTTCATTTTGAAATATGGAAAGCATCATCTTTTGCTTTTCATTTCAGGGGCTTTTTTCCAGTCGTCATCAATTTCTTGAGAAGAGTTCCAATTCTTGGTCACATCTTAAATCTACCTGGAATTAGTTGGGTAAGTACTTAAAAAAGTCATCAGTAAGCACTTCATACTCTCAAAGTTATTTGTGGAACTGAAACAGTCTCTGACAGATGTAGTCAGATCTGAAATAACATTGCTGCCGAAGTAAGAAATGCAAAGAGTGTAGAAATTTTCAAAAGAATAATAGTAAAGCAAACAGTTCATGAAAAGTAACGTTGAATACCCTATTTACATATTTTGCAACGGCGTTTCTCTCCATTCCATTTTTTATGCATGACTTGAAGGAACAGACAGAGGCGGCTAGTCTAGCATTGCCTAGCATCTGACTTAAAATCCACCAAAAACATCAGCACATTTAAACATAAAGAATTTCTTTTCGAAAATATACAAAGAGAGGAAGATGGCGTATATGTGTACTGTTGGTACCTCATATCCTCTCTTACATTCATGATTCGGCCCTACTAAACTTTATTTCATCAAGAAGCACTTTAAAGTTTTTATATTTCATTCATATCATCTTTTATTTTTCTTTCTTTCCGACAATCCGACATTTTTCATGTAAGCAACCACCTCTGAGGGGACCATTATGGAAGTAGGGTTGATTTGGCCTGTTTAATGCTATCCCTGCCACCACAATTAGGGGTGTTTTTACCGGTGTTTATTTAATTTTTAATTAGATTGGTATGTATTTACTTTTAGTTTTAAAACATTGTAAATTTTACTTTTATTTTGTGGCAAATAGTTACATACATACCATATACTTGTTATTGGAAACAGAATGATTTAAGTGGAATAATTTCTTCGTAGGTTGCAAATAAAATGGGACAAGATCCAAACAGCGTTGTTTGAGGATAGACAAACAGGCAACAAGACCTTCAAGTACATTACTTACACTATCTCTTATTCTAGAATAATTTCTTTTAGACCTGTATTTATATTACCTTTGCGGAAAGGGTCGATCCTAAGGTACATTTGATATCTACAAGATTGATATTTCTGATCTCAAAGCACCAATACCAACAAACGAGGTATCTATGTTCAAGTTAACTATCGAATAACATTTTGAGAGTGATTAGCCATTGATTAAAGCTAAATTCACAGCGTTAGAATCAACCAAAGCCATATACATTTTTTTGGGACACCCGGTAGTTTTACACCCACGACTTAGAATCGAACGTCAGCTCACGTTCAAGGAACGTGGTCTAGCCTTATTAAGGAAGTAGTGATCTGATTGGTCCAGAAAGGATCAGTGTGGAGATGATGCAAGTAGTCCCCATGTTGAAGCTGTATTGTCATAAGTTTCAATTTCAACCAAAACCATTCAATTCAATGCAGAAACTGAGGCTTCTGTAGTCAATCTAGGCAAAGACCATTCGTGTGGTTTGTGATCATTGGTGAAAGCAGGGAGATAAAGGTTACTTATTCTCCCTGAGTGAGCGTTATTTCTGAGTTAAGGAAGCTTTCCATTCGATTTCAACCGTCTCTGTATTTTGACCGTTTATGTAGTAAAAGTTTTCCGGGGCAAAATCTTCCTTTTAAGTACTAGGGATAAACAAGAATGAGGAATCGTTCAAACGAGGAAACTGTTTGTCTTTATGGCAGCTCAAACCTGTGAACATTTTCTCGAAAATGAATTTATACAACCGTAGTGTCCCTGCAGCTTGTTGTGAGGTATTCCCTAAAAATAAACAGTTATTTGGTGGATACAAGCAACATTTTCCAAACTGTAATTAAGGCACGGGAATGTGACCAAACTGCATGTTATCGTGCTATTTTTTCTAAATAGGGAGTATTCTATGAATTAAACAGAACAACACCAGGTCTTTTTTTTATATGTATCAGTGAAAAAGTTACAAAACTACAAGATAAGCTAGCAACAACGAAGTAAAGCTAATGCAATTTTTTCCAAATTTACAAGAAACTTTTAATTGATACAACACAAATTGCATTAACAATACGATTACAACATAATACGAAACGATTACAACATAATACGAGACGATTCACAAGACGATTTACACGACTATACCACAAGAGGTGTGATCAAGCACATCTCTTCTGCAGCCAGGAAGCAACGATAAACAAACAAACTCCGACTATCTAACAAAACGCAGAAGCCGTTTCTATTTCAATTGGAACCCTTAGTGCCTACTTATGAAATTCTGTTTAAAGTCACACTCTGATGACGACACAAGTCAGAAAGGCCTCAGTGTGCTAAATCTTCTCGTTTTTTGCATCCGAATCTCTTTACAATTTATTATTAAGTACCTTACCTACCAAACTTATGAAATAAATCCCTTTGGAAAGGGATATTCAGATGCCGCCAGGGGCGCTCATAAAATGTTTGCGCTGTATAGGACAAGGCGGGCTGATCTATATTGTGTGATCCCTATTGAAATACCAGGTCCTTTGATATCCTCCAACGGCCTAGACTGATTAATTGGGCCCCTTTTGTATCCTTGCTGCTTGCTGTAGACATTTGCTTAGTTCACCGAAGCGGCATCATTCAAGATATGAAAACAAGGGACTCAGGGAATGATTCTACCTACCGCCCCCTTCCTTCCACATCTCTTTACTCTTCGACACGCCCCTTGTCGTTGCAGAGTCACAACCCGCTCGAGATAAAATCCAATGTTGTTTTTACAATGCGCTAAGCATCGTGTGAACATGACAGCATTTTTCCATATTTTTGAACAAAGGAGTAAAAGCGTCACTTATTACAAATTAAAAAAGTCACAGTATTGCTGAACATTGTAATTTTTTGTTTGTCAAAAACCTTAGCCTAATTAACGAAACATCGTAAACCTAAGTAATTTGGCAAATTCGCAACTTATGATCATTTACTGTGTTAATAGATCTATCTTATTTGTGGAAATAATTTGCGGACTTACTCAGAAGAATTCAGAAGCTAAATCGCACATGGCTTCACGAAACCAATAGTTGTTGACACTGTTTCGTTTCGTCATTTTGTTGAAAAGCTTGACGATTCTTTGAGATGCTGCGTCATCACTTCAAGCTATACTTACCCTCCCGAAAAGCTGGATTCAAGTTACAACCAGCAAAGGAAAATTAGAACTTTCTTCAAGATCGAGGAAAATGTGTTCTTCGTGTGAATCTTGTATTAGAGGTTCTTCAAAAAATATGACAGAGCATTAGCCAACATTTTTCAGAAAATGTATAATAGTTTCCATGACCTCGAAAAAAGCTCAAATTTTTCTATATTGGTTGTGAACGTTATTATGAGGTCTCTTAATGATACCCAGCCATCCATTTTTGGATGAATCTTTGATTTTTGAATTTTTTTTTGCATTCATCAGGAAAATGCAACTGTTTTATCAATTTTACTGTAAACTAACGCTCGTGTAGCAAATTACAACTAATTGATTTTAAATCCTTGAACCACAACGAAAAATGTTTCTCTTTGCTCATTCATGTGGAGTCTTTAGAAAATTTGATAGACATTCTATGATCTTTTCAAAACCAACAATTTTAAGAAGCTCGCTCTTTGCTCAAGAAATAGAAGACTAAACAATTTGTAAAAAATCCTATGATTTAATTCTAGATTTTTGCTAAAGATCAAGTCAAGATTGCCGAAATCGGTCAAGCGTGCGATTTATTGTGATCCGTCAAGAGTGACTATTTTTTTGGCGCGCCCGTTACACAGATGTTTTTTCAAGACAGTGTGCGAGGTCATCTTAAAAAATTAATGCGTGCAAGTCTAAACAGTTACAGCTGTTTATTGTAAGTTATTCCGAAAATAAAGGACTGCTAAAAACTTTGATCATCCTTCTGTGTAGATATATCTATTAGGAACAAATATTTCTGCATAAACAGATCCTTTTTCAAGGCAGTGTTTCAGTTCGTTCTTAAAAGATTACTGGTTGTCATTTAAACAATTACAGTACTTTGTTTTGTGTTAATTTCCAAAATAAACCAAAGGAGAAATTGTTAAAAAGCATGAAATCATCGGATTATCTGCACAGAGCAAAGTTGCCCATGCTGGTGTCGTTTTAAAGTTCTTTGACTGCTGAAAGAGCTTGCAAAAGCATTCCTTGCAAGTGGAGGCATACTAAGTGTTAGTGCGTCTGCTGAATAGCTTCCGCTACGAGCCTGCAGAGTGCACTCGTTCACTGGTTTCCCGGTTTCTAGACTTTGAAAGGCTAACGAAAGCATTTCTAACAAGTGGAGAGACTTATATTGGGTAGCTTGCCTACCAAACAGTTCCTGCAGTTTGCGCTCGTTCTCTGGTTCCCTGGCTTCTAAGATTTGAAAGAGCTAGCGAAGGAATTTCTCACAAGTAGGGACTGTCGGTTTTTGTTTGAGGAGAGAAAAGAAAGCCCGTTGCTCATTGCCAGAAATAAGCAGCTCGCACGGAGGAAAACAATTCAAAATGCCCGGAACCGTCATCACCTTGCTTGTAATTTCAATTGGCCTTATCAGTACGTCGATGATTTCATCGGAGGCTATCCAAGCAGAGCTTTATCGTGAAAGACATCGCTTGGTTTCTGGCATCTTCAAATCAAAATTGGTGGCATCGAGAACGCAATGCCTGCATTTGTGCAAAACAGCTGATGAGTGCCAAGGGATGAATATAGAGAGAGGGAAAGAGAGTGGTGCTCTTAAATGTGAATTGACATCGCTGATTGTCCACGACGTTAGTAACGATGGCGCGTTCAAAGAAGATGATAATTGGGAATTCTACAAAGTCACGCAACTGGTATGAAAGTTTGCGTCATATTCCGTGCTCGGTACCCTTTTTATGAAAGTCCTGTGTAGTATTCGCTTATCGATAATCGACTGGACTTGCTCCAAGTCTACTCCTCTGACACTCATCTGATTCTCTCCGGGATGGATCCATCCCGGAGAGAATCAGAGGAGTAGGGATGAACAAGGGCAGATTTTGTAATACAATAGCATGAGTTGCTTTTGTTGACACCTCAATTCAAAGCGATTAGCGATCACAGACAAAGGAAATTCTCTCAACCAGTAATTCAAAACAAACAAAGTTTCTGGGAAATCAAGGTAGCTAGCACGCTCGTTGTGCATTCCAGAAATTATTTTTTAGGGCAAACATGAGCATAGATCGAAAGAAGAAGGATGCATCTACACATCTGCTGCGGGCATTTTATTTCTTTGGTCCAGAAGCTGAGCAGTAAATGTTTTGATAACACCCAAAAAAATAAGAAAATTGAATCGCCTCCCAATCGGCTTTTGAACCAAACGAATAAAATGCCCGCGGCAGATGTGTAGATGCATCCTTCTTCTTTCGATTTATACTCATGTTTGCCCTTGAAACCAATTTCTGGAATGCACAACGAGCGAGCTAGCTACCTGGCTTTCAAAGAAACATTTGCGGCTTTGTTTGTTTTGAATTACTGGTTGAGAGAATTTCCTTTGTCTGCAATCCCTAATCGCTTTGAATTGAGGTGTCAACAAAAGCAACTCGTGCTATTGTATTACAAAATCTGCCCTTGTTGTAGGGATGGATAAGAGGAGTGTCAAAGGAGTAGACTTGGAGCAAGTCCACTAATCGACTGACCCAGTTTTGCTAGGGTTTGTTGTCGAGTAGGCAACCGAATTCTGAAACTTATTGCGGAAGATCTTGCCAAGCTTTTGTCTTCAAATTTGACATGTATTTCCGTGAAGACAATGGCCAAAAAGTTTCCTTAACATCTATAGATTAACGAAGTGGATAATAAAGTTCTTCTGGAAGACCTGGAACCGATGAAATATTTCCTCCAAACTTAAGAATATGCGGTAAAGCGAAAGCAAATGATTGCACTTGTTATAAGGTCCTTTCGATTGCCAAGAATATTGTTATGGTAAATCCTGGCAATGCGTTGCGATGTAAGTAGCATGCTTCAAGGGCCTAAGCCTACGCAAGAAGCTCCTCCCTTGTTGTTGATTTTTAAGGCAGCGCCCTGTCCAATACGGCTTCGAACGAAAAATACGGCTTTTACGGACCGATCAAGAACCAATCGAATTACTGCGTTGCTGGTCCGAGGAGCCGTATTTTCGAACGCCATATAATAAAGCAAATGATTGCACTTGTTATGCCTTTCGATTGCCAAGAATATTGTTAAAAGGCAATGCGTTCATGTAAGTAGCATGCTTCAAGGGGGATATTTACAACAAGGGCAGATTTTGTAATACAATAGCAACAGTTGCGTTTGATTGACACCTCAATTCAAAGCAATTAGTGGATGCAGACAAAGGAAATTCTCTCAACCAGTAATTGAGAACAAACAAAGCCGCAAAAGTTTCCCCGAAACTAGTAGGGCAAACTCTCGCCTTGTGCAAGCGAAAGATGGTTTTTAAGAGAAGTTATGTGCTTATAGCGAAAGAAGAAGGGTAAATCTAAAGCTCTGTCGCTTAGATTTTGTTTGTTTGATTTCGGAGCTGTTTTGTAATCGTTTCATTTCAAGCCCTAAAGACGCGAGAATTACAATGCCTTCTGCTCGGCTCCTGAATCAAATAAACATAATCTAAGCGAAAGAACTTTAGATTTACCCTTCTTCTTTCGCTATAAGCACATAACTTCTCTTAAAAACCATCTTTCGCTTGCACAAGGCGAGATTTGCCCTACTATTTTCGGGGAAACTTTTGCGGCTTTGTTTGTTTTGAATTACTGGTTGAAAGAATTTCCTTTGTCTGCATCCGTTAATCGCTTTGAATTGAGGTGTCGATCAAACGCAACTGTTGCTATTGTATTACAAAATCTGCCCTTGTTGCATGCTACTGATATTTATATGGACACACTGCCTTTCAATATCATACTTTTAATCGAATTACAGATTAGTTTTAGAGTTTGATTAAGATCTATTGAGACTTCAGTTTAGTCTGTGTTCCAGACCCTACTTTCCTTTTCCGAACTGGGGTCTGGAACACAGACTACTTCAGCTATGTACTAAGCAACCACCAAGTCCCTTATGGTAAATGTTTCTTTTCTTTGTAAATTCTGTTTCACATTAGATGTCAGGCATTTTATTTACCTTAATCAACAACATGTTGCGCTCATGACATCATCAAATTCATCGCAACCCTGACCTGATATCTGATATGAGACAGAATCTAGTGTAGTATCCATTAATTTTTAATTGTTCGTAGTGTGACTGTATACAGCTTAACGTTTCGTGTCTTTATATATTGGCCATGGGATAATCATTGTCCCATGGTATCGTACCTGTAGTGTTGCATAGTAATTGGAATAGGTATAGTAGAATGTAAGATATAACGTAAAATTTTATATTTGAACAGAAAATAAATCACTAAAAAGTCCCAGAGCAATTGATAAGTGTCCGGAGAGGAGGATATCCTGAAAACCGGCTTTCCATGAGAATACATTCTTACATTGCAGGTGAAGCCAACACATCCAAAATATCACATCAAAGTAGCAAGCTATGCCCAACAAGAAAAGCACCAACCACAGGACCCAAGGGATTTGTCTCATCTCGTTATCAATGGTAAATACTTCGAGCTCAGCAAAGGATACAATGTTCTTACATTCGATTTCGAAAAAGGTACATTACTACTGTTCAGTTGAGCCCCGATGGTTCGAGTGATTTTATATTTCTTTTTGCCACGCTTTTTCGGCCTTAGGAAATGTCCTTTTTACTAATAAGAAAGGCCCCTCTTTGCCCTAAAATTCAAGGTCTAATCAACTAACTCCGCATTTGAAAATTTTGCAACGGATTTGAACGAACTGAAGAACCGAACTCGGAGAGAAGAAGGGGGGCTCGTTCCGCTAGTACCCTCCCGTGGCACCGCCACTGAATCAGCAGCATTTACACAATTTTCCAAACAATATAGGTTTATTTCTCACCGTTCCAGTCATTAGGTTTACCCGGTCAGGCAAAACGATGTCTCCATTCTTTGCAAATCGTACAGGAAAAGAATATATTATTCGGGAATTCTTCATTTCAAATGACGATTGTGCTTTGTAAATGATGAATATGTTCTCAAACTTTACTTCTCCCAATGTTTTCACTCCATTCCATTTTTACAGTGCGATCACTGCAGCGGAAATAAGTTGTTGCGCAGGAGCATAAAAGTTCGGTTCGCACAATATCAATTCAATTATAAAACATATGGTTGTTGTTGCAATAACTGGGATGGGACCTTGTATTTAGTCTACAGTCAAGCTACAGAATCATACTTTTTCAAATCGATTTTATAGTTATTGCAGAACGACTTTTCAATTAATGGGTAAATGTTTGACTTAGCCATTTCTATGGACTAAGCCGGTAGAAATTTAAATGTTGTACTCCTTATGACCAATGCATTTTTAACTTTTTCGTAGGATATGAGAGTGCAGCTGTTGCAGTATTCCATGGCCAAGATCAAGATTTGCTGTCTTTCCTCAACGAATTGAGGACAGGGTAAGTTCAGCCTCGAGTTCAGCTCAGCCTCGAGTTCAGCTCAGCCTCGAGTTCAGCTCAGCCTCGAGTTCAGCTCAGCCTCGAGTTCAGCTCCACCTCGTCCCCTTTCCCCTAAAGGATTCTACCGGCAACCTATTTGGGCTGACGTAGGAAACTGGCCGTCGGAACCAGGTTGAGTTCAGTCTTGGCCTCCAAAAATAGTGTTATGCGGTACGGAAACAGTAATCCATAGCATAGGTTCCAAATCTTTTTCTCGGCGTAAAAAGGTGGGTGTAAAATTCAATGACCTAATTCTTCTGTTTGAATGACTTGAAAGAAACTTTAGATACTTATCTATAATTCTACCGTTGGACTTTCCAGAAATTTTGAATATTTTTCAAAATTACAGCGGATCTTACATTTCAACTCTTTTGAGGATGTGACGTCATCAAATTTCTAAATCATAAACCAGATGAGTGACGGACTTTTGCTTGACACCATATTGTAGGCATTTATGAACTATGGTTTCCTTCGAAATTATTTCATGTTACGTCAAACGGTTTAGAAATTACGATGGCATTAAGTTTTTTTGAAAATTTTTCTTGAATTCTTGAGAAAGAAGAAAAACACTCTAATTCTGAAAATATTGAAGATTTCAGAAAATTCCAACGGTAGAGTTATAGAGAATTAGCTAAAGTTTGTTTGAAGTCATTCAGTTCAAAGAAAAAGTCATTCAGTCTCAATTTTACACCAGCCTTTTTAAAGATTTTGGAACCTATGCTGTAATCCATAGATGCAAGCAAATATTGCACCACTTATCAAGTGAAATTGGCGTCATGGCATAGTCGCAACAACAACTAAAACAACGACTTTTTCCCATCTGTCAACAGCAATAACTACGAACTTGTAATAGAAGGGCTAACAGGAAAATAGAGCAATGTTCCATTCCTTATACTTGTAAGCTCTGCAGAATATTGGCTACACTAATTAGATTTACTAAATCTAAACGTATATACCTGTTTCTTTTCGTCTTTGCCACTTGGGTCTCCGTGGCTAAACTGCAAACAAATCTGTAAACTTTGAAATTACTATTTAAAATTTCTCTTTAAAAGAGAAGGGGGTTTATTAGAAAGGTGGCATATTCACAAAGTCAAATGACAAGTCTATAAATGACAGCAATTTAGGTATCTTTTAGTCTGCATGCAGAGGAGCCACATAGGTCCCTGGGTGACAATGGCTTTTTTTTTATATATATATATAATATATTCCAAATAAAATTTACAATACAAATTACGAACTACATTACTTACAAAATTACTCTACAATACTACTAGGACGATCAACCCCAGGGAGCAAAAGGCTCTGTCTACCCCGAGTCCATTAACGGGTGGCTTATGAAGGGATGGTTAAGTGACGACAGAAATTCACTCGAATCGACCAGTTTCATGGATAAAGTGTAGCGTTAGCTCAAGAATTTGTCTATTTAGTGAAATAGGAAAATCTTTATTGCCATACAATAAAAGTTGAAGTAAAGCTTCATTTGCAAGATTTACATATCCAAGTGGTCGTATTAATGCATAGATTCCAGCGAGGAGGTCTCGTCTTTATACATCAAAACAAGGGCAGAGCAACAAGAAGTGTTCCGTATGGCTTCTTAAACCCCCTTCTAGAGTCTCCCAAGTTAAATAAGCCCCCTGGGCTAAACGAAGCTTCTATGATTGGACGCCTCCCACAATGACAATATTTGTCTTCTTTCACAGGGACATCTTTGTTTTCTTGGTGGTCGATACTGGCCCAGACGTGCTTGGCGGAGTTATGGAAGATTCTGTCAAAGATGCTTTGATTTCATTGGGTACAACACTAGGAGAGGCATCCATCGGATATCGACAGCCATATTGCTTCATAACCATGGTGCGTTCGAATGTCAGTTGGCAAACAGAGTCCCTTGGCAAGGATGGAACACTTCCAAGCCATTGCGAAGCGATTATATTTTAAAAACGATAACAAAAGTTGTGAATTAACGCTTTCTTTGAACAAGTTGTATCATAGCATAGGCTGGCTACACAATCTCTGTATGCTTTTTAGAACTGATTTGTTGCTGGCCATCAGCAACAATAACAACAATGAAACTGAGGGACTAGTGTAGCTAGTCTAGTTGTAGTATAGACTTATTACAATTCGTCCCAATTCTCGCTTGCAAATACTTACTTATCTATTGAGTAGAATTACTTATTTAATTGAATGGAATTGCTCGTTGAGCGAAGAGGTTAAAATCGTATATAAGAAATGAGTGAAATTTACGACGAATTGTAATCAGTCTAGTTGTAGCATGGGTTTAGAAACGTTGTAGTGGTTGTTCCTACAGCAGTTTTTCCCCTCTTGTGCCCCTGCAACTGTAAAGTACACAGGGATTTGAGGAACAGGGGCACAGGGATGGAAAAGACTGCTCTACTACCGCGTTTGTATAAAGTCGATAGTGAGAAATTTCCGATTGAATTGGTTTCTTTTTGCAGATGCAAATAAAACTTATAGTAGACGTATTTTATTTCATTAAAGAAACTCTTGATAAAGCCCTGGTTTCCACTATCATCGCTTTCCTCGTGGCTTTACAATCGAAGGCATCTTCCAGAATTTACTTGTTTTAAATGGTTTAATTTATTTCTACTAATTCGTTCCTTCCATGTAAAAATCCAATCAAAAGTAACATCTTGGATTCAATCAAAATTTAACATCTTGGGCAAACCCCCAAACATCCAAATGACATTTTTGAGGAAAATCGGTTTGTGTGTGGCCTCCAAGAAACTTAATTCTCAGATCACCAAAAAGTAAAGAAACTCGTACTTGAAAGCTGCTTCTGCTTGTCTTTTTTGTGTCAATATTCAGCTCAGCTCTTACTCAGCTTTTTTCATGGTCTTGAATATTGGAAATGGAAACACACTGCCAAGAAAAATTTCCAGGTTATTTTCTCTTGAATTACTATGAATTGATATTAATTGCAATAACAGTTATAGTATTAATTTCAATGAATTTCAATGAATTAGAGTTATAATTATAGAATTCACTTCAAAAACTTTAAAAATTACCTGAATCTCTTTGAAGTTCACCTCAAATTTCTGCCTTGCAGTTATCATTCTACTTTCAGACAGACTTATTACAGTTGACTAAATAGACTTGGGGCAAAACTCTAGGGAGGGTCTCTTCTAAACAACTTCCTTTTGCCGCTTTTTACTGCAAAAAAAAAAGTTTTCTAAAAGTCTACAACCTTGATTTTTGGCAGGAAATCGACCGTGATATTTTTGGACTAAAATGGCGTCTACAGCCTTGATTATTTGAGGAACGTGGATTCTGAGATTTTTTGCCTGAAATGTAAGCCTTATTCTTTATCCAAAATGTAAGACTGTGGTCTTAAATTTTTGAGAAAAATAGACCCTGATATTTTTGATCCAAAATATTTGCATCTATCCTTTATCTTTTGGGCAAAAGAGACGATGATATTTTGACTTAAAGTTTAGGCCTTCAGCCTAAATTTTTCGAGAAAAATAGACCTTGATCTTTTGGTGGACAATGTTGGCCCTCAGATCAAAATGGACCTTGGTTGTTCATGTACTGTAAGCTTATAGCCTTTATTTAAGCCTATAGCTTTCATTTTTGAGAAAATTGACCCTGATATTTTTGGTCCAAATGTATGCCAATAGCCGTGATTTTTTTTTGAAGAAAACTATACCTTATTATGTATGGTCCAAAGCATATTAGCGTACGTCCTTGAGTTTTTTGGCAAAATGGGAGATTATGTTTTTGGCCTAAAATGTAGCCTTTTGGCCTTAATTTTTGGAGAAAATGGACCTGCTATTTTGATCGCAAATGTAATTCTTTTTGTTTGATTTTTGGAGAAAAATCGACAATGGCATTGGGATGAGAGTGCAAGCAAATTTTGTAGCAACTGCGCAGGAGCTGAGAGGTCTGGACACTAGAAGATTCTCATGCAGTTCTGTCCACGCTCTTTCTTTAGCATCGTGATCTCAAACTCACCACGGTAGGGAAACTGTTCATGATTCATTTCACTATTAACCCTTTAACGCTTTTAGAATTTCCCTAACATTATTTGAGAACAAAACATGAGTAAGTTTTCTCTCCATTTTTAGTTCCAACATGGCTCACGAGCAATCTGTTCAAGTCTTTGGAAGGAAAGTAAGTGTGTTCGAATCGGCTAGGCCCTATTGTCAGGCCTTCCTAGCCTTCCTCACCTCAGTTGTAGGGCCTAGGGCCAAATTTGTACTATTTCTCGTTTATTTATCGGTATACATTGAATCTAAATTGGACCATGCTGCTCTCAGTAACCTTTAGATACATCAATTTCATTCACCGGAAAGAAGTAAACCATAAAAAAAGTCTACTTGCATTTAAATTGAGGATGTTTAAGTGCTACACTCTGCCGCAGAATCATAAAGATCCTTTGTTGGAATACAATACATGATGGTAGAAAGCTTATTGGTGCCATCTTTAGCCTTGTTATCAGCAGACTTTCTTATGATGTAGACATTTTTTCATTTAGTTAGAATTCTGTTCACACAATGATGACTTGATTTGATATGCTACATGTCGTTGATACGCTAGGGCTGTAAGCGGTAAAAACACCAACCTAGTAGTGTGTGTACAGAACAAATTTTTATATTGGACTGGGTCAGCAAATTCAAAAAGAAGTGAATCCAGCATCATGTGAACACAACCTTAAACTTCCCTTAGAGAAATTCTAATATCCCAAACACTTTAACTTGTAGAAAACTGCCACAGCAGTAGCTTATTGCAAGAGAGGCAATGGTTTGATCAAAGTAAATGGTGTACCACTCCATCTGGTAGAACCAAGAACTCTTAGCATGAAGGTAAGTTGACTCAACTCAATATTTGGGGTCCCCAAATCATTAGGCTTAATATTTAGGGGTCAGCAAAGAATAAGTGGCATGGACCCCCCGTATTGAAAGTTAGGGAGTACCCCCCCTGGGCTCAATTGTTACCAATTGAATAGAGACAGTAAAACAGACTTGGCCATTTAAGGAGAGCCATACACATATTTTATTATAAGAAACTGCCCATAAGAATCTCGGCTCTCAGATCACCTGAAAATTAAGAAACTCCAGTACTGAGAAAATATAAGTTAAGAAACTATTCATTTTGATAAAGGAAGTAACTCTCTGTGCCCTCTGGGCTCCCCTCAAAATGGTGGAGGGGAGCTGTAGATTGCTCGCCTGAATAGCAGTAAAATGCCCTCTCAAAAACTCTTGAGTTTTCTTTGTTTTGTATATATTCATTTTGAAATAGCTCACCTGAACATCATTGGGAGAGCCATTTACTACTCACTTGCTGAAAATCTTATGGCCATACTTGTTCAATTAATTAGCATGGTTATGGACAGTGTGAATTGATGGGATTGACAGCCATAAGTTATGGACAAACAGGCAATAAACCACTTTGCTGGCACTTGTATGATACAAAATTTGCCAAGGTCATGCCTAAAATATAAAGTGGCAAATGTTTTGATTGAATATCAAGAAAATCTGATACTTTCAGCCAATATTTGGGTGTTTGTCACTGAACAGCTCAATTTGGTTGCTAAATAACTGATTACCGAAATTGCAATTATCCAAATACTTAAATTGTAGACCAAATTTGCTGTTGTTAGGATTGGGCTCAAGAACATCCAACCAATTTGGATGCTCCCTAAAATCACCAGGAGAAACTTTGTAAACACTAAGACTAGTTTCAAGAAATAGTGCTTTATTTTCTTAAATTTTATTTTAATCAAGAGTAAATCTCTTTCAGATCATGGAGCCAGTTCTTTTGCTTGGAAAAGACAGATTTGCTGGTGTAGATATCAGAGTTAGAGTGAAGGGAGGTGGTCATATTTCACAAATTTATGGTATGATTTATTTTTATTTTTGGTGCATCAAAGCCTGGTCAGATTCTATCATTCTGTATTTTGCTTAATGTGTGCATTGCTGAATTGGACATTGCTCTCTGCGAAAGAAATGTTGTATCATTGGAGGTTCAGTTCAGTTCATTTGATTTTAAGATTCCACATACATACAATTTGATAGCAAGATAACAACAACAACTATTAATAACAGACAATGTAAATATGGAAATAAATATAAACAGATAGCTGAATTTGAAAGTTGTATTTGGAAGAATTTTTTTAAAAGGAGGAACTCTCTCAGTAGGTAGACTAATCGAGGAGAGAGCACTCCCCTATATTAAAAAGCATTCATTTACTCATTCAAATTGGAACAAGAAGGGTTTAGATTGTTTGGTGCAAAAGCAGAAGTGTATTTTCTAATTCAGTAACAAAAATTGAAATATTTCAAGGGCAATATGCCATGAACCTGACCGGCCCAGGCACAATGAATTAATTGCCCTCTGCATGTGTGCACACCTCCACAAAATGCCCTCCGCCAACTGCTCTGATTTGTTGACTGTTGTTCAGTAAATAGATTGTCAAATAGAGCCAGCATTTCACTGAAGGTCACACAATTGTACTTGGAAAATTGGTTTGACAGAGTGCTGGTTTATAGAAAAATGTGACAGGCAATTTATTTCCTTATCAATCTATTTTTATGAGATAGAAATATAAAACAAAATCAAACAGGAAATTTCTTCATAATCAGTTTAGATACATACCCTGCATTAGATTGTTTGCAAATTTGTTAATACAATTTTTCCCTTTATTTAGCCATCAGACAAGCCATTTCAAAGTCATTGGTTGCCTTCTATCAAAAGTGTAAGTCCATATACATATACACAATATATCCTTTAAAAAATTAAGCAATTTTGCATTAAAAAATTGAGCGATTCTGCAGTTTTTTCCCTTTGCAGATTTGATTTTTAGTTATGTTTTGAAAAAGTAGTGTCCATCTGTCATCACAGTATGCTTGTCTTTAAATATTCAAAAGGAAAAATTTATCCACTGAATTTGCCATTACAGAAAATTCCTTCTACAAACCTTTTATTTAATTTCTTTTCCATTACTTTCTTTTCCTAATTTACTTTTGATCAAGAAAGTTGTATTTTGCATAAGTTTTAGCACCATTCGCAGCAGGAACTGGGTGACGTTATGTTTTTTCCCACTGTGAAAGGTGCAGGTAATTGTATAATCATTGGTTTAGTTGAATATATAATATATAGAAAAAATTTAACATACCAAAGCGGTTTCCTATGAAATAATACATGCCTTTACAAGTGTTTCAATCTTGTCTTTCTTTTTAGTTGTTGATGAAGCCTCAAAGAAGGAAATCAAGGACATCCTCGTCCAATATGATCGATCATTGCTGGTTGCAGATCCAAGACGCTGCGAGGCCAAGAAATTCGGTGGACCTGGTGCACGTGCTCGCTACCAAAAGTCATACCGTTAAATGTAACTTCTGTTTATCTTTATGAAAATGAAAGGGTATATAATGGTTGTTTTGTTGTCATCACTCCTGTAAAATTTGTTCTTGAAAAAATGTTTGGCTGGTTAGGACTTTGCTTTACAATGCGGTCTTCCCGTGTGTTGAAACTCAGCAGATACCCTCAGATACCCCTGTCTAATTGCCCAAATATATTCCCCCTCAATGATTCCCCAGTGAAGATCAGCCTTACCATGGCATTACAAATTTTTATAGATCTTTTTTATGCTTGTTTGTTTATTCTTTTGCTGAAGGGATTTTTCATGTATAAATAATGTATAATAATAAAAATACTGTTTCAGCAGTTATTTTCACGCAAATAGGTTCAAATTGACCTGTACTTTCCTCCCTCTTTGGAAAATCAACTTATAGCCTTGTCACTTGACTTCATGAATAAGGCCACCTCTTTGAAGTCACCAAAGTTGGAGCCGACCATTTACGGAGAAAGGGTTTTCTGGAGGACAAACTTTTTTCAAATATAAACGCACCAAAATGTGGTTAGCCTCCGCGCAGCCCGCATGTGGTACCCTAAAAACAAATTTTGGGACAATATGATCGGTTATTTTTGGTTGACGCATCATTTTTAATGCAATTAGCCATCTCTAAAAAAAAGCAGGGACGTAGGAAGTGTCTCAGTTTTAGGGGGGGGCATGACACTTTTTTCGTTAAGCTGAAGGAACCCTTAATTTGGCACTTAAATTTTGCAAAATCTTCGGGGGGGGGAAAGTGCCCCTGCGCAGTTCCTACATCTCTGCAGAAAATAGACTTTTCAAACAGCAAATAAAACAAGCGATTCTGCGTTAGATGGCCTGATGCCTGTATGGCCAACTGCCTGGCTGTGCATGCGAATAGTGGCTGCTAAGAGAAGTCATGAATGTATATGGAATGAAGAAGGATGGATCCAACACTGCCATGCTGAATTCAAAATCAGAAGATGAACAATAATGGGCATCATAATATCGTATATTTGGACAACACACTTCTGAATTTAGACAACTGGAAGCAGGCGAGGCAGATGTTCACACATATCCTTCTTCCGATATATACCAAAAACTTTTCTTGAAAACACTTCTGCTTAGCCATGATAGTTTCAAGGAATCCTTTGATGGCTTTGTTTTGATTTGTTGCTGGAGGACTTTGAGAGAATTGGTATCAATTTTTCAGAATCAATCATAGCGGGTCAATTTCATAACTTTCCATGAAATCAATGTCCTTTTCATCTAAAGGGATTGACAACCTTTGGCAACCACTTTATGGCACACGAGAATCACAAAATAAACCTAGTTTATCAAGCTGCAACTCCAATTATCATGTGATAATCAAGGTTAAGTACGAATTATGTTATTTATTGTTTTGAGATCTAACTTGGAAGTAATTTGGGAGCTGCTGTGACAAATTCACTCAACACTTTCGGAATCAAAAATATGAGAGACACGTAAGAAACTTTTGTTAGCAAAATGGTTAATTTTTGGACAATTTTGCAAACAAGTTTCTTACGTGTCTCTAATTTTTGATTCCAAAAGTGTAGAGTTTTGTTTAGCTTTGTCAAGAGGGCTCCCAAAATTACTTAGTAAGATGTTGCTATAACTGTACAGTTTCAAAAAATTTTTGAGTGCGCTGGGAAAATTAAAACTGCAAATAAATGTTTCTTTGCAGTTTAAATTCAGGTACGGTTTTTTGTTGACTTTCGAAAAAATGAGCCTACCGTTTCCTGTAAGCTGTTGCTTATAAAAAAATATGTGTGCCAGAGCATCAAAACAGTGAAGCACAAAAGGAGAATCTGACTGAGAAAGACAAGATTGTTTCAGGTACATATTTGATACAGAATTCTATTAAGCCACAAGAACACATGCTCCACCAACTGCCTTGATCTTCTCTTCAGCTTGTCGACTGAAAAACTTTGCTTTGACAATGACAGGTTGTTTTGGAAGGATACCCTTGCCAAGAACTTTGTAGAATCCCTGAAAAGAAATTGTTACGTTTAAAATCTGGCAATAATATTTCCAATAAACAACATTTTTGTGCTTGCAGATTTTCTTTGTAAACTTAAAAATGCAGCCTAGTACAAGGTTTGCATTTGCAACCATCAGTCACAGCAGTTGCGAGGTTCCTACAACAATGACAAGACCATGTGTCATTATCTTGGGAGAAGAGGTAATTCTTCACAGCTCTTGTCAGAGGCAACTCCAAGGCTCATTGTTCATTGGCTTGAAGACCATTTACACTCAGCCTAACACTTGATGCTGAGTTCTACGTAGGGAGGCACTGACTTAGCCAAGATTTGAACCCACACCCTTAAGCTGACAAAGATCACTCTAAAATTAAGATTCAAGATGCTCTAAAGATCAACATTTTATCAATTAATTTTGCGTCATGTTTACTTTAATTTTAGTCTTAAATTCTACCAAATTGATACTACGTCATAGCGACAAGGTAGAAATGCTGCAGAAATTCTATTAACTTCTTCCAGGCATTATTGCAAGCTCCTCAAAGTGACCGTAGAAATTGCTTGTAAGTTTAGAAGAAATGAGTTATAATTTAGAGAGGGTCAACTTTGAGATCTGTTTTGAGATTTCCGCTATTTTACAAAGCATGTAGGCCTACTGGAGTTAACTTGGGAATTTCTATGATCACTTCGAGCCTTTCAAAAACTTGGGAAAATTTTCATTTATTCTCAATTTTTATTCTCAATACAAGGCAATTTTCACTGATTGACTATTTTCATGTACAGAAGCATCATACTTACAGCTTGAACAACATCTATCACTGGTGCATTGCCATCTTTTTTATCAGCATAATTCTTTTGTGTTTGCTCACTGACAAGAGACCACAGTTTATCCAAATTTACACTTGGGCAGTGATATTTGTTCATGGTTTTGTGGAAAAATCGCATTCCAACTTTACCAAAATACCCAGGATGGTATTTGTCGAATAGAATCCTATGGTGATGCTGTCCTCCAGCATTTCCTCTACCTCCAGGATGCTTTCGGTGTTTGCCTGCAAAGAAAATAATGTTTCAGTCTAAGGCCACAGATTGACATGCAGATAAACACTGATGCCAAATCTCTTCAAGTTTATGCTCCTCAAAAAGAATTTGTTGCTGGAATGATAACAAAACCCAGATTGGAATATGTTTGCAATGTGCAGGGGATCACTTCTTCAACAAGCGCTGCTCACAAGCATAAAATATCATTACACATTAGTGTGACATCTTAACATTTATTGTTCTCAGAAAGCTTTGATTGGAGGGGGATTTTTCCAAGCCATTTGCTGTGCTCACAGGCGCAGAATGTTTTAATGAGGCCTGTAAACTATTGCTTCATTATGTTATTTTTACAAAACTGTCACTGTAATTTGGATATTTTCTTTGCTGCGTAAGGCAAATTTTCCAATCTGGAACAAAACATGTTGAACAGAAGTTTTGTCAACATGAAGGGGCCAAGATCATGGTGGCTAAGGATCAACAAACATGAAAGTCTTAGCGTGCGCAAGTAATTGTGCACTAATCGTGCCCACACACAGCAAACTGCCCTGCCTGGCCTTGCATATTACGTATGCCCATTCCAAAACTTTTCACTTTCAGTATTAACTAAAGAAGAAAATCTCACATATGAATCAGAGTTACATTAGAATGAAAGAAGCCCAGGCACAAACCTCGACATCAATCAAAGAAGACAGACGAATGGCCTAGTAATTACATGTGGACAAGTAAAGCCGACATTAGGCCCCGTTTACATTTGAGTTTTCCAAACTTGAACTCATGTCTTAGACCATACAATACAATCTTTCCCAAACAATACAATGAAAAAATATTTGGTAGCTTACCAACACGCCCGTGACCGTGGCTAACATGTCCTCGCCTCTTGCGGGCTTTCTTCAGTCTAGCAGTCTGTCAAGGGAGACATTTAAAATACGTTAAACAAAGCATTGGTCCGAAATTTTTATCAATAAAAGGCAAGAAAATATTGAACTTTCTGAATTTGATGTTGAAAAGGATGCTGATATTAAGATTGAAAGGGAAAACATTGATATCAAGCAGTAGTAAACTTGTCCAAACTCACCATCTTGGATTATTGTGCGAAAGGACGGAAAAGAGTTTTGGAGAGATTAGGGCCCAGTCCTTCGCATGTCTCACAGCAACAACAACAGTCACTTCCCTGTTTCGTGTTTCTTTGAGAAAGGACAAAAAATTCAAAACAAGAGCTATAAAATGACCTAGATCCTTTGGAAACGAATCAAGTATCAAACTTGCTAAAATGTACTGGTACACCTGGCTAAAATTGTGAACGTTGTGACTTGTGAATGGTGACAATAAAAGAGCACAACATTGTTCCAAAAGTTCATGCCCTAAAATTGGACTCTTTTGTGTTTTCTTGAAACTAAAAGTTTGAAGTCCCCAAATTCAGAAAAGAGCCTGTTCGCTGGTCAGGCTGACCAAAAGAACGTAAAGTAGTGTAAAAGTCCAAATTCTGGTAGAAGGTATAGCCAGAAATTTGTACTATAACATTTTTGCATTACAATTTTAGCCAGATTTTTCAAAAAGGTGGTGTATTTATCCCCTTGCTCCTCCACTATGGTCAAGTCAAGAAGGGAAAGTCTAAACTCATTATCACACGGTGGCTCCACGTGGCCAAAGTACAACAACACCAACAACAACCAATTCAACTCAATCAATGAAAGGCAAGAGAATGTCGCCATTTTAGAAAGTCTTACGAAACAAGTTGAGTGACATTGTTGAAATTCAACCAATTGTTGCCGTTCAAAGTCCTGTACTCCTGTTTAAAGATTGATCAAAGATCATCAGAGCGTAATGGACTCATTCAAGAAAGACAGAGAAGCGCTGATTGAGCAGAGCAAAGCAAAGATGGCTGGTTTGTTGAACAAAGCTGAAGACTTATCGCTGGAGAAAGAGGCCATTCACCTCAAAAGTTGCGAAGATGCTGTCTTGAGAGCAAATGCTTATAAATGGTGTAAAAGATGCCTGAGAGGTGCATGGGCAAGGATTACACAAGAAAAATTAAGCGTGCAATATGTGAGGTATGATTATTATTTTCAATTTTGGTGCTGCTTTTTTATTTAATGTATGATGATAAATCCGAAGGTCGTGCAAATTATATTAATGGTTTTAATAATAAATAGATTTGTTTGTCTATGTCAATAATGGAAGTTGCACACGTGCCATCCAATTCCGTGAAAAATAGAAGAATAGATCGCCAAAGAAATGATGATGAATTGATGATGATATGATGTGTCTTTTGTTGATAAGAACAGATAAGAACAAAGAAAATACACTCATTTTTTTTTATAAGAAACCGCTTATAAGAAACGGTAGGCTCAATTTTTCGAAAGCTAAGAAACAACCCTACCTGAATTGAAAAAAGCTAAGAAACTTCTGTAATTTTCAGCTTTAGTTTTCCTATCACACTCAAAAATATTTTGACATTGTACAGTTAAAGCAACTGTTTGGACCTTATTTTGAGTGCAAATCATGTTATTTACTCGTTTTGGGATCAAACTAAGTAATTTGGGAGCACTTTAGACAAAACAAAATCGACTCTACACTTCCGGCATTAAAAATATAAGAAACACGTAAGAAACTTGTGCTAGCAAAATGGCCCAAAAATTTAAGAAACTGCCTACCAGCCTCAGACCTTAGTTTCTTATAAAAAAAATGAGTGTACTTATAGACGCAGCATTGGTTTTGAGGATCTATTCTTCTATTGTTCAAAGCACATGTGTGTAACCTTGATTTGACTGAAATATTCAGAGACATGGGAACCGGGGGGGGCACTGGGAGGCATGTGCCCCCAAGATTTTGCAGTAAACAAAGGAGTGCCCTTTTTATCTTCAGGAGATATTTTTAGACTTTGGTTGCTCTTTGCAAATGCAAGCTTTAGGTTAAAGGCAATCTGTCCCCTTCGATGAAAGAAAATAAAACCGATAAAGATCTCTATTGTATATTCCAGAAGTTGGTGTTAATTCGCTTTATCCAAAGAAATCAGGGTCATAGAGACTCAGTGATGCATGAATTTAGCTGCAGCGTAAATAAGGTAAATAAAGCAGTAACCAAGGTCAGAACAATAGGGGACAGATTGCTTTTAAACGTTGCACAAACCCCAGTATAATCATTGTTTCAATGTTTTAGTTTATGTTTGTGGTAAGGAGGAGGGAGTTTGATACCTGCTTATGCAAATCAATCAAACAAATGAATGAGCATCATGCTGGCATGTGCTTTGTGCATTAATGCCATTCCAGTGCCAATATGACACTGCATTTTTTGTTTACCTCAGCTGTGACCTTTTGTCTCCTTGGTTCTTCTGGATGGCTGTTCATTGAAAACAGCTCACTTCTTACTGTCATGATATAAAGGTCTGTGCAAGGTTAAAGCTTGCATTTTTGAAAGAGCGAAAACATTGCACTCTTTTTTTTTTATAAGAATATTGTTTATAAGAATATTCAGGCTCAGGATCATCCAAATTTCAAGAATATTATAAGAATATTGCTCAGCCTCAGCTCGCATATTTGTGTCTCATTTTCCAGCAGTTGCCTGTCTTGCGATGTTCATAACATTCTTATTGTTACAATTGCTTAAGTTTTTCTTTCATTCGACCATTTCTTCATAATGATATGACAATTCTTTGAACTATGTTCCCTTGAAGCCATATCAGATTTGAAAAAATAAGAATACTTTAAGAATATGTTAAGGCTCAAAACGAAAAATGTCTTAAGAATATTGAGGCTGGAAAAAATTTATAGTATTCTTATAAAAAAAAAAGAGTGTAAAAAGATATCCCATTCAAATTGAAGGTGTGCACAATGTGATGTCCGAGTGTTTTCTTTGTTCTATTTATGTTCTATCTGGTTTCATTGTGTTGTGTTGTTTCTTTAGCCTTTTTATAGCGGCTACAAGATAAAGCTATGTCTATTCCCATTAATAGGAGTGAGTTAGTTTGCATATTCCCTTTAAAGGCTTTGATATGTGCAGTTTCATTGTGTTGTGTAGTAGTCATTTCTTTAGCCTATTTATAGCATCAACAGGGTATAGCCGTGTCTATCCCCTTTAATAAGGGGGTAGTGCTTGTTCGTTTGATATCAATGTAGAAAGTCTCTCTCCCATACTGTTAACACAGCTCAAAATTATTTCATAGTACTTCAATAAAACATAAAAAAATCAGGAGCAAATAAGACTGAACATAAACTGGTTTTAAAGGCCAATTTCCAGTCACTGGAATTATCTGAGCGGGCGGAATTTTAGACAATAAAAGTTCACCCAGCCCGTAACTTTCTATTCAATTCCAGAGTGACATTATCTCTCACCTACAATAGAGTTCCGCCCGCTTGAAAAATCCCGCTGACTGGAATTTGGCCTTCTGTGGGTAACTAGTGAAAGATATTTGGCCTCAAACAGAATTTTTTCACACATCTGATTTAGCTGTCACAAGATAGATTGCAAGTAAAATGTAAATTTGTTCTTATATGAAATATCTTATTAGTAGTTGTTTTTGTTTCAGATAAACTTGAGGAAAGTATTTATCATTTTTATGTTCAGGAAACAGATGTTTCGTTTTGAAGATGAGAAATGAGCAGCTGAAAGTTTCCCACAGAGCAGACACAAATAACAGGATTTTCAAATTGCCGAAAGGAGATAAAATGAATAATTGAAATGTACGGTAACATCATCACAAAAACATCTTTGAAGAATAGACAGCGAGAGTTGCCTCTTTGAATATGAGGATTTTCCCTAAATCGACGGTGTTACCTCAGATCAGAGTTTTTACTTGTTCTTTTGATCAACAGAATTTTACTTTTTTTAGCAGTCAACTGTCGACTTGGGCTTAGTCCCCCGGAAAAAATTGCTGTGACCATGCCGCTTGGCTGAATTTTCTTACAGGTTTTTCACATGGAAAGCCTAGCAGAAGACGCCCTTTCTATAAAGCCCCCCTTCTCTCTAATGAGCTAATGAGCTTCTCCTCTCTGAGCCAAAAATTTTAAATAAGCCGCTCTCTATCCCCCCCCCCACCTTTGTCAAATTCCAGAAGTTACCAACATTTTTATATTCATTTTAGGTAAATAAGTTTACATGTTAATTTTGACATGGTTTGGGTTGGATAAAGATTATGGTTTGGGATGACTCATAAAATTTGAATCCACAAAGTATGGGGTAAATGAATAGAGGATTGCGCTAAAGATGGTGGCAAGGAACTTTTTACCAAGATGCATTGTGCTCCTTAATCGAATTCCTATAGAATCATTAAAGATGCATAATTTGTACGCAATGCATCTTGGTAAAAGTTCCTCGCTGCCATCTTTAGTACAATCGTTTATTGAAAAGTTATCATATAGGCATATCCTTGTCATTTGATTTTACAAATAAGTCCCCGTTTCTGATAAGCCCCTCTCTTTTAAGCCCCCCTCTAGAGTGTCCGAAATTAAACAAGCCCCACCAGGGGCTTAACAAAGCTTTTACTCTACCTGAAGTTACCTTGGAACCATTAAGTCAAATACAAGATACAATAAACACTTCTGTAATCTTTTGAAAACTTTGACCACTGTAGTTTTTCTGCATATCTTCATCCGAATGTGAACAGCTATTATCAAGAATATCTGTTTATTTTCTAGTGGTGGTCTGACAAATTATCTATATCTCTGTTCCTTACCTAATGATGTGGAAACGGAACCAGATGAACCAAGTAAAGTATTAGTGAGAATTTATGGAGCAATTTTGGACAATCGAGCAAAATTTTATGAAGGAGTTATATTTACATTGCTTGCTGAAAGGGGATTTGGACCTCATCTTTATGGTGTTTTCTCATCAGGACGCGTTGAACAGTATGTACCGGTAAGTAAATTTTCAAGAGAACTTTTGATGTTACATATTTTTGGATTAAATTTCTACAGATCATCTCCTGTTAAAGATAAGAAATATATTGAAATTTAGATTCTCTTTCAATCGCGGACAGAGTTAAGTTTATGCTTCGGTTAAGCGTGGCTTCCATTTTCACTTTTTCTATGTGCATACTAATTGGTTTTGTGTTGGACTATGCGCATACTAACCGGTTTTGTGTTGTACAGGAAAATATAAAGCCCGAGGTCACAACACAAAACCGGTTAGTATGAGTTTTATTACCTGATAGCTTCTAATTTTGACTCATATCACTTTATCAAACGCAATATTGTTACTGTTATGTTGCTTGAGTTTATTGTAAATCTCACAGGCCTAAATCAGTTGCTGTGGTGACAAAACGCATCCTTGTATCGTATTATACAAGGCTGCGGGAAAACCACGGGAAGTGTGCAATTAACCAATAGGATTGGCGGGATTCTTGTATTGCCTCGTTTTTGAAATGTCAGTCAGGTAATAAAGGAAAATATAAACCCTGAGGTCTTAGTCGTAGTTATAGCGTCCGTCAGTCTATCAATATTATTTTATTATTTTGTTATTAAACATCTATTTAAAGTAGGCTAAAATAATGAATAGCTAAATTACAGCTAATTAAGGCCTACTATTTAGAATATACATAATTTACAATAAAACTGTTAATATATATTACAGGACAAATCAGAGTTAAAATCTATCACGTTAGAAACCCAACTTGCGGGATATATACTTTGCAAAGCCTACAGTTGCATTTTCCACCATTCCAGCTTCATAGCGATAACCTACGAACATATAAACAGTCTAGCAAGTCTACAGAGCTACAGGCTTTCAGACGTTAAGACATTTTCCAGTTCAACTGGTATGTTATTTATTTTTAGTCAAGGCATCTGTATACGAAAGAATTAGCAGATGCACATTTATCTACTTGTATTGCAACAACGGTAGCAAAATATCATTGTATGGACCTGCCTTTGAACAAAGAACCAACATTGATATGGGAAAACATGGAAACGTAAGTCGATCTATTTTCATCATTCTTGATTCTTTCATTGGTTCACCACTAACAAGGGCAGATTTTGTAACCCAATAACAAGGACAGATTTCGTAACACAATGGCATGAGATACTTTTGTTGACACCTGAATTCAAAGCGATTAGCGACTGCAGACAAAGGAAGTTCTCTCAACCATAAATTCAAAACAAACAAAGCTGCAAAAGTTTCTCTGAAACCCAAATAGCTAGAGCGCTCATTGTGCATTCCATAAATTATTTTCAAGAGCAAACATGATCATATATCGAAAGAAAAGGATACATCGACACATCTACCTCAGGCATTTTATTTCTTCTGTTCAAAAGCCAATTGGGAGGCGATTCGATTTTCTTACTTTTTGGGTGTAATTAAATCACTTACTGCTCAGCTTCTGAACCAAAGAAATAAAATGCCCGAGATAGATGTGTCAATATATCCTTCTTCTTTCGATATATGGTCATGTTTGCTCTTAAAAACAATTCCTGGATTGCACAACGAGCGCGTTAGCTACAGAGAAACTTTGCCGCTTTGTTTGTTTTTCAACTGGTTGAGGGAATTTCCTTTGTCTGTGATCGCAAATTGCTTTGAATTCAGGTGTGAACAAAAGCAACTGATGCTATTGTATAGCAAAATCTGCTTTGTTAAGTCAACCTATTTTATCATTCTTGATTCTTTCATTGATTCGCCACTAACAAGGGCAGATTTTGTAACCCAATAGCATCAGTTGCTTTAATTGGCACCCTTATTCAAAGCGATTAGCGACTGCACACAAAGGAAATTCTCTCAATCAGTAATTCAAAACAAACAAAGCCGCAAAAGTTGCTCCGAGACCAGTAGGGCTATTTCTCGCCTGGTGCACGCGAAAGGTGGTTTTCAAGAGAAGTTATGTGCTTGTATCGAACGAAGAAGGGTAAATCTAAAGAGTTGTCGGGTGGATTTCGTTTATTTGATTCAGGAGCTGTGTGGTCACTGTTTTATTTAATGCTCGGCTTCTGGATCTAGTCAATCTATTATACCATTCTTGATTCATTCATTGGTAACCTTCATAAAATTCATTCTTTGATATATTAATCAATTCATTCATATCTATTGTTTTGAAGGTGGCTGTCGATGACAGAGGGAGCTGAATTCAATGACCCTCACCAACAAGAAATGCTCACGAAGATAAAAAGTATGAATTTAGCAGATGAATACTTCAAACTTAAGTAAGATGCATGAAGTTTCTTGTTGTCATTCATTTCTCGAGCTCCTACCGGGTGAGTCAGTGAAAATAACTCCCGTTTGAACTGTCATGGCTCCCTGGATATCAAGAGTGGGATGATGTTTTTGGAAGGGGCTTTCTGCAGAAAATCTCCCATATAGAGGGGGAAATCTCCATAGAGGGGGAAGGAATGGCCGATTAAAGCCAGGTAAATTACTGAACCTAGCTGAACATATTGGCAATAAAACAAGACAGTTTCCAATATTATTGCTTTGATATTCAGGGAGCAGTGGCCTTCCAAGCGGGGATTCTTTTTTTTTAACTCACCGGGTACTTCATTTCATCATGAAACTCTTTTAACCGCTTTGCTTCCTGTTTTGACTTACAATATGCACCAGTGAAATTCAGGCGTAAGTACTGTATAGATCTCCTTGTTAAGCACCTTTTTAATTGTTATCATTGAACTCAGTGTTGAATGCTCTGTCTCTAGCTGCAGCAGAGTCCTAGTCGAGGAGCGAATCTGCGACTGCGACACCTGCATTGATTGTAATGATTCCTCTTTTGTGTACATAAATATCAATCATTCATCAATCATAGATAACTATCTATTGAAGGTGTTGTGGCGCAGTGGTGTAATCCTCTGACTTTGCAGCCAGAACAGTCAGGAGGACAGGACTCGATACCCGGTAGAGCCCCACCACTTGAGCGTCATGACAAGGGTTCGCGGACTCGATTAGGCCTATTCTACTTCTGCGATTTCTTCGATCCTTGCTCTTAACGCTAAAAACCGCAACTTCACCTTCACCATCGTATGAAAGATCCATCTTGTTTTGATGTACAAAGACGAGACCTCCTCGCTGGAATCTATGCATTAATACGACCACTTGGATATGTAAATCTTGCAAATGAAGCTTTACTGCAACTTTTATTGTATGGCAATAAAGATTTTCCTATTTCACTAAATAGACAAATTCTTGAACTAACGCTACATTTTATCCATGAAACTGGTCGATTCGAGTGAATTTCTGTAGCCACTTAACCATCCCTTCATAAGCCACCCGTTTTTGTCCCATAGTTAAAGTAGTTTCTTTTCCTTTATTATCTTTATCTAATGGCCTCGGGGTAGACACAGCCTTTTGCTCCCTGGGGTTGATCGTCCTAGTAGTATTGTAGAATATTTTTATTTAAAAAAAAAAAGATCCATCTCCCTGCAGCTTTCATTCTTTTATACATCGAATTGAATATTGAATTTGATTTCTTTACATTTTAGGAAATTTCTGATCAACACAAATTCAACGGTCGTGTTTTGTCATAACGACGTTCAAGAAGGTGTGTTTGTATGTAATTTTCTGTATATTTCATCCCAAGTTTTGAAACCTTTTGCGATCTGTACATTAACTGATGCTAAGCATCTTTTTAGAAGGCAGGGAAGGCATTCAGTATATTGATAGAGCTAGAAGTAGAACATTGAACATTGATATATTACGAAATAACGCTATTGATTTGTTTTGATTGACTTATAAAGACCAAATCGATGAAGATAGTTTACAAGAGCATTTGTATACCCTTAGCACTGGTAGACTGATTACGATGAGTCCCTTGTATCCCTGCGGCCAACCTTGCTCAACAGGGACTCATAATGAAACTGTGAAAGAAGCTTGCTCTGTAATATGCATTCATCAGTCGAATTATGATGGAATCTTGATTGTAGTATGTTTGAGACTGCGTTCACACGATGCCGCCACATTTTGAAAACGGTGAACAATGTGACGGATAGGCGAAACCGGCACTTTCACGTTCACACGAAACCGGCACGTTTTTTGTCGGCAGATTTTGAAAACGGTAGATTTTGAAAACAGAACTCTTTGAAAACGGTATCGTGTGAACGCTAGCTCAAATTTAGCTACGGTCACATTTTTCGCCGTTTGCAAAATGTGCCGGCATCGTGTGAACGCAGTCTGAGAATAATTCTAGCATGGGATTATTGTCAAGCTTGATCAAGCTCTAATCATACGTGCAAACTGGCTGGCAAACATTGTGTCCACATACTCAATTCAAGCTCCTTCATGCTTCTGTCATGCTTGTTGCAAGCTAAATTTTTTCTCGAGGGTTACCCTGTAGCTAAACTGCCTTTAAGTGAAACTTGCTTTGGAACATGTCGACTTTTACCTGCATGGGAACAATTTTGACCTCTTCCAAAATTGCTGGGACAAGGCCAACCTAATAAATCGATTCCCCGATTCGAAAACCTCTCCAAAGAATAGAGACACGTCGTATTGATATAACTTTTTTTAATTTGTAGGAAACATTCTTCTTCAGATTTGAAAACCTCTCCAAGTAATAGAGACACGTCGTATTGATATAACTTTTTTTAATTTGCAGGAAACATTCTTCTTCCGATTCGAAAACCTCTCCAAGTAATAGAGACACGTCGTATTGATATAACTTTTTTTAATTTGCAGGAAACATTCTTCTTCAGATTTGAAAACCTCTCCAAGTAATAGAGACACGTCGTATTGATATAACTTTCTTTAATTTGCAGGAAATATTCTTCTTCTGAAAGAGCAAGATAAGATTGATGTCATGTTAATTGACTATGAATACAGTAGTTATAGTTACAGGTTAGTTCCTCATTTATAAAAGGAGACTGGAAGGAGCCTTTACATCTGCATGTCTTGTACGTGCCATATCTACTAAAAATTACATTCTATTCTTTAACATTACGAAGATCAGTTTAGAGATCCCTCTCTCTGCCACTATAAATTGTGAAAGCCGTTAATTGCACGACAATTTTTCATTAAATCAAGAAATGTGTTGGTGGGTTATGATTGGTAATTTTGTTACGCCTGATAAATTCCCTAAGATCTTGCATTCAGAAAGCTTTCAGAATTTCTTTAGCTTGGGGCTACATTTTTTGGCCCACCCGTTAGTTAAGCCCAAACTTTCTCAAGCCTATGCCAAATTCTGAGTATTTTAAATCTTGGAGAGGCCATAAGTCCGCCAACCCTGGAGATATTTTAACCGGCATCCAAACTTATATTCTCAAACATCTGGAGAGTAGATTTCTTCAATAAATTAGGGAAATTTCAAGCAGCTTTTTGTCCTGGTTACTTTGTATGAAAGTAGGTAAAATTTAGAAATTTGTTTTGTCTTCTTTACTTATTCGCCGTCTGATTGGTCTGTGAAAATGAGGCTTTGGAGGTTTCGGCCATGGGGCACGAGCCATTCGGCTATGGACGACATTTGATTCCTATGCTTACCAAAAATATTGTATTTCTTGAGGTGTTTCCTGCAGTGCTTCTATGAGCCTTTTGTTGCATTTTTATGTAACTTCAGCCACAATGAATGGGTCGCATTAGATATTTGCAAACGCAAATGTACGATTCTAAATATTCCCCATATTTTGGGTATGGCTGTGGGTATGAATTATTTTGGGCTTCAGTGTAGCTTTAACCAGTAACTACCATTTTATAATCAAACTGGAATATTGACACCTAACTTTTACTGCTGCAAATCTACGATGGTTATCATCTCATAAGATTATGCCGCTGTTTTACAGAAAAAGGTATATTAAGACTAACACAACTTTTATTTTATCGAAGGGGTTTCGATCTTGGAAATCATTTCTGTGAATGGATGTACGATTATTCAAACGAAGAATCACCGAAATTCTTTACGAGAGAAGAGGATTACCCCACGAGGTCACAACAGGTTTGTGGTTAGAATTTTATACATAAGTTTGTGGTTGCACATAGATACATTTTCATAATTGTTGATAATGTCAAATTTTTGAAGATTTTTCTAAAATGTCACTTTTTTTGGTTTATTCCTGTTGGGCAAATCACTTCAAATTTAAAAAAATCTTGAAACATCCCACAAATCTTGAAAATTCTTGAAGATCTGATAAATCTTCACAAAATCTTACCAAAATTCAACGAATCTTCGAAAATCTCAAAAATCCAAGAAATCTCCCCCAACAAAATGATTCAAATTCACAAGCAAATCTTTCGAGAACTCTTTGAAAATTTCAAAAGCTTTTTTTTATTCTTTGGAAATCTTGAAAATTATGAAAATCACTAAAATCTAAGATATAAAAATCTGAAAAAGAAATCACAAAAATAATCTTTGAAAATCTCAGAAAAGATCCCAAAACTCTTTGAAAAAATCTCAGCAGTTTTTTAAAATCCTGAAATCTCGTACACTATTTTTGGAGTGGTTTGCCCCTCGGTTATTTTCCTTCTTCTGAGAAGATAGTTTCGAATTTTGCAAGTCTCTTTTGACGAGCTATTTTCAAATGTTGACAATATATACGCATAATAAATTCCGTAAAGCTCTTCTATGCCCCACCTCTCTAATAAGCCCCCCTCTCTTTTAAGCCCCCCTCTGGAGTTTCCGAAATTAGATAAGCCCCCGGGGGATTAATAGAGCTTTCACAGTACTACGGCCGTCCCTTAATCTTTGCAACTACCGAGTGAGCCAGAAAAAGTTCCCACTTTCGAAAACATGTAGCACCACAAGTAATTCATGGATTTGAATGATTCAAATTCTAGTTAAAATTCAAAAGATCGAAGTAATTATGTGATTTGCTCGTCTTCTTACGAGCACTGCAAATATTGGTAAATGCAACTTTTACAAAAATGTCATTTTTGCCAAATGACTAAAGTGGGCCTAAAACACTTGATCAAATCGTTAGGACTCTCCTCACGCAGAACAATACGCACAGGCATTTCACCCCTCTAAAGAGTTATAAGACATAGATTCTCAAACAGATACTAAAGATTTTCAATCCCATGGCAATAAATCTGTAGACGATAGCTCTCACCTGTGAGAAATTGCTTTTCCTCTGTTGTTCTGAGAGAGAAGTCTTTCATGATTTGATCATGTATTTTAGACCTTTTCAGTCATTTTGCAACGACAAAGTTTTTATAAATTTGAATTTACCAATTTTTCCAATGCTTGTGACAAGGCGAGAAAAATCACAAAAATACTTCGATCTTTTGGCTGTCAAGCAAATATTGATTCATTCCAATCCATCCACCTGGTACTATAAATTTTGATTAGATTAATTGTTTTCCTACAGGTGCTGTTCATCAAGCAATATTTAAAAACATACAATAGAATAAAAGGAATATCCCTGGGTGAACCAACTGAGGCAGAAATAGAGCAGTTACTTACGGAAGGGAACAGGTATGTCAATGTAGCATATGTTCCAAATCTTTAAAAAGGCTGGTGTAAAATTCAGTGACTTATTTCTTTCAATTGAATTACTTCAAAGAAACTTCAGCTCTCAAACTCTGTAATTCTATCGTTTGAAATTTCTGAAATCTTCAATATTTTCAGAATTAGAGTGTTTTTCTACTCTTTCAAGAATTCAAGAACAATTTTCAAAAAACTTAAAACCATCGTAATTTCTAAACTGTTTGAATCAACATGAAATATTTTCGAAGAGAACCATAGTTTATGGATGTCTACAATATGGTATCAAGCAAAAGTCTGTCACTTTTCTGGTTTATGATTCGAAATTTGATGACGTCATACCCTCAAATGAGTTAAAATGTAACATACGCTGAAATTTCAAAAAATGTTGAAAACTTCTGAAAAGTCCAACGGTAGAATTAAAGATAAGTAACTGAAGTTTGTTTCAAGCCACTCAGTAAGAGGAAATAGATCACAGAATTTTATACCCACCTCTTTACGCCGAGTTAAAGATTTGGAAACTATGCTTGTCAATTTTATGTTGTTTTATTGTTTTATGTATTGTTTTGGTTCATTGTTTGTTTTTAGTTATTGTTTTTTTCAAAAAATTTTCTAAAGATTTCATGCCATGCTGGTCGGGTATGTTTTTCATGCCCTAGAAAACCAATATTTCGTTTGACCTGTGCATAATTTTTTCGGTGATTCTTTTTCAGATTTGCCCTCGCTTCTCATCTGCTGTGGGGATTCTGGTCAGTCGTTCAAGCACGAGTTTCAAAAATTGATTTCGGATATTTAGTAAGTATGGTGACTATTTAAGCCCTGACCAAAAGATTCGTCATTTTAGTCAACTTTCACCCAACTCTGGTACAACTATTGATGAGTTTAAATTCTCAACAAATCTCGCAAAATCTCGAAAAATCATGATAATCTCTCTAAAATTTAAAAGCTTCAGAGAAGCTGTTACAAATCTTTGAGAAACCTGTGAGATTTTTAAAATCCCAAGATCTCATACGCTATGTTTTGAGTGGTTTGCCCCATTGCCAAATATATTACCAAAATGTTTTCTTTCTTTCAGGAATACGCCATCGCTCGATTTGAAACGTATTTCCGACAAAAGAAATTGTTTATGACTGAATCATGAGTCTCTATTGAGGAGAAGTATACTTCATTTTCTGTGCAAATTGAAATTAAATTTATAGCAGCATATGCGGCATACCTTTGCAAATTTTAAAAGTTGTCACTTGAAATGTTATTGGGCCTTTTCTTTCAAACGAATAGACCATTCCGCAGATGAATGCGAAGGAGCTGTTCGTGTTGCACTTCGGGATCGCATGGGGGTTCGAGTTCGAAGCTTTCGAAGCTAGTGTTTTTGAACATAGGGCTCAAATCTTTAAAAAGGTCGGTGTAAAATTGTATTACAGTTTTCTTTGAAATAAATTGGTTAGAAGAAACGTAGGGTTAGTTTATTGATATCTTGATTAGTTTCAAAATGGCAGCATTTATTAAATTCGAGGCTACAACGTTATCAAATTTCTAAATCCTAAACCATAAAGCTACAGATTTCTGCTTGCAACCATGAGATGGCAAGTGTGATTTGCGATAACGCAAAATGTTCCTTGGAAAACACTTCAATTTTTGTTATTCGCGGGCACTTTCACGTGACATCTATGAAACTTTTGCAAAGATTTGCAGTTTATGCTATTAATAAAACATAAAGATGATTTATGTTCTGCTTATGGACGTGCTCAAATAGTGTTTTGTGAAAATTTGCTACAAATCATTTTGTAAATCAAGGGGTACTTTTAAAAATATTTTATGTGTCGAGTCCTTACAGTCTTGTTGGGGAGACGAGATACGGTTTGTCCAGTTTGTCCAGTTTGTCCAGTATCCAGTTCCAACCTCAAACGGTACTGTGCATGAGCTTTAACCACGGGGGGGGGGGGGTTCTTTCATAGTAAAGGTACCTGGGGATGTGCCGCGAGCAAGGGTATACTTTGTCGGACTTCTAGTCTAGCCTAGAGTATACTTTTTTGCAATTTTGGCCAGCAACGGTCTAGCCAAGGGTATCATTTTCGACAATATTGGTCTAGCGAACGGTCATGATATCATATTTGGCACAAATTGGACAACATTGGTCGAGGAAATGGTCAAAATTAGTCTACCCGAGGGTACCATTTTCGTAAAAATTGGTTCAGACAATGGTCAAATTAGTCTAGCCAAGGGTATCATTTTCATTAAAATTAGTCTAGCCAACGGTACCTTTTTGAAGATGCTCGCGGCAGACCCCTACCCAAAATTTGGCCAAGAACCCCCCCCCCCGTGGCTTTAACTCACTACACGGAGGGGACACATACTTTTCCTCGAACAAACCGTATCTCGTCTCCCCACCCCAACAAAGTCTGTCTCAAATTAGATGCCATGTGAGATTTGCGATGATGCGAAATAACTCATTCAAAACTCTTCGATCGTTTTAATTGCTGGCACTTTCACATCACATCTAATATGAGAACGACTTCAAATAAATTTGATCTTATGAATTTATGAATTACAGAAGTATTATGTTGAAGAGAAATATTATGTTGAAGACGATCGTACAACTTATTTCTTATTTTCCCTGTAAATTAAAAACCAACAGATTGGGAGAGCTCAATTTATCATTCGTAAAAAAAACCCATGGCTGCCGGGGGTTAGGGGGATGGGTGCATAACCTGTTGAGGATGGGGTGCATAACATGTTGAGGATGCGGGGGTAAGTGAAACTTGCATCCACTTTTATGATTAATTTTGGCGGAAAACTGCCAATTTTTTTTTTGCGAATTTCAGCGAAACTACACCCATGTTTATTCTCCAAACAAGGATCTTTTTTCGTAAAATTTTCCTTGGTCATGGGTCATGGGTTCATGCCAGTATTTCTTTGCTGACTGTCTTCTTTATTTGAAAGTAATGAACATTTGCATCTTTTTGGGTCCAGGGAAATGTGCTACTCAAGTAGTAACGAGAACAGTGTATACACACAGTATACAAAGATTCTCTAATCATTGAAAACATCGAGCAGAAAGGTTGGAATTTAAAAAAGCGACAAGCAACTTACAACTGATGGGGTTTGTGGCGCTGTTGACAAAACTAGGTCATGAGTAGCCCACTATACACAAGGACCCTCAACTCACGCTCATCTAATTGAAGTGAATCGATGTTGTTGCTGTTACAGCGTCCACCAATCTATCAATAGCAATAACTAAGAATGTGTAATCAGTCTAGGTCATGAGAGTTCCCACCATGCAGATGCTAGGTACTTACAATTCAAAATGAAAAATTTATGCTATTCGCGTATAAATTCTGCACCCCATGACCAATAAACTAATGAGAAAATAGCATAAGAATAAAAAATTAAGTTATACGGCGCCAAGTTTACAAAAAGAGGTTTTTCTTTCGGCTAAACTTCATAATCCAGAAGTTGTGCAGATATTATGTGGTTGATGGGTACCACATTGTCGGTTTTCGGTCATGCACAGTTGCCCTCAAATCCGCAACTCAAATCTGCCAATTGTCTGCTGTCGCAACCGCAAAACTTTTGGTCATATTGATAAAAGTCATCTTCGTAAGGCAGAATATCAACAATGATGTAGAAGCTTCTATATCATTGAACATCAAGTGCTTTCTGCCTCAGCAGAGGCGTCAAGATTGGACAAATGGTTATTGAATCTTCCTTTTGCTTTAAAGAGGTATTGCCACCCAGGGTCCTTTGCGGCACGCTGAAATTTCAGACTATCTGAAAATCAGATGTGGCTTAAAGGAGCTGTCATTTTTAATAACAGGGAGGGGGTGGAAGCAGTTTGAAAATTTGCCCAAAAAATTTTAGACCCCTGCATTCTAGCCATTAAAAATTTCAGACCCCATCTAATTTTCACCAAAAAATTTCAGACCCCTGACAGCACAAAACGACTTCAAAAGAACCAGACTATCACCAAAGCATCAAACCAAACAAAGAATAATTCAATTGAAGAAAAGAAGAAAGAACTTAACAGACAAAAAACTTGACGTCTAACTTTTTTGAGAAAAATTAATAAATAGTTGAGCTAAAATCTACAAAATTGAATTTTTTCGAAAATATTCAAAAATTTGGCACATTTATTTTGAGACGCCAGCATAAATTCCTCTAAAAGTTTCAGACCCCCATAAATTTACCCTATAATTTTCAGATCCTTCCTCATTTGCTTCCACCCGGGTCCCTGCAATTATTTATGACTGCTCCCTAAGTGGAATTCTGCACCCTCGCTGCTGCAGTTAAACTGATAGAAAAGTCTTTACTGTTAGTTGAACTGAAAGAAAGTTTTTACTTTGGTTGAACTGTTCCAATTCCATCAGTTCAACTGCTTGCACTGTGGATCTACCGGGTGAACCAGAAAAAAGTTCTCACTTTTGAAAATTCGTACCATCAAAAGTACTGGATGGATTGGAATGAATCAATAGTTGCTTGACAACTAAAAGATTGAAGTATTTTTTTTGTGATTTTTCTCGCCTTCTTACGAGCACTGGAAACATTGGTGAATTCAAGTTTACAAAAACTTGATGGTTGCAAAATGACTGAAAAAGGCTTAAAATACTTGATCAAATCAAAAAGGACTCCTCACTCATAACAACAATTTTGCATGGGTGAGAGCTATTGTCTGCACATTTATTGCCATGGGATTGAAAATCTTTAGTATCTGTTTGAGAATCTACGTTACATTACTCTTGAGAAAGGTGAAACGCCCGTGCGTATTGTTCTGTGCGAGGAGGATCCTAAAGATTTGATCTAGTGTTTTAGGCCCTTTTTCAGTCATTTTGCAACCATGAAATTTTTGTAAAGTTGAATTTACCTATATTTGCAGTGCTCCTAAGAAGACGAGAAAAATCACAAAAATACTTTGATCTTTTGGCTTTTAACTAGAATTTGAATCATTCAAATCCATGAAGTACTTGTGGTGCTACGAATTTTCGAAAGTGGGAACTTTTTTCTGGCTCACCCGGTACAGTTTCCGCTGAGGCCCAAATTGATTTTCAGACAGTCTGAAATTTCAGCGTGCCTGCAAAGGATGTATAAATTCATTTACTCGTTCCACAGGTAACGGGGAAAAATTTGTATAAAAGTAACAAGTACCTCCATCTTTACTTCAGTGTTTACCAAATTTGCTAATTTTTGTCTAGATTCGTTTAGGCCAACCACGACGGGAACTGTTTGTATCACAAACATTGCCGTGGTTGGCCTAAACGAATCTAGACAAAATTAGCAAATTTGGTAAACACTGAAGTAAAGATGGAGGTACTTGTTACTTTTATACAAATTTTTCCCCGTTACCTGTGCTCGTTCATGTTCTGTTCAGATGTTACTCAAACAAAAATGTTTGTTCGCATCTTAGTTTTTCGTTTGCTGTGATTTTTTCTATTTATTAGGACGATGCTCCAATACTGTGAAGTAATTCTAACTTTCAAAATCAGATAAAAGTGAAATAAGCCCCTGGGAACACGTTTTTGCAATATGCAGCATGAAAAGTTAGTCACACTCTAAAGCGAACATAAGCTCGAAAGGCCTAAGTGTGCTCTGATTTAGAATTGGTGTTTCATTTTATTATTTTCTAGTTTTGTTGGCTCTGGTAGCCAGGGTAAAAATCTTGTTTCTTTCCCTCAATGTGATTTTTTTACGAAGTGATTGTTGCAAATTGTTGTGAAAATCTCAGTTTCTCTGACACAGGTGACAGGTTAGCTAGCGTGCAGTCTTTCTTTTTGTAAAATTGAAAGAACTGCAAGGCAAAAATGGAGCTGAAGTTCATTTTGTTTTGGGTTATACGCAACGTGATTTGTCCAATTTTCGTTGCTTGAAAACCAATCAAAATTTGATCCTAATACCTGGAGAAATATGACACCGATAACACCCATGAAATGAATCCCATATCTGCTGTTTTATCTTCCGGAGCATGATGACATTGATGATGAAAACCTTGTAGCTGTTGGCGTACATGGATCAGAGCAAGGGGAGTTCAAGTACTCATTTACCAAGATGACAAACTTTGCCATCCTCGCACTTATTTCCTGCCTATTCACAACGTCAAGGGGTATGTATGCTATGTATTTATCTTATCGATTCACTCGTTGTTCTTTTTGGTTGAATTATTTATCCTTTTCATGCAATCAGATGTTTTCAAAGCGGTTTTAGGGTCAAGTATCTGTCTTGTCTTCGCCACCCTCGCTTTCTTCGTCAGGCAAATCTCAAATTTCATTCAAGTTGTGACAAATTGTTCTGGCTGTTCGTGTTATTGTCCCTGGATATATAAAGACATATTTCCACCATGGTAAATCAAATTAGCCGTGCAACTTCCTTCACTCCATCGTGATCACGGCGGTTGCTTGCCTGCAACACGTTTCTGCAAAAACAACATCTTTATTTAGGCCGAACAATTTCGTTGCAACTTCCACACGCCTCACACTACTCTTATTGGAAATCAGAGTGCAATTTACAGACTTTGTTTTCATACCTATCGAAATTGGTCATTGAAATTATTGATTGGGTTTTGGCTATTGTTTTCAGACGATTCAAATTAGCTAATTAAGAATTTGAATTCATTTAAAATTTTCGTGGCAACGTGAAAGGTTTCTCAGGGCCTGCAAATTGCCTAATATTTATCCTTGTGCTTGCATTTTCCATGCAAAAAGTCCGCTGTAAAGCATTGGGGTAACACCCATCAGGAATGAAATAACTTGACACAGACCTGTTTATAACTTCCCTGCTGCGAGTTGCTACACATACGAATGTGCAAATCCAAATTAAATCGGAATGATGATTAATTTAGCACACAATGCCCTGCTGAATTTCCTGGCATTTTCGTGACCACAAGTATATATCGGCTTTCCCGGTATTGCCAACAATGGCGGAGGGCACACAAAGTGCAAAGATAAAGTCAGGCATGCAAGAAATCAAATTTCCGGATCAAGGTGGGACACGCACTTTGGATGCCAATTATTTTCGAAGATTTTGAAAATTCCGCTCAGTTTTTGGTAGGAGCCTCTCAGCTGGAAGCTAACCAAATCTTCCCACCCTATTTAGCTACACCCTGATCAAATTCTATCAAATTTCGTTTGAGGAACATTGTGCTGGTCAGCTACTGTTCTCCTGCCCATGGATTTTAGAGAGAAGGGGGGGGGGGGCTGAAAACTGTGAACAGTCACACCCCTTAGCAATCCCTTGTTCTATTCTAAGTCCTTCATAGGGGGGCAGTTTTTTCTTCCACCCAAGCCATTTGTTGTTTGTTTTGCCCTAGCTCCCTGTCAGGTAAATTAGATTGACCAATAAAATATCATTTTCTCAAATTTTTTGCCCTTTTTCTCTAATTATGTTCTTGATATTATTTCCACGAATGTACCCTTGCTGCTAGATTTTAGATATCAACTCCCTTGCACTCAAAAACCCTTGGGGGTCCACACTTTGGGGTTCCCTGGAAGAGTGGAATGGATTACTTTATTGAGCTGCTGAACTTATTTTAAAAACCACCTCTCATGTTGCAAATGTAATAGGATACAAATCCTGTCGCATGCTACAAAGAATGTACATCTAGATAATTAGCTTTTAAAGTGAAGGTCAGCTCATGAGGATTTATAGACATTCTTCATCAAGGGCTCTCAAAAAACCAGAAAGAGCTACTCAGTTAAAGGTCTCCACAAGAGGGCATGTTCAACTTTCAAATTTCGTTAAATGGTCAGGTTATAGGTGTCATTTGGAATTGTGGTTGACTGTCTTTTAAATTTGAGATAAAAAAGTGAAGCTAATTTTTATCTTATTTGCAAAGACAAAAGTTGCCTTTATCAGATAAACCATTGAAATCCAGATAAAAATTTCAATATTTGAAAAAGGTTTCTGTGTGGTTAGCAAGTCACAAGAGTTTTCCATGACTGATCATAAACTCTTTCCATAATTTTGTCAATACACTATATTTTGAATGGTCCTTGGTTGTGAAAGGATCCTTTGTTCTCATAGGAAAATTATTCAATTTACTAATTAGATTTCAACTTTCAAATTTCGTTAAATGGTCAGGTTATAGGTGTCATTTGGAATTGTGGTTGACCAGAAATGATATGGCCTCAGTTGTCTGGCCTCTTACATCCACAAATTAGGCTCCTTTGTTCTCATAGGAAAATTATTCAATTTACTAATTAGATTGTTTTAAATTGATTTACCAGAAATGATATGGCCTCAGTTGTCTGGCCTCTTACATCCACAAATTAGGCTCAGAATGTTGAGGCAAGATTTGGTTAAGGTTGAGGGATATTTGAACCCAAACTTTGCCAGTTTAATTTGTATTGTACTTACCTGAATTTTGTCAGAGAGGTGTCCTACATGTTTGAAAAGGTCCCCCCATGTTCATTTAATTTTTTGAAAATTGAAACCAACATTCAAAGCCAAACTTTTTGGACTGTAAAATTTCATGAAAAATGTAAATTTTTGATAGAAAGACATAAGTTAGGGGCATAGAAATTCTCATGTCTCTTAAAAATCTCCACAGAAAACTGCAATATGAAATACCCCATATCACTCAAGAAAATTTCCAAATAGGTTTTTGATTCATCACAAATTTTGCATGGCAAAATTTTGGCTGTGAAATAAATGGACACATTGTACTTTCATCAATTGTGAGGAAAATTCAATTTTTTGGCAATCTTTGGTTGGCATTACGCCATCCCGAAGGGCAAAGCAAAGTACCACTTTTGGGAGGATGCTAAGGAGTGCCATCATGGTTTTCAAATTGCCTGAAAATTTTCTAGGTGTTTTCTTCAAATCTTTAATTGCCTTTATTTAACAACGGTAGTATGTAACATGTCATATTGTAAAATGGTCTAACATGTTATATTGTTAAGTTTTTAATGGAATATCAGAGAAAACAAAACAATTTTGCCCAAAAATGTTGCCCGAATTGTGAATTTTCTGCCAATTTGGGGATCACTCCTCACACCCCACCAGCTTACACTCTGACAAGCCCTGTTCATTGTGTTTTAAAGGTGACACAAAATGCAACAGCGAGTTCCTGGATCAAAGATGCAAGAAACTCTTCAAAGGGAGCTATACATCAGAATGCCATGGGGAGGCACTGCAGTTGTTTCCAAAATGTTTGTTCATGGCTTCAGAATGCAAGAGAAATGGACAGATAACGCAAACGTCATACACCCATTCAGCAAATGCAAACTATAGTGAAGCGTATGATCTGCTTATACAAAGAGTCAAACTATACAGAAGGTGTTTTGCTAGAAATGGTAAGTGGAAAACTTGCTCCAAAAAGATTGTACACTTCCATAGAAAATCCTAAAATCATTAAAGGGGTTGGGTCACGTGAAGTAAACAAACTCCTTTCAAAACGACAATTTTGCAGGTTTTTTATAGGCCATATCACACAGACTTTCCACAATTTTTTTCAATGAAAATTTTATCCTGAAGATGGACTTTTGAATGTCATAGAGAAACAAAACAACCATTCGTATGAAGATTTACAGAGATATCAATGGATTTTCAAGAGCAACTTTATTGTGGATTCACCCCATCATTCAAATTTTGTCCAAACACAATGGACACTGCAGGAAAGAATTATAGATTATAGAAATAGCAGGGTTGTTTACGGTTATGTGTCCCAGCCCATTAAAAATGCCAAAAAATTGTGGAAAGTCTCAAAAATCTTCACAAAATCTGTAAAATCCCCAAAGAAGATTCCAAAAATCTTTAGAAATCTAAAAAGTCCATGAACTCTCCCCCCAAAAATGGCTAAAATTCTCAAAAAAATTTTGAAAATTCTCTGAAGATGAAGATCTTGTAAAATCTTCAAAAGCCACAAATATGATAAATCTTTGAAAATCTAGGAAAAAATTCAAAATATCAAAGTCTATCTCAAAAAGTCTTCATAAATCATTGAAAATGAGAGATTCTTAAATCCCAAAATGTCACATGCTATTTTTGAAGTGTAAATGTATTTTTATAAACTTATAAAAACTGTAGACTCAATTTTTCAAAAGTTAAGAAACTAAAAGATTATTTAGAAACATTTGTAATTTGTTATTAACTCATTTTGAGATCTTAATGAGAATTGGAAGCCCTTCTAAAAATAATAGATTAACTCTACACTTTGGGTATTGAAAATACAAGAAACTCATAGAAACTTTTGGTACCAAAAATGTCTCAAAATTTAAGAAGCTACCCTGAGCCCTAGATTTTTATAGAAAATGAATGTAGAACACGGGAGCACACAACAGTCACAAAAAATCCTTCAGGCTTTCGGCTACCAACGAAACATTTGTCGATTAATTCCAGTTTATCCAGTGATCTCAATTTGACAAATTTGCATACTTTTTTTGTCCTAAGTCATTGTCCGAAGCTTTTCAGTCTAAATTTTATCCTTGTAATTGTAAAAGAGCCCATGAGATGTTTTAGTACGTTAAGTTCATTTCTGATGCTCATTTCAAAACATAATCCCCACAGACAATATTTCCTTTACATGTTCACTCCTACATAACCCAGGGCTGAGCTTTTAAGTTCAGACACAAAATTATTAAAACCTCTTTGAATCTTTTAACCACTTTTTGAAGCTCCCAGTTGAGAAAAATTTAATAAACATACGTTGTAAAGCTTAATCAAATAGTTTGAAATTAAAGGTCATTTATTCGCTTTAGGCAATGAATAATAGTGAAATTTTAAGATCTGCTTTGTTTTGGTCTCCCTGTATTATGTCTCGTTCAATTCCTACCTTGACCATCCCCCCCCCCCCGGAACACCCCCGGGCATTTGCACAAAAACATTTCCCGGCCCCCGGGCATTTGACCGTGCATTTTTCCCCAGCCCCCGGGCATTTGAGTAGCATTTGGCAAAAACAAGAGCTTTTGCTTATACAGTAACTGGGAATATGGCAAATTTTAAATCATAAACCAGATGGGTGACAGACTTTTGCTTGATACCATATTGGGCATTCAAAAACTATGGGTCTCTTCGAAATTATTTCATGTTACGTCAAACAGTTTAGAAATTACGATGTTTTTAAGTTTTTTTGAAAATTTGTCTTGAATTCTTGAAAAAGAAGAAAAACACTCTAATTCTGAAAATATTGAAGATTTCAGAAAATTCCAACGGTAGAATGATAGAGAATTAGATAAAGTTTCTTTGAAGTCATTCAATTCAAAGAAAAAGGTCACTCAATTTTACACCAACCTTTTTAAAGATTTGGAACCTATGCTAGCTTTGGTGGTTTATGGTTTGTACTGTTAACAAGGAGCTTTGCAGTTTAAGTTATTCCGCAGAAAGCTTTAAGGTCACTGTAACCTTTCAGGAAGTGATTAAGTAAGAAACTCTAATTACCACGTCCGTTCCTCAAAATATACCAAACAAACTTATACATCATTCGACACAGAGTTAAACATGGAATATCATAAAATATTCAATTGATTTGATAAAAGCAGGAATTATTTATTCCAGGTTTTAGGGAGATCTACCACCCTTGCGAAAAAAATCTTTGTGTACCCCCATCGACCGGTGGACCACCACTATCTATTTACCAAAGACTTCAGGTCCTACACTGCAAAGCTGTGTCACGAATTTTTGATAAAACGCACTGTCTCGAAAAAATAATACCATTTTAAATAAATGTAAATATCTAAAATGTTTTTTATCAAAAATCGCGGACACGGTTTCGTAGTTACATGCTTTGTGACCCTGTGTGCCAAGTTTCAAGCGATTCGATTGGCCTGTTGGGTATGCAAAGATATTTTAGTACCCATCAGTACTCCGGAATCCAGTTTCGAGAAATCAGGCTTGTATCAAAATGAAGCGAAAATTGCGGGAAAAACGATCATGCATGAAAGGTCAAGCAAGAAGGCTTAAGCGTGGTCTTGGTAAAGCATTATGTCAATAACATAGCAGCACGGGATGTTATGAGCGTAGCTGTAAGGTCAAATGAGTTTATTTTAATCCCTGATGTCTATTCCAGCAATATGCTCAAATTTTCAAGTAATTGTGGCTGTTTCTGAAAGTAAGTTGGTTTGAACGGTACTCAAATATGTAGTATACCATCAGATTATGGCGAAAACTAAAAATCGATAATTTTTGTCTGAAGGGTTGTTACAGTTTCCAGTCAATGGAATTTTCCAAGGGGGCGGAATTTCACACAATAAAAGGTCGCTCAGCCGTAACTTTCTATTCAATTTCAGAGTGACAGGTACAAAAGAATGTCCGCCTGCTCGGAATGTGCCGGGTGAGTCAAAAGCAAGTTCACACGTTTGACCGGCTGTGGAATAAAATATATGTGGGTATGTGGGCAATGTTCAAAACTTCAATTACACAGATTAACAGGACTGGGTCGCAGGACACCAATTACTCTGTGTACTGGGTCACGGGTATAGTACTGGGATTAAACACACTCTACAAGGTAGGCGCCCTTGGTAAAATCACTCATCTTTAAGACCCAACAATAAGAAAAATGCCTGTAAGGGGTTTGTATGGGAATCTAGAATTCCACATTCCATTCTGGCCCATGATTTATTTGGTATTGAAATTTAAATTCAACATTCAGTTTCAGAAATAGAATTTCGATTTCAATAGCACGTAAATCATGGATCAAAATTGGAATTTTTTGCAAAAAAAATTTGCAAAAAGCTCCAGAATCTAATTCAGGCTTTCTGCTAAAGATTAAGTCATAAATCTTCAAAATCGGTCCAGTGTACGATTTATTGTGGCCTGCCAAACGTCAATAGTTTATTTTGGCGCACCCGGTAACTTCGTAACTTTTTAGTAGAATATAAGTTTACTATTTTCATCTTCATTTGTTAGCCCAACGTTGCAACGAATCTATGATAAAAGATTGCTATGAAAACTTTGAAAGAAACAAAACACAAACATGTCGAGAAGTTCATAAACTCAGATTCTGCATTTTGCTGCTGCGACCAAGGGGATGCCATGAAATGCGAAATCCGTGGTATACGCTGGCGATTGGAATAATCAAGAGTTATAAATCATGTTTTATTCAGAATTACACGATATTATTGGAAGCAATGAATCAAAAGAAGCAAGGTTTGTTTGTTTGTTTGTTTGTTTGTTGTTGTTTATTTGTTTCGTTGTTTTTGCTTGTTTCAAGTGCCAATCATCCAATCACAGAACATGCTGAACATTTGGAAATGCATAATTACTGGAAACTTTATACTGGTTTTTTGCTTTCAGAAATTCGGTCCTAAAGTGGGGGGGGGGGGGGGGGAAACATCGAGGTAGAAACCGAGCAGAAGGCATCTTTATTCTCGCTCATTTTAGGGCTTAAATGAGGCAATTACCACAAAACTCCTGAAGGCCGAAGGCCGGGCAGATGAGTTGCGAGGTGAAGCCGCCGAGAGGTCACCCATCCGTAGTTTAACCTCATTCGACCGAGCTTAACTTCAGTCACCTGACGGAAACTGTATAAGCCGCTCGGCCACTCACCCTTCATGTGTAAAACAATCTTCAACCGATTTTGTCATTTTAACCTTTCTGTGGAAATTTTCTCATGAGATTACCATTCTACTTATGTTTATTTTCTTGACAGTTTCCCATACACAAAAAGTCGAGCTGCAAGCCAACAAGACAAACACGACTCTCTCCACATGCGCCTTACCACCGACGGTGTCAACATGGAGTAAAGGTTACACGTTCTTTGCTGCAATGTTTGTTTGTTTCTTAATCATTTGCATTTCAGTACTTTTGTTTATTTGTGTTAAAAGAACTGGAATTCCTTTGAAGGGAAGGCGAAGCTTGTTGCCGACATCGGACAGTTCGCCGAGAACGGAAACAGACTTACTTGAAACCAGGCAAGCACGGACTTGTGTCAGTGACGGTCAAACGCCGTTGACGTATATTATCGAAGAAGACGAGGCGCCGCCGCCTTATTTTGTGGAGAGTTATGGTGTTTATGTCGAAGGCGTGGAATCCCCGCCGCCATATACGAGTCGACCGACCTCAGTTAATGGGGATTTTGTGTAAATGAACCTTGCAAAATCGTGCCTCGCTCAAACCCCAAACATAATGTTTGTGACGGTTACCAGGCGATATCATGAAGTGGAATCCGACTGTGTCATATGGCGCATTCTGCATGCATGTTTCATGAATCCCAGCTGATTTGACGATCTCCCGTCACCCGTATACGTGTCACCGCTCAACCGCGTGGCTAATATTCATAATCATCGAAGGCAAAAAGGGAAGTTACTGCTACTCGCTCGATCTTCGTATACGTGGACTTCACCTGGCTTTACTGCCTCTTAAGCACAAGGAACTAAACATTGACCTGCTATGGAATGGACATTGGATTATTGCTGCATGCTGCGTCGCAGGTTTTGTTGTAATTGGTTGCACAATACAACTTTGTCAGCACCGTGTTGATTGGTTGGTTGCACAATACAACTTTGTCAGCACCGTGTTGATTGGTTGGTTGCACAATACAACTTTGCCAGCACCGCGTTGATTGGTTGGTTGCACAATACAACTTTGCCAGCACCGTGTTGATTGGTTGGTTGCACAATACAACTTTGTCAGCACCGTGTTGATTGGTTGGTTGCACAATACAACTTTGTCAGAACTGTGATGATTGGCTGTTTTCCTCGATTATTCGATTTAATCACTTGGGGGAGGGATGCAGAGCCTCTGCCGAATTACAAGTCCTGCCAGCATTTTTAAAATGGTACCCTTGCCTTGGGAAATTCTTGTAAAAATGATGCCTTTGGCTACACTAATTTTTGGCCTAAATTTTTGGCTAACACTAATTTCTAAGCAAAAAAATTGGCGTTTTCTGGACCAAAGTTCTAGAAGCTGGCCTTTTTTTGGGACCAAAATCGCCAAAATTTGTTTTCAAGACAAAAATTACCAAATTGCAAAAAAACATACAATTACCACATCCAGAATTTCCAAAAAATATACCCTTTTGGCTAGACTAGAAGTCCGAAAAGTTATACCCTGGAAGGCAGCACATCCTTCACTGTTTAAGAATCCCCCCGTGATTTAATGGGCGCCCAAGGTCCAGAAAAATAAGCTCAAAACAATGTTGCTCACGAGAAGGAAAAGCTTCATCATGACAAAACGTATCCAGTCCTGCTCTTCACATTGTGTTTAGACTGTTTTACAAGTAAACAAGCAACCATTTCTAAATCCAGAATACATCCCCAGCGACTCTCTGGTGACTGCAAAGACCTTATGTGAACAGGCTTTTTGGTTAAAGTCCTGTTCGCTATCATTGTATAAATGTTTGTAAGCATTGTTTTTGTGTTGTGATATTCAATTTTTGTTGTAAAGCTATGTTCTCGTGAATCATATTTAGGCCCAAGTACCCACCCCGGGGTCGACATATTTTTCATTTGCAAACCATCTCGCTTTTGGAATAGGCCTTGAAATCTGGTACATGTTCAGAAATTATTCATCCTGAGCAACGACAAAACGTCCGTCCTTGTTACTGACTGCTTCTCTATAATGGTTGCCTTTTTTGTTGCAACCTTTACTCGGAGAATCTTCGAAATATGTTCAAGGATACAGGCATAAAACAAGCTTTGCGTCTTTCTAAATGGCATTAATGAAAGAGATCTTGATTACTTTCGTCGAGCCGTACTATTGTCCATACAAACAATGATTAGCTACCGGATTAGTAAAGAAACGTTAACACCTTTGGCAGGCTGTGGAATAAAGAATATGAGGCCGATATTCAAAACTGACATGTTAATCTCTCAGTCAAAGGCTAACTTAGAACTTAGATGTGAAAAGTTTGTTTGGTGAAATCACTCCCCTGTTAGACCAAGAAATTAGGAAAATGCTGGTAAGGGGTTTGTCTGGGAATGAGAATTCCACATTCCATTTTGGTCCATCCTTTAGCTTCCATTGAAATTAAAATTCTATTTCTGAAATTGACAATTGTATTAAATTTGAATTTCAATGGCAAGTAAAGTATGGACCAGAATCGAATGTGGAATTATCATGCCCATACAAACCCCTTACGAGCATTTCCATAATTTATGCCACAGCCCACCGCACCAAACGTGTCAACTTTTTCACGTCGAAGTTAGCCTTGGACTGATAGATTAACATTTCAGTTTTGAATATCGGCTGCGTACTTTTATTCTACAGCCTGCCAAACATGTTAACTTTTCTTCGACTGACCCGGTATACTGTAAAAATTAGAAGCATACAGACTGGATAATTAGATGTATTCTTTAAATATGTAGAATTTAGAAGCTGCAAGCTGATTTTCAATTGTAAATTTCGATTATTTTCAGAGTAGATGTTATTCGTTTCATGTTTTAGAATCAAAAATTTTGTATTCACCCTATCAATGATTAGAATATAAGGCTTTAGCAATTTCTAAGAATTTCTCTAAACCTTCGCTTGCGAGAAAGCAACAGTCATTCAATTCAGCATATGTGCAATGTGTTGAGGGTTGGGGACTCTGGACGGGGATCAGTAGCGGTAGCAACTGCTGTCGTTGTTGTTCTCTCGTCCGGGGTTCCTATTGTTCAGCATCATACTACTATGCTGGCCTGACATCCAATGTGAAACGGTTTCTAGTATTTATCAGTAATTGATCGTATCTGTAGCTTTTTGTAGTTGTTTATTTGGTTGCTGTTTTTTGCATGTCTTTATGTTAATGGCCACGGGGTAGTCATTGTCTTTTGCTCCTTGTGGTCCCGTCCCTGTTGTGTTGTATAGTTTGTAAAGTAATTAGAAAGTATAGTAGGATGTAGATGTAACATGTATTGTATCATTTTAAATGAATAAAAAAAAACAGTCATTTCAAGAATTCTACCGTCCCTTGCGAGAACACAACAGTCATTCAAGAATTATAACACTTTCCTGGGCTTTTACTTTTAATTTCTTTTCTTCTCCAGATGTTACAGCATTTGATTTTCTTTTCTTCGAAGTTTTCTTCACTCTTTCTGTCATATTCGTTTTAAAATCTTTAAAATCAGAGTCTTTTGATGCAGCTTCATCGCTGGCAACCTGCACGCATAAAGATATTATTTTGAAACAAAATAAGTTTGAGGAATTATGGCCACTTTCACTTCAGAGGTTTTTATTTTCATTCCGAAGGCAAATCCAACTTGTTAAGACATTGTTAATATTTCGAAGACAAATCCAAGTTTTACTTAGGCCATTCCAAATGACCCAATCTGTATGTTTCCTATTGCTCATGCTTTCACTTGAGAGGCTTTTATTTTCATACCGAAGACAAATCCAACTTGTTAAGACATTGTTAATATTTCGAAGACAAATCCAAGTTTGAATTAAGACAAATCCATGTTGACAAATCCAAGTAGTTAATGATTAAAAGTAAATTTATATCCATAAAGACAATGAAATACCAAAAATGCGTCGTTACAAATCGTACGTGAAAAATAAATAATGGGGTAAGCCCGGGGGACAATACCTAAAACAGAGTTGCTGAGAGTTATGCGATGGACGATCGCGCAAAATTAATAAACTTTCATGAATGAGCAAATCAAATTTTTTATCTATGACTACTATAGAAATTATTTATATTTTCAATTTAGTTACTGTGCAGAGGCAGAAATATGTCAAATTGCCTGTGATATTAGAAGCCAATTCAAGCCTACTACCCAGTAAAGTAGACTCTTACGAAAGAGGTAGCTTGTACGTTAAAGATACAAATTATGAAAAGAATCAGATTAAGACTAAATGTTACAAAATCAAAGGGAGTCTGCACTGGTAAGACATGCGAGTTGAAATAGAAGAGATGATACGACATTTGATTGGGTCTCGGTCTCGCTTTCAATACGCCATCTTTTCTTTTTTTATATATATCCACTAAAAGATTACAATATATATGTTTCTTACACTACCTATAAAATTACTATACAATACTACAAGAACGATACCCCGAGGAGCGAAAGGCTGTGCCTATGGTCTGTCTCAAATTACATGCCATGAGAAATATCTGCGATCAGGTTGACTTTTGTTTGGATTGGTAAATAAGGCATTATCTACATGGCATCTAATTTGAGATAGACATTTAAAAATACACGACCTAACTAAAGAAAAACAAGAATAAGAACAAAAACAAAATAAACTAAAATGGGACATGTAACATTGTGGCTGTGATGAAGTGACTTATGACTTATACGCCATCTCATTGGACCGATTGATGTGGCACAAGACCATAATAATCGTATCGATTCCTTTAAAGTTTTACCTTCGCTGGCTAAAGTTAGTTACACACATGTGTGACTTGGTACGTGGTATATTCGCACTCTTGTCGAAGAAAGGACATTCGAAATACCTCCAGTGCAGACATATGTCTTTTTGTACAAGGCTGACAGAATCGCCAAGTCTAGGTGGACAAATGCTAATTTTGAAACTTACATATGTCCGCTCTCCACTGCCCTTTTCAGGATTCTCAACCAGAAAATCCAAATTTACAGCAATCTTCCCTTCAATCGCCAAATCCTTCCGCGGACCTTCCACAATGTAGTATGTCGTTGCAAAAGGTGTGAAATGAAAATCCTCCTTCAGGACGCCATCAAGGACTAACTGCACAACCACCCTCTCGCAAGCTTCTTTTGCTAGAGACGGTCTCGGGACAGAATCTACCCGTAAACTTGATTTTCCTTTGCGAAGCCATGCCTCCACAAGTTTCAATGGCGTTAATTTCTCTTTCTTGGTCCTTGCGTTCTCGATGATTGTAATCAAGGGTTTTGTGTATTGAGTGATGTCTTTTGTGACCACTGAATGACCTGGAATCAATCAAAGGAACCTTAGTGGTGAATCACTTACAATTAAAAGGTACTCTATTGGCGATTCACGGATCAAAGTATTCACACATTCTTGTGACCATGTTTTCGCAGGTTAAAACGTTGTCACTCGTATTCTTTGCCAACGCCTTGTTCAGCTATTTTAATAAAAGGTTTTTGTATATTGAGTTTATTTGTATCAAGTGTATTTGTTTTAGTATGTTTCAAACAATAATCAAAGAAATTTGAGCTTAGACGGAGAGTTGGAAATTTGTGCGAAGGTGAAGTTAGTGGCGGGGCTCTACCTGAGGTTAAATCAGTAAACCCTGTTCACCTAGCGGTTCTGGCTGCAAAGTCAGAGGATTACACCACGGCGCCACAACACCTTGGCACCTTTGCAAAAACACGCTTTCCCTAATTCTAATGACCTCATATTTAGGTAGCCTGCGTGCAGACTACACCCAAGGAAAGGTAAAGTCTGTGCAGCGCCGCTCACTGTTGTGTAGTGCATGCTTCAGCATTTATTTCGCAATGGTGATAACAAAGAAAGCTTATTGTTGTAGCAGCCAATAAAATGACTTTCCCGTGAAACAAGGAAGCAATCAGATTTGAGAGCGGCCATCATGTGATTAAATCTCAGTTTCACTTTGTTCTCTAGGCAAACTTCATTAGCAACACAACACTCTGGAATTTTAACTACCCTACTGCAGACAATAAACAGACGCCAAGGAGAAAGGGTCATTCAAATGCCATTGAAATAAATAGCTGACGCATACAATACACGAAATTGAGCGGCGTTGCGCAGACTATACCTTTTACTCAGTTAGGTATTGTCTGCACGCAGGCTAATATTTAGGTAGCCACTTGATTCACGCCAAGATAATACTTGGTGAGATAAAAACTATGGATCTTTACACCTTGGTTAAAGGTTTTCAGGGTGATTTTTCAAACAATACTTATGTTTCGTCTCATATTAAGCAACAAATTTTCTATTTACTTTACGCAAAGCCACCCACCTTTCTTCGATCTCCGACAGTTGTCACACATTCCATTACAATCACTAGGCCCCCAGTCTTCTCCAAAATATCGACCAATCGCCGATCTTCGACAGCTTTTCAAATCATTGCAGTACCTCACCATTGGATAAAGATTTTCCAGGCCATGGTCCGCAAACACTGCTGACATCTGGCGGGACACATCTGAGAATTTGTAGAATACGATGCAACGCGCAGGATCATCGTTCCTTCCCGCGCGACCACTTTCTTGGTAATAGTTCTGTATTGATTTGCTGATTGTGTAATGTATGACAAAGCGGACGTCCGGCTTGTCTATTCCCATTCCGAATGCAACTGTGGCAACGATTACCTAAATAACCCAAAAAAATTGAGAAGTAATGCGTCTGAATATTACAATAGAGGTATTGTAGAGCCACATTTTCGGTACTGCTGTTCTGTGTGGGGGAACTGTGCTGAGTTCCGACTGGTTAAGCTTCAAAAATTGCAGAATCGTGCCGCTAGAATTATTACAAATAGCAGCTACGATGCTCCTGCCGAAGCTTTGATTACAGAGTTAAAATGGCCAACTGTGAGGGATATGATCAGAAGTGAGACTGCAACAACTGTATATAAATCTGTTAATAGTCTCGCGCCTGATTATCTCTCGCATTTATTTGTTAGAAATTCTGATCGCAATATTATCAACCTTAGAAATGCCGAAACTGACTTGCTAGTGCCATTCATGAAAACTAGTAATGGACAGAAAGCGTTCGCATTTCGTGGAGCAAAAAAATCTGGAATGATCTCAGCCGCGAGGCCAAGCAAGCTCCCTCTTTATCTTCTTTTAAGAACAAGATAAAGGGTCGGTTGTAAATTTATTGTAAATAGTTGTAGATAAATTATTTATGATTGTAATTAGTTTCCTTTTCCCGTTATTAATTTTAGTAGATTTTTAATTTGTAAAGTTTTTGGCACGGCCCCCTGAAAATCAGTCATACTGACTGACGGGGCTACCGTGCATAAATAATTTTAAAATGAAAAAAAAAAATGAAAAATGAATAGGTTAAGTTCCTTTCTTTGAATCTAAAAGATGAGTATAGTGCACAAGTTTCATAACGTTTGGCCCATCGCAGCAACTAGTTCCTCCTACCGAAACGTGCAAACTTTAGTTAACCATGCCGGTTATATGATGACCTCTAAATGGTGCCAAATTATACTGATGACTGATCCCCAGAGTATGATTATGTTCGTCATTGAGAACAGGAGAAATGAACCTGAGGTTTTTAAACAGTCTGGAACAGCGAGCCACAACAACGTGCCTTTTTAAATTAGGATCTCTTTGAGGATACTTCCAAGACGGACCCCTGGTTACAAAATGTCACCTTTCAGTTGAACCAAAACCAAAATGCTTCCCCAATGAACGACGACCAGGGGTGGCAAAGAAGAGAAACGGATTAAGGCTTAGATTTCTTCCTACCCATGCTTTTATGATGATAAAAAAATGGGCAGCTACCCTATGTTCAGAGAATCAAATCTTATTTGCCCAACTGTCTTTTAACAAAGTGGAGATTCATCTACCCAATCCTTTTGTGGGCTCAAAACACCCAAGTTTAGTCAATAACGAAGACAAGTAGACCACAGACTTTTAGCTTTTTCAGAAGAGGGAAACATATAGACTTTCAAGGATTTAGGAATTTTGGACTAAAGATCCCAGTTCTTAACCGCTTTTTGCATTCCACGGTAACGTTATTGTGGATGTAGAGAATTACTTTTAAACATACCTGTATCTTGTTTTCAATCCAATTCCTATGATTCAATGCTTTTTCTTCACTAGCCATCCATGCATGATAGCAACATCCATTTATTCCTCGTTTTGTCAGCTCAGATGCAACTCGTTCTGTGTCGTTTCGTGAAAAGCAATAGATGATCCCTGCAAGAAAACTTACAGCTGTGAGGTTGACAGAATAAAGTCTGGAAGACGTCAAGAGAACCATATAGGAGTACAAAATACTTGTAGGTAAAAACAAGGAACCCTTTGGTTGAATAAATGTCTTTCGATTTCCCGTCTGCTTACCTGATTGATTTTGGAATTCATTTTTGATCATATTTGCCAAGTTATCCAACTGCTCATTGTCAGAAGATGGTGCAGGATGAACCTGGAAAGAATTAAGGAAAAGATTACTGTAAAACCTCTATTAAGCCCCTGGGAGGCGTTAAAGAGATGGCAAGGGTTGATTTGTAAAATCAAATTACAAGGCTATGAGTGAAAGCTTTTTGAGTCTTTTTCATCATAATTTTCGGAATCAACATACAACTTTGCGAGTCAAATATGCAAATCCAACGCAGTTATAATCGAAAACCATACGAAAGTTAACTTTTAAATTGTTTCAGCTAAATAAATGGAAAACCTTTCAGTAACTTCTTGCATTGGATACTGGAGGGGACCTTAACATCGAGAAGGGCTTATGTGAGATTTTGGCTTAGAAGGGAGGGGCTTCGGTTTTCAGTATTTGGTACAAAACAAACTTTCTAACCAAAGGTCAGATACTGATACGTAGAATAAGAAGGACAGATTTTGTAAGACAATAGCAAAAATTGCTCTTGATTGACACCACAATTCAAAACGATTAGCAACTGATGACAAAGGAAATTCTCTTAACCAGTAGTTCAAAACAAACAAAGTCGCACAAGTTTCTTTGAAACCAGGAGGGCAAACTGTCGCCTTGGGCATGCGAAAAGTGATTTTTTTAGCGAAAGGAGAAAGATAAATCTTAAGCTCTACCAGGTGGATTTTGTTTATTTGATTCAAGAGCCAAGCAGAAAGCATATTGCAATTCTCCCATATTTAGGGCTTAAATGAAACAATCACTAGTCAGCTCCTGAATCAAATAAAAAAAATCCGCCAGGCAATTCTTTAGATTTACCCTTCTTCTTCTTTCGTTAGAAGCACATAACTTCTCTTAAAAATCACCTTTCCAGTGCAGAAGGCAACAGTTTGCCCTACTGGTTTCAAGGCAACTTTAGCGGCTTTGCTTGTCTTTAATTATTGGCTGAGAGAATTTCTTTTGTCTGCAATAGCAAATCACTTTTAATTGCGCTGTCAATCAAAAGCCACTGATGTTATCGTGTTGCAAAATGTGTCCTTGTTACATAGAATACATTTTACCTCATAAAACAGATTGGGTCTATTGAATGAAGTTCTGAGAACTAAACACCCTGCTTCCAATCTCAACATCTTTTTTATGTCTTCCAATATATCCGTTGTTGCTGTTGCAGTCAAACCAAGGAATGGAGTGTTTGGAAATTGTCTCTTGAGAATTCCAAGTCTTTTATAGTCTGGTCGAAAATCATGTCCCCATTGACTGATGCAATGGACTTCGTCAATTACGATTCTTTCTAAATTTCCAGCTAAAATGGAATAAAGATTATTGCTTGTTGACTGCGAAAAGAATTTGAATAGCATGCATTTTCTCACAAACCAAGGAACAGAAGTAGTGTGTACCAATTTCCTTGGTACTACTTTATCATTATGAAAACAGGCCCATAGGAAGTGGGGCAGGGGGGCTCAAGCCCCCCCTCAATAATTTTGAAAACAAATGGTGCTACGTCACAAGCATTAATTAGATATATCATTCTCTATTGTTTCAAGAACAATTACCTCCCCCTCAATCCGAAGCTGCTTTCAACGGCCCTGTGAAAATATGCATATAATAAATGCAAATCTTGAGAAAATTTGTGTAAATTTGTGTAAAGTTGCATCTACTGTATGTTGCACTTTCCTCGCTGTTCACAAGTGTAAAGAACAAGCACTTCAAAGTTCTTTCTGATAACACTACCACTGTTTGCAGTATTAACAAACTGGGCTCAATTAATTCTCCAGAGTGTAATGCAGTTGCTAAATGCATAAATAGGAATGGGCAATTTCAGGAATATTTGGCTTACAGCTAGTCATTTGCCAGGAGTTCTTAATCTCAATTGAGTTCTCCCTTTCATTTGCCATGTTAAGTTCAGTAAATTTATCTTAAATTTCTAACAATTTTTTGCAGCATTAATAATTAAGTTGATGGAGCTAAGTAGAGGCAATCTACAAATAGGACAAAGAAATGCATTACGCACGGAATTGCTCCCCTGGTGAAAAGATATTCACACATGTGTTGATGTCATCAAATACAACAGGCTAATTTTAGACCTGCATATGCCGCTCTTGAGTTAGCTATTTATCTCTGTCAACAAACTTTAAGGTATTCTTACGGAACGTTTTGATCCCACTCAAATATTTATTCAATGCAAATGAAAACACTCTTGGAAAAGACATTTTCAGCAGGATTTTGGAGAAGTCTACTATTATAAAATACTGTACCAACCTTGATAACATTTCTCTAGCTTTGACATAAACCTTTTACTCTTTGCAAGCTTTTCAGGAGTAACATACAGCAGCTTCAATTCAGGATTTTGATTAGTCATTTGATCATGAACATAATTAATCTCTTCTTTTGTGCTTGATGCACTCAGATTTGTAGCATTGATTTTACGCTCTTTCAAACCGATGATTTGATCTTGTATCAAAGAGATGAGTGGTGATATTACTAAAGTGATGCCTTTAGCAAAGACTGCTGGGAGCTGAAAACACAAACTTTTCCCAGCTCCAGTAGGCATCAAGAGAATGCAGTCAACGCCGGACATTGTTGCATTAATTGTCTCTCTTTGCAGCTTACGGAATTTAACAATATTGAAAACTTCCTTCAACACAATTTCAGCAGTTGCTGTCCATGAAAATGCTTTGCTGCTCCAGTCCAGTCCATTGTCTGTAACTGTGTCATGGTTGTCCTTTAATTCGTAAGTTTTTATTTGTTTTTCTAGCTCTTGCTTTTTCCTCTCCAAAACTTCTTGTCTTTCCAGGAGGGTCTCAATTTCCTGTCCAATGTGTTCAAGTTCCACCTTTGTTTGTGACAGCTCCAATGAAATCTTCTGCAGATGAAATGCTTTTCCTTCCATCTCTATGTTGTTGTGACTTTCAACAGGAAACAAACAACGTTATTCATATGGGGCAGATTGCTTCTCCAAAAAATGGACAGGAATTTACTGTAAAAAAGAATTTTAGAAAATGTTGCTAAAAAGGATTTTTGCAGAGGATGAACAAAGATCTTTTTAGGGAATTAGTTGCCCCCTTGGTTCTAGTTCCCACGTGACAATTTATTATCTGAGCGGCACACATGCTTAGACTTAAGGTGAGAATTATTGCGCACTGCTATTTCCCCCCTTTCTTTGTCAGTTAAGCTTCATAGCAATAACTTGCTACACTAATATTAATAACATTACGGGGGAGCGTCATTTTTAAAACTTTACTAGGACATAACATTAACAAACGATGAATTGAATTACAACAAAACAATTTATCTTCTTTTATCAGATTTCATATTCAGCCTTACCTGTTGAATAAATACAATAAGACATCTGGAAGCTACCAAAATAATCTATTACTTCTTTTCGTACATTGAAAGGAAAAGCATCAGCATCATCAAATTAGAAAGATAATTTTTAGGCCCACTTCCACTTATCTCGATTTGAAATTTGCGCCAATAAATGGAAATGAGGCTATAATGACGTCATTTTGGAAAAGGTTCTTAGCTACTAGCTATTGAGTGAGAATGAATGAAATGGAAAAATTGCACAGATGGGGGTGATAAATGGCAAGTTAACTTTTGCTGAATGTTTGAAGAAAATAACACAAAGCTGCCCGAAAAAAACTGTCAAATCAGCTTTGAAAGCCACATTTTTGGCGGGAATTGCGAAGGAGCAGTCAGGAGTTGCTATGCAAAGAATACAATACATTTTACAAAATGGCGTCGTTGAAGAAAAGACCCAGGGCGAAATCAGCAAGAGAAAGACCTGTAATATATGAGAATTCAAGATATGATGAAGCAACAAAAACTGAACAATTAATCATTGGTCATTATTTGGAGAGTCTGCATGATTCAACTCGGAAAATGAGACCTAAATCCAGGTGAAATATTGGCCTAATTTTTTAGGCCTTATAGTTTTATGATATGATATCTTATTTATACTTACTCTTGGGAGAGTTGAAATGCCCTTGTGCATATTGGGGGTCGTCCAAAAATCCACCTGTGATCAGTTAGTGGCATTGCCGCTAACTTCTAGACCCCCTCCCTCCCCCTCCTTAGCAGACTTCTGTATTTTCTATTTTCAGGACACACATTGATAACAGCAGTAACGTTGAAGTGTCAATCCTGTATAAAGATTCGTGTTATTATTATTATTATTATTATTATTATTATTATTATTATATATATTATTATTATTACCCTATGTCATTCTGACATGCAAGTTTCGAATTGTCTCTCTTTATTATAGGCTTAAATTTACCGCTGATTGGATTGCAGGACATTTTAATGAGAAAAAAGCAAAAGAATGCAAAAATCATTGTATACAGATCACTGTGAACCGATTTTGGTAAAATCCTATCCCCCTTGGTGGTCAAAAATGCCACTAAGTGATCACAAGTGGATTTTTAGACAACCCCTTGCTTTGTATCAGGGGATGCCTTAGTGCTAGCCACTTCTTCATGCATATTGCAATCAAGAAATTTTCGTAAAATTAATTTCATCTATATATTCAGAGAGTTCATAAAAACACAAAAAATCTCAAAATACTTCAATCTCTTTGTCATCAAGCAAACATTTTCTGTCTTGTTGCTATGAATCTTTATAAGTGGGAACCTTTTTGCCTTTTTCTGGCTTACCCGGTATATTTGTAGAATATAGTCATTCACTCAATCATGTTTTTCTCAACAGCAAACCCAAACTTTCATCTAGAAGTGAACCTCCATTACAAATCAGAAAGTTTGCTTCACAACCATCACTTTATGAACAAGAACACCCAAGAAACCAGAAACTCACAGGTACTGTTGCTAAGAAGACAGTCAAGGAGATGGGGCCATATGCATGGACACCATTAGCAACAAGAACTGCTGTTGGTTATGGGGAAGACCCATATTTTGTGAATTTAAAGCAACATAAAAAGAATCATAGACCAACTTCTGCTCCACCGTCCAAAATGAGGTAATATGGCCAATTTTTTTGGCTGCTTTATCAACTGACCAAAGTGAGGCTTTTGGCATATGTAAGATATGGTAAAAGTGCTAAATATCATTCTTTGTGCATAACCCCAGAGATGCTAAATCACTCTAAATATCATTGCAAGGGGCAATGACTTAAGTCAGTCCAAAACCTTGTACACTTTCTTAAAAATCCTAAAAAATCTTAAGAAATACCAAACATTCAAAAAGTCTTGAAAATATTAAAACTCTTCACAAAATCTTAGAAATCCCAGAAATCCCTCGTAAATATAGAAATCTTTAAAAATTCAAAAAATTCCAGAAATCTCCCAATAAAAATGACATTTAATTGTTAAGGAAATCCTACATCAATTTTCTGAGGGTCTTGAAAAATTTTTAGATGCTCAAAAATCTTGCAATTTCTTTAAAAATCTTTAACGATTTGAAAATCTCAGAAAGGAAAGGATTAGCATTTTAAAAATATCGTTGAATATACTCGTATCAAGGGACAAATTTCTAAAATCTTTTCTGAGAGGTTTTAATTTCCCTAAACCGTGTGCACCTAATGTTGGAGTGATATGCCCCTTGATGCATTGAATGCAAATTTATTGGTTTGAAACTTGGAATACACGTATTTTTTTCATAAGAAACCACTTATGAGAAACGGTAGGCTCAATTTTTCAAAACTTAAGAAGCAACCCTACCTGAATCGAAAGAGCTAAGAAACTTTTGTAATTTACAATTTTAATTTTTCCTATCGCATTCAAAAATGTTTGACAGTGTGCAGTTACAGCAACTGTTTGGACATTATTTTGAGTGTAAACTGTATGTTATTTACTTGTTTTGAGATCTTAGTAATTAATTTGGGAGCCTTTTAGACAAAGCAAAATTAACTCTACACTTCCGGCATTAAAATACAGATTAGAAACACGTATTTTTTAAGAAATTTTTGGTAGCAAAATGGCCCAAAAATTTAAGAAACTGCCTACCAGCATCGGACCTTAGTTTCTCATAAAGTAAGTGAATGTAATGAAATGCCTCTACAATCTTCCCACAACTTGTTTTTGTGAATCTCGTTGCATAGAGTGATGGTATGACGTCAGTGTTGATATGACAGATACAGGTAGATACTTTCAACCTCCTGGAAACCCCACAGAGAGAATATAGAAGACCAAAAGTTTCACATTACATATTAATGAAGGCTTGACTATTTCTAGCAAATAATCTGTCTGCACAGCATGTGTGCTGTAATTTTCGGAGTCTTTGAAATAGTTGAATACTCCAACAGCAAAAAGCTTCCATCACATAGTTCCAGTTCAAATATATACTGTGTTTTGTATTCCAAAACTACTCTCAAATAGTTTAATTTATTAAGTGAATAGATGGGGCCAAGTGAAATAACCTATAAATACGACGAAGAAAGTGTCTAAACATCTAAACATGTCATTGTTTCTTCAAGGGTTCTTCAAGGGATCCATGTATGTGCTGAGATTATCAAATGTAGAAGGCAAATTTTAGACATTTGTGCATGCCTAACTTTGATTCTGTTTATACTCTGCAGGAATTGTTGGGGCTCAGGGATCCTTAAATGAGACTCGTGAAGCAAAGTTTAGATCTGCATTTAAGTTAGTTGTGTTCTTTTGAAATTTTTGAGGCATGAAAACGGCTATGAAACTTTTTAATAAACCTGATTTGCAGTATTTTGTAACCAACTTATCATCAAGATATTAAGAACATTATGTTACTTTTGAGCTATTTTTCATTTTTTATTCAGGCGTTCTGGATCATTTAATTCCATGGATACTTTTGAGCTATTTTTCATTTTTTATTCAGGCGTTCTGGATCATTTACTTCAGTTTCAGTTTCATATATTTTAAATTCACTTCATACAATTTATAATTTACTATACTAACAGCTAACTAAACTACAAGGAAAAGAAAATATTACAGAAAATTAATACATTGGTACGGAAAATTAATACAATATACCAATACAGAGAAAAGAATAAATTGTATGGAGGGAATTACTTAAAGGAGGAGCTCTCTCAATAGGTAAACTAATCGAGGAGAGAGCCCCCCCTGTCCTACGAAAATTTGAAATTATGATGGACACATTTGATTTTCGTATGATAAAGTAGAAATTGTGCCAGAATCAAACATAGCTTTGAATTATTCATTGACCTTGTTCAGTAAGTAAATTTTCAGTTGCTTTTTGAAGGATATTTTCGATGGAGCATTACGGAGTTCAACGGGTAATGAATTCCAAAGTTTAGCACCAAGATATCGAATTGATTTTAAACCATATTGAAGACTGTTTATTCGAGATAAGTATAGATTTCCTTGACTGGCCTGTCTCGTTGAATATTGATGAACAGATGAATTGAATAGGAAGAAGTTATGAAAGCAACTAGGTGAAGTTTTATTAACAGAGTCAAAGACAAAGGTTAAAAGTCGGAGTTCAAATATCTCAGAAAGTTTGAGAAGTTTAAGATCTTTAAAGATTGGAAGAGAGGGTGACATGCGAGGCTGAAATGAGATAGCTCTGACTGCTTTTTTCTGCTTTTTTCTGACTTCCATGGATACTTTTGAGCTATTTTTCATTTTTTATTCAGGCGTTCTGGATCATTTAATTCCATGGATACTCTTGAGCTATTTTTCATTTTTTATTCAGGCGTTCTGGATCATTTAATTCCATGGAAACTTTTGAGCTATTTTTCATTTTTTATTCAGGCGTTCTGGATCATTTAATTCCATGGATACTCTTGAGCTATTTTTCATTTTTTATTCAGGCGTTCTGGATCATTTAATTCCATGGATACTTTTGAGCTATTTTTCATTTTCTATTCAGGCGTTCTGGATCATTTAATTCCATGAATACTTTTGAGCTATTTTTCATTTTTTATTCAGGCGTTCTGGATCATTTAATTCCATGGATACATCCTCCTCTGTATCTCTGACAGGTAAGAATGAATATCAACTACTTCACATGCATGAAATTGTTAAGGGGGGATCTAAGCATTAGAAATGGCCATGCAAGGATAATAGGCTGGGACATATGCCATACCATATTTGGGTAACTAATCTATGTAACAGGAAATATATGAAATCTGGTTCGCTAGAATTAGAGCGGAAATGGCTTGAGACACTTTCATATGCTCATATCATCTTTAATAAAGTGCTCAACAGGATTATTGAGTAGTTTATAAAGATCATGAAGGTAATTGGTGAAATATTGTTGAATATTTGAGGAAACTTGCCACAAATGTTGATAAATGTACTAAGAAAGAAAAGTGATTTGCATTGCTTGAAGCTCTAAGTTTCATGTTAATTTATTTTTTGATATGGTGGTTTTGAAGGTTCATAATAAGTAATTAGACCTTATGAGCAATTAGGTGGTACCCATGTGTTCTCTTACTTTGTCATAAAACATTGCAAAGTTTCTCAATTGAATTCCTCACAGTTGAAGGTCTTCAAAATGAGGTACTATAGTTTTGATAAAAAGTCTGTTTGTTTTTGGCCACATTTCCGTACTGTAGTTAAAGCCCTGCTAAATAAAACATCACAAAATGAGGGAATTTATTGAGGAGATCTCTTAAAAGCAAAATTTGATTTCATATTTTCCTTTAGCTTCGATGGTAACATCTCATGCATCAACAAGGGGAAGACGATCAAAGAAAGGCTATATGGAAGAATCAGAAACGCTCTGTGTTCGAGCTTTTCTCAATGGATCTAAAGAGAGGTCTGCAAGGATTGTGGCTAAGAGTCTTGCACAGGTAAAGTTGAACATTCTGATGTCCTTTCTAAAATGTTAACACTATTATTTCTACTTGAATGCAAAGGGAAATTGATAAATTCTGACTGAAAATGTCATCCCATAGCTCAACAATGTAATGTAATGTTCCCCTTACCCTCAAGATCATTAGAAGGTGTTGTGGCGCAGTGGTGTAATTCACTGACTTTGCAGTCCGAACAGTCAGGCGGACAGTGGTTGATATCCGGTGCCCGGTAGAGCCCCACCACTTGAGCGTCATGACAAGGGGTCGCTGACTCGATTAGGCCTATTCTACTTCTGCGATCCCAGCGCTTGGTGCTAAAAACCGCCACTTCAACTTCACCATCAATAAAGAAGTTACCGATACCCTTTATTTCATTTTACCTATTCAAATTAAAGGGGCTCCGTCTTCAAATTTCAGTTCAAACGGTAATTGTGAAGTCTTTGATGGGCAGTATCAAACAGACGGTTACCTGTTTTTTCGAAAATGACAGCGTCATTTTGAAGATAAATCGTTGTTCTTCACAGAGGAAAAATCCTAACATTCATATCTTTTACGATTGCTTGGACATAAGTCGATTTTAAGGAGCACTTTTTGATGTCTTTGGTTAAGCCATCAAACAAACTGCAGAAAATGATGGAGAACAATGGACACGTGCGATGTTTACAGATTTGTTTACAGTTTGGCGACGGAGCCCTTTTAAGGTCCAATAGATGAATACAGAGGACTAATGGCTGATGTTTTTACCAAGTCGGACTGTGTATGAATGATCAAATTTTTGTATCAAAACTATGGGTTTATTTGTAAGATTCAATGCATCAATGTACCTAGAAGGACCCCTGGCTCCTCCTCTTAAAATTCTATGTTCTCCTTTCTTTAATAGCTGTTAGCAGAAGCAACAGTAAAACTCAGCCTTCCTTCAGCTGGACGCAAGATATTTCTTCCGGATGGAGAGCCAGTCATCAGTCCTCATCAGTTATACAAAGACTGCACAGTTTATGTATCCATGGGAGATGCATTCAAAGATCCATATGAAGCATTAAGAGGTAGGTTTAAAGGGGCAGTCAGACGCGAAACGCGGGTAGCAGATTCTGCGTGTCACAATCCAATTCGTACAGGCCTAAATACCAAAACATGTCTATTGTACCTCTTTGTTCGCTGTAATTCTGATGAAATTAATTGAGCAATAAATCCAGTAGTGTTTGAGAAGGTTCTATTCGCCTTTCTGTTTCGCCAAGCATCATAAATCTGACTCAAAAACCAGATTCTTTGGCGAGTTTCTTGCCCACTTCGACTTGTAGATTATCTCTTCGCAGCTTCAAAGTTGCTTCTGCAAAATCGCTGTTTACGACTTTCAGGAATTTGTGATAAACAAAATAACTTTGCAAATACATGAAATCGACATAGACGAACAATATCTGTCAATTAAATCCTTGAGATTGTCAAGAACAATGTCGATGGAGATGGATTGAAATGTGCGATAATCCAATTCAAAATCTCCATTGACGAGTCGATGCTAGGCCTAAGCACTTTTCATGCAAATACAATTGAAATGTCCCGCGCAACATCACGTCTGACTGCCCCTTTAATGTTTGCTTAACGTTCATGCCTGTTTTATCAAAGCATTACAGGGGCCGTACAAGCTAAACTTCTAAAAGACCATGACTTTCTCTCCCTAACACAGGCAAATAGCAGCAAATACATTTCATATATATATATATTTCATATATTTCATTCTTTTAAGGATGGTTGCCCTTCAGCAGAAGCTGTTTTTCAAGGGGCCCTCCAATAAAAACTTAATTACAATATACATCTCAAATAACCTATCACTAAAAAACCATAACTTTAAAACCCTATTTACAATTATGCAATATTTACAATTGAAAGAAAAATTAACCCTTTATTGACTTTTTAAAACCATTCAGGGAGGATGCCGTCTTAGATTCAGCTGGGAGGCTATTCCATAGTTTAGCTCCCCGGAAAGAAAAGCATTTTTGCCCATTTGTTGACTTTTTCTTTGGCAACCTTAAATCAGTTTCAGTATTCCTGAGACTGCGGGAGGAACTTGTTGAGTTTTTGATAAAAAGGTTACACAGGTATTGTGGAGCCAAATCATTGAGCGACTTGAAGACCATCATTTTAGACTCAACATCAATGAGTTCTACGATAGTCTTCCAGCCCAACTCCTCGATAAGTTGTAAGTTGCAAATTCCAGTGTATTCATAACCCATTTATATCAAATTCCAGAGGTTGCCAAAGATTTTCCATTTATTTGAATCGGCCAAAAATGGAATCAAAGAATTGAACAGCTATCATATATATCCTGGTCATCTGATTTTGTGAATAAGCCCCCCCCCCTCTCTAATAAGCGCCCGTCTCTATTAAGCCCCCCCCCCCTCTAGAGTGTTCGAAATTAAATAGACCCTCGGGGGCTTAATAGAGTTTTTACGGTATGCCTCTGATCATGGTTAATTGCCATCTATATAGCTTTCCCTAGAATTTAAGAATAGCTTTAATTATTACCATGTAAATAATTTTGGAGTTGTAAGGAACTTCCTTAGAGTATGTTAGGATATAGTAAAGTTAATTTAAAAAGATGTTTCTGTTTTCACAGAAGTGCTAACGGTTTGTCAGGCTCTTCTGAAAATATTTTAAATCTTCTTTACGTTCTTTATGAAACAGAAAACGAAAGAATGCGCTTGCAATCATCTTGGACTCTGCTGGGAATTACGTTGCCTGAGAAGAAAACCCCTGGCAAGAAAATAACATTATCCAGACGAATGAAAGACCTTGCTGAAAACCACAGACACAAGATTTTGGTTTTCAGAAATGGAGAAAGCAGTGAAGGGATTGAAATTGTGGCTAACAGATTTGACGGGGTAATTTTTGAGACATATTATGACCATATTTGGATCCTTGCTTGATGCAGAGGCCGACACAATATTTTTCTTCCTGGGAACGGCAAAAATTTCGTCCAAACTTCCTGCGACAACTTTTTTATCTTACATTGATTAAGTGGATTGTACAGTGTGATTCATGCAAGTTGTAGGTAAAATGTAGTGAAATTGAACACTTTCTTAAACTAGCAACTTTAAGGTTTAAAGTCAACATATAAAACAAATACTTCTATTGCATACAATTTTAAGAAGATTGCTAAGTGGGTAGCTCAAAATAGACTTGGTAACTATTGGCGAGCAACCAAAGTGCACATGCAAATCTCGTTGCCATTTTCTTCCTTCCTTGAAACGAAACGCACTACCTAGGCACAAAAGCAAATGAACAGCTCAATGATATAGGGTTTACCTGGATGAAATCTACTACTTGCGCAACGACCAATCATTTTCCAATTCTTGATGCAAGTTTCTTGGTCAAGATTCTGCTCAATTAAAGTTATGGCAGCAATTCAATTTCTTTTTCAAGATAACAATTACGACAGGTTCAGGTTCTGCCGTGTTTTGACGGCAGCATAAAATTTGGTTTCCTTTCAAAAAATTTCCTGCAGTCTAAAAATCTTGTAAAATTTCCTGGGAACGGCCTTCCCTTGCCCCCACACTTTGTCGGGCTCTGGTATGATGATGCTTTGAACAGTTTAGAACCATGATTAATCTTTTCCTGGATTTTGAATATGAGCAATGTTTCTAAAGGCACACTGTCGTGGCGTTAATTGGGTAAATAAGACAATGAAAAAGAATAGAAATAGACAAGATTCAATAATTTTTGCTGTACACTGAAATTCACGAAGGTGATGACGATCCAACTCCCTTTGTTCTCGAAACAAAGAGCATAGGACTCAAATCTTTCAAATCTTTAAAAAGGTGGGTGTGAAATTCTATTCGATTTTTCGTTGAACTGAATGGCCTGAAAGGAACTTATAGTACTTTGCTTTAAATCTGCCATGGAAATTTTCTGATATCTTGATTTTTTTCAAAATGATGGCAATTTAACGATTTTTGAAAAAAAGTGATGGAAAATTTTGAAAACATTTAAATCATGGTAAATCCTAAACCAAAGGAGGAAAAATCACATAACTTTCAAGAAAACCATAGTTTATGAAGGCCTACAATATGGTGAAAAGCAGAAATCAGTATATTTTCTGGTTTAGGATTTAGAAATTTGAAGACGTCATAGCCTCAAATTTAATAAATGCCGCCATTTTGAGACTAATCAAGATATCAATAAATTTCCACGGCAGATTTACAGCAAAAACGCTAAGTTCCTTCCAAGCCATTTAATTCAAAGGAAACTGAGGAAACTGTAATAGAATTTTACACTGACCTTTTTAAAGATTTGAGCGCTATGTTGAAACAAAGTATGATCCAAGAGCATAAATGCTTGGTAATTATTCAGAGACCAGGTCTCTTGTTGGTGGTTTCGGCGTCGCGGCTAGCCAATCATAGCCATGACTGTGTGCCTTTAAGCTGAGCAGTATACGTTTTATTGTCAATGAAATTACGGTCTCTGTCCGCTGGGAAAATATCTTTTGATTTGAAAGGATCCCTTACAGATCATGATTCCTCAGAAATGCAATTTTTTTTTTCGTCTTCATTTTTAGCTTCTAAATGATTGTACTGGAAAGCTTGGGTTGACAAGTGGTGCTCGCACTTTGTATGACTGGCAAGGAAATGAAATCCGCAGCTTTTCTGATGGTAAAGGCTTAAAAACTTTAACAAAGAACTGTGCTCTTTATACGTTATTTCGTCTACAAAATCTTTTCGAAAGTTTCCACCCTAAATTTTAAGAATTATTGTCTGGACCGCCAATGGTTTAAAGCACATATGTCGCGTTAGCAATTTGTCAATACAACAAACAAGTTTGGAGTGGAATTCCATTGTTTCGTGACTTTTTATTTCTGTTTCATGAATTTTCATTGCAATGAAAATTTTGTAATAAACAATAGAGAGAATTGTATTGCATGAACCAATCAGCTTCATGACATATGCCCGTTAAGGTATTTAATTTGTGGTTTAAAGGTTGTTTCTTTTATCTACCGGGTGACCCAAAGAAATCTCAAGAGCTAGATCATAACTACCAGGTGTCCCAAAAAAGAGTATTCCCTTTTGAAAAATCACCAAAATTTGATTACACGGCCGATCTTCAATTTTCTTTTTTTGGCAAGTAGAACAAAAACCAAATTTTTTTCCAAAATATAGCTGATCTTGTAATTGGCTTAAAATGTAGCAAATTTAGTTCTTTTTAGGGCTACCTGCTTTTGGATCATACTGCAGAAAAGCATTGATGATTGCCAGATCAATTCATTTGTGCATGTAAAGCTTCTAATTAGGTTATTAATGACAGAACGAAATGCGCACTTTCATTTGAGGCCTCAATCTGAATCTGAAGATTTTAACCTTTAGGCAAGATTGAGCATTTTGCTTAAAAACCATAGCTCAAAATAAGGTTTTTGAAGGCGTAATTTCTCTGCAACTCCTTTCTGCAGCCAATTTTCCTATTAAGGCTGATGTTTCGAATGTTACTTCTTAACTTTCCTGATTTCACATGCCTCAAGAAAGTCGATAGTCAGGCGTGCATAAACATGGGAACGTGGGAACAAAGTTCCCAGGCAGCTTTTTCCAAAGCAATATTTTGCAGGCAGTTTTTCTAAAATAGCTTTTGATGAAATGTAATTGCAGTAAGATGATGAATAATAGCAAACAAATGGTACAAATTGCTCATGTTCTGCTGTTGAATCGTTTCGTTGCTCCAAGTGTAAAAATTTACTATTTGATACCTGCATTACTACTGGTTCTGGTAATAGGCTTCTCTAGCCTAGCTGTACAAAATTGATATGCAGGCAGGTTTTCAGATAATTTCTACCGCTCCCAGGCAGGTTTGAACATTATGCACGCCTGTCGATAGTTTAGGACTTGTCATCGTACCTAATTATGGTACCATTAACACCATCATCATCATCATCATCATTTATTTGTTTATTCATTCATTTATTTACAAAGTAGGCTAAACAAAACTATAGCTAAAATTACAGCTAATTAAGTCTCGCTAGGAGGGGTACTAACATTGAGACGCAGAAGCTCTATTTTACTTCAGTTGATTACCCACGTAATTTAGAATGCTCAATCACTGTGTACTGTACCATTTTTATAGTTCCTGTGATGGATGATGCACTGCAGATGCCTGGTGGCTGGAAGCAAGGCCCACTTTGGGTTTCAAGAGGAGAAAGATTTAGCCCATCTGGAGCTTATGATTTCTTCATGTCTGTTGCTTTGAATTTCAAGGAAAGTATGAGTCAAGTGGAACAAGGTCTTGACTTGGTATGTTTATTCGAAAGTAGCATTAAATAACGGACTCATCGTACTAAATCCATAAACGCAACAAAGACCCCGTAATCTGTAGAAAGAAGACTGTTAACTCCTGTAAATGAACAACAACCAAAATAAACCTGTCACTAGAGAGAAAACTGTTGAATCCTGCAAGAGAAAAACGAGTTAATCTTAAAACCTGAAAGGAAAGAAATAAGTTAGTAACTCACCATTAACTGGCCATTGTGATTTCTTTGATAAAAGCTATCCATTTTGCTCATTCTAGGGTTAGTTAAGTTTGTTAGTTACTGATCAACTTAGGTTTTTTGCGTGATATTTCAAAGATCTATACAGTCGTTTTACTGTTTTGGTTCAATCCTGTAAGAGAAAAACGAGTTAATCTTCAAACCGGAAAGGAAAGAATTAAGTACGCTCCTGCATGCGTTTGTGAATATCGTCCTTAATTTTGGCAAAATATCTGATGAACTTATCCAGGCTCACTCAGCCGTTGTTTGATACTAGGTTTTGCCTTGGCTTACAAGTCTCCTGTTTAGAGAATTTATTTCTATCCATTTAATGATTTTTTCAGTAACTTCTGAAGACTCTAGGCTTGTTTCAGAAGCGTTTACTCACAACGTACTCTTTACTTTATTTAGCTGCTGCATTGGTAGTTTATGTATTGATTCAAACGTCTTTTCTAATTATTCCAGTACAAATCAAGGCAAAGAGGTGACCATGTGGACGTCCCAACCATAATGTCTTTGTCAAATGCGGAAATTGATAAACATATCATTCTGGTATGAAAATCTCTTTTATATTTCTCTGGACTTTTTTAAAACTTAATTAGTAAATGCAAAAGTGTGTGCTATCTTCGTAGAGCGGTGTACGCTTGTTAATTTACTATGCAGTGAATTGACAGAAATGCGTGTGCGCAGTCAGTTTATTCAGGAAATTTTACACTCTCAACATCATTTTTTCACGCCTTTCCAGGGATGATCTTAAAGGGGTGAAGGCCCTCTACTACCTTTTCCCCAAACCAATATTCTTTGTAGAGTTTCGATATTTTGCAGACAAATCATAGACATGAATTGTGCATAGATTGATGTAAAATCCAGCTGAGAAACACAATTTTTGGGTCACACCCCTTGTTGGAAGAGCCACTATAATTTCCGATAATTCTATAGATTTCATTGTGATATCATAGCAAAATGGCGCAGAAATTCAAAAACAACATGAAAATTCGGAATCTAGATGGAAAGTTGACCTAAATGAATTCCAAGAGAGTAAATAGGCAGAGCGGTAGGGTTCCATCTCGTAATGCCATGAAATGTTGTTGACAATCATCTGGTCTTAAATTTTTGGTCATGACTGTATTATTTCTTCTTAATCCCACTTAGATAACCAATGCTATCGAGCGAGAGAAACATGCATTCAAACGCCTCAAAGGCCAAATAAAAACATTAAAGAATATGCGAAAAGAAGAAGCAACTCTTGGAAACTCATACAGATTTCAACATATCGCTGAAGTTGGTGAAAACAGCCGTCTTGTTGGCACAAAGGGGTATCGACTTAAACTTAGGCTGAATGGAAATGTTGACTCAGAGGCCATTACAATGCATTTTAGCTCGAAAGATCTGTGTAAGGGAAAGAACACACAGGAAGAACAATTACAACGTTTCTTTGACTTGCTGAACAGTAACGAATCGTTGAAAGAATGTTTTATTGGTCATGGAAGGAGAGCTGTGTTTAAGAGAGCGTTTCTTGGGAATGGATCTGGAATTACCAACATTTCTGATGTCGATAATGATGCAGAGGTGTGGTTGTCGCTTGGAGAAGATTTCGTGCCGTTTGAATGTGAGTTGTTTCAATTTTTTAGCTCTTTTTTCTTTTTATACATTCTGCTAAAAAGCAACGATACATATTTACTGAATTACTCTATTTACAAGCTACTCTGCTCTACTACTAGGACAAGACCCCAGGGAGCAACAACTATGTCTACCCACGTGGCCATTAAATAAAAAGATAGATAAAAGACATAAAACTACACGTAACTACAACAAAAAGAAAGAACATTTACTTAGAGAGGAGGTGGTTGTATGACTTGCAACCGAGTTGTAGATTTCTAATCAAACCGACCAGTTTATGAATATAACAGAGAGTTAACAGAAGTAGATCTTTATTGATACCATCGGGAAAATCTTCATCACCATACAATAGAATCTGCATTAGAAATTCGTTAGAAAGATTGAATGTATACTTGTAAATTGTTCCTCCATTTAAATTCCTGAAGACCCTACAGAGTTTCGTAGAGCTTAGAGTTAAGGCAAGTTTCATTCAATCAAAATGTTTTTGAGTGTCACATCTATTTGTCAATATTTTGTTAGTTTCAATCATCTGCTGGAAGGTGGAAGGGAGTCTTCTTTCTGAGACGCCAGGTCTAGTAGTTCTTTCTTAAATTTACTGTATGTTTTTTCTATGATGTAAATTATTGTCGTAGTTGGAACTCGGTGACGCCACGTCTTTTCCAGCTATGGCAGCCTTAGAGTATTCCCTTTAGTTGTCGTTTGGTTGTTTTATTTGTGATGAAAAAGCTCCTCTGCGATCTGCTTGAATATTTGGAGACAGCAGTTGACTTCTTTGTTTCTACAATTCCTTGATCAGACATTTTGGACTAACCTAGATTTCATATTTTCTTTGACTTTGTGGACTGAAAAAGAAGACACATACCTTTTAGCCAAGACACATACCTTTTAGCCAGGACTTAAATGTAATAAACGTTTAAATGAGCATATCTTCCTCTTGCTTGATAAAAGGAGTAGCCCGCCCCCCCCCCCTGCCTTGCAGCAATATCAAAAAATATATCTTTACCATTTGGAAATAAATAAATTGCAGAATACTTAAAGGGGCTCCGTTGCCAAACTGTAAACACTGCACGTGTCTATTGTTCTCCATTGTCTTCTGCTGTTTGTTTGGTGGCTTCACTCAAGCCACCAAAAAGTGCTCGTTAAAAATCCACTTATATCCAAGCAATCGTAAAAGATATGAATGTTTGGTGTTTTCCTCTGTAAAGTACAACGATTTACCTTCAAAATGATGCTTTTATTTTCGAAAAAACAGGTAAACGTCTGTGTGATATTGCCCATCAAAAATTCTTAAATGTTACAGTTTCGACTGAAATTTGGAGACGGAGTTCTTTTAACAGTTGATGCTTTCAGTTGCTTTTTTTCCAGACTACTTAGACTTCATCGACCCTTGAATATACCTTATTTTTACTTCTTATATTGCAGATGACATCATTGGCATAGCTACTGACAAAGTCAGACTCGTTAATTTATGGAATCAGAAATCAATCCTGCAACGAGAGCCGTGGCTTGGAGCGGATGAGAAATTAGCGAAACCATCGTTATGGACAGCAACAACAAGCCTTTCAATCAATGACATAGAAAGACAAGAAATACCAGAGACAACTGTGGAGGAGGAAAGGATCCGTCTTGTTCAGAGTTCGAATGAATCCAGGATAAGGACTGAGGAATTATTCTTGCAAAATAAAAAAGATGCGAAGCTGGCTTTGTATCCGGATATTCAAATGGTGCGGAAAGGAAGGGAGCAGGATCTTGATTTATGGGGAGAAGATGCTAGTCAATGGATTTTTAATCAGGTCGGTTTAATGAAGGTTTTTGATCATTTTATTTATAAACCTTACTTTGCTAGAAATTGTTCAGCAATGTCTCTTTCCCAGGATCTTAAATTTCTTTCCTAGCATCTCAAAATTCTCCCTTCTTTTAGCTGGATTAGTATCGGTTCTTCTAATATTCCTTTATTTGATAATAGGCTATCCTCTAAACGTCGTATTTAAGTTATTTCACATCGAAATGCAAATAACAAGGACAGATTTTTTAATACAATAGCAACAGCTGCGTTTGACTGACACCTCATTTCAAAGCAATAAGCGACTGGAGACAAAGGAAATTCTATCAACCAGTAATTAAAACAAACAAAGCCGCAAAAGTTTCCTCGAAACTAGTAGGGCAAACTCTCGTCTTCTGCAAGCGAAAGGTGGTTTTTAAGAGAAGTTATGTGCTTATAACGAAAGAAGAAGGGTAAATCTAAAGATCTACCAGGCGGATTTTGTTTATCTTATTCAGGAGCTGTGGGGTAATTGTTTCATTTTGACCCTAAATGGGCGAGAATTAAAATGCCCTCTGCTCGGCTTCTGAATCAAATAAACAAAATCCGCCAAACAGAACTTTAGATTTACCGTTCTTCTTTCGTTATAGGCATATAACTTCTCTTAAAAACCACCGTTTGCTTGCACAAGGCGAGAGTTTGCCCTACTAGTTTTGGGGAAACGATTGCGGCTTTGTTTGCTTTGAATTACTGGTTGAGAAAATTTCCTTTGTCTGCAGTCGCTAATCGCTTTGAATTGAGGCGTCAATCAAACGCAACTGTTGCAATGGTATTACAAAATCTGTCCTTGTGAGTGCAAATAGTTAACGTTATTTAGTGGTTTGAATTTAGCATAGCCTGTTTGACAAAATGCGTGGCACAACGGATTATACATCTGATGTTTGGGATTGCAGCTAGCTTAAAGGGGCTCCGTCGTCAAAATGTAAACAAAACTATGATTTTTGCCGTTTTTTGAAAGGTGATATCACACAGGATTTTCGTATTTTTTTCAAAATGAAAGTTGCTGTTTGGGCATTAATCATTGTACTTCACTAAGGAACAAACCAAACATTCATATCTTCGACGATTGCTAAGATATAAGTTGATTTTTAACGGTCACTTTTTGGTGGCTTGGGTGAAGCCACTAAACAAACTGCAGAGAACAATGGATGAACAATGAATAATCGGCAACACGTGCGAGTTTTTGGATTTGTTTACCGTCTGACGACGGAGCCCCTTTGAATTGACTCTGCTTCGTAAGTAATGCTAATTCCAAAATCAGACCGTTTTTATTATTATTAGTTTTTTACCAGTATCATTTGACGCTTTGTTTTCTATGGCTTACAGGATGGCACAATAACAAACAAGCAATTTCGAAATCTGGTGCTCTCTGTCAAAGAACAAGCAATCATTTTTGTCAATGGCGAGGAGAAAATTGAAGGTTATGGGGTTGGATTGGCAGTGAAGGAAATTCAGAGATTTCTGCAGGAAAGGAAAGAAGGAGAGGAAGAAAAGTCGTAAGGAGAATTTAACATCTTTATCATTTTGCATTCTGTTCTGTTTGAATCCACCCTTTCAAGATAATTGCGCGAAAGCGAAACTCTTTTGTTGTTTGAGATTTTACATTTTTGAGACTAAAATCTTGTTCTGCGTACAAAGTTTAGTGTTGAGACAAATTTTCACATTCATATATGTTTTTATTTTGAAATTATGGTGATATAAAGAATTTGAATTCATAAGGGCTTTAACCGTGAAATTGTAGTTTGGACAAAAATTTGTATATTTAGAAAATTCTGTACTTTAATAAATCATTTGTTTTAAAATCATTTGTATTTAAACAAATCTGTACTTTAAATCATTTGTTTGAATGGAAATCATGGTTGCCTGCTCCAGTATCGCTCACGATTTGCCTAAACCTTGCCTTCCTTATTACTATTTTTTTCCTTTTTTTGACAGAGCTTCAACAGCTACGAATCCAAGGCAGAAATGGAAACTAACATCAGATGGACAAATTTCCTCGATTATGTCACCTGGTTTATTCCTGACAAGCCTCAATGACTTGAGAATCGAAGTTCCATTGCCACCTGAACGGAAAATTGAAGTTGAGGAAGTAGTGCCACCAAAGCTGACGTCATCATCTGGTGGGTCTAGCAGTGAAAGTTCGAGGGAGAAGGGAGACGGTAATTTTGATGATATTTTACTAATGTTGTTGCTGTCAAAGCCCTATTAAGCCCGGGGGGGGGGCTGATTTGATTTCGGGCACTCTAGAGGAGGTCTTAAAAGAGAGTTTGGATTAGAGAGGAGAGCTTATTAGAGGGGGGGGGGGGCTTATTCATAAACTCAAATGATACGGATATAATAGCTTGTCAGCTCTTTTACCTCATATTTTGTGGATTCAACGTACAATTTTACGAATTAAATACATAAATTCGACACAGTTTTATCTCAACCACCAATAAATTGACATGCAAACTTGTTTAGCTAAACTGCTAACTATATTTGATGTTGTTTCTCAACAGAAAGGATAGTGGTTACTTAGACTGACTGATGTTATGTTAATTTAAGATCTTTCATTCTGTACCAACTAGATGATGGAGAAAAAGTTAAGAAAAAGAAAAAGAAAGTAAAAAAGAAGGAAAAAGAAAAGAAAAAATGGTGGAATTTTGGATCAAGTAGCAACAGTGATAGCAGTGATTCTGAAAATGAATTGGGTAACGAAAAGACAAAATCATTTGATGACATTAGAGTCCGAATGAAAGGAACAAGCAGCGAAGATGACAGGGCAATTGCTAAAGAGAAAAAAGAAGGGGACAAGGAGAGTGAATTGGAAGCGAAAGAGGGGGCTCAAAGAGACCAAGAGGGAATTCATGGGGACAAGGAAGGGGTAGATCAGGAAGGGGCAGATCAGGAAGGGGTAGATCAGGAAGTGGAAAAGGCTAAGACAGCTGTTGATTTGTTGGAGGAGTTGCCTGAGGTTTATGGTGGAGAAAAGTTTTTGCTTGGCGTTTTTTCGAAATTTGGTGATAAAGATCCATTGAAGATAACACAAAGGTAACTCTTGCATCCTATTATTTACTGAGTTCTTGCAATGAAGGGAGGTAGAGCAGTTAGACTCGCATAAATCGGATCTCTGTGGACCGAGAGAAAGAATCCAACCTCCAACCTATGGAAATCCAACTTTTGCGCTTTTTAATGTAGCATCCAGGCTGTATAGAGCAACTTGAAATTCTATTGTCGAATCCAACTCTTAAACAACTGTTGCTTGTCTTTGATGGCTTATAGCTACTAACACCCTATTTACACTTTAAGTTAAACCAGCTTAAACTAAATAATTTTTTCGAATGGGACCTTCTAATTGGTCAATCGAGCAAGTCGAATGCATTTGATTGGTTCAAACTTAATCTGGTTTAACTGTGTCGTTGTGAATAGAGTATTATATTGCAATTTGTTCATTCATGCCTTTGTCTAGCCCTGTTTTCTGTTGAATTTGTCAAATCATCAAGAAATGTACACTGCTGTAGATTTTGAATTTAATATTCTCAACAATCCTTTTCCGACATACTAAGAGAATGGTCTTCAAGTCCCTGAATGAGCTGGCTCCACAATATCTCTGTGACCTCTTCACCCGCAATTCGCAATGCTCATCATATAGCCTTCGTAATACGGGGACCGACTTGAGATTACCGATGAAAAGGTTAGCAAATGGCCAGAGATGTTTCTCGTATAGAGGTACAAAACTGTGGAATGGCCTCTCAGCCGAGTTAAAGCAGGCTTCCTCTCTGTATAGTTTTAAGAAAACTATTTAAGAACAGGGGTTTCTTTCTTTTGATTGTACATTTTTAATATCATTGTACATTTGTTTTGAATATTGTAAATAGTGTTTAATATTTCAATTTGATCGGTAACTTTTGATTTACATTTTTTCATGTTGTAATTGTTGTTTTATCGGAGGGCCACTTGAAAACCAGCTTCTGCTGAAGCGCAACCCTCCTTGAAATGAATATGAAATATACTTAGAACTTAGAAGCAAATCAGTGGTTAATGAGATGCTTGTCAGCTACATGAGAAGGTGTTGTGGCGCAGTGGTGTGATCCACTGAATTTGCAGACAGAACAGTCAGGTGGACAGGGTTTGATACCTGGTAGAGCCCCACCACTTGAGCGTCATGACAAGGGGTCGCGGACTCGATTAGGCCTATTCTACTTCTGCGATCCCAGCGCTTTGCGCTAAAAACCGCAACTTCACCTTCACTTCACCTTAAGTTCAATCCTTTATACATTACGTTTGGCACTATTTTGTTTAATTGCTATGCACATTTCTTTTATTTTTTCAGATGGGCCATCAAGAGAGATGAATCAGCAAGCCTTGTGTCTAGCTCAACGTTGACCGAAAAATGGCTCAGACAAGGGTTGGCATGGCCTGTCAATGAAACGGAAACATGGCTTGAGGTACGAAAGTAAATATTCTAATACAAAAGACAATGCCTTCTATATTGCTTAAAAGGGCTGTACAAGAATTTAGTAAACAAAGATAAAGATCACCTCGCCAATAGCATGAATTTAATAAGAAATTCCTCTCTACTTTGAACGTTGCATAAAATTTCTTAAGCCTGCATGCAATGACCTTTCGTATGTTAAGGCTAAACGCTTCTGAAAAATTATGGCCCAGAATGCAGCTGTATCTTTATAATCGTTGATAGCATAAATAATCTGATTGACCTGGCTGAATCTACAGAGTTCAAACCAATAGAACATTTCTTCATTTGTATTGTATATGCTGCTATTTGTCTGCTCCTAGTGAAGGAAAGTCATGGATTCTGGAAGTTTTCCTTGTACAGCGCCTTTAAATTTAAAACAGAAAACTGAAATTTCGTTGAGGTTTCTAGCCATTTTTCAGGTTTTGCGAGGCAACATGATTAGGAAAGTCACAAATATTTTTAGAATGATAGGTCCTATCAGGAGCAGAAGAACTCTCGAATGGAAGGGCTTGGCTATTCTACGAACTTTTACCAAAGTTATCGAATCAAAGGCACAACGCCCCGTTTATTGCTTGAGATATGAAAATGTTTTTAGGAAGCTATGTTATTTTTTCGTTTAGTTGTTATTTGAAACATTGCTGATGCAAAGCTTTCCAAATTAATTTTTCGTTTTTTCAGAGAAAACTTCTCGATTTTCAAGCATTTCGAGTAAACAGCTCGTTTATTGTAAATATTTTGCATTGTTTGATTCAACTAAATTCAACCATCATAAGACACGAAAAACGTTATTTAATAGCACCTTGCGCTATATGGATATGTTCCATGCAGTCTCGCTCTTTATTTGTGCCACCAGAAATGTTCCAAGTGACCAACTTTGCAATTTTTTCCAGGATATTGTTGATGGATATTTGCTACCATGTGCTCCTAAACTCAAAAGAAAGCAGCTTGCGAAAGAAAAGGCAAGCAGCCCTTTCTACGGTAAGAATTCATGGTGAAAGTTCAAGTTTGAAATTGCAGCACAGTCCCTAAGTGTTACGGTGCATCTGGAATTCTCAAATCTGTTGAATTTGGAGGCGACTTGATAACATTATGTTCTTTGCCTCCATCTCAACAGTAGATAGAATTGAGTTGTATTGTTATTTGTATTTTAACTTTTATTTATTATAGAAAAAAGTAAAGACTTAAATCAAGTGAAGGATTCAGCGAATGTAACTGAATTGAATAATGCCACCATTGCAGGAAATTTTATTTATCTCCATATACCATCTCGTATACGTAGACTTCGCCAGACATGAGCACTGGCTAGAGTTTCTTTCTTTACACATTCCATTTAATAACTTACAATACATATTACTTATTACACTACTTACAAAATACTATACCCTACTACTAGAACAATACCATTTGGAGCGAAAACCTACGTCTACCTCATGGCAACATAAAACAGGAAATACGAACATAACACTACACGTAACTACTAGCGGGAAAAAGATAGTTCATAAAACTACACGTAACTGCTACAACTGGCTAGATTGATCCATGCATATGGGGTCAATCTAAAATGGAGAAATAAGACGTTTTCTTCCCTCCGCTTGTGTGCCTTAGGTCTTAGGTGTGCCTTGCGCAAGCGCAAGGGCCTTCGCATTAGCCGCCCTTGTTACGGTACAACAAATAAATCGCGGAATGCAGGCGATGATTGAGTTCTCAAGATTAAATAGAATATATGCTAGGGTCGTGTTTTCGCTGATATTAGCTAGATGATTCTTATTATGAAGAACAATTGCTAAGCTCATCTTTCTCACAGTAGACACTGCATGCAGAGGTAGTATTGGGGACCTTCATCTGACTGTTAGCCCCTTGTATAATCATGAAAAGTTCCAATAATGAAAAACAGCTGAAGATTAGAAGAACTGGAAGATCATGATTTCCAACCTTTGTATCGAATTGATTTCCAGCCTTTGTATGATTTCCAACCTCTTGTATTCTTAGGTCAACCTGCTCGGCTGAAGGTTATGAAAAATGGTGAGCCCGACTCAAGTAGAGCAGTAATTGTGGTTGGACCTGATCTTAGCAATGTAAGTAACTAAATTTTGCCAATTTTTCAAATTGAGCGAATTCTTATTAATCTTGCTTTTCTCATCGTGCAGCTTTCTCAGGGCCAAAGCCAGTGGGGGCCGGGAGGCGGAACGCCAAGGCAATTTATCGGAAATTTTACTCTACCTGTCAGATTTTTTTGTGGTTACAGGCCCACATTTAGAATACTTTATTGGGAAAATAATGCGAAAAACATGCATTTATTGACTTTCGAGGATAAATTCTGACATGAATTTTGAATCTACAGCACATTTTTGCTTCATATTCACAAATTTTGAAGGCTCCAACATTGAAACTGCAAAATATTTCCAAAATCTAGCCATTAAAGGAGCACATCAGTCCTTTCGTGCATGATTGTGGACGTATGTTCATAAAACTGGGGTTTTTGCTGTTGTTGTTGTTGATTTTGGTGTCGGAAAATTTTGGTTCTTTGCCCCCCTAAGAATTCAAGGCTGGTATCGGGCCTGAGCTTTCTTCTGCCTCAGGATGAACTTGACATATGATAGTACGTTATCTCTGGTTTCCGATTTCTGAAAACGCCTTCCCTTTCCAATTTAATTGATCCAAGAAAAAGCCTAGAAATTCAATCCAAAATTCTGTGTGCAAGGAAATGTTTTTAGTTGTTTATTTTGCCAATCCCCCAACCTTGCTATGCTTGCTATACTTGCTATGCTTGCTAAGGAAGACAGCCAGACAAGATCTGCGCCCCTGTTAAAATTCACGCCATATTCAGTTTTTATCAGTCTTTAATCAAGTATTCTCATTTTCAGATGACGAGGAAAGTGAGAGCGTCATTACCGTTGAAATGGAAGAAAGGGTATGTAGATATTCTCTCCCAATTAAAAAACAATTATATGAATTAGAATTATGATCAATGAGGCTGTGCTTCAAGCTACAATTCATTTATTGTTAAGATTCAGATCGTGTGAAGATTTGAGATATTCTGGAAATGAGCCCTATCATTGTCTTTAAATGTTTCCATTTCTAGCTGTCTTATTTTCTCAATCTCCTGTTAGAAATGGAGAATTCCAAGACGTTCAAGCTGCTAGTGCAAGTGAAGTGGAATTTGAGCAGGTAAGTTATATTTATCTACCGGGTGAGCCAGAAAAAAGTTCCCACTTTCGAAAATTCGTAGCACCAGAAGTACTTCATGGATTTGAATGATTCAAATTCTAGTTAAAAGCCAAAAGATCAAAGTATTTTTATGATTTTTCTCGTCTACTTACGAGCACTGCAGATGTAGGTAAATTCAACTTTACAAAAATTTCATGGTTGCAAAATGACTGAAAAAAGGCCTAAAACACTTGATCAAATCGTTAGGACTCTCCTCGCACACAACAATGCGCACGGGCGTTTCTCCTCTCTCAAGAGTAATAAGACAAAGATTCTCAAACAGATGCTAAAGATTTTCAATCCCATGGCAATAAATGTGCAGTTGATAACTCTCACCCATGAGAAACTGCATTTTCTCTGTATTTCTGAGTGATGAGTCCTTTATGATTTGATCAAGGATTTTAAGCATTTTTCAGTTATTTTGCAACCTCAAAGTTTTTGTTAACTTGAATTTACCAATTTTTCTAGTGCTCATAAAAAGGCGAGAAAAATCACAAAAATACTTCGATCTTTTAGCTGTCAAGCAAATATTGATTCATTCCATTCCATCCAGTACTCTTGATGCTATGAATTTTCAAAAGTGGGAACTTTTTTCTGGCTCACCCGGTAGAAGTTATCTTTTAAGACCGATTTCCAGACAGTGGAATTTTTTGAGCGGGCGGAATTTCTATTGTATGCGAGAGAAAGAGTCGCTCTGGAATTGAATAGAAAGTTACGGCTGAGCGACCTTTCATTGTCTAAAATTCCGCCCGCTCGGAAAATTCTACTGACTGGAAATTAGCCTTTAGTTCATCTATTTTCATTAGCGACATTTACACAGGCTCCATCTCCAGATTTCGATCGAAACGTTAAGTTTTTCAAGGGCCTTGTAGGAACTGTGTTTATTCCCAGTACCGTGTTCGTGACATAGCACACAAGAGTAATTGTTGTCCTGCCAAGATGATGTAAGAATGATTGTGTGGCTTCAAAGTCCAGTCTTGATGTAGTACGAGATGACCACAGGGAACCAGACAGCGTAATTTTTTACTGGTCAACACTATCAGACGTTAGAATTGGAATATCGCTGTAACTGAAAACGGATTAACAAACAGAACTGGGAATGAACACAGTTCCTACAAGTTAGGCGCCCTTGGTTTTCAATAGGCCATATGACATAGATTTAGCATCTTTTTTCAAAATGAAAAATTATCTTGAAGATAAATCGTTGTACGTCAAAGAGGGGCAAACAAAAAAATCATATCTTTTACAGTTGCTGAGAAATCAGTCGACTTTTAACGGTTACTTAATGGTTGCCAATCAATAAACTGCAGAACACAATGGACACATAGACCTTTTAGCTATTCAGAAAAGAATCAGAATCGAACAAACTATTGCTACACTTTGTAGAATTTTCGAATGTGCACAATAGTGATAGAATCGAACGTCACATATAAAAATGTATAAAAATAACGTTCGATCCAGGCTCTTTTTTAGAACAGCTAAAAGGTCTATTGTGTTTACAGATTTGTTTACAGTTTGGGAATGAAGCCCATTGAACATCCATTATCTTGCTTGCTATGTGATACATCGAATCGATATCTAACTTCAAATGAAACTGAGACATCAAATCTATAGTGTCGCAAAGGCCTTTCTCTGAGCATAGGTTCCAAATCTTTAAAAAGGCTGGTGTAAAATTCAGTTACTTATTTCTTTGAACTGAATGACTTCAAAGAAACTTCAGCTATTTCTCTATAATTCTACAATTGGACTTTTCTGAAATCTTCAATATTTCTAGAATTCGAGTGTTTTTCTACTTTTTGGAGAATTCAAGAAAACTCTCCAAAAAAACTTGAAACCATCGTAATTTCTAAACTGTCTGAAGCAACATGAAATAATTTCGAAGAAAGCCATAGTTTCTGGATGTCTACGATATGGTATCAAGCAAAAGTCTGTCACTTTTCTGGTTTATGATTCAGAAATTTGATGACGTCACACCCTTAAATGAGTTAAAATGTAACATACGCTGAAATTTCGAAAAATATTGAAAGCTTTTGAAAAGTCCAACGGTAGAATTAAAGATAAGTAACTAAAGTTTTTTTTCAAGCCACTCAGTCAGAAGAAATAGATCACAGAATTTTACACGCACCTTTTTAAGCCGAGTTGAAGATTTGGAAGCTATGCTCTTTCTCTGTAAAATTTAAGTTGATATCCGAACGAACAAAAGCATAGGATCATCAGTCACTTTTTCACGATTTGGTGACACATAACAGTCTTTCCATTTGCTATTCGACTGAAGTTATAGTATTGCTTCACTCGAAACCTCTTCTTTTTTCATGCAGTTTTTAGACAAATGCACAGATTCCCTTGGCTTACCATTTGCTGCTCGTCGGATGTTTGATGACAAAGGCAAAGAACTGTTTACAGTTGGTGGATTAGAAAGAGACCAAGCTGTTTATGTTTCAAGTGGTGACCCATGGATCAACCCTGACATCACGTATTCAGAACAACAAAGACGAGTACTTTTGGCTAATTTAGCATCTGATGTCACAAAGATACGCAATTATGTCACTTTGAGGGAGCAATCAGGTTAGTAGTCGCAGGGCAGAGGTGCTCAGGCTAGCATAGGTTCCAAATCTTTAAAAAGGTTGGTGTAAAATTTAATGAACTATTTTTTTGAACTGAATGACTTCAAAGAATCTTCTGCTGTTTTGCTACAATTCTACCGGTGAACAGAGAAATTTTGTATCCTGAAACGCAAAATTGGATTTCATACCAAATATCACACAAGATAGCGCGACATTTGAAAGCTGAAATTTCGAGATGTGTGTAAATGTCATAGTTTTATTCAAGTTGTTGCAAGGGTGTTAGGACACGGATATTTTAATTACGTATTTATTTACCTTGTTTTGATCTTCGTCTTGTTTTCTTGTCTTGTTTTCTTCTCTGTTCTGTTTCCTCTTGAACTGATGTAAATGCCTATTGTTATTTGAATATACCTTCCTTGTATTCCTGTGTCTTAGCACGCCTTCGCAGAACCTTTCTTCTACGAAGGCGCGCTAAGACACAGGAATACAAGGAAGATATATTCAAATAACACGAGGCATTTACATCAGCAAGAGGAAACAGAACAGAAAATAAAACAAGACAAGAAAACAAGACGAAGATCAAAACAAGGTAAATAAATACGTAATTAAAAGATCCGTGTCCTAACACCCTTGGTTGTTGTTTATAGCTGTGAAACCACACAAGCGTTTGAATGAGAAAGCAGACGCACTCATTTTTAGACAAGAATAATGCCGGATGATGCCTCCAAACCAGTTCTCACTTCTTGTATCATAGATCTCATATTGCAAGTAGGAGGACCCTTGCACGCCGGATCAGGGATTGTTTTGCATAAAACACCAACTGGTGAAGATTCACTAAATGGAGATGAATCAGAATCTTCTATATTACAAGATGAAACAAAGCAGGAAAATGAGTATGAAAATTTCTAATATTCTATTACAAGTTATCAGTTTATTACCACGATGAAAGTAAATGTATGTATTTGTAGTCATGAAATGACATGATTTTTTTGGAAGTAGCCTCAAATAACAGGCTCGTGGTACTAAACCCATAAACGCAACAAAAACACCGTAATCTGTAGAAAGAAGACTGTTAACTCCTGTAAAAGAGCAACAACCAAAATAAACCTGTAACGAGAGAGAAAACTGTTGAATCCTGCAAGAGAAAACGAGTTAATCTTAAAACCTGAAAGGAAAGAAATAAGTTAGTAACTCACCATTAACTGGCCATTGTGATTTCTTTGATAAAAACTATCCATTTTGCTCATTCTATGGTTAGTTAAGTTTGTTAGTTACTGATCAACTCAGATTTTTTGCGTGATATTTCAAAGATCTGTACAGTCGTTTTACTGTTTTGGTTCATTTCAAAGCTACTTTTTGTTTAAACCATGTTCTAAAGACAAATCCAGTAATGTCAGTATTTGTCATCCCGTATTCTTTCTTTTTTTTTCTAAATTTCTACCTGGCATCCGAAGGTAGTTTTTGGACACTGAGAAGCTAAGCTTATCGAAACAGCGTCCTGGTCCTGCTTCTCGATATGACCACGCCACACCTCGTGATTCTTTTAGCCTGGAATTACAGAGAGTTGGCGACTCTTCTCACACTTTATAGCAGGTTTCGCAGGGCGGGAACTCGAACCGCCAACCTTCAAATTGGTAGACATGCGTGCTACCACTGAGCCACCCCCACAGTTTTTTTTATTCGAATTTAAAATTTTACAATAATCTTACCTTCTACTATACCTATCTAAATTACTATACAACACTACAGGTACGATACCATGGGGAGCGAAATACTATGACTACCCCATGGCCAATATATAAAAACATGAAACATTAAACTGTATACAGGCACATTACGAACCAATTGAAGATTAATGGATACTATACTAGATTCTGTCTCATATCAGATGTCAGGTCAAGATTTAAATGGGTTGAAAGATGTCACGAGTGCAAATCATTTAATTGTTGATTTAGGAAGGTCAAATGTTTGCATGCGAGGCATACTGTTTTGTTATAATGCAACGTTAGCCCATTTTGTTGGTTGTTTTTGATCTGTTGCATATGGACGTGATGTCAGTATTCTCATATTACATCCGTTTGCAAGGTATTTGGACAGTCCTTAAAAGTATCGTTATATTTCTCTCTATAGGATAAATGATCTCCAAAACTCCTTCCTAACATCTCACCAAATCGCACATATCAAATCAGACGAGCGTCTGCAGAGTATTCGAGAGGGACTTCAACAAGCGGATTCTGGATTGTTTTCTGATAAAAGCACGGCAGATGATAGCGAAGAAGATTCCCCGTTCTCAAATCCAGCCCTGGCAAGAAAATTCAGGTATGGCAAAGATCTAGCGGACTGGCGTCTGATTTCCAATAGTTAAACAAATGATCTGCGGTACAAGATTTGAATATAGCCTTAAATAACGGACTCATCGTATTAAACCCATAAAGGCAACGTACACCGTAATCTGTAGAAAGAAGACTGCTAACTTCTGTAACAGAACAACAACTAAAATAAACCTGCAACTAGAAAGAAAACTGTTGAATCCTGCAAGAGAAAAAGGAGTTAATCTTAAAACCTGAAAGGAAAGAAATAAGTTAGTAACCCATCAGTAACTGCAATAATGAACAACGTCAAAGCTAAATATTGTCCAAATATTTTCCAGCATGGATCGAGTAATCATTTAATAAAGGCTTTATTATATGGCAGAACCTTTTGAGAACATTGTTTACATTATTGTACTTTTCTATTGTGTTTTTGATCCTGTGCATCACTGTAGTTTGTCGTTTCGACGTTAACTACATTGGCAATTTCTTCATGCATGATTGTAAGTTCGTTTTCAAAGTTTACAGCAAAGAAGTCTTCGAGGAATAGACAAAACTTTGGCTGAAAGTTCTTGTGGCCTAAGCCTACACAAGAAGTTCCTCCCTTGTTGTTGATTTTTAAGGCAACGCCCGGTCCAATACGGCTTTGAAAATACGGCTTTTGCCGAGCGATCAAGAACCAATCAAATCGTTCCGTTGCCGGTCCGAGGAGCCGTATTTTCGAACGCCATATAATAAAGTTCCTTATCTCACCTGATAGAAATTTAGACCCTTCACTTGCTGCACTTCTACGAACAGACCCTTAATGATTGTTGATATTTCCCCCAACAGCCGATCAATGGAGCCAACGACGAAGCTATCTCCGAACGTATTTTATCAATGGGCTTTCCACGATGGTTTCATTCAGTTGAAAGCAAATAAAAAACTGGTGCTTGGTGTCGAGCAAAATGATGAGGTATGTACGGTATTTCTTTTGGACATTACACTCTTAACCCTTTCATTCCCACCGTTGCCATTTGGCAACATATATTTAAACATATTCCACGACTCCCTAGCTTGCTTGGTCTGGATTTTTCTCCTTGGGTTACTGTAAATGAGCCATTGTTAGATTAGAATGCGGCAACTGTTTGATGTTTGGCAGCTTTTTCATAACAAATATTGAGCATTGAAAAAGAACGGAATCTCTGTGCTGTCACTTCACTAAAATGGTCACTGGATAATGATCGAGAAAACATTGAGTGAAAATTAAAAAATATATTTCTTAGGTTTATTCCAAAACTGAAACCTGTCAGTTGAAACAGATTAAATCAAATTTTTGCTATGCCTTGCTCAGTACCATAAAATTCGTCTCAAATATTTGCATGCCATTTGGCAACAATGGGAATTTGAATCAAATCAATAGGAATTTTGTATTGAGAAAAGTTAAGGAGGTAAAAAATGTAAAAAAGTCGCACTGTCTTTTTCATGAAAATGAGCCATTCGCTGGAAAAATGTGCTAAAAAACACAAAAAATAATGTTTTTGACAAGTTTTTCATAATTTGGGAATGAACGGGTTAACAGAGCAAATTTTTCAAATTTATGTACTGGTTTGGGACCTCAGACAACCAGATTAATATCAATGGTGCATGTAGGTGGTGCACAGTCAGCTATCAAACCTGTGAGATAAGTATGAACATGTTTTAAGTAACCAGGATTACTGACGCTCAGTATTACTGAACTGCTAAAGGCTGGTATCTCCTTATCACAGATAAAAACAACTAAACTACATCGAAGTGTGAATATTCTATGGCTGCCATAGCTGGAAAGGACATAATGTCATCGAATTCCAACTATAGCAGCTACTTACATAAATGAAAAATATACATTAAGTTTAAGAAAAGAACAACTCGTGCGTCTCAGGAAGAAGAGCTCCCTCTACCTTACAGCAGATGATTGACTCTAACGAATATACACAAATATATGAAACACCAAAGGATATCATGAAGATTGTAGCATACCAGACCTGCTATTCTTGATACAAGTGGGAGTACTTCTTTACAAGACATTCGCTACAAATACTACAAATAAAAGGAAAATATAGTTCAAGTTCCCACCTTGTCAACCTGCTACATAGAGGGAGGGGGGGTTGCCAACTCTCTTTAATTCCAGGCTAAAGGAATCATGAGGCTTGATCATGTCGAGAAGAGGAACCAGGACACTGTTTTTAAAAGCTTTTTTCAGTAATTTATTTTAAGTGGGCTGGAAGGATTTCTAGCTATTTAAGGCTAATTTAAGCTTACTATGCATGCCGCATTCAGGCACCGAACCCCTAGTTTAACGTCCCTCTCGAAGGATGGCGAAGTGAATTGCGAGGTCTGGCCTCTGAGAGGTCACCCATCTGGAGTTTGACCTCACTCGACCGAGCTTAACTTTAGTCACCTGATTGCAAGCCGCTCGGCCACTTACCCTTTCTCAATGTCCTGAAGCTAGGTTGGCTTCTTAATGTCCTAAAGCTACTTTCTGATGCAAGGTAGAAATAGATATTGAATAAAAACTACAGTAAAAACCCGCGTATAAGAACCTACTATTTTGCAAATCAGCCTGGGTTCTTAAACAATGAATACGATGGATTGGTTCTTATAGAACAATTTAAAATTTGAAAATTTCAGCCTGTAGGTTCTTAATCGACTAGGTTCTTAAACGTGGGTTTTTACTGTATAGTATACTGAAGGATTTTGGACCATCTATGAGAAATCAAATATCTTCCCTCGAGCCAATGTTACAGGTAACCTGTATGGTAAACTGTATGTTAACCTGTATGTTAACCTGTATGGTAACCTGTATGGTAACCTTATATACAGTAAAAACCCGCACATAAGAACCTAAGATTTTGAACTCAGCCTGTTTTGGTTCTTATGCAATGAGGCACATCCAGTAATCAGGGTATAGGTTCTTAATATAGGAAAATATGTGAATCTAAATCTTAGCCAAACCTATTTACACTCTTGGCCCTATCCATTTCAACCCGAGCTTACCCAGTTTACCCCTGCAGGCCCTGCCTATCACAGTTCTGTAAGAAATGTTTTGGAGTTCACAAAAGAGGTTGATTGGCAAAAATGTTGCATTTATTTTCCAATGAATGAATAAGACCCTTTATTAAGAACCTAGTTTAGATATCAGCCTGAAACGGTTCTTATTTATTGGGTGCAAAATATATTATTTCAGGCTGTAGGTTCTTAACAGATGAAGGTTCTTGTGCGGGTTTTTACTGTACTTGGACTTGCATTTATATACTTATATTTGGACTAGAGAAGATTATTTTCATTGTAATGGGTGAATGTGGCTCACCAAGGAAGGTTTCTTGATTACATGTTATTTTCAATTCATAAGTTTTATTGACTTGAGTTTATTGTCGAATATCCAATTTTCTAATTCGCAGTCGACATCTGGCCAAGCAGTCATCATTTGCAATAAGAAACTGGAAGACTCATTTCAAAGATGGGTCATATCAGATCTTGGGTAGGTCAACTTAAAAGGGGCTCGGTCGTCAAAATGTAAACAAAACGATGATTTCTGCAGTTTTTTGAAAGGTGATATCACACAGGATTTTTGTATTTTTTTTCAAAAAGTTGCTATTTGGGCATTAATCATTGTACTTCACTAAGGAACAAACAAAACATTCATATCTTCTACGATTGCTCGGATATAAGTGGATTTTTAACGGTCGCTTTTTGGTGGCTTGGGTGAAGCCACCAAACAAACTGGACAGAACAATGGATGAACAATGGATAATCGGCGACACGTGCGAGTTTACGGATTTGTTTACTGTTTGACGACGGAGCCCCTTTATGAGTTTTCACCGAAAGATTAGAATAAATCTAAAACTCTGCCTGCCAGATCTTGTTTATTTGATTCAGAAGCTGAGCAGAAGGCCTTGCAATTCTTGCTTATTTATGGCTTAAATGAAACAATTACTACTCAACTCCTGAATCAAATAAACAAAATCCGCCACACAGAACTGTGGATTCATCCTTCTTTTTTCGTTAAAAACTCATAACTTCTCTTAAAAGCAACCTTTTCCATGAACAAGTTGCCAATTTGCTCTACTGGTTTCAAGGGAATTTATTGCAGCTTTTTAGTTTTGAATTCATGGATGAGAGTTTTGCAATAAGATAGCCTTTGTATGCAATCGCTAATCGCTTTGAACTCCGGTGTCAATCAAAAGCAGCTGATGCTACTGTGTTACCAAATCTCTCCTTATTTGTCTTGCCTCAAGTTATGCCCCCCGCCGAGGTATGTTGTTGTTGTTCATACCCTAAGACCACTGTGCATTATCTTATAGATTCATCCATCTGAAATGCAACCCTCAGTTGGTCCTAACAGTTGCAACACCTCCGTTGAAAACAGACCCATTCTCAGATTCAAGTGACTCCACTGGTTACCTCGGTTCTCACATCATCCTTGGTCGTCGTCTTGATTGTTATAATGGAAATTCACATCAGATGTTCAGCCTTGAGAATGATACTGGACTAATTACAGCGTTCGCTGCAGATCTGACCAACACAGGTATGAAATTATTGATAATTTAGAATGATAACACCACCCTTTTTGCCAATTTAATTTTGGCAATTTCCTGTCTATATCAGCTTGATATTGGGGCGTTTACGAAACCATGACTCCAACTTCAACGGCAACGTGAAGTTATTTTGCCACAGAACATCAGCTTGAATACAGTAAAGTCCCGTCTTTATTTTATGAGAAACTCAGACCCTGAATTTTTGTGAGAACAATGGGAAACAATAGAGTCAGTAAGGGGAAACAATAGGTGGGACTTTACTGTAGATTCCATATTTTTCGTGCGAATTTGTTTCCCTTGAGAGGCAAAGAAGTCGTCCTTTTCAATTAAACAACTTGGAAATTTTTCCTTCATTTTGACATTTTGCCTTCAAAGTAAAACTCAATCATGTTTTAGGCACTTGTTTAGTTTAGCTTTTGAATAATATGTAGAAAGTAGCATATCGGAGAAATGGTTTGTTTGCAGGATACAAGATGAGGTTCTGACTGGCGTTGTCGTCCTGGATCGTAAACTTTCTATTTGGTATATACGACGGGTTTTTTCGCATTTCCCAATGACGTTAGATTCTAGACGTACACTATGTAGGATTGTTAGGCCCCATAAGGTTACCAAATAGGTTACCTTACAGGTTACCTGTAACATTAGCTCGAGGGAAGATATTTGATTTCTCGTATGTTCTTCTTATGGAGCATGAGAGCAGGATCCTGATCGCTTTGTTTTTTGTTTTGTTTTAGAAGTGACCTCAGCTATCAAAGCCTCCGCATGTACATATTCTGTATTGGGACCAAAAGAAACATATCAGCCAGTAAGACTATTTGATTTCTACATCTATTTTTGTTGGTGTCTTCTTCTGCTGTTTGTTTCAATCTTTTATATCATTTAGCACAGTAAAGAGAGCTACAGTTATAGCAAGAATGCTTGGGACAAATCACAAAATTACATAACCTCGATCTTTGATTACGTGCCGCCGCTCCCCTTTTTCAAACACTATTTAACTTTTGCAACATTGAATCAGGGGGAAGGTAGGATCAGAAAATCCTAAGCGTACGTTTTTGACTCTATATTTCAAGAAACATCACGACGAGTCAGTTCGTTTTGGCCAGGATTGTAGTTGCTAGCATGCTATTTTTTTATCATAACATGAGAACCTGCTACTTTCAAAGATAGAAAGGGGGTTGATATTTTGATATTGTACTACTCCTTGGCGTAGGAAATATAAAAGGAAATACCAGCATTTTTTCAAGATTAATAATAATTGCTGCAAATAGCTATGCAAGATTTTCGTTAAGTAACCCCCTTAATTTATAATTGCCTGTGAGATTGATTTCTATTTACTTGTTCTCAGATCTCATCAATTCTAGAAACTGAAATCTCGTTAAGAGTCAACCGGGGATGTTTTGCTCAAAACAATTTAAGATGTTGTTTTTTTCCAAACTCTCCATTTTTCCCCTGGATGTCTGGATTCTCAATAAAGTCTTGAAAGTGCTAAACTTCAATTCATCAAGACCGATTTTTATTTTCTAGGGTTATACCATTCTTGATGGAGTTAAACCTAAGACCTCAGTTCATGTTTGCGAGAGTTGTGGGAAGGCGATAAGAGGAAGGATGAAATTGCAAAGAAATGCAGAAATGACTGAATTTGCATGTGCAATGGGAACACGTAAGTACAATATTTCTTTCTCTTTTCAACTTTATACTAGGTGAGTCAAAAAAAGATTCTCCGTTTGGAAGGCCACTGCTCCCTTAATATCAAAGCAGTGACATTGAAAACTGTCTTATTTTATTGCCAATATTTTCAGTTAGGTTCACTAATTTACCCGGCTTCAATCGGCCATTCTTTCCCGTGGATATGGGAGATATTTCTGCTAAAAGCCCCTTCCAAAAACCTGCAAAATGAGTGAAAAGAATGAGCAAATTTTCCTTGGTTTTCCTTCCTAAAATGATGATACTCTTATGTATTCATGTATTTTGTCCTCTTGCGAGAATGGGACCTCCCTGAATAGGTTATTCATAGCAGGGGGAAGACTTGTTCATCCTCCCAAGAAGATAACACGTGCACAAATCATTCCTGTAAAGACCCCTTTAAGGCAGAAATGTTAGGGAAATTTGTTCGTGGTTTTGGGCACATTCACATTTTGAAGATTTTTGCAGAGGTTTTCTCGAGAAAATCCGTCATCATTTCAGAATGGAGTGGCCGATTTCAGTCAGGTAAATCTCAAAATGGATTTGTACATGTCTTCCATTAAACTATACATATTTGCCGATATCATCGTCTTGATGTCCAGGGAGCCATGACATTTCAAACGGGGATCCTTTTTATTAACTCACCCGGTAGTGTCATTCTACAAGCATTTGATGATAGAAAATCTTTGTGGACCTTATTGTTCATTGTTTATGAACTACCCTTCGCAGAAACTTTTCCACTGAATAATAAAGCCTAATTAACTTCAACATTTATTTTCGACAGCTGAGAAATTTGAATTGACAACTTCTGGAAGTTTCAAATGCCTTACAAGTCAGGTAAGGTCTTCTGCATGTTACTACACTAAACTTTGAAATTGGCAAAGTTATAAATGACAATATATCCTCATATTCAGCAATAGACTTTTTAGCTATTCTCAAATAGAATCTGAATCGAACGATATTTTGATCCTTTTTGCAGAATTTTTGGATGTACACAAAAGTGATAGAAGCTTTAACTCCACTCAATCGAACCTCTCGTATAAAAATGTTTAACAATATCGTTCGATCCAGGCTCTTCTGTAGAATAGCTAAAAGATCTATGGACAGGATAACCTTCATCACTGGTTTGATTGCTGTAATACTTTCAAATGCGAAGTCTGCACAGCCCCTTCAGTTCTTCCCCATAAAAATATTGAGATCGAGACAAGAAAACGCTTAGCCAGATGCTATGTTTTGTCAACACTTTTATATGCAAGTGAAAGCTGGACGCTTAACGCTGATACACGGAAGAAAATAAACAGTTTTGAAATGTGGATGTATAGAAAAATGTTAAGATCACATACACAAGTCACACTACAAATGAGGAGGTTTTAAAACGTGTCAATGAGAAAAGTTTGTCACTAGAGAAGAACATAAAAATGAGAAAAACGCCATGTTTTGATCATTTGATAAGAAAAGATAAAATGCAAAAGCTTTTATTGGAAGGAAGGGTGTGTGCAAAAAGAACAAGGGATGTCCCCGTATAACGTGGATGAAGAACATCATGGAATGGACAAAGTTAAACTTTGAGCAGTGCAGAAGAGGAGCTGAAGACCGTGACGAAGAATAACGACGAATCTTCCAGATGAAGCAGTCACCGAATGATGATGAAAAATTATGTCAGATCCTAAATCCTACCTAGGCTCTATCTTTTCTCGTCTGAGGTCACAGGAAAGAAAATTAACATATATTCACCAGTGGCCTTAGCATCTTTGTCACTCCGTTATAACTGTGGACAATTTTCTCTGCAGGTTGATCTATCATACAGAGAAGCCGAATCAACTCTATTGGTCTGGGAAATGCAACTTAAACGATTACAAAAGGAATCAAGTGTGCGTGTGATTGCATATGAATTGAACCTTGCGCAGACAACACCATCTGTGAGAATATCAGCACATAAGAATGGAGATACTAATTACAATGAAGGAGTCATTGTTATTGGTAATAGCATTAACCAGGTAATTGAAACTGAAGGAATCTTGTTTCGTATTTTTGATAGTTAGGAACCGTTCATTATTTACAGAGGGGTTGGTACTGAAGAGAAATGTTTTCTTGTCCAAAACATCTTCTTACCCATCTCTAAAAGTGACAGCAAAAACATCTACCCAACAATTTTCAGGTTGAAAAAAATTGTGTCCAACCCCTACCTATAAACATGGTTTCAATGTCAAACGATGTAAATTGTAAATTCAATACTGTAAATATTGATGACAAAGATGATCAAAGTAGACACTGAAAGTGAAATGGATAATGTTGATAATATTGATGATGATATTGAGATAATTTTGGACTTTAAACATTTGGTATTAATTGGTGGGAAAATTTTGTTTTTCCAACCTTGAAATTACATGAAAAAATATTTACCCAACCTTTTTATGTTAGAAAATTTATCTTACCCAACCCATTTCCCTTCGGTACCAACCCCTTTATAAATAATGAACAGTCCCTTATGTTACATTGCGCTACGTCACCAGACATGAGGTGCTTTTGGTCCTTGGTGCCTGGATTCCAAGGCTTGGACAAGACTGGTATCCAGGAGCATAGCTTTTGGTGGCTAAGCGGGGATGGCTTAGTGGTAGCACGCTTAGCCTCTAAAGGTTGGTGGTTCGAGTCCCCGCCCTGCTGAACCTGTTACGTAGAGTGAGAAAAGTCGCTAACTCTCTATAATTCCAGGCTAAAGGAATCACGAGGTGTGGTCACATCGAGAGGAAGGACCAGGACGCTGCTTCGATAAGCTTAGCTTCTCAGCGTTCTTAAACCACCTTCGGATGCTGGGTAGAATTATAGGAAAAAAAGTTTTTGGTATTTCACGATGCTACAATAGACGATTACGCCAAAGATGGCGGCAAGGAACTTCTTACCAAGATGCATTGCGTTCTAATTGCGAATGTTTAACGATTCACCTTGGTAAAAAGTTCCTTGCCGCCATCTTTAGCGTAATCGTCTATTGGCGAATAATACGAAGAATGAAATTTTCGGCATTGAATCGAGTTGTAGCTCTCATTCCCAATGTAATAGGAAACACCAAGTAAACTGCTCTACCTTTTCTGTCAAATAATTTGTTTTCTTGCTGTCAAACGACCGTCTTAGACTTGTGAGGTGACAACCAAAAATTTCAACAGTGAATCGAGTGGTGTATTTGTTGGCTTTACAACAAACACTGTATTTTACTGGACATCGGTTGCAAAGTGGGACGACCAAAAACAAGGCTGCATTTTGTTTTGTGCTGTTCAGTTCCCCATACCCATTCTCGTGTTATTCTCGTGTAACTTTGAGTGTCCCCCAAGCCTCACTACATAAGGACCCTCAATTTGCGCTCCTCTCATTGAAGTGAATTGCTGTTGTTGTTGTTGTTGCTCCAATGAGGACAACATGATGTTGTAGTGTTATGTTGTAGACATAGCTTCCATCAGTCTATCAATAGCGATAACCTATGAACATGTAATCAGTCTAAGTCGAGACATCAAATGCCGAAACATACAGAGCAAAACTCATAGCCTCGTATTTATTGCTGAATTTACTAAAATTTGTCTGTTTCTTTCTTTAGTTCTTAGATTTGTGCACGTACAAACTGGGCCTAACTCAAGCTGCACGCAAGATGTATACAATGGATGGTGAACTTATAACAGATATGAGTCAGTTATTACAACCGTACTATCCTCAGCTATGCATGCCAATACAGCCAGCTGCATCTGTTAAGAAGGTAATTAGTGCATTTTAATATCTACCGGTTGTCCCAAAAAAATGTATACAGATTTGGTTGACTCCAGCGATGTGAATTTAGCTTTAATCAATGGCTTATCACTCTAAACGTGTTTCTCGATAGTTAACTTGAAGATAGATACCTCGTTTGTTGATATTGGTGCTTTGAGAGCAAAAATATCAATCTTGAAAGCTCAAAGTTGCGTCCACCTGCAAACCAGAGCTTCGGCCTTTTGGCCTAAGCAAATTCCTGAGGCACATCGAAATTAAGAACTGAAATTAATGAAAAATTAAGAAACTTCCTAATGGGTGGCTGGGGGTGACTTCTGGAAAAAAGAAGAACACAAGATCTAACATTGCTCAAATTTTGTCAAGGCTATCGTTGATTTATACGCTGTGCCTTAAGAAGTTGCTTAGGCCAAAAGGCTAAAGCTCTGGTTTCCAGGAAGAGGCAAGTTTGAGCTTTCAAGATTAACATATCTGCTCTCAAAGTACAAATATCAACAAACGAAACATCTATGTTCAAGTTAACTATCAAGGGACATTTTTAGAGTGATTAGACAATGATTGAAGCTAAATTCAAAGCGCTGGAATCAACCAAATCCGTATACATTTTTTTGGGACACCCGGTAGGTTGATTACATGATGTAGTTATTGATACAGTAAAGACCCGCATAAAAGAACACATGTTTTGGGGTTCAGGCTGATCTTGTTCTTATTTATCGGGTGTTTTCTGCGAAATCAGGCTGAAAGTGTTCTTAAGGTGTTCTTGAAATTGTTTCTAAAATTAAAGGGTTTTTGCAAGGTTAAAAGCTTGCATTTGCAGAGAGCAGAAAATCTAAAAATATCCCATTCAAATCGAAGTTGCACACAAAGTCAACAAAGGGTAGCCTAAGAATGAGATTTTATCTTCCTAAGAAACAATTGCTGTGTCTGAGTTATTTCTTTGTTCTATTTATAAAGGAGTCAATTTACCATTGCACACTTGCTTTAAACACTGCTGCAAATAAAGACTGTCTTGTTAATGACAGAAGACAGATGATAACATTCATTTGGTTGCATAATTGTATTTAGCAAAGTTCAAGCACATTGACAGTATCTAATTCAGTAATTCATGCCATCCAGCTTTTACGTAAGAACAACTTTCATTTTTCAGGCTGAATGTGTCCTTATGTCTATGATACTTTTTAAACCAAATTTCAGCCTGAGTGTTCTTAATCCACTTGTTCTTTTATGCGGGTTTTTACTGTCTTGATGCCCAAGCTGGACCGTTAGAAACATTTCATTTTATCAATATCTATACACAAAATACCTTTCAGCTTGAAAAATTAACAAATCAACAATCTATTAACAACATTTGCTAAGCGGAACAAATACTACGAATCGCTGCTCTACCAAGGGGTCATGTTTGGGTCCTGTACATTTTGAAGGTTCAAAAGATACTCTCTAAACCCTGTTTTAAAAAGAGAGATTGATTCTTTCTCTCGAATGCTGTCAGGGATATCGTTTTCGAAGGTCTGTTTCTTGACACCAGAGAAGTAAAAACTTTGCTTTGCATATTCTAACCTAACTATGGGAATTTGCAAGGGTGCACGATTATGGAGCAATCTGCTGAAATCGATAAAAACATAGCAAAAATAAAACAGTCGCACAGAAACTGTAGTTGACTCTTCCAGAAAATTAAGAAACTCATGTAGAGGTAATCACAGAGCAATAATAATAATAACAATTTCTTTATTTTAGGTTGGCTTCTGGTCTAGCTGAAGCTAATTAATGCCAACCAAAACTTAAATACATGTTAATAACAAAATTGAATATATAGTTTACAAGAATAGTAAATAATCTACAACTACAGAAACCCTAAATTTTCGACATATCGCTTGCACAATCTACAGTTGCAATCAAAATCGTAGCTTATAATTTTCGTTTTGAAACTGTTCAAAGTGTGGGACTCTTTTAAGGAAGATGGCATTGCATGCCATATCTTAGATCCAAGGAAACGTGCATTTTCAATACCATACCCTGTCGTGTTTGGTTTTGGCAAAGTTCCCGGCTTCGAAAATTCATAGCGCCGAGAGTACTTGACAGCATAGGGCTCAAATCTTTCGAATTTTTAAACAGATGGGTGTAAAAGTCTATGACATTTTTCTTTGCACTGAATGGCTTGAAAGGAACTTATGGAACAGTGAATCCCCGCATATAACAAACTCAAATTTTCAAATCAGGCTGCAGTTTCTTATATGTCCGTTTCTTGAACCGCATAAAATTTGGCAAAGGGTCCTCAACCTTTCTCGTCACTACCGGGGGGGGGGGGAGGGGTGAGCCAGGAAGAAGTTCCCACTTTTGAAAACTCATACCGGGTGCGCCAAAATAAACTATGCACGTTTGACAGGCCACAATAAATCATACACTGGACCGGTTTTTGAAGATTTATGACTTAATCTTTAGCAGAAAGCCTGAATTAGATTCGAGGATTTTTTGCAAATTTTTTCATTTTCGGTTTTTAGAGCTGGAAGCGAGTACCCAGACTTATTTTGACCCAGCGATGTGAATTTAGCTCTAATCAATGGCTAATCAATTCAAAATGTTCCTCGATAGTTAACTTGAATATAGATAAAAAGCATTCAAATTTAATTTGATCCAGCAATGTGAATTTAGCTTTAATCAATAGCTTATCAATTTCTAAACGTTCCTCCATAATAGTTAACTTGAATATAGATGAAAAAGTAGACACATTTGGTTGGATTTCAGCTTTAATCAATCGCTAATCACTCGCCAAATGTTTCTCAATAGTTAGCTTGAACATAGATACCTCGCTTGATGGTATTGGTGTTTTGAAAGCAGAAATATTAATTTTGAAAGCTCAATTTTGTACCCACCTGCAAACCAGAGCTTTGGCCTTTTGGCCTAAACAAATTCGTGAAGCACATCGAAATTAAATACTGAAAATAAGGAAAAATTAAGAAACTGCCCAATGGGTGACTGGGGGTGACTCCTAGCAAAGCAAAATATGATAAGATCTAACATTATTCAAATTTTTCAAAAGCTATCGTCGATTTATTGCCTGTGCCTCAAGAATTTTATTAGATTCGAGGCTATGACGTGATCAAATTTCTAAATCCTAAACCAGGAAAGCTACAGATTTCTGCTTGCCACCATATTGTAGACCTTCATAAATATAGTTTTTTTTTAAGATTATGTCATTTGGCTCCTTTGGTTTAGGATTTATGATGATTTAAATTTTTTGAAAATTTTCCATGAATTTTTCAAAAACAATTAAATTGCCGCCATTTTTTGAAAAAAATCCAGCTATCAAACAATTTCCACGGCAGATTTACAGCAAAGTAACATAAGTTCTTTAAAAGCCATTCAATTCAAAGAACAATTTCATAGAATTTAACACCCACCTCTTTAAAGATTTGAAAGATCTGAGCCCTATACTTGTGTGGAAATACAGCTTTTAAGTCACGATTTTTAACTTTGCAGAGTAATTCACCACAACCTGATGATCAGCAGAAAAATGATGAAGGTAGAAGCATTCCACCTTCGGATACAAGCAGTGATATCAGTGATAGAACATTCACAATGCAGAACAGAGATTCACCTGAAAATCGAGCACATTCTAGTCTATCGTTGAATTCTGAGAGGCATGTGTCTTTTGCTGATCAACCTGTGCAATCACAGGAAGAGAAAATTGAGCTTCCTCAGCTAGAACGAATGGACGTAAGGGTTCCTATTGATGTATGGGTTTCTGGTGGAGAACCTTTCATCCCTTTTCAAGGTAAATTACGAATTTATTCAGCTATTTTGGTTTGGTATACTATTTAATCAGTGGTGGAAAAATATTTGCGTTCCTGCGAAGCAACCTCAACCTAACATTCTTCCTTCGATTACTTTATCAATTTTTTCTTGTGCCAGATCTCAAAGCACTATTGGCTGCACAACGCCTATTGAGCTCTAGAATAACACAATCAAACATTGCCCTTTTCTTTTGATCAGTCTTTCCTTCTTTCTTGCTTTCCTCTTTACTTTTTCAATTTCTATTTTCACTTTTCATTCTGCCTTCTTTTTCCTTTCCATTTTCGTTCTTGCTCATCTCCCCATTCATTTCTCCTATTCCTTTCATTTCTTCTTTCCTCCCTTCTCGTTTCTGTTCGTTTTCTTCCTTTATACGGCTTGCTCTGTTCTTCTCCTTTTCTTCCTTTCAGACAAACAAGCTTCCTGCGAAGCTGCTTCGATGCTTCACGCACTTTTTCCATCTCTGTCTTTAGCATGCTTTCCCTTTGTTTAGATTCTGAGAAACGAGCAATGAGAGCTGCACAAGAACGAGAAGAAAGAGCAATTGTGGCAAATTATTTGGAGCAAGAAAAACATCGACTCAGGCAAATGCAAGGTATTTATTCAGAGAAATTATATTGAGCCCTGACAATAACATGAATCTCTAATTAACTACCCAGTTGAGACACTCAGCACATGCACTTGCGAGTGGGGGGGGGGGGGGGGGGGTCCAGGGGTATCCAATCGGAGACAAATGCAAGGTCCTTGACAATAACATGCAACCCAGTTGAAAATATGCACTTACGAGTGGGGGGAGGGGGGAGGGGGTAAATCGGAGACGTTTCCAAGCAACCCAAAAATATCACCTAATTTTATATTTGACACATGTAAACAATTTCAACCATGGATTTAGAGCTGACAGTTTAGTAGAGGGAAATCTATCATTCGTAGAAGCTGTTCGCTATTCTATGTGCTAGCCTGTACAGACTGAAATTTTCAAAAATCAGCAATGTCAAATTACTTTTTCAAGAGCTACGAATACTGTTCCAGCACAACAGAGTTCCTTAAGTTGTATTTTAACGTCTTTCCATGGTTAACTGGTTTCAGACTCCTTCCAATAATCTCTGTTGCAATATCTCTTGTTGATTATAATTTGAAATTCGTAGGTCGAAGGTACTCTGGCCGTTCATCTATGCAAAGCACTGATGGTCCCGTTATTAAGCCAGTTCTAAGCAAGGTGTGGGATGCCCCTAGTAAAGAAGAAGATGTTCTAGAGAAATCGATCGAAGATCTTCAGGTAAATTTATTGATACATGTTAGAAGTACTTTGGTTACTTTTCAGTTATATCAAGGCCTAGTAATTCAGTATCATTTTTATGTGACGTAATGTAAAATGCTAAGTTAATTAACTGATTCGTTAAAAAATGATAACAAATGGAAAGGGGAACAATTTAGATTAAATATATGTATGTATGTAATATTTGCCATCCAAAATTAAGTGTACTATAGACATTTAAGGGAAAAAGAGATGTCTAAGTTATGTCTTAGTACATGTGTACAATATATAAATATAAAAGTTAAAATTTAATCTAAAAATACCCCCAGTTTAAAATGGCAGTGATAGCATTAAAAGGTCATTCAGTGCGAACGTTCTTCCATAATGATGCCTCCAGAGGTGTCATTGAAAGAAATGTTTTCATATATATTTTTGTGTTAAAGGTAGAAAGTGATGGGGCAATCTAGCTATGTTTGCAGCTTTTGGAATTTTAGTTACATACTTAGGGGCTGTTTTCTTGATTTTGTAGGTCTTTAAAGAAGTTGTCCTTAATCTTATGTTTGAAACTGTTAACGAGACCACTTTGCCCTGTGTTACTCTTTCGAAAAGGTTGATATCTGCCGGCACTTGATATTATGAAGCCTGAAGCTCTCTTTCAATTTTTTCCTGCAATGTATTGATTGTACGTTTATTCATTTATTTTCACATGTATTTTATAAGTTGGTAAATATTTTGAATTAATTAGTTCAGTTGCTGGAACAAATATTTTCTTCCGTAAAATAATTTCGTAATGATGAAAGAAGGGTGTTGAAAGAATCAATGACTGAATCAATTAATTAATCAATCAATCAATCAATCAATTAATCAGTCAGTCAGTAAGTTTGTAAGTTTAGAAGTATTTGAACGAGTGAAATAGACTCCCAGCAAGTAACCCATGCGAGTTAGAAGGACAAGAAATAAAGAAAATCTTCTTGAATGATCGAATAAATAGTTTAAATGTACATACTATGAACTACACGGACAATTTTTGAAGGAGCGAATGAACGAATGAAAACATAAATGGATGGGTGAAACCTTTTGACTTTCCAAAGCACATGCTAGTCACCTTTTCAATTTCTCTAGACCATATAATTCTAATGTTTTCCTCTTGTTTCAGGTGCATTTATCAGAGCTCAAAGTTCAACAAGAACAAGATCAGTTGACGGAAGTAAATAAATCAAGACCTCGTAATGCAAAAATCTTCGACCGAATCAAAGAAAGTAAATTATATGACCTACCACGTGGTGTAAGCGTTGTTGTGTTTCCAAATGGAGAAAGTGCGGATCGAGCTGTTCCTGTCGTTGCAACTACTTTTGCAGAGGTATTTATTTGATTTAGGTTCTCCTGGCATTCATTAAACCATTTTCAAATCATCCTTGATTTTGTGTGATATATTCTACCTTTTCTCTTATAGATATTTTGAGATATCTAATTGCACTATCATTTCAAAGGATATTTATTCTGTATAATCATTATACATTTTGTAAGTAGTTCTATTTTCTGTCATTCTCTTAGTAGATCGAAACGTTTTGTTCCCATCAAAGGAAAAGGTGTCAACATTATAGCTTCTTCATTAGACGAAATGAGCTATATATTCTGGGTTGTGTTTTTGCCTGCTATCAACATATAATTTTATCTAACTTAGCTTGTATGCTTCATATTCTTCGAAACTCCTCACTAATTCAATGCAGATTTCATTGCAATATCTAAAGACTAAGTCTTTCAGAATACATGGAGAAAAACGCAGGAGTATTTCAATGCCGCCTTTAGGGCAAGGGCATTTAAGGACTTAGCACCCATAATTTTTATTAGAAAGTAAAAGTCCACTTTGTAATCTTAGAAATGGATTCGATGTCAATCAGTCAGTGGTGTGATTGGTTAGCGTTTTAACGATATACTTAAACTTTGAACTTTCGTAGATACCTTAATATATCTTGGTCAGTAACTTTTTTCTTTGTATATAAAGTAAGTCGAATTTTTCCCTATTAGTTCCTCAGCAGAGCAACATCTCGACTTGACCTAACTAGTGCGGCAAGAAGAGCATTCACAGCAGATGGCGTCGAGGTAAAAATTCAGTCAGTTATTCTCTGTTAAAGGGGCTCTAGAAACCAGCATACCTTGCGCGCGTGTCATCTCTTTGTTAGCGGCCATTTTCGTGGACCATGAAAATGGCAACAAGAGAGAGACCACAAAAGGATGTATTAGCAAAGAATGCCGGTTGTAAAGGCCCCGTTTTATTCTTTAGCAATATTTTTACTGAGAACGGGGGTCATGCTTTTGTTTTCCTTCACAAAATTTACCAGATTTGGACGCTCGATCCAAACCTCTCTTCTGACAAGTAAAATAATAATGATAATAATAATCTTTCATATTTATACAGGTTAATTTGTTCAGTAAATAAGATTACTGTTATCAATCAAAGACCTGTATTTTACAAAATTAAAGTTGATATTTACAAGAATAAAGTTAGAAATTTACAAGAATAAAAGTTCAATTCATTTCAAATTGAAATCACAACTGATAAATAGCTAAATGTCTAGGTTTGTGTCCTTGCTGGATGCTTTAACCCTCTCAGGCGCTGAGTCCCAGTTTTCAAGTTTTGGTCCCAGAATCACAAAAAAATTAAAAATATTCGATTTCGCTGAAAATTTCTACAGGCCCCATTTTTGACCCGTAGAATTCGATTTTGGGATCGGTTTTTTGATAAAATGTGATCTAGGGGGCCACAACGGGGGTTAAAAGTGGGGGCAACCTAATCAAACAATGAGAAAAATGACAAAATTTCAAAATGCTTCAAATCAGATAAAACCTGGTAACTACCCCATTTCTGACCCCTAGAATTCGATTTTCGGATCAGTTTTGTGATAAAATATGATTTGGGGGGCCAAAACGGGGGTTAAAAGTGGGGGCAACCTAATCAAACCATGAGAAAATGACGAAATTTCAAACAACTTCAAATAAGATAAAACCTGGTAACTACCCCATTTCTAACCCGCAGAGTTCGATTTTGTGATCAGTTTTGTGATAAAATGAGATCTAGGGGGCAAAAATGGGGGTTTAAAGTGGGGGCAACCTAATCAAACAATGAGAAAAATGACAAAATTTCAAAATTCTTCAAATCAGATAAAACCTTGTAGAAACCCCCATTTCTGACCTAGTAGAACTTGATTTTGGGATCGGATTCGTGATAAAATGCGATGTAGGGGGCCAAAACGGGGGTTAAAAGTGGGGGCAACCTAATTAAACCATGAGAAAATGACAAACTTTCGAACAGCTTCAAATCAGATAAAATTTCGTGTCAACCCCATTTTTGACCTGTAGAAGCCGATTCTGGTATTATTTTTTCAATAAACTTTGATCTAAGGGGCTAAATTGGGGGTTAAAAGTGGGGGCAAAATATCGAAGCCATGAGAAAAATCATAAAATTACAAACGGCTTCAAATCAGATAAAACTTGGTGTCAACCCCATTTCTGACCCGTAGAGACCGGTTCTTGTATCATTTTTTCAATAAGATTCGACCTAAGGGGCTAAAATGGGGGGTGAAAAGTGGGGGCAATATAACCAAGCCATGAGAAAAATCAAAAAAATTCAAACGGCTATTTGGTGTCAACCCCATTTTTGACCAGTAGAAGTGGATCCTGGTATCATTTTTTCAATAAACGTTGATCTAAGGGGCTAAAATGGGAGTTGAAAGCGGAGCAAAACCAAGAGAAAAATGACAGAAGCATTAAAAAGTGTAACTTTGCACCGACCTCATTTTTGTCTGACTTGTAAAACCCAGCTTTTGATGTTGGAATCTGTGACCGAACACTTGGCAAATGGTATTCCCAACAAATATGGAAATGGTTCCAGCACTACTGCTTCTCTGCGGAACGCTTGCCAGCAAGAATTTGACACGGGTATACATATCAATCAGTGAAGCCAAAAACTGATTCTGATTCCTGACGCTTGCAGCAATCAACCCAGCCATGTACAGCACGGTAGATAACTTCAACTCTGGGCTATGTGGACACCAACCTCGTCCCCCTCGTGATTTCTCACCGACGTTCTCTCACAAATTTCTTGCCTGGAATAGATATCGTTATCCACAAAGCATACAGCATCGTTGTCATCCCAGAATGTCACAAAGGAATGGGCTGTCTTCACCCCAGGGGGGGGGGGTACTCATTGACTTTCAATACGGGGGGGTCCATGCCAATATTTGGGGTCCGAAATTTTATGTTCAATCAATATTTGGGGTCTGTGAATTACAACATGGACAAAAATTCAATATTTGGGGTCCAAAAATTTGAAGAAAGGAAGAATCGTGCAATTTGGCCCAGAAGTTGCGAATCATGAAATAAATGTCTTGGAATTATTCAAAAACTGAGAAAGATGAAGAAGCTCAAATTGAAATCATTCAAAACATTTCAGGGACCCCATAAATAGATAACAATATTTGGGGTCTCCGAAACGTTAGACTCAATATTTGGGGTCCCCAAAAAATCAGACTTAATATTTAGGGGTCAGCAAAAAAATAGTGGCATGGACCCCCCGTATTGAAAGTTAGGGAGTACCCCCCCTGGGGTCTTCACCTGCTGCGTTGCCGCAATGCTGGTATTCCAGACGTTATTTGCATCCTCTGGCAGTGATAAGTTAAAAAGGGAAGCCACTGTCAAGAATTAGCGTCTTGCCCTGATTCGTGTGTGCATCTATCAGTTGCTCCACAATGCTGTATGTCTTCCCCTTTGCAGTTGATGTGAATGTCTTGTTCCCTGGCTTCACTAAAGGACTTTTGTGATCATGTAGCAGCCGAACTGTCCTTCTCCTTGCTCGTAAATTATCCAACAAATCTCTATCGGCTTTTCTGGGTTTGCAGGTGTTTATTTTGCTCTTGCTGCAGGCCTTTTTCTTTGACCTATGTCAAAATCTTACCATAATTTTTGAATTACAGTTATCATCTTTAATGCGCATGCGCAGCTTTACGGTTACCGCAAGGAATAACATGATGATTGCAAGTTGATCGACGTACTTCCGTAAATCATTGCCAATCAAGTGCCACGGAGTAAGGAAGGTGAGTAACAATTTGTTTATATATGGCAACAAGTGGGGGAATAATTCTCATTCTTCCTGAAGTTTCCCTTTATAGGCCTGCATGAAACTTCTCAAGGGAAGGATGTAACCCCACTGAGCCAGTTTCCATTTCGAATACAAAATGCTGTGTTATACCGCTATATATCAACATTGCTTATCACTGGATCTCTACATTTTACATCAGTTCCGTTTACTTTTTGTTACGTTACATTGAGCCACTATGAGTAAGTTGGAAAGAGTGGAAAGAGGAATAAGAATCGTGCTTAATTGCTATGAACTAAACTAAATTGATGGTTTTTGTTTGCAGATGTCTTCAGGTGAAAGTGATGACGACGTTGCTAGCTCTTCGGATGATGGAAGTGATATTGATTGGTCCGCAACTAGTTCGGAAGATGAGTTGGATGAAGATGAGATTTATGACCCTGAAGGGGCCGATAGTGATGATGATGCACCTGGTTGCTGTCACTGGTCTACCAAGAACGAGAATCAGCCGGATCAAATTTCTCCTGTTGGTGGGCTTTATGAATTCGGAACGTGCCCTGTTAACTTTGATGATGACTTTGCTCCTCATGATGTAGTCGAATTAATAATTGATGATGAGTTTTTAGACAATTGTATTGATGCAACTAATGCGCATGGAGCTAACGACATTAACTATATGTCACGAGTAGGAATCCTTATGAAGAACGAAAAAGGAAGATCTTTTATCAAAGGCTTTTTAGCTATCAAATGGCACCTTTCGTTAATTCATTACCCAAATAAACGCTGGGCTTGGAGTGACGACCCTCTGAAAGCCCAACAGGAAATAAAAAAGCTGATGCCTTTCAAAACTTTTCAAGCCCTGGCAAAGCACTTCTGCGTTGTCTGTCAAGCCGATTTGCCAGCAAAGGGAACAGCAGGCTACCACCCTCTCCAAAATATATTGTCCGGAGTAGAGTTGCTGAGACAAAAATCCATAGCTCTCTGGACGTCAGGCAGCAAACTGTGCATCGATGAAGGAAGAGTTTGCAGCAAGAGCAAAAGAAATGCCTTTAAAATTCGAAACCCAGACAAGCCGATAAAGATGGGTTGGACAATTTACAAGCTAGGAGAAAAAGGACAGTTCGGTCGCTACATGATCACAAATCACTTGGTAAAGGTAGGGAACAAAACGTACACATCGACAGCAAAGGGGAAGACGTACAACATTGTGGAGCAACTGATAGAGGCACACAAGTATCAGGGCAAGATGCTAGTTCTTGACAGTGGCTTCCCAACATTGTCATTGATAGAGGATGCAAAGAACGTCTGGAATACTAGCATTGTGGCAACACAACGGGGGAAAACAGCTCATTTCCCATCCCATCACGCTGACTTTGTTAAGAAAGCGAAGAATTTTGCTAGAGGCTATTCGAAGACCCTCCACAAAGATTTTGTCACAATCACCTACTGGAACGACAACAATGCTGTATGCTTTGTCGACAATGATATTGATTCCAGGCAAGAAAATTGGGAGACAACATCAGTGAGAAACCGCGAGGGTGACGAGGTTGGCGTCCACATACCCAGAGTTGCAGTGCTCTACCGTTCTGTTTATGGCTGGGTTGATCGCTGCAATCAGCAACTAGCATACTATAATGCAGAATTTCGAAGCGTGAGAAAGCAGAATCGAGTGTTAGATTCATTGATTGAAATGTATGCTCTTGTTAACGGTCATGCCATCTGGGGTAATAGCAATCTGCGGGCGAAGCCTTTCAACGAAAGTGCAGAATTTCGTTTCGAAGTGATACGTGTTTGGTTTGCCAAGTTCAAGCTGCAAAATGCAAGAAAAGAGATTCTTCATTATCCTGCGAGGCAACCACGTACCAGGCGTAGCATTAGAACAGTTGCTTTATCTCCCAGAAAAGGTAAGTCAATGCATTTGTCTTTCTCGGAAATAACTTTCTCTGAAATAAGACCCAGCGACAGTAACAATGCAGCCAGAGTGCAGTTTAGCGGGCGGTATTCCAATGTTGTGTTGTTGTCTCTCGTACGGTAAAGTTTTAGGGTTAGTTTCAGACAAGGGCTTTCAGGGTAATTTAGGTTTTGATAGGGTAAGTTATAGGGTTAATACGGGTAAGTTAGGGTGAGGGATTCGTTTTTTCTTTAAATATTTGCAAAAGGAATATGATATTTATTTCCGCCCGCCAAACTGCACTCGTCCCGCCTTTTTGCAAACTTGCGGCTGCGTGGAAATCATTTTGTGATAGATCCTTATGGCAACTGTAAACGTGCGTCATATTCTGCATCTTTGCCTGTTCTTTGGGTTTGCATAATGATTTTTGCACTTTACTTGGCAGCTGCAAGGTGATTGTTTGTTACCAAGTGCCCAACTCTGAACAAATTGCTCTCGTTATACAGGTAGTCACGATTTGGTGAGGATAGAAACGGGAGATACGACAAGCAAAGAAAGGAGACTCAAATGTCGAATCTGTAGGCAAAAGACCTCCTACAAATGCAGTAAATGCTCGAATCCTGGAGAACCATTTGCCATATGCAAGAATTCCGCAGAGAAGCAGTGTTGGAACCACTTCCATATTCGTCGGGAATACGATTTGCCTAGCAGTCAGTCACAGGCATCCCAGTCCCAAGATGGATATGAATGATCGTATTTTAACTGCGTTTATATATTCATTAACGTTTTGCTGTTCCTAGTTGGTTTAACCAGATAGTGTATCGTGAAAACAGAGCTCTTCACGAACGTTGAGGTTTTGACCTAAATGTGACATTGATTTCCTATATTGAACAGTTCCTTTTGCCTTTTGACATTTTGACATTTTAGTTATTTTTCTCCTGGTTTGGTTACGTTGCCTCTACTTTTAACCCAAATTTTAGCACCCTAGATCAAGTTTTACTGAAAAGAATAATGCCAGAATCGACTTCCACGGGTCTGAACAGGAATTGTTGCAAATATTTACCACATTTGGTACTGTCTGACATTTTTGTCATTCTTCTCCTGGTTTGAATATGATAGCCCCCACATGTAGCCCCCATTTTAGCCCCTTAGAGCAGGTTTTATTTAACAAATAGTACCAGATTCGGTTTTTAAAGGTCTGGAGATGGCTTGGTGCTAAGTTTTATCCCCTTTGGCACTGTTTGACACTTTGGTCATTTTTCTGTATGTTTGGTTATATTGCCCCCACTTTTAACCCCCATTTTTTAGCCCCTTCGGTCAAATTTTGTTGCAATAATAATACCAGAATCGGCTTCTACAGGTCAAATATGGGGTTGACACCAAATTTTATCTGATTTCAAGCTGTTCGAAAGTTTGTCATTTTCTCATGGTTTGATTAGGTTGCCCCCACTTTTATCCCCGTTTTTGCCCCCTAGATCGCATTTTATCACAAAACCGATCCCAAAATCGAACTTTGCGGGTCAGAAATGGGGTAGTTACCAGGTTTTATCTGATTTGAAGCTGTTTGAAATTTTTGTCATTTTTCTCATGGTTTGATTACGCTGCCCCCACTTTTAACCCCCGTTTTGGCCCCCTAGATCGCATTTTATCACAAAACGGATCCCAAAATCGAATTCTACGGGTCAGAAATGGGGGTTTCTACAAGGTTTTATCTGATGTGAAGCATTTTGAAATTTTGTCATTTTTCTCATGGTTTGATTAGGCTGCCCCCACTTTTAACCCCCGTTTTGGCCCCCTATATCGCATTTTATCACAAAACGGATCCCAAAATCGAATTCTACGGGTCAGAAATGGGGGTTTCTACAAGGTTTTATCTGATTTGAAGCATTTTGAAATTTTGTCATTTTTCTCATTGTTTGATTAGGTTGCCCCCACTTTTAACCCCCATTTTTGCCCCCTAGATCTCATTTTATCACAAAACTGATCACAAAATCGAACTCTGCGGGTTAGAAATGGGGTAGTTACCAGGTTTTATCTTATTTGAAGTTGTTTGAAATTTCGTCATTTTCTCATGGTTTGATTAGGTTGCCCCCACTTTTAACCCCCGTTTTGGCCCCCCAAATCATATTTTATCACAAAACTGATCCGAAAATCGAATTCTAGGGGTCAGAAATGGGGTAGTTACCAGGTTTTATCTGATTTGAAGCATTTTGAAATTTTGTCATTTTTCTCATTGTTTGATTAGGTTGCCCCCACTTTTAACCCCCGTTGTGGCCCCCTAGATCACATTTTATCAAAAAACCGATCACAAAATCGAATTCTACGGGTCAAAAATGGGGCCTGTAGAAATTTTCAGCGAAATCGAATATTTTTAATTTTTTTGTGATTCTGGGACCAAAACTTGAAAACTGGGACTCAGCGCCTTAGAGGGTTAAATTCCAACAATGATGTTTCAGTTTGTAAATTATTTGGTAGATTGTTATATATCTTTGCTCCTTGAAACGCGAAGGTTTTACGTTCAGTTCTGTCCTAACTTTTGGAATGACCACGCTTTTGTTGTTTTTGCGGGTATTCTTTTTGTGGCTGTTCCTTGTCAAAAAAGGTATATTGCTTAGTTTGCTAGTTATTTCTGGGCTTCCTGCATAAACTTGCATGATTAACTTGGCCTGTTTGAATCTTAGTTTTAATTGGCTCAGAAAAAACTACATAGCGAATAAAGATTTTAATTTTTCTTTTCTTCTTTCAGATATTCAGCCTTGATTTTATCGAGAAAAATCAATCTATTTGTGTCACGTGTGGTGAAAAATTTGTGCCAAGCAGAGGTAAGCTGTTCTTAAAGGGGCCTGTGCAACGTTAGTGCTTTGCGCGGACTCAGTGCTTCGTGAAAGAAATAAACAAAACACACAAGCCGCACGGAAGCACGGTGGGAAATAAGTTTATCGTATGTACACATCACCATCATTACCGTTTTCTTTGATGGCATAAGCATGATTGTTAGTCAATGTTTTCGCTGTTCAACTGTGCACAGCGAGTACGCGAATCTGTGAAGCACGTCTCATAACTCTGCAACAACTACAGATCAAAGTCGTTGTTTGAAATTAGCTTCATCACGCCACTACTATCTGAAACTTCTGACTTCAGTTTTGTCCAAAATCCATAAATAGACTTGCTACAGTACAAGGCATGTTGGGGTTTGCCACGACTTGGTCTTCCAACTTTATTCTCTGCCGTACACATTGGTTCAGGAGAGGAAAAGCTTCGATCTCGCGAGAAGTTCTTGCCTCGAGGTAGCCACCTTAATTTCTGATTATCAGAAATTATCGGTCAAAGGGAACCAAGGCATATTTGCAGGCGCAAAGGAGTTACGATGCACAGGGCCCTTTGACTCTAAAACTGATTTGTTTTGTTATTTAGATATCCATTTTTCAGGAGCCAATTTTTTCACAAATATCTTAGTCCTGTGAGATGTTGACTGCGTTCATACGATCCCGGTACATTTTGAAAACGGTGAAAACATTATATGCTGTTCTTATCGCTGCAAAAGAGTAAGACGAAATGGCCGACCGCTGGTTTCAATCATCGGGGAAATTTGATCTCCTGAAAGTGACAGATATATAATTTTTCAACGGATTTCTATGGGGATGGTAGCAAACTTTAACTGAACATCTAAAGAGCAATATCATGCAAAATTTTGGCCTGAATATCTTGCCGTTTTGTCGCAATCTTCAGGTAAACGGGGCACAATTTTTTTAGGACACCCTGTATGAACAAGGGCAGATTTTGTAATACAATAGCACGAGTTGCTTTTGTTGACACCTCAATTCAAAGCGATTAGCGATCACAGACAAAGGAAATTCTATCAACCAGTAATTCAAAACAAACAAGGCCGCAAAATTTTCTCTGAAACCCAGGTAGCTAGCTCGCTCGCTGTGCATTCCAGAAATTATTTTTAAGGGCAAACATAAGCGTAGATCGAAAGAAGAAGGATGCATCTACACATCTGCCGCGGGCATTTTATTTGTTTGGTTCAAAAGCCGTTTAGGAGGCGATTCAATTCTCTTATTTTTTTGGGTGTTATCAAAACATTTACTGCTCAGCTTCTGGACCAAAGAAATAAAATGCCCACGGCAGATGTGTAGATATATCCTTCTTCTTTCGATCTATGCTCATGTTTGTTCTTAAAAATAATTTCTGGAATGCACAGCGAGCGAGCTAGCTACCTGGGTTTCAGAGAAAATTTTGTGGCCTTGTTTGCTTTGAATTACTAGTTGATAGAATTTCCTTTGTCTGTGATCGCTAATCGCTTTGAATTGAGGTACCAACAAAAGCAACTCATGCTATTGTATTACAAAATCTGCCCTTGTTCCCTGTATGTAGTTTAGTTGTTTTTATCCGTGATACAACAAATATGTTATCAATCTTGTTGCTTTCTTTAGATCGCCGACACAAGATTGAAATGCGTGCTTCGTGGTCCCGAATGAACAGAAGCAACGGAACAATGGTTTGTAATGATTATTATAACGAGTTTTTAATGTTGAATCACCTGGGAATGCGGAGAAATTAAATTTTGGTTGTTCCAATATTCTTTTTATTCGCTTGATCGAACCTGGTAGTTATAAATCAAATTAAAGGATGGAAAATATGTGAAGGTTCCGTTTGTTTCTCTATAAAATTCAAGAATTTGTCTTCAAAATGACATTTCCATTTTGAAAAAAATAGTGGAAAATCTTTGTGATCTGCCCCACAGATCAGCGTTTAGAGAGAGGTTTGTTTAGGGTTACGTGATTCAACCCCTTTCAGTAATGAAACTAACAAATACCGTAGGAGCTCTATTCGGCCCCCGGGGGCTTATTTAATTTCAGACACTCTAGAGGGGGGCTTTTTAGAGAGGGGGGCTTTATGATAGCTTGTCAGTTCTTTTACCCATATTTTGTGTATTCAATATACAATTTTACGAGTCAAATACATAAATTCGACACAGTTTTATCCCAAACCTTATCAAACTTAGCATGCAAACTTGTTTAGCTAAATGAATAGGAAATCTTCGGTAACCGCTGGCATTTGATATAAGTGAAGGGGGCTTAAAAGTGAGGCGGGCTTATTCAAAATTTTGGCTCAGAGGGGAGGACTTATTAGAGAAGGGGTTTAATAGAGAGGGGGGGCCAAATAGAGCTTTTACGGTAGTTTGTAGAATTTTTGTTTCTTCCTTGACAGGCCTCAAGCAGCAAATCTGAAGGAGTTCTTGCGTTAACTGCACCTCCAACGCCCGTCTCCGGAAGAAATTCTCCAATGAGCAGAAAACCAAAACATGAAGAAACAATGCATATTTTTGGCAAAGATGAATCCGTGCAGCTTTCTCCATCCCGTCCGACTTCTGCTCGACCAACATCAGCTCGACCGACATCAGCCCGGTTGACATCAGCCCGGCCGACATCAGCTCGACCGACATCAGCCCGGTTGACATCAGCCCGATCGAAATCATTGCAGTCTCCGAAAAATGCAAGTCATACAACAGTGAGGAGTTAAGTATTGATACAATTTGGAAATACTTTGATAGGTTTATATTCACGCTAAACTTTGTTATATTCTCACATAATAAAAACCTGCATATAAGGATATAATTTTATTTAAGATTAGTCAGCTAACTTTTACCATTAAAGTTAGTTGACTGTGATAAATAGCTAACTCAAGAGCTGCATATGCAGGTCTAAAATTAGCCTATTGTATTTGATGATTTCGACACGTGCGTGTATATCTTTTCACTAGGGGAGCAATTACGTGCGTAGGCTTTTCTTTGTCCTATTTTAATATTGCCTCCACTAAGCTCCGTCAACTAACTTTAACTTACAATTTAGCTAACTGCTGTCGGAGAGGCAAGGTGAACTCATTTTTTCAGTTATACAACTTTTGACTTCTGGAGTTTTTTATATTCTCATAAATTTTACAATAACAAATCAATTACGAAACCATAACACAGGGAGCATGGAAATACATAGCAACCCCTGCGGCCATTACAAATTTCTGAAATTTTCAGAGCCATTGTTTTACAGCTAAAGAAAATGATTTTAGAAATGGAAGGCTCTTAAAAACAGGTTTTTGCTGTAATGAAGTCAATGGTATATTTTGCAACAGTTTTTTAAACACGCACACACGCATATTGCAAGTTTGTAAATTTTTCACGTTGTATTTAAGCTGTACCTTTTTGAAAATATGATTCCATAATAGCAATTTTTATTGTAAATATAGCAAAATTCACTATTATTCTTATATTCGATCGTAAATAATACTGTCTTCTTAGAGGGGATTCTAATTGCATTACCTAGACGCGCTCTTGTCACCACAGCAACTGATGACCTAGTTTCTTGAACTGTGAGATTCTCTATAATTCTACCGTACAATAAACTTAAGTGTTTTTCTTCTTTTTCAAGACATAACAAAAATGTAAAACAAAATGCGTTTGACTAAATGATAATAAGTCTTTAAAATTAGAAGCTATCAGGTTTAATAAAATTTGATGACTCATAAATGAGTAACCGGTTTTGTATTGAAAATGAAAAGTCCAGGAAATAGATAAAGCCAGGCCATCGATCATGTCTGGGCCACAAAATATTTATTACCGTCACAGACCTCGAGGCAAGCTCGGTCTGTAGCATTTTAATACGATACCTCGGGCTTTTATATTTACAATAAACCTAACCGTACAACACAAAACCGGTTCAGTATGCGCATATAAAGCCCTCAGTCCACACAGAATTTCTGTATTTTTAAAGCCTCGGGCTTTATATTAAACACAAAACCGGTAATGCGCATATTAAGGCCAGGATTTAAATAAACTAAATGTTCCGGAAATAAACCTTCATCAGTAGTAATGAGAATAATAAGACGCACAGGGCAGTTAAAGGGAATCCAAGCATATATAAGCCCTTGATGAAAATAGCCGTGCGGAGACAATAGGATATGACACGTGCCGCACTTTATTTGGCTGATTGATCTACGTCAACAGGAAATCCTGATATCTGATTGGCTAGAGTGTGACTGCAAGTGGCTTGATCCACTTTTATATGCTTACATTAAGATAAAGAACAAAAACCAAAAGATTGAAAACTTTTGAACGTCTGTAGAATTTATGCTAAGGAGAAAAGGTAGCTGTGAGGCAGCAGCGAAGGAGGAAAAGTTGAGGCTAAAGTTAAAATGCCGACGAAAAGAAAACTCTCTGTTGGGTCCGTTGGGGAAAATATTACCAAGCTTAAAAATTGAAAATTTTGAATTTCTTCCGCTTAAATGCCCTGTCTGTTCTATTTCTCGTCACCACGGATGAAAGGTTATGCCCGGTACGTTTGGTGTATTTACATCCTAGCATTTTAGTTTAATTAATACAGAAATGTATGTTTATTTCCTGAAGCTATCGCTACACGTCACTCGCAAGATTTCATTGCGCTAAAAAATCCACGATCATGAATTCTCCGTAGAAATGAGAATTCAAATTGAAAATTCAAATTATTTTTTTTCAGTAATTTATTTTGAGTGGGCAGGAAGCATTTCTTGCTACTAAAGGCTAATTTAAGCCCACTGTGCATGCCGCATCCAGGCATGTGACCTCTAGTTTAACGTCCCTTCTGGTGCTGTCGAGGTTGCAAGTTTCCATTTTTCAGTGTCAGTTTTCCAGTTTCAATTGAGAAAATTTTTAAATTTTTGATCTTAGTATTCGTTGACTTAAACAATAACACAACAGCTGTATGCTATGAGTCTGTACACAGACTAACACAAAGTTGTCACAGTTAATGCTATCGCTAATCTTAAGCGGATTTTGACCTTTGCAAACATACAGACAGATCTAGTTTGGATCAAAAGATGAAATATATTCCCTCAGGGATTAGACCGTGAATCCCTTTGCTATTATTTTTAAGCTGCAGACAAATCAAGGGCTTTAGAATAGCAGCAGTAAAAGCTGTATAGTTCCGAATCAGTGCAAATTTTGAGGCTTAATGCAGAGGCGCTATAAGCCTTCTGCGTGCAAGAAGACAGTGGGAATTTACTTACAGACTGGATTTACCAGGAAGCAGGCAAATATGCCGTAGAATAGCAAGGATTGATTGTCTTTGTTCCTCACTGCTTTTGACGTCAGCTCTGTTTTACGATGAAAATAGGGGGGGGAGTGGCCTATCGGCTGATACATTTTTTGTCAGGTGACTGAAGTTAAGCTTGGTCGAGTGAGGTCAATCTCTGGATGGGTTACCTCTCGGAGACCTAAACTCACAACTCATCTCACCGTCTTCGGAAGGGACGTTAAACTAGGGGTCCCATGCCAGGATGCGGCATGCATAGTGTTCTTAAATTAGCTTTAAAATAGCTAGAAATACTTCCAGCCCACGCAAAATAAATTACTGAAAAAAAGAGAAAAAAGGGTCATTTGCAGTTTGTCAGCAGAAAGTCAGGACAGCGTTAACGCTCAAGTATTGATATGGACCTTTCGAACTTTATTTTCTTGTCAAATTTGAACTCCAAAGATCTCATTCCTAGACTTGCAACTTAGCTAGTTCGATTCACCGTGAGACGCTATTAGGATTTCAGACCTTAACTGTCCTCTGAAATTAAGCGTTTCATGCAAAGCTTTTCTCCTGCTGGACGGATTATGTGTTCACTTTTAAAAAGCGAAACTGTGCAGTTCAATGCGTTTAGAAGCCTACACCAATAATCACTACAGCTAATGAACTGTGTGTTAGCATAATGTGTATGACCCAAGCTACTAATGGCCTGATGAGCACAGATGTTTTCATTCGATTTGCAAAAATTTACTCTGGCAGCCTTGCAGAGTTTATTGTATAAGATTGATTGAAGATTTACAACGACTTATCGATGTCCTTGTATGGTTTCCCAATCGGCTTTTGAAGCAAAAAAATTAATTGCCAGCGGCAGATGTGTAGATATATCCTTCTTCTTTCGATCTATGCCCAAGTTTGCTCTTAAAAACAATATTTGGAATGCACAACGAGCGAGTTAGCTACCTGGGTTTCGGAGAAACTTTTGCGGCTTTGTTTATTTTGAATTATTAGTTGGGAGAATTCCTTTGTCTGCAATCGCTAATCGCTTTGAAATGATGTCAACCAAACTATCGAATGGGTAAAAAATCAGTCCCCATTTCAAAGACCACTGCTTCCGTTAGTATTAGGGCAATAATGTTGGTAAATAATCAATTAATCAATAAACAATAAATTAATCAATCAATTAATCAATCAATCAACCGTTTTTGACCGAACATCGTGCTGTAAAACGCTCAAAATGACTGCAACTCTCCAAAACAATTTGCTAAATCAAATGCAGAAATTCGTACTTTCCTAACTTTTCTGTAGCACAGTCGCATTTTCTTCAATTAGAATTATTAGAAATACTCACATTTCTCTTGATCAATAATTAATCTAAAATTCGATTCATTTTCATTGACCTAAAGATTTTACACAAAATTTTGAATCAAGCACCTGTGTAGTCGAGATTTCGTTTATATGAAAGTGTTTTTTGATTCGCATGTTTCGATTTTATCTCTAATCAGATCATATCGAATGACGTAAATTCTTGCGAAGAACACCGAATCTTTATCTTTCTATATTGAATATCATGAAATTGATAACAGAGTTAAAACCGTTAAATCCTTGATTGAATTTTATTTGACTCATGGTATGTTGAATTTTTAATCCTTTGCTAACAAATTGCAACAGAAGAGATCAACTGCACGTATTTTTTCCTAAGAATCCGGTTATAAGAAAGTCAATTTTGAGGATGGTGACAGGGGGTATTGATGGTACTGGGTACTGGCCCCTACGGTACTTGGTACTGATATCCGGCGTAAAAAGGTGGGTGTAAAATTCAATGACCTATTTCTTCTGATTGAATAGCTTGAAAGAAACTTTAGATACTTATCTATAAATCTACCGTTGGACTTTTCAGAAACTTTGAATATTTTTGGAAATTACAGCGTATCTTACATTTCAACTCTTTTTAGGATGTGACGTCATCAAATTTCTAAATCATAAGCCAGATGAGTGACAGACTTTTGCTTGATACCATATTGTAGCCATTTATGAACTATGATTTCCTTCGAAATTATTTCATGTTACGTCAAACTGTTTAGAAATTACGATGGTTTGGAGTTTTTTTGAAAATTTTTCTTGAATTCTTGAAAAAGAAGAAAAGCACTCTGATTCTGAAAATATTGAAGATTTCAGAAAATTCCAACGATAGAATTATAGAGATTTAGCTAAAGTTTCTTTGAAGCTATTCAGTTCAAGGAAATAGGTCACTCAATTTTACACCAGCCTTTTTAAAGATTTGGAACCTATGCTGGTACTCATACTTTTGGTACTAGGTACTGGTAGGAATGACTGTGGTACCGAGGACATTTTTCGAGGACTTGGAACACGGAAATCATCAATTTTATCATTCCGACTTTCCCCCAGTATTTTCCGTAATTTTCTATTTAAAGGGGCTGTACAAGATTTTTGTAAACAATGGGAAAGTACGGGACAACCCGCGCACGTGACTAAAGCCTTGGGTTTTTAATGGCGGCCAGTTTCATCGCAGCTTCTACCTAAGTTTCATTCCAGTTGTTTCTTGTCTATTTTTATGAAATGTGTGATGGAACTTTTAGTATCCATTAAAAATTTCAAATATTCGGCGTTAGAAAAATAAAAAAAACCCTCCAATAAAGCTTTGATTACTGAGATTGTCGCAGATACTTTGGATTACTATTCTCTGTGCAAAATCGCTATTGGCTATGTTGTGTTTAGCCTAAACACATTCGATGATTTGACACGCAGAGCCTCGCAGAGAGGACGGGGTGTACAGCCCCTTTAAAGTGGTACGGTTTTCCTGCTCCGATGGTCCCCTGGTACTGACCTTAACGGTACTGGGTACTGGACATTTTGGTCCCTGGTACCGCCTTTGTGATTCTTCTTCGGAATATTGGGTTTGCGCGCAGGCTGTACATTGCTATGATTGAGGAGATTCCACAACGAAGCGCGTTAACAGCTTAGGGCAAAACCCAGATGCTCTGGTTTGGAGTTGGAGGCCAGGGCAAGAATCACTGAAGAAGACACAGGGCTATGGGCAAGAATCACTGTCCTTTAGAGGGAGTTTCCTCTGGAACACCCTAGATGATAGTGTTAAAAATGAGCCAACACTTTCTGCTTTTAAAAAGAGGATCAAAGACTGGGCTGGCGATAAATGCACCTGCAAAATATGCCGATAATTTTTTGTATAAAGTATATTTTTTTGTAAATAGTTGGTTTGAGTTAGTATGTTCTTAGTTACTATTGTAAATACCAACTTTAAATATGGATCAAATGAAGCGAATTTGAACTTCCAAGATTTTAATATTTCAACTCTCAATGCACTAATATCAACGAGTGAGGTATTTATGTTCAAGTTGCGAGGAGTATTTTAGAAATTATTGTGGATTGATTGAAGCTAAATTCTCATTGCTACACCAGGTCAAATCTGTTCTATTTTTCTGGGACACCCGTCAGTAGATTGTTATTTGCTTCTGAAAAAGTCCAAAAAGTCTTAAAGAATCATTTCATTCGAATAAGAATGGACAGCACTGTCTGGAAAAGATTATCTACAAATATGCGCTTCAGCTGAGCAAATTGTGCGTGTTGGAAACTTAGCAGAAATCCATCCAAACTAATCCGTAGAAATCCTAGGAGATCAGTTCTAAACATCGATTACAGTTATTGGCTGTAATTGTCATGGTTTCAAAGGAAGAAGAATCTTTAAAGGATCTGTTTCATCCAGCATTCCTTGCACGTGCCGTTTGTTGATGTTCCTTTGTTGTCCGCCATTTTCATGGGCCATGAAAATGGCGGACAACAAAGGAACATCAACAAACGGCACGTGCAAGGAATGCTGGATGAAACAGACACTTTAACTAGTGCAAGAATGAAACGTGAATTTGGTTCGAATAACTTCCTTCTATCTACAGGGTGTCCCTAAAATCATTGCAAAACAGTAAGACAAAATGGCCGACGCTGGTTTTAGTGATCAGGCAAATTTGGTCTTCTGAAGGGCATAGCTCCATCATTTTTCAACGGATTTTTACGGGGATGGCAGCAAACTTTATTTGAACATCTGAAGAGCAAGATCGTGCAAAAGTTTGGTGAGAATCTTTTGCCGTTTTGTCGCAATCTTCAGGCAAACGGGGCACAATATTTTTGGGACACCCTGTACGGAAAATTTTGTTCTGAAGCAGTGTAAATGCTCTTGAACCGTAACGACTTGGTTGTCACCGATCTAAACTGTATACGGTACAGTGTAAACATGGTCTTAAATCAGATCTTAATTTCTTCGCTTTACAAAATTTGCCGTTGCCATGTGGAACGTAGAATAACCACCTTAGTCCGAGTTTCCGCTTCGTTCATTGAATTGGATGACGGCACTCTGCCACAACTGGAAGTTATAGCGATTATCGTTTTATCAAGAAGCTAAACTACGATAATTGTAAAAAGTCTAGATGAAACACCATGATAACAGCAAGATTTCTAGATAGAGGCTCCCCTGGGCTTCCCCGAATAGGCCGGAAAATTCACTGTTCATTTATGAGTCGTGGTTGTAGCGGGGTATATCAGTTTGGCGGAGGAGCGAAACTCGACTCGTAATCAGTCTAGCCTCACTGCACAAGGACCCTTACTACGTTTATCCCATTGAATCGGTGTTGTTGTGGTCGCTTCTCAGCGTACTTATAGCAGTAAGCAGTATATCAGTTCAGGCATAGCAAGGAGCGAACCACACGTAATCAGTCTATTCGAAACCCTCAGAGACATGACAAAATTGAAATCAAACTCTTGTTATTATTCTTCAAAGTTTTAAGCATGTCCTCAAAAGATTTCGCTACTTTTTCAAGGCTCTTGAGAATTCTTTTCATTGTTCAAATCACGTTTTGATAGGAATCTATAAATATTATATACTCAGACACGGGTCTTAAGTCACAACATCATGTCACAAGTAGATGAAACATTGTTTTTGTTTTTTACGTTAGTTGTGACGTAGCAAAATTTCCCTTGTGATTTGAATTTAAAAGGGGGAGCAATGTCGTGTTATCTCAAAGGAATACGTTGTAGCGCAAGGCAGAGTTTTCGTTGCTGGTGTTCGGAACTGCAAGACTTCCAATTTTCAAGATTTAGGCCGTCAGTTTGAAATAGAACTTTGGAAAGAATTGAGTTCGTTTCTGGTGAGTATCTGCTTAAATGTTCAACCCATGGTTCAACCTTTCTGCTTTGCTTTATGTTAATATGTTATAGCTGGGCGTTGATATTTCCAAATAATTTCATGGTAGAGAAAGCAGTAATTTTCGATGTTTTAGAAGAAACAGCCTTCAAAATACCACACTCGGTACAAGCATGTTGCTAAAAAATGGAGACATATTGTCATTCATGTTTTGCCCTGTCCTGTGAGCATCTAAACATTTTCGGCTTAGGGACAGCATAAGGGGCATTCATCTGTACAAGGACACCCTTTCCTTGAGGGTTCGAACAAAAAGGTTTCAGAATTTCCCCCTCCGGGGGAAGGGGTACACGACTTGTGGATGGACGGGGGTCTGCCGCCCTGTTTTCAGAAATGTACCCTCTTCTAATTACCGAAACTTGCCTTCGTACCCACTCTTATGATGAATTTTGGCGGAAAACTGCCCATTTTAAACTATTTTTGCGAATTTCAGCGAACCCCACCCATGTTTCTGAAAAATTTGCGGAGGAAAGACCATTTTTTAGAGAATTTTGGGCCCAAAAACCCACCCATATGGGCGGCACATACCCGTACCCTGAACATGTTATGTACCCCCCCCCCTCTTGTTCGCCTTATCTCTTCAATGATCTGAACCCTAAGCTTGTTCCAGGTGGAGCCTCTGCCAAAGTTGATTTATTGTTAAGCGACCCATTAAATGGTTTAAAGGGGCGGGCGTTCCCTTTTTATTTGAATCGATCAAAAGTCTGATACCAGTGACAGATGTACAACCAAAGCGAGCTGATCCTACAAAGAGCAATATTCTTACAAAGTTTCTAATCATAATGTAAATTCCAGATATGAAGGACATGAAAAATCTTAGTGTCGTCTGGGGGTGATTTCCGTCAACTGCAGTCACCAGAATATAACCAGATGCTACTTTAAAGTTAGTTGACGGAGCTTAGTAGAACAAGAATAGATTTTGTAACACAATAGGATGAGATGCTTTTGTTGACACCTGAATTCAAAGCGATTAGTGGCTGCAGACAAAGGAAATTCTCTCGACCATAAAGTCAAAACAAACAAAGCCGCAAAAGTTTCTTTGAAACCCGGGTAGCTAGCTCGCTCGTTGTGCATCCCAGAAATTGGTTTTAAGGGCAAACATGAGCATAGATCGAAGGAAGAAGGATGCATCTACAAATCTGCCACGGGCATTTTATTTGTTTGGTTCACAAGTCGTTTAGGAGGCGATTCAATTCTCTTATTTTTTTTGGGTGTTATCAAAACATTTACTGCTCAGCCTCTGGACCAAAGAAATAAAATGCCCGCGGCAGATGTGTAGATATATCCTTCTTCTTTCGATCTATGCTCATATTTGCCCTTAAAAATAATTTCTGGCATGCACAACGAGCGTGCTAGCTACCTGGGTTTCCGAGAAATTTTTGCGGCTTTGTTTGTTTTGAATTACTGGTTGTGATCGCTAATCGCTTTGAATTGAGGTTTCAACAAAAGCAACTCATTCTATTGTATTACAAAATCTGCCCTTGTTAGTTGATGGAGCTTAGTAGAGGAATAAAGGCAGATTTAGTAATACAATAGCATCAGTTACTTTCCATTCTAACTTAATTCAAAGTGATAAGCGACTGCAGAAAAAGGAAGTTCTTTCAAACGCTTTCAAACATAAATTCGAAACAAACAAAGCCGCACATTTTTGCCCCTAAACCAGGAGGGCAAACTCTCGCCTTATGCACGCGAAAGGTGGCTTTTAAGAGAAGTTATATGCTTGTAAGGAAAAGAAGAGGGTAAATCTAAAGATCTGCCTTGCCGATTTTTGTTTATTTGATTCAGGAGCTGTGTGGTAATTGTTTCATTTAAGCCCTAAATGCATAAGAATAAGCGATTGCGCTAAAAATGGCGGTGACGAATTTTTTACCACAATGCATTATGTTCCATAATCGAATCCCTCTAGAACTGTTAAAGATTCGGATTCAGAACGAACTGCATGTTGGTCACAACAACTTCATTTTTGCTCAAACGGGGACTTATGGACTGTCCTATAAGAAATTAGGACGATCTGTGCCCTGAGGAACGAGGCTGAGGCCTAGTCAAGGCAACATTCGACAGTTGCAAATTTCATTGCTGCGGTGAAGCTTGTGGAAGTTAATTTGCATTCAAAGTGAGTAACTCCTGGTTCAACGTGAAAGGTTGTTGATTTTCAGGTTGAGGAAACATTCCACTGGATACTAGTGGCTTTTGGTCATGGCTGATTTTCACTGAAAACTGGAATTTTTAGAAGAAAACTCCTAAGCACGTTATTGTTCCTCTGGCTAAACAATTTCCATGCACGTGTCCAAATCATCAAACACACAATGTTCTAAAATTAGAAGACCCAGGCTCGTTCCGCGCGGTACTTTTATCTCCGTTAATTCTCTTTAAAAAAGTAGTTGATTGAGCTCAGAGAGACAATTTATAATTAGGACAAAGAAACGCCTTCGCACGCAATTGCTTCCCTAATGAAAATATCTATACGCACGTGTCGAAATAATCAAATACAATGGGCTAATTTTAGACTTACACATGCGGCTTTTTGGTTGGCTATTTATCTCCGTCAACTAACTTTAACAGCTCAGATTCGTACAACGAGTTAATTCCATAATACGTAAATTAAATTCACTCAAACTTTTCTCGATTAAAACTTATTTATTCAAACAACACAATTAATTAAATGAAAATCTACAATTTCATATAGACATCTTTTCTGCACTCAAAACAAAACTATAATCTTTTTTAAAGCAACGACTTTTTCTTTTGGAAGAAAATGTCATCATTTTTAAAGTTCGTAATAAAGGTTTTAGTTTTATCAGAAAAATAGATTATGAAACATACGACAAATTAAAATTTAGGAAAATTCTTTGAAAAGAGAAGTTTTTATCTTCAAAGATTGTTAATTAGAAATTTAATTTTGTCAGATAATAAGATTATACAACAAACAACTTATTAAAATTTTGCACAAATTTTTTATTCCGTCTAATACCATCTTTCTTGATAAGATTTCATTGTTTTAACTTTTGTTTTTCTCTCTGACTTGCTTGATCGTATGCTAGGTCTATTCATAAAATTTGATCTCTATAAGATTGATTTAAAGATAGGAAATGTTACAAGGTCTTCTTTGATCATAGAAAGTTCTGTTGTTAATACCGGGTGAGTCAGAAAAAAGAATTCCCGCTTGGAAGGCCACTGCTCCATGAATATCAAAGCAATAATATTGAAAACTGTCTTGTGTTATTGCCAATATGTTGAATTAGGTGCAGTAATTTACGCAGCCTCAATCGGCCATTCCTTCCCGTGGATATGGGTGATTTTCTGCAGAAAGCCCCATAAAAAACTGCAAAAACGAATGAAAACAATGAGCACATTTTCCTTCCTAAAATTGATGACACTCTCACATGAATTGATGTATTTTGTCCTCTAGGGAGAATGGAATCCCCCTGAATAGATCATCGATACCAGGGGGAGGACTTGTTCATCCTCCCACGAGGATAGCACGTGCTAAAGCGTTCACAAGTCATTGCTGTTAAGGCCATTGTCAGGCAGAAATGTTAGGGAAAATTTGTTCATGATTTTGGGCATTGAAGGTTTTTTGAAGAGGCTTTCTGGAGAAAATCCCTCATAATTTCAGAATTGAGTGGCTGATTTCAGTCAGGTATATTTTGTAGTAGATTTGAACATTTCTACCATTAAACTATACATTTGCCGATATCATCGCCTTGATATCCAGGGAGCCGTGACCTTTCAAACGGGGATTCTTTTTTCTGACTCACCCTGTACAATAGCATGAGTTGCTTTTGATTGACACCTCGATTCAATGCGATTAGCGACTGCAGACAAAGGAAATTCTCTCAACCAGTAATTCAAAACTAACAAAGCCGCAAAAGTATCTCTAAGACCCAGGTAGCTAGCGCACTCGTTGTGCATTCCAAATATTGTTTTTAGATCAAACATGAGCATAGATCGAAAGAAGATGGATATATCTTAACATCTACCTCGGGCATTTTATTTGTTTGGGATAGAAGCCAATTGGGAGGCGATTCGATTGTCTTATGTTTTGGGTGTTAAATTAAGACACTTACTGCTCAGCTTCTGAACCAAACAAATAAAATTCCCAAGGTAGGTGTTTAGATATCTATCGATATTTAGATACGATAAGAGTTGATTTATATTGGCTGCGGTCACACTACTGTATTTTCCCGTTGTAATACAAATTGCTTCACTTTCTTGCAATTTGTTTTTGTAGCCAGAAAGTACGGCAACATAACGTTACAATGACACCCGGTCATACAGTGATATGATTTATCATGTGACAACTACGCAAGGCTGTGATTGGTTCATTCTCCAAAACAACGCTAAAATATACCTCAGGACCTTGTTTTGCCCGTTGCTTTGCATCTGATAATTTTTTTATGGAATCAGCTCTCGGGACCAAAGCGCTGTAACAGCGTTGTATGTGAAAACGAAATACGGTCACATATCACAGCGTAGTTAACCCGTTGTTTTGAAGGTATACAACGAGGTAAAAAACGTCTAGTATGACCGCAGCCATTATTGACAGAATGTCTTACATAACAAAAATAGCGAATTTTTCTTGTTTTTCTTCTTTCCAACAAGCAAACCATTAATAACAGAAATTTCTATGATTAAAGTAACATTTCTTATCTTTAAATCAATCTTACAGAAATCTATTTTTATAAATCGACTTAACATACGACCAAGCAAGTCAGAGAGAAAAACAAAAGGCTAAAACAATGAAATCTTATCAAGAAAGATGGTATCAGACAGAATGAAAAATTTGAGCAAAATTTCAATAATTTGTTTGTTGTATAATCTTATTATCCGACAAAATTAAATTTCTAATTAACAATCTTTTGACGATAAAAAGTTCTCTTTTCAAAGAATTTTCGTAAATTATAATTTTTCGTATGTTATATAATCTATTTTTCTGATTAAACTAAAACCTTTATTACGAACTTTAAAGTTGATGACATTTTCTTCCAAAAGAAAAAGTCGTTGCTTTAAAAAAGATTATAGTTTTGTTTTGAGTGTAGAAAAAGATGTCTATATGAAATTATAGATTTTCATTTAAATGATTATGTCCTTTGAATAAATAAGTTTTCAGCGAGGAAACTTTGAGTGAATAAGTTTGCGTATTAAGGAATTATCTAAGGTGTTAGAGAGAAGGAGAAAACAGCTCAGGGGAATTAAATAGGACTGGAATGACATTTTTGAACAGGGCTCAAAAAAGCGAAGTAGCGTGGTAGTGGTGCTACTAGGACTGTAGCTGAAATGCTCAAATTTCCCAGGAAGGAAGAAGGGAAAAAGAAACAATAGGGAAGGAAAGGAAGGGAAAGAAAGAAAGGAGAGAAAGAAATATCATAGAGTGGGGTGGTATATAGGGAAGAAGAAACAAAAGCGGTTAGCTTGCTACCAGAAAGGAACTAATTTTTTGAGCCCTGTTTTTGAAAAGAGAGAAGAAAAATCATATGCTGCAGAAAAGTTTTGGAATTTCTAACAACCACTTCTGACACTTTTAAAAGTAATTGTAAACTTTGCGATATTTCCAGCATAGGTTTCCAAATATTTTATTTCTGCGTAAAAAGGTGGGTGTAAAATTCTTGACCTATTTCTTCTGATTGAATGGCTTCAATGAAACTTGAGATACTTATCTATTATTCTACCGTTTGACTTTTATGGAAGTTTTGAATATTTTTCGAAATTACAGCGTATCTTACATTTCAACTCATTTGAAGATGTGACGTCATCAAATTTCTAAATCATATACCAGAAGTGTGACAGACTTTTGCTTGATACCATATTGTAGACATCCACAAACTGTGGTTTTCTTTGAAATTATTTCATGTTGCGCTAAACAGCTTAGAAACTACGATGGTTTTAAGTTTTGTTGAAATGTTTTCTTGTATTCTTGAAAAAGAAGAAAAACACTATAATTCCAAAAATATTGAAGATTTTAGAAAAGTCCAACGGTAGAATTATAGAAAAATAGCTAAAGTTTATTTGAAGTTATTCAGTTCAATGAAATAGGTCATTGAATATTACACCAGCCTTTCAAAAGATTTGGAGCCTATGCTGATATTACCCTCATTATGCACTTTGGACCAAAATATTTCGAAATCAGTTATACCTATTTAGATCAAATTTTTTACATTATGTTATTGACAGTATTGTCTTTCCTATCCACTAAAGCCAGTTCTAATAGATAAAACTAACTTTCTCTATTTCTCATACGAATTACAATGCGTTCTGCTCGGCTTCTGAATCAAATAAGCAAAATCCACAGGTGTGACCTTTAGATTTGCCCTTCTTCTTTCGTTACAAGCATATTACTTCCCTTAAAAACCACATTTCGCTTGCACAAGGTGAGAGTTTGCCCTACAAGTTTTGGGAAACTTTTGCGGCTTTATTTGTCTTGAATTACTGGTTGAGAGAATTTCCTTTGTCTGCAGTCGCTAATCGCTTTGAATTGAGGTGTCACTCAATGCCCTTGTTGATCACAGTATTCATTAGGAAAATGTACTTTATGGTGACAATAATATAGCATAGCTGGAACAGATTTATAATTCTGATCTCTTAAAGGGGCTCCGTCGTCAAACAGTAAACAAATCCGTAAGCTCGCACGTATCGCCGATTATCCATTTTTCATCCATTGTTCTCTGCAGTTTGTTTGGTGGCTTCACCCAAGCCACCAAAAAGCGACTGTTAAAAATCCACTTACATCCGAGCAATCGTAGGACATATGAATGTTTGGTTTGTTCCTTAGTGGAGTACAATGATTAATGCCCAGACAGCAACTTTCATTTTGCAAAAAAATACGAAAATCCTGTGTGATATCACCTTTCAAAAACCTGCAAAAATCATCGTTTTGTTTACATTTTGGCGACGGAGCCCCTTTAAAGATCTAATGTTTACAGAATCCGCAACCTGTTTACTTTATTTACATTGACACGTCATTTGTGATTACCTGTAACATGGTAACGACTGCTACCTGCATTCAGCTTGAATAGGAATTCTTGGATGCGATTAACTGCACGTTTGGTCTCTTGAATTATTCCTGATTCAGTTATTTCCCTCAATTGATTCGAAACTGATCAACGTTTAGCACACAGCTTGTGCCTTAAACTTTTGAAAACCCAACCGCAGTGGGTGCTTGAAGGCAATTGACGAACATATAGCGTCTGGTTTGAAAATAGAACAAAAGACGGCTGCATACCTCCATTTGTCCAACTGATTTTATAATCTCTCGAGATGGCGAATACAATGGAATACAATAGGCTATATTCAGATTGCCCATGCCTCTAGCTTAAGTTGCCTTATATCTCCATCATTTGTCTTTAAAATGGGAAGAAATGCATTCATTATCAGATATGTGCGTCCAGTCACGAGTGAGGTTGTAGTCATCTATAGGCCATGACGGAAATTATCCAGAAGTGCATCAACGCCACCTAAATTTGCTGCATCGATTAATGAATCTAGAAAGGTACGCAGCATTTTATTCATCATTTGTGATTGTCGGTCAAATTTTATCTGATCGGTTTAGATATTTCATGGAGGAAATTATCCAGAAGTGTATCAACCCAGCATAAGTTCCAAATCTATAAATCGGTTTAAAAGGTGAGTGTAAAATTCTATGACTTATTTCTTCCAGTTGAATGGCTTGCAAGAAACTTTAGCTACTTACCTATAATGATACCGTTGGACTTTTCAGCAATTTTGAATATTCTTGAAATTACAGCATATTATATATTCTAACTCATTGGAGGATGTGATGTCGTCAAATTTCTAAATCATGAACCAGAAGAGTCACAGATTTTTGCTTGATACCACATTGTAGACATTCGTAAACCATAGTTTTCTTGAAAGTTGTTTCATGTCTCATCGACAAAGATGGTTTTAAGATTTTTTCAAGATTTTTCTTGAATTCCTTAGAAGAGAAGAAAAACGCTCTAATTCTGAAAACATTGAAAATTTTTGAAATATCCAGTGGTATAATTATAGCGAAATATAAAGAGTTTCTTTGGAGCCGTTCAGTTTAAAGAAATAGGTCATAAAATTTTACACCCACCTTTTTAAAGATTTGAAACCTATGCTCATCAACCCTACACAAATTTGCTACTTTGATAAATCAATATATTCAGGTATATTCAATGATCCTGTAACGTTTTGCAGGAAAATAATTGTGCTTCTATTTTGTAATTCAATCCATTACTTAATTTCTTCAAATTTCAAGGCGCTGGTTTTCGGACACCAAAAAATCAGTTTCATTGGAGAATGAACACAAGTCGCATCTGGTACTTGATAGTGATGTTCGTATTCCTTTCATTTATATCCAGGCTCGAGTCATCATAGGTTCCAAATCTTTCACTAGTGCCATGACAAAATCAATTAAAGGAATCAGGTAATGGAATTTTACACCACCAACCTTTTCAAAGATTTTGAAACTATGCTACTCGCTTGAGTCATAATATCGAATAGTACATTGAACTTGCCAACGAATCATAAATTATTCATGTTATTGTATTCTCACTTCATTGAATTGGAGAATGATAAATAGAGCTGCTTGCCAATCTGATCTCCTGTATTTGACTTTCACAGCCGTCATACTGACAAGACTTGACGTCTCCAGCTTGCAGCGGAGAAGAACCCAAGACTTAGCATCTTTGTCTCATCTTCAGTGCCTCTTTCGAAGACTCATCCTCATCTTTGCTAATCGCTGCCTTCGTTGGATTGTCATTGGATTTTCAAAGAACAGCATCTTTGTGATAAATTTGTGGAGAAAGATTCTTGGTAAGTGAAAAGCTTTCAAAAATAGTCTTTTAGATAACAGATTCATGGAATGTAAGCCCACAAACACAACATTGCATACTGTAACTGAGGAAAGAAAGCTGTTAACTCCTTTGAAAGAATAACAACCAAAACAAACCATTAACTAAGGAAATAACTGTTAAATCATAGACACAAGAGGTTAGATCCTGCAAGAGAAGCAACGAATTAATCTGAAACCCTGAAAGGAAAGAAGTAAGTTAGTAGCTGCAATAAAGAGCAACGTTCAATAACCAAAGTAGTAGCTGCAATAAAGAGCAACGTTCAATAACCAAAGTAGTAGCTGCAATAAAGAGCAACGTTGAATAACCAAAGTAGTAGCTGCAATGGCTGCATTAAAGAGCAACGTTGAATAACCAAAGTAGTAGTTGCAATAAAGAGCAACGTTCAATAACCAAAGTAGTAGTTGCAATAAAGAGCAACGTTCAATAACCAAAGTAATAGTTGCAATGGCTGCAATAAAGAGCAACGTTCAATAACCAAAGTAGTAGTTGCAATAAAGAGCAACGTTCAATAACCAAAGTAGTAGTTGCAATAAAGAGCAACGTTCAATAACCAAAGTAGTAGTTGCAATAAAGAGCAACGTTCAATAACCAAAGTAATAGTTGCAATGGCTGCAATAAAGAGCAACGTTCAATAACCAAAATAGTAGTTGCAATAAAGAGCAACATTCAATAACCAAAAGTAATAGCTGCGATAAAGAGCAACGTTGAATAAGCAAAAACGCGTTTCGTTGCATACATGTCAGTTTGATTCGTGCGAAGTGCAAAATAACGATAGAAACAAGCCGCATAAACGCCAGAAGAACAAAACAAACGTTTTCTATAAGTTTGTTTCAGATTTTTCTTCCAGATTTAAGTTATAACATTTTATTAGCATCTAAATCATCGGGGAAATGAAACACATAAAGCATGTGTATCCAACTCGCTCTCTTCGTTGAATCGTAAAAACAAACTTCTTGTACGCGTGTTGCACGATGTTTCACTAAATACAAACAAATAACAGTATAAATAATCGAGCTTTGAACAGAGTTTTATTTTGTACGACGTTTCGGGCTTAAACCCATTATTCGTTGAATCGTAACTGGGTTTTCAAATAACCGCATCTTTGTGATAGATCAACAAAGAATTATTGGTGAGTGGATAGATTTCTAAGTTTGTTTTTGCTTTGATCTTCCAGCTTTAAGTTTTAACTTTTTAAGGATTTAGTTTTTAAGGATCGTAGCTTAGTTGTTAATTAGAATTATATCTGTTTCGTTCAATTGTAATGTATTCCATAACTTTATATTATAACTTTCTTATAACTTTATCAACATATAATAGTTAAAGCTTTGTTAAGTTCTTGTTCTTGTATGCGCCCTAGACTATATAAGCATTGCTTTTTCTAGGGCGTACAAATCAGTAAGTATTTAGTTTTAGCTGATTTGTAATAAATATCATCAGTTTGTCCGAGGGTGAAGCTTGTCTAAAGCTTGTTGCCGAGTTGCCGTATTCGTTGTTCTTCAAAGAACAGGATCTTTCTGATAGATCTTTGACGAAAGATTATTGGTGAATTAATAACTTTCTAAATATATTTCAACGTTATCGTCCAGCTTTAAGTTGTAACTTTTTAAGGATTTAGTTTGTCCGAGGGTGAAACATCTAAAGGTTATTGCCGAGTTGCCGCATTTGTTGAACTGTTGTTGGGTCTTCAAAGAACAGGATTTTTATGATCGATCTTTGGCGAAAGATTATTGATGAGTGAATAACTTGCTAAATTTTTTTCAACGTTATTTTCCGGCTTTAAGTTGTAACTTTTGAAAGATTTAAATTGCCCGGGAGAAAGCTTATTGCCGAGGTGCCGTTTTCATTGAACTGTTGTTGGGTCTTCAAAGAACAGGATCTTTATGATCGATCTTCGAAGAAAGATTTTTGATGAGTGAATAACTTTCTGAATTTGTTTCAACTTGATCTTCCACCTTTAAGTTATAACTTTTTAAAGATTTGAATTGTCCGGGAGGTGAAACATCTGAAGCTTATTGCCGAAGTGCCATATTCGTTGAACCGTTGGGTCTTCAAAGAACAGGATTTTTCTGATAGATCTTTGAAGAAAGATTATTGGTGAATTAGTACCTTTCTACATTTGTTTCAACTTGATCGTCCAGCTTTCAGTTGTAACTTTTTAAGTATTTAGTTTGTCCGATGGTGAAACATCTAAAGCTTATTGCCGAGGTGCTGTATTCGTTGAACTATTGTTGTGTCTTCAAATAACAGGATCTTTATGGTCGATCTTTGAAGAAAGATTATTGATGAGTGAACAACTTTCTAAATTTGTTTCCACTGGATCTTCCAGCTTTAAGTTGTAACTTTTTAAGGATTTAGTTTGTCCGAGGGGGAAGCTTGTCTAAAGCTTATTGCCGAGGTGCCGTATTCATTTAACTGTTGTTGGGTCTTCAAAGAGCAGGATCTTTCTGATAGATCTTTGACGAAAGATTTGATGAGGCCTCAGATGTGAGATGACTGCTGGAACATTATAAAGCAATGTAAATTTGAGTGTTTTGTAAATAAACGGCAAACAAACTAAGAAATAATATAAGAAGATTGAACCCGTTTTTATGTGGAAGGCCAGCCTTGATAAAACAGCGGAAATGAAGACGCTCAAAGTGTGAATTTAGCTTTAGAATTGCGACGGGAAGCAAGCTTTGATCGATGTAGCAGATGTCTGAAACCTGCAGAAACATCTAGATTTATTGAGTTGCATTCCAGTGACAAATTTTAGCAAATTTTACAAACTCTAGTGATATGTGGGTAAGGGCACCAAAGGTATTCCATGTGCATGTGAGTTTTTATTGGGTAAGTAAAACATATCGTGTGCTGACAAAGCTTGATGCATCCACAGATGTGATTATTGGCAGAGGAAATTTTAGCACATTTTTCATAGATAATGAAAAGACACCATAAGGCCGATTATTGCCATTCGTCTAGACGACAGATCACGTGGCTTTATCAATTTGCTCTCAAAAACCAACGCTGGGGTAAACGAAGCCATCAGCAAACGTTATTTGCAATGGAATTTTGAAAGTGTCTCGTTTATTTATTGAAATTAGTCAATATTAAAAAATTCGAAAGCTGTTTAAATAAAAAAAAAACTTTAGCGGATAGATAGGCGAACCACAACTGGAACGCTGATTTCAAGAAAGGGGAGAAGAGCAATGTCTTACAACTGATGGAGTTTGTAGGGCTGTTTACAAAATTGTCGTCGCAAAGGCAAGATTCCCACGGCTTTCCTGGACTAAATCTAGGGTCTGCTCTCAACGACAGCTTATTCATGCAACTGTTTCATTTTTTGCTTTTGTTTTTCTACCTAGCCGCCGAAGGTAGTTTTAGGACGCTAAGAAGCTAAGCTTATCGAAGCAGCGTCCTGGTCCTTCCTCTAGATGTGACCACACCTCGTGATTCATTTTAGCCTGGAATTACAGAGAGTTGGCGACTCTCCTCACACTTTGTAGCAGGTTCGGCAGGGCGGGGAATCGAACCACCTACCTTCAGATTGGTAGTCAAGTGTGCTACCACTGAGCCAGTTTAGGTCTGATTGACAGTTGCTACCTGTACTTTTCCTAATCATTATTATAGCTAGAGGGAATGTAAGAGGAATATCATGCAACATTTATAGCAAATCTCCTATTTATAAATGAAAAGAAATTTTCTGAAGATTTACGCCAAAAGAAGATGTTGTCTTGTTTTCAAAAAATTAGCGATTTGAAGCAGAATTTAACTTGATTCCGTAATTAGAAGGGCGGCGAAGGATGCCTTTAAAATCTCATTATTCAATCTATTCATGTCCTTCCGCTAATTCGTTGTTTACCAAATCACCAGATTTGTTGATCTTGAATTAATCAGCACCATTTTTTCACTTTGAGTTATTTATTTTACACCCAGTTCGTTGCATCTGATTATACAACTACTTAAAAGCTAAATCAACTAATCACGTGATATTTTCCAGTATTTTCAACTCTGTGTTTTGATCCAGCTCAAAGGAACACTGTCGTGGCATTGATTGGATGAATATGACAATAATAAGGAATAGAATTAGGGAAGCTTCAGTAATTTCGCTGAACGCTGAAATTCATGAAAGCGATCATGAGCTCACTCCCTTTATTCTCGAAACAAAGTATAATCCAAGAGCATAAAGACTCGGTAATTATTGAGAGGCCAGGTCTTTTGTCTGTGATTCGACATCACGACTAGCCAATCACAGCCACGACAGTGTGCCTTTAAAGGCAGTGTGTCCATGTAAGTAGCATGCTTCAAGGAGGATGTTTCGCAAACATGTGATATTTTCCTATGTATTCACTTGACTCATGTGATCAGCTTTCGTGCGAATACGAGTATTTGATGACTTCCCTCGCAGTCTAAAGTCCAATGTTTTTCATGTGATCAGTTTGAAACAGACTCAGTCTAAACCAATCAAATCATCCGAAAGCTGCATGCATGTCAGCATTTTGTATGCACTTTCAACGAGTGTGCATGCAACTGATATTTATATGGGCGCACGGTCTCAAAATTTTAGCCAGGAATACCGTCACAATTAGCAAACGATAGAAATTTGACAGTGATGATCTCTTTGGAATCTCTGTGACAAAGAGCCTAAATTTTTACCACAAAGAAATCTTTCTTGGCCTAAAGAATCAATCAGCCTCGCTTTGAAAGCATAAAAAATGTCTTCTTTCATCGTTATCGATTGTTCACACGACGCCATTTTCAAATGTGCCGGTTAGAGGTTGTAGTTCTATTTTCAAATTCGACCGTTTTAAAATCTTGTTGGCAAAAAATGTGCTTTTTTCGTGTGAACGGAAGGCCTGTCCGTAACGATCGTTGGCCTTCAGCTCCCTTCAGGGCATTGTATGGATCCTGAAAATATCATCAACATAGTTTCACACCCGATGCCAGTTGGACCCCAAGACTGTTCTAGCTTGACCTAAACAGAATGAACCTCAGTCTCTCAATTTGCCATCGTTTATGTAATCAAAGAGCATGTTTTTCTTTGAATTCAGAATAAAGAAAACAATTAATTAAGACATCGATACGAGAACCAGTTTTTATCAAATCGCACTTTAATGTAGCAAACCACGTTACCGCTGCAAGAATGAAATAAATTGCAGTGAATCAAACTTGCGTTCTTTCGCATCTTTCTGTTGTGTTTCATAACACCACGCTAAAGAAACCGATTCTGCCCTTGTTTGTAAATAATGTCGTCATCATTCGCCGATATGACAGGTCAATTAAATTCATAATTTTATGAAAATATAAATTTCGTCAATGAAGTTATTCAAACTACCGCGCATGGAAATCAAATCGAAATTGTGAGTTTGTATCATACCGGGTGCGCCAAAATAAACTATGCACGTTTGGCAGACCACAATGAATCGTACACTTGACCGATTTTGAAGATTTATGACTTAATCATTAGCAGAAAGCCTGAATTAGGCACTGAGATTTTTTGCAAATTTTTTCGCTCTCAGTTATTAGAGCTAGAAGCGAGTTTCCTAAGATTTTAGTTTTCGAAAACATTGAAAACGATCAAAAAACATCGATCAAGTTTTCTAAAGAATCGACATGAATAGACAGGGAGAGAACTTGCTCGTGGTGATTTGCGATTTAAAAATCGACCACTTGTAATCTGCTGTACGAGAGCTCGTAGTAAACCCCCAAATCCCCCTGAAAACGTTTTCTCTTTGTTCATTCATGTTGAATCTTTTGAAATTTGATCAACGTTTTTTTATCGTTTTCAATGTTTCGAAAACGAACATTGTAAGAAACTCGCTTCTAGCTCTAAAGACTGAAAGCGGAAAAATTTGCAAATAGTCCCAGAAACTAATTCAGGCTTTCTGCTAAAGATTAAGTCATACATCTTCAAAATCGGTCCAGTGTACGATTTTATGGTCGCCTGCCAAACGTGCATAGTTTATTTTGGCGCACCCGGTATTTTAGGCAGTTTTGAAGCACACATATTTTTTCTCTGAGACCCTTCTTACACTATGCCGATGCGAAATGAATACGTCATGAAACTGTGCCGTATTGGTCTCTTGTTTACACTATGCCGGCATATTTTTTACTTGAAAATACGGCACAAAATTAATTCGGCATGCTAACTTGCTTCGTCGTTCAACCCTAATTATAAATTACAAAACTGCGCATTTTTACCGATGCGTCAACTTCCAAAGATAGATAAGTGAACATAAAGAATTTGAACTATACTGAAGATCATGTTAAAATAGACCTTTTAACTATTCTACAAAAGAGCCTGCATCAAGCGTTATTTTCATACAATTTTATACGCGAGGTTCGATCGAGTGGCGTTGGAGCTTCTATCATTATTGTTCACATTCAAAAATTCTACAAAATGTTTCAAAATATCATTCTAGCCAGATTCTTTCCAGAATAGCTAAAGGTTCTATTATTAAAGCTTTTTTAGCTTTTCAAAGATGTGCAAAATTGTCAGGTAAGTAATTCAATGAAGTTTACTGCAGCATTAGAACATTCTACGTAGTAAATGTGTTTTAACGCCAAGGCAAAAATCCCCCCGTGTCCTTACGATTAAATAAGTCACCCCCTGGTTGAGACTAGTTCCAGGTCCACGTTAGTAGCGGTGCTCATTCATTCAAATTGTTCGCAAGCAGTTCGCTCACGTTCGTTAAATTTCCCCACCCTCCATGTGTGTCATACTTGCGTTTACTCTCAGTTACTGTGTTACCGTCGTTGCCGCAGGAGTTAATGGCCAGTATTCGCTCCAAAAACAAACAAATTATCTTGAAAAGGTGATGAAATTTCATTAACGTCTGTAAAAATACCATGTCATCAATATATTTCATTCAGATTGTTCCGTAATTAATACTTTCATGTTTTTGGCAACAACTCGTCAACTAAATCATATGTTTTTATCATTATTGTGTGGTATGAAAATAGAATACTTTGGTTTTGGTTTGTATGGGAAATCGGCTTGAGTAGCATTTTTGATCGACTCACTTTTAAGTTAAATATTTTGGAGGTGAAAATCTTTATCGACATGAAGAGAATGTGAAACGAAGAAACAGTTCAGATAACGAGAAAACAACTCATCAAGTTATCATATGATTTCATCATTATTGTGCAGTAAGAAAACAGAAAAATTATGTTTTTCTATGCAAGAAAACAGCTTAAAGGCAATGTGTCCATGTAAGTACAGCCGCGTATACACTCTTGTCAAAATATGCTGACACGATGCTAACGAAGAGCCTCAAAGAGCGCGCAGTGATTGGCAGAATTTAACTGATCACATGCAAAGCAAAATTTCATCTCCGAAAGTGCAACTGCAACTGCAAGTAAGTCATCAGTCTGCTTAGATGAGTCCTTCCCACGTAGTGAGAGTCTTTAATCTTTACCTAAGTGGTCACATGAAAGATCACAAGAAATTAGCATGCCTCCCGCAAAGCCGCTGTACTTACATGGACAAATCAAATCAAATCAAATCAAATCAAATCAAATCAAATCAAATCAAATCAAATCAATTCAAATCAAATCAAATCAAATCAAACTTATTTACAGTTGGTTGGTTTCTAGTTAACAACAACTAATTAATACCAACTATTTACAATACATGATATAACTAAAAAGATAAAAACCCTAATTTAAGTGCAAATATAGCACGTGCAGTTGTTGCCATCCCAGCAACGTATTCCTTTTTTGAATTTCGCTAGAGAAGTTGTCAATTTTAGATGATCATTAAGGGTATTCCACAGTAGACTCCCTCTAAAGGATAGGGAATTTATTCCGTAGCGCCGAGAACTCACTGGGGGGGGGAGCTTGCATAATTCCTTGGTACGAAGATTATAGGAAGCATCTTTTTTTACAAAAATTCCCACATGTACCCTGGGTTGAGATGGTTGATTGATTTGTAAATTTCAACCATGAGATTTTGCAAGTTCTTTACACGTATTTTCTTCGTTTCACCCCTCTCTAAAAGTTCATAAAGTGTGGATTCATAGTCTCTATATAAAGTTAGGACACATTACCTTCAAGTAGCATTAGAATTAATGCTGAGCTCACTTTTAAGGTAGATATTTTGGAGGTAAAATTCTTCAAGGAGGTGAAAAGAAAGTGAGTCAAAGAGATATTTTAGCTGACTAAAACAACAACTCGTTAATTCTTCGTAAGCTTTTGTTACATCACTGTATTTCATCAAAACAGAAGAGAGGTGTGTTCTTATTTAGTTAGGAAATTGACCCGGGGGGGGGGGGGTACTTGACTAGGGAAGTAACGGGGGTGTGCGGAAAACCGCTCCACACCCTGCACCCTGTCGCATAAAAAATAGGCCAAAAGTATACCCTGTCGCATAAAAATTTTGCATCTCAAATATAGTGTAAAGCGCAATTTTTTCTTGTGATACCCTGTCGCATAAAAATGTTGCATCTCAAATATAGTGTAGAACGCAATTTTTGCTTGTGATACCCTGTCGCATAATTTTTTTACCTATTTTAATACCCTGTCGCATAATTTTCGCTAGAAAAGGACACCCCTGTCGCATAATTTTTACCGTAAAAGGACACCCTGTTGAGCGGCACATCCCGTCAGGTCAAGTATGGGAGTACCCCCCCCCCCGGGGAAATTGAGCTTTATAGGAGCTTCATTTATCAAATCATTTAAGGTTGTCCAAAGATCTGAAAAGAAAGTGACACAAAGAGACATTTTAGCTGACTAATATAACAACTCGTTAATTCTTCGTAAGCTTTTGTTATCTGTGTTTTATCAAAACAGAAAAGGTGCGTTCTTATTTAGTTAGGAGATTGAGCTTTATAGCAGCTTTATTTATCAAATCATTTAAGGTTGTCCAAAGATCAGGAAAGAAAGTGGCACAAAGAGACATTTTAGCTGACTAAATTAACAACTCGTTAACTCTTCGCAAGCTTTTGTTATCATCGCATTTCATCAAAACAGAAAAGGTGTGTTCTTATTAAGCCAGCTTTATTCATCAAATCATTTAAGGTTGTCCAAAGATGTGAACATGAAATTAGACAAAGAGGCATTTTAGCTGAGGATCGTCTTATGTCATTGAGAATTACCATTAAATTACTACAAATGGTTTCAGATAAACAGGTGCTGGTAAAATTCGTTTTGAAAGAAGGAAAATCAATCTACTTAGTTTGATGCTATGATTGAAAATGTCCGGCTCTTAAGTATAGAACAGTGCTTTGGCGTCAATTCCAAGCAACTTGCATTGTTATAGTAAGAAATGCACTTAGCGTACATTTTAGCGAGTAAAGTCTTATCACAGGGGACTCAGGAGTGTCAGTAAAGAGTGCAGTTTTGGTTTCTTTGGCTCCCTGTGATCCGGTTTATGAAAGCAACAGCTGACATTGATACAGATTTTTTTTTCTATCAAGATTAAAAAACTACAATATTTATACTTACATTACACTGTACCATCCATAGCGAAGAAAGACATAAAGTCACCGGGTCTTCACTATGGATGGTACTTACAATTCAAATTAATTTTCAATACACAAAACAAAGAACAAAAACGACAAAATTAAAGATACATTACACAAAATAGGCAACAAAACAACAAAGCTAAGGCAGATTACTGGTTAAAAAGGAAGATTTGAACTTTTAAACTCGTATGTGTAAAACGAGAAAAAACAACTTTCAGTGTTTGTTCCGGTGATTGATACAGATGAAATCATCGTGGCGGTTGGCCTGTTATTGTTACAGTAGAAAAACCTTTGTTATGTGAGAGCTGTTATCTCATTCGCTGCGGCTTGAACTTGCAGTTTTATCACAGCCTGCGCATCGTAACAGTACTGTATTCTAATGTAACAACAGCAGGACGACCACCACGATAATGTAATGTTTCAAATTACACAGCTGATTTTGTTTGTTTGATTCAGAAGCTGAGCACAAGGCATTGCGATTTTTCCATATATAAGGCTTAAAGGGGCAGTCAGACGCGAAACGCGGGTAGCAGATTCTGCGTGTCACAATCCAATTCGTATAGGCCTAAATACCAAAATATGTCTATACTGTACCTATTTGTTCGCTGTAATTCTGATGAAATTAATTGAGCAATGAATCCAGTAGTGTTTGAGTAGGTTTTATTCGCCTTTCGGTTTCACCAAGCATTATAAATCTGACTCAAAAGCCCCTCAAAAGCCATATTCTTTGGTGAGCCATATTCTTTGGTGAGTTTCTTCGACTTCGACTTGTAGATTATCTCTTCGCAGCTTCAAAGTTGCTTGAGCAAGATCGCTGTTTACGACTTTCAGGAATTTGTGATAGACAAAAGAACTTTGCAAATACATGAAATCCACATCGAAAAAAACGTCGATGGAGATGGATTGAAATGTGCGATAATTCCATTCAAAATCTCCATTGACGAGTCGATGCTAAGCCTAAGCACTTTTCATACAAATACGATGAAAATGTCCCGCGCACCCTTTAAATGCAGCAATTACTACTCAGCTCCTGAATCAAATAAACAAAGTCCGCCAGGCAGATTTTGAAATTTATCCTTGTTCTTTCGTTATAAACTCGTGACTTCTCTTGAAAACCACCTTTCGCGTGCACAAGGCGACAGTTTGCTCGACTGGTTTCGGGACAACTTTTGTGACTTTGTTTGTTTTGAATTTCTGGTTATGAGAATTTGCTTTGGCTGCAATCGTTAATCACTTTGAACAGCTGTGTCAATCAAAAGCAACTGATGGATGCTATTGTCTTACAGCATCGTTCCTTGTTAGGCCCTCTTCATGTGAGGACGGCGAGCCGGGCTGGATTTGTTTGCGATGAACTGGAGAGCCAACCCTTCGAGGCGGGCTAGACTTGATGGCGACAACTATTCGAGTGCTATTGTTCTGCATTGATTTCAAGAAGCTTTCAGTACTGGCTCAAAATCTTTCTGTCTGGTAAAAACAATCATGTCTTTTTAATCATGTGAGTTTAAGGCCTAATTAGAAATACCAGGTGTTGCCCTGTTTAAGGGTCTGTTGCAGAAGGCAGAGGGCTCAAAGTTGTCATTATTCGCACAAGCTGAAACCTATTTTAGATGCCCAAAAGTTGGCCAACATGTGCGGAGATACATTTCCACTCTGATACTGTGTGTTCTGGACGAACAGCAGCAGATGCAAATAGTATGCGGAGGCACGACGAGGTCGCGCCTAGCAGCCCTAGTCTCTGCAGAATTATTGAATATTCAAAGAAGTATCATGCTGCTCTTTTGTGGGAGTCATTAAATGCTGCAAAATTTATTCACAGCAAACATGTGTATAATTTACGTACTTTTTCAAACAAATAATTGCACACACTTTTTATCAGCAATAGACTTCTTTAAGTCCTTTCAAATCCCCTGGTCATTTTTTTATATGAAATTCTTGATTTTTGAAGTTAGCTTGGGTGTTCTTCTGTTTAATTATTAACAAACACCGCTGCACGATATTGATAGCTTGTAGGATTTTAAAAGTTTTTTTGCCGATGTTAGAAAAAAGAAATTTACTTGTACAGTTAAGCTTGAAATTATTCATACCTGTGCCAAATTTGGAGTATTTTCAATCGTTATATTTGCTAACCAATTCACAAGATATTTCATTCCTTGAAATGTCTCTTGTGGCACTTGTTTCAGCCTTTTATCACATTTTTACGAAACTTCAGCCACAGTAAAATTGGTCCTCAAATAGAACGATACAAAATACTCAGAATTTGGCACAGGTATGAATAATTTCGTGCTTAACTGTATGTTGAGAATTTATGATGATGAACCTGAACTTGAACGGGTCCCTATGAAATTGAATTAGGAATGATTTCATTCTAATTTTCATCACTTGTGGATTTCAAAACATAAGTTATTCTTTTTGAATTCTTGAAACAATCGAAGGCAGGTTCTAACTTTCTAATTTCATCTTTCTTCCTCTGTTTGCTGTCTTTCTTCCTCTCTTTCTTCCTTTCTTCTAAACATAGGGCTCAAATCTTTAAAAACGTCGGTGTAAAATTCTATTGCAGTCATCATTGAAAAAAAAGACTTGGAAGGAGCTTAGAGTTGTTTGCTGTTAATCTGCCGTGGAAATTTATTGATATCTTGATTACTTTCAAAATGGCGGCATTTATCAAATTTGAGGCTATGACGTCATCAAATTTCTAAATCCTAAACTAGAAAAGCTACAAATTCTACTTGCCATCATATTGTAGACCTTCATAAACTTTGGTTTTCTTGAAGGTTAAATAATGCTTCCTCTATTAGTTTAGGATTTGCGATGATATAAATTTTTTCAAAATTTTCTATGAATTTTTTCAAAACTAAATACATTGCTGCCATTTTGAAAAAATCGAGATATCAAAAAATTTCCACGGCAGATTTACAGAAAAGTTCCATAAGTTCCTTTCAAGCCATCCAATTCAAAGAAAACTGCAACAGAATTGTACATCGACCTTTTTAAAGATTTGAAAGATTTGAGCCCTATGCTTTTCTTCCAAGTATTATTGTCATTTTTCTCGCATTTTTGTGAGCATTTATGATGCATGTAAATTATGTAAATAAAAATGCGTCTCATCTTTATTGATCTTCATGATTATTCATAACAAAAGCGAATTTTGTGATTTGTCTTTCCAACATTAAAATAAACATTAGGTTTTGTTTAATCCTCCAAATCATGCTACCTGCTAGTATCTATATTCATCTCCATTCATGTGTTCTTACTTCCGAACTAATTCTAGATTCTGAACGCTTGTTTTAACTCACTGTATTCAATTCTTGATCTGACTGTGGACAAACGAGAAGCAACGGAAGCACTTAAAGTTTCAAAGAAGTGGCAGTTACAAATTGTTCTCGCAGCAAAAATGATTTGATAGTGCAATAATTTTCATTGAACAAGGAGAACGTCACGTGTGACGATGCAAATTGTTATAACATGCTGAATTCAGAATTACGTTCAAGAAGGATTCAAACCGCAAAGCTTCATTTGAAGAGTGAGTGCAGATTTCTGTCTTTGTTGACATCTTTGAGAATTTATCATGGTTTGAAGATACCTTCTTGCTTTGAAAATTTTCCTATTCGCAACGTTTTGTTACTATCTATCCTATCTATAGTATTATAAGCAATTTACGTTGTGAAGAAAGGAATACTTAATTCGTAACATTTAGACAAGAACTCTTTTCGACATAAATGAAGCCAGGAAAAAACTTAACTTCAATTTCAATTTTCTTCTGACAATTTATCATAATCTGAAAACGTCTTCGTTTTGTTACTTGTAAACTTTTGTTATCTAATAGTAAAAGCAGTTTACAATGATCGTGTAACTCTTCAGACCAGAAACATCTTCAACATAAATGAAGCAAGGACAAAATTTAACTTACCTTTTTCAATTTTCTTCTGAGAATTTATCATGATCTCAAAACAACTTCGTTTTGTTACTTGCAAACTTTTGTTATCTAATAATAAAAGCAGTTTACAATGATCGTGTAACTCTTCAGACCAGAAACATCTTCAACATAAATGAAGCCAGGACAAAACTTAACTTACCTTTTTCAATTTTCTTCTGAGAAGTTATCATGATCTGAAAACGTCTTCGTTTTGTTACTTGCAAACTTTTGTTATCTAATAGTAAAAGCAGTTTACAATGATCGTGTAACTCTTCAGACCAGAAACATCTTCAACATAAATGAAGCAAGGACAAAATTTAACTTACCTTTTTCAATTTTCTTCTGAGAATTTATCATGATCTCAAAACAACTTCGTTTTGTTACTTGCAAACTTTTGTTTTCTAATAGTAAAGCAGTTTACAATTATTTTACAAATATTTAGACCAGAAACATCTTCAATATCACTTAAGTCACGATAAAAAGTTACTTACCTTTTTTTATTTTGATATGAGAATTTCTGAGAATTGTTCAAGATCTGAAAACACCTTCGTTTGCGGCTTGCAAAGGTTTCTGTCTATCTGGCAGTAAAAGCAATTTACTTGGAAATAGACGAGCCTATCTGATTTTGTAAATATTTAGGGAAGAAACATCTTCGACATAAATGAAGCAGGGACTAAAATCTACCTTTGTCAATTTTCTTCTGAGAATTTATAATTATCTAAAAATGTGTTCATTTTGCTGCTTGCAAACTTTTGTTATCAAGTAGTAAAAGCAGTTTACAATAATTTCGTAAATATTTAGACTAGAAACATCTTCAACATAAAGAAAGCCACGATAAAAATAAGCAATTTTTAGCAAATGACGTCATATCGCGCAAACAAAAACGAGGCTGTGTGATTTTTTTCGCCTCTTTATCGTTGCAAGCCTCTTTATCGTGTTCTTTTGCCATTTGCAATGCATGAGTTGAGTACACGATAGAGAGGCTAGCAGCGATTAAGAGGCGACAAAATATGAAAGAACCTAGAGCCATTTTGAGTGGAATAACAGAGTCTACGAAGGAACAATTATTCATTACTTTGAAATAATCTGAAGTCTGTCTCACACTCTGTTGTCGCAGATCTCACCTTTGAGACCAATTTTGGACTTCAGTGAAGTGTATGACGAATCTCACCATTTCTGTTACCACAAAGACGAAATCATGCGGAACATTTTAACAAGAAATCTGCAAATTTAATCATTTTAATACAGTTTTATCTAATCAGATCACACTTGATTACTTGAATCTTTATCATGTAGCGTTAAAATCTTCTCAAAAGCTTCTTTATGGGATCAAGACTATTTCATTTTGACTTCACATGAAATGATATCGAAGACCTTCTTTGAATATCAACGCCGAAAGGCCTAATTTTTTGATCTTCAGATTAACGAATTTTTGGCAAATTTAATACATAACAGTCGAAATACTATTCTGCAGATCTTTTTAAAGTCTTAACTGCAAATCTTATGTGAATAGAATTTACAACGAGCCAAGCGTGGGCACAGTTTGAAGTAAAGCCTTTAAATTGTTATTGATGAAATCAAAATATTTCTTCGCTGCTCCAAGCAACCAGATCTCCAATTCATCCCTACTGCTGGCTTTTCTGACCCAGTTTGCAAAATAATGATCAAGTTTCGATTAAAGGAATTTAATTTTAATCCTACTGACTCTCGATGACCGTAGAAAGCGAGAACGATTAGCCCTCCTTTGTTTCAAGGCAGTCTGTCATGCATTTGATTGGGTGATCATGACAATACAAATAATCGGAAATTTGAATGGGTGCTAATCCTTTGGCTTTCTACGACCGTAGAAAGTGATAACGATTAGCCTTCCTTTATTTCAAGGCAGTCTGTCATGCATTTGATTGGGTGATAATGACAATACAAATAATCGGAAATTTGAATGGGTGCTAATCCTTTGGCTTTCTACGACCGTAGAAAATGAGAACGATCAGCCCTCCTTTGTTTCGAGGCAGTCTGTCATGCATTTGATTGGGTGATCATGACAATACAAATAATCGGAAATTTGAATGGGTGCTAATCCTTTGGCTTTCTACGACCGTAGAAAGTGATAACGATTAGCCTTCCTTTATTTCAAGGCATTCTGTCATGCATTTGATTGGGTGATAATGACAATACAAATAATCGGAAATTTGAATGGGTGCTAATCCTTTGGCTTTCTACGACCGTAGAAAATGAGAACGATCAGCCCTCCTTTGTTTCGAGGCAGTCTGTCATGCATTTGATTGGGTGATCATGACAATACAAATAATCGGAAATTTGAATGGGTGCTAATCCTTTGGCTTTCTACGACTGCAGAAAATGAGAACGATCAGCCCTCTTTTGTTTCAAGGCAGTCTGTCATGCATTTGATTGGGTGATAATGACAATACAAATAATCGGAAATTTGAATGGGTGCTAATCCTTTGGCTTTCTACGACTGCAGAAAATGAGAACGATCAGCCCCCCTTTGTTTCAAGGCAGTCTGTCATGCATTTGATTGGGCGATAATGACAATACAACTAATCGGAAATTTGAATGAATGCTAATCCTCTGACTTTCTACGACTGCAGAAAATGAGAACGATCAGCCCTCCTTTGTTTCAAGGCAGTCTGTCATGCATTTGATTGGGTGATCATGACAATACAAATAATCGGAAATTTGAATGGGTGCTAATCCTCTGACTTTCTACGACTGCAGAAAATGAGAACGATCATCCCTTCTTTGTTTCAAGGCAGTCTGTCATGCATTTGATTGGGTGATGATAACAATGCAAAGAACGATCAGCCCTCCTTTGTTTTTAATACACAGATTCACAAAGAAATCCGTTGTGTTGAGCTCTGAGTTTGTTACAGCCAATTAGATAAGTGACAGACAGCCTTTTAGTTGTAACTGACCATCGATGACAAAGTACTTATTTATTTTCCTTAGCTTATAGTTTATATTATATATTTTCCTTATGACTTCAGGCCTCATATCTTAGAGACAAGACTCCATGTCTTGTCTCTAAATTTGGATCAGTTTTTGCTTCATTCAATGGATATTTTACGAAATTTATATTGCATGAAACTCAAGGTGGCATTTTAAAATAGCCCATTCGGTATTTTGTCACAAAGATTAAAAACCCAAGATAAGAAAGTGTTTGCAGATTATTAATTCTCTTTGCTTTCGTTGACGAATCAAAACGTTACTGGTTTTATTGTCAACCATAAAAGAGATCCGATGCTTTACCTAAATTGTTATCACCATATTTCATCAAACATTTCTTAAATTGGCTTATAAGTTTTCTTTATGGCTTCACGCCTTATATGATGGATGGTCATTTCACTAGGTACGGTTTTGTTCCATTATGAATCAATTGCGCTTAATGAAATTTCGTTTTCATAGAATTTAAAGTGGAATTTTCATTCTGAAAATGAATGAATCGCTTACCCATTAGTTATTGAATCGCGTTCTCTTCACAAAAACCCAAACAAGAAAAAAAATGCTTGCCTATTAATTCTCTCTTTCCTTCGATGTTTTTACTAAACGTTGTCATCAAATTTCATTAAATTATACATGACCAGCAATTACAAGGTATTTCTTAAATTGCTTTATTTTCATTTCTGAATTTCATCGGAAAGAAAAATTTGCAATGAAATTATGCTTTGTTAGAGGCTATAAAACTATTCAAACTAAATGTTGAACATGTAAAGGCAAACTGTCGTAACATTGATTGGTCAAATGAAACCACACGAAAAAATGTGATTGGGCGAGCTTTGGTTATTTCGATGGCCGCAATAACACACTTTATGATAATGATCTGTTCGCTTTATTTGTGACAGAAAGCATGGTCGTAGGCCTAAAAGCTTGCTTTGACTACTTGATCTTTTGTTATTGATTTGATCTGAACATCTAACCAATCATATCCATGGATGTCATTAGCACTACGCACTACGTCCTTTGGAATCGAGTCTGTAGCTTTCCTTGGAAATAGAATGTGGCAGCTGCTACCACATGAGATAAAAGACTCCAGCACCCTTCAAATTTTCAAAAAGCAAATAAGGTGCTGGAATGGTGATGAATGCAACTGTAGGCTTTGCAAAACATATGTACAACAGGTTGGGTTCATAACAGGATAGTTATTGAAATTATTGTAATTATACATATACATATTATTTTTAGATTAGATTGTAATTTTGTAAATAAGTAGGCCTTAATTAGCTGTAATTTTAGCTATGGTTTTGTTTCAGCCTACTCTGTAAATAAATAAATGATGATGATGATGATGATGATCAAAGCTTCAACTAAAATCAATAACAAAATTCAAATCTTTATTATGGAGTTTATTTCTACGGCCACTGAAATAACTGAAGCTTGCCTTATTCTTTTCTGTTGGATTGTCTTATTTACTTACTGAGCGCAAAGATATTATGCCTTTAAGCAAATTTTGATGAAAACTGTAAAACAACCCCGTCGAAGTGCCCCGGCGAGAGGTCAGATACTCGGAGGGGCCTTAGTGGTAGAAAACTTTGTCAAATTTCAACCGGGGAGCTCCAATTTTATACCTATACCAAGGACAGTATGATTATCGACGGGCATCTGATTCTGAGTCGAAATAGTTCCCCAGATTTCTCCCCTGAGTTTGCCAATTTGCAGCCAAGATTTCACTTACGAGGCGTGTTGTACCGGGAAATTGACATCTTATGCGGAAACAAATCTTGCTTCAATTTTATTACAAGGGAAATCACCGAGGTAGAATATGCCGGAGCACTTAGACGGGGGTGTATGAAAGAGTAGAATCTAGGAATGTTACTTTATGGTTTCAAGTCCTGTTAGCTAGCTTATAGTTGATTGTACGTCTTCTCGACGAGAGGTCGTAACGCATTGAATGTACGGGATGTTTGGACATAGCTTGCATGGTTGGACATGGAATTTGCAGTCTTAAGAGAAACAAAACATTGATTGCTTTGTAACTGCAAGCTCTGTGTGCTTTTCAATCAACTTTACTCTTGGCTGTGATCATAAACTATCTATACGTCATAAACAAGCAGAAAGTAGAAAGAGATTGTATGTTTGGACGTTCCATTTGCTATCTTATAAATGAAGGAGACGAAATCTTTGCTTTGTAAATGTATGTCATGCATGACCTTCTATTAACTTTCGACTGGTTAGAGTCTGCAACTATCCACAGTTGTTGCATCTCGTTTTAACAAACTCCAAAGGTAAGTAATTTCGTTATGAGAGATTTCACAAAGAATTCGTTAACAGCGGAAATATTCCAACGCAGAAACAGATTTTAGACATCGAACTTAGCAAAGTTATGGAACGAAATTGAGATCATTTCTTGGGAAAGTAATGGCTGATTTCCAATCACCTGAATTTTCCGAGCGGTCGGAATTTGACACACTGAAAGGTTTGTCACGCGTAACATTCTATTCAATATCAAAGCGATATCTTCCTCTCGTAAATGATAGATTTCCAATCCGCACGGAAAATTTGACTGAATGGAAAATCAGCCTTGGGAACTATGTTGATGAGGCACTCTCGAATAACAACAGCCGGGATTACCGAAGTGGTTTGTTGTTGCGTTTTTCACGAAAAGGAGTAGCAATAACGAAAGACGAACTTGATATTCGTTTTCTACGTAAAAAACCACACGCACAATATCAAAAAATAGTTTTGGCGTGTCAGTTCTCCTTTAACAACAGAATAATAACAACAACATTCTTCCAACAGAATTGTCTCTCGACCTGCATCTGTCAGAAGTAGAAGCTCATTGCGGTTGATCAATCATGCAGAACAGAATCAAGAAGAATTATTGAATAACTTCCTGCAAGGTTAGTTGACTGATTTTTACTGATTGGTAAATTGGCTTCTGTAGTGATTAATCAATAGGAGAATATTTTTGAAAAGGATGTAAGGATGTAAGGATGAAAAATAGAAACGAATTTGTTCAAAATTACAAGAATTCTTCTCATTATGATATGAATTCTGGAGCCGCGTGAAAGACTGTAAATTTCCCCAAACGAGAATTCTTAACCACGAAATCCATGTTAATGTGTGCAAGGCAAGATCTGTATGTGTTGCAAAGATAATTTCATGAAATAACGGCCACAAGAATTGTAACGAAAGGAATTCAATTCACGAGTTCACGCATACAAATTGTGAGAAATAAGTTCATGATGCTAAAATTTGAGGGCCTCTTCGTTTGGGCTGCATAGTGATTTGCTTGGTTTTCGATTATCCAAGCAAGCGAATCAACAACACTAACAATATTGTCAATCTCTAATGCTGTGTTTCAGGGAAATCTTCTCTTTTTAGCATATGGGGCTAGTATAGTGAACGAGCGGCTTATACAGTTTCTGTCAGGTGACTGAAGTTAAGCTCAGTCGAGTGATGTCAAGCTACAAATTTTCACTTTTTTTTCATGGGGAAATTTTAGGAAACGGATACTTTCCCCATAATTTTCCAATAGGTAAATGGAAATGTCCGTTTCCCTTCAATTTCCAAGAGAAACTTGTCCATTTCCCCTAAAGTTCCATGCAGAAACTATAGGGAAATTCTGATATTTTTTGCTGTGTAGGCCTGACCTTGCAACTCACCTCACCGTCCTTTGGAAAGGACGTTAAACTAAGGGTCCAATGCTTGGATGCGGTATGCATAGTGGGCTTAGATTAGCTTTAAATAGCTAGAAATACTTCCAGCCCACTTGAAAGTAAATTACTAAAATAAGAATACTGAGTTTTTTTAAGTGCTAACAACATCCATAAAGACCCGGTGTGCTCCCCATGTTCCCCAATGCTCCGTTGCGCGTTTGCAAGCATCAAAACATTGTAATGGCTGTAAACAAAATTTGATAATTTGCGCAAGTCTTGTACTGTAATGAGTGAAAGTAACACCCAGGGGGGGGGGGGAGCTCACGGGAGCTCCCTGATTTCACGAAAATGTTGATGCGTGAATTTATGAATCCAGGGGCCTATCCTGTGGTAGGCCACTAATAAAATCATCTACATAAAGGCATAAACACAAAGACATAGAGTGTGATCTAAATCTGCGATTCGACATGATCAAAAGCTTGCATATTATATTCTTACATATGTACCTGCAATGGATAAGCAATAGCTTTCTCAAGCACATTGAATACTGAATAAAGATCTTTTTGTTTACATGGTTAGCACCTAGAAGCGAACAGGCATACTTAATGCATTCGTATTTTGTGTATTGACTAACGCAGAGGTGACACAACCACAAATACACCAAATGAATTGAACAATGAGCAAATAGCATTAAACCGCTTATAGAACAAGAGGAGTAAATAGAAATCTACAATTGCATGTTTTTACGAAGCATGATACCTGTTTTCAATGATACTATGCGCATACCAACCTGTTTTGTGTTGTACTGGAAAATATAACGCCCGAGGTCTTAAAAATACAGACCGAGCTTGTGAGGTCTGTGCTATAAGACCGAGGGCTTTATATTTTCCTGTACAGCTACAAAACCGGTTAGTATGAGTTTTATTACCTGATAGCTTCTAATTTTGTCTTATATCGCTTAGTCAAACGCATTTTGTAACTGTTACGTCGCTTGAGTTCATTGTAAATCTCACAGACCTAAATTAGTTGCTGTGGTGGCGAAAATGCGTCCTTGTATCTGCGGGAAATGTGCGATTAGCCATTAGCCGATGGGATTGGCGGGAGTCTCGTATTGCCTCGTTTTTGAAACATCAGTCAGGTAATAATGAATGATACAGGACAATCTTGATTAGCACTTATTGGTTAACGTGATCAGAGCGAGATTTTGGTGGCTTTATTTGTGTTTGGTTTTGCTCAAACGTTTTAGCTTGTTGATTGCGTCAGGTCTACTCAAGAGGAATTTTGTTTGTTCAAGGTGTGCAAAGAATCACTCAACTTACCAGTTAAAGATAAAAAATAACGCATTGACTTTTCCTATGATTGAAGTTCTACAAACACAGACATGTGAACATCGAGATTTTATTTTGTTTGCTTATGTTCGGTTTTTTAGTATGTGTTTGTGTCTTGATTTGTTGCTGCCTCAAGTCGTGCAGAGATTCACTTAACTTACCAGTCAAGGATAAAAATAGCGCATTAATCTTGCCTTAAATAAAAATTTTACAAACATTGAAAATGCGCAACTGGTGAGAAAATTAGCTGCCAAGCAGGAGGGATTGTTCTAAAAGGATTTGAGTTAATTCCATTATTTCAAACATGATCTTACAGCTGCTTCTATGTTTTTCGTGCCTCATGAACTAAATTCGTTTAATGAAATTAGAATGCAGAGAGATTGCAGACAGAGAAGAAGCGTAAATTAGGTAAGGAGAAATATTTATGAAATCTGTCTAACGGTATTAACTAATACAGTATTAACGGTACTAACTAATTAACGGATACAAGGGCTGTATGTGGCTGATTCCTTTTTCTAAGGTAGTAGAAAAAGGCTGATGAAATATCTTCTGTGCAGTGTTAGTTCTCGGACGATCGAAGTGGTGAGTGAATTAGGTAAGGAGAAGTGTTCATGAAATCAGTCTTATCGTATTAACTAGAAAATTAATCACAGATACAAGGGCTGCATGTGGATGACTCCTTTTTCTAAGGTAGTAAAAAAAGGTCGATGAAAGATCTTCTGTGTAGTGTTAGTTGTTGTCGTCTCGGACAATCGGAGATGTGGATGAACAAGATAAAGAGAAGTATTTATGTAATCGGTCAAGTGGTATTAACTAGAAAATCAATCACAGATACAAAGGCTGTATGTGGATGATTCCTTTTTCTGAGGTAGCAAAAAAGGGCTGATGAAATATCTTCTGTGTTGTGATAGTTCCTTTAGTTGTTGTCGTCTGGGACAATAGGAGATGTGGATGAACTAGGTATAAGGAGAAGTATTTATGAAATCTGTTTAATGATGTTTATGTAGAAAAAGATCATTGACACAAGGGCCACAAGGGCTGTATGTGGATGATATAGCTATAAGGTAGGAGAAAATGGCTGATGAAAGATTTTTAACAAATGAGCTGAGATGTAGTGTGCACAATAGTGTGAATGACAAATATTTCACACTTAAGTTGAAGTCTCTTATTGTTGTAAAAAGCAACTCCGACCATTAAGCTTTAAGTAATTTCGTTTTGTTTAAATCTTTATGTTGAATATAAAAGTATTTGAGATGCAAATGTGAGATGTAGGTCCGTATCGAATTAGATGTCATCTGAAATTTGCGACAATGCAAAATTTTTAGCAAAACACGTCTATTGTTGTAATTCTCGGGAATTTGCAGGTGACATCTAATTTGAGACGGACTATAGGTAAGGAGAAGTATTTATGAGGTATGTCTTATGGTATTGATATTGAAAAAGATCACAAATACAAAGGCTATATCTGGATGATATAGGTGTAAGCTGGGAGAAAAAGGTTGATAAAATATGTCTCGACAGTGTTAGTCAGGTAAGGCAAGGAACGATCAGAGATGCAGATGAAGACTAAAGCAGGCAGAGAGAAATTATTGACATTGACAGGAGATCAGATCATTGATAGATATGGAGGCGATATTTGAATGATGCGCTTTAAAGGTAGGATAGAGTAAGAAGAAGGGTAGGGAACGGAGAAGGAGATAACTCAAAGTCTCAATCTTAATATTGATAATATTGAAAAAGCAATTTTGTTTGATAACATCCCATTCAACCTTTTCGCTTCTACGCTGCCCACTTCAATGTTTGAAGACACTCTCCCTGCGGCGGCTACCCTCTTTATCGACGCAATGCAACATTGGGAACAAAAACGCCTTAGCGCTTTTCAAGCAGACAACATTTTCACATTTCTCCTGGATTTTCTGTCAACAATCATAGATCAAAATATGATTGTCAATGTTTGCATATTGAACTGTTGAAATAACATCTTTTTTCTTCTCTGCAAACTTTGCTTGATAAATGTTTGCCAATATGTTAGTGCTGCTTGTCTTTTGTAATATAGGTTCCGGATAAGAAGCTCATTGAAACAGTTTCCCTGTAACCTCTTGGGCTCTTGGCCACACCAAAAAGTGAAGATATATTCACATTTCAAGATTTTCTTCAGGGCCTTTGTTCTCTTTTTAACCCAAGCATTGGACAATCGTTTCAGAGAAAACAAAATTGTTACTGAGTTCATTTCAAAGCAATGATGATTAAATTTCCTTTCCAAAACACCCAAAACACCCCAGATTGGCATGAATATAACACTACCACGCAGCATGCAGCATGCAGCATGCAGCACACATCAATAATAAGAAAGAAAGAAATCATGATTTATTAATAAAACGATGTTCAATTTGATCTCCATGAGGAAAACATGGTGTTAGATTTAGGAAATCTTCTTTTGCGCGGCAAACGATTTTCTTTAATTCGGAACTGCTTCCTTAAAGTTGAAATTGCATGAATCATTAATAGAAACGGACTCGCACTTTCCTGGATTTGGATGCTCTAAGGTCTCTCAGCGGATCAATACGGTATTATTGTGTGATTTTGAATTTAGAATTTTGATTGTGTGATTTTGAATTTTGATTGTGTGATTGTGTGATTTTGAATTTTGATTGTGTGATTTTGAATTTGAATTTTGATTTTGAATTTGCTCTTTCTGATTCGAAGTTAGCGTAGATAATAACAACCTCAAGAGCTGCATATGCTAGCTTATTATATTTCATGATTTCGACACGTGCTTTGACATTTTTCAGCGGGAGGAAGTACTCCAGTTAGCAAAGACAAAACTTTAAAAGATAAATCCGCGGTTTCTACAATTAATGTCAAAAAGCAACCTTATCAACTGCCGAACACCAATTGTGAGTTCTTTCCAAGTTTTGAGATCTCTTTCTGTTGTAAATTTGTACAACATTTTCTAAGTTAGGCCCAATGTCGTTGCCATTTTGTAAGTAGGCGCGATAAGGCTAGCCTCGGTCTGGAGGATCGATTGTGACGTCGGAAAGTACTTAAGAGTTTTGCGGGAAAACAGCATCGTTCAGGTCGAAGGCAAAGTTAGCGCAATGACCTCATAAATAATGACGTCATTTCGCTCATTTCGCAGATTGAAATACGCAAGGTTGGAAAAAAGTACTACACCATTCACAACATTGTAACCTTTCATTTTATCACCAATTATTCTAACCGCGGCGGACTTGCCCTTTAAGCCCCACTCTGGAGTGTCCGAAATTATATAAACCCCCGGGGCTTTATAGAGCTATTACGGTACTACATAATAAGATATCTTGAACTGAAGTTTATAGCCCAGAGCTTAGAAGACTAAACATTTCGGGCCTAACCCTCATCAGTAGTGCATGTGTTTGTTGACCTTTAAGGCAAACAATGAAATTGCGATGCGAATTAATCAAGAAACGGACAATAACCCCACAAGAGATCATCTTGGTAAAAATATTCATTGGCTTGTTTTTTCTTTGTACTCCCATGAAATTTACAAACAACAAACAAAGATTACAAGATGATGCCACATGGAAGTACGTAGCAACCCTGCAACCATAACAAATTATGTGTGTAGGCGTTTATGCCTTCAAATTATGTGTTTGCAACCTGCGACCATAAGAAATTATTTGTCTTAGTCATAAACTTAGCTTCACATGGTTCCGTTCATTCACTTTAATTCGGAACTACCTCCATTGAATTTGAGCTTGCGTGAATCATTGATAGAAACGGATTCTTATTTTGCTGGATTTCTTTGTTCTTGACGGATCAACGAATCATTATACGAATCATTATACGAATCAACGAATCAACATTATTATGAAATTTTCAAATTTAGGCAATCTCTTTCTGCGTCCCTTTAATTTGACCTTGTATAAATCACAAATGAATACAGATTCGTATTTCGCCAGAATTTATTTGTTCTTGACGGATTACAATGTACAAATCAGCATTATTATGAAATTTTCAAATTCAGGAGATCTCTTTCTGCGTGGGTTGAATATATTAGCTTTAACTCGGAACTGCTTCCCTTTAATTTGACCTTGTATAAATCATAAATGAATACAGATTCGTATTTCGTCAGAATATATTTGTTTTTGGCGGATTAAAATGTACGAATCAGAATCATTGTGAAAATCAAATAAGTTTTTCGTTTGCTGGTAGTGAATAGAAATTCGTGCATTTTTTGTCAGATAAGGATAGAACGGAAATTAAAGAAGGGGACTCTATTTATCCTCAGACTAGTCAAAATTTAACTATTTTGTATAAAAATGTAAATATAAAATATAAATTACTTCTATAACTTCAGCAATGCATTAAATGCTTTGTGCCCGATCAATTATGGTATTGAGCAAACGGAGCACCTCTGCCATATGCTTATGATGAAGATAGACAAGATCTTCTCACCACCGTAAATGCGAAATCGCAGACCCATTGACTAACAAACCTTTAGAATGAAAATGTACTCCAAATGATTTTGTATGGCCACGAAAAGTTATCTTTAGATTCAAATATAAAAATTCTCGATACAACATTCATTGAAATATATTCAGGCCTCAGAACGGTTTCAATATTTTATTGTTAAAAGCCTCCTCTCTCTTGTAACTTTTTTTCATTTGTTTTTTGAAATTATTTGCAATATTGATATTTGTAATTGCTATTTGTAATATGTAATTTGTAATGCTTTAAATGAAATGTCAGTTTTGAATCTCTATGTTAAATGTTATGGTAGCAGGGTTGCTATGTATTTCAATGCTCCTTGTGGCATCATCTTGTAATCTTTGTTTGTTGTTTGTAAGCGTTATGGGAATATAAAGAACAAACAAGCCAATGCATATTTTACCTAGATGATCTCTTGTCGGGTTATTGTCCGTTTCTTGATTAATTCACCTCACGGTTTTATTGTGTGCTTTAAGTCAATAAACACATACAGAAATATCAGAATAATGCGATTTCGGCTTAGACAATCAAATTAAATTAAACGAATTAAGAAATGTATTTTCACAACAAAAAGAGAACTGATTTTCATTCAGAATGGGTGATAATGTTGTTTCTGTAGATGCAATGTATCTGAGTTTATTGACGTCTTTAGAATGATGATCTTTCTAGAAAATTGATTATCTTCAAAGCTGCGGGTTATTGCTTTCCTATGTTATGAGAATAGACAGTTCTAAAGTTTAATGCGAAGATGCTGTTCGCGTTGCATCCTGGGATCGCATCAGACTGACGACGTGACTTCTCGTATTCGTTCAATGTTTATTATCTGATTTGTTTATTTTCACTCATACAGGGATTCACAACCAAACAGATTCCAAATGCGGTCTAAATTCTTACCAAAAGTCTGAAGAAAATGGATCTTCTTCTATCATTGAAGGTTCTAACTTAACTCTTCAACAGGTGTGAAAATATTTACTTTGCTTCCACACGTGATGAAGAGTTAAAGCACATATGTCACGTTAGCAATTGGTTAATACAACAAACAAGTTTGGAGTGGAATTCCATTGTTTCGAGACTTTTTATTTCTATTTCATGAATTTTTATTGCAATGAAAATTCAGCCTCGATCCTGTGCTTTGTAATAAACAATAGAGAGAATTGTATTGCATGAACCAATCAGCTTCATGACATATGCTCTTTAAGATCAAAATGTTGCGTACTACCACTGTTCTAGTGCATTGTCGTATCTTCAAAATTTGCATATGCCTAACTAACAACGTACTGCGCGCAAAACAAACTTTGTTCTTTAAAGTTTGTATGACATAGTTCAGAGATATAGAAAATTGGAAACTGTACGTAGCTTATGAATAGGCTATTAATAAATTATGTAATTACACTGCTTACCCGTCCAGGTTTTGATCATTCTATTAAAGCTTGCAAATTTGTTAGGGAACTCGCGGTGACATGGCAAACGTGACGAGAAAAGGGACGAACGTTAGTGCAATGGGGCAGCATTGCCCTCCGCATCGCCAACTTCATAAGGGCGATGAAAGTTCGTTGAGCAGTGTACATTACGTGAAGGTAAAAATTTACTCTCAGTGCTATCAAATAAGAGCTGCGAGGAAGGATGGCACGGTAGAAACTAGACTTATTACCTGGAGTCTCTCGTTTTCCTGTGCTCTTTGACTTGATGATGGCGCTTCGGTCAACAGAGACGTTGACCAAATCTGATATCGAATCTCCAATTTCACCCATTTTGTAAAAAAGACCTGCTTGCCCAAAGTTAGCCCGACATGCAAAGTGAAACGAACCTTAGTAATTATCAGTAAAAATCGTTTATGTGTATTTTTCGTAGCCGTATATTTAATTCTAGTTTAGTTACATGTTCTCTATGTTAATGGCTGCGGAGTTGTCACGGTCTCTTGCACTCCGTGGTATCGTCCTCGTAGTTTAGTAAAGTAGCTTGTACGTAGTGTCTTAAGTAGTTCGTTCTTGTAAAATTTTATATTGAATATAAAAAAAAAAAAAAAAAAAAAAAGAGACGTTGCAACAAAGACTTGTAGCAGGTTGGCATTTTTGTCCTGTTTTACAGCTCTAGGGAAATAAGGCCCTCAGTGGAGCGACAACAGCAACAACAAAGCAACTCAATAAGATCAGCGTAACTAGAGGGTGATAGAGCTAGAATACAAACGAAACACAATGAAAAAGAGTGATAGAGCTAGAATACAGTCATTTGAGCTGTGGGAGACTGTTAAAAATCAGCTGGACGGAGAGATCAAACAAAAGTGTTCTTGACGAGATCGGGGAAACTAAAGGACTTGTTAACGAGATAGAGCAACAGAAACTTCAATGCATAGGACACATTATGAGACACAGATGCATAGAAAATGACTTACTGACAGGAATGGTATTTGGAAAAAGATCAAGAGGACGGCAGAAAACCAGAATGACAAATACAATCAAAGAGAAGCTAGGACTGACTATGACTGAGGCCATTACAACAGCCCAGGACAGAGAGAAATGGAGGAACATTGTGTATGCCGCCACATCCGTTCGGGAAGCCGAATGCTCTGAACGATAGAAGTAGTAACTAGAGGGTCCTTATGTAGTGAGGTTAAGTAGACACGGCACTTTAGTCACTTTACTTTTAGTACTTTCCAATGCATCAAAATAAGGTTATTGCGAAATATCTTTTGTCAAATCTTAACAAATGTAAGTCTACTTGTGGTACTATGATCTTGGCTCAGTATCACCGTATATTTCACTAATCTTAGCTTAAACGATTTAAACTGGTATCAAGCTCTGTGATTTTCTTCCAGTCACAAGTTCATCTACCTCTCCAAATTTACAGTTAATTTAGTGTTAAGAGAATCCTTTTGTTAATTCCAAATATAGTTCTGACTTTAAGCATTGTGGCTGGCTTAGCATGTCTTTAGAGATACGCCACCAACCTAGGGCTCGAATCTTTAAAAAGGTGGGTGTAAGATTCTACTGGGTGTCCCAAAAAGATTTTTTTGGGGCACCCTGTACTATATATTTCTTTCAATTGAACGGCTTGGAAGGAAATTGGGGTACTTTGCTGTAAATCTGCCGTGGAAATCTTTAATATCTGATGTCTTGGTTAGTCTCAAAAATAGCGGCACTTGCAATATTTAAGGCGGCAATTAGCCAATTACTATATTATAGGCCTACATAAGGTATGCTTTCCTTTAAGATTCTATCCTTTCACTTCTGTTTATTTAGAATTATCGATGATTCTATTTTTTCAAATTTTTCCATCAATTCTTTCAATATGAAAATGCCGTAGTTTTGAAAACGATCCAGATATCAAAAAGTTCCATGGCAGATTTACAGCAATCTACCCGATGTTCCTTTCAAGCCAGTAAATGAGCATCCCTGGTACAAAAGCCAATTAGAAGGATCCAACCTTGAGAGACATATATCTGGTCAGAGAGTATCAATAATAAAGAAAATCAACTGCAGGGACGTAGGAAGCATCTCAAACATGGGGGGAGGGGGCACTTAGAGGGCACTTTTTCATTGAGCTAAAGGGGCACTTTCTGAAAATAAAGAGGGCAATTCTTTGTTTATTGCAAAATCTTGAGGGGCCCGTTTCCTACGTTTCTGATCAACTAACAAATCGCCACCCAAGGATCGAAGTAATAAGCAATTTTATGAAGGTTACACTTATAACGTGATTCGTTGTTTTCATCGCTCTGAACTCTATCAAACATCAAACCGAATTTATCTATTCGTTGAAACTGCGACTCATAGCCTTAAGCTGAATTCACACCTAATTCAAATTCACACTCGAAGTGTAAGAACTAATCTACCGTTTCAAGAGAATATTCAAGTTCAACTTTTACAACATAAACCAGTCGAATTTTTTCAACGAGAAAGGAGCATCTCTGACACAAAAGTCAATTGGACAGCGGTGGCGCCAGGAATCTTCCGACAGAGGGGCTGGAGCTTCCGACAGGGGGGCTAAAATGGTTAGAAAATGCAGCTTTCATAGGTCATTTTGCCAAATTTCCTCCGACAAGAACCCAAAATGTCCTCCGATGGGGGCTAGATGCTTCCGATGAGGGGGCTGTAGCCCCCCTAGCCCTCCCCTGGCGCCACCCCTGCAACTGGAAAGATCCAACCTTGGGAGACATAAATAGACAGAGATTGACAGTCGAGATAATTGAATTTTTCAGAAACGTTGAGTCTATTGATAAAGAAGAGAACAGAAGGGAGCATTAGTGAAATAAATCCGTGATTAGCACCAGAATAACTGTCTATATGTTGATAGATCGAAGGAGAAAATTCTGCCTGATAAAAAAGATCTCAGTCTCCAAATTAGCTTAATCATTGAAAACAGCCTCCTTGGTATCAGGAAAAGTGTCTATTTCATCGCGAATTTGGGAAAGTTTTAACCCTGTCCAAGTTTGATTAGTGGGGATCAAATCAAATCGAGAGGATTTCAACAATAAATAGAACGATTGAGGGATTCGAATGGGCAGTAGACATTAAAGAAGATCTTAAAATGACGAGCAGACGCAGACCAGTCTTTACTGGGGTCGCTCGAATATAAACTATTTCAGCTGAATCAGACATAGATTGACGAGCAAGTCAAGCGAAAAGGAAGTTCACCAGAGAGGCTAAGTCAATCTTATATTTCATTTAAAGTTGAAGCGAAGGACAGGCGAACCAAAGCGAAAGAAACAACGGGTTTGTATGTATCGTACTTCGAATTGGTGAAGCTCACAGATTTGTTTCTTGTGTGTGCATTGCTTGAAGAAGGAGTATTTCTTTATCACGAAGAAATCTTTGTCATTGAAATTTAAACCGTCATTGAGAGGAAAGAAACGCGGAGCATTCACGGTATAAAGAGTTTGCTTTATTCAAAGATTGTTCAAGTGCTGGCCTTGCCTTGCTTCTCTGAATTTTCATCTAAGCCTCTCCTATCTACTGCTGGTGAACAAGAGCAGATTTTGTAATACAATAGCAAAAGTTGCGTTTGATTGACACCTCAATTCAAAGCGATTAGCGGCTGCAGACAAAGGAAATTCTCTCAACCAATTATTCAAAACAAACCCAAAGCCGCAAAAGTTTCCCAAAAACTGATAGGGCAAACTCTCGCCTTGTGCAAGCGAAATATGGTTTTTAAGGGAAGTTATGTGCTTATAGCGAAAGAAGAAGGGTAAATCTAAACTTCTGTCGCTTAGATTATATTTATTTGATTCAGGAGCGGAGCAGAAGGCATTGTAATTCTCGCGTCTTTAGGGCTTAAAATGAAACGATTACAAAACAGCTCCTAAATCAAATAAACATAATCTAAGCGACAGAGCTTTAGATTTACCCTTCTTCTTTCGCTATAAGCACATAACTTCCCTTAAAAACCATATTTCGCTTGCACAAGGCGAGAGTTTGCCCTACCAGTTTTGGGGAAACTTTTGCGGCTTTGTTTGTTTTGAATTACTGGTTGAGAGAATTTCCTTTGTCTGCAGCCGCTAATCGCTTTGAATTGAGGCGTCAATCAAACGCAACTGTTGCTATTGTATTACAATATCTGCTCTTGTTCTGCTGGTGTAAGACTGAGGAGCAATCTAAGGACACAGGAACGTGTACCGTTACATCTACGAACATATTCAAATTCACCCAAATTAGCTCTTCATGGGGTCACGCTGCTAAAATACCTTTTTTTCATCTTTGATTTTAACCAGTTTAATGAATTCATTTTACCTTACTAGCCTACTAACCATGGTAATGGTATTGTACGTAATACCTATACGTGTAGGTTAGTGTACAGTGCGATTCAGAGACGTAGGAACCGGGGGGGGCACTGGGCACACGTGCCCCCCCAAGATTTTGGAATAGACAAAGAAGTGCCCTTTTTATTTTCAGGAAGTGCCTCTTTAGCTTAATAAAATAAGTGCCCTTGAAGTGTCGTGCCCCTCCAAGTTTGAGATGCTTCCTACGTCCCTGGTGCGATTAGATTTCTTGCAGAAAGATTATTTCTTCTTGACGAAGAAGACATGTATCATGTATCAAAAATCACTTTTTCTATGTATTTCTGTTATACAGCACCTCTAAGGGGACCATTCTGGAAATAAAGTCAGCTTGACCTTTTAGTGCTATCCCTGCCACTGTAATTAGGGGTGTTCATCTTTACGTTTTTAACATTTAATATTGTATTGTATCTATTTTTTATTATAAAAGTTGTAAATATTCATTGTGGCAAATTCATACATACATACAAATACATACATACATATCTTTTTCATTGATACTTCAATATTTGAACGGACAGTTAGAGGAAAGAAACGAGAAGCTTTCATTGCATATCGAGTTGGTATAGCTAAACATGTTTTTGTGTTTATCTCTTCCAGGCACTGTCTACTAACGGTGGTATCAATTGCTTTGCCTGCAGACGTAATAAAAGAACTCCAAATTACACAAGGAATTTTAATTTAGTGCAATCTTTGGTAAGTAGCATTCAAAGCAGGATTTTCTTGTGTATTTCTCGAAGAAGGGGACAAGATCAACTTTTGTCTTGAAATTTGAGATAACAACGAGAAAAATCGACAAAGAGAAATTATCAAGATGGTGCAGATGAAAAGAGTCTTTCTTCGTGTTCTTTGGTAACAGTTTCCAAGTACAGACCTGAGATCCTTCCATGACATTAAGACAAACAATCATCCATTTTAGCAAGAGGAGCAAGAAGCAATTGGAGAAGTCACAAAGCATCTCGTTCTCGAGTGTCTTTCTTGCAACTTCTAAGACTTTTTCTGCCATAGAAGGTATCTACGTTCTGACAGGAAGCAGAAAATATCAGAAAATAAGATAACAGAAAAAGATTGGAGGTCGTAGTTGAACGAGACTCCCTTCATTGCCCAACTCTGTTAATTTACATTCCTGAGTTGCTCTCTAGCCAGGGTTGTGACTTTTGAAACCAGAAAACCAAAGTAGCATAAAAGATTGGAGGACGTATTTGAACGAGACTCCCTTCATTGCCCAACTCTGTTAATTTACATTCCTGAGTTGCTCTCTAGCCAGGGTTGTGACTTTTGAAACCAGAAAACCAAAGAATCATAAAAGATTGAAGGACGTAGTTCAGCAAGGCTCCCTTCATCGCCCAACTCTATTAATTTACATTCCTGAGTTGCTCTCTAGCCAGGGTTGTGACTTTTGAAACCAGAAAACCAAATTAGCATAAAAGACTGAAGGACGTAGTTCAACAAGGCGAACCCTTTATTACATAATTTTATTACCCTTTCACTCCTATATAGCCTTCTACCCCAGATTGTGACTTTTGAAACCAGAAAACCAAAGTGATGATGGCGTCGTTGCAGTGTACTGTGAAGAGCAGCATCAGCTATCTCGATGGCTTTTTAATTGTCCTCATTCAATTTTTCGCCATATCTGGTAACAGTTTATTCTTCATTGGCCTATTCAAGTTTCCATCACTCAGAAACCCAACGAACATCTTTCTCGGCAGTTTGGCCTTTGCAGACATAACCGTCGCCCTTTTGCCGATGGGGATGACATTCGCGGTCTTTGTCTGCGCCTGGGGGCCTACAAGCCAACAAACCGATCAAAACATTAACACAGCGTACGTTATCATTGATATCTGGTGCGGCTCCTCTTCCATTTTATCCTTGACCGTTATTGCCATTGACCGTTATTTCGCGATTAATTGGCCGTTTATCCATCAACGCGTTGTGAAACCGCATCGGGCCTTTGCCGTCGTCATGATCGTTTGGATTATAGCCGCTCTGAACAGTACGCTACGCTTGATTAAAGCCTTACCAAAAAAGTACGTAACGCTTACGAGCATTCTTGTATCTTTTGGTGCTCCACTTGTTATAATGAGCTTCTGTTACGTGAATATAGCGATAATCGCACGGCGGCAGGCAATCCGCATCGCGCAACTTAATGCAGCAGGACATGCAATGCAGAGGCGATACGACAGAGAAGCAGAAACGACAAACGCAGAATTAACAGTACCGAATGAAACAAGTACAAGCGGCGAAAAAAGCGGCGAAGCGGTGGATGCAAATCACAACGGCGAACCAGAAAAGAAACTTCCGAATGTAGAGAGGCATAGCTCTTTAACTAAAAGCATGTCAACAATCAGACGCGGCACCGTTGCAGCAGTGACAAGAGTGAAAGCGGTTGGGCGTGAATTAAAAGCTGCAAAGAATTTAGGCATCGTAATGGGAACGTTTCTTATCGCATGGACACCCTTTATGATAATGAATATACTTGTATACATGTATTGCTACCCATACTCACCGAAATGCATAGAAATGGTGCCATATACCACAACAAAGTACTTCAAGTTATTGCATTATTCGAGCAGTGCTCTTAATCCTTGTTTGTATGTGCTGCTGAATAGACAATGGAGATTCGCGTTTAAAAAGATGCTGTGTTGCTGCAGTGGGAATAGAGTTGCTGGGGAGGCGCGTAGTTCGCTTGGTGGAGGATGGTAAATAAGAATAAACTGAAACATCAAAGCAGAGGACTAAAGACGGATCCTTGGAGAACTGCTTCTTTTAACTTGTTGAGAACCGAGGGAGAGAACATTGACTTGATTATGTAAGAATAGGGTTGCTTATTTGTATTAAGCAGTAGACCGAAGACAGATTCTTGCGGAGCAACCATCTGATGAAACTGCTGCTGAAAGGGAGAGAAACTATGTAAGTTTGAGTTACTGAAATATCAAAAGCAGTGGACTAAAGACAGATCCTGTCTAATGACACTGCTAGAAATACGTATGAAAAATTTGGTCTGTTTCAATGTCAAAAGCAGTGGACTGAAGATGGATCCGCGCGGAGCAGCTGTCTGAATGAGCTGTCACATTCAACTTGCAGAAAGGAACGACATACGAAACTGACTATGTCAGAACTGGGTTGCTGAAATGCCAAAAAGATTTGTCCATAGACAGATCCTTGCGGAACTTCCCATTTCTGGATGAATTGTGGTTGGAACAGAGTTTGTGATGAAATACGTTGATCTTTCTGTAGAAGCCAGCGAGAAAGGTGGTGAATCTTAAATTGACTGAAATGTGAACAGCAGTGGACTAGACAATGATCCGTGGGGAACAACGCCCTATATCTGATCACACTGATCAATTCTTAATGTTAACAGTATGGTAAATCTCGTAGGTCTCTAAGTGGATGCTGGCAGAAAGTGGAATGAATGATTCAACTATGAAGAGCGGTGGGCTAAAACCGGATCCTTGGGTAACAAACACTGCAAACAATTTCAAAATTTCCCGTTAGTTTCTGCTTGGAAATTTTGGGGAAACGGACAAGTTTATCTGGGAAATTGAAGGGAAACGGACATTTCCATTTCCTTCTTGGGAAATTATGGGAAAGTGTCCGTTTCCCCAAAATTTTCCCATGAAAAAACGTAGGGAATTTTGTCATTTTTTGCAGTGAAATGCCAGAATCTGACTAAATTGTTAGCATCTTATTCACTGAAGAAGGAATCAATTTGTAGATTAGCGTAGAATCGTAATGTTATGTGCTGTTTTTAGTATCTTCAGTGTCAAACTCAAACGAGAATTTTCTGGATGGGTCTGGCAGCAAAGCTATGTTTTTAGTATATTCGGTAGATATATAGAATTAGCGTTTAATCTTCATTTTAATTCGAAAATAATGCTCAAGAACAACCTCGTTTCCAAGGGTGTCTGCTGTTCTCCATAGGATGCTAGACCTCAACAGATACCCTTGGGACCAGTTGCCAAAAATTTTAGCAGATTTTGATCGGAATAATTAGCATAATTTGGCAGACAGCAGGATCTTTCGAATCCATATTCAACATTTCGAAATGTATATTCCATCATGGTTCGAGATTTCGAGCACCATTCATTGCAACCAAAGCCATTCGAATGTTCTTCATTTCGATTGAACGCCTGGTTTCGAAGATGAGAAACTTCTTTTTGTTTCGAAAAGAGCCATTTAAATTGCAGAAAGGCTCCTGGGTCAATGTAGGCATTGCAGTTTACGGAAAATTTAATTTTTCAACCGGCGACTTTATCAGTTTTGACTGCTGGAGAATTTTGTTTATGCCGCCAAAAATAATTTAGTTGTTGACACAACTGAGAAATTTTAATGGTCGGTAATTTAATCGGATTTGATAATTTTTCAAAATCTGCAAGTTCCACTTACTCATCCGATATTTATTCTTTATGCCTCATGCGCTTTCAAGGCTTACCGGCATGTATCGCGATCGTTTGTTTTATTTTTTGTGGATTTAATGAATTTCATTCAATTCGAGTCCAATGTTTAACACACGCAAGGAGAAATATGGTCGTGTCCGGAGCTGCAGCAACGTGCCACTGGCTCGTGTGGCATCACAAAATTATTATCTTGCAGCATGAAATAAGGCAACCTTTACAGATAGGGCTGCAATAAGAACTGGTTGCACAAGAGCCCTTAAAGACGCGGTGGTAACCATAAACCTTTGCTGACCACATGTCTACATTCGGAGCTGCAGCGATGTGCTGTCGATTTGAGCGACATTACAAACTTATTTTCATGAAGCATGAATTAAGGTATCCTTTACAGATAGGGCTGCAATAAGAACTAGTTGCACAAGAGCCTTTAAAGACGCGGTGGTAACTACAAGCCTATGTGCACCACATGCCTACATCTCTAGCTGCAGCAACGTGCTGTTGACTTGAGCATTATCACAAAAATTTTGAAGCAGTTAGCAGCGTTAAATTAGGCCACCTTTACAGATTGGGCCGCAATGCATGCCGGTTGCGCAAGAGCCTTTAATGACACACTGTAGATTGTATAGTTTGTAATCACATCATCAGCTTTAAATGTTAATAGCTATTTATTGAAAAGTAGATAAAGTTATCTAAATGGGTAATACCACAGGGGGTCCAGGAATGTCAGTGAAGACCACTGTAGTTTTGGTTTCTTGATTCCGCGGTTCTCGGTTCCTTCGTTCCTTGGTTCGTCATGAAAATAACAGCTGTGTAATTTGATACCGATTACATCATCCTTGTGTGCGGGCAGCCAGCTATTGTTTCTTGTGTCGTGTGAGAGCTCTTCTCTCATTGGCTGCCGTTTGAATTCGCGGGTTTTTCAAATCCTGCGCCTCGTAACGGTAACTTGTAACGACTATATTCTACTGTAACAATAGCTAGCTGACCGCACACAAGGATGATGTAATCGGTATCAAATTACACAGCTGTTATTTTCATGACGAACCAAGGAACGAAGGAACCGAGAACCGCGGAATCAAGAAACCAAAACTACAGTGGTCTTCACTGACATTCCTGGACCCCCTGTGGTAATACCCAGAGTTGTAACCTTATCTTTAGAAATTTTAGCCATAACAGAATAATGATAAAGTCGTCGCTAGTAGGTTTCATGTTGTATAGATTGTTTAGCGGTATCAAAATACCAAGAGCTTAATATGCTTCGTTGTTTGTTGATATCAGCTTCTGCCACTTCAGATGTAATCAACAAGGGCAGATTTTGTAACAGAATAGCATCAGTTGCTTTCAATTAGTGATTTTAGACAAAAGAAATTCTTTCAAAACAAAAGCACAAGTGTGCCTGAAACCAGTACGGCAAACTGTCGCCTTGTGCACGCAAAATGTGTTTTAAAGAACGATTAACGTAAAGATCTGCAAGGTGGATTTTATTCATTTGATTCTGAAGCCGATTTGTGGTTGTTTCAATTAAGCCCTAAATAGATCTTTAGATTTCTTTCTTTTGTTATAGACTCACTTTTTGCCTGCACAAGGTGATAGTTTGTCCTACTAGTTTCAGGGCACCTTTGTTTGTTTGGAATTATTGGTTGAAAAAAAATCAAAAAATGACCTTGGTTTATGGCTGATGGAAAGTACGTTTTCTGCTAATAGCTTCAAGAATTTTTCAAAATTTCTGCACATGAAATTTTGAACCCCAGATTTTAACTTAATGACGAAACAATTGTTAGTCACAGGCTTCACACTACCTAGTAATAGACCTCTTAGCTACTCTGAAAAGAATCGGAATCAAACGATATTTTGCTGCATTTTGTAGAAATGTCGAATGTGCACAATAGAAGCTCCAACACCCCTCAATCAAACCTCAAGTATTAAAATAACGCTTGACCCAAGCTCTTTGGTAGAATAGCAAAGAGGTTTATTGTGACACTGGTTCCATGACAGAAGTTTGAAAATTTATTAGTGATTTCCCAGTGAAACTTATCCAGAGTTAAGCTTTTGCTGTCCACCATCAATTTTTTCATCATGATTTTTCAAACGTATCATTGTGAAATTCAAATCAAAACAAAGTTTGAACATTTTTATGAGGAGAAAATTTCCCAAAAGAGGCCATTAGTTGAAACGGTGTACAATCAAACTTGCATGAGTTGGGTGGACTTGCTCCAAGTCTCGCTCTTGATCAATAAATACGGGAGGGGAAAGGAGGAAAAAGGGGAGGACACGGGGAAAGGAAGAAAGAAAGAAAGGGAAGGAGAGCGAGACTCTCGTTGACTCTCGTTCGCCTTTCTCTTCCCTTTCCTTCTTCCTTCTGTGTCCTCCTTTCCCCTCCTGTATTGAGCGAGACTTGGAGCAAGTCCATAAGTTGGGTCACATGTTGGACCAGAGGAAACTATCCAACTTGCAGAAAGAAAGTCTGACTTATGAGAGAATAGCCATTTCAAAATGAAGATGCTGATGCGAATTTCAGGTGTGTCCACACTTCTCCCACTGAATGAAAGCAGAGAACTTGAAAGCAAAGAAAAGACAGGTAATTTTCATTTCTTCCTCATAATTTCCATTTTGCATGAGCTGAGTTCTGAATCTTTTTGGTTTTGTACATCTGACTTCAACTTAAAGTCCAAGCTTCGTTCTGCGCCAATGTCTTCGCTTGGCATTGTATCTGTTGACACAAATAATTTTAAAGATAAGCAAATTCAACCTCATCTTCAAATTAATCACCTTTACAGATAGAAACATTGCCAGAAGGAGGGAACACAACACATTCTCCAACCCTTATATTCACAACAAGGACAGATTCTGTAATACAATAATGGTACGAGTTGCTTTTGATTGACACCTCGATTCAAAGCGATTAGCGATTGCAGACAAAGGAAATTCTCCAAACCAGTAATTCAAAACAAAGCCGCACATGTTGCCCCTAAACCAGTAGGAAAAACTCTCGCCTTGTGCACGCGAAAGGTGGTTTTTAAGAGAGGTTATGTTCTTACAACGAATAAAGAATGGTAAATCTAAAGATCTGCCAGGCGGATTTTGCTTATTTGATTCAGGAACTGTTTCGTAATTGTTCCATTTAAACCTTAAATACGTGAGAAATTACAATGCCTTCTGCTCACTAATTGCTTTGAATTGAAGTATCAATAAGTCAATTAGTAACTGATGCTATTGTATTATAAAATCTGTCCTTCTTTATATACAAGCCAAACAATTGTTTTCTATGTTTTGGACAAGGGCCAGAATAGATATGAAATGTTTATTGATGCACCTGAAAGTTTGTCCCATTCTACTGCACAAAATTTGACAAAAATCATTTTAGGTATCTTTGGTATTTTATCGTCTTTGATGCTGCTATTCTCTGCACCATCAGCAAAGATTCCAATCAAACCAAATCTTACCAACCAGCAAAGGATCTCTGGGTATTTGGCTAAATTGGTGCACCCGAGTTGTAAGCTTTTTTATATTGAAATTAGAGTGTCCGCAATGCTCAAATTCTTATCTTGGGCTGCTGACGCACTTGATATCTTATTGGAAATTGTGCAAGTCTGGCATAAGGGGTTATTCATTGCTTTCTGGTTAACTCATACGCTCATAATGTTGTATTTCTACAACATCTTTTGTATCGCTTTGTATCCCGAATGTTGTATATCTGCAACACATTTTGTTCGCCTGTGTGTCCCGAATGTTGTAGATCTACTACATCGTTTTGATTGGATGAAATACCAATTTGATTGTGCTTGATTGGTTGAATAAACAATACAGTATTGTAGCCTATACAATAAGGATTCAAATAGTGTGCTTTCATTGGGTAGTTGTCAGTAGGAAATCTTGAGTAAATGACAGTTGATCGGACCCCGGTCTGAACTGTGGGTTAAAGCAATAATCTCTTGCTTATTCAACTAGTAACCCTTGCATGCCTCATCCGAAAATTTGACATACAACTTTCCCATCTGGACTTTTTCTGGAGCTCACCTAAGAATGAGAATTCTGAGCTGCACTACTCTTACAAACTTAATAATAGTCCAGCCCATCCAATGATATCAGAAAAAAGATGTAATTCAACTTACCTAATTCTGTTGCCAGTTCTCATTCTCGTCCATTGGGGAATGGGTCTGTTTTGTTTCATTTTCTTTGCAAGCACCCGCTTGATCTTGAACGTTTTGTGAGCTGCCTAAGATCAAAATACAAATAAAATAATGTCAGGTTTCACATTATCTGGAAGACAGTTGGGAACACCCATCATAGATATCAAAAATTGTTAAGAAATACCGCTTTGGGGATCAGATGAGCCTATCGAAAACTGTAGGCTGGTGATGGCTAGGCCAATGTTCAACGTCGAAATAATACTTTCCTGATTGGCATCGAAGAGCAATCTTGGAATATCTAGAAATTCCAATTATCTTTTTAGCTAATAGGGATATTTCAAACACCATAAATCTTCATTTTTGGATATTATTTTGATTTTTCTTACCATCTTCAGGATTTTTGACTCGCAGCTCAAACAAACTTCGAAAAGGCCGCATAGCGGATGCGAGGTTTGGTTCGATGGGAAATGGCTGACCTCGCTTTCGGATGTCTTTACGTCATCATCATCAATAGTTTTATGTCATACGTCAAAAGCTGTTGAAAATATTTAGAAAATTTTCAGGGATTTTTTGTGATTGTAACTTTGCTTCATTGTTCAATGAACTTGATTTTCGAAAATACGGGGACGTGCCGCTGGAAAATCTGAAAAGGCACCCTGTCCCGGAGTAAAATTCCCGAAAATGATACCCTGTCCCGGAGTAAAACTGTAAAAACGATACCCTGCTCTTGGGTTTCTTCGTAAAAAATGTAGGCTGCCCTGGGAATTTGATAGAAATTTGATAGAAATCTATCAGAAAATGCGGAAATGTTGCCATCCAAACGATTTAAATCATATTCGTGGAGCGCAAATAGCTTACAGTGACGATACGTAGTCAATTATACAAAATATGGACCCTGTCATGGAGCCGACCATACAAAAGTGACACCCTGTCCCGGAGTAGGAATCCTGAAAATGATACCCTGTTCGGCGGCACGTCCCCGTACGGAAAAATATTTGAGTACCCCCCCCCTCGGGAAGTGTTCACTAGATTTGTAAGATTATATTTGGTAGAATTGATAACACTAGTTTGGTAAATTTGCGACCATTAAGTTACATGTGTTCATTAGGGGTGCGAACCCCCCTAGATTTTGTTTGCTTTTTCTGTTTTGGTATGTTTTCAAGCTGAATGTTTTTTATATGTCAAAAATTTCATTTCATATTCATGGCATTTGAAGAAATTAGATTATGATTTGACACCCAGAAATATGAAACCAACGCAAAAACCTTAGCTGTTAAAAGTTGGAAGTTTTTCGAGAAATTGCGAAACTTTTGATGCTAATTTCTTATCCAAGTTCCATATGAAAACTTTTATTTCTTTCGTGAGATTTCTGACATAGAACACAGTCTGCTGAAAACGTTAACAGTTTCAAACATAAGATAAAGGACAATTTCTTCAAAAACCTCCAAAATCAAGAAAACAGTCCCTATATATATTATTAAATTTCTAAAAACTGCATAAACAACAGGCCAAACAGGCTGTTTAACTTCCTTAGGAATGAGCCATTACATTCTACTTTTGACACAAAATATTTTTGTCTCGTTTTTTCATGAAAACTTTTCTTTTCTATGATACCCCTGGGGGACCATTATGGAAACAAGGTTGTACTGACCTTTTAATGCTATCCCTGCCATTTTAAACTAGGGGTGCTTTTATACTAGGTCTTAGTTTTTATCATATTGTACGCTTGTAAATAGCCTTTCTTTCATTCCGTAAATTTTTACTTTTAATTTTTAATTTGTATGGCAAAATTTTACACACATACATACATACATACATACATACATACATACATTTACACAAACGTTTTATTGATTAAAATGTGACAGACTTCAAATCAAACACATTAATTTTTTTATGAAACAACTTATAAGAAACTGTATATTTAATTTTTGAAAACTTAAAAACGGTGCTACCATTTCTTGGATTTTGAAAAATATGTTGACATACAAATTCTGTTGATAGCAAATTCTGTTGATAAGATTCTAAGAAACTTATAAACACCTTATGGTTTAGCCTAGCCTAAATTGAACTTTTATTGAATGATTAGAAATGTATCATAAAGCACAGTTTAATAATAAAAAATCTAGTGTAATGACTGTGGCTCTAGCCAGTTCAACACTGCATTCTGTTGTTTTGCCTCGCCAAATTTGGTAGTGTTGATGATTATTCTAAAGCTACCTTTCGACCATGACACCAACTTTATCAAAAGACAGGACAAAGAGGGCAGGCCAATCTATCTACCGAAACAAATTCGTGACTGAGGACGGAACAGGAAAGCGAACAGACTGCTGGCAATTCACAGACAGCAGCCCACTCAGCCGCCAGCTCATTGAGAAAATACTCCTACTACTTCTTTGATATGATGGTGGGGACGAATCGATAAACACTTGCCGAAGTAAACGAAGAGAAACGCGAAGAATAAGCCTGCTGCTGGTCGACTCAATCGACGCTTGTCAAAAGGGCCTAAAAAGCCAAGGCCTAACCTAACCCTGTGTGTGGTGTGATTATACAAGTACGATATTCAAGATGGATTGGCTTATTGGAATCGGGTGAGACATCAATTTTAAATCTTCATAACTTTATATTATTCAATGAATTCATTTGCATCCGGCCTGTATGTATCCCGATTTTCGAATTGCTCTGTTAAATTTTTGTCGTTGACATTTTTAAGTCGAATGATCTTTCAATCTGATTGCGTTCCTGGTTATTGTTGAATTTCAAATGGTTTACGGCTTTTGTGAGCTAATCACCAGTGCGTGGGTTCAGGTGATAACAAACAGAAGAACTGGATGTTTTGTTATAATTACTAGACTACTTGTTTCTGCCTGAAAATTTGTTGAGGTGGGCAGGGCCAGGGGTGTGGATAAACAATGATTGATGATCGACCACCAGCCAGGGCCAGGTTCAAGATATGTTGCACACGGAATTGTAATGTAGGGTGCCTGTACATGATTAGGGTTCGCGATTAAGGTAAATGGGTAAGGAGACTAGTTTGAGGAAATTCACATGAATATGTGAAATGAAATGCCACTACTGTAACCCCATCTTGCCCATTTAAACCTGCAGACTCTGCTGAATTTTTGGCATACGTATGTTAATCTCAAGTTGTTTCGGGTACGATGGAACACTTCACAGAAAACAATTAATGGGTGGAAAAAATGCATAGGAAGCTAGGCAGAATAGAAGGAAGGAAAAGAAAGAAAACGATGAAAGGAAGAAAAAAGAAATGAAAGGAAAAAGGAAAGAAAGAAAAAGGAGAGGAGAAAAAGCAAAGGATGGAAAGAAGATAGGAGGACAAAGAAAACAAGGGTTGAAAATATGAAAAGAACAGGAATAAAGGAAGGAAATAATGAAAGAAAATCAATCTTTGGATCTTTTCATTTACAGTTTTGTGATTCAAGGAAACTTAATTCTAGATCCACCCAATTCCTAGTGGCTTATCGACTACACCGTACACAGTATTGCAATTCAACTGAAATTCAGGAGTATAGAAAATTGATAAAACGATAGAAGGAAGAATTCTTGTTTGACTTTCCTTCGCAAGTAGGCAAATATTTTTTCCACCACTCATTTATTTGGCCACACTTAGTATTAGCAATTAGGCCCAAGCATGCTCTAATGTTTCATCAGCATGCTCTTATTGTGAACCATTGGTTGTTAACAAATGAGACAAAAAAATGAACCTGGGTTGGTTTTGGCATTGTGGAACACTGTCAGGTATTTCGGAACAAGCTATTTCTATTGTTTTTATACTATTTAATGTTCAAGATATCTCAAAAAAATGGCAGCCAGAAATCACTTTCGTCTGATGTCCTTCATTGTCAGTGATACGGAGAGTACACAAAAATGCTACAACAGCCTAACATCAATAGAAATATGACAGAAGAGGCATGAAGACTTGCATCAAGTGAAATTTACAACTTTCTTTCTCATCCCCAAGCTCCTAAGCTTCATTTCCTGAATAATTTCCCAAAAAATGCCTGATGTCCCATAATACCCAAAACCACCCTAGATAGTGTCCACAAGCATGGACTGTGCTTCTAGAGTTTATTTCCAACAAAATTGTTAGAAGGGAACTCCAGGCACAGGGACGTAATCTCAAACTTGGGGGGGGGGCACAACATTTCAAGGGCACTTTTTTCGTTAAGCTATAAGGACACTTCATATTTTATCCACTATTTTTCTTATGTAATATTTGTATTTTAAAGTTTTAACATTGGAATTAATTAGCTAATTACTTTTAGCTATCTTTGTATTGTAATCCAACGAGGAAGAAATTGATAATAATAGTGATTGGGGGGCACCTGTCCCCAGTGCCCCCGGTTCCTACCTCTCTGACCAGTTAAAGAAAGGTATGCATGTGCACAGGTGTTGCAGTTGTAATATTGTAAATATGGACAATGAGAATGGGTAGTGGAGGAACATGGTCCAATCGGTGTGTTTTAAAGCTAGTTGATGGAGCTAAGTATCAATTTAAAAATAGGACAAAGAAACACCTATCCATGTAATTGCTCCCCCTGGTGTAAAGATATGCACGCATGTGTCAAAATCATCAAATAAAATAGACTAATTTTAGACCTGCATATGCAGCTCATGAGTTAGCTAACTGTATTTCTCTCTGTTGTCAACTAACTTTAAAGAAAGCCAAATGTGATACCTGTGTTACAGGGTCTCCCTAAAAATTTGTGTGGCCATTTCAGTTTATGCAGAAGAAGGGATGATTGTGCTGTTTTATTATTATTATTATTAAACATCTATTTAAAGTAGGCTAAAATAATGAATAGCTAAAATTACAGCTAATTAAGGCCTACCATTTACAATATACATAATTTACAATAAAACTATTAATATATATTACAGGACAAATCAGAGTTAAAATCGATCATGTTAGAAACCCAACTTGCGGGATATATACTTTGCAAAGCCTACAGTTGCATTTTCCACAATTCCAGCATCTAATTCGTTTTTTGAACATAGGAAGGCTGTTAGATTGTTTTATTTCTTGCGGTAAATGCTGCCACAGTTTATTTCCAAGGTAAGTAATGGACTCAACTCCAAAGGAGGTAGTTCGTACTTTTGGCAGTTGAGCATCATCACCATGCCTTAGACAGTACCTAATATTGCGTTGCATGAAAATATCGTTCATGAACGGTGGATTCAGACCGCTTTTTGTGTAAAGTAAGCTTCCTTGAACATCTTGGGTACTAAATGTGCAAGACAGGTCTTGATGTCTTGGGCACATTAATGCAAAAAGAGATAATCACCACTGGGGCTGAGTGGGTTAGCATGATAAGAATTCTTCTTAAAGGGAATCAACATAGTTAGAAGCTGGGGCCAAGTTAAAAGTATAATCTATATTGTGTTCAACAACTTTGACGCCTGCCGTTTCATTGTGTGGTGAAGGAAGCAATGGGTTTGTGGGTGTTTCTTCAGCCTGTTTATAGCAGCTTGTCGATATAGCTATGTCTATTCCCTTTAAGGTAAACATTTTCAAAAATCTATAAGAATTTGCAAGACTTTTTACATTCTGATACAGTAAGAACTCTTTTTGGTATGAAAGACTGTAGAAATTTCTAAACAAGAATTTTTAAGAAATTTTTCTAAAGCAGGGAAACAGTCTCAATGTGCGCAAGGCCAATATTGAAATTGGGAACTTTGTACATTTCACTAATGCACACAGCTGTGCATTTCTTTTTTGTGTTTCAGTCTTTTTAAACGCTGAACAAATATCCTTTGCACACCTGAGAAATTTTCCAATTTGATCATCTTATGGAGATTGGATACTTATACATTTTTATGGCATTTTCAGTTGACGAAAGTGAAGCCAAAATTTTTAAGAGTGAAGAGAAATTCCATGTTGTGCTACCCCTTGTACTCCAAGACCACCAAGTTATTGCAATTTTGTTTTTTATTGCAACTTAGACATGACTAAGGCTTCAATAATGGATTAAGACTTTTAATCCATTGCCATTCTTAACTGAAATCATGGCATTTAGGATATTTGCTGAGGCCGATTTGCTGAAAGACTTGAATGTAAACATTCATATGTTTGAAAGAAAAAGTCCTTTTAGATGTTAGGATTCTAAAACCTTTAATCTTTTTCATTCTTTGAAATATTTGACTTTGGTAAAGTCTGCAAGCTGTCTGATTAATAACTGTTAATGGTTTAGAACAGTTTTGAAACAGAAGATCCGTTTAAAAATTTGCTCTCAACACATTTTATTGATTCTTCATTTGTCAAGGATCTCAGGATAGGAGAAATATTCAAGTATATAATGATCTCAGGTTTAAGTTGTAATAAAATTTGATATAGATTTATTTAATGAATCTGTTCACTTTGAGGTGTTTCCTTTAGAATTTACCATTGGTATGCCCTTAGTGACCTATTGTTCATGGTCAGTGAGCCACCTTAATTACTGACCATTAAGGTAGATCATCACTTAAGGTGGCTCACTACAATTAGATTCGTGGATCAGCAATCACACACATTATGGGTTAAGGTGGCTCACTACTAATAGAAATTAACGCAAATAGACACTTGGTCCTATTGCTCATTGTCAATGATGACCATTAAGGTAGATCAGCACTTGAGGTGGCTCACTACAATTTGATTTGCGGATCAGCAATCACACGCACCATGGGTTAAGGTGGCTCACTATTGATATAAGTTTAACAGTGATACACACTTGGTGTCCTATCGCTCATGGTCCGAGTTGCATGAGTGAGAATTTGACATATTTTTATTCCAACTTTTCTCTCTGGGTTGTTTGAGAACACCTGTTATGGTATTGACAAATTTAACACAGTAAAGGATACTGAGCTGTCGAATGCCTTTTTAATGACGTCCAACCGAATTCAAACTACCTGCTTCAATGAAACCATATCCCACATCAATATTTGACCAGAATTGTCCAGGGGGTTTATATTTGAATCAAAACTCAGCAAGATTTAATATAGAGGTGAACACTGTGAGGAGTCCATAGGGCGACAGCCTGAACTTGTCGTAAGACCCAATTAGAAAGTTGAAGTTGGGCGATTACTGAAGATGATCAGATCAAATGGACTATTGTTGTTTCAATCTATCGATGAAAAGTCTTTTTTAGCATCAGAGTATCTGATGGAATTTGTCACAGCCTTAACTGGGAACGTGGACTTGCTACAAGTATCTCTCTTGTAGCAAGTCCACTGGGAACGCGGTCTTTTGCTCCAGTTAAGAGTTTGCATCAATACGCGTTTTTTCTTTCATAAGAAACTTGGATAAGCCCACAGTACTAACAGTTTCTTAATTTCACGTGAAAATTTCAGCTTTTTAACACCAAAAGTTTCTTAATATATTTCTTATTTTTTGGATAAATGTAGTTTCTACCACCGCTATGTATTCGTTTCTTGACAGACTGCACAATTCTTAGCAAGAAGGAGAGTTCTATTTGATTCATAACATAAATTTATCATGAATATTACTAGAATATAAAGGCTCAAAGACAATTTTCCCATGATGTCCTTGTATTTAGCTTTAAAAGTTTCTTAGCAATTCTGAAGCATAGTACTAGGGTTTCTTAATTTTCTCACCATCCTATTACTAGTTTCTTATAAACCAGTTTCTAAACATCGTGTGCCCAAGTTCACGAATTGCCATGCAGTTGCAGCCAGTATGGGGATAACCGGGGACAACTTCAACACTCTGTGTATATCTTGAGCCACATTCACTCATTAAACTAGTTTCCGTATATTGAAAAAAATCTGTAGTCCGATTTTCCACCAGGCGACAAATGTAGCGCGACGCGACAAATGCCAAGTACATTTTTGGCGTGCGAACTAGACTTAACGACGTGATTCCTTGTATTCGTTCAATAGTTTTAATCTGATTTTTTATCAGATTTGTAATATACTGGAAAAGACTTTTAATCGAAACGTTTAGCGCACAAACAGTCGTATTTCTATATTTTCTGTTTCATTTGAAAGATGGTTTTCATACATTTAAGTACTACTCAAAAGCATATGAACTGCAGCAAGCACGTAGCTCTGTGCTATGTTGGCCTGCAGGGCTCGTTTCATGACGTACGTCTATTTAGCGGCAGGTGCATCATAATCGCCCCCATGGACCGGACCATCTAAACCAGCTTCCGCATTCGCCCAGCAAATAATCTAAGATCGCGGATGTTAACTTCACATGACCCCCGTTGGAACATTGTCAGTCTCAGTGCTGCGTTAACTTTCAGTCATTTGTGTTGCTATGGTTTGACGTCCTAGTTGGTTATCAGCCCTGGATGTTTTCTTAGCTGTTATCATGCTCCTGCACAACTTTCATCGCCGATGAAGAGGGGATATTCTTTTATAGATGGCCTAGGCCTGTTTTATTGTTGTTTTGATTTGAAACCACACACACAAACGCATCATCATGTTTTGTACGACGCTTCCACAGATCTGGTGAGTTTGAAACGATTTTGTTAGTGTTTGGTTTGATTTAAATTTTGATGGGAAATGTTTTGATGGGATTTGTTGATAACACGGAAATACGTCATCTGGGGCTCAATGTTTTGTGCTACGCAGTCAAAAGTTTTTCTTTTCTTTTCTGAAAATTTCCCTTTCAACGACACCTTTAGAGGGACCATTATGGAAGCAAGGTTGCACTGACCTTTTAATGTTATCCCTACCATTTAAAATTGGGGGTGTTTTCAGATTACATTTGTACACCTCGAATTAGACTTATTCTTTCCTAAATTTATGTTGCATCTAATTTCTAATTTCATATGGCTAAATCTTACATCATACATAGAAAGTTTGTACAGTTTGTTGGTGTTGGTAGAGGGTCAAGACTCTCCAGAATGGGGTAGTAAATTTGATTTGCCAATAACGGGGTTTTCTTGCAGTTGATTTATAAGGTTTCTAGTCCTAAAAGGGTAAACTACTTCCAGGCTCTGGCACCCCGGGGGGGGTACATAACATATTTAGGGTACGGGTATGTGCCGCCCATATGGGTGGGTTTTTGGGCCTAAAATTCTCTAAACAAGGGTCCTTTTTCAGCAAATTTTCCATAAACATGGGTGGGGTTTCGCTGAAATTCGCAAAAAATGGTTAAAATGGGCAGTTTTCCGCCAAAATTCATCATAGAAATGGGTATCAAAAGCAAGTTTCGGTAATTAGAAGAGGGTAGCTTTCTGAAAACCGGGCGGCAGACCCCCGTCCATCCTCAAGTCATGTACCCCCCCGGGTCTGGCACCCAGAGGGTAATAAAATGCGAAATAAAGACGTGGAATAATGCAACATGACTGGAATCCTGTCAGCATGTGTCCTAGTCTATCTAGTAGTCTGGAACACGGGCTAGTAAGTACTTTCTATCGATCGACTGGAACCCGGGCTTAGATTATGGGAAGTGGAAGTTACTTGGATTTAATGAACTGGGACTCAAACCAACAACAAACCAAGAGACTTCTCTTCTTGAAAAATAACTGGAATTTTCAATAATTGTGTGCAGCAGGGCCGCCGAGAGGTTTTGGAGTCCCAGGGACAAAACTGTGAAATTAGGCCCCCTGTAAGCGAAGCGGGCAGAAGACAGGGGAGTATTTTACTTTATGTGGCCCCCTAGACCCTGGGGAAAATTGTCCCCTGCCCCGCTCGGCGGCCCTGCTTTATGTGACTGGAAAATAGTGTTATGAAGTCCCTACAGGACCCTCTTTTGATATGGACAGCGCAACAAAGCAAGTCTCCAAAGACAGTTGATCAATGAATGATATTATATGTTTTTTTTATAAGAAACTGGTTTATAAGAAACTAGTACTACGGTGACCAAAAAATTAAGAAACTCTAGTACTACGCTCAAGAACAGTTAAGAAACTCTAAAACTTTATTTCTGTATGTCTCTTTTATTCTATGTTTCTCTAACAAAGGTACCTTCGTCTTTTCTTGACTTTTAACTGCAAAATTGGTAAATTTTTGCCTTGATGTGCATGGCCTCTTCTTGATGACAATGTCAATGCAAAATGGAAGCCCTTTGTCGAGAAGAAGGCTCAACTGCGAACAATACCGCAATTTTAAGCCCAAACAAATAAGAAACTAATTAAGAAACTTTTACTACTAAAACACCGAAATTTTCCCTCTATTATTGACTTTTCCTTTGAAATATCCTCTAAACTAACCAATCTACCTGACTTAGCAGATTACACGTTTTTTTTTTTATAAGAAACTTGGATCAGCACTTAGTACTAAAAGTTTCTTAATTTCGCATGAAAATTTCGGTGTTTTAGTAGTAAAAGTTTCTTAATCAGTTTCTTATTTTTTGGGCCTAAAATTGCGGTATTGTTCGAAGTTGAGCCTTCTTCTCGAGAAAGGGCTTCCATTTTGCATTGACATTGTCATCAAGAAGAAGCCATGCACATCAAGGCAAAAATTTACCAATTTTGCAGTTAAAAGTCAAGAAAAGACGAATGTACCTTTGTTAGAAAGACATATAATAAGAGAGACACAAAGAAATAAAGTTTTAGAGTTTCTTAACTGTTCTTGAGCGTAGTACTAGAGTTTCTTAATTTTTTGGTCATCGTAGTACTAGTTTCTTATAAACCAGTTTCTTATAAAAAAAAAAACGTGTATGACAAGTAAAGGCGCACAAAACATCCCAGAGAAAAACATTTCTTACGAAAATAATTTTTGAAGAAAGCAATCTTTCACTGCACAGCTAAGGGTCGCTGCTCCAACTCGTCTCAGGTGCGACCTCTACGGGGCAGAAAAAAATTGAGGAAAGGACCAAACACTAGCCCTAACTTGCTTTTGCCCCTCTGCTACTGCCTCAGTTCTTGTAGTTCATCTCCCTCTCATCTCCATGGAAAATGTTTCATATTTCAGACCATATTCAGACCATAACACAGAAGAAATCTCGCAGGGTATTAGCCCCTGCATGCACGTAAGAATTTAGCGGAAGTAGAAGGGATTTGAAATGGTGTCGACTTCGCGAAAGCTCAATTTATCTTTGCAGGTGGAAGAATTTGATGGACTTTGCCTTTCTCATTGCTGCACTGAGTTATTTTACGGGGGAGCACATTATGCTAGACAGTCGAAGTTCCTTCGGTTAGCTTATCAGGGCCTGACAGAGTTATATTTCTACTGAACAAAGCTTAGTGTCGCCAGCCTAAAATAGTGGGGTGAACTTTGTTGTTGAAAGGTATACGCAGCCATTTTTACACAATTTTCGATCAAGAGTAGATACTGGCCTGAGAAAAGCGGGGTGGACCTTGTTACTCTAGATTTATAGATTATACTACACTAAGTTGTGTCTTCAGTCACTGTGGCTACAACAGTCGCATGCAAGACTTCAATCGCCAAAACGAGGCTGTAGTTCCCGGATATTGCCCGTATAACATCGATATTCGGAATCAGCGCCCCAAAATTGACCAAATCCAGGTGGTCTCATAAATTTCGCTTTTGGGGGACGATTCCCTCTTTCACCGCCTGGTCTCTATGTCCATCTCAGTCCAGCTCTTGCATGACAAAGCATCTTCTACGTAATTAGTCTTGTCCTTTCTTCAATTTGTCCTCCCCCGTAGAGGTCGCACCACAGACTGCTACGTAATGCGGTGACCATGGTGAAAATCATCTGCTCTGGAAGGAAGTCAACCTACCACCGTGCCACAGGTTGCTTTCCTACACGTGCTAGCGGGGTGTTCACATTATTAATCTTTAGTTCTATCTGCCGTAACACTATGGTTATGAGTTTGTGATTATGAAGTTGAAATGTGAATTCTTTAAAAACGTCTCCGCTGGACTGGGTATTTTGGAGTTTTCTGGGGCCCAATCATGTTTTAGTCCAACAGACAAATGTTGCAAAATTTTCTCACTAAAATTGATCAGGAAGAAGGTCCACTACTTAAAGTTTCATGTCTGTGTAATATTTATTTAATTAAAAGGATCTACAATCTTGGCCAAAATACTTGGGACAAGACAAACCACAAAATTGCACTACTTCGGTTTTTGATTACGTGCCCCCCGCTCCCCCTTTCTCAATGTTGCTTGAATCAAACGCCATTCGACCTTCTCAACATTGAATTAGGGGGAGGGGGGATGAGGAGGCTCTAAACGTTTGTTTTCGCCTCGATATTTCAGGAAACATCATGAAAACACTGAATTTTGCCAACGTCCCACCTTCTTTTGGCTAGGATTGTAGTTGGTTAGTCTGCAATATGCAGTAGCGCTGCAACTAATATGTACTTGCGGAGGAATAATGTATATAGCTCTGTGTAGGAGTTAACGAAAGGCCTCGATTTCTCTTACGCTTGCTCCTCCACAGTAGGCTGTGCGAAGCCGGCACAACTGCGGGTCAAGCACAACTACCTATATGCTATCTTTTGCATTTGTTACCATGTTTTGCCGACTTATTTTCTTAGATTCGTTTCTTGTGTGCTAGAAAGATCAACATCAGTGCTGCATGTTTTCCAGGGCCTGGACCTTGATGAACTTTGGACTTATTCAGTTTGTTTTGCTTGCCAATGGCAACTCTTTTATTTGACAAATTTTGACGCGCCAGAATGAAACCATCTGTTGCATTTTTTACCATGTTTTTACCGACTTATTTTCTTAGATTCGTTTCTTGTGTGCTAGAAAGATCAGCATCAGTGCTGCATGTTTTCCAGGGCCTGGACCTTGATGAACTTTGGACTTATTCAGTTTGTTTTCCTTGCCAATGGCAACTCTTTTTTTATTTTGCAAATTTTCACACTCCAGTATGAAACCATCTTTTTCATTTTAACTATTTCTGATTGATAATCAAACCCAATCCACCTGTTGCGGTCCTTTGTTTATTAATAAGCAAAACTAATTTTAGCATCAGTCCAGTTCAAAGATATATCTCCAACCGGCTGAGATTAATGGATTAATTGCTTTGTGGTTGAAAATAAATCAATATTTGTGTTCTGTTAATGTTTTGCTAAAATGTGGCAAGATGTTAAAAGTTGTTGAGTAAGATTTGAACGTCCGCAAGATTGTTGTTTTCAACCTAACCCCAGGACGTCATTTGTAATTAAAGGGAATCTAAGCATATATAAGCCTTCGACAAAAAGCCTTTTTACGATAAAAAATGTCTTGACTTTGCTCTTACAGCATGTTGCATTTGAAATAGGGCATACTTACTACAACATCAATTAAATGATCAATAATTCCATAAATGTATCCTAACTGCATATCATTAGATAAAAGAAAGATTGTTCTTTCAGATGGTATACATTACATTACTACCGGGTGTCCCAAAAAAATGTATACGGATTTGGTTGACTCCAGCGCTGTGAATTTAGCTTCAATCAATGTCTAGTCACTCTAAAAATGTTCCTCGATAGTTAACTTGAACATGGATACCTCGTTTGTTGATATTGGTACTTTGAGAGCAGAGATATCAATCTTGAAAGCTCATATTTGCCTCTTCCTGCAAACCAGAGCTTTAGCCTTTTGGCCTAAGCAATTTATTAAGGCAAAGCGTATAAATCAACAATAGCCTTGATAAAATTTGAACAATATTAGATCTTACGTTATTCTGTTTACCAGAAGTCACCCCCAGTCACCCATTGGGAAGTTTCTTAATTTTTCATTAATTTCAGTTCTTAATTTCGATGTGCTTCAGAAATTTGCTTAGGCCAAAATAAAAGCTCTGGTTTGCAAGTGAACGCAAATTTGAGCTTTCAAGATAGATATTTCTGCTCTCAAAGCACCAATACCGACAAAAGAGGTATCTATGTTCAAGTTAACTATTGAGGAACATTTTGAGAGTGATTAGCCATTGGTTAAAGTTAAATTCACATCACTGGAGTGAACCAAATCTGTATACATTTGTTTGGGACACCCGGTAAAATCTTATCATCTTTCCAAGATTTTTAATTGTAGTTGGGTTGCGTTTTTTTCTGAAACACTCTCTATAGCTCTACGCATGAAAAGATGACTAGACAGTAACAATCTCCAATTCCCCTATTTAATACCGCTTTCAACTTTATCTTCTTCATTTTCTTGCAGGAGAAATCGCCTAGGAGCAAGCACAAGAAAGCCAGTTGCTGAAGAAAATAAAGAGAAAGGAAAAGCATATCTGTTAGATAAATATAAAGGACAATTATTAGATCGAATATCAAAAGATGAACTGCGTGAAACGGTGCCTGTACCCGCTGGGGTTGACACTAATGAATGGCTAGCTACAAACAGTGAGTATAATCTGCTTGCCACCATATTGTAGACCTTCATGAACTATGGTTTTCTGGTGGGTTATATCATTTTTCTTCTATTGGTTTAGGATTTACAATGACTTAAATTTTTCGAAATTTTCCCTGAATTTTTTCAAAAAATTGCTGTCATTTTGAAAAAAATCAAGATATCAAAACATTTCCTCAGCAGTTTTACAGCAAAGTACCAAGTTCCTTTTCAGGGTACGATGATTTACGTCCAACGAAAAAGGGCAGATTTTGTAACGCAATAGCATCTGTTGCTTTTGTTGACACCTGAATTCAAAGCGATTCGCGAATGCAGATAATAGAAATTCTCTCAACCAGTAACTCAAAACAAACACAGCTGCAAATTTTTTTCTGAAACCCAGGTAGCTAGCTCGTTTTGTTGTGCATTCCAGAAATTGTTTGAATAGCAAACATGAGCATATATCGAAAGAAGAAGGATACATCTAAACATCTGTCTCGGGCATTTTATTTGTTTGCTTTAGAAGTCAAACATTGGGAGGCGATTTAATTCTAATATTTTTTGGGTGCAATTAAACCACTTACTGCTCAGCTTCTGAACAAACCAAATAGAATGCCCGAGGTAGATGTTTAGATATATCTTTCTTCTTTCAATATATGCTCATGTTTACTCTTAAAAACCATTTCTGGAATGCACAACGATCGCACTAGCTACCTGGGTTTCGGGGCAACTTTTGCAGCTTTGTTTATTAGAATTGCTGGTTGAAATAATTTCCTTTGTCTGCAATCGCTCATCGCTTTTGATAGCTCCTGAATGAAACAAACAAAATCCGCCATGCAGATCTTTAGCTTTACCCTTCTTCTTTCGTTATGAGCACACAACTTCTCTTAAAAACAACCCTTCGCTTGCACAAGGCGAGAGTTTGCCCTACTAGTTTCGGGGAAACTTTTGCGACTATGTTTGTTTTGAATTACTGGATGAGAGAATTTCCTTTGTGTACAGTCGCTAATCGCTTTGAATGAGGTGTCAATCAAACGCAACTGTTGCTCTTGTATTACAAAATCTACCCTTGTTGGAGCGTCTTGTATTGGATAGCTCTGGTGTGATGTAAACAGCACTCCTGTCCAATACAAAAATCGCGGCTTGACGATAGCTATCCGCTATAGTGTAAACGGGGCCTTACTCTATTCACTTTCTTGTGTAAACCTCAATAACGCTTTTTTCTCTTTCTATTTGGCAGCTTTATCATTTTATAATCACATCAATCAAATATATTCAACAATAACAGACTATTGCACATCATCCACGTGTAATACTGTCAGTACGGGCACCGCGTAAGTATACATTAAGCTATAGCAATATGCAACATTAGAAACTTGATGTAGAGTAGACTTTCCCCAAGTCTCATTCGTTGTCTTATTCAGGCCAGCATAGGTTCCAAATCTTTAAAAAGGCTGGTGTAAAATTGAGTGATCATTTCTTTGAACTGAACGACTTCAAAGAAACTTCAGCTAATTCTCTATAATTCTACCGTTGGGATTTTCTGAAATCTTCAATGTTTTCAGAATTAGAGTGTTTTTCTTCTTTTTCAAGAATTCAAGAAAATATTTCAAAGAAACTTAAAACCATCGTAGTTCCTAAACCGTTTGACGTAACATGAAGTAATTTCGGAGACAACCAAAGTTTATCTATGCCTGCAATATGGTATCAAGCAAAAGTCTGTCACTCTTCTGGTTTATGATTTAGAAATTTGATGACGTCACATCCTCAAATGAGTTGAAATGTAAGATACGCTGTAATTTCGAAAAATATTCAAAATTTTTGGAAAGTCCAACGGTAGAATTATAGATAAGTATCTAAAGTTTTTTCAAGCCATTCAATCATAAGAAATAGGTCATTGAATTTTACATCCACCTTTTTACACCGAGATAAAGATTTGGAACCTATGCTATTCAGGCCTACTCGGTCGCTGCGAAAGTAGGCCTACTCGGTTTCTGCTCGATTCGCTTGCTCCACTTCGCAGCTCACTACCAGCCGAGTAGGCCCGAATAGGATAACGAACGAGACTTGGAGGAAGTCTAGATGTAGAGAGGTTGAATGAGTCCTCATCAGTGTGCGATTTCCAATGAATAAATAAATGAATAAATTATCAAGGAGGTGTACTGGGTGACTCAGAAAAAAGTGGCCCAACGCAGTGTGTTATGGAAAAAGAATCAAGTGGCCGATTGAAATGCTTCAAACATTGTTCTGTCGCTAAAAGACTAGCCTACGTTACGAGTATTTTTTGCCGTTTTTTTGGCACATTGAATTTCCCGAGTTAAGGTTTTCGAGGAAAAGGATATGCCTGAAATCCTCAAAAAAGTCGTCCAAAACAGTGGATCGATTCACAGCCACTTCAGATCTTCAATGCAATGACGAGCGTGTTTCATTTTAGCCTGGGAATAGGCAACTCAGTCGAAAGTTTTCAGGACATGTTTATAGTCCTTAGGGACCTAAAAATATTCCCAGGCTGCTATGAAACACGCCCCTCATTTTTTTGAAGATCTGAAATGGCTTTAAATTTATCCCCTTTTTTGACTACTTTTTGAGAATTTCAAGCATGCCAATTTCCTCGAAGTCCTTCATTCGGGAAACTGACCTTGCCGAAAAAAATTACCAAAAATACTCGTATACTTCAATCGGCCACTTATTGTTTTTTTCTATAACAGATTGCGTTGGGTCACTTTTTTCTGGGTCACCGGTATATAAAGCTTATATGAGGAAATTCTATACGTGAGGATTATGATGACGTAAATATTTAATTAAGATTTTGGAAGGGCGTTTCCGTAATTGAACAGTTTCTCTTCGTAATATATAAGAGCAGACGGAAGAAAGAAACCTAAAGAGAAGAAAAATTGTCCAAAGAGGAACACGCCCTCCCTTAATTAAATGTTTACGTCATGCTTCATAATCCACACGTCTAGAATTTCCTCATAAAAGCTTCTATATACACCCGCTTTAAATTCATTCGAAATCACACTCTGATGAGGACACAAAGTCCGAAAGGCTGCAGTTTGTTAAGATATATCTCAGTATTTTTGTCGTCCAACGTCTCTACATCAAGTTTCTAGTTGTATAGGTTACCAAATTTTTTTTACAAAATTAGAAATATTGCAATACCGTGTAAGCATGAACCCCGTTCTGGTTTGCTCCTTCGTAGCTACAATGCCTAAAATACTAGAGCAAACCAGAACGAGATTTTGTAATTTGGGACTTTCGCGGTTATTTTAAACAACGAGAAGGCCTAAGTGAATGCCTGCAGTGCTAGACCTGAAAGAAGCTGCCCCAGATTTGCTGCCCCAGAAGGTAAAGATAAAGACAAACACAAGAAGGAGACAAGATTATTTATATTCTTTATGCCATACCAACTTAGTTCATTCATAGAGCGTCAATTTATCCTACAACCCGTGATTGAGCAACGGAAACAACAAAAATAAGCGTTTCAATCCCAGGTTGCTCTTTGAATCGTCGAGAAATGAACCAACTGTACTCGTGCTTGTTTCGTGTTTATATTTCTCTTTGTAGCAATGTAATAATTTGTTAATTCATTTTTGCAGATCTTTTACTTGGGTTGACGACAGAGGCAAGAAGATTCGAATGTCCGCACATCAATACGTCGAACTTGTCATAGTTAGTGTAGAAAAGCTGGTCACTGATGATTCTACGTTTCCAACAAAATATGGTAAGTAGGCAGCGTTTGGATCTGTATCTGGGGGGTGGGGGCTCGAATGAGAGCTTTTTTAATGATAACGAACCTTTTATGTTCTTTTTTGATAAGAGACTCTATACGTTAGTTGCTTCATTTTGTGTCTTGGACAGAAGCAATTTGTTAAAGTTTTGTTCTTGGATCCCCTCATTCGGTCTTACTTCTTTCAACCTTTAATTCGTATCTTCCTCTACTTAAAGCAAAGAAATCAGCTCCCAAGAATGTAAATAAACTATTGATACTCCTATTTTGCTCAATAGTTTCTAGGCGAAGTCACGTACGGATTACTTTCTATCATGTGGGCTTCGGCCGTTTTAGTGAAACAAAATTCTTGGACAGGTCGTTATTTATAAGAATTTTGAGATCTTAAAGGGGCTCCGTCACCAAACTATAAACAAATCTGTAAACACCGTACACCTCCATTGTTCTCCATTGTTTTCTGCAATTTGTTTGGTAGCTTCACCCAAGCCACCAAAAATGCTTGTTACAAATCCACTTATATCCAAGCAATCGTAAGAGATCTAAATGTTTGGATTTTTCCTCTGTGAAGTACAAAGATCTATCTTCAAATTGATGCTTTCATTTTCGAACAACAAAGTCAACGTCTGTGTGATATTGCCCATCAAAAAATTCAAAATCACTGTCTCGACCGAAATTTGGCGACGGAGCCCCTTTAAATATACTATAACCATAACCTGTCGATTTTAGAATCGTTATCGTTTTTGAAACTTTTATACATTTTAATGTTTAAGACTGTTAATAGAGCATTCGTTTCCAGCTGTTGTCATCAATTGAATTAAAAAGTTTCAGTGTTAGCTCATTAAGTATAGTTTCGTCTTCCTTTACCGTTAAGGTAAATATTTTCTGCATCTGATCATCACTGAAATTAGATTACGATTTCAGTTAAGAAAATTCAAAACTCATTAACACAGTTAATTTCATTTATTATCTTGAGAGGCGACCACTATTTTGACGTTTAACTCAGAGACGCAACAACCCTACAAACCTACAAACCTGGTTTGGAGGATCAGGAAGGTTCATGAAAAAGACTAAAGCCGGGCTTAGTTTAAATTCTGGCACTGTCAAATATTGGATCGAGGGAGACATTATGAGCCAAACTAAAGAGTGTTTACTCAAAATGATCACGAAGATGGTGGTGACTTTGAGTGACAATGACTCGTTGAACTTTCTTGTACCGTATATAATTGTGTCTAAATTCTTTTTCAGACCAAGAATTTCCACCTCACTTTCTAACAACAGTCAAAAAGATATTCAAGCTAATGTTTCACGTTATGGGTCACATATACACAAGTCACTTTAACAGTATCGTCGAACTTGGTGAACTGCTTCATTTAAACACTATATTTGTCCACTTTATGTACTTTCAAATGGAACACACTTTAATTGATTCGAAAGAAATTCAAACACTAGAAGATCTTGTACAAGCGTTCAACTTATGACCTGGCCTCCATCTGATTGCCAGCCTCGATTAGAATAGCATGCTAGCCTGATGAATGAGTGTTAAATGTTTGTTGGTTAGAAATAATGATTTATTAACGGCAGTGTAATGTAATGTTTGTTGGTAGACTTATTGCATTCGTCCAATTTTTTCACTCCGCTTTCCATGGTCGAAATATATTACCAAAACATGCTACTATACAGAGTAAGCCCGCGGTCCACAGAAACAAAAGGGAGTGGGAATCAGCTGGACCACCTTATCATGGGAACTCTATAAATATTACGCATGCCTTTGCAAAGCCCTTTTGCTTTCTGGAACAATCCCAAAAATCTTTTCCGCCAAAAATTGTTCGTAAATTTTTCGAATGATCGATACCCTCATCTTTGTAACTTGGAACTCGTAACTTATTATTCTTAGCCGTTATCTGCAGCAAAGTTTCGTTCCTGTGTAGAAGGGCCAAAAATTTACAATGTGTAGCCTATTCACCCCTGAGATAGCCTGACTCACAGACCAAATGATAAACTCGTATCTCGTTTGGTTCTGTGAGTCAGGCTACCCCTTAGAACACTCTGCTCAGAACCGACCAAATAAAGAACGAATGCAGTAAGTCTGGTTTATTGGTAGGGTTATTGCAAAGTAGAGCATAGCTTCCAAATCTTTGACTTGGTGTAAAAAAGTGGGTGTAACATTCTGTGATCAATTTCTTCGGACTAAGTGGCTTGAAACAAACTTTACTTACTTATCTTTAATTCTGCCGTTGGACTTTTCAAAATTTTTGAATATTTTTCGAAATTTCAGCGTAAGTTACATTGCAACGCATTTGAGGGTGTGACGTCATCAAATTTCTAAATCATAAACCAGAAAAGTGACGGACTTTTGCTTGATACCATATTGTAGACATCCATAAACTATGGTTTTCTTCGAAATTATTTCATGTTGCGCCAAACAGCTTAGAAACTACGATGGTTTTAAATTTTGTTGAAATTTTTTCTTGAATTCTTGAAAAAGAAGAAAAAACCTCTAATTCTGAGGATATTGAAGAGTTCGGAAAAGTCCAAAGGTAGAATTATAGAGAAATAGCTAAAGTTTCTTTGAATTTATTCAGTTCAAAGAAATGAGTAACTGAATTTTACACCAACCTTTTTTAAAGATTTGGAACCTATGCTGCAAAGTAGGCTGATACTGCTTCCAGAACCATTTCATTTGAGAACTTAATATTTGTGTTGCGACATCACATGGGCGCTGTAAATGTGCGATGCAGTCTTCCCTCAAAGAGCTACTTTTGAAAATTTCAATTCGGGTTCCTTACGAAAGGGATTTTTATGAACATTTAGATTTGATTGAAACAGCCATGAAACGCATCATCTTGAAACGTAAAGTATTCAAACCGGAATGCACGGGCTCATGTTCTAGAAATAGAGCACTCTTGTTCTCAGTAAATCCATGTCCAGGCATATACTCAAAAACTGCTAACGTCTTCAAATTTTCAATGGTATTCTGGAGATTGTAATGGTATATTGAAACCTACAAACTAAAGAGAAATTTACCAAAAAGGGACCAAAAACCCCGAAATGGTTTGGTAGTAGTGCCTCAATGCACTGTTGTGGCCATTACAAGAGCACGCCACCCTTCTCTGTCAGTAGCCTGATGGACTGCACGTGTATCACAGCCGTTCCAAAAGTTACACCACCCATAAAATAGATTTATCGTACCTTACTCGGCATGTTGTAAAAACCGGACCCTAAGACCCTGAGACTCCTAGGACCTTTAAGTACTAGAAATGAAAGGACCCTTAACACCAGAGTGTCATAATGAGGAAGTTGTGTATCATTGACTTCCCCTCTTCCATCCCATGAACTTCCACTCTTTCAAACCAATGCCAGGAGGGTTTATACCATGAAGAAGTACTATTTTGAGTATCTCCTATTGTGTTATTTTAAAGACTTTCTGCATGAATAAAGGCATCCTGACGTTAGTTTAAACGGACGAAAGTTCGTAGGATGAAAGATGGGAAGCTCATACAACACGCAGCCTCTTGTTGGACAGCTAGATGACATTGATCTATTGTTTGTCTTGGTGATGTCCCTCTGGTGTTAAGGGTCCTTTTCATTTTTTATACTTAAAGGTCCTAGGGATCTCAAGGGTCCTAGGGTCTTAGGGTCCGGTTTTTACAACATGCCTACCTTACTCTTCTTGTTGATTACACATTGATGAACTGTCCGGCACAGTTTCTCTTAAAAATGTGACTTGACTTTGAAATTGATGGTTTTCGTATTCATTTCGAAGATCTGGTAAATTTTTCAATTTTAGATTTGTATTCATTTTCAGATTATAGACAGTAAAATGTTCAAACTGAGTCAGATTTAAATGAAACGTAATTCATGTTGTTTCTTTGCCTTCCTATTCTTAATTTCTAAATTACGGACCACGTAACCATGGACTACAGAACTACGAAACCGAGGACCGTGGACTGCTGAACTAGAAACCGGCGGAGGAGAGTAAAGCCGCAGTATTAGTCCATGTCCATTGTGACTGCCGACAGCGCCATTTGCTTCTGGAAACCCCTCCTTTCTGTGGGAGTTCTTCAATAGAAAAATGCTTCCATTAACTTAAGAATAAACGATCTCCTCCAACTTCCTAAAACCAGGACCAATAAATATGGAAACGAGTCTCTTTCGTATAGGGGTAGCATGGTTTGGAATCGGCTTCCAGACCAATATAAAGCTGCGAAAAGTGATGATGAATTCAAAATTAAAATCAGAAGTTGGAAGGGATCCGGATGTAACTGCCGCATTTGTATAATATAGCCTAATTTCAGACATTGTAAATAGGGTAGAGTTGGCCTTTATTAGCATCAGCTATCTCTCTAGCCAACTGTAAATAAATTGTATTATATTATTATTATTCTCTCGTCAGAGAAGAAAACTTCGATTCCTTCCCTCGATGGACCACTTTGTTCCCGTGCACCGGAAAATCACAGGTAACGGGGAAAAATTAGTATAAAAGTAACATGTACGTCTATCTTTACTTTAGTGTTTGCCAAATTTTCCAATTTTGTCTGATTAGAGTAGACAAACCGCGACAATGTTTGTGATACAAACAGTTCCGGTTTCCACTCAAAAGAAATAGAACCGGAGCTGTTTGTATCACAAACGTTGTCGTTGTTGGCCTAATCTAATCTAGGCAAATTTGGTAAACACCAAAGTAAAAGATAGAAGTAATTGTTACTTTTGAAGTTTTGAGCGAGAAAGAAAGAAGCCAGGAAGAGGTGGTAGAAAATACAGATTGATTCGCGGTGAGATAAAAATATGCTGCAAAATGTTTTACTTTGAGGGATGAAATTTGACGAAGTAGAGACCGCAGCAGCAACACAGAAATACATCTATCTTTGTGCTCATAAATATTGAGCGTTTGTCGATTCATTCAAAAGTTTCAAGGTATAATTTCAGTGAAATTGGAACTTCTTAATCACACAAGTCCAATGTATTGTTAGAATTTAGTACCAGATTTTGAGGAGTTGAAATTATTGCCTGAACTGTATTCCTGCTTCGAGGCTGATGCAAGGAATTTGTGTAAATTTCCTTGGAAAATGCAACACACAAGACTCTTTGGTATGAATAAAAGAAATAAATGAATGGACGAATGAATAAAAGAAGTAAGAACCCTTGATTTATCGACTGGAGGCACTCCCAAGACGTCATTTTGCAGGGAACCTGTTTCGATGTGACGTAATGGGAATGGGTACTAGAGGATTGGGTCGAGCGGTTGAAAATTTTTCGCGCCAATTTCATGCTCATCTTTGCAGCAATGGCGTCAGCTGAACAATGCCAAAGCACTTGGAAGCAAATCCAAAAACGAAAGGCCGTGAAGAGAAAAGTTGTTTGTTCTTTGACTCTTATCGGTAAGAAAAACGTCAAGTTTATTCTCTTGAATTGTTGTTCATGTTGCATTTATTTTGTCACCTGATTTTAGCCCGTTTTTGGTTGCTGTCAGCAATTCTTTTAGGCCCAGAAACGTGTGGTAGGAAAGAAAGGCGATGATGACCAGAAAATGGGCCTAATTTCCATGCGTCTCAACGCCACGAATTCTTCGCTTCTCCTCGCATCAAAAGGCTTCAATGCATATAGTTGGAGAGCTAACAAGTTGTTGGCAAGAATTTTGCCTGTTTAAAAATTATTGGGTGACAAAGTTTGAGAAATTAATGAAATGAAACCAAGTAAAGGTTGTTTCCAATTTTATCATTTATCGATATCACGCTGGTGTTATCTATTATTACCAAAGGCACAAGCAGCAAAGAATGAAAGTGTTCTACCAGTGGCGGCCAGTGGCGGTGCTAGCCTGAAAAATGTGGAGGGGACAAAGGAAGATGGGGGTCTGGGGGCGTGGCCCCAGGGAAAACTTTCAGGACCATGCCCTTTATTCTCAGGAAACGCCCTTTACCTTCTGGAAGCACCCTTATTTTTCTGCCAAACTCTTATGGTATCTACCTAAGATAAGCCACATTGATGTTGTTTGTTGAAGTGCAATTTTGTGCCTGGCTTGGAAAGTTTCCAAAAACTGCGCACACGCCAGAATGGAAAGTTTGCAGAATGCACGGGGATTTCTTCTTTGTTTGTGGTTACTGGTTAGCATCACAGTGACATTGAAAATGGACCAAGGTCAAAGATTAATCCCCCATGCATGTCAAATTTTCCAATCTGGTGCACACACTGATTGTAAGAAGACTGATAAAATTTTTCAATTTTATTTCAGAGAATGGCTACTGCTCAAATGCAAAGACCAAAGACAAAGACCCAAAATGTGAGAATTTTCAGAGATGCTTAAAAACTGCACTTTATGCATTGATTTGTTCAGATAGATATTCCACTGCTTGCCTTTTGGTGTTTTGATGGTCGTTATTTCCTTTTAATATTTTGAAGATCTCCTCCTTTTATAAGAGAAGACCTCGTAATTTTTTTTTGAATTTTTAAGGAGGCCTTCAAGGTCTCTCTGTGCTATAACTTGTACAGGGTATGTTATGATGTAAGCATTCTATGGTGTTATCATCTGTATGGAAGATAGATCAAGTTTCTCATACCAGGTATGCCAAAAATTGGTCTACTTCTAGGCTAGTAGTTTTCAGTTTCCATTTCATATTTTAAATTCCACTACATGCAATTCAGTAAAAATAACTATGCTAAGAAATAACTAGACTACAAGTACATAAGGCAATTCGAAAAAAAGATAACATAGTAACACAAGAAATTGATACAATATGAAAATACAAAACGAGGAAACAAGATAAATTGTATGCAGAGAATTACTTGAAAGAGGAGCTCTCTCAGTAGGTAAACTAATCAAGAAAAGAGCCCCCATATCCTAAAATCTTTTCAATTAACTTAAAATGAATTCAAAGAATCGTGAGAAGTAGTCGGAATTGCATATCATCCTGCTATGGAGTTTTTGTGCCAAAGCATGCAGACAACCCCACACCGTGTGGGTCACTATCCCACACAAGCAAGCCACCATCTCAAATCGGCAGGCTAGATATATCATCAGCAAGGCTGATTTCAAAGAGTGTAGATTAGATCTTTACTCAGAATCTATAATTGTACTAAATTATTTTGTGTAGTGCATAATATTTTCCTGACACAATGCATCCTTCTTATCCACAGTGGGCAGCAATATTTCCAGAAAAGCAAGTGACAGGTATGGAAATGCCATACTCTAATCAACACTACTTCATTGACTTGACCTGCTGTGAGCAATCCCATTTAAAGAAGCATTTGTAAAAATTACGAAGACGACATTTGAAGAAATTACAATGTTTGCAAAACCAAAATGATGCCAATCACAAATAAAGAAAAATTGAAATTTTATGTTTATATACGAAAAAGTTCTTTCTACCCATTCATGCTTCAAATTCTCAATTAAATAGCTTTAAGTTTTGCTTATTATATTCTCTTCGTTTTTTTTTAGAAACACAATCCATGCTGTTTGTCAAGAAACTGCTTGCTGTAGCGGTATGTCTAATTTTGTAGATTTATTGATAACTTGCTAACATGGTAAGTTAAATGGTTGGAGGTCACTAGACCTTTTAGCTATTCTACAATAGAGCCTGGATCGTGCATTATTTTATATATTTTTCATATGCGAGGTACGATAAAGTGGCCTTAGAGCTTTTATCACTATTGTGCACATTCAAAACTTCTACAGAATGTAGCAAATATCGTCTGATTCTGATTCTTTTCCGAATAGCCAAAAGGTCAATTTTTAAGCAGTACTGTTCATAATTCATTGAGTCCTCATACATTTATTTACATTTGTTTCCAAATCAGAAGAAGGCAATTATGCACTATTTGATTCAATTGAGATTGCTTCCCAAAAACTATTCAATGTTAATTACCATGCATGTGTCTAAATCTAAATTATCTCTTATTTTCCAGGTCTCCAGTGTTACCTATTTAAGGTAAGAGATCATTTCTCGACACATTTTTTCGATGCTCTTCAGTACATCTAATACTCTTGCTCTTTGTTTGGCTTCTTTCTTTCCTGATGGAGATTTAAGCGAATTCATGAGAATATTGTAGGATTTTTAGGTTTGGCTTATCCTTTAAATAGGCTACATGTTCAAACTGGAAAAATCTGTAAAAACCGCATGTGTCCATAATTCTTGATTATTTTCTGCAATTTGTTTGTTAAAAGTGCTTGTTAAAAACCGACTTGTATCCAAGCAATCGTAAAAGATATGAATGTTTGGTTTTTTCCTCTGTAGCTTACAAAGATTTATCTTCAAAATGATCTTTCATTTTTGAAAAACCTTGTAAACTTCTGTGTGATGTTGCCTATCAAAAAAAATTCAAAATAATCGTTTTGACCAAAATTTGAAGATGGAGCCCGTTATTAATTGAACAAACCTCCACTGATAGATATTAGTTTCTCTTAATGTTTGATTTCAATTTTTTTATATACCGGGTGTGCCAAAATGAACTATGCACTTAAGTAAACAACTACAAAGAGCTTTCAATTTTAAGGGAAACATTGAGTTGGTAATACTTGATATGGTTAAAGTATTAGTTAGAAGGTGTATCTTGTAATCCAGGGCTCTCCAATTGCACAAAAATTATCAAAATAGTGATGTGGATCTATGTTTGTATGATGACGTTATTCATGAAATATTCTTTGATTTCTAGGGCAATATTTCCAGAAAATGCCTTTGGTGACAGATCTTTGGAAGGTATGTATTTAATTTTTGTAACTTTGTGATATGTCTTCTGGCAATTCCGTTTCAAGAGGAACTAGTAATTTTTTCTCTATTTTTTCTGCTTTTTTTTAACTATGTAACAACTTACATGTCACAAAATTCAAGAAAATAGTGCAGCAGGTTGTATCTAAATTCATTTGGTATTGAAGTGGGTTATACATGTATGAAAGTGGATTACACATGCTGAAAAATATATGGTTTTTGCAAGCAGGCAACCTCCTTGTGGCTTCATATTCAAATAGCAGGTTATGTTGTCATTAATCTTTGGTAGTATTTTTGTTTCCTTTTTACCATAGACAATCAAAACTATGTTTGGCTTTCTAAAAAGTTAAGATTAACCAATTATACTATGACAACAACATTTGCTCTTAAATTCCCGTTTAAAAACATAGGTATGTTTACAATCACCTGGAGATGCTTTAGTTAATTCCTAATTATTGTATCCTAGATCTGAGACTGAAAATTCTGAGAGAAGATAATGCCTGTCCAGGAGCTTGTCAGGTTATTCAATGGTAAGCATATTTTAATTTCTCTTTGAAAAAACAAGACCTTCACTATGTTTTCTTGATAGTATTGTAATAAATCTTATTTTGTTTATGTAAACCTAATTGTATGTAGTTTAACGTTGCGTGTCTTTTCTATTGGCTATGGGGTAGTCATTGTCCTTTGCTCCCCTTGGCATCGTCCCTGTAGTGTTGTACAGTATTAGGTAGGTATAGTAGAATGTAAGATTTATTGTAATATTTTATATGTATAGAAAAAAGAAATCTCATTTAAAAAAAAATTATGTACTATGGAGGAGGTGGACGCAAAGAAACAGACAAATTTCTGGCACACTGAGACTTTTCGAATCTATGTTCATCAGAGTGTGACTTCTGTGATCTTTATAAATTGTTTTGATTGTATAGTTTTATCACATTGATATTTCAATAAACACGCTAAGTTTGCAAGAAGTGCACTAAGTTTTTGCATAGGTTCTTGTACAAGTCCTTCAATTAAGAATCAAACGCCATGATAATTTCTAAACACCTTTTTTTTCTTTTAATATCATTCATATAAAAAGTTTACAATGAGTTCTACAATCTACAATACTTATCTAATTACTATACAACACTTCGGCAACGATACCAGGGGGAGCGAAAAAAATGACTACCCCATGGCGAAAAACATGAAGACATATAACTTTAACCTACATGCAACTAACTGTACACTACGAACGATTAGAAAACTAATGGATAAAGGATAATATACTAGATTCTGTCTGATATTAGATGTTGTGTCAAGGTTGGGAAGAACTTAAACAGTTCACGAGCACGGCTCATTTGGAATTGAGATGCATAAGATGTTTGACATCTAATCTGACATCTAATCTAAACACCTGATTCTTCTAGTACCTTCTTTGTAGGATGAAAGGGTGCTTTGATGCTTTGGACAAGAAATTCGTAAGTAGTTATGCTCTAGTGATTGAGTAATATGATAGTGTTTCTGTTTACTGCTACCCTGAAAGGTTACTGATTTCCTTCATGTGAACTTGCTTTTAGAATGATAATGATTTATGAAAACAAATTGATGTTAAAACTAACTACCAATGCTTTCACAACCTAACAGCAACAATCTAAAACATTAACTACAAGTACATATGATTAGAATATAACGTGGTCAAATGCAATAAAAATTACTTGAATACAACAGTGGTTAGATATGAAAAAAATTATAATTATAATGATTATGACAATGATAGTAACACTGCAATTGAATATAATAACGATAATCCATAGATTGACGAAAAAGGGAACTAAGTTATATTTCTATAATGTAACTACTGTAAACCAGAATAAGAAATTGATTAAAAGTAGGAGCCTAATTGATACTCTTGCAGAACTTCAAGATAGCTTGTTAATGCCTGTGTATTTCTCAAATGAGGGGGCTGGGAATTCCACAACTTTGCTCCTTTTACAGAGATGGCACAACTACCAAATCGAGTTTTGGTTTTCAGCACTTGGAAAAGATCACTGTGTCTTGTTTCCTAGTTATGTAAGCTCGCTCTTGTTTGAAACAGATTTTGGAAGACTGCTGGTAGTTTATCTGGTAGTTTAGAATAGGAACTTCTTTCCTTGTGCGGCTCATGACCCTTCTAGATATCAGCCTTTTTAGAGACAATGCATCAAAAGAACATCCCTCGTTCTCAATTGAATGTTTTCGTTGTATTTATTTTTATTGAGCCTAGTACTGATGTCGTCTTTTTTCACTTACAGTTACGAATGATTTTGATTGGCGTAAGTAGAGCGAATTCATTTATATTTTGATGTTTATGCTGTTTCCTTTTTCTGTTAACTCAGCAGTACTTGGTGCAGACGTTGGAGAACTTCACATTTACTTTCTTCATTTACTCGTTCATATGAGCATAAAGAAAAACTGACATAGAATCTCACATTATCGTTTATTCAGTCGTTTATTATATTTTTTAAGAATTAAAGGGTCGTTATCAAATTTATTTTCAAATATGTTTAATTTTTATCTTTAGATCTACGAAAATCCTGAGGACCCAGATGTAAGTATTCAGTTTATTTGATTTCCAGTATGATTGCAAGCTAAAATCTTCCCAAGAAATTTAAAGCTTTTCTTGATTAACCTTGATTAACGTCTATGCTCCATCATATCTTTCCATTCCAAAAGATCACACAGTGCCATCGAACAATCAGTTTATACAGTTATTTATTTTCTAATTCGGCTAACTCAATCGAGAATAACTTTATTTACTTATCAGCACTACTTTGTAACTAACGCTAAGATACAACCAACAATTGATATCTTATAGTACAGTATGGTCAGTCTTGTGATTCTCAGCCAAAATGTCGAGCTCCCAAACGAATTACTCCTCAATTATCGTCAGACATCAAAGTTCCGAAGGAGGGAGGATTTGGTGGTGTTGTATGTCTTATTACCAGAATCAATATCGACGTGTGATAACGTTGACCTCATTCTTTGCTTATATACCTTGTGGTTTCTTGGGCCTTATTCTATGCAGTACTGCCGCTTACCTATTTCAGGGGAACCTACGCACTTGTTTATCTCATGGGATAAGTAAATATCAATTGTCTTCTTGATTTACAGACGGTGATAGAACAATACACTTTCAAGGTATATCTTAGTTACTTCTTTTCTTATTGTCGTTCACGGAATTCTGCAAACAGTTTCTATTAGGTGACTGAAGTTAAGCTCGGTCGAATGAGGTCAAATTCCGGATGGGTGACCTCTGAGGCCTGACCTCGCAACTCACCTTGCCGTCCTTCGGAAGAGACGTTAAACTAGGGGTCGTATGCCTGGATGCTGCATGTATAGTGGGCTTAAATTAGCTTTAAGTAGCAAGAAATCCTTCCAGCCCACTCATGATAAATCACTGAATAAAATGTGTATTGACGCTCTGGCAGGAAGATAGCTATCAAACTGATATATTTAGTTATTTGTTGTGAGATATTCTTATCGATTTTCCCTGTTTGTGCCTATTTGCATACTCCTTGGTTAACATTGCATTTTCTCATTTTAGTTCAATTACAACGGACAGAATGGAGTGGATATTTACAGGTAGGGTGATAGTCAAATTCCTTTTAAAAGATGTTGTAAAATTGGAGTACTATGTATTTGATGATACGTATAATTCAAAAATTGCGAAATCTACGACGGAAATATGGTTAACCTTGGAGGTGGAGAATAATAGAGCATTTCTATATTTTGTAGAAACGATAAGAAGATTATGGGAGCTACAACTGAGGAACAAACGAAGAAGGCAACTATTCGGCTATTACGGTTAGTTCTTTGATTTTAATTTACCTTCCTATCTCTTTCATATCCACAAAAAATTAAATATAAGTTACTTACACTACTTAGAAAATTACCATACAATACTACTGGAACGATACCGCTAGGAGCAAAAGGCTGTGACTCGCCTGAGGCCATTTAGACATGGAGCTAAAAACTACCACAGTCTATCTCAAATTACATGCCACGAGAAATGTCTGCGATCAAATCGACTGAAGTGTTTTGGATGGGTAATCATTAAAATATACGACTAAAAAATGGAACATGCAACATGGTGGTTATGGTTGAGTGGCTTATAACGGAGTTTGAAATTTTCTAATCAAATTGACCACATTTGTGGATGAATTTTAGAGTAAGCAGGAATATGTCTTTGTTAAATTCGTATGGAAAATTTTTATCACCATACAATGATATCTGCATTAGAAGAAAACCTTCCTATTAACCTCCCAACCTAAGTGTTTTGGGAGCCAATACATTTATTTGGAAGTTTACTGTTAGAAAATCTTAAAAAACTCCACAGTGAGGCTCTAAAGAAAGGTTCTTCTAATGACCCAGTTGGTGTATTTAGATAAATCTTACAGATTTCTCTATGTTTCGCAGGACTCTCATATTACTCAGCCAAACATTGTCACCTCTGCCAGGTTAGTTCAGATTACAATTATTGTGCTTCATTTCTTTTTCCGACTCGTATTGTGGCATGCAAGTTTATACGGAAAAGTGAGGTATAGATGCAAAGAATGGCAAGTAGCAAATATTTAGTCATACAAATATTGTGGTATGCAAGTTTAGACCGGGTGAAACAAAAAACGTTTTCACGCTTGACGGGCTGTGGCATAAAAAGGATGTAGTCGATATTCAAAAATAGGATGTTAATTTATCAGACAACGGTTAATTTAGATAAGAAAATTTCGTTTGGTAAAATCACTGAATCTTTAAGATCCAAAAATTATAAAAATGCCTGTAATGAGTTTGTATGAGAATCGAGAATTCCACCTTCCATTCTGGTAAATTTTAAATGTTTGTTTTGATTCTGTTTTAGATGATGTGATGATGACAATGAAATTGTTTTATTACGATGAAGGTATGACTAAATTATTTATCATCTAATTTAAACGTTGGCTCATTAAACACAGGATTTGCTACAATTATCTAAAACGTGTTCAGCTGTTATCAGCGATAAAATTTTATTTACATACTGCAGACCTTGTTCCCTTACTTATAAATAGATGATGTTGCTGTACATTTAATGTCAAAGTTTGGACTTTCTTTGGCGGGCGATGAATTACAATACATTTCTCTCTCGTAATATTGACACAATTCATCTTATTTTTAGTGACACCTACTGATTATCAACCTCCAGGCTTCAAGGTAATTTCAATCATATTTTGATTTCATTACGTGTTGACTTTGCTAGCTTCAAATACCATATACAGTCAATCCTCGCATATAAGAACCTACAAAATTGAGAACCTAGAGGCTGTTTTCCCTAACTTATGTACCTTGTAATTAAGAACCTGTTTCAGTTTGATGAAAAATATGTTCTTATTGCAGGGGTAGTAAAGTTGATCCTTGATCGTCGTTATTAAGCTGATTTTTGTCCCAGTTGGCTGTTAAAGTTTGAATCTCCTCCCCTGCTGTTTGTAAGCTTAGGTTTAGTTATTAGGCCCATAACAACTCTACCAAAATAAATTACTGGTCTAAACATCTTTCATGCAGACTCTAAAAGGACCTATACAAGGCACCCTTCAAATAAGAACCTTCATACCTTGAAATTCGTCTTTGTACCTTTAAAATAAGAACCTGTTTCAGCCTGGTTCTCAAAAAAGTAGGTTCTTGTCTGCGGGGATTTACTGTAGTCGGATTAATTTTTGGTCTTATGTATCATGCGTGCAGTTGGTTGCACTAATTTTCCCAAATCTTCTGTAAAGAAAAGGACAATCCGCTCCCAACTGATTTTTGGTACGTCAGGAGGCATTTTGAATCTTCCTTTTTTGACCAATGGTGATGAAGATTGCACTTTGGTTTTATTACAAACATCAGGCCAAGCGAGCCCATTGACGGTAATATTAGCGAGGAACTATTCGAAAAATGTCCTCCTTTCTTTTCTTCCAAGATTACTTAGGCAAGTCCAGCAGTTGGGTTGTACAGCGTCCAATAAAAATGTCATTTTATGAAAATCATATCCTAAAGATTTCAGGGTGTGCAAGAAGCAGTTATTTGCCTTCCTCGATTAATCATATTTTACTGACCGGTCGTTATCTCTTGCCGGGGAGGGGGTGGAAGGCATCTGGGAGGGGGTACAAGACATCTGGGAAGGGGTACCAATATTATACGTACTTAAAGAGAAGGGGGGGGGACAAAAATAGCGCACATTTTAGAGAGGGGTATACAAATAGTTTGTGATAAATCCTGTAAATTTCTAAAGAGCTATGTAGTTCTTCAGGAAGCAAGTTCACTTCTATAACGCTGGTTCTCATAAAATTGAAATGGTATTTTTCTTTCACATGTTTGCAGCTGTGAAGAGTTAAATCTTCGTGCAATTGAAATCATAACAGTATGGCGACACGGTTACAATACACACATGTACTTGGAGGGGGCTGAAATTATTTTCTGCAATGTTGGAGGGGGTGCCAAATTTTTCAGGAAAATCAGAGAGGGGTTTATTAAATTCCATCAAATAGTTGCAGATGTCTTCCTCCCCCAGCATAGCATATGGCTCAAATCTTTCAAATTTTTAAAAGATAGGTATAAAATTCTATGGCATTTTTCTTTGAATGGAATGGCTTGAAAGGAACTTATGGTACTTTGCTGTAAATCTGCCGTGGAAATTTTTTGATATCTTGATTTTTTCAAAATGGTAGCAATTTGATTATTTTTGCAAGAAATCATAGAAAATTTTGAAAAATTTTAAATCGTCATAAATCCTGATTCAAGGGAGGAAAAATGATATAACCTTGAAGAAAACCATAGTTTATGAAGGTCTACAATATGGTTGCAAGCAGAAATCCGTAGCTTTTCTGGTTTAGGATTTAGAAATTTGAAGACGTCATAGTCTCAAATTTAATGAATGCTGCCATTTTGAAACAAATCAAGATATCAATAAATTTCCACGGCAGATTTACAGCAAAAGAGCCTGAATTCCTTCCAAGCCATTTATTTCAAAGAAAACTGGAATAGAATTTTACACCCACCTTTTTAAAGATTTGAGCTCTATGTTTCGTCCCCCTCTCCAGTAAGAATTAATGACCCCTCCCTAGATTGTTTGTTTGTCAAATTATTTTACATCGATTATGTACATACTCTAGCTTACTATATACAAATGTACAAAGTAAACTAATCTAAATCGATGGATATATATAATTACATAAATAAATATTTTTACAGTATTTTGATAATCTAACTAAATATAGAAAACTAAAGAAAACTAGTTCATTGATACATATTGACAGGCACTACATTTACAGTCTGGGCCGTCCCACTTCTTTATCATATTTTTAAAACTACTTAGGTTTTCGGCCGATTTCATTTCATTTGGCAGTGTATTCCAGATCTGAGGTCCCAATGATCGAAGGCTGTTGGACCCAAAGGTGACTTGATTTGGTCTATAATGCTGTAAGTCATTGGAGTTACGTAATTACGTAATGAAGTTACGTACCTAGAAGCAGTTTTATTCTGGAATCAGAAGCATATCTTCTTTAATGTGCTCTTTATGAATATTTATTTATTTCACTTAGGAGTGTGCAGCTGATCCATTTGCTTTTAAAGAAGAAGCAATGAATATCAGAGTGGGCGAAGTTGCCACGGTGAGACAAACAATACTCGTTCGTTCTTAATTTGTTCGTTGAATATGTCGAATCAAATAGTCCTATGATAAGAATCTCTACTCTCCTCTCTGTCATTAAAGTCGATCACATTATGCCAGCTAACTTCATATGAATTCTATATTTATTGTTATCTACCGTGTGTCCCAAAAAGTACTCCCGTTTAAAAGATCATCAACATTTGATTACACGGCCGATCTTCAAATATTTTGGTCAAGTAGGTCATGGACCAAATTATTTTCCAAGATATAGCTGGTCTTGTTATTGGTTTAGAAATTCTCAAATTTAACTCTTTTAAGGCTACCTGGTTTGAATCATACTGCAAAAGCACTGATGATTGCCAGATCAATTTCTTTGTGCATGTAAAGCTTCTAGTTTGGTCATAAATGATAGAAAGAAATGCGCACTATAATAATTTAATAATAATAATCTTTCATATTTATACAGGTTCATTTTCTCAGTAAATAAGATTACTATTATCAATCAAAGACCTGTTGTCACTATTATTAAAGACTTGAATGATGATAAAAATTCTGAAAATTTGACTGTTAGGCAAGATTGAGTATTTTGCTTAAAAACTATAGCTCAATATAAGGTTTTTCAACGTGTGATTTTTCTACCTTGCTGTTTGAAAAGCAAACATTTTACCATCTATGAATATTTTTGGATCTTTGAAAAAACAACCCAAAAAGGAAATTTTATCAAAGGTTTGATAATCAATTTCTGGTAATTTTTTAAAGAGGAGTACTTTTTTGTTGGACACCCGGTGCATACTCGTCAATCAGTCAATCATTCTACCAGTCAGTTTTTCAGCTTTGGGATCATTTTTATATCGTACCTTGTCGAGATTTCACGCAAATATTTTGATATCATGGATTTTTGGCTAGTTGCTAATCTGCTTTTTCTTCCCTTCATATCTTCCTTTGCTGATCAACTGATGTCATCTTATTCCACTTTCAAGCCTTTCCATGCGTAAGTATATTTTCTGTCGTATTCAGCTTCAACCTTCAACTGCCCAAGACATCATGAAACAAGGGACGGCTAGCATTGTTTTCAAATCAATAAGTGGTCTCGCGCCCATTTACCTCTCAACTCTATTCACGAGAAACTCGAATCGGGAGATGGTAAATTTGAGAAATTGTGAGACTGACTTGCTTGCTCCATAAATGAAAACGAGCAATGGCTAAACGGCATTTTGGTTGCGTGGATCAAAGGTTTGGAATGAATTAGAACACGAGGTCAAGCTGGCTCCCTCTCTGTCTATTTTTGATTGTAGACTAAGTAGAAAATAGCTTTAATTTTTACATTTATTCTAATTTAACATTATAGATATTCCTTTTTATTTTAATAACATTGTAATTAGGTTTTGCCACGGCCCCCTGAAATGCAGGTAGTCTTGGCTGATGGGGCCACCATATGTACAGAGAATTTAAATTGGGCGAAATGAATAAAAGTTAACGATCATTCATAGATTCATAGATGACTACCGATAATCTTATATTCATCAAATTTCACCTCAGTAGTTAATGCCTTGTAAGATATCATTATTCATGCAATCATCGCTTTTTCGTTGTGTTGATTTCGGTGCTCGGTCTTTTGCTGTTTCGCTGTTCAGTCTTTCAAATCGTTACCCAAATCATTGTCCCATATATTACTGAGTCACTGCTTAGTCAACAAAGAAGTCTTTTAGTTCTTTTGTTCTATGAAAGGGTCTGAATAGACGATTGCGCTAAAGATGGTGGCGTGGAATTTTTTACCAAGATGAATCCGTTCTTTAATTGAATTCCTATAGAATCGTCAAAGGATCTTTATTAGAACGCGATGCATCTTGGTAAAAAATTCCTCGCCGCCATCTTGAGCGCAATCGTCTATTGGGCTATACTTCCATGCATATATTCATTCTCAACTTTTTCATAGCCTAGAGGCCTAACATTTTTCTAATAGTTGAAGATCTGCCTTTAAAGTGCCACTTAAGTTATTAATAAAAAAAATTTGATACGTTTCCTAGTGGAAAGGACATCGTTGATTCGATTGATAACAGACTTCAGTGGCACTTTAATGATAGGACTACACCAAGACGTAAACTAACCTTTTTGTTTCTTTCCAGGATGACATTAAAGCTAGGCACAATCCACCATCAACTCAAATATGCAGATGAGCAAGAAGCAGAACAGGTCAATAGTCAACCAACTGTTCATGATAAACAAATTCCAGTGTTGGAGGAAAAAGAAGCTATCAGTGAAGTTGAACTTGAGGAAGAGGTAATTTACCCTTGATTTTCTTGTTTCTTTCTCGGGCTTTGTCCCTGGGATGCACTGAAATCTAGGCCAGACCAGGCTTTTGTTCCATTAACTGATAGGATTGACAACTGAATAGAGTAAAATATTTGATATAGCTTGAATTAGGCACTTTTTTATATCCATATGAAATATTACAATACAATTTACATTCCACTGCACTTTCTAATTACTATGCAACACTACTGGGACGATACCATGAGCAGCAACAGACAATTGCAGCCCCATGGCCATTATATAAAGACATGCAACTAGGCTAACGATGACAAAATGCTACACATACATATAATTAATATTATAATTTATAATTAATATTACAGTATTAAGGCACTATCAGTTCATATCAATATGCAAATAACTTATTTATATACTTTTCCATTCTCGTACTATTGCACTACAAGCAACGAGAAGAATTAACTGATAGAATAGACGCCTGTTCGACCATACGAAAAAGGGATTGAGGGAGAGCGGCCAATTCTGGTAGTACGTCTGGGGGATGATTTTTAAGGTCACCTATACAGAGTTATTACAATCGTCTTACTTATCATTTTGGACCTTTCAACGTTAGTCTCGTTCAAATAAGCAACATCTAAAACTCATTGTAGTAAGTCGAGACCACCGATGAAGAATTTCAAAGTGCAGGAGCCACCGTCCCCAATCCCTCTTTCGTATGGTCGAAAAGGCCTATTGTGGGCATCAATTAGCACTACTTCGCTATTGTAAGTTTTACTTACCCAACTGTAAACAAATAAACTATTTTTATTATTACGATTATTGTTTACTTCTGAATGAAGAGTTTTAATTTTCAGAAATAGAACATCGATCTGCGTTACAAATTTATCTCAAAGAAATTTCCATTAGTTCTTTTTGGATTATAGAATTAAAGGGGCTCCGTCGTCAAAATGTCAACAAAACGACGATTTTTGCAGTTGTTTGAAAGGTGATATAACAAAGGATTTTCATATTTTTTTCAAACTGAAAGTTGCTATTTGGACATAGATCATTAAGGAACAAACCAAACATTCATATCTTCTACGATTGCTCGGATATAAGTGGATTTTTAACGGTCACTTTTTGGTGGCTTGGGTGAAGCCACCAAACAAATTGCAGAAAGCAATGGATGAACAATGGATAATTGGTGACACCTGCGAGTTTACGGATTTATTTATTGTTTGACGACGGAGCCCCTTTAAGGCGTTCGATGAGAGAAAAAAGCGTTTGCAATATTGTGTATTTTCTTTCAGGAGCAGTTTGAAGAAGTGCCTGATACTTTACACGAAGCCCAAGAGAAGAACAAAGGTAATTTTTGAATCTTGCCGTCATAATTTGCTTCAGCTTCTCTGGGCTAGTTTGCTACAAAGGCCCCGTTCACGCTGCTGTCTTTTTTGTACAAAAATGGAGAGAAATCTCTGTTTTTGGGAAATTGTTTACATAGATACGCTCAAAAATGGCACAAAAATGAAGGTTTTCGGAAACGCTATCTAAAGTGGATATCCACAAAAACGGAGGTTTTGAAAACGCACTTGATCAATGCAAAAAACGGAGGTTTTTGAAAACGCTCCAATATTCAACAATGAGTTTCACAAAACCGCAACAATGTGATTGCACAAATACGGATATCTTTGGCTCCGCATTCGTAATCATGTGGATAAATGTGAAAGGACAAAAACGGATCTTTTTCCCTCCGTTTTTGTACAAAAACGGAGCAATGTGAACGGGTAGCTTCGATGCATCACAAACAGATCATAACAAAAACAGAGCAGTGTGAACGGGCCAAAGTAAACTTAAATCGATCGTGTTTATTAAGACCGATGCTACATATGGTATTTCTTACTGTAATTACCCATTGATGAGGAATTAGTTTTCTTCTTTTTTCATTATTTCTAATTCGATGATATTTTCTATGGATTGCTTAATTTGAGTGGCGTTTTTCAAACCTGATCCATATTTGCAGGTGTTATAGATGAGGAAGGACTACCCGAAATCACCCAGAAAATACCAGGTAAATTTGCCAAAAATTGATAAAGGTTGAAATATTCTTGATACCATAGGGCTCAAATCTTTCAAATCTTTAAAAAGGTGGGTGTAAAATTCTATGACAGTTTTCTTTGGATTAAATGGCTCAAAAGGAACTTATGGTACTTTGTTGTAAATCTGCCGTGGAAATTTTTTGATGTCTTAATTTTTTTCAAAATGGAGTTTAATTTAATTATTTTTGAAGAACTTCATGGAAAATTTTAAAGGAGTTAAACCATTGTAAATCCTACACCAATATAGTAGAAATGGTATAACCTACAAGAAAACCATTGTCTATGAAGGTCTACAACATGATATGGTGGCAAGCAGAAATCTGTAGTTTTTCTGGTTTAGGATCTAGACATTTGATGGCGTCATAACATTACGTTTAATAAATGCTGGCCATTTTGAAAATAATCACGATATCAATGAATTTCCACGGCAGATTTACAGCCAAAAACCCTAAGTTCCTTCCAAGTAATTTAATTCAAAGAAAACTGTGATAGAATTTTACACCGACCTTTTAAAAGATTTGAGCCCTATGTTATTCTTGATAATTATATCAAATAATTGAAGGGTATTTTTGCTAATTTACCGTGACATTGTACACAAGGATCGTAGGTGGACGACTTTCATTTTTGATTCCAGTGATTTTACATTAATGCCCTCGTCAATGTTTGGGTTAAACTTCTGATGCATCATCATTCTGGGCACCTACATTTAGAATCCCATTGGATTCTGTACTTTTTCCACCATGCAGTAGCGTGTGTTTACGGAATTAATAGTATTTTTGCTTTGGCGCTTGTAAGCTCCCAACCCGTACATTATGATATGGCCAACGGTTGCATGATTCCTTTTCAGAGACGTTTGATAAGATACCTGATAATGATGATATTGGCGAAGAAACTCCTATGATACAAGAGGAAAATAGCCCGGTCGAAGAGGAGCCCACGGTGCACTGCCATTGTGGAGTAAACGAGGTTTGTACGCAGCTTTGGTCAATTCATACCAAAATGCAAATATTTAACCGTATTTACCCCCATCTTTCGTTAAAACCTACTGTGGTAAAAGCATCAGCCATAGTCTTTTCAAAGACATTGTATTGCTTTGGGGAATTTTTGAAATACACGGTTTATTTTTAAGCACAAAATGAAGTTAGATATTTACTGTCGTGTTCAATGAAATGAATCATTTGTTATGGACTTTTTTCTCGGCCTTCTAAAACATATTAAACATATACTGGGTGTCTCAAAAAAGTACCCCCTTTTGACTGAATTGGGCAACAAAACGATAACATTTTGGGACTTTTTTAATTCATGGCTACATTTGTTGGTCTTCAACTTAAATGTACATACCTTTGGAAATCGACCATCTTCAAAATTTCAAGTTTCAAAATTTTCCATGAATTCTTTCAGCAAAAGTAAATATGCAGCCATTATGAAAATAGTCAAGATATAAAAAATTTCCATTCAAATTTACAGCAAAGTAGCCTAAGCTCTTTTCAATCCACTCAATTAGAAACTGATAGAATTCTGCACCCACCTTTTCAAAGATTTGAACCCTATTCCTGCAACCTGACGATATTTTGACTCTTCTTTATTCTTCCAGGATGATGGTTTGATGATCCTATGTGCTGTTTGTGAGACATGGCAACATGCAGTTTGCTTTGCTATCTTAGAAGCCGAAAATGCTCCAACGTCACATATCTGTGCAACATGTTCATCGGTGAGTCATCAATCTACTTGTTAAATACACGATTAAATACACGATTAAATACACGATTAGAATGGAGCGCTGAAGACTTTTGTAACATGAAATGAAGCTACAAATCTAACTACTGTCCCCAAAAAATTTGTTGTACAATATAAAACCTTAAAGCTAGCAAAAAAATACTTCATATGGTGCCATTCATAGAGGCAAAAGACGCAAGGTCATCTAGTCCCCTCTATAAATGGCATTTACGATATATCTAACTACATTGCCACACTGGCAAACGCAAGGAAAGGAACAAACAAACGAACAAACAAACAAACAGACAAGCAAACAAAAAAACAACGAAGAAACAAAAGACGACGCAAACAAGCAAATAAAAAGAACGAACTTAACAGAACAAAAACAGAACCAAAAAATGTTTGTAAAGTTTGAAAATCAACAAAGTTTAAGAATCACCGAAATTTGATTTCGGCCATAATTTTGAAATTTCGCTCTACTGCCTTGTGATACGGATCAAATGAGGTTTACCAATAATTACAGTAGCAAAGTTTTGTTGAATATTCCATTTCTATGACTTGATTAAATACGTGAGATGGCAAGTTAGAAATTTACTGATATCAGGGGGACATGCACACTATAATCTGAGAACCTGTTTACTTTCGAAGCTGCTATGCATATATTTGTGTGTACGAAGAAACATTTTGTATGCATTAAAATGTCATTATAATGTCAATGCTTTATATGTACAAATTCTACCGGTCGTTTTCCAGTTCTACGCCTACACTCCATGCACAAAGATTCATTCGTAAAGATGATTGCGTTTCTCCTTTTACTTTCATTCATTACTTTCAGACACTCATTTTTTATGTATCTCCACATTGGTTACTTTCACAAAGTAGAGGTCCCACAAATCCTTGGCTCTTAGGTTCTACTGACCCAACTTTCTTACTTTTAATCTCATCCTAAGTTTATTCAGTAATATGTTTGTGGTGTTATATTTTTAGAAATTTGATGACCAAAGATGTACCGATCCCAGACTTGAGAGGCTCAGCAAAAATGAGGTTCAGGTAAGGAACCAACAAGCATCTGATTTGGTTCGTCATTCAGGTCATTTCCTTTAGTACCGACAATTATGTCCAGATTCACCATGATGTGCTTATTTTAGCATGAATTAAAGCTTTATATTTGAGGTAATGGACCTTTTAGCTATTCTGAAAATGAACCTGCTTCGAACGATATCTTGATACATTTTTTAGAATTTACGAATATTCACAACAGTGATAGAAGCTCTAAGGGCCACTTAATCGAACCCTTCATATGAAAATGTAGAAAAATATCGCTCGATCCAGACTCTTTTGTAGAATAGCTAAAATATCTATTGTACCATCATATCAATATGAAATTGATCTGTAGGGTGAAGGCCGATCACACTGTTCAGTTCATTTCAATTCTAATTGTGATGTTCCATTTAAATGTAAAATCGTACTACATAATAATCGATGGAAATATATGAAAGTAAGGGGAGTTTTTGAATTTCTGTACTTCTTGTAATATAAGAATATTGAACTGAAGAATATTAAGGGCTAAAATGTTGACTGATTTTACCGACTAAAGGGGTAGGAGCTATTTGTTGGAAAACTAATCTTACCACTACCCCAGACATTAGGTTATTCCATTTAATAATGGATACCATGTACTTATAGTTATCTCCAGAAGATGTGCCATGTCAAAGAATGTAAATCAGCATTCAACATAGTAATTTCGTTTCTCTCAAAGAATCATTGATAAAGTGATGTAATTCTGATATCATTTTTTCAAGGCAACATGTCTATGGCGTCGAACTTTGATTGCAACTTCTGAAATGAACAGAGTCACTGGAAATATACTTGCTAAACGTCTAGGTACGTTGAACCTTAATTATGCCATAAGTAATTTGTTTCAGTAATTTATTTTAAGTGGGCTGGAACGATTTCTATCTATTTAAAGCTAATCTATGCCCACTATTCTTGCCGCATTCAGGCATGGGACCCCTAGTTTAACGTCCCTTCCGAATGAAGAACATGGTTATGAACTGCGACGTCTTTGTCCATTTAAGGGTGAGTTAAGCGACGAAAATCGTCTTGTATTTATTCATTTTTGACATTCCAGGTTATTAATTAATTGACAAATCCAGGTGCTACGACATTCCAAGTAAAATTTGTCCATTCGTTATCTCTGCTACATAGTTAGAATGCTAATAATTGTCTTGGTAACCGCTACAAAAATGTCTTCATGATGCAGACAACAGATTTTCAGTTCTTTCTATATCTCTTAGTCACTTATTAGTGCACCTACTTTTTACTGTTAACAATAGACGATTACGCTAAAGATGGTAGCAAGAAACGTTTCACCAAGACGCATTGCATTTTTCATCGAATTCCTATAGAATCTTATAGAATCTTTAAGGATTCGTGATCATAACGCAATTCATCTTTGTAAAAAATTCCTGGCTGCCATCTTTATGGTAATCGCCTACTGAGCAAGATCGTTATGCTACCATGGGTAGCTCCAAGACATAACCTATTTGAATGCATATAGTCAAAATCGAGGGTTGTTTCAATATAGGATTTTCAGGGATCTTTTACGGAATTTTCTTGAAGGCAGAAGGATCTTTGCCAAAGTTGTAAGAGATTTTTAGAGAGTGATACGCCCTTCGGTCCAAATCCTTCTCCAAGAAAACTTCTTTGCAAGCAGATTTTGCGAGTACAAAGTAAACCGCAATCACTTTGGTCCTTGTCATTGTTATAGTTTTGTAACTTAATTGTATTTGTTTGAAATCTTGTCAGGTACTGATGTGAATATAGCCAACCAGCTAATCAAACGTCTAGAGAAAGAAAGCTTCATAAAGACAACGAGCAAAAACAAGAGGTATATATCCTTTCATAGCAAAATTATCCCCCAATGTATTTGTGCTACTTACCTGTTAATTTTGTTTTCTTTATTCATTTAAGCAAACAAGCTATTTACAAAACAACAAGGATATTTAACTACGTGCCATCCATGGTGGGAAAGGACTTATAGGCGAGTTCCTGAGACATCTTGATTCTTTAGTGTATGGCACTTAAAATTAAATTTAGGCCCCGTGTAATTGAAATCACGGCAGAATCTACCGTGTTTAAAAATCTGATTTAACCATCATTTTTTGCCGTGTCGAATTGAACCGTATTTAACACGGCAGAATCTACCGTGTTTAAAAATCTGATTCAACCATCGTTTTTTGCCGTGTCGGATTGAAAATTAAATGGTTAAAATGGCCATTTTATCAAAATGCACAAGCACAGTGGCTTATCACACGTAGCAACCGCGAACCATGGCCTAGCATTTATCAATCAAATGTGGCAGAAATACGATGTTTAAATCAAGTCGTTTTTCTGCCATTTAATACTACAGAGCTGGTGAAATCCTGCCGTTTTATCTATTCAAAATTGGAGGTAAGTTAAACATTGTTTTTATGTCGAATTTAATTGACACTTAGACTGCGTTCACACGATGCCGCCACATTTGAAAATGGTGAATCATGTGACGGATAGGCCTCCCGTGCACACTAAAACGGCACATTTATTCCCGGACATTTTGAAAACAGTAGATTTTGAAAACTCAACTCTTTGAAAACGGTATCGTGTGAACGCTTGCTCAAATTTTGCTATCGTCACATTTTTCACCGTTTTCAAAATATGCCGGCATCGTGTGAACGCAGTCTTAGAAGTTTTTAGCAGCATCTATTAGATTCGACACGGCAAAACGTGTTGCAAATTTTTAGTAGAAGGTATTAAAAATCATGCTTTGAAAATTTATGCAGGCATGTATCTTCACATGGAATTGCAGCTTGTTTCACGTCAGTTTCTCCTATTATCTACACATTTTTTGAGCTCTGAAAGTTTTATTACAAATCAACGTTTTGATAGTCTCAAATTTCACAACGAGAAAGTACACGAATACCAGCCCTTTATGATATAGAATGGCAAAAATATCGTGCATTCCTCCTGTTAATGCATTTTTTTGTAATGCATTAGGACAGATCTTTGTAGCTTTTAATACTATCTTTCATATATGAATGGGTTTGAATTTACCTTGTTTCATTTGCAGACTAGGAAGACTTGTCAACAAAGAAAAAATTTTGTCTGAAGGAATCGGCAATTATTTCAAGAACGACGATGATGATGATATATCAACTGCTACTGGAAATGAAAATATTGATCCTAACGTCGAAGAGGTTAGTTAGCTCTATAATTGTAGCTTTATTTCAAATTTTCGACTTAAATTTGTTGAATAAGTCGCTATTGAATGAATTGCAATTTTTTGACTGAGGTGTAATTTAGTAAATATTCTTTGCTGAAACTGAATGGCTGCGACATGGAAAATAAATTCTATATGTCCTGCTTTACTTTTGTTAATTTTTCCGCTCTGCGAATGTTTTCCTTACTTTTAAAATGAAATTTTTTTCTATTATTCGTTAAAGAATATGCCGTGATGTGAAGGAAATTTTATTGTACCGGGTGTCCCGAAATGATGTATTATCGTTTGATTGCTTATATGTCCATAACTGATGAACCGATTTTCAAAACTGGTAAAACCACGACCAACATCTTAAAATACAATTTAACCTTAAGGCAATCAGATAAAACAAAGTTTTTGAAAATCAGTTCATTGGTTATAGACATGTAAGCAATCAAATGATAATACATCATTTTGGGACACCCGGTATGTAGTTTGTGAATTTATTATTTAATGCACAGGGTTTTAGATACAACAAATGCTTCAGTTTTTGTTTGTCTTTATTCACCATACTTGCCTCGTATTGATCCTAATTTTGTTACATTCCTCATTTTGCTATTCATAATTAAGCATTGGTCTTCTTCGACTTTTGCCCAAGCTAAACGGCTAATTAAGATTTATTCTCTTTGTTTTAGTCTGTTGCATCTATTGTCACAAGAGCATCACAGCTAGATCTTGCAGAAAAATGTCACGAAGTCGTCAGCAAAGAGGCTGCTTTGGTATGATTTTATTTATCAGGGCATGAAAGTATGGTTTCCTTCCTGTGACCAGACAGTATCATGCTTAAATTTCCTGCAACGAAAAGAAAAGTCAAAATGTCCAGGTTTCTTGAAAGAGGTGAGGATCCTAAGATAGCTGTGCAATTTTGTGTAACCGGTTTATTTCAGTGCACATTGGGCAGCGACAAAAATGAATTTGTATGAAGTTTGGAGCAATGGAGCTGGGACCCCATAGAAATCATTTATGATTTCTAAGAAGCATGAAGGAAATCCAATAGGTAACTGATGTTGTATTGTTTGTATACAATATGAATACCAAATGTCCTGTACAATTTATCTCAGGTAGCTTTTGCTTGAGTTTGTAAGTTGTTTTTCTTACTTTCTAAAATGAGAAACGGAGTGATACACAAAAAAGGATATATTTGGAAAAATTTCATGATACCGCCCGGTGCCATGGTTCAGGTGGGTTTTCAAGCCCTGTTATTTATTCCATGCAAAATGACCAGTCTCCGTTATAAGTAACACTAACGTATGTTTTGCATTTTCTAGCAAATTCTAACAAATGTCGTATTTGTTTAAACATTGCCATCAATTTGCTTATAACAACTTTTAGTTGTAAAAATCATCTTTTGAAACAGTTTGATTGCTTTATTCCCTAGCCACAAGTGCAACTTCCCTGGTCTTCGTCGATGTGTCTCCAGCTGTTTTGAAAATTGTAATCTGTCCCTTTGTAGGTCTAAAATTTCTGACGTGATGGCATTAGGACTTTAGAATGACTTTATGAAACTTTTATGCTAGATATTGGTAAATAACCTTTTGTTTAATCTTGGAAATGGGGACAGATAATCAAAGGCCGGAGAGCCACAATTTTGTTTTTAGACATGATTTCACCTCATAGTTACACAGTATTATTTTATTGATAGTAGCGACTTGTTTACAAAAGCTTATTGTTCTTGTTGTAAAATTTCAAGTGACTTTAAAGTCTCTATTTTAATCAAAGTAATCTTTTTTGTAGGAAAAAGAGATGTTAGAAATCAAGAATATTCTCATGGCCAAAGGAAATGCAAGAAAAAGAGCTGTATCAAGGCTGAATGAGGTCAGTGCTTTTTATACATTCTGCTAAAGATTTACAATGCATATTACTAAATTCCTCTACTTACAAGCTACTCTACTCTACTAGTAGGACAAGACCACGGAGAGCAATAACTGTTTCTACCCACATGACCATATAATAGCAAATAGAAAAAGTACAAAAAGGTACACGTAACTACTATAAAAAAAGAAAGACCATCTGCTTGAAAGGGACGTGGTGGTTGTATGACTTGCAAGTGAGTTTTAAATTTCTAATCAAATTTCATTTACATTTCGTCTAAACCTAATGCAAAGTCTCAATATTCATCCCATTCAAGTTTCACTTTCGTCGCTCTTGAATATTATGTACGAAGCTGCTTCGTAACGTTTCATTCATTTCTTCATTGTCCATTGGAAGTTTCTTTGCATACATAGAGGCAGGGGATGAAAACCCACCCAACCATACGACCGGGCGATCGCAGGAAATTCCCCATTCATAGCATCCTTCAGGAAATTTGTCAAAATATATTACAGTAAGCAAGAGTAATCTATCTACTTATATCTCATGTACAATTGGTATCAACATTGTACCGGGTGTCCCAAAATGATGTATTATTGTTTGATTGCTTACATGTCCATAACCAATGAACCGATTTTCAAAAACTTTGTTTTATTTGATTGCCTAAAGGCTAAATTGTATTTTAAGACATTGGTTGTGGTATTACCACGGCGTATTCATGTCGCAACGAAGATCGATAAATTTGATCAAATTCAAGCCTTAGATGGCACGAGAAAGAAACGGCCTATCTTTCCAGTCAACATTTTAGACGTGATACAAAAGGCTGAACTCCTATTCGTATTCTCTGAAGTCAGTATGACTGAATTTGCATTCTCTGAGCGATATATATTCTTTGAACGACATATAAGTTCAGGCCTTTTGCATCATATCTAAAATATTGACTGGGAAAGTAGGCCGCTTCTTCTTCATGCCATGGAAGGGTTGAAATTGAGCAGGTTTATTGATCTTCGTTTGAACATGAAGACATCGGCCTAAACCACAACTAACATCATCGAATACAATTTAGCCTTTCGGCAATCGGATAAAACAAAGTTTTTGAAAATCGGTCAATCGGTTATGGACATATAAGCAATCAAACAATAATACATCATTCTGGGACACCTGGTATATAACGAAACAAATTATAAGATCACTAAAGAACTCAATTTTCCCTATTGCTTTGATACCCAAATCGTAATAGTTGCTAGAATTGAGTTCCAACGTCATCTCATAAATGCTATGGACATGGGAGTGTAACAGCTATCGTTGGAATGTATCACTAATTGGGTACCAACGATAATAGCTTTTCACCCAAGTGTATTTAAGGTGATGTCTTGGAAGGTGATGAGTGTACGTTGAGCCCAATTTTTCTATGGTTGAAGATGGAGAATATTTCCATTTTCTCTATGCAGGAATTCTTTAGTATGAGTTTTGACCGGTCGCAGGAAGAAAAATATTTGTCCATACCCTGTATAGAGGATATTTCAGATTCCTTTGATAATTTGATTACAGGCTTTCAAACGTTTTCCTTCCATCTTGATAACACCACATGAAGTGTTGATTATAAATACCGGGTGTCCCAAAAAATGCTCCCGTTTGAAAGATCACCAAAAATTTGATTACACGGCCGATCCTCAATTTTCTTTTTTTGTCAAGTAGATCAAGGACCAAATTATTTCCAAGATATAGCTGATCTTGTGATCTGTTTTAAGATTATCGAATTTAGCTCTTTTTAGGGCTACCTGGTTTTGAATCCTACTGCAAAAGAGCACTGATAATTGCCAGATCAATTCCCTTGTGACAGAAAGAAATGCTCATTATCATCGCAGACTTTAGTAATGATAAAAATCTGAAATTTTTACTCTTAGGCAAGATTGGGTATTTTGCTTAAAAACTATAGCTCAAAATAGGGTTTTCACTGTGTTCTACCTTGCTGAATCAAATGCAAACATTTTATCATCTATCAATATTTTTGGGTCTTTGAAAAAACAACTGAAAAGAAAATCTTATCAAAGGTTTGAGAATCAATTTTGCTGATTTTTTAAACAGGAGTACTTTTTTGTGAAAACGGGTAGCTTATTTACTCCTAGTTTCATGGGTTTACAATGAATCGAGAATGATTCAAAACGTTCTGAACTGTCTAAGTTTAACATAACCATGATTTGATTCTAATAGTTTTGGCCTGAGCCTGAGGCCTCCTGTTATCGAAAATGTCATAATTTTTCGAATGGTTTCAAATTGAAAACTTGTTTGTGGTCTTTGTCCTGATTCTAAGATTCGTTGATTTTGGATTTTAAACCTACTTACTTTTTTCATAAAAGAGTACTTTGCCAAAAGTGTCATATAGCCTCAAGACCCTATAGAGCTTTTTCCATTCTCCCATTTGTCGAAAGTTTACCAAAATAAAGAGTTTTATATTCATGTCATACGTAATTTTATGTTTTGAAATTCTTTCAACATTACTTTCCAAACTGAATCACAAAATTAGCTAGCTATAATCAAGTTGTGCGTTTCAATTGGATCATAAAACTGGATGAAAGAATTATGAAAACCATAAGACAAATTAACCTAATGATATATCTATGACCATTTTTCCAGGACGATGAATTTGAGATCAGTGACAGCCAGGATGTGAGCGATATTCCAGGAGAGAATCGACCTGCAAAGAGATCCAAAGCAAGCGCTGCTGTACATTCATTACTGGTGTAGACAAAGCACAGTGGACGAAGTGAGTACTGACACATTTTATCCTTTTGCTTCCAGTCTCTGAAATTCAGCAGAACGATCGGGAAGAATTTAAAGGGATGTATCTATCTATTAACTGATTGCACAAGACCTAATAAAATTAATCGCTGGTTTAGACGAAGCATACTGGACGAAATGCGCACTGACACATTTTATCCTTTTGCTTCCAGTCTCTAAAATTCAGCAGAACGATCGGGAAGAATTTAAAGGGATGTATCTATCTATTAACTGATTGCACAAGACCTAATAAAATTAATCGCTGGTTTAGACGAAGCATACTGGACGAAATGCGCACTGACACATTTTATCCTTTTGCTTCCAGTCTCTAAAATTCAGCTGAACGATCGGAAAAATTGACATCCATGTATCTATCTATTAATTGATTGCACAAGACCTAATAAAAATGTAGTACTGGTTTAGAAGAAGGGAAGTGAGTACTGAAACATTTATCATTTAGCTTCCAATCTCTGAAATTCCGTAGAACGATTGGAAAAAAATCGTTGTGCAAAGTTAACTTTTGTCATTCCTTATTGCGGCACAATAATGCCATTGAGGGGCTCAGAAATAGTCTTTGTGTACCACGTAATTTGTTCCAGAGGCGATTGATAAAGGAGAAATGTAGCAGGGTTCACGATGGTGCAAAATATTTGGAATATTGATAATAATAATGGTTTTGCTTTTTAAAGCAATCGCTTCACACCACCCAAAGACTTTTTCAAGCAGAAAATCAGTAGAAAAACCTTATAGGACTATAAAAATACTTACTTCCTAAGATACGCGGTTTCTTTGGGCCTTAGTTATGATAGGCATTATCTATAGGTAACCATTCAACAATTTCTTCCTGGAGTGCATTAGTAGGCTTTGCAATACAGCTCTTGAAACCGTAAGAAATTCTTCCAAATTTTGGTTCAAGCGCCAAAGTAGGACATACAACTCCTTAGTTTTGCTCGCACTTATCTAACTGAGTACCTACAATCCTGGCCAAAAGAAGTTGGGACACAGCCAAATTTCAGTGTCTTCATGATGTTTCCTAAAATATCGAGGAGAAAACATACGTTTAGAGTCTCCTAATCCCCCCTCCCCCTACTTCAATGTGTAGAAGGTCGAAAGGCGTTTGATTCAAGCAACTTTGAAACGGGGGGAGCGGGGGGCACGTAATCAACGACCGAAGTAGTGCAATTTTATGATTTGTCCCAAGTATTTTGTGGCCAAGATTGTAGTTGGGCAACAGCGTGGCTGTGCATGCAGTTTGTAATACCCCACGTCAGTTTAGTTGAATTTAGCATATTTATGAGTCAGTTTGGTACTGAATTGTAGAATGCTTACAGTTAAGCCCGAATTTATTCATACCTATGCCAAATTTTGAGTATTTTGCATCGTTCTATTTGAGGACCAATTTTACTGTGGCTGAAGTTTCGTAAGTGATAAAAGGCTGAAACAAGTGCTACAAGAGACATTTCAAGGAATGAAATATCTTGTGAATTGGTTAGCAAATACAACGATTGAAAATACTCCAAATTTGGAATAGGTATCAACAATTTCGGGCTTAACTGTATATACAATTTGGAACAGTTTACTGTAGAATGCTTATCACAATTCTTGTTAAATAAATGTTAATTGAATTGTACATAGTTATATAGTGGAGTTCTTAACGAGTCTCTGTTTTGACTCTATTCAATCTGGTGTGCATTTTAGCAGTTAAGCTGTTTAAACTGCATTGAACCAAAAGTGGTAGCAGCAACAGGGACTCGGGTAAGAAGTCTGGTTACGTAGTTTAGAATTCATTAAATATCATTTTAGCATTGAATGCCAATCGTAGGAAATTGTTTAGATTTGAGTTATATAGTTGATGAGTTGAATTGTAAAGGAAGACAATTATTAGATTTGATTTTATAGTAGTTGATTTGCATTGAGATGTCGTTGCATTGGAGACTCTGTCTGTATGTTTATTTCATTCCATTCTTTTCATTTTTTCGGCCGTTCACAGGCTATTCTTTTCAACAAAGTTGTTTCATAAACAGTTCAGTCAGCCTTCTGCTTTAAGATATATGAGCTCTTAGATAGCTTGGTAGAATTGTTACGTGTTGCCTTAGCATTGTTAGTTGTCTGATTTGCATTGAGATGTCGTTGCATTGGAGACTCTGTCTGTGTGTTTATTTCATTCCATTCTTTTCAACAAAGTTGTTTCATAAACAGTTCAGTTAGCCTTCTGCTTTAAGATATATGAGCTCTTAGATAGCTTGGTAGAATTGTTACGTGTTGCCTTAGCATTGTTAGTTGTCTGATTTGCATTGAGATGTCGTTGCATTGGAGACTCTGTCTGTGTGTTTATTTCATTCCATTCTTTTCAACAAAGTTGTTTCATAAACAGTTCAGTTAGCCTTCTGCTTTAAGATATATGAGCTCTTAGATAGCTTGATAGAATTGTTACGTGTTGCCTTAGCATTGTTAGTTGTCGAGATGTCGTTGCATTGGAGACTCTGTCTGTGTGCTTATTTCATTCCATTCTTTTCAACAAAGTTGTTTCATAAACAGTTCAGTTAGCCTTCTGCTTTAAGATATATGAGCTCTTAGATAGCTTGATAGAATTGTTACGTGTTGCCTTAGCATCGTTAGTTGTCTGATTTGCATTGAGATGTCGTTGCATTGGAGACTCTGTCTGTGTGTTTATTTCATTCTATTCTTTTCAACAAAGTTGTTTCATAGTGCAGTTAGCCTACTGCGTTTAGATATATGAGCTCTTAGATAGCTTGATAGAATTGTTACGTGTTGCCTTAGCATTGTTAGTTGTCTGATTTGCATTGAGATGTCGTTGCATTGGAGACTCTGTCTGTATACTCATTTCATTCCATTCTTTTTAACAAAGTTGTTTCATAAACAGTGCAGTCAGCCTTCTGCTTTAAGATATATGAGCTCTTAGATAGCTTGATAGAATTGTTACGTGTTGCCTTAGCATTGTTAGTTGTCTGATTTGCATTGAGATGTCGTTGCATTGGAGACTGTCTGTATGTTTATTTCATTCCATTCTTTTCAACAAAGTTGTTTCATAGTGCAGTTAGCCTACTGCGTTTAGATATATGAGCTCTTAGATAGCTTGATAGAATTGTTACGTGTTGCCTTAGCATTGTTAGTTGTCTGATTTGCATTGAGATGTCGTTGCATTGGAGACTGTCTGTATGTTTATTTCATTCCATTCTTTTCAACAAAGTTATTTCATAAACAGTTCAGTTAGCCTTCTGCTTTAAGATATATGAGCTCTTAGATAGCTTGATAGAATTGTTACGTGTTGCCTTAGCATTGTTAGTTGTCTGATTTGCATTGAGATGTCGTTGCATTGGAGACTCTGTCTGTATGTTTATTTCATTCTATTCTTTTCAACAAAGTTGTTTCATAGTGCAGTTAGCCTACTGCGTTTAGATATATGAGCTCTTAGATAGCTTGATAGAATTGTTACGTGTTGCCTTAGCATTGTTAGTTGTCTGATTTGCATTGAGATGTCGTTGCATTGGAGACTCTGTCTGTATACTCATTTCATTCCATTCTTTTCAACAAAGTTATTTCATAAACAGTTCAGTTAGCCTTCTGCTTTAAGATATATGAGCTCTTAGATAGCTTGATAGAATTGTTACGTGTTGCCTTAGCATTGTTAGTTGTCTGATTTGCATTGAGATGTCGTTGCATTGGAGACTGTCTGTATGTTTATTTCATTCCATTCTTTTCAACAAAGTTATTTCATAAACAGTTCAGTTAGCCTTCTGCGTTTAGATATATGAGCTCTTAGATAGCTTGATAGAATTGTTACGTGTTGCCTTAGCATTGTTAGTTGTCTGATTTGCATTGAGATGTCGTTGCATTGGAGACTGTCTGTATGTTTATTTCATTCCATTCTTTTCAACAAAGTTATTTCATAAACAGTTCAGTTAGCCTTCTGCTTTAAGATATATGAGCTCTTAGATAGCTTGGTAGAATTGTTACGTGTTGCCTTAGCATTGTTAGTTGTCTGATTTGCATTGAGATGTCGTTGCATTGGAGACTCTGTCTGTATGTTTATTTCATTCTATTCTTTTCAACAAAGTTGTTTCATAGTGCAGTTAGCCTACTGCGTTTAGATATATGAGCTCTTAGATAGCTTGATAGAATTGTTACGTGTTGCCTTAGCATTGTTAGTTGTCTGATTTGCATTGAGATGTCGTTGCATTGGAGACTGTCTGTATGTTTATTTCATTCCATTCTTTTCAACAAAGTTATTTCATAAACAGTTCAGTTAGCCTTCTGCTTTAAGATATATGAGCTCTTAGATAGCTTGGTAGAATTGTTACGTGTTGCCTTAGCATTGTTAGTTGTCTGATTTGCATTGAGATGTCGTTGCATTGGAGACTCTGTCTGTGTGTTTATTTCATTCCATTCTTTTCAACAAAGTTGTTTCATAAACAGTTCAGTTAGCCTTCTGCTTTAAGATATATGAGCTCTTAGATAGCTTGGTAGAATTGTTACGTGTTGCCTTAGCATTGTTAGTTGTCTGATTTGCATTGAGATGTCGTTGCATTGGAGACTGTCTGTATGTTTATTTCATTCCATTCTTTTCAACAAAGTTATTTCATAAACAGTTCAGTTAGCCTTCTGCTTTAAGATATATGAGCTCTTAGATAGCTTGGTAGAATTGTTACGTGTTGCCTTAGCATTGTTAGTTGTCTGATTTGCATTGAGATGTCGTTGCATTGGAGACTCTGTCTGTATGTTTATTTCATTCCATTCTTTTCAACAAAGTTGTTTCATAAACAGTGCAGTCAGCCTTCTGCTTTAAGATATATGAGCTCTTAGATAGCTTGATAGAATTGTTACGTGTTGCCTTAGCATTGTTAGTTGTCACTAGCTTATACTTAAAAGAAGCTCATCTGGCCCCCGCTTTTTCTCTCTTAAACCCTCAGCTGTGGTTGCCTTTCACAGCCAACATGAACGTAAATCAGAATCATTTCATTGCGAAATAGACGTAACAACTAAAGGATGTCTTCCGTAAAATATGATTTGTCATCGACCTTTAACACGTACACGATTCACACAACAATTTCGTCATGTGCTTGCGGCTAGCTGCCTTCCTTTAGGGTTTGATTTCGCGCGTTTTCTGAAGGCGTTGTCCTGCCTTTTTCCACTTTCTTCAGTGCTTGTTATAGATAGCCTTCTCCCACATTTAAGACATCATTTAGAACTGATCAACGCTCTGTTTACATATCGTGGTGCTTATGTAACTAAAACTCTGTAACTCGTTCCTTTAGGGTTTGATTTCGCGCGTTTTCTGAAGGCGTTGTCCTGCCTTTTTCCACTTTCTTCAGTGCTTGTTATAGATAGCCTTCTCCCACGTTTAAGACATCATTTAGAGCTGATCAACGCTCTGTTTACATATCCTCGTGCTTATGTAGCTAAACCTCTGTAACTCGTTCCTTTAGGGTTTGATTTCGCGCGTTTTCTGAAGGCGTTGTCCTGCCTTTTTCCACTTTCTTCAGTGCTTGTTATAGATAGCCTTCTCCCACGTTTAAGACATCATTTAGAGCTGATCAACGCTCTGTTTACATATCCTCGTGCTTATGTAGCTAAACCTCTGTAACTCGTTCCTTTAGGGTTTGATTTCGCGCGTTTTCTGAAGGCGTTGTCCTGCCTTTTTCCACTTTGTTGTTCATTTATTTTAATTCGATATTTACATAGCTAAACAATATATATACAATATATACAAAGTTAACTAATCTAAATCGAATGAAATTAAAATGTATAAGAAACTTAATGCTGAATAAGAAACTTAATGCTGAATAGCTAAACCTCTGTAACTCGTTCCTTTAGGGTTTGATTTCGCGCGTTTTCTGAAGGCGTTGTCCTGCCTTTTTCCACTTTCTTCAATGCTTGTTATAGATAGCCTTCTCCCACGTTTAAGACATCATTTAGAACTGATCAACGCTCTGTTTACATATCCTGGTACTTATGTAGCTAAAACTCTGTAGCTCGACAATAAGTAGGGTAAGACCTTCCTCTTTTTGATGCAGTAAGCATCGGCTCCAAATCTTTAAAATGTCGATGTAAAATTCTATGGTATCTTTTTTTAACTGAATGACACGAATGAAAGTTTATCTTATTTGCTTTCGTTGGACTTTCCTAAAAGTTCCATTATTTTCAGAATTAAGAGATTTTCTTATTTTTTAACAATTCAATAAAAATGTCCATGTAACTTAAATCCATCGTAATCTCTAAACTCTTGCCTAAGCATGAAATCATTTCCAAAAAATCTATAGTGTATGGATATCTACAATATGGTCCTTTTTCAGCTGTAATGTTATGAGTCCTTGTTTGAGCGGTAAGTGAAGAAGTGGTCGAGGTAGCAGTAGAGATAGCTAGGGCGAATGTCATGAGTTAAAGTTTTCCCTATACCCATGCAACTTTTGGCATGAGCGATAGGACACCAAGTGTCTATCAGTGTGAAATTTTTATCAGTAGCGAGGCATCTTAACCAATTGTTTTATGTGTGTTTTGAACTTATTTACTTGGTAGTGTGCCACCTTATCATTGTTTCATGATTTGAAATTTTCGGTAGCGAGCCCCCTTAAGTGCAGATCTACCTTAAGCTCAAACCTCCAGAGAGAAAACTGGAGGCTGTGTTATCCTGCTCCCTGGAACCTCTAACCAACGCCTAAATGTTATATCATTGACGATCAGCATTGAATCTTCATTCAAGGCTAGTCTGGTAAACATATCCTGGTAAATTCTTTGAATCCTGTCACGGTATCATTTACATCTTAATATCATGATGTACAACCTGGATTATTTATATGTCATGGTAGACAGCAGATCGCTATAAATCGTGGTTAATATTAAAAAGTGCATAAATCAAATAACACCGATATGACATCTGTAACAAGGTTTGCTCTTTAGCTCCACTGTTTTTTTAAGACACTGATGGGGTCTCCTTACCCTTCTCTGGTTCTTTTATTCATTTAATGCTTATCATCTCAAAAGCTGATTATTTGCAGATGAACCTTCTGCTCTCAGGGTTCAGGCAAACCAGCTGTGAATCATTTTCCAGCTGGGAAAGGGAAATTCAAAGTTTGAGATGACGATTTTCTCAGGGCCTTCTTAAAAGTAAATCAACCGAGTTCAAAGTAGCTTAGCTCTGGGGGACTAGACAATTTAAATATGGCGGCGCGTGTTCTTGTTTTCTTTTATGTTCAGACCAGTTCGCTAAATCTCCGTTCACATACCAACTGGGTGTGCCCGCAGCCCCAGCCCTTTCTTTAGTTCTATTGTATTTACCATTTCAAACAACAGGCCTATTGTCGTTCTTAGTCAAAGAAACAAATAATGGAGGCCTCCAGCTATGGATTCTCAAAAGTCGCTCTGAATTTTTTCCTGTTAAAAGCAAGGTAGATTCAATTTTATGTGCTCCAATAATCTGCAGAAAATTTTCAGGAAATTTTCCAAATGCTTCCCCTTGAAATACCAGCAGCAAAAAACTCCAATTAAGACCAAATTTTATTCTTATGTCTCGTTCAATTCCTACCCTGACCATCCCCCCCGTGACACCCCCGGGCATTTGCACAAAAAATATTCCCGGCCCCCGGGCATTTGACCGTGCATTTTGCCCCAGCCCCCGGGCATTTGAATAGCATTTGATTAGAACAGGAGCTTTTGGTTATACAGTAACTGGGAATATTGCATTGTTTTCAGTGCCCGGCCCCCGGGCATTTGACAGTCAATTTTTCCCCGGCCCCCGGGCATTTGAGCAAGGAATTTTTGTTGACCCCCGGGCTGCCCAGGGGGGGGGGGGGATGGTCAGGGTAGGAATTGAACGAGACATTATTGCCTACATCTACGACAGGAGATATTTTCCTCCGAAATTAGGACATGTATTTGCTTGAAAGTTGCTAGGCAGTAGTCAAAATTTGTTACTGAGTTCTAATTTCCTGGTGCCTGTCTACGATTTCATGTTTCTCCTCCCCATTTATGTTGTGACTGCTAAGTAAATTGCAGTAATCTTTTCTGTCACTACAGACTTTCATCAATCAAGGCTGTAATTCAAGTTATTATAAGAAATCCAGGGAAAGGACCTCAGGAAATGTTTGGTCGCAACATGCAAAGTGTTTGTTGATTCATTAAATTCTTGGTTGAGACCAACAGAAAACCTCAAAAAGTTTGAGGAAGTTCGATAAATTCTGGTTCAAATTTCTCGATGAGCTGTCATCGCTTTCTTCATCATCAATTTTTCAAATTCAATGAACGAGGACAAATTCTATAGCACTATAGCATCAATTGCGTTTGTTGACACCTCAATTCAAAGCGATTAGCGATCGCAGACAAAGGAAATTCTCTCAACCAGTAATTCAAAACAAATAAAGCCGCAAAAGTTTCATTGAAACCCAGGTAGCTAGCGCGCTCGTTGTGCATTCCAGCAATTGGTTTTAAGAGCAAGCAGGACATATATCGAAAGAAAAAGGATTTACCTAAACATATGCCTCTGGCATCTTATTTCTTTGGTTTAGAAGCTGAGCAGTAAGTGTTTTAATTGCACCCAAAAAATAAGAGAATTGAATCGCCTCCCAATCGGCCTTTGAACCAAACAAGTAGAATGCCCAAGGCACAAACCTTCTTCTTTCGATCCATGCTCATGTTTGCTCTTAAAAGCTATTTCTGGAATGCACAAAGAGCGAGCTAGCTACCTGGGTTTCAGAGCACCTTTTTGCGGCTTTCCTTGCTTTGAATTTTGAATTACTGGTTGAGAGAATTTCTTTTTTCTGTAATCGTTAATGGCTTTGAATTGTGGTGTCAATCAAAATCAACTCATGCTATTGTCTTACAAAATTTGTCCTTGTTAATGCAATGTAAGTTTACGTTGAACTGGGAACAACATTTGACTGTAAAGCCTAACGACCAGTGTGAATTAGCTATTACAGTCGAGGGTCGCTCCCAGTGCAAAATAAAGTTTCATCACGTTTGAAAAATTGGAGATGAGGAAAATGATGATATTTCAGCCCGCAGTCACCAGCCTCTAGTCATCTAGTTTTCAACGCAGCTTTATTTTGATCAGCCTTCGTCAAGAATTTATTTCCTTTTGCATCGGAAATCTCGATAACTGAACCATCCCTCTCTAACCACATTGTCACAGCCATGGGCCTAGATTGAAAGGATGTGCCTAACAATCTGTTCTCGTGTCAGTCTCGGTTAAATAAGGTCAGCGAAAGAAAATTGGACACATCAAGCATTGAGAATTTTATAATTGTAGTCTCTCTCCAGAAGGTTTTGGCCTTGGGCTTCTTTGACTCGCTAAAAACAAATGGTTCTGCAGCAGTTTTATCGTCTGATCAGGGAAAGAATTACGAGAAGTTCCATGTTTCAATATCCATTGATTAAATCTTTTACAATATTTCGCTGTATATCCATACAGCATCATCAGGTGCATGAGTAAAAACGTAAACATCTAAAATCTATACTACAAAAAAAATTGCAACTCCCTAAAGATTTATATAGATCAACAAGACAGATTTTGTAAGACAATACATTGAGTTGCTTTTGTTGACACCTGAATTCAAAGCGATTAGCGACTGCAGACAAAGGAAATTTCCTCAACCGATAATTCAAAACAAACAAAGCCGCAAAAGTTTCTCGGAAACTCAGGTAGCTAGCGCGCTCGTTGTGCGTTCCAGAAATTGTTTTTAAGAGCAAACATGAGCATATATGGAAAGAAGAAGGATATATCTACACATCTACCTAGGGCATTTTATTTCTTTTGTTTAGAAGCTGAGCAGTAAGTGTTTTAATCACACTCAAAAAAATAAGAGAATTGAATCGCCTGCCAAACTGCCAATCGGCTTTTGGATATACAGTGGATATGTAGCGAAATATTGTGAAAGATTTTATCAATGGATATTGAAACATGGAATTTCCCGTGATTCTTTTCCTGATTAAACTCTACGCCCGTTGTAACATTCTTATCGTCTGCCTTTTTCAAATCTTCTATATTCTCTTTGTGATTGATTCTTTGTGATTGTTTGCTATTGGTCCGGCCCATGTCTTACCACAATTTATCGATCCCAACGAAGAGAATAGAATAACTCGTACTTGGATTGCGCAAAAATGAATATCTTTCAGATAATTCGGATGATTTACACCGCAACGAGACGGACTTGCAATCTATAAATTCAATTATCTGGTTTTATCTTTTTCAACGTTTTTAACTGTCAATCATGAATTTAAATCCAACCCTGTTTAACCTTACGTAATGGCTGATAGGCAAACCAGGAGAAAGGAATAGATAAAATCATTTTATGCTTTTTACTTGGATTTTAACAAAGCAAATAAACAGAAAAAAGATTCTAATTTTCTTGGAGTTTGATAATTGCTATGGTTGATAGAAGTCAAAAGGTGATTTCCAGCAAACATATAGCTTACATTGTTAAGATTCTATGATTGGACAATTGTAGAGAAACTTTCTGTCTCAGAACAAGGTTGGTGGTCATCCTTACTACTCTCTACCTGCTGCATTGCTTTAGTCTGTAAACATTAGAAAATAGACTTCATCTCGTTCCTTCGTTGCTGTTTCCAGTAACTAGATGGCACATCATATGTCCGTCTACGCACACTGTTTAGATTGTGTTTGTTTGTTCCTTGAACATCGGCAGATCAAAAGTCCTTCGTCCCTCACTTGTTGCTGCTTGCAGCGAAGGGATAACATTACCTGTCCTTTGTAGGCCATTATTGTCTCATGGTTGTCTGCAGCCCCAGAAAGTATGATTTTTCTGGGAACTTACTTCCTTGTTGAAAAAATAAGATTTTCTGTCCAACTTTTGAATGAAAATAAGCATTGCATTGATAGACCCATCATCATTATTGTTCTTTGCACACGATTCCCCTTCAGCTAAAAATGAAAATAATATCTATGATAAAAAGGGACTGTTCTTCCAGAGGGTCGTGTTTCGGTAGTAACTTAAAGGGGCTGTACAACCCGTCCTCTCTGCGTGGCTCTGCGTGTCAAATCATTGACTGTGTTTAGGCTAAACACAACGTAGCTAGTGGCGATTTTGCACAGAGAATAGTAATCCAAAGTATCTGCGACAATCTTGATGATCGAAGCATTGGTGAAGAATTTGTTCTATTTTTCTAACAACGAACATTTGTATTTTTTAATGGATGCCAAAAGTTCCACCACATTTCATAGACAGGGACGAGAAAACATTGATATGAAACTTACTTAAGCTGTGATGAAACTGGCCGCCATTAAAACCCCAAGACTGTAGTCACGTGCGCGGGTTGTCCCGTACTTTCCGATTGCTTACGAAAAGCTCGTACAGCCTCTCTAAATTGCTTCGTAGTAACTTAACTTTGAACTATTCTCATCCTCCTACCCATGTTTTGTTGGCTTAGCATTGTTGGTCACTTCAATCGGTTGACCATCTTTGTGATATTTTATTGTCACATGTCACTGTGTCACTGTTTATTGTCATTTGAAGGACATTTCTTTTGTTTGGAAACAAAAAGACTTTTTTGTGATTGACGTGGTGCTTCTCTCAGCCAATCAAATTAATGGTGCTTCTCTCAGCCAATCAAATTAATTGACCAAGAATGAGCCCAGATGACATTTTTGTCTCGTTGAAACCTTCCTCAGAAAGTAATGAATGATCATTGGCAGTTAGAGCTTCTAGAATGTCAATCTATCAATCGAAACTAATGAACCCAACCAGGGAAGAGAGGGCCGTGTGTGAAACGTCCGCTACATCATGTTCTTCGATCAATTCTAAATGTAGGCTCAATAATAGGGGAAATTTTTCCAAACTCTGTCCAAGCAACGCTTGGCTGGTTTGCAGTTATTTTATGTAGACTCCTTACCCTTCCTAACCGTTATTCCGGCGTTATTGCCTATTTAGTCTGGACTGCCTTTATATCTTGAAGTAAGATCTCATCTTATCTGTGTAATATTACGTCATCCTAGCCTGTTCCTCTTCTCACGAAATCTGAATCTGACCTTAGATGATAAAAGAGAGGTTAACAGGCGACATTAGCCTATGCAAATAATTGTCACAAAGTCCAGTCGAGCTAATATAACACTTAACACGTACTTCATAAAGAGAAGAGATATTACTCAGGCGAAAGCAGAGGGTCCGAAGAAGGAATCCAGCAGTTTAGAGAATTCGAAGGTTTGTAGATTCTTCAGTTAGTTAGTAAGAGGTTTGGTTTCTCGGAGTTTTCTGCTCATCAGTTAGCTGACGAAAAGACCTTGCCAGCGTTTTACTTATTAAAAGCAATTAATCATTATTCGCATTGTTGAAATCCTTTCAGAGGTCAGGAAATCGTTACAAAGTTGGTACGCAAGGAAGGTTCTACCTAAATTCTACAACCAACCTTTAATTGGAAGGAAAGTGAAGCACAGACTACATTTGTAGTTTTGTTTTTTATTTCTTAAGTTACGAAAATATTGCAAGAAAATTAAGACGAAAGGTTTCGAAGCCAATATGATAAGAGAAAGCTGACTTAGAGAAACAGAACTGGTTGAAGAAAAATGAGGCTTGAACGAGGAGGGTATGAAATCTGACTATGATGAAATGCAGATAAAAGACGGAAAATTAAGTAGTTGTCAGAAAAGCTTTATACGGCAGGGACAGAAATCAGGAATGAGGTTGAGCGGGGAAAATAAGAACGAGCTGTGAAGAATAGGGAGGAGGAAGTTAAAGGCAGTCTGTCTCGTATCTGATTGGGTGATATAAAGAACAGGAGAGTTGACTAGCTGCTGATCCTACTGACTTTCTACGGCCGTAGAAAGTGAGAACGATTAGCTCTCCTCCTATGTTCCAAATACACAGATTCACAAAGACATCCGTTGTGTTGAGCTCTGATTTTATTGCAGCCAATCAGATGCGTGACATATTGCCTTTAATCAAGGAAAGACGAGATAAGAACACAGATTCACATCGAAACTGCTTCATGATTGATTGATTGAATGATTGATTGATTGAGTGATTGATTGATTGATTGAGGTACTGCCTGATTGATTAGCTTGTTAACTGATTGTTCAAAAGATTCACGTGTCAGTTATTTCACTGAAGGATTGATTCATTGTTTCATTGGTTCATTGATTGAGGTATTACCTGATTGATTAGTTTGTTAATTGATTGTTCACAAGATTCACGTGTCAGTTAGACTGAAGGATTGATTCATTGATTGACTGATAGGTGATTTGATTGGTTTACTGATTTGTGAGCTTGAATTGTTTTCTTGATTTGATCATTGCCCCTGTTTCATGTTTCCCTTTACATTAGTCAGCATAGCTGAGTCCTTCATGCAAAAAAGGAATAGTTTTCACAGTTGGATACTTCATTAACCTATCGTTTTGTCCATAAAAGAACGATTGAATAGGAGTTCTTCGTGAGGGACTTAAACTTTAACGGTATCTCTTTGATCTCCGTTGAGGGTCACCAAAGATCCGTTCTTTGCACTGATGTATCTATTTTGATATCAATACTCAAGGATATGCATGATTTAATAACATAGGTATCAGTTCTAAGAACACAAATCATGCTAAGCTGCATACAGTTCTTAAATAGCATGACGTTTACGGGCCTTTACGGAACTGAGAGCGGAATACGTAAAGAGGATATCACTGTGTTAATGGTGACTGAGCTGATGAGGATGTTACTAGACCGAGAAATATTTCTTCAGTCCTTGATCTAACAGTGAAGGTCAAGATATCTATGTTTCACGCAAATATTTTTGTACTGTTCTCACTCACGATCAAAGATCCTGCGATAGGCTGTGAGGTTTCTGCACGCATCGTGAAGCTTTTAAAGAGCTGTTCTCACCCAGGGTCCTTTGCAGGCATGCTGAAATCTCAGACTGTCTGAAGAAAATCAATTTGGCCTAAGCGGAAACCATAAGTCCCCACTGCAGTACAGCTAATAGGTGGAAAAGTTTTACTTTAGTTGAGGGTTGAGGCCTTCTATCAGTTCAACATCTATCAGATTCCAGACAGTCTGAAATTCTAGCGTGCTCTCAAAGGACCCTGGGTAACAATGAATCTTTAAGCTCCATGATTTCATTTTTTAATCCTTCAACAAAGATGCTTGCTTGTGAATATTTTACTGAAAATGCAGGATTTTTTATTCAAACGATCAGAATCAAAGCTCGTGCAACCATATCGCTCGAACCCTTTGAATTAGATTTGAATCCTGGCATCGATTGCATATTTTGCTAAATTTTACCCAGCCTTCGTAGCTAAAAAGGGTAGACTTGCCCCGGGGGGGGGGGTACATGACTTGAGGATGGACGGGGGTCTGCCGCCCGGTTTTCAGAAAGCTACCCTCTTCTAATTACCGAAACTTGCTTTTGATACCCACTCCTATGATGACTTGGCGGGAAACTGCGCATTTTAACCATTTTTTGCGAATTTCACCGAAACCCCACCCATGTGCATGGAAAATTTGCTGAAAAGGACCCTTGTTTAGAGAATTTTAGGCCCAAAAACCCACCCATATGGGCGGCACATACCCGTACCCTAAATATGTTATGTACCCCCCCCCCCCGGGAGATTTGCCCCAAGTCTATCTCTTCAGTCCGTCTTACCACTCCCTTTTCGGTAGTTCCTGGATCCGCCATTCCAACATTCCGGAACTACCGAAAAGGGAACAGTAAGACGGATTTTAGAGATAGACTTAGGGCAACTATATAAAAAGAGTCGAACGTTTTCCGTTCCGTTACGTAAGAAGGAATTAGGCCCTTAACACCATACGCAGCTCAAGTGGTTGAGAAATATCCTCAACAAGCTTAGTGGGTTCTTGCCTTTTTCAATATTATTTTAGCCATATCTTACATTTCCTGACCGTCCCAAAGTTATTTTAGTATACAGTTTCACTAAGACTTGTTTCCTTCCTTCCTTTTTATGTCACATCTAAAATGATAGCTGTAAGCCTAATATTTACTGTTGCATTTATATCAAGATTTTTGGGATTCCAAACCGGATAACATCGATGGTGTACCCTTCGTTGGATATTTGGTCATTTTTTAATTTTGATCTTGAATTTAGGTGGGTTAAGATTGTAGCGATTACAAAGACTCGGTGTAATAAGTCTGGGCAAACCATACATTTTGAGGTTCTTTGTATCCGTAGAAGTAAAGATTAACAGAGTTTTATGGACATAGATTTAGAAAATGGGAAAGCTACAAGGTAGTTCATACTATTTATCATTATCAAAACAGATCTCACTGTTTTATGGTTACATAGAACAGTTTGGAGATTTAATGGCATTTAGCCATTGCAAAAACATGTTCGATAGTTTTGTGTTGAGGTCATGAAAGATATATTCTCCATACATAAGTTACACTTGCCCATTTAGTAGAAATATTTCGCTCGAACCAGACTCTTTGGGTCTTTAGGCAGAATTCTATCCAGTAAGGAGGTTTTAGCTGAGACTGATTACAAATTCGTAGTTATCGCTCTTGATAGACTGATGGACGCTCAAACAGTTTGATCAAAGAAATTTTTGTTATCGTTGTTGTTGTTGTTATTGTTGTTGTTGCTGTGATAGCTGGGACTATCTCATGAGTCTAGTGTTAGCTACTCAAATTGTACAGTCTGGCAGACATTCTGCTTGTGGGAGCAAAGGGTCTGAATGGTATTGAATCTGAGCATAGGTTCCAAATCTTTAACTCGGCGTAAAAAGGTGGGTGTAAAATTCAATGACCTATTTCTTCTGATTGAATGGCTTAAGAGAAACTTTAGGTATTTATCTGTAATTCTACCGTTGGACTTTCCAGAAATTTTGAATATTTTTCAAAATTACAGCGTATTTTCCATTTCAGCTCATTTTAGGATGTGACGTCATCAAATTTCTAAATCATAAACCAGATGAGTGACAGACTTTTGCTTGATATCATATTGTAGGCATCCATAAACCATAGTTCTCTTCGAAATTATTTCATGTTGCGTCACACGGTTTAGAAATTACGATGGTTTTAAGTTTTTTTGAAAATTTTTCTTGAATTCTTGAAAAAGAAGAAAAACACTCTAATTCTGAAAATATTTAAGATTTCAGAAAAGTTCAACGGTAGAATTATAGAGAAATAGCTAAAGTCTCGTTGAAGTCATTCAGTTCAAAGAAATAGGTCACTCAATTTTACACCAGCCTTTTTAAAGATTTGGAACCTATGCTTTGAATCTGTCATATCTACCGCTTTCAGAACCCAATAGAATACGCATTCCATATCTGCTAAGTTTACCGTAAGCGGAGTCGGTACCAATGAAACACAACCAAAGAATTGCGGAACATCAGATGAGAGTAGCGCTCTTATGACGTATAATCCATAGCATTAAAGTTCAAGTGGGAAGGACGGCATTTGCTGCCCAAAAGCATGTACCCACGCGTACTTCTTGCCCTTCTAATACCTTCAATAACAGACAGGAGCGACCGTCTTCCTTTGCTTGTCAGTATGGATTAAATTAAGAGGAGATCAACTTGTTTACCGTGGCTGTTTCGACAATAGTTACCTGACAATTGCAGTTAAACAATGGTTAGCTTGTTTCTGGAAGATTCGAAATCAAATGCGTACTACGCAAATTGGAATTAAAGGTTGTTAGGATTGCTTTCGTCACAATAATTCTGAGAAATTGTCACGGCTAAAAGGAAAGGGTAAATGAACTGTAAATGGTGTTATTTATTACTTAAATTAATTTAAAAATTCGACATCGTACAAAGAGCTAAGATTTACACGACGTTTCGAGCATAACTCTTCATGGGGTTCATCAGGTTCACCAGGTTCTTCATCAGGTTCATCAGGTTGTAACCTGACGAAGATGCTCGAAACGTCGTGTAAAACTTAGTTCTTTGTACGATGTCGAATTTTTATATTATTTTATGACTTTGAATACAATCTACGTACAACACACACACAACAACTTTGTTTTTTATTTATTACTTGATTGCCCTAAGATAGACAATCTCCCCTTTGAGATACATCCCTTGCTCTGTCCCCTCTCCAAGTTCAGTTGAATTTGAAGGAGTTTCCTCGCTTTAAGGAGACAGCGCCCCATTTCTTCTCATTTCATTTAGACATTCATTTGTAAAGACTCAGTAAACTACAAATTCTTAAATCTGAGGTTTTCATTCTGGGTTTTTGGTTTTTTGATTTCGTAATTTTGCCATGGAGTGAGATCGTGCCACACGAATAACATAAATTGCATGCTGTAAGTCCATATCACATTGTGACGTAATTTTTCTATTTCATAGAAAAGATTTTCTCAAGAAATTCCCTGTCACTTGTGGAAAAGAAGCACGTACTTGATTCGCTTAGCAAAGTAGGAACTTGTCCCATTAGTCAGCTGAGTTGTTCGCAAATTTTCTAAGAAAATAAGACACAAGCAAGGGTGTTAGGACACGAACGTGTTGATTACATATTTATTTACCTTGTTTTGATCCTTGTCTTGATTTCTTGTCTTCTTTGCTTCTCTGTTTCGTCTTCAACTGGTGAGTGCAACTGAACGGCTTGTTAGGCGCAAATGCCTCGTGTTATTTGAATATATCTTCCTAAGGTTTCAAACTGCAAAGCCATAACCAAGGTATTTAGTATGGCACTGCGGTTTGAAACCTTTCTTCTGCGAAGGCGCGCTAAGACACAGGAATAAAAGGAAGATATATTCAAATAACACGAGGCATTTGGGCCTAATAAACTGTTCAGTTGCACACACCAGTTAAAGACGAAACAGAGAAGCAAAGAAGACAAGAAATCAAGACAAGGATCAAAAAAAGGTAAATAAATATGTAATCAACACGTTCGTATCCTAGCACCCTTGACACAAGTATCCAAATGACCTCACTTTTTCAAGAAGAGATCTAAAACTTCGCGACACAGATCGGCACAGATCCAACAGTGCTTGCTGTCAGTTTCCAACGTTGTTGAGTGGGCTTCACCGTCAATACGCGCTACCACATTTAAGGAAAACACTTGGTCAGTCACTGCTAGTGAGAGATGGGTTCATGCTATTGTGTACGCGAATTTTCTAGCCCAGTGTCCTGCATATTTTAACTCTAGAGGCCAATCATTCCTGTGTAGCTAAAGTTGAACTTGTACCAACAACTCATTATTTGCAGTAACAGCTAGGCAGCTACGTCAAGCCTCTTTTGACCTTGCAACATTTCTCGAACTGAGACAACTCTGGATGTTTTCTCTTGAAGCTTATAATTCCAGATGCTTCCTTTAATCTGTGGAACGATGACGTCATTTTAAGCAGTTTTTGCTAATGTTGATGATGCTAATGATGATGATGATGATGACTGCGTAGGCGATGTGCCTCTGCGTACCACGGGGCCACGAGCTTCGTTATTTGTCACAGTTCTCAGTTGCACGTTAAAGATATGTGGTTAAGCTACTGACAGATTGGTACATGATCGACAGCTCCGGGTTGCGCTTATAACAAATTGCTGTAGTGACCTGAGACAGTTGGAGGGAGTCATAGCAGGAGGAACGTAAAGATTTCAAAGTTGTATATCACAGAGTTTATCAAGCACAGACTTAGTTTAGATTTGTTCAGTTCAGTGAAGTTGGACAGCACATTGCAAAAAGTCAGCTATATTCAAGGTAACTGCTTTTCTACCAATATTCATTACTTTTGATGGATAGCTTTTCAAGTTATTCAGTGTAGGTGTAGAGTTTATGAAGCACGGACAGACTTTTAGACCTGTTCAATTCAAGAAAGGAAGAGAGGTTACTCTGATTCAAAGTAAATGCTTTTTTAACTAAAATTTATTGCTTTAGATGGGCAGCTTTTCAAGTTATTTATTGTAAGTGCAGAGCTTATGAAGCACAGACAGACTTTCAGACCAGTTCTATTCAAGAAAGGAAGAGAGGTTACTGTGACTTTTAACTAAAATTTATTGCTTTTGATGGGTAGCCTTTCAAGTTATTTGTGTAGGTGTAGAGCTTATGAAGCACAGACAGACTTTCAGACCAGTTCTATTCAAGAAAGGAAGAGATTTCATTATAGAGGTTACTCTGATTCAAAGTAACTGCTTTTTTACCTACATTCATTGCTTTAGATGGGTAGCTTTTCAGGATATTGAGTGTAGAGCTTATGGAGCACGGACAGACGTTTAGACATGTTCAATTCAAAAAAGGAAGAGAAAGACAGAAAGTTACAAGAAAGTGACCTCAAGTCAGAGTTAGAGCACCAGTGAGCGTCGATTGATCAAGTTCTAGTTTAGACTCTATAAAGTACAGAAAGAGTTCAGAGCTGAATTGTGCAAGAAAATCAGAGAGTCATTTAAATTCAAGGCAACTCTATCATGAAGGTGTTGTGGCGCAGTGGTGTAATCCTCTGACTTTGCAGCCAGAACAGTCAGGTGGACAGGGCTCGATACCCGGTAGAGCCCCACCACTCGAGCGTCATGACAAGGGGTCACGGACTCTATTAGCGCTTAGCTGTGATCCCAGCGCTTGGCAATAAAAATCGCAACTTCACCTATCATATCTTTTTGGAGGGTCTGTTCACAAACTTGTTTCACGTTTGAAGATTGTCAGTACTCATTAATTTGGGGGGGGGAGGGGGGAGTATCTTTTTCAATGAATTATGTCAAGAGAAAACAGTTTAGTTCTAAAGAAGCCTCGTATCCGGAGGGGAAATATCAGCTTCTCTTATATATTTATAGCCAATATTTGATTTAAGAAATGGTCTAGTCGTCTTTACTTTCGCGTTGTTTTGCGGTGTTCATGCATATGCCTTCAAATATCTTTTTACAAGTTTTGTTGTTTAATTTAGAGTTTCCAAAGCACGCAGTCGTCATTGTTTGAGCGGGGTTAGCTCAATGGTAGCACGCTTGATTACACCAAGCTGGAGGGTAGTGGTTGGTGGAATATTTGAAGTTCTTTTTGGTGCAGGCTACTCCCTTCCGCTGGTTTCTAGTTCCGAAGTCCATGGTTCCTTGTTCCGTAGTTGTGTAGTCCTTGGTTCTGTGGTCCGTGATACCGGCGGAGGAGAGAAGCGCAGGTTGGTATTGTTCAAAAGGAAAGGCATCATGGGTGTGCAGCCTATCAAATATCTTTACGCTTGAACCCTTTAACACAGTCATAAATCTCCTTCACAGAGTAGCCCAGCTGTTAAAAACGCTAGGCGTCGGTACAATGTATACTTGAATAAGATAAACGTTTGACAAAACGTTTAGCAAGTTCAAATTCATAACGAAATTGAACTGTTTAAGTTGAATAAACGAGCCTCTATCCGCAGGGTATATTCTTTTGGCGCACAGAAAGCGTTGGTATTCAGGCTACAGGCTGCCAGGTTAGATTAAACATCGAAGCCCTCCAGGTGTGGTGTGGTGCAGTGCAGAATTTAAGAGGAGACTGGCTTCATCCTGGCAAAGATATAACCCAGGTATTGCATAGGGATCGAATCATTGCATCAATTTAAAATGTTGCGAAGGTTGTTGATTTTTGGGAATTATTAGGCCAACATTTGATCTTCACATTGCCTGTGCTTTTACGGACTTTAAAAGCTCAATAAAAAAGGAAAGTCAGTTAGACTGATTACGATTGAATCCTAGTAATCGCTACCACCCACCCACCCTATTCGCTCATACTCGCTCATACTATCGATGAGGCCTAACCAAGTGAGTTTTGTTTTGCCTTTGGGTTTCTTCACAGGTCTTAATGCTTCATATAGGGCTTGTTTGGCTGGTGTTTCCTCTGGCAGTCTGAGCAAATACCTAAGGAATTTAAAATGCTAAAAAACTAAGGGAAGAAAGAAAGCTAAGTTCAGAAAGCAGAAACAGATTATTGCACATTCATACCTCTTTATGTCTTAGTATGAGCGAGTAGGGTGGGTGGGTGGTAGCGATTACTAGGACTCAATCGTAATCAGTCTAAAAGTCAGTATGACCAACCCAAGAAATACTCAGTTTTTGAAGGTCTACAAGATGGTAGCAAGCAAAATACTGTAGTTTTTTGGTTTACGATTTAACAACTTGATGACATCACAACTTCAAAACTAGCAGGAATTTTTATAAATGCTGTAATTGTGATATCAAAAATGCTCTCTCTCACCAAGGGTAAACCCTGTAACCCAGAATAGAGATATCATTCTAACGACAAGCAAACATCTCTTTGAGATCCAAAATTGACTCTAATTTCCACAAGTGGCTACTTGAGGATAAAAATTGGTCGAAAGGTGATTTAAGTTATCTATTTCACCTCACACAAGTCGCCTTTTGCCCAGGTCGAAACCGATCTTTCGTAACTGATCTCTCGTAACTGATATCATTAGATCCACGAAGCAGCTTAGTTAGTGCTGTGTAGCTGTCTTGAGGGATCCCAAAATCTGAAATTAGGCCATCCTAGATCTCCTACTGGATTTATTTTGCCTTGATTAGTAAATTATTAAAAAACGATGATCCCCTTGGGGTTTGATCTTGACTTGAACAATGAAGTGTACATGCACTGGTTTTGAAATTAGCCAATAGGATTGAAATCAACGGAGACTAGTTTTTAAATGCTGTTCAAAGTTTTGTTCAGTGGCTCGAAACCTTTCGTTAAATTGCAACAGGCAATTATCCTTCGAAAAGATGATTTTTTGGAAATTTAGACGGTCTGGTGTGGAACTGCCAGTCCTCTTTTTTCTTTAACTATTTTTAATCTCTAGGCTGCCTGGTTTTCTAACGTCATTTCGATTAAGGTGACTGTCAAGCCTTTACTTAACAAAAAATGTGCACTTGGTCTCCTCCGCAACATCGAAAACTGGGAACCAGGCTGTTATCTTAGCATGAGGAAGCTGCGTAGTACAATAAAGACTTACACTCCTCCTGTGCTAGTTATCTAATCTCAGAATGCTAGCTATGTCCCTATTGAAGATGGGAAACATATTGCTAAAATTATAAACCTGAATCATTATACTAACGTATCAATTTGACACTGTTACCGTGAGGTCACGCTTGTTATGCTAAGGATTTCTCTAAGGCAACCTCAATTTGACACTGATTACAAGCGAGGCTTTACAAGATAAACAATCAGAGCCTCGGTTTTTTGCCGCTGGAAGACAAATAGATATAGAATCCGCAAGATACGTTCGGTTATTCAGGGTTTGCAGGTTATATATGTTGCAGTTGCCACAGCTTTATCTGATGTACCTTACTGCTGGGTGTTTGGCGAAGGGACACCTTGTAGGAATTGCCAAATATCGATAGTTCCACATGACTTCTCCTCATCTTAGAAGGCCACGGGCAACGTGAAGATCAAATGTTGGCCTACCCTAGGCCTACCTAGCATAGGTTCCAAATCTTTAAAAAGCCTGGTGTAAAATTGAGTGACTTATTTCTTTGTACTGAATGACTTCAAAGAAACTTTTGCTATTTCTCTATAATTCTACCGTTGGACTTTTCTGAAATCTTTAATATCTTCAGAGTTGGAGTGTTTTTCCTCTTTTTCAGGAATTCAAGAAAAATTTTCAAAAAAACTTAAAACCATCGTAATTTCTAAACCGTTTGACGCAACATGAAGTAATTTCGAAGAAAACCATAGCTTATGAATGCCCACAATATGGTATCAAGCAAAAGTCTGTCAATTATCTAGTTTATGATTTAGTAATTTGATGACGTCACACCCTCAAATGAGTTGAAATTTAGAATACGCTGTAATTTTGAAAAATATTCTAAATTTCTGGACAGTCCAACGCTAGAATTATAGATAAGTATCTAAAGTTCCTTTCAAGCCATTCAATCAAAAGAAATAGGTCATTGAATTTTACACCCACCTTTTTCGCCAAGTTAAAGATTTGGAACCTACTGGCCTACCTAGCGATGCAGCTAGCCCGCCGTCACCTCATTGGCCTATTTTTAAAATGCTCCTCCAGGATGGAAACCCATTAGGCCATAATGGACAAAAACTAAGGAAGGCCTAGTGTAGGACAACATTTGAACTTCACGTTGCCCGTGGGAACGCTGAACAAGTTAGTTACACTATTATTTGCATGGAAGGCCATGGGGACGGAGTTAGTTGTATTTTTCTGTGAAAACTTAAAGAACAAGTCCGCGGGTTTCTACAATTAATGTCAAAAAGCAACCTTACCAACTGCCAAGCATTGCTTGTAGCTTTTTTCCGGGTTTTGATGTCTTTTTCTGTTGTAGATTCGTACGACATTTTTCGTAAGTTAGGCCCAATGTCGTCGCCATTTTGAATACGCGATAAAATGGCTAGCCTTGGTTTGGAGGTTCGATTGTGACGTCGAAAATTACTTGAGAGTTCTATAAGAAAACAGCCTCGTTCAGGTCGAAGGCGAAATGGGTGAAACCATGTCATGAATAATGACGTCATTTCGCTCATTTCACAGATTTAAATACACAATTTCGCAGAGAAAAGACAGAGAAGGTTGGAAAAAAATACTACACAACATTCACAACATTGTGATCTTTCATTTTAGGAACAATTATTCCAACCCCGGACTTGTCCTTTAACTTTTAGAAAATGTCTCTGTTTCGCAACTTTCTTAATTCTATTTCAATATCTCATTAATGAACGAGCGTCAATATTTCATTGCTGTAGGCACATTTTAGCAAATAACGTCGCTATCTTCTGATATGTCTCAGATATTTTGTTTGCTATGATTCTCCCAATCAACAATGAAATACTATTCTTCAAAGATTGCATGGTAAATCCAGGGGTATTAGAAATGTAAACATCTTGCCAAAATATTTACGAATGTATTAAAAAGATGATACGAGAATTACTTTGTTAATTGATGCAGAAAAGGGAATATGGCTATCTTAAAATAGGAGCAAAATGGAACGATGGAACTACAGAACAGAACGATGGAATGGAACAGAATGGTGGAACAGGACTATGAATAAAACGGAATATTTCTTCCTTTCAAAACAAACAGATACCTTGTACCTGAAATCGTAATAAGTATTGAGCAATATGGAACGATGGAACTACAGAGCAGAACGATGGAATGGAACAGAATGCATGGTGGAACAGGACTATGAATAAAACGGAGTATTTGTTCCTCTCAAAACAAACAGATACCTTGTACCTCAAATCTTAATAAGTATTGAGCAATCACAGTGATTTCTGAAATTCAGACGGTACATATGCGTACATCGCTATTGGCTTGATGTCATCCCTAAATCATTGGGTAAATAGACCTGCTAACCACCGGGTCTTGCACACTGTTGCTGTCCTATAATGCAGTGCAAAAGGACTTTTAGATCATCTAAAAGTCTGTGGAGCTAGGCCAGTGTTTTGTTTTCAGATCGCTTCTTCCACATCGAGTGAAAATTCAAGTTACAATGGACACAATTCTAGAATAATTCACCGTTGCATGCTGCCCCATTGTTCCATTTGCTCATTAGCATTTCATCCTGTCCTGTTCCATCGTTCTGTTCTTGGTTTTATAGATAACCAAAACCAAAGCGACAGTAATAGCAAAGTCGCTGTGGATAAGACACAGATAAAAGCAGCCTTTAAAGAGCATGTGAGAGTGACCCTTACTTTGTTTAAGTCTTCTTATTAAGGGCTTTAAGAAGCGTGTTAGGCTGGGAAAATCCTTAGGTATATAGATTTTAGTTGATAGGTGTGGAACGTGTCACTACTTGCTGGTTCTATATATCATTTAGAAATTAGAAATTCCCATGCGAAAATCTGCAAATGGCCAAAAATGCTTCTCATATAAAGGCGCAACAATGTGGAATTGTCTCAGCCTAGAATCAAAATTGTCCCCGACATTGAAAACTTTCAAAAAAACATAGCAAACCTTGCATTTAGCTAATTCTCTCTCATATCATATCTAGCATATGCATGATCATATCTACAATTTTTATACACTTTGCTAATAGCTGTATAGATCAAATTGATTGTAGTTTTATTTTAGATTTACGTGTAAATTTAGATAGTTTTTTTCGTTTGTAAGTTTTTTAACAGGGTACATTGTAAAACAGTATAACTGAATGTTTTACCCTGTATAAATATTATAAAATAAGAAATAAGAATTTAGTGAAGCAAGAGACAATTTTTCGAGAAAAATGATATTCATTTATTCGTCACCGCAAGCATCTTCGGGGACCGACGATCGACGCTGATATCATGGCCTTTTCTTTTTTCGAATTATCGTACCAAAAACACTTCATATGAGCTACTGTACAATACTACGAGGACGATGCCAGGGGGAGCAAAAGACAATCACAACTCCCTGGCCATTCCATAAAAAACTCATGCAACTAAATTACTATTAGATATACAATTAATAGGAGCCACATATAAACGATTAAATACGGATATGTACCAGGATCTGTTTCACACTGAAAGTCAGGCTAGCACAGGCGATAATGCTAAACACCAGAAGCCCCCTGCCAAGAGAACACCACCGACAACAACTGCCGCTGCTACTCTTCCCCCTCCAGAGTCTCCACCACTCAGAAACACTGCGCCTGTGCTGTCAGGTCAGGGTTCATAGTTCGCAATATTATGGATTTGAAAATGTCAGCTTGCAATAGAACCCCAATAGAATAAGCATTTCTACTAATTTTAAGCATTTCTACCAATTTTAAGGTGCGTTTGTTTTGTAATTCTAAACTACCCCAACCTACCAAATTCGGATAAATGTAGACTTCGCAGAGACGGAAATATAATTCCCAATCAAGCACAAAATTTTTTGAAACAGCAGGCTTTGGATTCACCTTTGCGATCCGCCAATGAAAACGAGAATTCGCTAAAGTCAGCAAAGCTTTCTGCCTTTTGGAGCATGAGTACCGTTTTCAGAATTGGTGCCAATGAAAAACACCCTCTTAGAGATCCTGAGGTCAAGAAAGAGCATTTCACGGAGCAGAACCAACCATAGTTAATAGAAAATAGTCTATTTTCTATTAACTATGAACCAACGCACTTCCTGAATTCAACCCCTTTTGGGGCTTTTGGGAGCCAGCCCGCCCAACCGCACTCCCGCGCCAGCCCGCCTCCACATTAACATCCAGGGATGCTCCCTGAGAGTGACTAAATAAAACTAACGTTTCTAAGCAGCGTTTGATTTGATTTGAACATTTCACATTTGATCAGCTTTTTTGCGGATAATCTCATGTCAAAAGAGTTATATTAAGTTGTATTTATCTAAGGTAAAGACCATCATCTCATACTCAAAACAAATTTTATTCCCCAAATCAACATGTAAATCTTAAGATCCATGTGAGATGGTATTCCTTTAGAGTGCAAATTCGAATTCTCCTTGATAAAACCGATGTTATGAATAATTAAAGACCCTCGATAAATCTGCACCGTTCCTCACCGCGTTTTCTAATTCTGGTTTTATGAAATATGTACTTTTGCAAGGAATGAACTCGATCATGTATTAATTATTTAAAGCGAGGCTGACGTTTACTTACGCTCTACAGGGGGTGTCGTTTGACACTTATTCGCCTTATTACAGTTAATGTGGAATCATGTTGCAAATAAAGCCGATGTCGGTAATATCAATGCTTTGGGAAATGTATCATTGTTTCGGTCGGTAATCAGATGATCTGTGGGTGCTTTAAATAATCTCTTTTTAGCTTATTAAAGCATTTTGCCTCTTTTTGGCACAGGCGATTATTTGCGGAATAAACCCTTTAGCTATTCTACAAAAGAGCCTGGATGGAGTGTTATTTTCATACATTTTTATGCGCGTGGTTCGATCGAGTGGCGTTAGAGCTTCTATCACCATTGTGCACATTCGAAAATTCTACAAAGTGTAATAGCTATAAAAGGTCTATTGTCCATAAGAAGTGCCTTGTGTGCCTTTTGCCATTATCTGCTATTAGAATGTAGTTGTTGCCTTGCGTTTTGAACTTCTGCATATATGCTCAGTGTCTCCGCTATCCTACAAACTTAGGCGCGAGCTTAGGCGAACCATGCACCAGCCTGCGTGCAGAATGTCCTGTCCAAGAGTTTGCACGCAGGCTAACCATGTACTGGCTAAACGAGTAGATGTACGGAGCTATGGCGATAAGGTGAGACAGAACAAAAGGAAGGCCACGCACTATTTATTGTCTTATTGTTTGGTCCTCTTATTGTTTTTATTGTCTTATTGTCATTGTCTCATTGTTTGGAGAACCAGTGTTTTCAAATTATAGTAGTGTGTTTCACCCATATAGACATGACTGATGCAGCCCATAAATTTTCGAATACCTGGTGGGCCTAAGAGAATGCTATTTTCTCATGTTTTCGAACCCTTTCTTCAGGGTTAAAGAATCAGGGTGCAACACAACAATTCTGATCATTATTATTCGACAACACCCAACCCCCTGAGCCACGAGCAACTAGAATCTGCTCTTAATGCAAACAGAAAGCAGTGGTTGAATTTATCGTCCAGACTTGCAGAATATAAGATTTATGTTAATTCTATCTTTTAATCCACATTTTAGAATCGAAGATTTGTACACAGTCAAGGTGAAGATTGGTAGATTTTAAAATAGTCACTTGCTTGTGAAGAGCTTGGAAAGTCAGCTGCATTTTCGACGTGAGTTTAATGTTGATTATTTTCGATTGTTTACTCTCATGTTTTTGCTATGCCTGACTACAGATGACGACTTTGACCATCTCCTTCCCTGTTGATCCCTTTGACTAACGATTCTCTTTTAATAGGTATAAGTCGTAACAGGACATTCCCAGTGATCTAGCCCCGGATCTAGCTAAGTAACAACAATGGGATGTTCGAAAAGCAAGAAAAGACCTTGAAGGTGTTGTGGCGCAGCGGTGCAATCCTCTGACTTTGCAGCCAGAACAGTCAGGCGGAGTGGGCTCGATACCCGGTAGGACCCCACCACTTGAGCG